>OY728155.1:859383072-861883072 GCA_963277665.1 Viscum album
TAGAAACTGTAGTTTACTTTTACGGCATTCTGGATAAAATTATTGAGCTGTTTTATCTTGGACAGAATTATGTAACGATATTTAAATGTCGGCGGTTGGATACTAAGATGGGATTTATTGTTTATACTAATGATGGAATCATCAATATTAAATATAAAAGTCTTCTTTTAGTAAAGGAATCATTTATACTAGCTCAATCGACACATCAAATTTATTATGAAAAGTACTTTGTGACTTCAAGAGACCTGAGTGATTGGTGGAGCATAATAAAAATTAAATCCCAGGAAAATCAGTTTACTCAAATAGAATGTGGTTCCTTTGAAGTGGAAGGATTTAAAATTTTTTAAGAGACTACTCAAAATCCAACTTTTTCAAAAATTGATGTGAATATAAATGATGACACCCAACAATTAAGGTTCGATGGTGACATAGATGTTAATGATTATATAAATGAATTTGAAATGAAAAGATATAATGCAACTGATACTCATATGGATATTGATGATACCGAAGAGGAATATAAATACATTGACATCGTCAGATATGAAGATGATGATGAAGGCGAACATTGACAAATTTAAATTCTAGTTATAATCATAGCTAATATATATCTATATATAATAGTTATTTGAACTGTTTGATAACAAATATTATTTTATGTTTCAGATGGACCCTGTTCAACTTTGTGAGTTACAGGAGGTTGAGCTACATTTGGATGAGAAGGATTTGGGATCAACTGACCCTCAGCCTACTGGAGGTTTAGGGGGTATGCGGAGGGGGCGCAGTCTTGCACGATTGATGATTCCTGACCTTATCCTAGAGCGACACCCCCATCTTGGCTTTGATCCAAGCACATGGAGGTATTGTAACCTGTATATTTTAGTTATCTTTCATTAATTTATTTATATATATAACAATTGTTTGATTATTTATTCTTTTTTCACATTTTTGTGAATGAACCTATTGGACAGGGGAACACTATCTTGCGCAATTCTTGTTCTCAGCCATTGATCACATGGGAAAATATTATCGTTGATGTGTAGCTCGGCATGTTCAATAATTAGATGGTACTTATATAAATAATATTTATTTTGAAATGTATTTCATTAATAACATAATATTATATATTTGTTTTAGGGTTTATGGTATCTCGTCGATGATAGAATGTGTGACATTATCCACGTGGAATGAGAGGTGTCTATGTGTGACCATTTCTGTCCATTTTTTCAAAATTTGAGAAGGAAGACCATTAATATAGTAGGAGTGACACATTTTGATGAGTTGTGTAGAACCCACCGAGCAGAGTACATTTCAACTCACGTTTGGGATGGATTATGTTTACACTGGTTGGGTGGTGGATTTCAGAGGAGGTCTTCAGTGGGTTTGTAGAACCGGGGGAGACAGGAGGTGACACATCGAGGTGGTAGTAGTACATTCAGTACGCATAGAGATCATCCGGTAAGTATCTTTTTTAACTATTTTATATAACATAAAATATAAATAGTTTATTTTATATTTTTGTAGGACGTCGAGCATCCCAATATTATGGAGTACCATGTTTATCAGAGGATTTACAGTGATCTAGCCTCTAGAGAGAGTAGAGGTGATCACCAATGTCAGATTGTGGTTAGTATTATTTATTCAGTTTACCAATTAAATGCTTATAATATTTTCACAATTTTAATTTCAAATTGGAATTGAAGAAGTCATATGAGGCTACAACCTCTCAGACACAGGTTGGGACTTAGGATGAGACGCCTAATCAGACGAGATCCCACCATTTCGATGAGGTAGCATGGATGCAGGAGACTCAGTATGGCTTTGAGAATGGCCGAGTAGTTGGTATAAACTCACATGTGACTCCTACAAATTGTTATGTTACTGTTGCGATGTCGATGTCCAGCTCGAGAGGTGGTCATGTAGAGGTGTCATATTCTGCCTCACAATATCAGAAACAGTTGTGAACTCAGTCCGAGCTTATAGAGAGTTTGCACAAGTAGCGTGAAGAGATGCATCAGCAGTAGCAGCAGCATCACGATAAGGATATGCATCGATGGCAGTAACAACATCACGAGCAGAATGAGTATATTCTCTGTTTGACTCATAGTTTAGGGATGGTGTTTCCTCAACCATCTCTTACAGCTCCTCCACCTCCACTATAAAGCGACCCCCAGTGATTTTATTTATGGTAAAAACATTTGAATTCAAGATTTGTTGTAATATGAACTATTTTCATTTTTTTTCTTTTATATTGGTGCGAATATTGTATAATTTTTTCTTCTTCTTAATATTTTATTATTTATTCTTAATGTTATATTTTTTTTATTTTTTTATTTTACTAATAATAATAGGAATATTTTATGATTTTTTTATATTTTTTTGTGAATATAGCTAATTTTAATATATTTTTATTATTTTAATAATATTAACATTATTTTTTCATTAATCATAATTCTTTTAAATGTACTTTTTTAGTATTATATTTTTTAAATGTTTTTTAATTTTACTACTAATAATAATTATTATTATAAATTAAGAATTTTTTATATGTTTTTTGAGAATATTGAAAATTTTAATTTTTTTTATTTTAATAACATTAATATTATTTTTTAATTAATTATAATTTTATTAAATATATATATATATATATTTGTTTATTATTTGTGATGGTACCAGTTGTGATTAGATCCCATTACAAATAGTCTAAATATATATTTTTAAATACTATTTGTGACGGAACCAGGGTCCCATCACAAAAAATTTATTTATATATAATCTATATAATCAGAGTGTTATTTGGGATGGGGAACTTCCCCATTGCAAAAAAAAATTATTTCAACAGGCCCATCGAAAAAATGGTATTTTTAATGCCATTTTATACAATGGTCTATTTGCAATGAGACCCCGTTGCTAAAGCATATTTGCAACAGGATCCTGTCGCAAATAGCCCGTTCCGCATAGCACAAAACTCCAGTAGTGAAATAATGAAAAGGGTTTATGTTAAAATGTAAAATGATAAACTGCCTAAAAATAAATATTTTAATGGATTTTTGAGGTATTTATACACCCTAAATAGCCTCAAAATTTTTAACTAAGAGTATGATTCATTGAAATTATACCACATCAATTTTTTTGGCATTAATTATACAATATTCATTAATTTATCTCTTAAACCTACCTCTCCTCAAGTATAAATACCTCTCCTCATCAACTTATTTAGTCCAAAAACCATAAATATCATAACATATCTGAAACAAATACCTCCTCCACACTATTTACACATCAAAATTCTATTGATATTAAAAAATTATCAATTCCCAAGGTCCCTAAGGGGTCCTCTAGGGATTAGATATTCAACAGGTAATTTTCTCTAAACACCTATCTTGTTTTATTTTCATCCTCAACTTTCTACTCGTATCTTTTAAAAATAAAATAATAATTATTATAGAATAATTAATATACTATAATTCCATTTTTCTAAAGTAATATCTTATACCCATCCTTTTTATTATGTTATCTTATTCAATGAAATGAAACTATTGTCCAATTATGCTGGTTAATCACCTCCATGAATATTGTTTTTGTTATTTTTCCATTACTATATCCATGGATTTTCATAAAATAGGGTTTATAGTTATAGAATATTTAAATAGGTATATTATAGCGTATTTCTTGTTCCCAAACTAATTCATACTCATAATAGTAAATAAGATGAAACTAGTTCTCTGTGTTCTGAAAAATCGCCAGAATGTAATAAACATTTATCATTAACATTTTATGTAATGAATCATCCTTGTGTAAAAAATATAAATTATATATGGAGAAATTTATACATATGGAATCTAATTAACACTATTACATTCCCCTATTATTTTTTTAATTCCAATTTACAAGAACATCTCTAATTTTACAAAAGTCTACCAATCCGGAAAAAATGAAACGAACGCACCCAAAACCCTGAAAATAATGAAATATTATTATTGCATAAATCTTGAGATGTTATAAATATATTATATATGATATTATAAATATTAATATTTCTATATAATTATTTAATAAAATTCACTAAACCATTATACATGAGGTTAAAGAATGTTACAATAAAGGGTATAATGAGGTATGGATTTTATCATCTCACATTTACTTATGTGAGATATATGACCTATTAAAAACATTTATCTTGTGTGTGGAATATTTATACATTAAATGTATATGTAATATAATTAACATAATCATATATATGGTATTAAATGTTTCATTTGATAATTATGACATTTTGGGGCCTATGATTCGACTTTTTAAAAGTGGTAAGTGAATTATTATCTCAGTTTTTATTTGTTGGGTAAAAAATATATTTCATGGATTATTTTAATTTAAGGTTATGTGTGAAATTAATTTTCATTATATCATGTTTTTTTCAGCTCTTTTTATATTGATTTATGGTTAATACACATAATCTATTCATTTTATGGGACTTTGTATGGTGATCCTTTCATTAAGGTATATGTTGATTTTATACACCCAACTTATTTGATGAGGTGTATATATATCACTAATGATATATCATATCAAGAATATCATTACATTCATGGTATAAAAATGGTTAAATTTTTGTTATGGGACACATTTATTTAGAAATAAACATTAAAATAATTAATTCTATTTTTGAATAATGCTTTGGACATGTTATGATGTTTGGGGATAGACATTATGTATCCCCTTGATGCATTGATAGGTCTCATGAGAAAAAATAGTTTGCCAATTTAAAAGGGTTTTTACTTATAGATTAGGCCTTCATGTGAAAGATCTTGACAGTTGTGGTTCTTATGTCAGATACATCATTTTTAATAATTAATAATTCGCATATTTTATTATTTAGTTATCATTATCTTGATGATTTTCACTATGAAACAATTTATGTATTCATTTCATTATAATTTTTTTTGATTAAATGGAATGTGTTTTCAGTCCTTTACATTTCCATAATGATTATTCTCATTGATTCATTATTTATTCAATTTTACTTAAAACTTAATGATAATTTGAGATAACCTTCATCTCATGTTTTATTTTCCCTAGGTTTATATGATGTTTATTATAATTGATATACATGGAACATATAAGGTTATAATGGTGTTTCCAAAGAAAATACATTTTTAATTTTTGACTAAAATTTATTTTTAATTCAAATATGTATCTAGTTTACCAAGACAATTAATCAATTCATTACTTTGTGATGACATTTCTTGAATATATGCCAATGTAATATAGTAAGGAACTGAATCAAGGCTTCTAGGGTCAGAGTAATTATAGTCTGTATCAAATAATGTTTACTAGAATCGTTGGAAACTATATTTATAATAACATATATTAGTGTATATAACATTATGATTCACTTTGAGGATAAATATAAATTCATGATATCAACCTACATACCTTTTAATGAAAATGGATTACCTATATTAATCCTAAGGACTCGTATATTGAGAAATTTATATATTTATAGATTCAATAATCGATTTTTCATGACTGTGTCACTTTGATTTGTATTTATCACACTCTTCTTTTCATTTAGAAATTACTTGAACTAGAAAGAAATATGTTTATTATGAATGTGATAGAGAATGTGTTGATAAGAAACCAATTATGGTAGTTACTATATTGATGAATATTCTTATTATAATATATGATTAACAACATGCACATTAACAAACTCTCGGACTCATTAAATAAGATAATGATGTAATTTAATGAGAACTCGGATGGTGGACACCATAGTGTAAAAGATCATTCAGTTTCCAATATGTTGATAATGCGAGAAGAAAATACCAAGTGTATTTCATAGAAAAATATGATGAATTTTTGGGTTTGGAAAATAATTATATAGATAAATTAATTATAGATAATATAAAATGATTTTTAATTATAGTCTCGTTACATTGTTATCAATGGTTTAATGTTTTAAATTTAGAAAGTATAAGAAATAGGAAAATATATTAACAATGAGAAAAACTCATGAAGGGGATCAGAATATTTATACTATTAATGGTTATACATATGATGATTAAGAAACATCAAATGATGGGAAATAGGTATTATGGAATAAGACGATGAAGAGTAGATAATTGTTTAACAATGAAGTAGAATGATTAATATTTTTTTTATTTAGATTTAAGAATTATTATATAAATGATTAGTTGATTTTAATAATAACAAGATATATAAGGACGTTACTATAGTTCTTCATTAAGGATTTTAAAAACATGTGAGGAATATTACTATTAACCAAGATATTTGATTATTTTTCGATTTGGTCTTTTTGAAAACATAGGATTGAGCGAATATAATCCCCAATATATTTTTCATGTTGAGGTAATATTGAAAAATAGATGTTTATCATATCGTATTAGTGACTAAGAATGTTTTTGGTGATTTTATTGTTATATTTACAAGGAATACTACATGTTTGTATTTAAGAAATATAAAAGTGATTTTATCATTAGAGGAATGAATTTTTATTGTGGTTTAAAGGTGATCAATGTATTCATATGTTTTTTATGAGAAAAAAAGTGAAAATTTATATTATTTAGGGAATCCAATGTTATGTTGATTTATGAAATTTAGTGACTTTCCTTCTAAATTTTTGTACCTCTAATTTAGAAAGATTTATTTTGGATGGGTCAAATGATTAACTACTTATGGAATCGATTAAATTGAACTTTAGGATGTTATTTTCTTCTTATAACAAGTGAAAATAATTTTTGTATCAAAAAATATTCAAAGGCCTAAGGAATTACTTCTGTATCATATAATTCATTAAAGTGCTTCATGAATGAAAATTTCATCATAAATATCCATTTCCTATCATAATATGTGAATATAGACCACGGTACAATAAAAGGATGATATTATTCTTGTTACATGTAAAGAAATAATGTATGCTTATTTCTAATGTTTTTATTTGGATTGTAAAACAATTCTTCAACTCTAGGTAACATATTTTGAAACAAAATCATTATACTTTTACTTTTTTATTAGTAAATCAATATAATTTTAATGTATCGTTGATTTATAGTTTTGTGATGGTTAAATTTTTGATAATTATGCCCTCTATCATTATCCATCAAAACATGATTGTCATATTTCTCTCCAATGTCCCAATTTTCACATCCCACCAATTTTATCTTTTTTGAATGACTTATTTTGTGGCGACCTTCAAATTTCACTATCCCTTTAATTCAAGGGGTGTTATATTAACCTTATTTAAGATCTGGGGTTCCCACAAATGAATTTTCAAGTATCAACCATTTAATTTTGAAGTTAACTTTCAAATTGTGTGGATATATTTCATTAAAGGATGGGATAATGTAACACCACGAGATTTTATGGTATGTATCTTCTTTAATAAAATATATTTCTTCAATTGATTGTTCTATTTAGAACACCAAGCATAAAAAATGATTAAATATTATTATTTAATTGTTATAGTTTTTAACTATCCATTGGAATGGTTGTAATGATTTATATTAAAATAATTGTTAAAATATAGTTTACACATGTCTATAAAATGAATTCTTTGTTTACTAATTATTTATATATAAAAATGAGAACCAGTTGACCATAAAGGAAGTGTTTTACTCAAAATACAATTTATGCCCCCTATCAAATTTTACTTAATAAATTTAATTTATCTATATTAGTGAAATTTATTTATAAAATTTATATTTTATATATAAAAATAATTAAATTTATCCAATTTTTTTTACATTCTTAAGATAATAAAAAATAAAATTGTATGCATGAAAAGAAGTATATTTCTAAAAGAAGTTTTCCTACCTTTTGTTGGATAACCTATTTGAAATATAACTTTTTATACATTAATATGTTTTATCTTATAAACTAAAATTATTTTTTGAAATTAGATTATAAAAATAATATTCTAGTGAATCATTTTTCAATGATGTTTTTTTGAGGAATTGTGAAAAATATAGAATTTTTATTGAAACATATCTTTCATCTAATTTATTAATATAGTTAAATAATATTTTAAATTTGTTTTAAAGTGTAATTAGTTAAATTATATATTAATCAATCAAATATATGTGTTTGGAAACAATTTCATATGAAAATTGGATAGAAAAACATTTTTATCTTATGAACTTTTCACCTTAAAACCCTATTTTTCATTGAGTATGTGGGATTAATTTTAAATCAATTTTTTAAATTATGTTAATTGAATTTGGTAAAATTGAATAAATATTTGGAATCAAAAGGTATAAATTAAGTTTTTTGGTCATTTTCAATTTCCTACATAAAAAAACTGTGGTGGTAACGAAATTAATAACTGCAGTATATATAATACACTAAAAAAGGATATATATAAATGGTAATAGATTAAAATTCTTAAATGATTAGCTTTTAATAGTTGTTTGGAGTATTTATGAAACATAAAAAACCTGCAAAATGTTAATTAACAATATAATTCACTGAAATTAATTCCACCACAATGAGGTTGGATTTAATAATAAGATATTCATTACATAATCACTCAAACCCACCTCACATCATGTATAAATACAACCACTATCCAACCCATTTCCACTTACAATGCATGAATCTCCTTAAAATATCCGAAAAATCCCCTCCCCCACACTCTCTCATTGTAGAACATTAACTATTCTCACCAGAAGACCAAATTTAATGTCATCAACGGGTCCTCCAAAATGGTTGTATTCAAGTTATAAAATCCTCTCCCACTCCTATTTATTTAAGAATTTTCATTATATTTTGACATTTAATTTCAAATTATTTAACATTGGGATATGTTCTTAAACATCCGTACTATATTTTTTATAATTTTCATGTGTTGATATACCCCTTCCACTCTCAATAACCTCTTCTATAAATATTTATGTACCCATTTTATTTTTCAAATATTATCCTATGACTTTTCCATACCAATCATTTTTGTTGTGAATACTCTACCTATTTTCACTCAATGGTATTCACATAGATACACCTATCCATAATTGAATTTGGACATTAATTTATTAATCCAATACTCTATTATTTTGTGAGTAAATGTGATTAAAAATAATCCTATGTTTAATCATCTATTGGGAAAACATATGCATTTACATAATATGAAACTAACTTATTGGTCCAGAATTATATATCCATACAATGAATTATGTAATGTTTTAATCACATGAAATTTCATATATGGTTCCTTATGGGTTATCCTAAGGTCATTTTTTCATGTTTTCTTATTGGTTTCACTTTACATATGTTCATGATTTAATTCCTTATGTTGCTTCTATATTCCAATGTTTCCATTATGATATCATGTTAGGTCATTCCTCATTTTTCAGGATTTTCATTCTCATACTCTTTATGATACCTTAATGTGATTCTTGTTTAACATGTAATACTTTACCTTATATATATATATTTTTATTCCATTACTGTTATTTATAACTCACCAATTTATTTTGTTTCTCCCAAGGTTATCTCTTTTTGTTTTAAAAGAATGATTGTATTTTAGGAGCATGTTACAAACTTTTTCATTAATGTTATTATACATATGTTTCAGGTTGTTATTACATGATACTTATTTCCTAAATAGACTAATATTACTGATCTTTTCTTTTGTAATACGTTTGATTTTATGTTTTAAATCATTAAATTATGACTATGGCAGATATGGGTTGGCATAATAATATAGCTCACTACAGTTCAATATCACCCCATGACATACACCACCAACAGCTAAAATATTTGTAATGTTATACAAATCACAGAATAATAACCAAAAACCCAAAATTACATTATTATATTATATATTAAACCATTATTAGATTTATAAATTACTAACTGTGTTAAATTTATTTGGCCACATGATTCAATATGTAATGAAAACTCACTCCAAACTTATATCGAGTATCATTTACACCCTTACCCTTTCATTTAATAAATTTATATCATTAATAAAAATTCCCACTCAATTCAATATTGTTCCATTACATGGTCATTTTTACCATCCGTATTCCATAACCACCAAAAAACAATGATAATTCCCCTCCACACAATAATACAATCACCTAGAAACCAAACATTAATATATCCCCTGACAACCAAATGCATCCCCACTGTAACTTCTTATTACCTTTATTGGGTATGTGTCCCGGTTTTATATGTTCCCTTATGGTTTAAAAAATATTTTATGTGATTTTTCTGGTTTTACTGCAGATTGCAGAACAGGTACATATCATGTGCTTGAAGTATATATCGTGTACATGGTGCTGGTTGCATATCCTAGTTTGGGAGATCATGTCGTGAATGGGGAGATCATGTATTGAGATGGTACACACCATGTACCTGAGGTATACATTGTTTTGGGGTTCAATAGTATATTTTTAATTTGAGGTGATGAGTTTTTCAGTGTACATATCTAGCAGGGCCTATATGTCATGACCAAAGGGTAGATGTCATGACTCAGCTTGCACCTGGGAAAAAGGCATGAGTTTGAGAGTTTTTATTGGTCCTTTACTCTCTAGAATTTATTTCTCTCAACCAAAGTAAATTCTGATGTATTTTTTAGAGGTCTCCCACATTTTGGATCGATCTGATATGAATTGTATCTTCGTTACCTTTGTAGTTCCTCTCACCAAGTGTTGCTTTTGGTTCATGCTTTTGGTTGATCATGGTAGAACCCTAGCCATGCGTTATCAAACCCACTGATCCAATTTGGGTGTTTTTTGTTGTTCTCATCTAGATATATTGTGAGATCTTATCTCTAAGGTTGTTCCTTGGCTAGTTTTGGTGAAGTGGACATTCGTTCTTGTGGTACGGGAGCTTACTTGTATCCACCAATCCATTTTTTTCTATTATGAATCAATCCTTTAAGGTGTCTGTTTGATTATAGGGACATTGTGGACGGATTATTTTGGGTTTTTTTGCTTTTGGATTCCATTGTGGGCATGTGAAACCCAGACATTGAGGTAGGTAGTTCCATCTCTAGCAAATGATAAGGAACCTTCCTTTTTTCTTTTCAAATTTCTATGTAAATTAATTTATGATATTGGAATTATAGTTTTGAGTGTTGAAAAATGTTTTTGAAATAAAAATGGGTTTTCACTGGCTTTTGATAAATGGATCATAAATGCTTTTGAATGGTTATCAAGACCTTGAAATGGGTTTGTGGAAAAAGATCACATGGATTACATTGGATACTTAGGTGGAAGGTTTAGCATGAGGCCATCATCCTTTTTTTGTGATTATCAAGAAGTCTTATCTTGGTGATTTTTTGTATTTACTAGGCATGTTTTTATAGGGAACCGATATTGAAATTATGTGGTTTACTAATGTGTTATTACTCTACTTCCTAGGCATATTATTCTAGGATCGGATTTGTGGACATGATTATTTTGGTATGAGTAGTATGATTTCTAAACCTGTAGTATTCCTTGGTGACAAGATACATGTGCTTCTATTTTGTATTTATTGAATTTTTGAGATAGCCTTGATATAAATGTTTATTCTTGTGGAAAATTATATGGAAAATGTTATTTGAAACTAACATACATTATTTTGTTTAGAACTATGGAAAATGAAAATATTTTCCATAATTTCTATAAAACTGATTTACATCATATCGTGGAATTTTTTATTTTAAAAATGAGAATACATGATTTTTTATCCCGAAACTTGTTATGGAACACCTAGGTGGGATCCTACTGAGCCTGTTAGATTACACATTGTTCTCTACATCGGTGGTGTGTAGATAATTTCTTCTTCTAGTGTAGTGAAAAGAAAGGAGTTGAAGTGAGGTGGAAATGTTAATTTCAGTTCGGATGGGTAGCTTGTGGTGATATGGTTGGAGTTATTCCATGTCTTCTTGGTAGTAGATGTTTGGATTCGAGTCAATTACAGTTTGACCTGTCTTTTGGATTTTTAGATACTATCTCCTTTGTTCTGTTTTCATTAATCTCCTTATAGTTACAACATATATATTATTCATTCTTAAACTATTTATTCTTTCCCTATATATATGTTATTTGTTTGTTTGGTTTAGGAGAAATAATTCCCTTGGTTTTTTTCTTTTGATTCTTAGGTTCTTGTTGCCATCCCATGTGTATCGGGAACACACATTGAGTATATAATAGTTTGGTTCAGCTACCAAGTTTAGGGAAACCCGGGTTGGTTCATTAGAGTTTGGTATTAGAGGGAGTATTTCCTAAAGAATCTTTTTCATGGGACTTCTTTTAGACTAGATATGTGATTTTCAAGACATTAGAGGTATGTTGTGATGAGTTCATGCCAACTCTTATCGCAACGAGACTCATGATACCATGAAGTGATTTCAAATAATCAATTAGAAAATGATCACCTAACTCACCACATCCATAATATATATTTAAAAAAATATTTTATGTTTCAAAGGGAGATCGAATGATAATAATAGGGAAACTAGTAAACATATGTGAAATCAAGCCTCCAAACCATTTCACATGACTTGATTGATTATCGTATTTAAATAGATCTTCCCAAACAACAATAGAGATAGAAGTATTATAATTTACTATAAAAACATAAATAAAATATAGATATCAAATCCTCAAACTTAATAAATATTTTTTGAGTCATTATATGAATACATGGCAAGGAAGATATGTCCAGAGTAATGAGATCACAAAATAGAATTTTCAACAACCGAAAGCATGATATTGAATATCTCACAAAAACTTCAACAAAACCAAATATTAAAACATCTAAAACAGTTCCCCAAAGAATTATGGGAATAAATTACGAAAAAAAGTTGTTTCTGGCTCACCTCCGATCACCAAAAAACATTATATCGTGGTTGTGGGTTGAATCCAAAGAATAGGGAATAAAAGAACTGCAAAAATCCCCCCCCCCACGTTAACCTTTTAATGGATAGAGAAAAATGAAGAGTGAAGATTTTTGAAGTATTTTCCTAATTTGAAACTAATATATTTACCACGTATAATGACATATTACAACATGTACTACCACATTTATAGTGTTTTCACTAAAAAAATCAATTAAACACATCAGTATCACTATAATGAGATTCAATTCAACCACCTATGGGATCCATGGCACAATATGCATCGAATCCCTATGAGAAACTATAAATATATGGAATGTAAATGTCACCACTCATTCCCACATGCCATACATACCCCTGCGTCAAAAGGGAAATAAAATCTGCCACCTCAAACCTCAATATGCCAGGGCTTTAACTACACTACAAGAGATACCTCTAATGACCACAATATTCCAAAACATAAGGTTATGGTAAAATCATTCTCAAAATAATAAAGCCACTAAAACGACCTCTCCAAGACTCCATTCCACAACTCACCTCCATTTTAGAACAAAATATTTGTCTACCCTTTACCATGTAATAGTTCATCTCTATTTCATATCCATGATAACATTAATATATCCACCAAAAACCATTATCCCAAGACTATATGTAATAATACCTTGACTACATTGTATGGGAATCCACTACATCGCAACAGATAGAACCACATCACAAATTCCTCCTAAAGTTAATATTTTTGATCAAACTATCACTCTCCATCCTCAAGAATCCTCTAGGGGCCTCTATCATCTAATCCAACATAATGTAACATGCCCAAATATATGATGTATTATATTTATATATCAAGAATGAACATGTAAAATAATTTTAATTAAATTAATTTTTTATATATAATATGGCTTTATTTTACTTTGGAACTCTCTACTTTTTGGATGAGATTTAAATGTCCCCTATAAGAAATTCCCCTTTTTTTAAACACTATTTACATGATAACACAAAATTGGATTCACCAACCAATTTTTCAAAAAATCATGTTCAATCATATACATAAATAATATTATAATAATAATACATACATTTATTATTTTTGAAATTGGTATGAAATTTTATATTTTATTATTTTTAAAAAAAATTGATTGATATATCTTGTGAAGAATATTTGTTGGAAAACAAACAATATATATGAAAACTAAATATGCAACCATATTGAAATTTCCCTATAAAAATAATGGGTTCTAATGGTATATACTTCTCATCATGTGGGTCAGGGATTAGTAGTGGAATGATATTTCTATAGAAGCCAATAGATGAGAGAATATGAGAAGATGAGAGGTATGACATAAAAATAAGGAGGTGTGATTGAGGTGCCCCTTGTGCGCCATTTTTTTCAAGAAGAACAACATCTAAATAATTTCAAACTCAATAATGATTAATTAAAAATACATAAAAATATTATTTGAATGGCATACCATTAGTTTTGTGGGTATTGATTCGTTTAAATGTTTTGTACAGCTTGAACATCAGCTTCCATGAGATCTTGAAAGACACAAGGGAGTGGTGTGAAGTGTTGGTTTTCTATTAATAGAGGGGAAATGGTTTCTCATTGCTAGCCAAAAAATACTAATAATAGAAAACTTTCTCAGGGATAAACCAATAAGCTTTGATAAAGGGACCTTTTATCAGTGATATAACTTTTGATAGTAAAGTGGTTACTTTATGTGTGTTAAAAATGATCTAATAAAAGAACATTTATCCGTGATAAAATATTTACAACTGATAAAGGATGATTTTATAAGCACCCATTTTTGCATGGAAAAGACTTGGATTTATCAGCACTAAAATTAAAACTTAAAAAATAATAAAAACATATTTAAATAAAATAAATTAAGAAATTATTTAAAAAGAAAAAAAAATAAAAAAAGTATTAAAAAATATTTACAATATGTTTTTAATTAAAAATGAATATATAATTATTTTTTATGTATTTATACAAAAAAATAATAAAAATATAAAATCATAAATTATAATTATATAAATTGAAAATATTTTAAAAATGCTAGATATTAATTCATAAAATTGTATAAATAAATATTAAAAAATGAATAAATAAAAAACGTATTAAATGATTACATATTAAAAATTAAAACTTAAAAAATTTTAATCATTAATAAATATTATAATTTAATTAACAATAAAAAGTAAAACAATTTTATACATTATATTTTATAAATAGAAAAAATATTAAAAAATTAATAACTAATAGAAATTCTGTAAATTAGAAAAACAATAAGAATTAACAAATATTAAAAAAATGAATAAATATAAAAAATATTTTAAATGTAAAGTATTTACTGAAAATAATAATTATATAAATTTAAATAATATTATTTATAAATATAATATTAGTAATAATTTTATTCGAATATAATTATTATTATATGCATCTTTTTTTATTATATAAATGAGTAAAAAGAAAATATTAAAAAAAATTATTTAAATATTATTTGTCACATCATCCAAAAATAATTTTAATTAAATAAAAAATTATTCAATGAAACCTCATTTTAATAATTAAAATATAAATATTAAAAAATTTATCAATTACATTAAATAATTATTCTATTTTTTATTATTTATATATTAATAAAAACAGTTAAATTACAATATAAAATACTTTAACACATAAAAATACGTACATATATCACAAATACACACACACATCGAAATGAATAAATTAAAAATGTATTGAAAATAAGTGATTAACATTAAATGAATAAATATTAAAATTGAATAAAATTTAATAAGTAACAAATTAATATATTGAAAAAATATTAGAAAATTAATCAATAATATTGATTTTAGAATTTATGAAAAAAACCTAAAAATAAATAAATATTAAAATTAATGTCAATAAACATTAAAAAATTCACTTCAATTGAAAATAATTATGGAACTTTACGAATTAAAAAAACAAAAAATAAAAATTAAAATGAATGCATTACTAAAATATAAAATGAAAAATAATAAAATTAAATACCTAAAAAATTAATAAATTAAGAAAATATTTAAATTCAATAAATAATCAGAACCCTTTCTATCAATGGGTGAGATTTTCTCATTCCCATAAAATAAAATAAAATAAAGATAGTGACAGAGAATTTTAATCAAGGCAGGGATAAACATCTCTGGCCACTTTTGACAAATGGGGATCCATAATGTACTCATGGTAATGATATGACCAAAAGGAATCATGATCCTGAATTTTGAAATGAATCAACAATAAAAATGAATAATATTTAAATAACTATAATGAATAAATTAAAAGAAAATTGAAAAAAATGAATAAGTAAAATTAATATAAATTAGAAAATTATTAAAAAAGTATAAATACTAAAATAAATAGGATTTAAAATAAAAAATTAATGTTAAAAAAATTATACAAAATTAATTAAAAAAATTAATTACCAAAATATTTAAATATAAAATTTAAAAAAATTTAAAAATGTATATATGTATATATATGAACTACAATGAGATATGTAAAACTGAGAAACCAAATGAATTTTCCAATTATATATTTATATATTCAAAAATATACACTGATATACACATATCATATATACCGATTCCAAACCACATACTGTAATGGAACATTTATTTGCGGAGGAATTTTTAATTCTTGCATGAGAGGGTGCAGATGGATAGTGTCATCCCAACACCAATGCATGGTGATTTGTTGTGTGACATTTTATTTTTTAATAGGTTTTCAAAAAAAACGTCAAAGTTTAATTTTTTTTTAAAAAAATATGCCTTAAAGGAGTCATCGGGGATGCCTCTTTCCTTCCCCCATGCTGCCTTTGGCCCAGATCGATGACATGGAAAAAGTGGCATGAGGATGCCACCTTACACCTTTGGTTGAGGTGAATGACGACACTGTCGATGCCGCCTTTGTACTTACGCAAATGGGAAAGGTGGCATCAGTGATGTTGTCATTCCCTCAACTCACTATAATAGGGAACCCCCTTCTCCTCACTTCAATTTTCCCACATCTCTCTTAAATCAACTGCCTTTCTCTCTAAAAAAATCATCTTCCGTGTGGTGTAGTTGATGGTCCAAAATAAGGTAGTTCTTCATAAATAATCATTTAGAGGGATTTTTTATTTAATTATTTTTTATTTATTTATTTAATTTAATTCATTGTACTTCTAAATATATCATTTTTTAAGTAGTTTAGTCAGTTCTAAATATTTTGTTCATTAGGTTGTTTAATTAGATATATATATTTTTGAATAATAATTAATATTAGTAAGGATTATTTATAGATTAATTATAGATTATTCATAAAATAACATAGGATTAAGTATTGTGAAATTTTGGTAGCATAAATATTATGTCTTAATCTAAGAAATCAAATCCCTTTCACAATACAAACAAGTGTTTGTGGCTTTTTCATAGATGTACCAAGGGGTAAAACCTGAAAACACCACTTTGAGATGGACTCAAACGGGAACTGGTGCACAATAATTGGCCTTTCTGCACTCCAGGTTTGACACTCCCTGTGGATATGCTTAAGATAAATCATATTTTATTTATAATCTACTAAAATAAATAAGAAAAGAAAAATCAAATCAGTACTTTTATGAATGATAAAATGATAATTATGATGTTGTCGAATGAAATGGATACGGAAGAAGTGATTAAAGTATGATAGTTATTATTAATAATTTAATTATTTTTAGTCAATTTTAAAAATATTATTTATTAAGTATTATATTTAATTATATATAGTTTATAAATAATAATTATTGTTAATAAAGATTAAATATATATTAATTAATGATAACATAGGATTAAAAATGAATACATATGATTCGTTAATTATAATTAACTAATGAATATCATTTGATTTATTATTAAATAATAAATTAATAATTAATGAATAACTTTAATATTATTAACTACTGATTAAAGAATGATTTATTAGTTACAAACTAATCTAAGAAACAGTACATTACTTTTTTAGATATAACAAGATTTTATAAAATTTTAGAATCCTAAATTTTATATAGTTTAGAAATAATAGTTTTTATTAATAATGATTAATTACAGATTATTTAATGAATAACATAGAATTAAAATATGAACACATGTAATGATTAGATAACAATACTTATCATTAATAAAAATAAAATTAATATTATAATTAAATTAAAGGGATAAGAATAAACACATTAAATTACACATGAATGTTTACACCATACCTGAAATATGTTGACATTTTTTAATTAAACATGGTTTGGATGAGATGAGTGTGACTTCAGAAGTGAGGTAAAATCCAGATTATTTGCATTTGTTTTCTTAATGACATCATCTAAATATATGTATGTAATATTTTAAGTACATGCTTTTAAAATATTTTATTAATCTATCAATTAAAAATTAGTTGGGTTTTACCTCGCATCTGATGTTAGGATCATATCATCCAAACCATGTTGGGTTGAAAAATGTGGGTATTTATTTTATGTTGTAAAACACTCTTCTATTATTTTATATGTTTTTTACTCTCTATTATAGAGTGATTTAAGAATTATTAACTAACGATTAACTAATGAATAACATAGTAATGAATAACTATTGCTTAAATAATGATTAACATAAAAACAACTGTATTAAAACACATTAGTATCATAGTTTTTGAAATAATAATTTTTTTCAAAGTTTTGGGATCATAAATATTATATAGTTTATAAATAATAGTAATTATTAGAAATGATTAATTATAAATTAATTAATAAATATCATAGGATTAAAAAATGAATCCATGTAATGGTTCGCTAATGATACTTATTATCATATAAATTGAAATAAAGAAGAACAAACACATTAAATAAAACATGAATGATTTATGACATAAAATAATTTCGTTTACATTTTTCAGTAGAATTTTGTTTTGATGATATGAGTCTCACTTCGTAGATGAAGTAAAATTAATCTTCTTTTTAATTGGCATCTTAGTAACATATTTGAAGGATGTGTACTACACTTTTGAACACTCAATATTTTTCAGCCTTCTAATGACATCTAAGATGATGTATAAGATATGTTATTAGAAGTTAGAAAGATTTGGAAAGGTATAAAGTGATGTACATATCATTTGAAGATGTTATTAAAATTTCAATAAAAAATAAGTTGGACATTACCTAATCATAAGTGAGACTCATCTCATCCAAACCACATTTTATGGAAAAATATCAACGAATTTATTGTATGTTATAAAAAATTAATGTGTTATTTAATTTGTTTTTCCTTCTTCATTTAACTTTATATGATCAATACTATCATTTTACTTATGATAAATAAACCAATTTTATGTTTTCACTTCTTTTTACCTTGATTTGAAAAACATTTTTTGACTTAAATTATGATAAACATTTATATAATGAAACATTACAAGAATATTTTAGGGTATAAAAAGGAATTCTAAATAACATTTTAATTAATATTATATGGTCAAACATTGTTGTTAATATTTGATACACTATAATAATTTTGATCAAAGAAACATTTTTGAAATTGAGAGTCAGGTTTGCCTCTATGTACTGCTATAGAGAGGTTATTTAAAATGAGAAAGGAGTTTCTTACAATACACTACATAAAACTATGGTTATAATAGCTAATTGTGTAACCCTAAGTGACCTTCAAGGTAGAATTTGTGGTTCCTTAAATCTAGGACCCGATCAGAAGATATTGTCTATGAGTTATAAACATTTTCAATTCCTAGAACCATAGTGCTATCTAGCTTGTCCAATGGTTACTGATGCTCAATGGGTCCATGAAATTAAGTTATTTAATCAATGGTTAGATAGTACCATGACAGATTTATATATTGATGTTTATACAGTAAAACAAAAATTTCCAACTATAAGAAGACATAAAATTACAATAGTGGTCGAAGATAGTCCTTCCAATGAAATTTAGCTTATTCCAGATGATACAGAAGAGGATATCTTAGATGATCTCATGGATATACATGAAAATCAAGCTTCCAAAGAGGAGTCTTATAATGACAGAACATATGGTGACAACAGTGATGATGAGGAGGGATAATAGAAAGTTAGGGAGGAGGTTGCATGAAATGAATTTGTTTTACATCAGCCTCGAACTAAAAAAATCATCTACTAATCATAGAATCTATGATAGAAGTAGTTACATGTGTGCCTAAATTCAAAAATAATGTTCTCACACAAAAAAATATGTTTCCTAGAGTTGTACCAGATAGGATTAGTGAGCTGGAAAAAACATTATATGATGGAAGTAATTTTACAAGTTAGGATGCATTACTAAGAACACTAAAGAGATTTCACATTGAGAGGAACTATAACTATATAGCTCGTGAATCATGTCATAGTAAGTATATCATACGGTGTGAGATGTATGGGGGTGATTATAGATTTATCATAAGGGAGATTTTGGACATTTTATTTGGAGGTCGGAGAATCTCGAGGATTGAGGCAGCTCATACTTTTATTCATCCAAACCATACACAAGATCATGCATTATTGGTTGCAGAATTTGTGTCATTCAATACTGTTGAGATGATTAGGACATGCCAAGATGTTCTTATAACCGTTCAATGGGAGATGGAACAATAGACATTTGGTAATAATATTTCCTATAATAAGACATTGATTGTATAAATAGAGGGTAATTGTGACGATCTATGTTGATTGGGATGACTCATATCATGTGTTTACTCAATTTATATTCATATTGAGGCATTATAACCATGTTGTTTAACATAATTATACAAACAAACATGTGTCTCATAATAACAGATTTGACCCCTGTCGTGTTCAATTTCATCTGTTGTTCTGGGCATTCCACCCTTGTTTCTCTGCATTTCATTTTAGCAAAAAGTTCCTTCAGATTGATGAAATGTTTCTATATGGAAAATACAAGGGTGTATTTTTGATTGCGGAAACAAAATGTGGAATCCAATCCCCTATTCTTCATTTCTTTTCCATTGTAGAGAATGAAATTAGGAATCATGGAGTTGGTTTTTGGCCTGTATCAGCAACCATTTTAGTGACATTTGGTGTGTTTGTATGATATCTGATTGCCATCAAGAAATTAATGAGGCAACCAATGTGGATCACGATATATAGAGATTCCAAATTCACATCATCGATTCTACATTAAACACATTACTAGAAACGATTATATTAAATTCCACAATAAACCGATGAAGAAGGAAATCATGAGGCTTGGTATGCATTGTATTTGTTATTTTTACTATTTAAACATAAAGATAAAATACAATTATGTGAAATATCATCTATTCTTTGTAGAATATGAGTCAGATCAATGGTAGTTTGATGAATGTTTTGAATAAATCTACCAGGATAATCAATAAGTTATTGATTTTATGATGTAGATTCCCAAAGAAAAATGAACATTAACATATGATGGTGGAATGGGTGAGGAAAGATGACTACAAACATTGTGGAGTGCATCAATGTTGTCTTCAAAGGGCTTCACAAGCTACTTATAACTTCTCTAGTTCAGGAGTCATTATATAATTACATTAAGTACTTTTTTGATATAGAACAACTTGCATCAGACATTATTCATCATGGGATAAGGTACGAAATACATTTTATATGATAGATTTAAAAGAATATTAAAGAAGAATATGGTTATCATCGATACATGTTTTGATGAGAAGTCTCTCAATTTGAAGATCAAGAGAGTTCAAACACCATCACAAATTGCAACGGTGAAAAAATGGTGGTAGTACTAGAAATACGTAAATATTAATGTTGAAACTTTCAAACCTTACAATTCCCATACACACAATCCATCGCAGTATGTGCCTCTATGAACATATCATGGGAATCATTAGTTGATTCATTGTACCGAATGGACACTATTTCTAACTTTTATGCTACACCATGGATGCCTACTGAGAAATTTCATTATTTCCCAATGACTGAAGTCCAGCCTATAGAGATACCTAACATCAATTGGTTATCTCCCCATGGAAGACCAAAGACCATATCATATAGAATGAGATGGATGGGCCTCAATAACAAGCCCATAGTTTGAGATGCATCATGTTTCATCAAGAATGCCATAACCAGAAATGATGCTCTATCATTGTTAGGTCGAGTTCACAGTCTTATCCACAATGATGCATTCTCATCATTGTGAGATTATCATATTTTAAATTATATTTTGTTGTCTCTTATTTTTTTTCATCGAGATATTAAACCTGAAAACACAAAATCAGAACACTAATCCCAAAAACATCTTCCCTATAACGTAATATCAAAATTCAAAACCCAAAACCTTAAAACCTAAACCCTAAACCTAAACCCTAAACCTAAATTAAATAACATATACCCTAAAACCATAAAAAAATTCCAAAAACATATTCCCAAAACTTAATATCTGAAACCGTAATCTATAATTCATAAAACAAAAAATCTAAACTGTAAACCGAAAATCATCATCCCATTACCTCGTTTTTTAAAACATTATGTGACTGATATTTCAATAAACTTTTATACAATGAAATAATGGTATTGTATACTGTTGTACACGATTATGTTATAAATTTTCATTATAATTAAGATTATATGATCAACCATCATTTTCAGTATCAGTTACACTATTACAATCATGATCATAAAAAACTTTCTTGTATAGAGTCAGGTTTTACATGTGTGTACTACTATGGGTAGGTTATAAAAACTGCTATTGGAGCTGGTTTTAGTAAACAACCAATAATAGAGGTTAGTACAGATTATGGAGGAAAACTAACTGACTTCAAGAATGAATTTGTGGAAAATGAACCATGACACAAGATGAATAGGGACAATGACAGTGGTGATGGAATGATTTTACATCATAAACGTTGTCGTTGTCACCATTCCTCCTACATCTTGGTTCATTTCCCACAAAATATTTCTTGAATTTAAGTTATTTTTATAGAATCACCTTTAAATGTGACAAAATAATAATGAAACATACAATCATGTCGACAATTATACATCAATTACAAAGAACACCATTTTATAATAAACAAAAACTTAAAAAATACATATTTTATAGGTATATATAAATATATATCCATGTCTTAAAAACACCATTTTCTAAGTAAAATAATTTCTTAACAACACATTTGTAATATGATTTGAAAAACATGAAGACATGAACCTTTATTTTGGTAAAATAACATCATAAAAAATTTGAATTAACATGGGTTTCCTTTCATTCTACAAGTCATAATATTATAATGTTCATAAATTTATATTTACATTTAACACTTATGACTCATTTCATTTTTTATATGCAAACATATGATACCATACTAATCACTCTACAGCGTACCCATATTTCTAAGGTTGTGCTAGAGGGTGGTGAGGATAGATCTATCAGGGTGAATCGAGTGCACCATTTTCCTCACATGGAGACTCCACATGCCATTAGACCATTCATGAGCTGTGCTGGATTCTATGTCATTATCATATCTAATTTCACATTTATAGACCATCACCTACATACCACCCTCGTAAAGAGGTTGAGACCAGGGACACACACATTCCACCTTCTTGAGGGAGAGATAACCATCACCCTCTAGTATGTAGTAATTATTCTCGGTATTCTTATATAATGGAGAGCCATTATTGGACCCACTCATGCTTCTTGGCCTAACTTTTCTCATCACTTATAAGGTATTTACATTTTTTCCAACCATAGGGATATAGATGGAGCATTTATATCTATTCCTTGGTTGGTGGAACAGAATCCAAATTTACCCAATGATTCTGATGAGCAGACTATCATGTTTCATGCAAGTGCTTAAATATTATGGCTCATTGGAGGGACCATGTGTACTGATCACTCCGGGGTGCTTGTGCACATGATGTATCAACCCCTGCTAGAGGACTTTGATCAGTCCGAGACATAAATTTTTTTATCATACTTCTTGGTATATTCGTAAATAAAATTATTTATTCTATCCCATAAGGACCGCATAGGTCTCAGTGGATGCATCATCCATATTTAGATGTTGGCATTGGAACACATCCTCTCATTCTGTCCTAAGAATTCTTGTCTGCCGATCGAGATGGTGGTCCTTCATAACGTTCCACATGGACGCTGGTATGATCACTCATTTCTATAGGTTTCTAATTCAACTAGGAGTTATTGTATTTAATTTCTCATTATTAGACACTATCAATGTTGTATTTTATAGGTAGGGTTAGCGACACAAATTTGACATGGTTGTGAGACATGTTTTCGGAATATATCAGCTCCATTTAGACCATCTCTTACCTGACCAGGTATATATATACAATCAATCACTGTCTATCAAATTTAATAGTAGAATAACTTTTGGTTATTAGTTATGAGATTTTTTGACAAAGTTCCCATCTCATTTTATATTTCATGGCTTCCATAATAGATTATTATGGACCAGTCACCACCATATTGCACATTAGGGATTGAGGATTCAATGGATTTAGTGCCCCTCATTCACTTCCATATTATTTTGTGGTAGCAGCCAGAAAAATTCATACCCCAGTTTTTCTGTGATTAGCCGATCCCATTATTGTTGAGTCAGACAAATAATCTTCATGGGAAAAAGATGACAATGGGGAATGATGAGTATTGGCACTGATTACATGCTTTCTTCTTAGACTTTTAGCGTATACATGCATATTATAATTTTTATGGTGTACCTACAAATTTATTCTTTCATTCATAGTTGGTTGAGTATAACCCATGGTATAGACTGAAGTCTGTATTTTATCTTACCTAACATGGCATAGAGTTGTATAGGATGGTATGTCAATAAATTTCTATTACTCTATTTATTGAAATATTTTACAATAAAATTTTAATATCATTATAGAGAAGTCACTCAGAGCATTTTTTTCACATGATTGATGATGTGGAGAAGGGGGTAATTAGCCTGGAAGTTGTCCTTGCTGAAGCATGGGAGATGAGGGCATCTTATCGTGCACTTTCTAGGAGCATATTTAAGCATCTAGCCCATAGGGAGGAGGATCCTCCCCTGGAGAAAAATGCTAAAAAAACTTCTTGTGATGATGAACCATGACCATGCTGATGTATACAATGTCATGATACATGTGAGGCCTCACCTGTTCTACAGGAAGACGTTGTCCTTCTAGTAGTTCAGCCTCAACCAATTTAGGATGTTCCATGGGTGGCATGGGATCTGTCTTTCTTGAAAGGATATATGCAGTTCTCTCCATCTTGGGGTCCATATCCATCATATCCTTGGGGTCCAGTTCCATCATATCCTTGGGGTCTATGTCCATCACTTCCTTTGGGTCAAGATCTATCAAAACCATGGATTATAGCTCCATCACAGGCATGGTTCCCCACTAGGATGATGGAAGGTCCATCTACCACCCTAGTTAGATAATGATTAAGTGGGTAGTATGAGATGTGGTTGATAGATAATGCCAGTAACACGTAGGTAGAGGATGTGATATTCAATGTTCCAGTACCCATGGATCAGCCCTCTCTAGGCCATCAGACTCCGTAGGGAACTTTATGCAGACGTCCTATTCGTCGAAAACCAAGTGGGATAGAATCTCCTCACCATAGAAAAAACCATTTATTGTACATGTTCAATTATATGTTTTATGTATATTTAAATGAAGATAATATTATTTCTATCATTCCTTTTTATATTTTTATCTAGTATATATGTTTTCGTTTATATTTAAAGCACAATTTATAATTAACAGCTTTCAAATTTGACTACATGAAACATAGGAATAAGTAATAAATTTCATGTAGATAAATTTAAAATATTATATAATATATATTATAAAAACAATATAAATAAAATTTAAAAGTTATCCTAAGCATCTAAATAAATTTATTAAATAAAGATTTTCATAAATTATTTAAATTAATGAAAATGAAAAGAATTTAAGAAAAGTTACTCGAAAACGAGAGAGAAAAGAAGGAATGTCAAGGAGGATCCAAATACCCCAACATGACTTTGAAATCCTATGAAATATTAAATATAAGATCCACATAAATAGAGATTAAATCATCTAATAATTCTTATATTTTTAATCCATATTTAAATTTTCAATTATATTAGTGTTAAAATTTATATTTTATAGGCTATAAAAGTCACGTACTTGAAACATTTTTGATGTTTTATGTAGGTGGATTAAAAAGATGTAAAATTATTTCACATCATTTTTTTTCTGAAACTAAATTTTAATTTTGACTACTTATATTTTTAATTGATGTTTAAATTTTCATTTGTATAGGTCATATAGTTTAATTTTTATAGGATAGAAATGCCATGTACTTGAAACATCATTATGTTTCAGGGAGGTGGATTAGAAAGATTATAAATTATTTTTCATCAACAATTTTTATGATATTTAGTTTTTCTACAACTTATAATATGATCATTCCATTTTAAAATTTTATTTGTATTGGTCTTATAGTTTATATTTTATAGCCTAGAAAATTCAAGTACTTGAAAAATTTTATGTTTCTAGTAGGTGGATTAGAAAACTTATAAAATAATTTATTCAACATTTTTTAAGAAATTATTTTTATTCTTTATTAAGTGTTTTATGTTTAATCAATGTCTAATTTTTTTTATACTGTTATAAGAGTTTATATTTTATAGGATAGAAATTCACGTACTTGAATAATTTTTATGTTTAAAGTAGGTGGACCAGAAAGCTTAGAAATTGTTTTTCATCAGCATTTTGAGACATTATTTTTATTTTAAACTACATATTATTGGTTTATTAAAGGTTTAAAATTTCATTCATATTGGTAATACAGTTTATATATTATCAGCAAGAAATTTCACATACTTGAAACGTTTTTATGTTTCGAGTAGGTGGATTGGGAAATATATAAATTACTTTTAATCAACATTTTTTAGCAAATTCTTTTTATTTTTGACTACTTAATAAATTTTTAATCCATGTCTTAAATTTCATTTATATTTTTATTATAGTTTAAATATTATAGGCAATAAAAGTTACATAATAGAAATAGTTTTAAGTTTCATGTTGGTGGATTAGAATGATTATAAATTATTTTTGATCAAAAATTTTTATGAAATTGGTTTTTATTTTGGACTACATATAATATGTTTAGTCCATGTTTTAATATATTTTTTATATTTCTCTTTAATATTATATTTTATAGTTTAGAAAAGTCACATACTTGAATAAGAGATAAATTATGCTGAAACATTTTGTTATATATATATATATATATATATATATATATAAACATAACAAAATAATAATAAAACATTAAAAAATTTAATATATAACAATGAAAAATAAAATAGAAAAAGATTATTGTTTTAGTGCAAAGGTGGCATCTATTAAGCCTCCTCTAAGGTATATTTGTTTAAAAAAATTCAGACTACTCTATTTTAATTGTTTTTGAAAAATATATTAAAAAAATTGTCTGACAGTCCAATGAGGATGGTGCAAGTCATATGAAAGTGGTGGTGGTGGCATCAAAACATGGGGGACAAGAGTGGGCATACAATGCTCAGATGATGGTAGCGGCGGTGGTGGCCTCTGATGGTGCGGGATTGGCTGATGGAAGGGACGGTGGGGGGATCTGATGGTTCACAATTGTATGATTGATGCAGGGGTGACATGGGTGGTTGTGGTGGCTGAAAAAGGTGGGTTCCATTTGATAGTAAATTAATGACTGATGACGGCGCTTGGTTACAGGGGCGACGAGGGTGACAATGGGTGGCACAAAAATGCAGGGGAGACCACGCAGATCAAACCAGCTTAGGCCATCTTGGGCCTTCTGGTCATATTTATAATGGGTTCCCTCAACACAAAAAAATAATAGGTGTTTCATGTCATTAATAAAAAGGTAGGTTTCCTCCATAGTTGATAAAAAAACATACACACACGTACATATGAATACACATACACATACACATACATGCATATATATAGATGCATATACACATATATTCATGTACATGAATATACACATACATACACATACTCGTATAGATATAATTGGATACACATGCATACACAACCATGGACATACATAGTCATACATACTCCTTCAAAAATGTATCCATAAGAATAACCATATACATACATACACATGCATAAAAATACATATACATAAACTAAAAATAGACACACAAAAACATGATCACATACACATACAAACACACACATACATACATACATGTACCTAGAGGTATAAGCACAGAAAAACACATACATGGACATACCACAAATAGAATTTCATCATATATCCATGGATATTTTTCAAAATTTTATAAACCATGAAAATAAAATAAAATATTTTTGTTTTAGTAAAACTATAATAATGCAGTAATATATAGTTACAGTTTTGTTAAACCATGGCTATAAAGATTCCACACAGAAGTGGGAAAAATATTTCTCACGTGAAGGGTGCGGGAAGCCCCATTAGCCATGGTTGGGTCCTGACCAAGCCTATAAGTCCACCTATAGCCACTGCCTAAATAACTGTGGCTATGTGGTGGCAGGGACTTACTATTATAATAAATTATTAATTTCATGGTAATAATAAAATATATTTCACTATCAGAAAACATGCTTTTATTAAAGCTAAAAATTTCATTATCAGCGTTAAAAAAGCACTGTTAATCGATCCTCTATTAAAGGGGGGTCCCATTTATCAGCACTAAAAAGCGATAATAAAGCCCCCCATTTATCAAGTGTGGATAAATTTCCCATTTATCAGTGCTTCAATTAGGGATGATATAGGATTCCCTATCTAGGCATGTTGTTTATATAACAGGACACTAACAGCCTTGAAAAAATAAAAAAATCCATCTAAAATAACCAAACGAGAAAAAATAACCTGCACAAACTTATAAAAACCTAATAAAAATAACAACTCATTATATATATATATACAAAAGAACCAAAAACATGTTTCAAATTATGAAAAAAACATGCAGTGCACATAAAAGTTTGAAAACAATGCTATCTACATTTAATTGACTTCAAAAACACAAAAATATTCACTCATGGTATATACCCAAAAAAACACATCTCTATAAATTTTGAATAAAATTTTATAAAATTACATTTAAAAATATTCAACAATCAATTAAGGACATTAATGTTTTCTCTAATGATGTTTGTGGTCCCCTCTAAAAATTTCATCTGATAGTAATAGTCACTAAAAAAATCATTCATACTCGAGAAAAAGGTTCTACCTATATAGGTAAAAGAATATTACCCTAGTAATACTATAATGAAATAAATTAAACAATAATATGAAGAATACATTAAAAAGTTGTAATTTTTAAAAAAAATGACACATTGGGAGTCATACTGGTCACACTGTGAGTTTTATTAAGGTGAGGTTGATTTCTACATGTCAAAAATTACTGATGTATAATTTTCATAATGTATCAAAACAATCGGCCTTAATTTCCTTGGTTTTCAGTATGTTAGTTGTGTTTTTTACTAAAATGACATTTCAAACAAAAAACTAAAATTTGAGTCATACTAGTTGCAATGTACATTAGATAGGCAAGAGACATCTGCATACACAACAAAAAGAACATGCAAATTTCTATCCTTAATTTAGAAGTCAATCAGAGCACATTTTCTTGGTTTTTAGAGAGTGACATGTTTTGAGTTAAAATGTCAATTTTAAACTAATTGTTGATATATTTAGTCATACCGGTCACATTGCTCATCAGATTGAGGTGGGGTTCATTTTAACACATCAGAACTGACTCATTAATCATTTTCCAAAATTATTAAAACAATCTTAATGGATTTTCTTGGTATTCAGTATGTCAGTTATGTTTTGTTTCTTAATTTAATATCAATTCTAAATAAAATGATAAATTTGGAGTCATACTGAGGACATTGTGAATCGTATTGAGGTGTTTTATATTCCTAAATGTCAAAAATGGATGATAGATCATTGTCCTAAATATAAAAACAATCGTAATGCATTTATTCAGATTTTATTATCTTAATATCATTTTCTACTAAAATATCATTTCAAGTTTAAAACATGCAATTTGGGGTATACTGGACACATCGGGAGTCGGTTTGATGGGATACTACTTCATACACATCAAAAAGTACTTATAAATGGATGTCCTTAATTTGGAAGAAAATTAGAGTACTTTTTCTTTGGTTTTAGTGTGTGACACATTAACATCTAAAATATCAAATTTAAAATGATAGCGGACATTTTTAGTTATACAAGTCACATCATTCATTGGATTGAGTTGGAGTTAATTCTTACACATCACAAATGACTCATTTATTTTTTCTTAAAATATAAAAACAATCCGAATGCTTTTTATCGATTTTCATTATGACAATTGGGTATTTTTACTTGAATTAATGAAAATTTTATGTAACAAGAATCATTTTGAGTTGTACTGGTGACACTGTGCATCATATTGAGGTGAGGATTACTTTTTAAAATTACAATGTACTGATATATCATTTTTCTAAACTATCAAAATAATTGTAATGCATTTACTCATTTTTCACTATAAAAATTGGGTTTTTTCTAAAATGTCTTTTCAAGCCAATGAAAAAAAATTGAGTCATACCAGTTGTATTGTGGGTCATTTTGACATGATAATTCTTTGGTACACATAAAAAGGACATATAAATCATTGTATATAATTTGGAATAAAATCAGAGGGCGTTTCTTTGTGTTCAGCAAGTGACACCATTTGAACTAAAATCTCAATTTTAAACTTCTAACATACACTTTTAGTCATACCTATCCCATGTTGTGTCGAATTGAGATGGGTATGATTCCTATACATCACATCTGACTCATGGATCATTTTCCTGATGTATCAAAACAATTTGAATGTGTTTTCTTAGTTTTTAGAATGTCAATTGTGTTTTTACATGAATTAATGTCAATTTTAAGTAACAAGAATCATTTGGGGTCATATCGGTGACATTGTGTGTCATATTGAGGTTTGGTTGATTCTTACATGTATAAAATGAATGGTATATCATTATTCTAAAGTATCAAAGCAATCAGAATACATTTCCTTGGTTTTAAATATGCCGGTTGTGTTTTTTTAATAAAATGTAATTTCTATATGAAAATAGGAAATTTGAGTCATATCGGTCACATAGTGCATCCGTTTGATGTGATAATTCTTGATACATGTCACAAATGACATAAAAATAACTACCCTTAATTGGGAAGACAATATGTGTGTGTTTTCTTTGATTTCTTTTAGTGACATGTTTTGAACTAAAATGTTAATTTTAAATTGATAGTGGACACTTTTAGACAAACTGTTAACATCATAAATCAGATTGAGGTGGGCTTGATTCGTAAACATCACAAGGTACTCATGGATCATTTTCCTAACATATAAAAACAATCCAATATCATTTTCCAAGATTTTAGTATGTTAGTTCTATTTTTAACTTAAATTAATGTCAATTTTAATTAATTGTACATGGTTAGAGTCATACAGGTGAAACCACGTGCCATATTGAGGTGTGGTTGATTCCTACATGTCCAAAATGGCTAATAGTTTATTTTCATGAATTATAAAAACAATATGAGTTTGTTTTCTCAGTTTTCAATATGTTAGTTGTGTTTTTTTTAATAAAATGACATTTCAACCCAAAAACAAGAAATTTGAGTCATACTAGTCACATCGTGTTTTGGTTTGACATGATAATTCTTCATACACATTACAATGTACTTACGAATAACTCTATTTAATTTGGAAGACAATATGAACACTTTTTTATTATTTTTAATGAGGGGAACTTTTTGAACTAAAATGTAAATTTTATACTAATAGCAGACAATTTTTGTCAAACCGGTCACACCGTTTTTCGGATTTAGGTGGTGTTTATTCCTACATGTCACAACAGACTCATGGATCGTTGTCCTAATATATAACAACAATCCGAATGTGTTTCCTCTGTATTCAATTTGTCAGTTTTGTTTTTTTACCTGAATAAATGAAAATTTTAAATAACAAGACACATTTGGAGTCTTGTTGGTTACAACATGCATTGTATAGAGGTGTGGTTGATTCTAACACATCAAAGTTGACTGATAGATTTTCTTCCTAATGTTTTTAAATAATCATAACACATTTCCTCGCTTTTTAGTATGTCTGTTGCGTTTTTAACAAAAATATCATTTCAAACCGAAAACATTCAATTTGAGTTATACCGGTCACATCGTGCGTCAATTTTATGTGAGTCTTCTGTATACACATCACAAATGACATACAAGTTATTGTCCCTAATTTAGAATACAATCATAGTTTTCATTATTTTTTTTCAATGATTGACACATTTTTAACTAAAATGTCAATTTTAAACTCATTACAGACACATTTAGTCATACTCATCACACAGTGCTTCAGATTGTGGTGGGGTTGATTCCTACATATCACAACTGACTCATGGATCTTTTTCTTAAAGTATTAAGATAATAAAAAAAATTCTCAATTTTTAGTATGTCAGTTGTATTTTTTTACTTCAATTAATGTAAATTTTAATTAACAATAAACAATTGGAGTCATATTGGAGACATTGTGTGTTGTATTGTGGTGTGGTTGATTCCTACACATCACAAATGACTGATAGATCATTTTCTAAAGTATCAAAACAATAAAAAAGTTTTTTCTTAGTTTTCAGTTTTTCAGTTGTGTTTTTTTACTGAAATTTCATATCAAATCGAGAACATGAAATTTGAGTCATACATGTCGAATCGTGCATCAGTTTGATGTGATAATACTTGATACATGACACAAAATACTTAAGAATGGTTATCCTTCATTTTTATTAATATTGGGAAGTGTTTTCTTTATTTTTTTGAGTGACATGTTTTGAACTAAAATTTAAATTTTAAACATGAAACGAACACATTTAGTCATACTAGTAAGAACCATAGTTTTGAACACTGTCAGTGGCGATGCAACTCTGGAATCAATGCAGAGAATTTCAGTATGATTTCGGGTGTTGAAGTGGGAGTTGAGATGTGGGCCCTACGGGCCGTCTTTGTGATGTGTGCTGTGTTTTTTCACCTTTTTCACCAGACATCCGTTTGGGGCATATGAGTAGTCATTTCTGTGTGTTTTGGCGAGAGCATCACGATGGCACAATTCGCCCGATGAGTATCGGAGCTGGGGTGCGGGTCCACACGGGCCAAATATGGTGAATAGTACCATATTCACTGGTTGTCCGTTTCGGGTGAGTAAGTGGTCTATCTCGCATGTTTTTCCACGATAAATGCAATGGTGTAACCTGTTTGGGAATGTGGAGCCTCATTTGAGATCATTTTAGCATGGGGTGGAGATCTTCTTTTTACGCACTCTGAACTAATGCACGGTGGCGTTGATAGTGACACATGGTGATGTAAGTAGAAGTACAGAGCTAACAGGATGATTCTGGGTCTACCCTCCAGAAGGGCTGGGTAGTGGGTCACCCATCGTATTATTCCTGGTCTACCCTCCAACAAGGCTGGGTAATGGGTCACCTGTCGACGTGTTCCAGGTCTACCCTCCAGCAGGGCTAGGCAGTGGGTCGCCTGTCGACGTGTTCTAGGTCTACCCACCAACAGGGTTGGGAGGGGGGTTGCCTATCGACGTGTTCCATGTTTACCATCCAGTAGGGATGGGCAGTGGGTCACCCGTCAATTTATTCCAGGTCTAGCCTCCAGTAGGGTTGGGAAGTGGGTCACCTGATAATTTACTAGGGTTTACCCTCCTGCGAGGCTGGGCAGTGGGTCACCCGCTGATGTTTCAGACTCAGCCCTTCTCATGAGGCTAGTCGGTGACTTTTTCCTCCATGACTACCGGAGCGGGACATTGATTGTGCAGATCAGTGGTGTGTCAGTTTTTTTAATGTTTCCTAAGGACCCAAGAAGAAGGGGGTACTTTTCCCACTGAGACGCGTCCTTGAGACGTGACTTAAAACTGTGTAGGCGAGTCAGTGCCGCCCAAAGCGGATAGTATTGATGTGCGGTGATTGAACCCCTCTGACTTGGGTTTCCTTGGAGGACGAGACAAGAGACTGGTCTGTGAGGATGGATTTACATAGAATTGATGGTGGCTTATCCTGGGCTGAACTTGGATTTGGAGATCCCCTTCACACTCGTTTGGGTTTCTTGTTTAGCATATATATATATAATTGGACCCTACTTTCGTTCCCAGTCCCTGGGGTCCGTGCCTACTTATATCTGTCAGGTGGAGCTGTACTCTTTTTACTAAACTTTTCTACTGTTCTTGTTAGTCTACTGCTCACCTCTTTAGTGCCTTCTTTTTTTATCCCACGAGATTTCAGGGAATCCTTCTAAGTATCTTTATACTCACCCCTGCTTGGGCTTTGCCCGTACCTGGTGTGCCCTTGCAGACGACAGACCGGTCGATCGTGACTATGGAGGAGCGTAGTGGTCACAGCAGTTGGAGCAGCGTACCGCGGTCATGTCATAGTATTCATGTAAGAGTCTATCCAGTCGTCTTTTTTTGTTAATTTTTTTCCAGGTTGTGTCATATTTGTGTTTGGGTGCATGTTTTCCCTTTTTACTTTTCAGTTAACTTTTCTGTAATTCCATTACTTTACTTACTCTTTTTAGCTGTTGATGAATGACTGTGGTTGGGGTATAGCTGCCTATCTTTTGGTTTCCTTTTTAATTTGCACTACTACGTCATGTGGGTTGTGTGTGCGTGAGTACAGGTACTTAGGTGAAGGCCTCCCCGAGATTGTTACGCCTTCGGTGCCGGTCGCCAGCCTCTATCCTACGGAGGTAGGCTTGAGGTAGTTTCGGCTTGGGACCGGTAAGGTCGGGTCATGACAAAGTTGTATCTGAGGTGGTTCGTTCCTTGGGGCATTGTTCGGAAGTCCCTAAAAAGGAATTGTTTGGGTTTTTTGGACAATGATGTTGATGTGTCTCGAGAGAGGATCTCAGGCCAGGGAGTCCAGTAATGGTACATGTGGCCGACGTATCCATTCTCTAGGACCCTGATATCCTGTTTGTCGACTCGACATGCTAAGACATGTTGCAGGGAATTTTGAAACATGCATCCCGTAGGAATGAGTCTTTTACCATATTTGTCTGAGTCAACTCCCATTTTTTATTACTACTATGTTTATATATTCTCATCTTATCTTGGTATCCCATGATGATTTTCAGGATGCCCCCATGACGGTAGCCAGCTAGGTTACCCACTCTCGCTCGTAACGATGATCTGGCTAGTGACGAGGCGGCAGTTCAGGGACCCTCATGTGATACCCTTCTGCCTAGTGTTTTAGCAGTAGCCCCTACACCTGAGGAGCGGCAGTTAGTACTGGCAACTCAGGCCGAGGTTGCGTGCAGACTGAGCACGCTTCGAGACTTCCAGTGTCAGAGGCTGCCAATGTTCTATAAGGACCCAGATCCCTAGGTTTCAGAGGATTGGCTTGAGTCAGTGTCACGACTCCTCATGTTGGTACAGACCCCAGTAGACCAGATGGTGGCCCTAGCCTCTAGTGTTTTCCTTGGGACAGTCGGGCGATGGTGGGATATGGTGACGCAGACCCATGAAGAGTCATCCCTCAGAAGGGATGGCTTCCAGCAGCTTTTCGGGAGGAGTACTCCCCCTCATGTTTGTGCTCTGTTCTTACCCAGGATATTATGGAGCTGATGAATGGAGGGATGTCTGTGTCCCAGTACTCATCCCGGTTCACTGATCTTATGCTCTACTCGCAGGACATGATCCACGACAGCTACTTATGGGCACGGATGTTCGAGCCTGGTCTTCACAGGGAGGTCTGAGCTAGCGTGGTGCCCTTGTGCATCCCCACTTACGCCGGGGTGTTGGAGCTGGTTCTTGTGACTGAGAGCATTCTAGCCGAGGGGCTCCAGATAGCAGGACCTATCAGTGGTCGTTTTAGAGTAGCGTCTTCGGCAGGAAGATGACAGAGGGCTGGGCCTCAACCGAGGATGTCCTTCCGTGAGCAGACCCAAGGCCAGGGTCGCTCACCGTAGTGGCGTCGTAGGGCACCGGGATGGATAGGAGAGAGCCGATGCTATGATTGTGATGGACCGGGTCACCAAGCATGGGATTGCCTGACCAGGCTTAAAGATTAGCCGTGGAAGGCAGCTAGCTTACCGCATAGGCAGAGGCAGCGCCATGACCAGGGGTCTCCTAGGCGAGGACCTGACAGTCCTTAGGGAGGCGGCGCAGGCAGAGCGGCATGACCAGGAGGTGGGGGACGAAGTTTCGAGTTTCCCCCACCGCCTCCACCATGCAGCCCACACCAAGCTCTGGGATCTGATGGTAGGGTTCGTGGGCTGCTTCAGTCCATGGGTGTTCGAGATCCTCCAGTGCACGAGATTGTCCGAGGTATGCTTTTTGTTTACTCTACACTTGCTTCAGTACTAGTATACATGGGATCTAGCCATTTATTTATATCACTGCTTTTGGTACGAGAGTTTTGGATTCTAGTAGATGCGCTGGCAACTGCACTTAGCCTTGAGGTTCATATGGGAAGTGCCTCATTGGTGAATTTTATCTGTAGAAGGTGCGAACTATCGTTCAGGGGAGGGAGTTTCACGTGGGACCTGCTCGTCATCACGATGGAGCCTTACGACATCATCATGGGAATGGATTGGCTTTCTATGATTCCCACTCGGATCGAATGGCGTCATAGACGAGTCAGAGGTGAGTTCTCTGATGGGACGAGGTTACCCATCCCTGGTGAACGAGACCTGGTGGCAGAGTAGATGGGTACTCTGATTAGGAGACCCCGACCTTTTTCGCACCAGATGGGGAGCATAGCCCTCGAATCAGCGGACGCTACATGAACTTGGATCCCTACCGTGGTAGAGGACTACATGGATGTCTTTCCCGAGGATTCTCTGGGACTACCTCCGAGGCGAGTGATGGAGTTCTTCACTGACTTGTAGTCGCGGACTACTCCGATATCTTGTGCAGCATATCGGATAGCACCCACAGAGCTTCGAGATCTACGACTTCTGTTGGATGACCTTTGTGACAAGGGATTAATTAGGCCCATTGTGTCCACCTGGGCAGCTCTAGTTCTGTTTGTGAACAAGGGAGATGGGAGTCTACGGCTTTGTGTGGATTATCATCGCCTGAATCAGGCCACGATAAAGAACAAGAACCCTTTGTCGAGGATCGATGACCTCTTTGACCTGTTGCAAGGTGCGAAGTGGTTCTCGAAGATAGATATTTGATCTAGATTCCACCATTTGCGGGTTCGTGATGCTGATATTTGGAAGCTGGCCTTCCCTTTTCGATATGGGCACTACGAGTTTCTGGTGATGCCCTTTGATGTGACAAATTCCCATGCCGTCTTCATGGATTTGATGAACCAGATTTTCCAGCCGTACATGGACCGGTTTTGGGTTTTCTTTATTGATGACATAATAATTTTCTCAGCGACAGAGGAGGAGCATGCAGAGCATTTGAGGATGGTCCTAGACTTACTTCGAGAGCACCATCTGTATGAGAAGCTTTCGATGTTCCAGTTCTGGATTCACGAGGTTCTATTTTTGGGGCACATCATTACAGAAAATGGTTTGGATGTGGATACTACAAAGATATAAGTACTGATTTCTTGGAAGCCACCCAAGAATGCCTCTGAGGTGCAGAGTTTCCTTGGGTTAGAAGGGTACTACAAGAGTTTTGTGGAGGACTTCTCCAGGATTTCTGCCCCTTAGACCGCATTTACATGGAAGGGGTTACCATTTTCCTGGACTGATCGGTGCCATTAGGACTTTGAGGAGTTGAGGCAGAGGCTGACTAGTGCACCGGTGTTCAGGCTGCCAGAGGAAGGTGTTGAGTTCGTCGTATATTGCGACACATCGAGAGCTGGGATCTGGTGCATGCTGATGTAGTAGCGGGTAGTGATTGCATATGGGTAAAGGCAGTTGAGTCCCCATGAGCAAAATTATGCGACTGAAGATTTGGAGCTGGAAGCGGTAGTCTTCGCCTTGAGGCTATGGAGACACTACCTTTTGGGTGAGCGTTTTGTGGTATACGTAGATCACCAGAGCCTCGAGTATATCTTCACTCAATGGGATTTAAACCTACGGAAGAGGCTCTGGAAGGAGTTTCTGTAGGAATATGATTTCAAGATAGTCTATAATCCAGGGAAGGGAAACATAGTAGAATATTACCTTAGTAGGAAGTCTCAGGCTCACCTAGTGCGGGAAGCTTCAGAGCAGTTGGCTTCCCTTCAGCTGGCCTTGGTGTAGCAGAAGGGTACAAATTTTCTACAGTTGATGGTTTTGACTCCTTCACTCCTTGAGTGTGTGATAGAGTCGCAGCTGGGAGATGTTGATAGCGAGGTACTGCATGATCAGATATCCACGGGCGACGCACCCGATGTGTATTATGAAGGAGGGAATCATGAGATCTTGTGTTAGGGGCGAGCTGTAGTACCGGTGGAGATTCAGGAGGAGGTGATGAAGGAGCTCCACACTTCTCCCTTGGGAATACATCTCGATGTGGGGAAGATGTATAGAGACCTTCGACGATAGTTTTGGTGGTCTGGCATGAAGCGGAGTGTAGATGAGTTCATTTCTCATTGTCTTACCAGTCAGCAGGTGAAGGCAGAGCACTAGGTTCCGGCAAGGGTTGTTGCAGCCCCTTGATATCCCGGAGTGAATGTGGGATGGCTTATCTATGGATTTCGTCACAGGGCTTCCATGCACAGTGAAGGGCCATGACTCCATTTGGGTTCTAGTGGACCGACTCACGAAGTCGGAGCACTTCCTTGCTATCAGGGAGAATAGATCGGTGGAGAGTCTGGGACACTTATATGTTTGGGAGATCATCCACCTTCATGGAGTTCCCCCGACTATTGTCTCCTACTGTGACGCATGGTTTACATCACGTTTATGGCAAGGCCTGCAGGAGGAATTTGGGACTCAGTTGCGGATGAGTACAGCTTTTCACCCCCAGACGGATTGGCAGACCGAGCACACTATCCAGGTGTTAGAGGATATGCTCAGAGCATGTGTTTTATACTTTGGCCAGAGCTGGGAGGATCACCTGACCTTGTTAGAGTTTGCATATAACAACAGTTACCACTCTATTATTGGCATGGTACCTTTTGAGGCCCTCTACAGGAGACCCTGCATGCCACCCTTGTGCTAGACATAGGATGGGAAGACCTCCCTCGTGGGCCCAGAGTTGGTGCAGGTGACGACGAAGAAGGTGCAGGTCATTCGTGAGAAGACGAGGATGGCTCAGAGTAGACATAAGTCCTATGCAGACCGGCATCGCATGCCCTTGGAGTTTGACCAGGGAGACCATGTCTTTTTTAGAGTCTCCCCACAGTGTGGAACATGGAGCATTGGCTTGGAAGGCAAGCTGTCCCCGAGGTTCATTGGGCCCTTTGAGATCATGTGCTGGGTTGGTGAGGTCGCCTACCATCTCGCTCTACCCCCACAGCTGGAGAGAGTACATGACGTCTTCCACATGTCGCAGCTGAAGAAATACGTGCATTACCCCACACACGTCATCGGCTGGGGAGAGCAGGACATTGAGGACAGAGCCACCATTGCGGAGCACCCGGTGGCGATTGAGGACTGGTAGGAGCGGACTCTTCACGGATAGTCCATTCCTCTAGTTAGTGTGTTGTGACAGCATGGGAGGGTGCAGGAGAGCACCTGGGAGCGGGAGAGCCAGATGTGGGCTCAGTACCCCGAGCTGTTTTTGTAGATTTGTTTTTCGATGACGAAAAACGTGAAGGAGGGAATGGTGTAATAACCCCAGTTTTGAGCACCGTCAGCGGCGATGCGACCCTGGCGTCGAGGATGAGACATCCAGTATGGTTTTAGGCGTTTAATTGGGAGTTGATACATGGGCCCAACATGACGTCTTTGTGATTCATGCTCCATTTTTTAGCCTTTTCCACCAGACGTCTGTTTGGGGCGTATGAGTAGTCTTTTCTATGTGTTTTGGTGAGAGCATCGAAGTGGCGCAGTTCTACCAACGAGTATCGGAGCCGGGGTGTGGGCCCACACGGTCCGGCTATAGTGAATAGTACAATATTCACCAGTTGTCCATTTCGGGCGAGTAAGTAGTCTATCTCATGTGTTTTCTACGATAAATGCAACAGTGTAGCCCGTTTGGGCATGTGGAGCCTCCTTTGAGATCATGTTAGAGTGGGGTTGAGATATTCTTTTTACGCACTCCGAACCAATGCACAGTGGCATTGACAGTGACACATGGTGATGTCAGCCACAGTGCGGAGCTAACAGGATGGTTCTGGGTCTACCATACAGTAGGGCTGGGCAGTGGGTCACCCGTCCTCTTGTTCCAGGTCTACCCTCCAGCAGGGCTGGGCAGTGGGTCACCTGTCGACGTGTTCCAGGACTACCCTCTAGCAGGGCTGGGCAGTGGGTCGCATGTCGATGTGTTCCAGGTCTACCCTTTAGCAGGGCTGGGCAGTGGGTCACCCGTCGATTTATTCCAGGTCTACACTAAACCAGGGCTGGGCAGTGGGTCGCCTAATGATGTACTAGGGTTTACCCTCCAGCGGGGCTGGGCAGTGGGTCACCCGATGATGTTTCAGACTCATCCCTTCTCATGATTCTAGTCGGTGAATTTTTCCTCCATGACTACCGGAGTAGGACCTTGATTGTGCAGATCGGTGATGTGTTAGTTTTTTTAACTTTACCTAAGGACCCACGAGGAATAGGGGTACATTTCCCACTGAGACGCATCCTTGATACGTGACCTAAAACTGTGCGGGCGAGTCAATGCCGCCCAAAGATGATAGTATTGAAGTGTGGTGATTGAACCCCTCTAACTTGGGTTTCCTAGGGGGACGAGATGAGATGATGGGCTGTGAGGATGTATTTACTTGGAACTGATGGTGACTTATCCTGGGCTGAAGTTGGGGATGGTGATCCCCTTACACACTTGTTTGGGTTTCTTGTTGAGAACACACACACACACACACATATATATATATATATGTGTGTGTATATATATATAATTGGACCCTACATTCTTTCCCACTCCATGGGGTTCGTTCCTACTTATCTCTATCGGGTGAAGCTGTACTCTCTTTACTAAACTTTTCTACCGTTCTTGTTAGTCTACTACTCACCTCTTTAGTGCCTTATTTGTTTCTCCCTCGAGCTTTCAAAGTATCCTAATGAGTATCCTTATACTCAATCCTGCTTGGGCTTTGCCCATACCTGGTGTGCCCTTGCAGACGACAGACAGGTCGATCGTGACTACGGAGGAGTGTAGAGGTCATAGTAGTTGGAGTAGCGTACCGCGGTCATGCTATAGTATTCAGGTGGGAGTCTATCCAGTCGTCTTGTTTTGTTCACCTATTTTCGGGTTGTGGCATCTTTGTCGTTGGGCGTATGTTTGACCTTTTTACTTTTCTGTTTACTTGTCAGTACTTCTAGCACTTTACTTACTCTTTTTAGCTGTTAATGCATGACTATGGTTGGGGTATAGCTTCCTGTCTTTTGGTTTCCTTTTTACTCAGCACTACTGTGTCATGTGGGTTGTGTGTGCGTGAGTATAGGTTATTAGGAGAAGGCCTCCCCGAGATTTTTCTGCCTTCGGCGCTGGTCTCCAGCCTCTAGCCTATGGAGGCGGGCTTGAGGTAGTTGCGGCTCAGGACCGGTAGGGTCGGGTCGTGACAATACTGATCACACTATGTGTCAGATTGAGGTGTGGTTGATTCTAATAAGTCACAACTCAATATGGATCATTTCCATATTGTATCAAAACAATATGAATGAATTTTATCAGTTTTTAGTATTTTAGTCGTATTTTTTTAAATGAATTAACATCAATTTTAAATAAAAATACACATTTGGAGTCAAACCGGTGACACCGTGTGTCGTATTGAGGTGAAGTTTATTCCTACACATCAAAAATGACTGATATATCCTTATCATAAATTATCAAAAAGTCCAAATGCATTTCCCCTTTTTTAGTATGTTAGTTGGGTTTTTTACTTTAATTAATGTAAATTACAAATAAATAATCATTTAGAGTCATACCGATGACATTGTGTGTCAGATTGAGGAGCGGTTGATTCCTGCACATCACAAATGACTGATATGTTGTTTTCCTAAAGTATATGGAAAAATTTTATGTAAATTTTTCTACCCCAAAATAAATTCACCCTTACCTCTGAAACCTAAAAAAGAGACATGACCTACTCAATCTACTCAATCTACCCAGTTTAGAAGGAATTTGGAAAAAAATTGATCCCTAAACAGTTGGCACAGAATTACATCCTCCTTCTGCAACATATTTTTAGTCTACCCAGTAAAGAACCAAATGTTATATATTCAGGACCTCTGAATGAATATTTGATTTTTGGTTCTTTACTAGGATGGTTAATTAGGGAAACTACCAATGTTGCATATTGAATCGATGTTTTTTTGGAGGAAAACAAATCTCTTTGTTGAAAAAAAGAAGTGTGGAGTAAGCTCTTATTCCATTTATGTCTCAAGATGTTACAAGAAACATAAGGGATGGGGAAACCCCTTCTAGACACTAGTTATCTTTTGTGGTATGTCAACATCATAGATACAATGTAAAATGACAACCACTAATTTGTTTTAAAAAATCAATTATCATGGAATTCATTTAGTGCGCAAACAAGGAAAACTACCAACCATGATTTTCAGTGGGGCGTCTAGCCTGTACAAATCACAAAATTACCATCAAACAAAGAGAATGATAAGGTAGACGAGATTATTAATGTTGAAATTATTTGAAAATTTTACCATCTTCATTCTATATTTTTACATTCTTTCATCAGGTATACTGCCCATTCGATTCAAAGAATATCTGTATCTTCCTATGAATATGACTATTTTCAGTTGTCATGGTAGTACTAAAAAAATATAAATACAAAATGGATTAATAAGTATATTAAATGAAATAAAAATTATCATTGAAAATACCACTTTAGGGATGCTAATTTCTTCATGGAATACTATCTATTTCATGAATTTATAGACATAATCACCACATTCATTATCATTTGATTGTTTCATGCACTATAAATTCAATGAGATGAATAAGAAATTTTTTATATGTGTTTGGATAGTTAAATCTTATTATATTTTCCCTGATACTTATCCAATCATAGTACTTGTTAGGTTTCCTGTCCTTTTACCCTTGCCTCATTCCATGATGTAGAATATATTCACACAGCACCCTATCATAATAGAATCCTCTATAAATGATAATATAAATTTTATAGTTGGATGTTTATTTATAAAACATTGGATTTATTGTATTAAAATTTTAAAAATTCCATCATTTTTGGTTGGTTAGTTTGATATCAATGTGTTGAATCCATAAAATAAATCTTTGGAATATCCAAATTGACCGAAATAAGCATCCAATGCTGCCTAAGAACACAAAAAATAATACGTAATGAATGAAAGTATAATGTATTTTATTCAATTAAATTTTAGATTTTTACTCTTGCATCATTGGTATTATAAAGAGTCTATAATTATTAATCTTTTTGTTAAACGATTTGAGCAGTTTTAACACTATTTCACCATGATTCTTGGATGTTACATATTCTTGTTCTATAGAGGTGACATGAGGGCTAACAAGTCAAAATACTTGTTAATGGGGAAATCCCTTCAATGGTTTTCCATATATACGCCTACGAAAAATATGAAATTTATTTAGTCATAATTATTATAGTATATTATCTTTTGAAAAACGAAATCAGGAAAACATACCTCATGTAAATATTTACAACTGAGTTTCCTAACCAAGCATAGTTGAGTATTTTAGTTGTACTCTATACAGTAATGAATTATAGATCTTCCCATCCATACATATTTTCTTCAAATCAAATATGTGATTACCACCATCATTCAACATTGTATCCACATGATCCTTTAATGATAATAAATGTGTATATAGAATGGGGGGTTTAGAGTTATTTGTGTAGATTGTTTTTATCGGTTGGTTGATCCGTGAGATGGGTTTGAATACGCCTTTAATTTCACCCCTTCCCTTTTTTCGTCTGGAATAACATGCATTGGTTAAAACCTTTTTTCATTAAATGTTCAACGCTTAGCTTGAAAATTAAATTCGAAATTAATAACTCATTTTCAACATGTTTTTTACAAGATGTGATGGTCATGCGATGAATGTTCCTAGATCTTGTTCAACTGTATGAATATCTATATCATCAATTGGAACAGGTTATTCGGCGCTCATCTCTAAGTCTATAGTAATTGACACTATGAAATGATCTATCAAAAGTGGTATATTGTGTAGCATGTCGTTCTGGATATTGAACATTGTATCCCTCTCTACATGTCGATGGGTAGGTATTGATAAATATAAATCACATTCATTTTATCTTTTTAGAATATTATTATAAGAATGGAATCAATGTATATTGTCTATCTGATCCACATATTAAATAAACAATTATTAAAAAAATTACTACCTTGGTTATGAATTATTTTTTAGGGGAATTGATTGCCACAAAACTAGTGGGGCTAGTGCGGGGTGGTCACACATGGGTTGTTCTTGAGTTGTTTCTTCTCTTTGCCTCCCACAATCAAACATGAATAAAACTCTATATTGTATTGTAAATATTCTTGAAACATTTTTAATTTTTATCTCATCTTTTTTATTTCCTCAATTTGATCTTCTGTTTTTTTTTCAAAATATGTTAAAGGGGGTCTCCCTAAAACCCATTCCTCTAACGCATCAATACTTTTTTAGCTATAGTAAGGCCACAAATAGTGTATCTACATATGGTGTGGGCGTCATTGATTATTATAAATATGTCAGATAAAATAATATTATAAAATAAGTCATAATTCTTAATAATCGATATTTAAATATTTTTTTTTTGAAGTTATACATACACAAGTTTCACACACTTTTTGTGTGTTTTCTTCTATTAGTTTCCCATCCCTTGTTACACGCACCACCATCCATAACATATGGTGTGATATGGAAGTGGTTGTGGATTTGGACTCTTCAAGATGCATATAAACAATAAAACATAGTTATTGTGTTGTTTTTTTGTCACATAAAGGTATTAGGGTAGATTTAAAATATGTACCAATTTTTTTTCAAGTGATGCCTAACCCATCTTTTCATTACGCTAGGGGTCTACAAGTTTTGATTCCCATTGTTTTTTTAGCACTCAGCTTTTTTATCATAGATAAAACACTATAAATCAATGTGATGAATACACGTACCATCAAAAAATGTATTACCATACATAATGTACCTAAAAATACTGCTTTGCATGACTACTAATAAACACATCCCATGATGCTTAGGATATGTGGTTTTCATAAATAAGAGGTGGGTATGGTTTTATATTCCCTTCAATATATTTAAGATAATATTTTGTTAAAAGTGTAAAAATCCCGTATGAATACTTCCAGAAACCATTAAGACATAGTCATTTTGGGATTAATCTACTATAAATGCACTCTGTAAGAGATGATAAAGTTTAATCAAATGTTTCATTATTTAATATTTATTAAATTAAATAAACAATATCATAATATTACCATACTATCTCTCCCCATCTCTGTCTTAATATCAACCACAACATGGTGTCGTGAAGTTACATCAATCACCATGCACTACCGAGTGATGATTCTAATGTAACTACTCTACATGGACTTGTTGGGGTTAACATGTTGGCCCCTCTTATTCCATAGAATCACATATTTTATGAATTTCTCTTTATCATTAATTATTTTTTCTAATACCATCAACCTACGGTGCTCTTTTATTTGCATTGTGGGTGTTTCTTCAACTTTCATTTGCTTGGATCTACCATCATCAATATGTTCCTCCACCTCAAGAGGGATATTATCTTCTAGTGGAGTTGTTGGTTGTGCCTCCAAATTGGGAGAAACAATAGGTAGAGAAACCTATTGTTCTTCTAGACTACAAATAACAGCAGGTTGAGAAACCTATTGTGCCTGGTGATTTGAAGCATCATCAAGCAGAAGACATTATCTTAAAATTTGGTTCATAAGTTAATTTGGATAACAGAAAAGCATCAATAAATAGATAATAACATATGTAAAATTGTTAAGAAACATGTTTCTCATCTACAATGTGAGTATCCATGGGATGAGAAACCAATTCTTCATAGGGATTGGGAGCATCATCCCATGTAGAATTCATTATTTGAAAAATTTGTTCAGCATTTACATTAGATAACATAAAATCAACAGTGAACATATATTATCTTAAAGTAACACAATGTGTATTACAAAAAAAATATAACCTGATTATTGGACATACTTTTTTTAAAGGATGAATGGATTTGAACCCTCTATAGACTATCCAAATCCCTCCATTGTGGTCTCCTCTAACATAATAAATTATATATACACTGAGGCTGATGTGAAATTATTGTGATTTTATAATGAAATGGTCATCCTCCATTGAATTTACATCTAACTCTTTATTGATTTTTTTCGATTATAGGACAATTGGCCAGTTTTGGTTTGCGGGATCTAGAACATAAAATACTTGTACTGCTTGTGAAGCAATTATAAATGGTTTTTATTTGAACCCTTAATTACTGAAATCAACATTCAAAAATCCATACTCATCTATTTTAATATCACTTCTAGTATCAACCCAAATGCATTGAAATATTGGCACTCGATATGTCATATAATCCAACTCCCAATTTTTTTATGATGCTATAATATGACATATTTGCATAAATTGGATTTGAGTCCTTAACACCATAAACATGCATTGCTTCCTTTCAAAGTGTAAATCCACTCTTCATTTAAGTGTTGTCTTCAACATTTTTATTATTATATAATTTATAACTTTTAATTAAATTAGAATTGTATGATAATACATATGCACATGGTCCTCTGGAGATCCCTTGAAGTCATTCTGAAATTGAGACTGGATTTTCATTTGACTCCTTAAAAATATGGTCCTGAAACCATCCTATAAACTATTGATTATGTTTATTTGATATCCATTTTTCATCCCTTGATATATTTGAATGCCTAATAATTTCTTTTTGGGTTTCAACATATGGGTGAACGTCCAAACTATTATGACAAACATTATGGTGGGACAACTCCTATTCTGTAATATTGATTTTGATAATCTACTTTCTAGAAATTCTTTCACCCAAAAGTCACCCAGTGTGATGATATTTCGTTAGACCAATGTTTTTCACACCAAAATGGTATTCAGTATAGAATTCAATGGATTCTTCAACAATATAACACTATACAATAAAACCATGTGGTTGAATTCGATTTTTGACATACCCTTTCAAAATCATCATATATCGTTGAATGGGGTACATCCATCTACAGTGAACAATACCATATATCCGAATATCTTTCACCAAGTGAACCATCTAATAAACCCTCATATAAAAAAATATTGGTGGGAAAAACATTTCAAACTAACGTAATATGTTGACAATTTTTATTTCCATAATCGTAAACTTCACCGGGTCTATAACTTTTATACATATATCATTAAAGAATAAATAGAGGTTCCTTAATTTATGATGGATGTTCTGGGGAAAAATTCTATTGAGATCTATTGGAATTAGATCTTGCATCAAAACATGTAAGTCATGTGTTTTCATAACTTTTGACATTAAATCGTGCATTGACACGATGTTCATGATATTCGATTAATACCCCTCTAGAATTATTACATCATCAAAAAATATTAAAAACTGATATCTCTCATGTATGGAAAGATTGTAATCATTAGGAGGGATAAATATTTTTTTTCACCCTTCACTGGTGCCAACTCTTCTCATATTCCCATGAAAATCATTTCCAACCTAGCCTTAATTCCATTCTACGATTTTCAGGATGCATTAAGAAAAGTTCTGATAACATTATCACATAAATTTTTTTCAACATTCATAACATCAAAAATATGTCTGTCATACATACAATTCCAGTATAGTAAATAAAAAAAATAGATTTTTTTTTCAACCAGTTTTCATATGTTTTTTCAAAAATGGTTTACCAAAAGTAGTGTCCACATGTTTAACATTATGAAATAGTTCATCACTTGTTAGTGGATACGGTGGTGTACATTATTCTAAATGTCCATTGAATTATGTCAACCAAGATCAGTAATTATTTAGTTAGTGTATAAAACTATGATTTCTTAGAAATACAGTTTTTTTATGAATGTTTTAACCTAATTGATTTTATACCCTGTTCGAAAATAGGACACCCAAGAGTTCCATTAATGCTATATCCTGAAAAATTTATATAAGTAGGAAATTAATTGTATGTCATGTACAACATGGATCTCTTTGTGAAATCTTTATTTCTCTAAGATTCATACATCATAACACCTAAATCTCACAATAATTTTAAATCCTCGATCAATGAACCCAATTAATATCAATATCATTACACTATTGTTTTGGTCCTGATATAATCATAGATAAAATTATGTGTTTTCATTTCATGCATAAAAACTATGGAATGTTATAATTACCAACATAACTGGTTATGTACTGTGAGTGCTACTTTGAAAACTAAAAGGATTCACTCCATTTGTAGATAATGTAAGACAATGGTTTATTGACTCGTTTCCAATGTCAGGATACTCATGATCAACTCTCTTCCATTGGTGAGAGTCTTCCAGATGATATAGTTTTCCAAATTTATTACTTCTATATGCACACCACGTCAATTTCCCTATGGTCTCCTCACTTCCATATAGGCGCCTAAACCTTAGAATGATTGGAATGTACCATGAAAAATTCATAGGACCGGATTCAACATTCTTGTTTTGAGAAGCACCGCACTTTGGGAATTCTATATGTAATTTTTTCTCTTTGTCAAATAGTGTGATTTCTTTCAGGAAGGAATGTATTATTTTAGACATCATAACCATCGAGCGTAGAATTCGAATGGTGTTGTATGTTCGGCTCAGGAGCTCATTATCTTTTGGGAGAAAGTCATTCAAGAGATAATGAAATTCCATAAAACAGGAATCACTCCAATTTTTCCTTCTTTAAAATTATATAGTTGTAGTATGACTGAAAATACTTTATATTTAGTGCAACGATCATACAATGGCATCTTTTCACAACTCTTTAACTTCTCAAACAATTTTGGGAAATCAAAAAGTACATCTTCAACTATTCTTTTCATTTCCTTAAGACAATCTTCTTCATCATGCAGATTTTTAATCACGTCCTTAGTTTAGTATTTTTCTTTCTCCACACTTGTAATAATTTGTATTGATCTATAAATTTTAGTGTTATCCCAGTAACTAGCCACATTAAATTTTCCCCATGTTTTTTCCAACATTTATAACTTCTATCTATTCTATGACAGAGAAATTGTTCTTCTAACTCCTCTGGACTAACTTGTCTTTAATAAGAAGATTGTAAAAATATACAAAATATTTGGGATAGATCATATGCATGATCATTTCAAATCATTATGAACTCTTTCACTCCATCTTTATACTCTTTTCTCAGACAATTGGCATTCATACATTATTTATTCATATCAATTCTATTTGATTCAGTGATATTAATGTTTAACCAAATAAATACAAAAATACATTTAAATAAATATTGACCAAGGCTAAAAAATTTATAGACTTTAAATCACATTTAAAAAATATATATAATCCTAATTGAAATCACATTAAAAAACCAACCATTTACACAAATTCTTCTATAAAATAACAAACGCTTCATTAAATAAACAAATTAGTTCCAAAAATCATTTACTAGAGTCCTAATTCATTTTCTAAACCATTTTACAAAAAATTATAACCAATATAGGGTATGTTGAACACATATAAATTTTTAATATATATTTCAAAACACTTGAATCATTTTAAAAGTGAACCCCTAAAAAATCACTAGATGTCATTGTCACTTATCTCTGTCTATCTGATCAAAATAATTCATGGTCACATGACTTATATGTATCATGAAACCCCCTATCTAGATCTGATCACTACTTTTCAGTTTTCCTCCCATAAGCCTTATGGACTAGCCAACATATCCCTGGTGGGTGAACTCCTTTTCTGTTGTTCTGACCCCCACTGGCTACTCAAAACCATATTCACATATAAATTTATGATTAGAAATTAACACCATCACACTCACCCATGAAAATTGATTTTTCTAACTTATTCACATGTATTATTATGAGTATATATTAACGAAATCACACTCACCATTTTTAAACCTATAGACTTACTAAGCTATTCACATTCCATTTATGTATCATGATATATAATCTTTTTCCCAATTCATTGATGGGAAATATCTGTATTAAGTGTCTCATAATATTATAAGTCTCATTTTACAAAATAAATCATATAATAATAACATATAAATTGTGAATAAAATATCCCTACACGAAAAAAAATCCTAAGACATTAAATATATTTGAAAATAGAAACATTTTTACAGCAACATTTTAAAACAGTGAAGTGAAAATTATATTTTTATTTTTTTTATAAGGGAAATAGATTACTATTGAAAAAAATATTATAAATGTATGGGTCCATGAGTTCTTCCATTGGTTTCAGTGATGTGATAATGTATTGGAGTTTTTGGAAATGATTGTATGTGTGAATATAAATATGACAATGAGATATGTTCATGATTATGTTTTGGTAGTGATGGAATTTCTTAGTGTACATTGGTATTTGTATGTTGCTATACCTTACCAATATGTAGAGGTGGTTGGTTTTTTGTGTGCACATAAGTGGATGAGTTGCACTTGTAGATGATAGATACTCAGGTAATGGTATCGATTATCGGAGATAAAGAATGAATAAATGATGTCAACCTATAGAGTGTGTATTTGGTTGTTAGGGGATCTTGGTTATGCGATCCAGTATGGTTTGTCACATAGTTCATTGGTTTAATCATGTGAAAAATCATATTGATGTTTTATTTAGGCATCTAAACTTTGGAATATAAGAAAACATGGAATTATTTAGACATCGTTTGAGAGAAATAGACTATAAATTATTGATTGGATTGAAACGGTAATGATAAGGTAGATGATGCCTAAAATTTCAGTTCTTTGGAATGTGGGTGTATTCAAGAAGAATATTATAATCATGAGTTTGATGTGTAGGCTCAGTGGCCCATGATGGTCAAGAATGACCTCTAGAGACACTTCTCAAGGATGATAATTCCTTATAGGGTGATATTTCAATGGACTCACACTCTTTAGGTGTGTTATTCTTTATTTTCATCCTTTATATTAAGTTATTTTATTTATTATCTTTTAGTTTTAAATCAATCCCATAGTTATGTATGTGCATACACATTTGGTTATCGCCAACCCATGGAGATCTGGGATGGTCTTCATGCCTTGTACCGAGCCATGGTGGTGAGGTGTGAATTACATAAATATAATAGAGTCAAAAAACCCAACAGTGTAGATATATGATATTGGATCATAGTGATCAATGGTTAAAATCAACTTTTTTAAAAAGGAAAAAAATCTGGGATACAAAATAAAAAATATGTAGAATCACAATAAAACTAAATCACATAAGATAAAGATAACAACACCCAAAAAAAACATAACATGTAATGGTAAAAAACAACTCATGTGTAAAGGTAAGAGCCACTAGTAAGGGTAAGAAAATCCTCCCACATGTAAAATTATGCACCACACCTAAGGCTATGAAAACCCACAAATATATAAAGGTACAAAGAAACATTCAAAAAAGTATGAAAATAAACCATGAAAACCATTTTTTAAATTGCTTCTTCTTATTTATTTTTTTCAGTTAAATTGAATTGGTTTATATTTATTTTCTCACAGGTGATTTCCCTTTTTTTGTTTCCTACATCATCATTCCTAGTTATTAAATTGATGTTTGTGTTGTAAATTATTTTCTCCCTACATTTAAATTTTATCCCTTGATTCTCCATAATAGAATGTGATAGATCCAACTTATTGGGATCATTGGTCAATGATGATATAATGACCTTGGTTTATGCTTAGTGTATTTTTTGATGATCTTATTACATTTGAAAGTTATTCCTATATACCTTTCATGTTATTGTGGCCTATGGAATGCCTATGTGATCCCTATATAGATACTAAATGTCATATATATCTAATATCCCCTTTGATTTGGGTCATCCATGTGGCTCTCATCTAGAAGCTAATAATATTCCAACTGATTATCCATATATCTATCATAATGGCGTGGGATATAAATTTATATCTATTTAGAATAATTTTTCATTTTGAACTTGTTTTCATCTTTTAGGCAGTGATAGAGTTATTCCAGTTCTTATTGATGTCTTAATGTTCATGAATGAGGGGAAACTAAGGATTCAAAATACTAGATTCTTCATTGATCCTCAGTGTCATGATAATATGTTACTATTTATTCATTACAATGGATAATTAATGGATATGATGCTTTCTAGGGTGTTGTACAATGACACAATGAACCGAGATTATCCAAGATTTTTCTATTTCGTCATAAACTTATTTTTCCAAGTTACTTATCACTATAAGTGAATACCATTTCATTTAATCATATATATTGATGTATCATATTTGTGTGTGTGCATATGTGAGTTTATATAGAATTGGAAAATCCTTAATCCTCAGGAAGATATTTATCATCTCCAGTTAGATCTTCAGGGTCATCTTACTAAAATAGTTTATTTGGTTTATGTTATTTTGAATTTGAGTTTGTATATCATGAATATTTTTTAATATTAAATACCTATCTAGGGTAGTGTTAATTTCAATTATGTAAGGTTAAAATTATCTAAATAATGTTATATCATGGTAAAAATTTATCTTTTTCTACTATCAGGTTTTATAATCCTATAGAATGCTCTTTAGTTTAGGAAAAATATGTTTTAGATTTTATAGATGAAACTAAATTATCATATAACTCTACAATCCATGAAATAGATATCAATGGATCGTGGTCATTCCTAATGAAATATATAACAATGATTCCCACAAAAAAATTTATTTTGGCCTTTAGAATCATAATAATGGGATCCATGATTTCTAAGGTAGAGAATTTATATGGAGAACATGATTTAAAAAATTAATGAATAAAGATGATCACACTTCCAGGTCTTAATAAACTCTTGATATTATTGCTGGTTATAAAACCAATTCACCACCAAGTCCCCCAAGGAAAGAACTATAACTACCTACATTCATGTTCCTATGTACCATTATAGAAAATCTAGTATCTAATTTATTTTATCATTGTGAGATAATGTTTTTCTGATTATTTCTAATATATCTTATACTCCCTTTATATGGTCAAAACTAAATCATTTTGAATGAATAAATACAATATTGGAAAACTATATATGAAAATGAGAATATATACCTTCAAAATGAACCCTTTAACTATAGTCATAGATCAGATTGATGAATTAAATAAAACATTGATAGATCTTTCTAACATAGATGGTGAGTTAGAAGATAATTACACGGAAATAATACTATTAACATCATTAGTTCAATATTTTAATTATTTTAATGATTCTATATTGTAATGAAATGTAATGTAAACTAATGAATAAATTAAATATATTCCATTAGAAAAAATATCTCTAAAATAGTGGAAATGTTAAGAACGTGGTTGGGGGTTTGAATGTCAGAGGTAAGAGAGAGAACCCTTGTAGAATAAGATATAAGATTTAGTCTAAGAATAATATTTATAAATACAAGATTAATTTCATAAAATAATTTCAATGTAATAAACATAGACATATATATGTGTGTGTGTGTGGGTGTGTGTGTGTGTGTGTCTGCTTCTCTAAATAGAAGAGTGACTATAAATATAATGGTAATGACTATTATTTGTTAGTTGAAAAAAAACATCGACCAAGTTGATGTGTTGAATTTTTAATAATTTATCATATGTTGGGAGTGTTTCCAAGATTCTAGGTATTCATTCCAAATGTTTTTGAGGAGAGAGTTATCCACTATGTTAATGGAAGTTGAGTTGGGTGAGGTATTAATTAGAAATAACCGATGTTGATGTATTATAGTGATAGTTTCTGGTTTTGTTATGTTTATTATAAGACTATAAAAACAATTATATAGGTTATATGGGAATCTAATTTGAAAATGATTATGGTTTCCTAGTACTTAATGATTATATGTTAAACACCATTAAATTAGTATTTGTTACATAATGATTTTAGAATAACATAGACATTTCATACCTAGATATTATGTGAGATATTGTCAATAATTCTTGTTATGGAACTATTTAATTTTGGTGTAAATCTATTGTTTTATCCTTTTAGTGATGCCTAGTGAGGTCACATAGGTTAAGTGTTTGGGGATTGATTGGAGTAAAAATTCGCATATTTTGAAAGAAACATCCATATTTCATGGTTAGTATAAACCTCGCTTCCCAGTCCACAATGTTAGAATACACAATGTGGGATGACCTAGAGCATTGTTATGGGTCACACAATTTGATGAAATTTTGAATCCTAGGTCCCAAGACAATGAAATATATTTTATTCCAATTACAAATGGTGTGCATGGGTTGTTCACAGTTTCTCTAACCAAGCCTCAATAGATGGGCGGGGTGTGTCACCTAGATAGGAGGGTGATCATGGTAGGTTCCTGATTTTGAATTTTTTTGAATAAACTATTTAAACATTAATATTTTTTGTGAAAAACAATTTTCTCCCTCCACCCTTGTATGAAGTCACTCTCATTATTTTTCACTTGACACACAGACCTCTCATAGTCACATTGTACGATCTTCAAACCTAACATATAATTTGAATTAGTTCTTCTATAAAACCATCAGATAAAGTGTCTTGTGTCATGTGTTATATTCATCGTTAAGCTCTCCATTAATTTATTTCATTTTATTATTTATCTTCCCAGCAAAAGAGAGGTTTTGGTGTAAATTAATGTGCCCGAATTTCAAGGTATTGTTTTATTATTCCTTTTTATTTTTGATTTAGGCCAGGAAAAGGGACAACACTAGGTGAGAGTTTTTCTATTGAATTAAGGTAGGGGTTGAACTCATTTTTCCTATGGTCTTTTAATTTGACAATATATTTCATTTGTGACACATTACGATCCTTCAGAATGCTTCTTCAAAATTTAATTATAAGATTTAGATTATTTTTTAAGCCTAAACTATGATGAATTTGTAGCCCATACACATGGATAAAGGTTTTCGTCCTCAACCTGGCCCACTTGTGTGTTGTGTTCTTCTATCTTCCTAATGTTAAATGCACCCCTTTGAGTGTGTGATCCCACCATCTGCTATTCAGATACTTTTTTAAATAGAACATTACAATGGGAAAGGGACATGATTAATTTTTCATTTTTAATGATATTATAATGGTTTAATTATAGGCTTTAATGAATCATGAAATGATATGGATATTCTATTGATTTAATCATTTTTATATTGGCAGTTTTTATTCTGTATGGATAATAACATAGCCCATTCCATTTTATATTATATACATGGTGTTGGACATATTAGTTTGGCACCAAAATATTATGAGGGTATGGAACCTGTTTCAATTATGGTATGGAACCGACTAAGAGATCTAGGAATGGAAACTAAGACCCCTGGGTCTAATTTCATATGGTATCACACCAATGAGGGTGCTTGAGGTATGAAACCTATGATATTTTTAAACATTCATATCTCTATATATATTTCAATCAAATTATACACTTTTGGACCCATGGAGGTCTGATAATATTACAATCCTTCCATTGGATTATATCCTTGGTCTCGATGAGGTCACCCTAGTCATATGCCTTGTGACTAGGCCCATGTAGGTATGATACATTGTTCATATATGGTGTATTTGTATCCAATCACTACATATTATTGACACTTGATGCTTTTATATTGGTTCTAATTTGTTATATCCTATTTCTCCAACACATTGCCAATAATCCTATTATATTTGCCTTATATTTCTGTTTACCTACTATTACATCAGATGGTTGATGTTTATATGCACATGATGGATTTGTTATAAACAATATTGGTGGTCTCCTACTAAATATATATCCACACTATTTAAACCACTGATTGGTTCCTGGAAAAACATTATGTATGTGGGTAGGGATAGGGGAGTGATCCCATTTGATGATGCTTAACTAATTGTAGCATGGGAGAGGGGGAGCACAAGGCCAAGCTATAGATCAGGATTATATCTATATAGAATATTTTTTGGTCTTTTTGTTTCATTTGATATACATGAATGTATGTGTGTATGTTACCATCTATTCATGTTTCATTTTGTCTATAAATGTCTCAATACATCATTTTTGTATATTGTAGTGGATGTTTTTATATATGGAATGTTTATTATTATCATTTGTGTGTTTTTATTCCTTTTTTGTTGTTTTCATTTATTTTTATTCCAATATTTAAAAATACATTTATTATACTATGGTGATTTTTTGATTATGTGGGTATAGTCTCCCCATCATAATGCTACATACCCTCTCTGTTACTTGACACACTTTGGTATATAGGGAGGAACTCTTCAGGCCTTGTGGCCAACTATTTTTGGTTACTTATGGGTGAACTAAGTGTGAGATGTTAAAACTGGTATCAAATGTCTCTTTTCTTTTCTATATTATTCTAGTTTGTTAAAAAGGATACTAGTATGTGCCAAAATTTATTTATTATGAATTCTTTGGTGTATCTAATAGAATTTTGAGAAAAAATCCAAATTTCCCTCGAAGAGACATGATGTTCTGGTTTACACCTATTACAAATTTTTTCATTCCACCATTCTGTGATGCACAAGATATGTGATTTTATTATTATTATGATTTGTGGTTAAATTTTGTCCTTGTCCTGATATTTCATGGAATCATTGATCATGAAACATTTTAGGAAACTAATAGGACTTATATGTAATGCATTATTCCATTCTATATAGTTTTCATTACCTATCTACATGATACTTTTTGTATGTTCCATGAGTGATATATTTTTTATGAAACTAACATTTATTCAAGAATTGTGGGATTCAATTATTGGTTATTTAATTTTTTTACATCATATTAAATGGGTTTTGCTGTATTTTTTTATAATTTCACCTTAAATAAAAAATTATAACATGTTTGAGTTATGTAACTAAGGTTATATAGACTGAGGGAATAGATGATATTGAATACATCAATTTCATTTTTAATTTAATGAGTGATAGAGTCTATATAAATTGGGAATTAGATTTCATTTAATCAAATCATCTTATACAACAAGTAATATTATTCAACTGAATATAAAGGTATTGACATAGTTAAATGAATTACCAATTAGAAATTTATTAGAATGTAATTGTATAAATTTGAAATGGTACTTCAATTAACTGATCTATTATATAAATGAAATAATTGGTAAATATTATATTATTATATGGTCACTATTAAATGGTATTTAAAATTGCAGCTTATTGGTTTTATTTCAATATAACTTGATATTGATATTCTAAATATCAAGACCATTATAGTGAAACAAAGTGTTTTACCTAGTCCCAATTATAATAGTTGGAAATAGGCAATATCTCTTGTGTTCTTTGTGATCATTCCCATTATCCATACCTAGATTTAGGAGGATGAAGAGGGGTATGACTCTGGAATAGGATGACCTATAAATTTCATATCATTTTATATGTAATAATACCATTATAAAATCCTTTATGTAGTCTGTGATTTGAATTTATAGATCTATGCAACTGCAATTTCATTAAGTCATATTACAGGAGGTTAGTGATTAACATTATCTAGTGGTAGTGGACCATATTCCCCTTGTGTTACCCACAACAGGGACCCATGTGGAACCTTGTGTTATCCTTAATGTGGTTGATGATTCCTTAATTCAAGTGGAATTTATATGTAGAGACACAAAGCTAGATGTACCTGGACATTACATTACTTTTTCAAAATACGTAATACATAACAAAAACAGATGCCCAAATACTGTATTAGTTCAGTGTCTTTGTGAACTCTGAACAAAATCTTCTAATTATGGTAAAAGATCTTCAATATCTACCATAAAGATCTTCCCCTTTTTTTCTTACCTAAAACCTTCATTTATATAATGGGTAAAAGAAAAAATAAAAAGGGTTATCTCAAATGCTCATTAAGGGTAAAAATAGATAACATAAAACAATCCATAAACATTTGAACATAAACACCTGAACATATAACACCAAAATCACGAGTAATGACATAAATCATGGTAGTACACAAGGAATAGATCATAAAGGAACCTTAATCATGATAAAATAGCATAGAATAAAACATGTAATTGTGTCAAACCATTAAGAACATGATATGATTTTCATAGTTTCCAAGGCATTGTTTCCAAGACCAACATAGTGAAAAAAGTCCATTACTGAACCAGGTTTACATGCCTTCCAGCCCTGTAATACTGAACCATATTTACTTTCTGTTCCTGCCATGTCAATCTCATGAGATATAAATCGTTACATAATGAATTTGAGGGAGATACATGTACCACCTATCTCATAATTAAATTATTCTTCTGTGTTCTAGAAAATAATCATAAATCAGTCATCACAACCCAATTAATAAAATGGGTTTAAATACATCATCCCATCATAACAAAATGCATATAAAAATTGGATATAATTTCATCATAAACAAAATAAAACCATGTAAATAATAGGTACATTATACATGAATCATATCCATATTAAATAATTTCATCTTAGATGGGAATTAATTTTGATAAAACACTTGAAATGAATTCTTTTGGAAAATATCTTTTCTTCTTCAAAATAAATTTATTTTCTCAAAATGACATGTAATTTTAAAAGAAACTAATTTTTTGAAATTAATCCTTAAATATTGTAGAATAAGCTTCATAGAAATAATGTTTTATGAAAACGTAAAAATCTGTTCTGGTTGTATAAGTTAAAAAAACATTCTCCTTGTTCTTTTACAAGAAAAGACAATAAGTACCTCATAAGGTAAACAAAAGAAAGAGTCCTTCTACGCCATGTGGTAAAAGTAAACAAAGGGTAAAATGACATTAAAAATAAATGTAATAATAGTTAAAATTTAATTAAAATAGTTTTATAAGACGTGGACATGGATGATAAATATAACCCCAGTAAATACTTACGAATAAACAATCTCGGATAGAAACGAGAATCGCAAAGTTACCCCTTACCCTAGGTCCAATTTCATCCATACATGACTGAAACTCTTGTATAGTGGGGTTAAAAAATATTATAAACTTGTAACAAAACCATAATAATATTTATTATATCATATATGATTCACTAATGACTTTATATTTCCTGTTCATTTTTCAATTCCATGTTAAAACAACGTTTTGGGTAAAATCATTTCATTTATCATACATGTTATGACTTTTAATTTTTTATATGATAAGTAAGATCATCATTAATTACTTCCAGAATGTAAAACATGATTTATATATCAAATATATTCAATATATAAATATATATAATCAATTTATAAATGGATTTAAATACACCGTTCAGGGAGACGGTAGGTCGTATGTACCTATGAATGCTGTTTCGGTTTCCTTATTAAATTGAATGGATGTAAATGATATACAAATATATATATATATACATAAATTCTGTAGCATTATTATGTAATATATCTCATTATTATTCATTATAAATACTTTATAATCATTCTTTAATGGTTAACATGGAGAATGAATCTCATCGCATCGTGAAGACGGAAATCTGTACGTACGCACGAGCGATGATATCATTGCCATAATTATTGAAAAGAATAATACTGTATTATATAATATCTAATATTTATTATCATTTTATAATAATAATATATATAGTTGTTATTTTCACCATTATTCCCATCCAAGTAAGGTGGTGGTGGAAAAACAGATTACACCACGGCGTGGAGATAGTAAGTCGTACGTACGTACGTGAGGTGATTTCATTTTTTGTAGGATGGATAGAAGGTAAAATATAGTTGTTTAATATTAATAATAACATATCAGTATACAATTGATAATGGAGTTCTTACTTAATAATTAAACAACTCATATATATGATGTAAAAGAAGAAATAAGTTTGAATGAATCGGTAAAGGATATTACCTCTTGTTCAACATGGCACTTCTAAACCTCCTCTTAGGGCACTAAAGTTGGTCTTTGAAGCAGACCATGACCTCTAGTATGTTTCTAGGGAAGTTTATAAGGTTAATGGTTAGGGTTTGGCCGTGTTTTGAAGCTCAAAAGGAGTTAAGAGAAGAGGGAGGAGGTTCCCTTTTATAAGAGAGGAGAGGTGCACTTTTGGAAACCTAAAAAATATTAATTTATAATAAAACAAAACCCCACTTAAAAACCACCAAAATGACTCAACATCGATTATGATATGTTATTGGGTGGTAATATCATAAACCAATTAAATTTAGACATTTTGGAATTTTTTTTAATCCTTATCATTTTGATTTATCCTTATTTAATCTATTAAATTTTATTTGTGGTAATAATGTTATAAATTTTAAATGGTTATAAATATATAATTATATGTTTATATTTTTACATAATTGGATCCTTTATGACATGGTCGACCATATAAATTTTAATTTGGGTTTTTTAAAAAATTTTGTGGTTTTTATGCAATTTAATAATATGTTATTTTTATAAAATATCAATAGTGTTAATTTTGACCGAAATCATTTATTTGATTTTAAATAAAATCCACACCAAAGATATTTTCAAGAAAAAATATTTAATAGATTCCTAAAAAGTCATATTTATGTAAAAAATTAGTGTAGCACATTAATTAGTTTATATAATAATTATTTTAAAATTTTTAAATACATTTATTTGATATTTTTCTTAATAAAATAATTACTACGGCATTTTTTTATAATATTTTAATATACATATTTTTGCATAAAAATAAAAAATAAAATACAATTATAATGATAAATCTAATATCCTTAATAAAAATAATTATAGTGGAATTTATCTTCTAAAACAACCAACTTTTTTAATGTTGTCTTTATTAAATTACGAAGGTGAAAACTTTGACATTATTTAAAACAAAATAATACAAATGTCATAATCGGTTTTATAAGGCACCAAATGATCCACAAGTCTACCCTTCTATGATTATGGTTGAGATATGCTTGACCAATATGTTTGGTCTATGGGTTTGGGCCTTCTAATGTGTATTATTAATTAAAAAAAACTATATTATATATTTTTCACTAAATAAATAATTTTTGCATTATTAATGTATATGCTATTAAAGTAATTAAATGATATTTAAAAATTACAATAAATTACCATAATAAATAAAAGAATTTTAACTTTAAAATGAGAATTTATAATCTAATTTATATTCTGTATAACATTATATGAAAAATAGATTAATTATTAATGTTTGAGTGAGACATATTTCACATTCCTATAAATAAAATAAATTAATGTTCTTAATTACATAAAATTGGGTTCCAATTGACAAAAATTAGACCCAAGTACAATTTAGAATGAAATATAATCATCCAATAATATTAATACAAGTATTAGGGTAATTTTATAATATCATTTTTACCCTTAATTACCGAATTTGTCTTTAATTGTGGTAAATAAAATTTACCATAGTTACTTTTCATAATGCCTAATAATAAAAGTTATCTATTTAAACAATTTTAATCTTTTTATTCCAAATATGTAATCCATTTTTACAAATTAAAAACAGCAAAGATTCATTAATTAATCTAAAAATAATCTCGTTGTCGAAAAATGGGTTTTTTTAAAAACATTGAAAAATATTGAAATGATTTTACCTATGAAATCAATGTAAATTTAATGATAATGAAATACATTATATTAAATGGTAAAAGTATTTTTTTATTTATATTTTAAGACCATTCGATATTATATTTTAACCATATAAATTATCATGATGAAAAAAGTTGTTTTTAATTAATATTTAGAGTATTTTTACTATTCATCAAAATTTGAAAGTTGACAGAAAAATATTAAATATTATCCAAAGTGAATTTTTATATCCTTATTTCAATGAATAAGTTTATTTTTTCAAACTGAACTTATAAAAATGTCAAAAAACTAGATTTAAAGAGGGTGTGCCATCAGAAGGCAGCAAACCAACATTTTTTTAAAAATACTTATTTTACCCGAAAATAATATTTTTTTCTCGTATTATGTTTTGGAATATGTGCAAGATAAATGATAATGTTATAAAATTCAAAATGTGGTTAATATCTTTCATAACAGCTAGTTCATAATAATATTATAACAATATATCTTTTTTTAGTGAAACTCTGTATTGCGTACAACACAGGCTATTGAGGAAGGTCATTCTTGCGTGCAACACAAGCCAAGAATAGTGGTTTGTATACTACAATAATATATGGTGTCGCGTATAATGAAAGATAATCATGGTGTAGCATAAAACACAAGACATCAATGAATTTAAAAGGAATATTTCTCATAAAATCTCAGGGTGTTACATTCTACCCCCCCTTAAAATTAATTTCGCCCTCGATATTTGTTGGGGTTATAAATCATATACTATGTGAATGTTTCTTTCATAGAAATCCATATCCTGAAAACTAATAATACAACATAATTTTAAAAAATTAATGTAACAAACGTAATGGTAACCCATATTAACTCATCACTAGGTTTCCACATATGAGAACATAGGTGAAAACATGGATATGTATGAAAAATCTAACCATCAAGTTCTGATGGATAGAGGTAGGGAACATGGAAAAGAAAAAGAAAACAATCACAAAGCCATAAATTTGTGATGATCTAAGGTACCATATGATTCATCATATATGAGGGTACTAGGACAACATTTTTGGTTTTCAAGGTCATTTCCCTAATGTTGGTGAATATTTTCATAAGTATAAATACTTACTTGATTTCAATGTAATATCATCATTGTTCATTACATGAACAATTGAAACGTAATATCTTATTTAAATAAATTATGTTTAATTTTTCATTCTTGACATGTTAGCAGATCATGCGATAGAATGGTAGGTCGTTCCATCTGCATCGATCACAAAAATGATGGCACAAGATATTAAATATACATAAGTCCATATTTGGTAAGGTTAATCGTATATGGTTCCAAAAATGGACTTATACATCATCTATCATATCACTCAATAAAATAAAACTAATTTCTACTAAACATGAAATTTCTGTAGGCCAGTGGTATGCGATAAAGGCATGTCACACATCGGTTGTCGGTTCTATTCTTGTATCCTTGTCCGACACGACGAGTTGTCGCCCATCCAATGAGTTGTCCTTTTTCCAAAACTATACTATTATAACATTCTAGAAATAAAAAAATAGTTCTAGCCTTAAACAATACTATCTGATGTCCAACTTAATCCATTACAACATTGAGGCTTATACATAATACTTCTGTCCATTGTCATAGTACAATGAAAACAATTACAATAATAGTCTTATAACAAGCATGTGAATACAATCATTTATCCCCCATATATCATAATATATATCTTGTTGGTCATAATCAAAACATGTGAATAACTTAATCATTCATTCTCTTGAATCATTAATGACCATAGAACCTTAGATAAAACATGAATGATGTCAGAAGTTATCTCTTTCCACATACCAAAATCCCAAAATTTCTATATACTCAATCAATGATATCACTTTGTCCGTATATCAGTCGTGAGATCATTAATACTATCAAGCATATTATTTTATCCTTATCTTTTCATTATTCAGATATCATCTACTATCCAAAAATATTTCAATCACTTTCCATGGTTACCAGAACCATATTCTTATGGAAAACCACAATGAACCAAAACATAGATATTTAAATATACCATAAAAATTACTCAACAAAATTATTCATGAATTCCAATACATAATCCCTTCAATACATATTCTTTAATGGTTGGAATGTAATAGTTCCATACTCATTTAAGAAGTAACATCTTAGGTTAGAGCATTGATTTGGGTAATTCCCATGTTCTCCATAGATAAGACATTGAACTCTATAACAGTCTGTCACTTTATTCCCCTTTTCCCCACACAGATAACATCTTCCCCTCAATTTAAGGTATACTTCAAGGTTCTTCTTCCCCTATTCTTAATATGTAGATAGATTAATCCTCCTTCCTCTATGATCCTCACCAATAGAACATGCATAAAAGTCCATCTTACCATTATTTAATGACTTCGGAATACAACTAATGTTCAGGTTGTTAATCATATATCACGATGATTGATTCAACATAATCAAAATATCTTTCTCTCCAGGATTTACACAATTTTGTTGATCATAGTCACCAATTTGTCCATTTGAATCAAAGTTAACTGAATTCATTCTCATTCCATCCATTGACTTAAACAAGAAACCACAGTGTACGAAACAATTAAAATAATGAAGAACCACATTATCATAAAAAGTCACTTGTGGGATGTCTACCTTATCACACATTCTTTAATCCATGACACCTTAGGTTCACACTCGGTTGTTCATGATGGTTAGTATAATTCTAGGACTATAAAATATAGGTATACTAAACCTCATGGAAATCCCTAAACGTACCTTAGAAATATCTCTTGGGATCTCACTAATGTTTTTTCTTTATAGTTTCCAAAGGTTAACTAAACCATCTCTCTGATACCAACTGTAGCGGTCTGGAATTATTTCTAGTGGACTAGAATTGATACCGATCAGAGAAATCCATTGGTAGATACACCCCCTGGGTGGTACACACCACCATCCCCAGTAGCATTCATTTCCTCAAGAAGCCCTTGGGTGGAGATCCATGCTTCGTCCCACACTCACACGTGAGAGTTCCCAAAGATTAGATTCATTCCTACCTCTTTTTCACTGATACCAACTGTAGCGGTTTGGAATTATTTCTAGTGGAATGGAATTGATACTAATCAGATCACTCCATGTGGGGCTACACCCCCAGGGTGGGACACACCACCATCCCTAGTGGCAGCCATTTCCTCATGAAGCCCTTGGGCGGAGAGCCATGCTTCGTCCAACCTTCACACATGAGAGTTCTCAAGGAACTGATTCATTACTACCTCATTTTCTCTGATAACAACTTTAGCGACCCAAATATTGACTTACATGGACATTACATTACTTTTTCTAAATACTTAATACATATCAATCACAGACGCCCAAATACAATATTAGTTTAGTGTCTTTGGAAACTCGAAAAAAATAATCTAATCATGGCGAATGATCTTCAACATCTTCCAGAAAGTACATCCCCTTTTTTTCTTACCTAAAACCATTCTTTATATCCTAGGGAAAAGAAAATATAAGAAGGGTGATCTTAGATTCTCACTAATGGTAAAAATAGAGAACATAAAACAATCCATAAACATTTGAACGCAAAAACCTGAAGATAAAATACCAAAATAATGAGTAATGACATAAATCGTGGCAGTACAAAAGGCATAGATCATAAAGGAACCTTAATCCTGAAAAAATAGAATTGGAAGAAAACATGTAATTGTGGAAAACCATTAATCACATGATATGATTTCCGCAGTAGCCACGGCATTGCAGCCAAGACCATCATAGTGGAAAAAGTCCATTACTGAACTGGGTTTAGTTGTTGTTCCAGCCCTGTAATACTGAACGAGATTTACTTTCCATTCTATCCATGTCTATCTCATGGGATATAAATCTGTATCCAATGTATTGGAGGGAGATATAGGTCTCACCCATCTCATTACAAAACCATTATTTCATCTGCCACAAAATAAACATATAACATTCATCATAACCCAATGAATAAAATGGGTTTCATATACATCATCCCATCATAACGTAATCCACATAAAACAATGGATACAATTTCATCATTAAAAAAATAAAACCACTAAAAAAATAGAGACATTATACATGAAACATATCCATATTAAAAAATGTCATATTAGATGGAAAATGGTTTTGATAAAACCCATGAAATGAAATCTTGAGGAAAATATCCTTTCTTCATCAAAATCATTTTCTTTTTCAAAAATGCCTTGAAAATTTAAAAGAATTTTTTTTTGTTAAAATTAATCATGAAATCTTGTAGAACAAGATTCATGGAAATAATGTGTTATGAAACTGTAAAAACCCATTCATGCCATATAAGCTAAAACACATTTTCCTCGTACTTTTACCGAAAAAGTCAAAAGGTACCTCGTATGGTAAACAAAAGAAAGAATCATTTCGTATCATGTGATAAAAGTCAACAAAGTGAAAATGGATTTAAAAATACAAGGATGAATAGTAATTTTTTTATGAAAAACGTTTAAAAATACAAGGACATGGATGATAAATATAACCCCAGTAAATACTTACGAAAAAACAACCTCGGATAGAAATGAGATTGGTAATGTTACCCCTTACCTTAGGTCCAATTTCTTCCATATGTGTCTGAAACTCTTATATAGTGGGGTAACAAAATATTATAAACTTGTAACAAAACCATAATAATATTTATGATGTCATATATGATTCAATAACAACAATATATTTTCTGTTCATTTGTCAATTCCTTGTTAAAACAGTGTTTTGTGTAAAATTATTTCATTTATCATACGTGTTTTGACTTGTGTTTTTTCATATGATTACATAGATCATGATTAATTACTTCCAGAATGTAAGACATGATTTATATATCACATATATTCAATATATAAATATATATAATTGATCTATAAATAGATTGAAATACACCGTTCATGGAGACGGTTGGTCGTATGTACATATAGACACTGTTTTCATTTCCTTATTTAGTTGAATAGATGTAAATGAAAGATATTTATATACATAAATCAGGTCTCATTATTATGTCATATATCTCATTATTATTCATTATATATACTTTATAATCATTCTTAAATGGTTAACATGGAGAATGAATCTCATCGCCTCCTGGAGACGGTAATCTGTACGTATGCACGAGCGATGATATCATTCCCATAATTATTAAATGGAATTGTAGTGGATGATATAATATCAAATAATTAGTATCATGTCATAATAATCATATATATAGTTTTTATTTCCACCATTATACCCATCCAAGTAAGGTGGTGGTGGAAAAATAAATTACACCACGGCGTGGATACGGTAAGCCGTACGTACGCACGCATGGTGATTTTTTTTATGATGGATAGAAGGTGAAATATGGTTTCATAATAATTATAATAACATAAAGTATAAAATTTATACTGAATTTATTACTTAATAATGAAACAAATCATATACATGAAGTAGAAGAAAAAATTAGTTTGAAAGAATCGGTAATGGATAATACCTCTTCTTTGACGTGCCTCTTATAAACCACCTCCTAGGGCACTAAAGATGGTGTTTGAAGAAGACCAGTACCTCTAGTATGTTTATGGGTAATTTTAGAAGATAAATGTTCTGGGTTTGGCAGATTTTGGAAGCTCAAAATGGAGTGAAGAGGAGAGGGAGGGGATGCACTTTTATAAGAGAGGAGAGGGGCACTTTTGGAAACCTCATAAATAATAATTTATAATAAAAACCAACCCCACATAAAAACCTCCAAAATGACTCATCTTATAAAATGAGATGCTATAGGGTGGTAATATCATCAACCAATAAAATTTATACATGTTTGTAATTTATTTTAAACCATATAATTTGGATTTATCCTTATTTAATCTATTAAATTTTATTTGTGGTAACAAATGTTGTAAATTTTAAATGGTTATAAATACTTACTTATTTGTTGTTAATTGTACATAATTGGATAATTTATCACATGGTAGACAATAAAAATTTTAATTTGTTCGTTTTAATTTTATTTAATTTTAAACAATTTAATAATATGTTCTATTCATAGAATATCTATAGTGTCAATTTTGAAAAAATTCATTTTGTTGAATTTAAATAACCTCCACGCAGAATATATTTTCGAAAACTAATATATAATACATTCATAACAAGTCACATTTATCTATTAAATTAGTGTATCACATTAATAATTTCATATAATATTTATTTTATCATTTGTAAGACCATTTATTTGATATTTGTCTTAATAAAATAATTACTACAATATTTTTGTACTATTATTTAATATACTTATTTGTTGCGTGAAAGTTAAAAATAAAATACTATGATTAAGATAAATCTAATATCCTTCATAATAATACTTTTAGCTTAATGTTTTATCTAAAACAACCATCTTTTAAAATGTTATCTTTATTAAATTATGAAAGTGACAACCTTGACATCATTTAAAGTAAAATAATGTAAATTTCATAATCTATTTTATAAGGCTTCAAATGGTTACCAAGTAGACCCTTGGATTATTATGGTTTAGATATACTCGACCAATAGGTTTTGGTCAAGTGTTTGGGACTTTTAATGTGTCTTATTATTTTAATAAAAACTACATTATTGATTTTCTACTAAATAAATAATTTTTGCATTATTAATGTATAAGCTATTAACGTAATTAAATGTTTCTTAAAAAATAAAAATAAATTACCATAATAAAGAGAAAAAATTATCTTTGAAATGAGTATTTATAATAAATTTTATATTCTATAAAACCTTATATTAAAAATAATTTAATTGTTAATGTTGGAGTGAGACATATTTCACTTTCCATTAAATAATATAAATTAAAGGTCTTAATCACATAAAAGTGGGTTCAAATAGATACCATTTATACACAAGTATATTTTTGGACGAAATATAATCATCCAATTATAAAAAGGCAAGTGTTAGGGTAATTTTATAATATTATTTGTACCCTTAATTACCTGATTTACCATCAACTATGGTAACTAAAATTGATCGTAGTTACTATTCATATTTCCTAAAAATAAAAATTATCTATTTACACAATTTTAACATCATGAATAAAAATATAGAATCCATTTTTACAAATTCAATACATAGAATATGCAGTAAATAATTTAAGATTAATCCCATTGTTGAAAAAAATTGGTTTTTATTTTCAACATTACAAAAGATTGCAATGTTTTTACGTATGCATTTAATATAAAATTAATGATAATGACATACAATATATTAAATGGTAAAAATATATTATATTTATACTTTAAAACCATTATATATTATATTTTAACCATATAAATTATCTTGATGAAAAATGTGGATTTTAATTAAAATTTACCGTATTTTTACTATTCATCAAAATAGTAAAGTTAACAGAAAAATATTAAAAATTATTCAAATTAAATTTTTATATCCTTATTGCAATTAATATGTTAATTTTGTCAAATTTAACTTATAAACGTGTCCGAAAAATAGATTTAAAGTGGGTGCGCCATCAAAAGGTGGTAAAACTATATTTTTTTAAAATACTTATATTACGCAAAAAAAATTATTTTGTTCTCTTTCCATGATCTAGAATATGTGTAAGATGAATGATAATGTTATAAAATTCAATATTGGGTTAATACTATTAATAATGGCTATTTCATAATAATATTATAACAATATATAATTGTTTAGTGAAACATAGTATTGCGTACGACACAAGTTATTGAGGAAGGTCACTCTTGTGTGCAACACATGCCAAGAATAGTGTTGTGTATAATACAAGATAATATGGTGTTGTGTATAGTGATAGATAATATTTGTGTAGCGAACAACACAAGACATCAAAGAAATCAAATAGAATATTTCTCATAAAATCTCGGGGTGTTACATTCTAGGTCTTAGGCAGTCTAAACAGGGGGCTCTACAACCCACCTAATCAATGGAGGAGATGATGTGAGTGTTTAAGTAGAAGTATCCACCTAATATTTCATGGGATGGAGTCCCTCATGCTATAGAGTCAATACTAGAGGATATTTATACTATCATCAATCATCTTGAGACACCTCCAGAAAGGATAAAGACGTTCTTTGTGTGTATACTTCATGATTATGCCAAGAGAGGCTATCATATTATCACCTAGGAAGATCATAAAAGGGGTATAGATTAGGCTAGTTTTAATACTGTTTTATATTAATATTTTTTCCCTTATATTTTGAGATATTAACAAGATAGGTAGTTCATAAAATTAAAATAGGGTTCTATGTTTGTTATGGATTGCTAAACTTGTTTTACATAGAATCATAACATTGAGCCTGTATATACCACTAAGGATCTGTCAAAAGTATGATGTTTTTTAGGATGGGATTTGGAATCCTATTTAACCTTAGGTGACTGTTTTATAGTTGACCACCATATCTTATATAAAAAACTAGGATCATATTACCAAATGTTTCATGTTGGAATACATAGGTTCAGATCAGAGTAGAATAACTTCTGGACCTAGACGTGTGGTATGTATTGGAAGGAAGTGTTTCCTTGAGACCTATAATGGGGTAAGTAACCATTCTAGTGCATGTACTAGCAGATTTTAGTATTTCATTAGTATGGAAAGTATGGGAACATGAAACCATAGTGTTAGAGGGACTCGATTGAGTTCCAATCCAACTAAAGGTCAGACTAATAAATCTCATTTTTTTAATCTTCCCTTTTATGGATAGTGTGCTAAGATCAACACCAAATCCATTAATCGAGAAAGATTATTATCTCCATATCAAGAAGGGATCTAGATTACTACGAACCAGTCATGCAAGATATCTTATCGTAGTATTGTTGTATCTAGATTCCATGATATGGCCATGTTTTTTCAGTGAAGCATGTGCTAGAGTATCAAATCCCTAGACCTTCTACAATTATTGGTATAATTTTAGAAGATCCTACTTTGGTGTCTTTTTTATTTGATATAAGAGCATAATGTTCTTTTAAATAAGTGTATACCATAGAAACCTCGGGCTTGATATTAAGTAATTCTATGGGGATTTAATCATGATAAATTATTTAGGTATCTAATCAGAAAGTGTATGAAAATATAAGGGTTTCCATCTTAGTATAGGTGGCTATCACTTTCTATAGAACTTAATTTTCCATGAGATGTATATTTTCAACATGATACTTAGAATGGAATGGTATGTTCTTTATCATTACAATGTTTATATCTATCACTTCTGGGTATCATTCACATCATTAAATGGAATTACAATATTTACAATGGTGGGTGGGATGTCTAGGATGGTAGATATATACTTGAGAATTGTGGTTTGGGTGGACTTATATACTAGATTGATTGAAATTATAGTAATGATGAGGTAATATTTTAATATGGTTTTCCTCATATAGTAGATGATTTCATGGATATATTTTTGGAGAAAAATTTTATTTTACCTCACAAGTGAGAGGTGGTGTTCTCTATTGAGCTTATTTGATGAGTTGTATATCTATTTATTCCTCCTAATATGATGGTCTCAAATAAGTGTCCAGAGATCAATAGATACTTAGAGGCCATTGAATCTATGATTCTTATATAGCCCAGATCATCACAATGGGGACCGTTGATCCTTTATTTCAAGAATGTTGATGAAACCCTCATAATTTTATTTTAACTACCAGAAGTTGAATCTTCTAACTGTGAAAAACCAGTATAAATTTCCTCATAGAGATGACCTCTTTGATCATCTTTGAACAGATCATGATCTATAAAATATTGAATTTAGTTCAGGTTATCACCAGTTATGTGTTAAACCTTTTGACATACCTCATGTAGTGTTATGTATCTTGTTTGGTATTTGTGAGTATCTTATTATGTCATTCGGTCTCACAAACAGTCTACCCATTTTCATGGATATGAGGAATTATGTTTTCAACTAGTATTCAGATTCATTTATGGTAGTAATATGGGAAGACATATTATTTTATTCTCATACTTAACATGAACATGGAAGAAATATCAAGATCATTGTGAATACATTAAGAGATAACCATTTGTAGTATGTTAAAAAAATGAATGTTTTGGGTTTATAAGAAGCAATTAATGGGTCACATTATCTCAAAGGTAGGAGTATCAGTTGACCCAAAGAAGGTGAGATATGTATTTTCCTTCGGAATCCCCAAGAAATGTGTTGACATACATAATATCATGGGGGAAATATTGTTATTAAATGGGATTATCTCAGAAATTTTCACACATAGTAACACCTCTTAAAAACATGACTAAGAAAATTGTAAAATTCAAATACCCAGAAGCCTTCAATACATAAATTCAGGAGCTAAAAGGGAGATTGACTTATGAACCAATATTTCTTCTTTCAAATCGTGAAAAAATAGTCTTTGGTGATTCATTAGTTATCAGCCATTATGAAATTATAATGTAGGAAGATCAAGTTTTTGTGTACGGGTTATGGAAGTTGAGGCCTTAAGAAGGGAATTACCAATCACACAATCTCAATTTGGATGTTTCATTTCACACTTTGAACTTTTGGAGGCATTACCTTATAGGATAGAATTGTTTGGTGTACACCTTAGACTTACTCCTTATTTACATTTTAATGAAGCATGACTTGAAACGTAGGTGGTGAAGATGGGTTGAATACGTATAGTCTTTAGATTTTTATCATTCTCATATGTATGGGAATGGAAATGTTGTAGAGGATGATCTGAGATAATGGAATTAGACTCAATCATTTCATGGGACAGTACTGAGTGTAAGACTATAGAAATGTTTTTTGGATGCACATTAAGATCCAATACCATCCTAGAGGGTATGTAATTTAATTATTATCAGTGAACTCTTCCCTTCTAGAGATAGTGATGATGAGGAATTTATATGATCCTGAGGGCTTATTTCAGAGGGAGATAATCTTATTCAAGGATCCACCACTAGGGTAGAGCATTAAAAAGGATGAGGTAATCTGTATCAATGAATACCAAGGGGTTCCTACAGAAATATGTGCGGAATTGATGTTAGAGCGTCATTTGACTTCATGGTAACTACATCCATGTCTTTCCAAGAGTTAGTAGGACTTATGTTTCCAATACTATTTTCCAGGGATTAAAAATGAGATATCTCGATTTGTTACTCAGTGTTACACCTATCAGTAGGTGATGGTTGAACACCAACAAGTATCAGGTCTTTTATAGTTGTTTCCCATTCCTAGGTGTAAATGGGATAATGTTACTATATATATTTTTACTGGCTTAATGAGATCCTCATGAGGCAGTGATACATTAGGGGTGATCATCGACAGTTTCTCGAGGGTAAATATCATCAATCCTATCTTATATACCTATGTAGTGGATGATCTTGGGAGACAAAATGTCCATGACATTATTCCTACATTGGACCCACATACTATGATTTTTGATGGATATTATCATTTAATATTTATGTTCTAATATGTATTAAAAAATATTTGATTATGCTATCAATTTTGAGAACATCCATTCATACTCAGACCAAAAGTTTACTAGAAAAGAGGATATGGGTTCTAAATGATATGATCCAAGAATACCCCCTCGATTTGGATGGTTATTATGAATAAAGCATTACCTTAGTCGACTTATTTTTCAATAACATCCTTCAAGATACTGTTCATATGGTTCCATAATAATCTATATAAGGTAGTTAATTTAATTTAATTTTGTTTTAGATTGAGGTACATGATTGATGGATAATTATACCTAATCTCCTTTAGTATTCTTTATAGCAGGTTTAGTTAATTTGGAGGTAAATTGAAAATGCATAGTAGAGAATGAAATTGTACTCTTTCTATCACCAATGACCTCTAGAGTTATAGGTTGGGGATTTGGTATTCATTTTTACATCGACTAGACTAGGGAATCAATGATTTATGCCATCAGTTGAGATTTTTCCACTGTCTGTTGGAACTTTTCAGGTTTTGGAGAAGTTCAGGACCATTTATTTTTAGATAACACTTCTTGAACTATTTTAGGATATGAATAAATTTTATCACATTTCATAGTTACATGATTACTATGTATACTCATCTCATAGGTTCGGTTCTAATGATGTAGATGTAGATGTTTATGTTCTTTTTTGGGGAATACTATTCGTGTCATGGATAAGAGAATGATGGCTATCTGATTAAGGGTGGTTCCTCTAGTACCAGTGATATGGTATAATGTCTATGTGTAGGACATGACCGAGAAGTGATATTCCAAAATACATGATTAGTGGTCGTAGTTATTATTAGATGATGGTTTACCACCCTTTGAAGGGAAACTCAAGGATGAGTTTCTTTAAAGGGTGTGACTATAAGATCCCCTCTTTTCTTTAAGGTACATAGTCATTTAATTTTGGACTAAATATTCGGTTTTATCCATTTAATGATGCCTAAAGAAGTCAAAAAGGCTAGGAGGGTGTCTGGGGATTTTTCGGAGCCCGAAGTCCAAGATTTTAGAATAGACATCCATACTGCATTATTAAAATAAATTATGCATCCTTGTCCACACAGTATGATGAAAACCATGTGAGGTGGTCTAGACTACTTCCAGGGTCCTCAAAATATTTTTAATCCATGAAACCCTTGTTATATGATCATTAAACATATATCAAACCAACTATAGAGGGTGTTCATATGGTGAAAACTATTTTTCTAATAGTGTGATAAAATCCAGGTTGGGTGTGTCTTCTGGATAGTAGGGTGTTTATGGTTGATACATGGTTTGGCCAACCATGTGGCCAAAATGTGTAACCTTTAAAATTATGGTGGGAATTATATTTCCCCTCGATTTTTTCCCAAACATAGACATCTCCTATTTTTGGAAACACTTCCAAGACTAACATAGGATTATACATTGTTCTTCCATCCAAAATTCAATTTGAGTATCATCTCTCACGCGTGATTTCTAATGGTATTATCTTCATCTATATATCTATTTTATAAATTTATCTTCCGATAAATAGACTGTAATACCCCATAATTCCATGATTTTTTTTAAAATTAAACGGGATTGTTTTGAGTCCAGTCGATGAGACGACATACGATTCTAAGGCCCGAAGTGCCTGGAATGATCCATTGAAAAAATTTATATTTTAAATATAGTGTGTTGGAGATTTTACAAAAAAAAATTAGAATAACTATTAAATGGGTGATCAGATAAAAAATTAGAGTGCATCGTTGTGTTCAATATGGAAGTTTTACCTTAGGGGAAACTTAACTTTTGACACTGCAGGCCTCTACTGAGAAATCCCAAAAATTGTCATAACCATAAATAAAATAATAAAATATAATTTTTTTTGACTCCAAATCCTATAATTCTTCAACAGTAACTCGGATTGGAAATCCGACAGTACCATTAAGCTCTTGAGGGTGTGCTTTTCTTAGGTGGGCCTAAACTCGACTGAAATGGGTTGGGGGGAATGTTATTTTTTGGAAATGAACGTCGTTAAAATATTTCATAAAAATATTTTTTTTGACGTTTCGCAGCAACGTAGTGATAATGTGACTCCACTAAGGGGAATCATGTTACCTTTAATAAATGAAAAAACATGGAAACACTTCAATAATAGAAATATGACAATGATGAAACTCATTTCTTTATTTAATGGCTTGTTAGGGGTCTGAGATTAGATTGAAAATCGTAGATAAATTCCTCATGAGCTATGGAGAAGAAAATCTTGGTGAAACCTCATGTTTGTGAATGGTTAAAAATGTCTAAATGGTGGATCAATGATTTGAGTTTGGATCATGCGTCTATATATCAATGAACGATGAGCATAGAATCCTTCTTCCTCATCAACCACCAATATAATGAATGTATGACTCATTATATGGGGTAATATGCCCATATAATTAAATTTATTAACTATATCATTCTGGCAAAAAATGTTTGGCCTCGATCCATAAACCATTTTTATTTGTGTATTTTCCCAAAACATTTCACATTCTTCATCATTAGAACATAGGGAATCAATTCAAAATTGGTGGATTAAGTTTTAATGCGATAGATCCCAAAAACTCATTGTAGTGGAGCGAACAACATGCAGATCAATGATTGAGGAATATATTGATTATGATCATGATGGTGTTTGGTGAATGGATCACATTCACACTGCAAGTTCTTATTTTTTTATCAGATGTGGGTCGTGGTTGTGTTGATAATCTCTACTTTCCTCATTGGCGGCGATGATGACATGCAATATGTAAAATTTGGTTTCGAATAAAGGTTGTGTGTAATATTTCCTGACGGAGGCTACTCGACTTTCATGTGGTGATGGTCGGATTTGGATATCCAAGAGGGTGGTTGAACACAGTCAATGTGAAAAGCGTATATATTATTATTATCAAAAACTAATGGCAGTGTGTTAATAAAATTAAATGAGGAATTTGTATTATTATTTTTTTAGGTAAAAGGATCTTTTATTAATAAAAATATGGGGGGAGAGAAAGAGAGGATTACACGAGTCTGAAGTAGAGGATTTTACAGACATCCCTAGCATAGATGGGGATGAGATCAGAGGGGAGATCATCCATCCAAAGAAACTCGTGGATAAAACCAATATTTTCAAGTGCTTCAGCAATACGGTTGGCTTCCCAATATATGTGAGTGGCGATGAAGTTGAGGCCAACCATAGAGTTCAAGCAATCTGTCCATCGGGAAGTGAGAGGCCAAGCGAGCTGAGCGATGTTGTTCCAGATTGCTTGGATGATTGTCGTAGAGTCACTCTCAATCCATATATTGTTCCAATTGTGCATTATATCAAAAGTTATGGTGGGTATAACTCTCATTATCTCAACTTTAAGAGAAGTAGAGAGGTCGCATGATCCATAGAGACATCCAAGAACCTGGTCCATGTGATTTCTGGAAATAGATCTATAACCCAAATAAGCGGGCTTATGCATTGTGGGTTTTGAGAAGGGGGTGATATCCAACATATCTACACCATTATGATTTATATAATAATAAAATTAATGATATTATTATTATAAATTATTTTGATAGAGTATAATGGATTTGAATGGGATATAAAAGGGTATTTTCCTTTATGGTGTGTGGTGTGGGAAAATTTAAAGCGGGGATTTTGAGCGTTACCCATTAAATAAATCAAAGAGATTTTCTAAAATGAAAATAATAATAATATATTATTATTATTATTGATTTTTGTGTCGGACATACATCTGGAGGCAACCCTTTCAGGAAATGTCGGATCGACAAACTATAAATGGGTATCATTACCCTGTAATTGAGATGGCCATTTTAAGAATAATGTGGGATATTTTTTTAGACTTGTTCCACATGTCAATGAAACATCCAATACATATAGAATTATTATTATTACAAGATCTTATATCTGGAATATCTCCCTCATACAGTATTGGAATGAAAATCTGTCTCCGAACCTACAACCCTGAAATTAAGACAGCCATTTCAAGACCAATTTTTTGTATTTAAATCCAGATCAAAGCCTGGTTTGGGTGTGTTGCGTTTTAAATGAATATTTTTCACTGGTTATACATTTTGGACGAATTAGTAGTCCATATCTTTCATTTTTTCATGAGGATCCTAATGTCCCTGACAGTAGAGAGGGTACACCCCTATCACATAATGTTACTATGAGAGGTTCCTCAACCCGTGGAGTCAGTACTTCCCTGTCGAACTAGTGTTTTGGTCCTCCATAATTGATGTATATAAAGATTATGTACATCCCTACCGAGTAGGGTGCATGTACTCTATTATAGGATTCGGTACTCCCCTTTCATTATAGGGTGTGGGTCCTCCATACACATTATTCTTTCAAAGTCTGTACTCCCCTGACATTCCAGGAAGTGGGTCCTTTATCCCGAGGTCTGTACTCTCCTAACGTACTAGGTAGCGGATCCCATATAGAAAATTAACTGATAGAATCAGTACTCCCCTTTCAAACTAGGATGCGGGTCCTCTAGTCACTGAGTGGTACTCCCTAACCTGGTAGGGTGCGGGTCCTCAAATATGGAGTTGTACTCCCCCATCTCTGAGCAGCATTAGAGAGCATTTCCTCCATTGGAATTGAATATCCCTCAGTTGTAGGACACTTCTACATGGGGTGAGACCCTCCAAATGATTTGAATGATACCTAGATAGGATCTAGTGCTTGGTCGATGGACTCAGGTGTGGGTTACTCATTGTAGGATTGACCGAGGTTTCGAGAATTAGTCTAGTTCAGTGCTCCCACAACTGTGTGTAGTGGCGAGGGGAGACCCTCTTCACTTGGGTTTTTTTAGCTTGTACTATGATCAAGGAAGTAATAACTAGACCATTGGTGTTGGGCACTAGAGATGGACATAGTAGAACATTCCCAATGGAGTACATTCTCTCAGATATACCATTTGGAACATTATATTTGTTCCCCATTTAGTGAATCTCTCAGATGGGTTCCATTAGAGAAGTCTCAGCTCAAGGAGTTTGTTATTCTAGTTTATATGTTACCTTATGAACCATTGGTGAGCATCCTTATGCTTGTTATGAGGTTGGGACCTCATGATTCTTACTGTCTAAAAATATTATATCTAGATGTTTCTGGTATATGTATGGGAATATACTTGTGTCAAGTTTACTATTCTTTTCTTGTGGGTTTTCCCTTGTTCTTTACCTTTGTGGTTTCAAGGTGTCCTATTGAGTATTGGTTTACTCACACCTGCATAGAATTTTTCCACACATGTCATGTCTTTTGAAGAAGATTGTTGCTTTGAAGAAGTCTAGGAAGGACCAGGACCACGTGGTGACCAATGAGATCAGATAGATGAGGTGTAATCCTATATCTACAGGAAGCTACCCATCACATACACATCAGGTAGGGTTGTTTTTGAAGGAGCTTCAGGGACATGGAGATTTACTTGGATTATTTCTTTCTTTTGGTGGTCTTGTATACTAGCCCATCTTTCCACCCTATAATTTACTTTTTGTTGCACTCTGTTTTTGTTATGATTAGTGGTTTTCTTGCATTGCTTCCTTGTCTTTTTAACTTTCATGTACCTTTGTCGTGGATTTTTGGGCATGTGTAAATATACTTAGAAAATTCATCCCATTTGTGGGATATGCATACTTGGTGCTAGTCACCGTCCCCTGGCCTATCGGAGGCGGGCTTGGGGTAATCATGGCATGGGCCCTAGGAAATGAGTTGTGATAGAGTGGTATCAAAGGAGGTTGTTTCTACCTTAGAACTATAGTGTCATTTACATCGTTTTGGTTTTATTGTGATAGTGTTAAGATGTTTCATGTTTGAATCTCAGGATATAGGTTCTAGTGTTTGTGTGGTGGATGACATATCCATTCACTGGGACTCTGATATCTTCTTTGGAATTGGTACATTAGGACCCTAGTTTCCAGGAAATAAATTATACATGAATCATATTGGAATGGTTTTTGTTTCCATGTCCTTCTTGATTTAGTCCTCTAGATATACTCTATTAACTGTGGTTCATCGTGATCTATTTCAGGATTCCTCCACAATGACTACCAGATAAGATTATATAGTGTGATCATGAAAACGATCTTCTCTATGATGAGGCTTCAGAACATGACATTGGTTATGAGGTTCTACCTCTAGGTGTTCTACCAATGGTGCCACCACCTGTATAGCTTCATGTTTTTTCAGCAGTTCATACTGAGGATGCATTTAGGTTGAGTGCACTACATGAGTTCCAGAGGTGGTGAACTTTTAGATGTCAGGGTTATCAAGACCCCCGGGTAGTAGATTAATGGGTCGAGGTTGTAACAATGGTTTTCCACTTAGTGAGGAAACCTCCCGATCAGATGGTGGTCCTAGATGTGAACGTTTTTCAGGGCTCAGTAGGATGCTAGTTGAGCTTGGTGATATAGATGAATTAGGAGGAAACACTCATTTGGGATGAGTTATAATGAATTATTAGGGATGTGTTTTACCAAGGCATGATGAGTTCAATATGTATGCAGGTGCTTCTGTAGCTTTAACAGGGTAACATGACTATGATAGAGTTTCCGACGAGATTCAGCGACTTGTCACAGCACACCCTAGACCTTGTGAGAAATAATTTTTTCCGAACTCGATCCTTAAAGTAGGGCTTACACTGAGAGATTTGGTTGTTGGTGGTTCCGATGAATATTTCCACATATACTGGGGTGATAGTGAGATCCCTGTTAGTAGGGAGTTTTGTGTATGAGGAAAACATGGATGTGAACCACAACAGAGATTAGGAGACATAGGAGTCTGTGGGAGCTAGTAAAAGATAGGTTAAAACATCACGAAATATGAGGCATACCAATTCCCAAACTCAGACACGTGGAAATGTGTTGTAGGAGTAGAGTCGGTGGACAAATCATCCATAATAGAGGCGGTGTTATTCGTGCAATTGTCAGCGCATCTCACTAGAGAATGTCTGACACATCAAGACACTGATGGGGAGATGACTGATGAGACTCTATGTTTGAGGCAGTGCAAGGAGCAATAAGTTAATAAGTATGGTGGGTGAGGTAGAGGAGATAGAAATTAGAAGGTGGCCACACTAGGTTCATGGAGATAGAGGACATGGGTGAAGATTACTGCATGGGGTCCTGGCTTATGACCTAGAGACTCTAGGACAAATTCGTGGTACGACTTGTGTCTGTTTTATTTTTTATTCTCTATTAACAGACACATGAGCTATTTTCCACCTTTTTCCCATGAGTTTCATTTGAAACATAGAGGTTTCAGTCAAACTGTGTACTTGACCCTCACGTATGGGGACTCCTCCTAGTGGAGACCCGATGATCACACACTAGAGATGATTGTGTGACCCAAATCTTGGAGGAAAGAGTTTTGGTTGGGGTATCTTATTCATATCCTAGAGGTATTACTATGTCATTCTTGTTATGGAATACAATAGTTAATCCCTATGTTGATAGTTTTAATAAAAAAAGTGGTATCGTGTATCTGCAGTAATCAAACAAGGTTTAGTTGGACGCTTAATAGAATACTCAAACAGTGCTGGGTAGACTCTTGCATAGGACATGAAAAAAGAGGATCATTTGTGGAAGATCTTTCCCATTGGTGCATGTCGGGAGGCATCACATGGATCTTAAGAGGAGCACATAGGAGTTGGAGGCTCAGACTCATGCTTAGTTATCTCACATTTTGTGTGATTATCCCCATTTTTGTCTTACGAAGACACAAATACCAAAACGAGGAGTACTATAATACCATAGAATTTCATGATTTTTTTTGAAAATAAAAAGGGATTATTTCAAGACCCGATGCTAAGAAGGAATACAATTTCGAGGCCTAGAGTGCCCGTAATGATCTGTAAATTTTTTCTATTTTAAATAGAACATGTGAGTGGTATTATGGAAAAAGTAGAATAACCCTTAATTGGGTGCCTGAATAAAAATTACGAGGGCACAATTTCGTTCAGTATAGCGGGTTTACCCTAGGTGTGACTTATGTTTAGTCGTTGTGGTCCTCTATTGTGAAAACCCAAAAATATAATAATCAAAAATAAAATAAGTAAATAAAATGATTTTATTTACAAATCCTATAACTCATAAAAGGTAACTCAAATTGGAAATATGAGAGTATTGTTGATCTAGTGAGGGTGTGATTTCCTTAGACGGGGCCTAACCTCGGCTAGCATGAGTTGATAGTGAATGTTAGTTTTTGAGTGTGATCATCTGTAAAATATTTTATAAAAATATTTATTTTTTGTTTTTCTTAGAGAAGAAATGAAAATTTAATGACATGTAGGGGAATCCATTTTCCTTTAATATATTGAAATAACGTGGAAACAGTACATGAGTAGTGATATAGCAATGCTAAAACGTTTTTATTCATTTAATGGAATGGTAGGGTTATGAGATTTTATTTACAATCCTGGAGAAATTACCGAGGAGATCTGGTAAAGAAAATCATTGGTGAAACCTCTCTTTGGAGAATAGAGAGCAACAACGAGACGGTGGATAAACGATCATAGTATAGATTAGGCATCAACGGATTGACGATTTATGAGAACATATTCTTTATTCCTCATCAATGATTGATCAAATCCTGATAGGGGTCGTTATATGTGGTTTTCCTCCATTATAACTAAATTGATTAATTATATCATTAAACATTCTTCAATCAATGCCCTATTTCAGATTTTGTATGTGCCTATGTATTGGAATCTCATTTTTTTTCTAACCATGGGATCCCTATTCTTGATCGAATGGCCAACATTGTTTGGCCTCGATCCATAAACCATTATTATTGTTGTTTTCCCCCACCGTTATTTGCGTTGTTCATTTTTAGACCATAGGGTCATGTGAGAGGGGGAGATGGAGACTCGGCGCGCAGAGCAGAGAAAGTCGACGAGTTAACCTAACCCTACCTCAGATAATCGATCATTTACAGATGCTGTTGTGGGAAGATTGGGTGAGGATCCTGTTCCTCATGTTGATGTGCTCCATGAGGCTCAAGTAAAACCTAAACATTTTTGACATCGAGGTCAGCTCGCGATCACTTCTATTGAGGATGAGGTAATTGTTTTATCTTATGATCTTATAGTTGTTTTAGTTAGTAAATTCCTGAATCGCTGGCCTTCATTGAAGTACCTTCGAATGTCATTAGAAGTGATTGGAGTTTCAGGTTTCAATCTAGGTCTCCTTAATCCCTCACACATAGTGCTTCGATTAAGCTCAGTTGATGATTATTATAGCCTTTGGGCAAGAAGATCCTGGTCATTTGGGGGATGTTACATAAAAATACTAAAATGGACTCCTGATTTTGACCCTCATGCTGAATCTCCAGTTGTTCCTATATGGGTTAACTTTCCTGATCTGCCTTTGCACCTGTTTAAGCAAGCAGCTCTCTTTCCCATTGCCAGTTTAATTGGAGATCCTTTGAAACTTGATTCAGCTACAAATTTTCTGTCTAGACCCTCTGTTGCTAGGATCTGTATAGAAAAAGAAGTTTAGCGACATATACTGGATCAAATCTGGATCCAAAGTTGGAGATTTGGTTTTTATCATGAGGTTGTCTATGAATGATTTTCTGATTATTGTAAAAAATGATATAGGCTTGGACACTCACATAATAGCTGTGGAAAAGATCATGTACAAACTAAAAACTGTAAAAATGTTTGGGTGGAAGAGGTCACTCAAGGACGCAAAGATATGGCTAGATATTTTAATGTCACTAATAAAGCTACAGACACTGTTTTGAATGCTGATTTGAATAATTTTCATGCTGAAGAAAATCAAATTTCAGATTATGTGAATACGGTGCTTGAAGCCACTGTCTCTCCCTCTAATTGATTTGATGGACTGCAAAATATAATCCTAGTTAATGTCTTCAAACCTCAGGGAAAAGTTAACTTTGTTCCTCCTACTCTGGTTATCGACTCCCACAGTTCTCCTCCTCCTATTGTGGAATTTCCAAGTGAGAAATATGATGATGAAGCTCAGGAGGCCCTTAAGAATAAATAGTGTGACAGTTCTGATGATAGTGATACCCACCATGAAAATGAGGGTATACCTACACATATGGAAGAAGAATACCTTAGTGAAATGGCAAGGAAAGGAAAAAAATTCTATAGTAGATGACGATGGATTCATTACCCCCAATCCCAAGATGATGAGGAAACGACGTGACTATGCTCAGACTGAAAGAAATATAGTCACAAAACCTCTAGAAATTTCAAGAAGAGATGGCTCTACCCCAGCCACATTTCAACAGGTAGAGAGAAAGAATCATATTGATGAGTTTGAAAAAAAGAAAGATCCTATTTGTGAGGAGTTTGATTCATCTGAAAAACTTAGGGATGAAGTTCTTATTAAATCATTTGGAAAAGGGGATATCTGAAAGGATGCCTATTTAGCTATTAAGTCGGACATTTTTAATGAGAGAATAAAGAAAGTGTTTCAAAAATCCTCTTAATGTATCTTGGATGTTTGTGCCCCTTTCGTTGATATTTTCCATGCTGCTCAATAGATGGACTTTGCTTCAGTGATCTCTTGGTGATTTGTTCTGAATTCTAACAGATTTTTTCTTCCAATGAGGTCAGCTACATTTGGATGGAAGTCTGTGCGCAATCTATTCTACCTACACCTGGTTGTATATGTTGTTTATCAGAATTTCTTATTATTGATGGTTATTCTTTGTTTGAAGGAAAGAAACTACTTCCCCTGATTTTTGTTGTTCTAATTTGTTACATCTTCTTTACTACATCATGTTTTGTTTCATATTCTCTATGAAGGTGCTAGAGGATTGTATGAACATGCAAGATGTTACTCAGTTGTGCTGATTTCTTCTTGTTTTGAAGAAGAGCTGTGGGACCTTCATGGAGGGACACACTTCTTTCTGATGATGGCGGGTTTTCATGAGATGATGATGATCCTGATAACTTGAGCTCATAGACAGGATGCAGTGCTTTTCCACACAAATTTTGACCATCCTCATGATGTTTCAGACATAGAGAATGTGAAGGCTGGATCTGGATAATCAACCCAATGTTTGAAGGAAGGCTCTGCTACTTCTCTAGTGACCACATGTACTTCAAATATTGATTTTGGTTTTAATCATATTTTTTACTTGTTATCCCATTAACTCCCTACTGGTGTAAGCTATTTACACCTCGAGATTGTATTGTAAACTTTTAATTTTAATAAATTCTTTTGGGGACATGAATTGGGAAACCAATTCATGTCACCACCTTCTTCAAAAAAACAAACCATAGGGTGATGACTCGAGATTTAATGGACAGGTTGAAAATCAAACCCCCAAATTCGTTACGGTGGAGTGAACGACATGAATATTGATGGTTTGGGGATTGATTGATTAATGTGATTGCAGGTGTTTTGTGAATGGATTGGATCGAAACCATGGGCATGTGTTTCTAATCAGATGTGGGTCAGGATCCTGTCAATAATCTTTATTTTTTTTGGTCGGAAGAAATGAATACTAGCAGTGTGACAGAGTCAGTTTCGAACAAAGGTCGTGTGTGAGATTCATTGATAGAGTTAGATCAACATTGACGTGATGATGGTGGGATTATGATATCCCACGGGGTGCTCGAACATGGTCAATGCGATGAGTGCAGATATATTTATTATAAAAAATATTAATGGAAACAAGTTAATAAAAATGTAATGATAAATAGTTTCTATTATATTAAATAAATAATAATGGTAATGTAAAATATGTGTGAAGGGTTAATAAGATTACATGGATTTTATCTATTTGGGGTTATTAATATTATTTATAATATTAATAATTTGATGAATTAATTAAATGTGGAAATATTTTAAGACCCCCCAATGGAGTGTCCTTTTCTGTTGTGTGTTTTGAGGAGGGGGTGAGATCTAACATATCTTCCACATTGAATTTTTTATAATAATAAATTTATAATATTATTATTAGATATTTTTTTAGAGAGTATAATGGATTTGAATGGTAGATAAATGGGTATTTTCCCTTTTGGTGTGTGGTGTGCACCAATTTAAAGGGGGGAGTTTGGGCATTCCCATCCAACATTAAAATTCTTATTCATATAAAGAGGAGGCCCAGAAGGACCATACAAGGTACGAGAAACCCATATTATGGGGGCCTGAAATAATGCAGTCCAAGAGAATCACCGTGGATAATATTCACCCCCTATGGATTAAGCTAGGACACATTAGTAAACCACAATATATGAGAGCCAGGTACATCGATTGAGGCCATATAGTCCGCCACTTTGTTCCCCTCACGCCATCTATGCGATATTCTAACGTTTTCCTTGATGAGAGCCTTGCATTGTCTAATCATGTAGATGATAGCTCATGGGATGGTTCCTTTATTCTAGAGAACATCATGGATGGACATTGAGTCTATTTCAATGTGGCCAATGGAAATGCCCCTACTATTGCTTAAGGAGAGTACAGACAGGACCGCCATTGCTTCTGCTCGAATCAAGGAACCGCTGCCATAATGCGTTGTGAAGGCAAGTACCAAGATTCATTTGGAGTACCGAATGACTGATCCTCCATGCATGTCACCCAACACACAGGATCAATCATAATTGAGTTTAAGACTAGCTTGCGGGGGAGACCACTGAACCCACCTACCTTGCACCTCTTCACTGTTCCGAATACCCCTCATGTGGGTATCCTGCACCAACCCAAGGGAGAAATTCCCCCTCCCAAAGCCCGTGGTTCCAATCAGGTTGATAAGCAATCAACGGCTATTCGCCACCACAGATCGACCAGTGAAACTACTCCCCTCGTATTTGGCCAGGTTCCTAGATTGCCAAAGGCACCAGCAGGCCGCGTTGAAAATGACGGCTCGCACCTTTATCTCCTCCTCTGTGCCGCTATCCTCCTGAAACCAGTGTTCCATAACCGTCTATGCATTTCCCTATCGAGGAATAAAACCAATAAAGGAGCCGAAGAACCTCCACACGTGTCGAGACCATTCTCCCTCGAATTAAAATATGGTTCATGGTCTCCTTGCTTCTATTCCCGCAACACTGGCAACATGACGCCAGACTTATACCAATCATTTTTATGTGATCATCAGAGGGAATTGATTTCTTCTGGATCCTCGAAGTGAGGAAATTGAGTTTTGTAGGTATCATTTTACACCAGATCAATGAGATTTTTTAATAATAAAAATAAAAATATATTATTATTAATATTATTTGGGGTGAAAAATATAAATCTGGCTGTAAATCACTCATGTGACCTCAGATCGATGAACCGTCAACGAGGCACATTACACTAAAATTGAAATGGTCATTTTAAGACCGATGATGGATATTTTTTTTCGAACTCATGAGTTAGGTGAACGAAACATCCAATAATAATAAAATTATTATTTTTGCTGGATCTTGTATCCGACATATCTCCATCATACAGTATCAGAATGATGAACCAACTATGAGGCTGCAACCCAGAAAATAAGATAGACATTTCAAGACCAATTTCAGTTATTTAAATTGAGATTAAAGCACATGCCCCAACGATGCTAGGTTTGGGAATATTTTAGTGAAATGCATCTTTTTCACTGGGTGTATTTTTTGGATGAATGAGTAGTCCATATCGTGTGTTTTTTCATGACGATCGCAATGGTGCTGACAGTAGAGAATAGACACCCCTATTGAATAATGTTAAATGGATCAAGTACCCAACTAGTGGAGTCCGTACTCCCCTGTCAGACCACAGAATGTGTCCTCCATAATTGACATATAAATTGAGTAGGTACTCCCCTACCATGTATGGTATGGGACATGTATTATTGGATTCAGTACAACCTTATCGTTCCAGGGTTTGGTTCCTCCATAAAAATTGTTCTAAAAGTGTCGGTACTCCAATGAAATATATGGGTGGGGGTCCTCTTTCCCAGGCTCCATACTCCTCTAACATACTAGGGTGTCGATCCCCCATAGAAAATGAACTAAGAGAGTCTATAATCCCCTTTCATACAGGGGTGATGGTCGTCTAGTCACTGAGTTGTACTCCCCTATCGGGTTGTGAGCAGGTACTCCCTTAAAAGGTTATACTCCCCAATCTCTGAGTAGCAGTGGGGAGTGGATCCAATATTGGATTTTGAGCTCTCTAGGCTATAAGAAGATGCTACAAGGATCGATCCCCTCCACTTGTTGTGAATGATACCTATAAGATATCCAGTTATCCCTTGACAGACTAAGGTGCGGGATACTCTTTGTAGGGATGACAGAGGTTTCAAGAATTAGTCTGGAACAGTACTCCCTCAATAGAGTACAGTGGATAGGAGTGGGCCACATCACTTTGGTATCCTTATCTTTCTCTTGGATCAAGGAATCAATTATTGGATGATTTTTTCTAGTCACTAGAGTAGGACCTAGTAGAATGTTCCTAATAGAGAAAATTCCCTCGGATGTACCATTTGAAGCATTAGAGTTAATCCCCATAGAGTGCATCTCTCAGATGGGTGCGAGTAGAGATGGTTATCCTCATGGAGTGTGTTTTTTGGGTATATGTGTTACCTTTAGAAAATTTGGTGAGAATCCTAATGCTGGATATTAGGTTGGGACCCCATGATTATTTGTGTCTGAAATGAGTATATCTCTATGTTCATGGTATATCTATGTGGATATTCCTCTGTAGAGTTGACTTGTCCTTTCTTGTGAAATTCCCTTTGTGCTTTACCCTTGTGGTTTTTGGGTTTCCCTATGAGTATTGTTCTACTCACCCTTACACGGGCTTTGCCCGTACATGTTGTGTCTCAAGAAGATGATCAACGCTTTGATGAAGTCAAGGGAGGACCAAGACTATGTAGTGATCAGTGTGGTACGATAGATAATATATACTCATACAGCAACATGTAGCAGCTACCCATCAACTACCCTTCAGGTAGGGTTATCGGTGGATGAGCTTTACAGACTTGGAGTTTTACATTTGTTCTATCTTTCTCTTGGTGCACTTGTATATTGTCCCAGTTTTCCACCCTGTACATTACATTTTGTTTCACCCTGGTTGTGATATAATTAGTAGTTATCATTCATAGTTTCTTCAGATTTATACTTTCCAGTACCTTTCTCTTGGTGTTGTGTGCGTGTGTACAGGTACATAGGAAAATGCCTCCCATTTGTGGGATATGCCTATTCGGTGCTAGTCGCCGACCCCTAACTTATCGAAGGTGATCTTGGGGTAGAAACAACATGGGACCTGGGGGATGGGTCAAGACATAGAGTTGTTTTGGTGAATGGTAATATGTTCTATTTTCAGGTTATTCTTCTATTCATCAATTTTCTCAAAATTTAGGTTGAAAAAGATATGATAGTAGATGACTGTTCTACCAAAAAATTAAGGTAGTTTGTCTACATATGTTTCCTATGGTTTCTTAATTTAATAAACTATTTTCCTAATAAATCACATCATAATTTCCAAAAACTTCAGATGAATGGAATTATAGTCTTTAAATTAATGATTATTTAAAAAAATTATACCTTTGTAGAACCCATACTTGGTTGAATCTGGTCATCATCATCCCAATCCACCCATGAGGTGTGTTATTTTATATTCCCTTTGTTATTGACACAACATTAGGTGGGAGATCTCTCCCTATATTAGTGGGAGCCTATTTTAAGGTAAATGAGAATTTTTTAGTTGGATATTCCTCTGTTTACATGTTATTAAATGATAATAAAATGGATATATGGTTGGATTTTATGAAAAATTAAATGAAATTGATATTCTTTTAGATTATTCATTTTTATATTGATATTTTTTATTTTGTATGTAAAATGACATATCCCATTTAATTTTATATTATTTTCTTGATGTTAGACATATCAGTATGGAATCTCTTTCTTATGAAGGTGTGCAACCTGTAAAACTTATGGTATGGAACTAAGTAAGGGATTAAGGAATAGAAGATATAATCCCTATGCATGATTACTTATGGTGTGGAACCAATGAGAGAGATTGAGGTATGTCACCTATGACCTCGGTATACATTAATATCACCATATATATATATGTTACTTTTGTTATATTACTCAGGGCATAGTCCATGTTGGTCTGATACTACTCTAAGCATTTTATTAGATGAGATCATTTTCCTTGATGAGGATTCTTACATTATACACCTTGGGACATAGACTATGTAGGTCTAACACTTTATTCTTTTGTGGAGTATTCGAAGGCATTCAATACCTATTATTGACACTCCTTATATTTACATTAAGGAACATAGTTTATATATATTTTCTTGAACATATTTTTACTTGTTCTTGTTATATTTTTATTACATTAAAAATTACCTATGATACCTAAAAATAGGTGTAGATTATATACACATGATGGATTTTTTATAGAAACCATTACTGGTGGCTTACTGGTTATATCATACACACTGTTCGAGCAACAAATTGGTACCTAGATAGATAATCGGGATTCATGTAGGTATAGGAGAAGGAACCTAGTTTTTTATTCTTAAATGATTTTAGAATGATAGTGGGGGACCATAGTATTGGGATATAGAACATGATTACATCTAGTTATGGTATATTTGTTCTTTTTAGTTCATTTAATATAATCATATGCATGTGTTCCCAATTCAATGTATGTATGTTCGATTTTTTTTGAGACATGACATTACATAATTTTGAATATTGTACTAGATGTTTATATTGACATATTGTTTATTATTATCACCTTGATGTTTTACTTCTGGTATTCTAGATGTTATTTATTAGGATTTCATTTTTTATTCATTCATTTTTATAAAATTGTTCTACTTTGATTATGTGGTTATATTCACACCACTATACCGCTGTAGACCCTCGCTACTAGTCAATATCCTCTAGCATACAAGAAGGTGTGTTTAAGGACATATGGCCAACCATTTTTTGTTACTTATGATTGAATTGGGTTTGATATGTTATGAATTACATCTTAATCGATAAATATTCAATACATTTTATAAATACATTCGTGAGGACCATAATGCTTTAGTCTATTTAGAGAGTAGTTATACAAAGTTCTTATTTCATGAAAGATATTCAAAATATACTATAAAGATCTTAAATTTTATTATTCATAAAGAAATATAATACTAAAACCATTCATCATCACATGGTAAAATAAAATATAATAAACTGTCATATTAGATTCTTAGTAAGGGTATTCATGGAAGATATTAATTGATGATCATATGAAAGCACAAGATAATCATAAGGGAATGAGATTGAATGTATAACATTAAATTTTCATACCTAATATATCCTGGATCATAAACATGTTTCATGGATGAAAAAATTACCATTTAAAATAACATGAATCATATGTGTGAACAATTACCAGAAATAAATCATGAACAAGAATTCCATCTCATATAAGTTTGTCACCATCATAAGTACAATAACCATTTCATATTTCATGGTTATCATATGAGAACATCAAATCCTAATGGACCATGAATGAAAAAAAGTATCCAAATTCAAAATATAAGAGGAATCATAACCTAACTACCATAGTGGTTCGTGTACATAGATATGTTTCCCATAATAGATCGACCACATGAGCATGTTTCCCATTATTATTTCATGAGATATAAAACTTTACCCAATGAATTGGGGGATATATAGGTCCCAAAAATCATTAAAACAATACATTTATATTCCAAAACAACCTAAAAATTCCTAATATAATAACACCATAAAAGAAAATCGGTACCATAAATATTTCATCATGGCATAACCCATGGAAATTAGTGGGATTCATCTGCATTTCATCAATACATCATATCATAACCCATGTAAAAGGACATTGTTTTATAAACATATTTTAATCATAATAATGGATATAATATATCTAAATATATAATAAGGATTTTATAATTAGATCATATTTCAAGTAAAAAATAAGAAACACCAAATGTTATTGTAATTTAGGAATATAAATTCACTAAAATATGACTAAAACAGACTTATAAAAAATATCATTTTCATCTGAAATCAATTATTTAAAATAAAAAATTTTCCAAAATATTAGGGATAAATAATATTTGAAAAGAATCATAAAAACAAGTTAATTAATATTTCAATAATTTAGTATTCTTGATGTGGTAAAATAATTCATTCCATACACATTAAAAAAATGTTTTCATATTTTTGACAAAAAATCAAAACTAATTCATTCAAAAGACAACCAGAAGACTCCTTTTATTTGTTTTGGGGAAATTCAAGCATGGTTATAAAATTATTTAAAAATAATTTGAAAATGGTTAAACTTTGTTTTATTTTTTAATAAAATAATTGAATGGATGAATTATGGGGTTCTAAAAAATATTGAAATAAATTTGAGTTTTCATTAAAATAATTCCTTTGGAATATTCAGTTTATAAAGAAAGGAAAATGAATGGAACACAATTATTTTCCTTAAATAATCATAGTATAAGAAAATAAAAATAATTCTTGAGAGATATATCATAATTATTTTTTTATTATAAACTTAATCATAAACAATCCGGATAAACAATGAGATAGTAATATATAAACCTTTTAAGAATTTTTGAATCATTTTTATTATAATCCCAATAAAATAAAAGACACATGATAGATATTTATAAGTGATAATTACATTATAATAAACAACAAATTAATTCTTGGGATATATATAACACATAAAGAATAAATTTATGAATATGGAATAAGTCACAACGAAATAAAAGTATGATCAAAATCCCATACCTTAAATATCGAATTCCTTCATTCGTCTTCAACTATCATGTATTCTAAAAACAGGATTGTTATAAAGATATTTTACTACCATACTAATATTTAAAATTCCATATACGATTTCCTTATGACCCTTTATTACGTTTTTATTCATAATTTAATTTCAAAATCACATTTTGGTTAATAACTACTTAGTTTTTAAAGCATGTTTTGGTTTTCTATATTTTTTCTTTTTACCTTGTTAATACTTCCATACACACCAAAATTTTAAAAATGTGATAAATATAATATTTATTATTTATATTTGTATTTTTATTAATCAATTAAATTTAGAGATACAAAATTTATTATATCATTCATGGATATGGTTTGTCGTATATACGAATGCACCCTATTTCGATTTCGTCTATGAGTGAAAAAATGGTAAATAATATATTAACATTATATAAAAAAATTTATATAACATATATAATATATTTTTATTAAACATAACTTTATTAACATACATGTATAGATTATGTAAAGAATTAATTTCATTGCTTAATGATAAAGTAGTCTGACAAACACATGAGAAACATTGTTGTATTCGCATGGACTGGAATGTAAGAAGTTGTATATTGTATTGTAACTAAAGAAGTATAATAATTTCATAAAATTTAATATAAATAATTAAAATCCATAATTATATATAGACATGATATTTCATTATTGAAAATGAATTACATCAGTTTATGCTGCAGTAGTATGTCATACACATCATCGATGGTTTCATTTCTCACTTGATGGAATATGATATGAATATTGGTGTTTAAATAATCATACTAACATATAATTATATTTAATATACATTTTAATTATATTTTATTTATTATTACATGAATTATGGTGGTAAAAGAATAATTAAATATAAATAGTTCAGTGATGATAATTACCATCACTTATAAAAACCTACTTTGCATGTCATATTAAAGATTATTGTGTTGGTATTTTTGGAAGAAAAGAATATTTAGAATGTGTAGAAGTGATTTGGGAATTGAATCAATTTTTTGGTTTGTTTAATCCAAATGGATTATTATGTGTGAATATGTGAGGGGAGAAAGTCCTATTTTATAATTAAGGTAGAGTGGAATTTTTGTAAATACCCAAAACAATCTAATGATGGAAAATCACTCTCATGAAATGTGCCTAAAAATTTTATAAATAATTTTTTGGATTTATTATATGGTTAATAAACACATCCACCACATAAAAATTGTTTCTCAATATTCTATAAGTCCACTCAATTTCACTATATTATTTCCCACTGTGGTATCTATTCGCTTTTTATTTACTAAGGCAATTTAACATTTAAGTCTTAAAAAACGAGACTTGATAGATAATGTTTACACATTGATTATAGATAAGAATATATTTTATTAAATAAACACCTAATATGTGTTAAAAGTTAATATTAAAACATGTGTATGTAATCTATAATACCCTCTATTAAACATTATCCATTGTAATTATTTTTTATTATAATTTCTAATATTTGTGAAAAAAATTTAATTTACCCTTATTAAACAGTATAAATATTTTTGAGTCCAAATATGGATTCTATTTTATCAAATATAAAAAAAATCTTAATTTAATTTAGAGTGAAACCCATAGAATTGATTAAAAAACTGGTTTCCCAAATAGATCATTTTCATAAGTATATAATTTTTTATTATAAAAATTAAATATAAAATTAATTTCAAGATACAATGTTTTATGGAAAAATGTATAATTGTACTAATTGTACTTTTAAATATATATTAAAATAAAATATACATCCTAAATATTTTAAATGTAAAGGCAACTTCTAATAATAATTAATATATTTACTATTCATTGACAAATTAATATTTCAATAAAATTCTCAAAAATTTACTAATGGATAATTCAGACTTGTAAATTAAAAAAATAAATTTTATATTGTCAAAAATATTTTCTATAAGTATAAAAATTTACATTTATTATTTTTTAATAATTTTTTTTTTAAAATTATATTTTCACAATATATAAAGTATTTAATAAAAGTTAAGTAATTTTTTCATCAATATATTTTCTCTATATAAAAAAACCTATAAATAATATTTAAACATATTTTATTCCTATTAATACTACCCCGTTTAATGGCTAGTATATAAATGACATGATTAAATAATATTACTATCAACAAATCATGGTTCATTAAAACCCGATGTTTTGTGTAACACAAGCTATTAAATAAAGTAAATTAATTCAAAAATAATAATAATAACTTGGGTCGTTACATTATAACCCCCATAAAATGAATTTCTCCCTACAAATTTAACACTTTAATACAAAAAAATGAGGATACTTTCTCTCTATCCTATCATCAGGATCCTAGGTATCTTCTTCAAATTGGTAGTTTCACAAAAAATCAATGACCATATGAGTGGTATTATTTCCAAGAACATTCTTTCTATAATTAAAAATCTCTACAGGTTGTTTCTGAAGGAAAATTTCATGATACATTGGAATGAATTATGATTTCAGTTAATGTGAAGGATCATTTATTACTTCCTCAAGAGAAATACATGGAACTCATCGTGGACTTGAATTATGTTTGGTGTAAGTGCAAATTAATATGCCACCACCCTAACACAATCCATAATTCCAAATGGATATTGTACCAATGTACTATTTTAAGCTAATTTCTAAATATAGTTACCTTATTCCATATATAAATTCTTAAAATCACCTTATTACCAACTTCATGTTCCAGATTTCACTAGTGATTGTCACCAAAATGTAGAGACCCAAAGCATGAAGTACATAGAAATTACATTACTTTTGTGTAATACCTAATACATTATAGAAACAGACACCAAATGTCCGTAATAGTTTAGTGCCTTTGGAAACATGGAACATAATCTTCTAATCTTGGTGAAAGATCTTCAACATCTTCCATAAATATCTTTCCTTTTTTTCTTACCTAAAACCATTCTTTATATCCTGGGGAAATTAAATCATAAAAATGGTGAGCTTAAATGCTCAATAAGGGTAAATATAGAGAACATAAAACAATCCATAATCATTTGAAAGCATAAACATGAACATAAAATCTAAACATCAAAATCTTGAGAAAAGACATAAATCTTGGAAGTACATAAGGGATATATCATAAAGGAACATCAATCATGATAAAATAGCATGGGAATAAAACATATAATTGAGTAAAATCATTAATCACATGATATTATTTCCATAGTAGCCAAGTCATTGCTTCCAAGACCATCTTAGTGGAGAAAGTCCCTTTCTGATTCGAGTTCACTCCTTGTTCAGTCCTGTATCACTGAACCAGATTAACTTACCATTCCATCAATGTCTATATCATGATATAAAAGATTTACCCAATGAATTTGAGGGAGATATAGGTCCCACCCATCTCATAATGAAATAATTCTTACTTGTGCATCAACATAAACATAAATCATTCATCAAAACCCAAGGAATAAAAATGGGTTTCATAAACATCATCCCTTCAAAACATGACCCATATAAAACAAATGTATATCGTTTCATCATAAGAAAATTGAAACCATGAAAATCATAGAGATATTATACTTGAATCATACACATATCAAATAATTTCATCTTATATTGAAAATGGTTTTGATAAAACACTTGAAAATAATTCTTGAGGAAAATATCTTTTCTTCTTAAAAATCATTTTCTTTTCACAAAATGCCATGAAATTTTAAAAGAAAAGAATTTTGTTGAAAATAGTAACGAAATATTATAGATTAATCTTCATGAAAATAAGGCGATATAAAACTATAAAAAACCATTCATGCCATATAAGTATAAAAAACATTCTCCTCGCACTTTTGCATAAAAAGTAAAAATGTTCCTTGTATGGTAAATAAAAGAAATATTATTTCCATAACACAATGTAAAAGTCAAATAGGGGTAAGAATGACTTTAAAAATATATGCAATAATATTAAACACTTTATTAAAAACATATTTATGGACATGGATGAAAAATATAACCCCAGTAAACACCAATGTATAATAAAACTCAGATAAAAAATGAGATTTTCAAAATTATCCCATACATTAGGTCAGATATGCTTTCTATGTATCCAAACCTCCTTTTTAATTATTTAAATAATTTCATTTAATTATTATATAATCATATTCTATTTTTATGATATCATATAAGGTTCACTTATGACTTTATATTACCTGTTCTTTTGTAAATTCCATTTAAAGTATCATTTTGGGTAAAATCGTTTTATTTATCGTATGTGTTTTGAAATGTTGTTATTGATATTATTATTACTTATATAATTATTTACTTACTAATAGAATGTAAATCATGATTCATATATCAGATATTTGTAGTTTATATATATATAATAGATAGATGAATGAAATGAAATACACCATTCATGGAGACGGTAGGCCGTACGTACGCATGAACGTTGTTTTCCTTTCCTTGTTGACTAGAATGGAAGTAAGTAGATGATATATATATATATATATATTCATATATCCAGTATCTTTATCATGTCATATATTTATTCATCATATATACTTTATAATCATTCTTGAAAGGTTAACATGGAGAATGAATCTCATCGCGTCGTGGAGACGGTAATCCTTACATACACACGAGCGATGATATAATTCCCTTAATTATTGAATTGAATTGGAGTGGATGATATAATATCTCAGAATAAGTATTATGTTATAATAACTATATATAGTAATTATTTACACCATTATAACCATCCAAGTAAGGTGGTGGTGGAAAATCAAATTACACCACGGCATGGAGACGGTATTCCGTAAGTACGCACGCGCGGTGATTTCATTTTCCGTAGGATGGAAAGAACGTGAAATAGGGTTGTTTCATATTTATAATAACCTATATGTATATTAATGATACTTATTTTATTACTTTATAATGAAAAAACTAAAGAAGAAGAAGTATAAGAATAAAGAAACTTGGAAGAATCGGTAGAAGAGATTACCTCTTATTCGACGTGCCACTTTTGAACATCTTATTTGGGCTCTAGAGTTGGTCGTTTTAGAATAAAAATTCCTCTATGATATAAATAGATATTTTTAAAAGATAAATTATCAGGTTTTTTCTGCGATTGAAGGCTCAATGTTATGAAAAGAGGAGAGGGAGGAGGTTCCCTTTTATAAGGGAGGAGAGGGGCACCTCTAGAAATCTCAAAAATATTAATTTATAATAAATAAAACACCACATAAAAAACACCAATAATGACTCATATTCTAATATTAGATGAGATAGGGTTTTAATATCATCAACCAATAATATTTAGACATGTATTAATTTTATTTTAAACCTTATCAACTTAATTTATCCTTATTTAATCTATTTAATTTTATTTGTTGTAATAAGATTATAAATTTTAAATTGTTATGAATAATTACTTTTGTGTTGTGAATTGTCCATAATTGGATAAGTTATAACATTTCAGACCATATAATATTTAATTTATAATTTTTAAATATTTTTTTTATTTTTAATCAATTTTATATTATGTTATTTTTAAAAAATAATAGAAGTGTCAATTTTGACACTGTTCATTTATTTGAATTTAAATAAAATCCACACAGAATATATATTCTAAATAAAAGCATTAATAGATTAATAACATGTCTTATTTATCTAGAAAATTAATGGATCACATTAAATAGATTATATAATATTTATTTTAATATTTTTAAAACCATTTATTTGATATTTCAATCAATAAAATAATTTCAACATCACTATTGTGTCACATTTAATGATAATTATTTAATCTCTAAAAATACTAAATAAAATAACATGATTTAGATAATTTTATTTTCTTTCTGTATACTATTCATGTTATAAGTTTCATTAAGATTATCACTAATTTAAAATTACTATACATATAATTTTTAAGAGAGTGACATGTTGTCACTTTCTTTAGTTTTAATAATAATTACATCATTTTCATGGTCAAAGGTCCATGAAATGAATCTATTACGACCCATAAATGATATTGGCCGACTTTTATTAGTCCAATAGAATTTTTACATGTTTTAGGGTAATTTTACAATCTTATATTTACCCTTAATTACCGATTTACCTTTAACTATAGTAAATTAAAATTAGTGTAGTTACTATTCATAATATCAAAAAAATAAAAGTATCCTATTAACATAATTTGTACCCACTGAATCCAAATATGGAATCCATTTTTTAAAATTCAAAACAAATAAGTTGTAGTAATTAATTTGAAATTAATCTCGTTGTTAAGGGTTTTAAAAGTTAAAATATTGTCAAAGATTGAAATGTTTTTACATATGAATTCAAAATAAAATTAATGGTAATGACATGAATTATATTAAATGGTAAAAATATATTCTATTTATACTTTAAAACCATTTAATTTTATAAATCATCCATATAAATTATCTCAATGAAAAAAGTTGTTTATAATAAAAATTTTGTGTATTTTTACTATTCATCAAAATTTAAAACTTATCAGAAAAATTTCAAAAAATTATCCAAAGTAAATATTAATATTTTGATTCCAAAAAATAATTCTATATTTCCAATTTAAACTTATAAACATGTCAAAGACTAGATTTAAAGTGGGTGTGCCATCAAAATGCGGCAAAACTGCATTTTTTTTAAAATACTTATTTTACCCGAATTTTTTTTCTCGTACGATGTTCTAGAAATTGTGTATGATTAATAATAATGTTGTAAAAATTAAAAAGTAGTTGATACTACTCATAACATCTAGTTAATAACAATATTATAACCATATATCATGGTTTAGTGAAACCTGGTGTTGCGTACAACACATGCTATCGAGGAAGGTCGCGATTGTGTGTAATACAAGCCAAGTCAGGGTTGCGTGATGGGAAAGACCCCTCTGTTGTTTCTTATAACAGAATCCAACCATATTTAATTTATACAGTGAATATATATATATATACACTCAATGTCGCATAGAATAACTACCATCAAACGAACTTGAAATTGTGTGTAACATGATCCAAGAATAGTGTTGCGTATATTACAAGCTAATAAGGTGTTGCATGTAGTGCAAGGTAATCATGGTGTAGTGTACAACAGAAGATATGAAAAAAAATATCTCATAAAATCTCGGGGTGTTACATTCTACACCCCATAAAATGAATTTCACCTTTGATATTTCATCAGGGTTATAAATGGTTTATTACTTGAGAGTTTCTTTCATAGAAACCCACATCGTTGAAAGGAATACTAAAACATAATTTTAAAAATGAACATTAGAAACAAAAAGGATTCCCAAAGTAACTCATCACCTCAATTCCCACATAGGAGATCATAGGTGAAAATATGGATATAGAAGAGAAATATAACTGTCATGTTCTGATGGAGAGTGGTAGAAAATAGGGCTATGAAAAATCCAACATTCACAAAAGCCGTGAATTTGTAATGATCTAAGGTACCACCTGATTCATCTGGTATGAGATCTCTAGGCCAACATTTTTGGTTTTCAAGATCATTTCTGAAATGTTGAAGAATTTTTTAATTAAAAGAAATACTTACTTGATTTTGGTAAAATCTCAACGTTGCTCGTGCCTCGAACAATTTCCACATCATCTCTTAAAGAAATGAAGTTGAATTTTTCTTTCGCGAAGTTTTAGCGGTTCATGCGTTAGAATTATAGGTCATTCCATCTATCTCAAACATAAGTTATCAAAAGATATATATATAAGTCCATCTATGGTGAGATTAATCAGATATGGTTCCAAAATGGACTTATACTTAATCTATCATCCTGTATAATAAAATAAAACTAGTTTCTACTGACCAAGGACTACCTGTAGGCCAGTGGTAGGCGATAAAGTCTTGTCACACATCATTTGTGGGTTCGATTCCCACATCCTTGTTCGATGCGACGGGTTGTCGCCTGTCCTACAGGTTTTCCTTTTTCTAAAACAATATTACTATAACCTTCCATAAATAATATCTAAAAATTACTAGCCTTAAACAATTCTAACTTATGTCCAACATAATCTATTCCAATATTTTGGCTTATCCAAAATACATCTTTCCAATCTCGATTACTTGAAAGGTAACATAACAAGTACATTAATACCATCATTTATCCCCCATATATCATAAGATATATCTTAGTGATCACATTCCAAACATGTTAATAACTTAATCATGTATTCTTTTGAAACATGAATTACCATAGAACCTTAGTGAAGACATGAATGCTGTCAACTGTTAACCCTTTCCACATACCAAAATCCCACAGATTTTATATACTCAAACCATGATATCACATAGTCTTTATATCAATCGTGAGATCATTTCATTTTCTCATTATCCCTTCATTATGTGCATATCATCTTTTCTTCCAAAAATATTTCAATAACTTTTCATGGTTACCTATTCCATATAATTATCGAAAACCACAATAAACCATTATAGATATATTCCAATGATCCACAATACCATAAATGAGATTCCAAAACATTATTTTGGAATCGCTTTACATAAACACATAATCATTCCACCACATCGTTGTCATACTCAACATTACTAATAGTGATCGCATGTGACTTCCCTTTATCCTTTTCAATAAGAGTTTGTTGATGTCGATCATTATTAACCCTTGGATTAGGGAATAGGTTGGAATAATTCCCCATTTCCTTGAAATTGTAGCATTGAAGTGTTGATGGAGCATTCTATGTTGTCTTTTCTCTACTCTCATCATTAGTTACCTTTTTCCCATTACTTCGACAGTCAGCTTCTCGATGACCTTCTTTTACACACTTGAAACATTTTCTAGTACCTTTTAGTCAATCTCCACCATGCTTCTTTCCACACATTGAGCATAAAAAACATTCATCTTCTATTCGCCACAGTAATGACATTTCTCCTTGAACTCTATATTTAGTTTTTTGTCAAAACAATGAGATTGATATGTAACACCAACATCCAGTTCTACCTTCATATCACAACGCACAATTTCTTCATAGATACTGAAGTCTCTTATCACTAATGCTATTATAAGACTTTTTTTAAGCCACAGAAAAATCGATCAACTTTACTTTTAGGTTTGATGATAAATCCAGATGCATACCTTTCAAGCCTTGTAAAATTCGCCTTGTATATACCAACAAATTCATCATCCTTTTTCTTAAGCTCAAGGAACTATTTTTCCATCTTTGTTCAAAGAGTATGAGGGAAGTACTTATTGAAAAAAATGTTCTTGAACTTGTCCCATTCCATGGATGAAATTTCATCTTGGGGCCTTGTATTCTTAATTATAGTCCACCACTGGTCTGCTTCACCTTCTAAATGGTAAACATCTAAGATGACTTTTTCATGTTCTGAACAGCGATGTATGTAAAATATTATTTCAATGGTACAGATCCATTGTTCAGCAACAAGTGGATTAGAAGACCCATTGAAAGAAGTTGGGCGTTGCCTCGTGAAGGACTCAATAGAATATTGTTCCCTTCTCTAATCATTTAGAAGTCTAGAATGATTCATAGCTTTTGTAAGTATAAAAATAATATTTTTCACTCCATCTTCCATAACATTGGTTTGTTCAGGAGGACAATCATTTCATTGTCCATTACATTGATCAACACGGTTCCTTGGGGTTCCATCCATCATCTAAAACCCAAAAAGAATAATGTGAGACGAAGAAATCATAATCAGGGAGAGTAACATCAATATCTAAAATCTTAGTTTTACTTCTAATATTGTTACAGTATTTCTGGGTCTATAACCTATACTTATACTTAACCTTAGGGACATCCCTAGACATACCTTAGAAATATCTCTAGGGATCTCACTAAGGTTTTCGCATCCTAGTTTCCAAAGTTTAGCTAAACCTTTCCTCTGATACCAACTGCAGAGACCCAAATAATGACATACATAGACACTACATTACTTTTGTGGAATACCAAATACATAACAAAAATATACACCAAAAGAACCGTAATAGTTTAGTGCCTTTGGAAACTTGGAACATAATCTTTTAATCTTGGTGAAAGAACTTCAAAATCTCCCATAAATATATTCCATTTTTTTCTTACCTAAAACCTTTCTTTATATCCTGGGGAAAATAAAACTTAAAAATGGTGAGCTCAAATGCTCAGTAAGGGTAAACATAGAGAACATAAAACAATACATAATCATTTGAAAGCAAAAAACTTGAACATAAAATCTAAACATCAAAATCATGGGAAAAGACATAAATCTTAGAAGTACATAAGGCATATATCATAAAGGAACATCAATCATGATAAAATAAAATGGGAGTAAAACATTTAATTTTGGAAAACCATTAATCATATGATATGATTTCCATAGTATCCAATGCATTGCTTCCAAGACCATCTTAGTGGACAAAGACCCTTCCTGAATCGAGTTCACTCCTCGTTCTAGTCCTGTATCACTAAACCAGATTAGCATACCGTTCCAGCCATGTCTATCTCATGAGATATAAATTTTTACCCAATTCATTGGATGGAGATATAGTTTCCACCCATATCTTAATGAAATCATTCTTACTTGTGACACAATATAAACATAAATCCTTTATCATAACCCAAAGAATAAAAATTGGTTTCATAAACATCATCCCATCATTACATAATCCATATAAAACAAATGGATATCGTTTCATCATAAGATAAGTGAAAACATGTAAATCATAGGGATGTTATACATGAATCATACACATATGAAATAATGTCATCTTAGATGGAAAATGGTTTTGATAAAACACTTTAAAATAATTCTTGAGGAAAATATTTTTTCTTCTTAAAAATAATTTTCTTTTCACAAAATGCCACACAATTTTAAAATACAAGGAATTTGTTGAGAATAGTGATGAAATAATGTAGAGAAAGCTTAATTAAAATATGGAATTATAAAACTGTAAAAAATATGTTCATGCTGTATATGTTAAAAAAACATTCTCCTCGCACTTTTTCCGAAAAAGTCAAAAATTCCCTTGTATGGTAAACAAAAGAAAGATTATTTCCATAACACAATGTAAAAGTTAAATAGGGTTAAACATGAATTTAAAAATACATGTAATAATTTCAAACACTTAATAAAAAACATTATTATAGACATGGATGAAAAATATAACCCCAATAATCACCTATGTATCAGCAATCTCAGATAAAAAATGATATTTGAAAAATTATCCTTTACCTTAGGTCTGATATGCTTCGTACATATTCGAACCTCATGTATAATGATTTAAATAATGTCATTTACTTATTACAGAATCATATTCATTGTTATGATATCATATATGGATCACTTATGACTTTATATTACCCGTTCTTTTGTAAATTCCACGTTAATGCAAATATTTGGGAAAATTCCTTTTATTTATAGTACGTGTTTGGACTTGTTGTTCTTGATATTGTTATTACATATATAATTATTTAATTACTTCCATAATGTAATTAATTATTTATATATCATATATATTCAGTATATATATATAATAGATAGATGAATGAAATGAAATACACCGTTCATGGAGACGGTAGGCCGTACGTACGCATGAACGTTGTTTTCCTTTCCTTATTGACTAGAATGGAAGTAAGTAGATGATATATATATATATATATATATCCATTAGCTTTATCATTTCATATATTTATTCATTATATATACTTGATAATCATTCTTAAATTGTTAACATGGATAATGAATCTCATCACGTCGTGGAGACGATAATCCGTACATACACACGAGCGATGATATCATTCCCGTAATTATTGAATTGAAGTGGAGTGGATGATATAATACCTCAGAATCTGTATGATGTTATAATAACTATATATAGTTATTATTTACACCATTATAACCATCCATGTAAGGTGGTGGTGGAAAAACAGATTACACCACGGCGTGGAGATGGTATTTCATATGTATGCACGCGTGATGATTTCATTCTCTGTAGGATGGATAAAAGGTGAAATAGGGTTGTTTCATATTTATAATAACATATCAGTATATTAGTGATACTTATGTTGTTACTTTATAATGAAACTACTAAATAAGAATAAGTAGAAGAATAACGAAACTTGAACGAATCGGTAGAAGAGATTACCTTTTCTTCGACGCGCCTCTTTTAAAATTCTTATTAGGGCACTATAGTTGGTGTTTTGAGAAGTCCAGAAACTCAATGATATAACTAGAGATGATTATAAGAGAAATGGTCAGGGTTTTGCTGATCTTGAAGGATCAATGTTGTGTAAAGATGAGATGGAGGAGGTTCCCTTTAATAAGGGAGGAGAGGGGCACCTTTGGAAATCTCATAAATATTAATTTATAATAAATCAAACCCCACATAAAAACATCCAAAAATGACTCATATTAGAAGATTATATGATATAGGGTTGTAATCTCAACAACTCATAAAATTTATACTTGTTGGAAATTTATTTTAAACCTTATCAACTTTATTTAACTTTTTATAATATATTTAATTTCATTTGTGGTAATAAGATTATAAATTTCAAATTGTTATTAATAACTACTTATGTGTTCTGAATTGTCCATACTTGGATAAAATATAACATATTAGACCATATAATGTTTAATTTATAATTTTTTAATATTTTTGTGATTTTTAAATAATTTTATATTATGTTATTTTTATAAAATAACAATAGTTTTAATTTTGACACTATTAATTTATTTGAATTTAAATAAAATTCACACATAAGATATGTTCGAAATAAAAGCTTTAATAGATTCATAACATGTCATATTCATTTTATATTTCAACCAATAAAATAATTTCAACATCACTATTGTGTCACCTTTAATGATAATTATTTAATCCCTCAAAATTATAAATAAAATCACATGGTGTAGATACATTTATTATATATCTGTAGACTAATCATTTTCGAATTTTCATGAAGTTTATCACTAAATTAAAATTATTATACTTATAAGATTTTAGAGAGTCACATGTTGTCACTTACTTTAGTTTTAAAATTAATTAAATCATTTTACTGGTCAAAGGTCCATGAAATCAATCTATTCCGACCCTTAGGTGATATGGGTCTACTTTTTTTAATCCAATAGAATTTTGGCAAGTTTTTGGGTAATTTTACAATCTTATTTTTACCGTTAATTACCAGATTTACCATTAACTGTAGTAAATAAAAATACCGTAGTTTCTATTCATAATGTCAAAAAATAAAAGTAACCTATTAACATAATTTGGACCCAGTAAATCCAAATATGGAATCAATTTTTTAAAATTTAAAACACAGATGATTCAGAAAATAATTTAAAATTAATCCAGTGGTTATGAAAATGGGTTTTAAAAGTTAAAACACTATCAAAGATTGAAATATTTTTACCTAGGAATTCAATATAAAATTAATGTTTATGACATGAATTATATTAAATGGTAAAAATATATTATATTTATACTTTAAAACCATTCAATATTATAAATTATCCATATAAATTATCTCAGTGAAAAAAGTTGTTTTTAATTAAAATTTAGATTATTTTTACTATTCATCAAAATAAGAAACTTATTAGAAAAATTTCAAATATTTATGCAAAGTAAATTTTTATATCCTAATTCCAACGAAGAATTTTATATTGTCAATTTGAAATTATAAACATGTAATAAACTAGATTTAAAGTGGGTGCACTATCAAAAGGTGGAAAAACTACATTTTATGAAAAGTACTAATTTTACCCGAAAATTTTATTTTGTTCTCATACCATGTTCTATAAAATGTGTAAGATGAATAATAATCTGATAAAATTCAAAATTAATTTTATACTATTCATAACAGCTAGTACATAATAATGTTATTACCATATATCGTTGTTTAGTGAAACCTGACATTAGATACAACACACACTATCGAGGAAGGTTGTGATTGCGTGTAATGCACGACAAGTTAGGGTTGGATGTTGTGAAAGACTCCTTTTCTGTTTCTCATAACAGAATCCAACCATATTTTATTTATACATTGAATATATATATATATATATACACTCAATGTTTCATAGAATAACAGCTATCAAACGAACTTGAAATTCTTAGTAACATGATCCAAGAATAGTTTTGCATATACTGCAAGATAATACAATGTTGCGTATAGCGCAAGGTAATCTTGGTGTAGCATACAATAGAAGATATGAAAAAAATTAATACATCTCATAAAATCTCGGGGTTTTACACATAACATCTCTGCTAACTTTGTACCACCCTTATGTTATGTTGAATGAACCTATCCCTATTTACCATTTCATCACCTAGATCATGTCCCAATAGATTAATTTCTCCAAATTTGTCTTAGTACTTTGAACTTATAAATGTATTTCTATAGAGGGTTTTATATGTATACATATTAATGGTCGAGTGAAAGCTATTATATTATAAAAATTTTACCAGAGGAAATTAATGATCCCAACAACATTTGAAACCAAAATTTTTTATCATATCCTCTATGGTTTTAATTTTTCACTTAGACTGAACATCTATATGATGATGATATACAGTATTGAAATTCAACTCTGTATCTAAATACTGTGTAAGAATTCACTAAAAAATTTAGGTAAACCTTAGATCCTGATCAGACACAACAAAATCTGTTACTCTAATAACGTTTCCCCTTATTTAATGTATATATTGAAAATTTGATACAGATATAAATATTATCTGATGGTGATGAAGGGTTCCAAAATTGTATGGTAATTGACTACAACATATATAGAAATGTTCCCTTCAGAGATTTCTAGGAATTTGAGGATAAAATATATGGTTCTGTTTTCCCATTTCCATTCTAATATGGGAACTGGTTGTAACATCGTAATAAATTTTTTCTCTCAACCTTGTATTTCTGAAATATAAATCACTGAGTAACGAATTCTATAATATTTTAATTCATTCCATACCACTATAAATACACATTCATATCACTAAATATTTCATAATCTATAATGAATTTATTGTGAATAACTATGAGCTTCTTATAATATCCCTTTATTCCAATATAGTATGGAGGAAACACGTACATGGTCCCTGAAGCTTATCATTCCTTCATGAACAAGGTTAGAATTCTGAACATTTATCAAATTCTTCTACATAACTACATCTTCTTCTTGTACCTCTTTAATCCTTACAAGGATAGCTAGTGGAACACTCATTTGTGATAGGTACTATTTTTTCATTTCCATGAATTTGTATAGAACAATCCTCTAAAAATCCATAAATATTGAATCTTTTTTTATCTTTACTATAGATTTTAAATGAGTCTGTCCTGTCGTACATGGATTTATTTTATTTCCAATAAGGGTCAATATGTTTCCTATTTTATAAGAATATGAAGTGAATAATCATAGAGACTCACTATTTTATACAAAAATTCTGATGATTATTTAATTGTTCATCAATCATTAAAGACATGTGCCAAGGATGACAAAAAAATTCACTAATTTGTTCCCAATTGACGGCATCATGATCCCAAACGTTCATATGACATGGGACTAACCACCCTTCTTCTCCACCGCATGGTTCCAAAATGTGACACATAGGGTTTCACAACATGAAACATTCCCCTAATTCCAACATCAATACTCGAAAAGCTTTCGGTCATATATATTAGACCAAAAATATAGCTCCGCATATACATGAATTTTTTCAACATGGCTAATCTGTAATGGGATAATCCTTGGAAAAAAATCAATGATATTGAGAATCCAAAGAAGAAAATATATTTATTGGTAGGGAATATGTATTTGATCATCATGTGTGTTATAATAGCAAATTTCTCCTATAAAATATTCAATAGACTTCTGAGGATGGTGAATTTGAATTTAGTAAAAACTAGGGGTGTTCCCATTTTTTATGGTGAGAACATTAATGGGTGGATACATATGATTATACCATATTTTTTATCAAATTTGTTAGATGAGAGGGATGTATTCCCAGTGGAAATTTCACCCAGTGTGAGAATGATCCTATTACATATTTATATAAAAGAAACTCGGAGATGGATGAAAAGTCTTATAATGATATCCTTTGGGATTTACCATAAAAGGTATACACTAATGTGGTGGATCTCCAAATAGGCAATGAAATATTGTATAAACTGAAACACAATAATAAATGTAATCCTAAAGTAAAAAAATATTGTATAAAAATATGGATAAATGTGTTTGAAGATATCAAAATGGGTAATTATGGAATTGATGGTGATTAATTTACAAGATTAGATCAAATTCCTAGTTGAATTAGAGGGTTTTAGGAAAAGCTAAATGACACAACAATTTTGAAGATTTATATGAGATTAATTCCATATATATTTAATCCAAAATATTATTAAATATAATAACATGATGATCAATGAAAATATTAACTTCATGATATTCTCGTAACATAAGAAATGAGAAATATACAAGATTTTAGGAAAAATTAAAAAGATGATATGGACTTTGAATCCATGATGAAAGGTTATGTTAGCTTTAAAGAAGAAAAAAAATCAATTGATTTTTAGGATGAGGTTGTTGGAGAGGTGATCAATCAAATGAAGGCCTGGTTTACAAGTATGTATAATAGAGTATAAATAAAATAAATTAATGAATCCACAAAAGTGATTCAACTCTCTTGGGTTTAGAAATTTTTTATATAAATTTTTTAAGAAAATTCCAATTTCACTGTGACTGATGAATAATAAAAATACACCCACAAAAAATTTAAAATTTTTGGAGAAGATAAATATAAAAATAATAAGAATATTACCTGAATAAAAAATAGAATAAATAAGTTGGGTAGAGAAATTGAGGAATACTCATCACCAGGTAGTGCGAAAAAAATGAATGGCCTTCTAGAAATTAGGTGTGATTAATGGTAAAATCAAAAAATTCTAAGGACACATTTAATAGAGTATAAGGTAAATATATAACCATGATGGAATGGTTTATAAATGATTATATAGAAGATACACATTAGAATAAGATGAATATAAAGTGGGATAAATTAAGATACACAAAGAAGAATAAAGAACATTTCAAGAAAGAAGAGTCACATCTCGATGAAATAAGGGAATATATGAAGAAAGTAGCTGATCCAGAAATTGAAATAAAATAATCTAATGAAAAGGAACATGGATGATAATAAATCAACAATAAATCATCAAAATACACTAAAGTGAACAAAAAATAAGTAAAAGATATCAAAATTGGAAATGATGGTGAAATATCATAAAGAAATACCACCTCAGAAAGGGGAAAAATTATTTTACACACAGTCAATATACCTATTAGCTCAATGTGATTTGAATATGCTAAAAAATTATTCCCCGTTTCTATTAAGATTAAGGTTGAAATATATAAAGATATTAACTTGAATATTGCATTGAAAATGGTTGTTTTAATCCCAAATGAATCTACATTCACTTTGGTTATTTTTGAGAATGCATTCCCGAAATACCAGACTAAATCAGGATAGTATAAAAGTACAAATTAGAAAGCATATTCCATAAAGGAAGAGTGAAAAGTTTAATCCATGTTTTTGTATCCTAAGAAAAAACATCTAAATTATGTGGAATGGAATCAACCAAAATATTCAATGTAGATATACTATTAGTATTGAATATCATGTTTTGAGGCTTCTGGTGGTGTTGCTGATTTTTCAGTCATAAATCACATTTATATTGGTATAATATGTTACTTATATAAAATAGGTATGAATAATGGAGAGAAGTTTTAAGAAAATGATATCATATTATCTAAATGAGAGGCATGTGACCAAGAAATATATATTCACTAATCAACTGCGTGAGAAGCTCAAACTAATAGGGAAATATAAGATTCTTCAAAATTCAAAAGGAAATCAAGTGGAAATGGTTGTAAAAGTTAAATTTTATGAGAATTCATTAATAAATTAATACTTGAAAATTATGAGGAATAAAAAAATCATTCAAAGAATAAAATGAATCAAGAATGAATAGTGAACTGATAAAGAAGTCTCCACCAAACATTAGTCTAGGAAGAATAACAAGATTATATTAATAGGAGACTGACATTCTGAATGTGTCTCCTAATGTAAATTTGAGGACCTTACTTATTCCCTTACTCATTTCATAGGAAAATACAATGAAGGAATTGAAGAACAATAGTTATTTATCATGGGGAATATATATATATATATATGATGAGTCAATTTTTCCCTTTATAGGCAGTAATATTGATGCTAATGTGTAATTATAACACATGAACATACTCATTGACAATGAAAAATTATATCTCAAGTGGGAGTGATGGATCATAAGAATGATGAGATTAAGGGAGAGTAATATTTTATGCAAAAGACTTTTTTTGGGTTTTTATGGTTTTTAAATGATATCTCATGAAAAAACCTTTTTAGATATCTTATGAAATGAATAATTTTAATGATATGTAATATGATATCATATGAAAATGTTTTTTGGGAACATCATTGATGTATTTCTAATGTCACTCTTATTTTCTACACCATGATAGCTGATGTAAAAATATAGTTTTCTAAATAAAATATCATTACACTAATAATGAATATTGTTACATTGTTTAAAGAGAGATACGGTTGAAATATATAAACGAAGAGTGCGAATTTTTTATTACATCCCCTAAATTCACTTTATCATTTATTTTTAATAATGGTTATAATAATGAGATTCCCATATTGACTTGATTATTTAGTTAACATTTATTTACATAAAACACAATGAGTTATATTATTGGTCTTAGTGGACATGGATTGTGTTTTTTGTTAATGAGGGTAAATATGTATTGGATTTTATTTGAATAATATGTGAAGAAGCATATAGATTCTCTACTAAGCATAATGACTAGTGATTTTTTAACACATAATAAATTAATATATAATTTTTATAACGGATTCTCAATGTTTCCAAAATTCAAAATTACATTCATAGATGAATAAAAATAGGAGAAAACCATTTAAACATTCATTTTTAAGATAAATTGTATATGGAATAAGATTTAAAGGATTCCATGTAAAAATGATAATGTAATTTCATGAAAAATAATGACTTAATAATGGTTTGAAATTTTCTTCATATGGCAGAATTCTTACTTAAGTGATAATATAAAAAAGTGGTTGATCATACAAGATTATCTATCCAACTCAATCGTGAAAATGTGGGAGGCTTTCTCGACCATGATTTTGAGTTATCCTAGAAAGCCCACATGATGAAAGATATCAATGGGTCATGTGTATGATGGAAGCAGTGAACACAATACAGGTTGGTCTAGGTTTTTTATGGACTAGTATAGGTGTGACTCTTCCTCTGAGGTGTGGGTGTAATATTTATGTGGGTGTTAATCCCCTACTACCATCTCGAATTAGTAGAAACATAGATTGATGTGTAATGAAGTGGATATCCTTTGTAAGAACCTGTATGGGACAACCCTGATCCATACATCATTCTTCGACCAATAATGAGATATTCATATGTCTTGGGTCATCGTATGATCTATATCTCAAACATCTGATCACTTGAGGATATCATCTTCAACCTCCACTAAACATTCCATCATCTCAACAACACATTTTCAACATTGTTTATATACCTGAAATCTAGCTATCTTTGATGATCGATACCTACATGGGAAATAGAGGAATTATTCAACTCTTTATCATTCATGAAATATTTTTCTTTCATTCATGTTATATCTCAATGAAAAATCATTGGATGAATGAAAAATAATTTCCAGAGGCTGTTTAAAAAATTAGATACACAAGATATTTAAAGATAAATCCTATCTTTATCAAATATATGAGAGTTACACATTATGAGGAATGGAAACATGACTTCATTTAATAAAATTTATCGAATTTTTTTATATATGTTTTTTTAGAAAATACCAATAACATAATTAGATGTAAAAACATTGGAACTACATTATTTATGGATCCTAAACATGGAATGAAATTAAAATCAAAGACATTGGAGCTCACTTATAAATAGATAAAAGACAATATGAGGAGTACTTCTATCATTAACCATATTGAGTGATCAATCAAAACAAATAAAACTAAATCCAGATTCTATTTCACAATGGGTATAGTGTTTTGAAAATATTTTTCTGCTGCGAGGGAAAGAAGAAGAGGGATGTCTTTTAACATACGAACATGATAATCAAGGTCTTTCAGGGTGAACTGGTTAACGGAATTTGTTTATTAATTGAATTTGAGTCTAGTTCTTTAAAAATAGTATTTATTATGTTTATAGTAACCTTTTGTATAAAACATAAATTAATGAGGAAATAACATGATCACTTGATAACACTTCTTGAGTGAATCCTTAAAATAATAGGTGTGTATTTCTATGTATGAGTAATTTGCATGTGGTAGAATTACCCTACACCCATTTGGGTTTTTTTAAGGGTTTTCATGATTGAAAATTCCATTTATTACATATATTACTTATAATTATCATGAATAACTACAATGAATGTGTCCTTGAAATTTAATTTAAAACTAAAGCATTAGTTATGAAGTGAATAAGGAAGATTTTGTTCACATGAAATATTGTGTGCTTAAAATTGAGAAGCACATATAATTTTAAGAATAATAATATTTTTATGTTAACTCTCTATCATGATTAAAGTATTATTGAGAACTTATGTGGATTAATTTTATATAACTGGTGAATTTTCTCTATTTCAGGTAAGAGGAATTACTCGAGAATGTTTTCACTAAAAAAATAATTAGCTATAGATTACCAGAATAATTGATCAAGACCAACAAAAACAAAATTTAATTGAATTGTTATATGGGAAAGTTTGATTTAGTAAGATCATGGAATAATATTAGGAGATCATACTATAGTTAATAATTTCTTAAATGAAGGTGAATTATTCATGTTTTCGGTAGTAGTAGAATAATTCTCTCAGTTGGATAAAGAGTGTAAGTATATTAGTTCAGGATAGAAAAAGAAATAGACTATTAGTGGTATCCATAGTAGTATAAGTCCCTTTTGTGATTTAGGAGTAATCCATTGTGGGTTTTAGAATCATTTTGGGTTGAAATATACATAACCTCCTATGAGTATTTACAAAGGATACATTGTGGTTCTATATCAAAAATTTTAATTTCAAAGAATATAATTATAGAGAATCTATGTTGGGGGAATAGAGAATGTGGAACGGTGCATGTATTTTTAACAACCCATGTAAATCCTATTGATTTGTTCTTTGATTTATATCATTATTCGAAGTGACACTGATATACACATGAATATTAAATCTAGGTTTTAACCTATGATAACAGTTTTATTGAAAATAAAAAAATTTTAAAAATAAAAGGTATCAATCATTTACTCCCTCCCCTATCAATTATCTCACAGTAAACTGGGATGTAGATTTTAATGAACATTTTGATTGAAAACATTTGTCACCTTGTTTTCATTACGTGGATGTAATGTATTGAGAAATCATAATCTCAAATCATCCCCAACCATTTTTTGTAGTTCTTGTTCAACTCTCTCTATGTGAATATATAATTTAAAATTTTATTATCAAACTATATACCACACTTCTATCTATTAAGATAATTCGTAATTATTTATAACACAAAAATTGATATAACTAACTCTAAATCATGAGGTGGGAAATGTTTCTCATGAATATTTAATTTTCCTGAGATGTAATCTAAACCATATAATTTTTAAATCCCACAGCTATTTGTATGGTAATATTTATATTTCCATAATTCACTTAATCATTATATATTATGTAATTTATACTAACCAGTACATTATGTAGTCTAGTGGTGGGTGGTTCTATGTTATCACCCATCAATTGTGAGTTCATGTTTTGTGACCTTGCAAATGTGAGAAGTTTTCCATTTTCCTAAAAGTATATTGAAATAATTCTTATAAAATCCACAAAAATATGTTAAATATATTTATAAATATAATTAATCTTTAAATTAAATATATATAAAAAATGTTATCAATACCTTTAAACTTATGAAAAGATCATTCTTCCTTAAATAATACTTCATGTTGAAACTAAGAGGTACAAATATTTCATAAGAACATAAAGCTGTTAACATCCAAATTACAAGTGAGAATGAAATGTTACAAACAAATGGATGATAACATAATAATATATGATATCATAAAAATGATTATGATTCTATAATAGTACAATAACATTATTTAAATCATTATACATGAGGTTTTGATAGATAAAAAGGATATATGACCTAAGGTAAGGGATAATTTTAGAATATCATATTTATCCAAGATTGTTTATAAATAAGTATTTTCTCGGGTATATTTATCATCCATATACATATTTCATTATTATTTAAAATTATTTATATTAATCAATAATTTTTTAAGTTAATTTAACCCTTTTGTGAATTTTTATTAAATGGGATGAATGAAATCTATTGTCGTTTTTCGATTTGAAAAGATTCTAGTATTTTTTGGAATATGTATGAGGACCATGTTTTTTAACTTATACGACATGAATGGGTTTTTATGGTTTCATGAAACATCATTTCCATGAATCTTCTTCTATAGTATTTCAAGATTATTTTCAACTAATTTTTTTTCTTTTGAAATTTCTTGGAATTTTGGGAAAAGAAAACGTTTCTTAAAAATAAAGGATATTTTCCCAAGGAATTAAGTTCAAGTGTTTTATAAAAAATATTTTCCCTATAAGATGATACAGGGTTATGTTTCTATCCCTATTATTACTTTTATTTTATTATTTCTATGATGAAATTGTTTTTATGAAATCTATTAATATTAAATGGATTATGATGGAATGATGTCTAAGAAACCCATTTTATTTCATGGATTATGATAGGATAAATTATTTAATCTTTTTTGGAACATGTAATAATGGTGTCATTATGAGATGGGTGGGACCTATATCTCTATCCAATGCATTGGTTTAACATTTATATCTCTTAAGGTAAACATGACTTGAACGACCAGTAAATATGGATCAGTAATACATGACTAGGGTGAGGAGTGAACTCATCTCAAAAATAGAGTTTTTATGTTATAAAAGTCTTTGAAATTGGCCTTGAATAATATGAAATGATTTTATATTCTTATATGTGTATACAATGAAATTTCATGTCTTAAGCTAGGACTATTTGGATTACATTTCACTTTTATGATTTATCCCATAACATGACATTCTAATCTTTTATATACAGTATAATATCTTCAAATGTTATGTTCTTATGATTATGAGATGATTGATATTTCCCTTATTTACCATTAATAAGAATTTGAGATGACCCTTTAATATTTTTCTTTTCCCTAGGTCATGAAAAATGGTATTAAGTTCGATATGTAAAAAAGGAGTATAGCTTTAAGAAAGAAGAAGGATACAATATAGATGTTTTATAAACTATTTTTTAATGTTTCCATGTTTCTAAAGACAATAAACCTCTACAGTACTACCATGGTTTTTGTTAGGTTATGTAATAAATATTCTTAAATGTTGAAGAATTATATTCATGTAATTTATGGGATGTTAGAGTTGTTATTAGAGAAAATGCACAGTTATCCAATGAAAACTTCGATGATATAACCTTAGTAAGAACCCTAAGAATATTTCTATGTATAGGTTAAAATAATATCCTAGTGTTTTAGTTATTTTCATGAATATATTATGATAAAACCAAAAGTGTGCTAAATTGAAATTTTATTCTTGAATTATGTGTTTTTTCTATTATAATTAGTGTTTCTTACACTATGCTTATTGGTCTTACACAATGGATGGAACTCGAAGGAACCATGTTAACGCTGAATGCAACATGAAATGAAATGATTGTCCCCCCTGAGAAAACAAATGTTATGGGAAATGGAATGACAAATCTTGTATCCATGATCACAAAACTATCTCATGTTGTGAATCATGTTGTACTTCCAAATGAACAAAGGAGGGTGAAATATTCTGTTGAATCCTTAACGAGGCAGTGCACTCATTCATTTAATGGGTCATTTGATCCATTAGTGGTATATCAAGGGATTAATACCACTGAAAAGATATTTGTAGTTATACAATGTTCAGAACATAATAAAACCATCTTATTTGTACATTATTTGGAAGGTGAAGCTGATAAAAATTGGAATGTTTTCATGAATATGAGGAAAAAAATAAAATTGAGTCTATATAATGGGACAAGCCCAAGAACATATTTTCAACAAGTAATTTCCTTTTATTTTTCGAACATATATGGACAAGGAGTTCTTTTAACTTAAGAAAAAGAATTATGAATCTGTTGGTACCTACGCAGAAAATTTTAGAAGAATTGAAAGGTTTGCTTTGAGAATTATTATCTCACCTGAGAGTAAAATATATTGATTTTTTAGTAGATTAAAACAATGTCTCTAAAAGGAATTATCCATAAGGGACTTCAACAACTATACGTATATTGTTATATGTTTTCTCAACTGTGAGATGGAGATTAAAGTAACCCATCAGTCATATGGGTTTGATAAGAATAGAAAAATTTAATTCAAAGGAAAATCAAAAGATCACCATGAAAAGAGGATGAGTTTTCCCCTACACTGAAACTGTGGAAATAATCGTAGAGGTAATTTTCTTAAAAGGAATAGTAACTATTTTTAATTGTGAAAAATAAGTACATAATTAAGCTGAATGCTGATGTGACAGGAAAAATATTTCTAATGATGCGAAGAAAAAAAGGATACATTGAATGCACATATTACACTTCAATGCTTCAAATGAAAGGAAATGGGGAATTATGAAAATCAATTCCCTAATAAATGATTTATTAATGATTATAGATGTCAAAAAACTATTAAGTACAAAGACAAAGGAATGTCACATTAAATCACTATCAGCCACATATAGTGTGATAATGAAGTGGTGAAAGGTACACTTACCAACCACTATAAAGTAGAAAATGTTTTATTTGATTCGGGATCCACCTTCACTTATATTTATTAATAATTTTCTTAGTGTATCACCACAATACCTCAATAATTTGATATTGAATTAGTTGTGACAAGTCATAATGGCACAATGGTATCATCAAAAGTTTGTAACTCTTCTCCAATTGAAGATTGTGGGAATGTGATTTCTGAAAAAAAAATGTGTTCCTTCCTATAGTGGGATTTTATTTGATTCTTGTAATGGGATGGATTTTTCTATAAAGAGACCATATCAATTTCTAATGAAGGAAAGTCACATTTAATATTTCAAATCAATCTATGACCATATATCGATGTAAATATGAATATAACATTCCAATATAAATTTCTTCCATATTATGGGTATTGATTCCATTAAATGAAGCTTATTTATCTCAAATAGTTTGGGAGAAACTCATGATTAATAATACACCAACATTACCGGTGTTTGATGATATATATCTTGAAGAATTTCCAGGTCTTCCACCAAATCGTGAAGTGGAGTTGTAAATAGAACACATACCGAGTGGTATGACTATTTCAAAGAAACCTTATATAACGGTCCTAATTGAGTTGTAGGAATTGAAGAAACAACTCCAAGGGAATCATGATAAGGGATTCATATTCCCTACTGTGGAACCTTGGGGAACACCTATTCTGTTTGTTATGAAGAAAGATGATCAATGAGTCTCTACCTTGATTATTGAGAACTTAACAAGATCACTATCAAGAAAATATATCTTCTTCCCCACATTGATGACTTATTTGACCAACTACATGGATCTGAATAGTTTTCTAAGATTTATCATCATTCCGGATATCATCACTTAAGGGTCAAAAGGGGGATATAACAAAGATTTCATTCTATAAAAGGTATGGAAACTATTAATTTAGAGTGATGGATTTGGGTCTTACTAATTCACCCACTATCATCATGGAAGTAATGAATAGTCTTTAGAGACTATCTTGATCAGTTTGTGGTCGTATTTATAGATTATATTCTAATCTATTCAATGTAAAAGGAATAACATAAAGATCACATGAGAATTTTACTAAAGACTCTATGAGAGGGGAAGATTTATGAAAAATTTCAAGGTGATAATTTTTGATTTAGAATGTTTCATTTTTGAGTCACATAATATCAAGAGAGTGGATATTTGTGGATCCAGCAAAATAGAGGTTTTTGAAAGATGTTCTTGACCAACAACGGTAACTAAGATCAGATATTATCTTGGTTTGGATGCATATTATAGACGTTTTGTTAATGAATTTTCATAGTTATCTAATCCACTCACCAAGTTGACTCAGAATGGAGTTATTTCCATTTGGATATTATAATGGGAAGATAATTTAAAAGAACTAAAAATAAGGTAATCCAGTGCACATTTTTTCACACTAGCGGGTAGTGGAGAATGGTTTGTGATATACAGTGATGCATCCAAGAAGGTTTTGGGATGTGTTCTCAGGCAACAATATATGGTGATAGCTTATGCCTCACAATAGTTGAAATTTAAAGATAAAATCTTCCCAACTCATGATTTAGAGTTAGCTGTGGTAATATTTGCATTAAAGATATGAAGGCATTATTTTAATGGTGAATGGTGTGATATTTATACTGATTATAAATGTTTAAAATATATTTTCACAAAAAAAGAGATGAATATGCACCAAAAAATAAGGTTGGATTTGATTAATGATTATTTCTTCTAAATACATTAACACTCTAGGAAAGGAATCAAGGTGGTAGATGCATTAAGTCAACAAGATCATTCTAGTCTATCTATGATGAGTATCACAAAAGATCCAATATTTAGGGATTTTCAAAGGATGTATCTTGAAATTTTAATGGGATGGGGGAGGTATTATCTTTATTAAATTAATTTTAAACCATAAATACAAGTGAATATTAATGTGATATAGAAAAAAGATGCAGAGCTACAAAATAAGGGGAGAAATGTTCCTGAATTTAACATTGATTGTGATGAAATAATACGATTTAGGAACAAAGTTTGTATTCCTTCCATACCAGAATTAATGAAGGATATATTGGATGTGGCTCATAGTTCATCATTGTTTATTCACCCTAGAATCACAAAGATGCACATGGACCTAAAATAGTAATTCTAGTGGGATGTCTAGAAAAGAGATGTTGCTGAATATATCTCTCGATGCTTGTTGTGTCTACAAGTTAAGGCTGAGATAGAAAATTATAAGAGGATTTTACAACCATTACACATACCATAATTGAAATGGGAAAACATTACTATGAACTATTTTATCCGACTTCCTAGAACATCCCAAGGCACTAATGCTATCTCAGTTATAGTTGGTCACCTTACGAATTCGACACACTTCCTTAATATTAGAGAGTATTTCTCTCTTGATCATATTTCTCGGATATATGTTAAGAAAGTGGTAAAATTACATTGAGTACCACTTTCCAATATATCAAATCGTGAACCGAGGTTAACCTTGATGTTCTGGAAAAGTCTACAGCATGCTCTGGATACAAAGATACGTTTCAATACTGCTTATCATCCTCAGATAGACCATTAGTCTAAGATAATAATTCAAACTATAGAAGACAATATGAGAGATTTATCTATGGGATTAAAAGGTGGTTGGGATCAAAAACTACCATTGGAGGAATTATCATAAAATAATATCATTCACTCTAGTTTACAAATGTCTCCTTATGAAACCCTCTATTGAAAAAGGTACAGAACTCCAACTTGTTGAGATGAAATTGGGGAAATAAATATAATAGGACATGACCTATTTGATGAAATGACTGAAAATGATAGATCTATTCAAAAACATAAGGGAACATCTCGGATTCGACCAAAAAATTATCCTGACAACCAAAGAAAAGACCTATAATTTAAAGTTGGCGATAAGGTGTTCTTATGAATATCTCCCTGGAATAGAGTAATGATATTTTGAAATAAGGGAATGTTGAACAATATGTATATCGGTCCTTTAGAAATAAGAGATCATGTTGGGAAGGTATCATATCAATTGGTGCTTCCATTGAATCTCTCTCAAGATAAAGATGTGTCCTATGTTTCTATCTTTATAATGTACAAACCCAATCTTTCAAAATATCTAAGATTACATGTCGTACCATTGCATAAAGATCTTTCTAAAGAAGGAAAAATCATAAAGATTCTAGATTGTAGCGAAAATGTTCTATAAAACAAGACAACTCACTTGGTTAATGTTTTTTTGGATGGACCACCAATTTGATAAAGGTATATAGGGACTTTTGGATATTATTATGGAGAAGTATCCTCAACTGTTTTTTCCAAGTGACTCATTTCAAGGGAGAAATTAAGTTAAAGGGGGTAGAATGTAACACCCATATGTTTTTATGATATATATTCATTAAATAATTTTAATTCTTTATTTGGTTTCTTTTCACGAAATCATGAGTATAAATGAACCCTGAGACACACTTATTATAAAATTACCATTATATCCTAGACATTAGGTTATCATGAATAATTGTAACTAACTTATGAAAATGCACTGTGATTTAATTGGCTATAAATTATTTATGAAAACTATAAATCAATTAGATATTTGTATTTTTGAGAGAATTAATTTTGGTAATGAAATTAATGTGATATATATGTGACATGTAATTAATAATATATTTTTGAAATTTATCCACTGGATATTTTAGAAATAGTTTCTGAATAAAACCATATTTGATGTATAAAAACCTATTTTTTAATGTTTATTTTTACTCCTTTGAATGGATATCCCCTTTGAAATTATTATTTTGACACATTAATAGGTTTTATAAGAAAATATAAATGTTTTTTTGAATAGGGATATAAAAAAATTACTTTGGTTTAATTTGTGATATTTTCCGGACAACTATCATGTTTTTGATGAATAGTACAAATACACTAAATTTTAATTGAAAATAAAATTTTTCATTGAATTGATTTAGATAGTAAATTTATATTATTTAATAGATTCTTAGTATAAATAGAGTGTATTTTTCCCATTTAATATAATGTAGGTTTGTGGAATTAATTTTACATTAAATTCATATGTAAAAACATTTCAATCTTTTGCAATATTTTAACTTTTAAAATTGATTTTCTCATTTAAACAACGGGATTGATTTCAAATTAATTACTAAAATATTTTTGTATTGAATTCCCAAAAAGGGATTATATATTTAGAATTATTTTTTCTAAATTATGTTAATACCATACTTTTATTTTTGTTCATTATGAACAGTCACTTTAGTAATTATTTTTATTGTCATGGTTAAAGGTAAATCCTGTAACTAATGGTAAAAATAATATTATAAAATTTCCTTAACACCTATAAAAATCAAATTTTATCTCTAAATTAAAAATTTATCATATATGTTTCAAAATGAGATAACTTAATGGCCACTTATCTATTAATTTTATATGAATTTAATAAAACATAATTAATGCGACCAAATGTCACAATCTCATTTTATATATGTATACTAATTTTAATATATGGATAAGTAGAAGATAATATTGACTATATATAGTCTTTATAAATATAATATCCTCACATAAATCATAGATATTTATTTATAAATTTTATATAATAAATAATTACCATTAATGATGATATAAAAGTGATGTAGAAATTATTTTGTTAATAAAAATATCTAACAAATGGTTTAAAATATATTAAAAGTAATATCATATGAACTAATTAGTGTGATCAACGAATAATATATTGTACTATGACATGTTAGGAGTGTATTAAATATTTTGTTTCGAAATTATCTTCTGTGTGAATTTTATTTAATGTCAAATAAATGAATATTGTCAAAATTGACACTCTTGATATTTTATAAAAATAACATTTTATTAAAAATTTTAAAAATCATATAAATTTTTAAAAATTAAATAAAATTATAATGTCTAAAATGTCATATAATATCCATTTATGTTCAATTAACACCATATAAGTAAATCATTATAACCATTAATTATTTAGAAATTTATTCCCATAATTAAAATTAAATTGAATAAATATGTTTCAATTAAATAGATATTATTTAAATGGAGAAAATAACATGTCCATAATATATTTTTTGATTATATTAAAACCATATCTCATCTCATAATTTTAATTGGAAAAAATTGGAGGTTTTTCATCGGGTTGTATTTTATTATAAATTATTATTTTTGGAGTTTCCAAAAGTGTCCCTCACCTCAATTATAAAAGGGAACCTCCTACATCACCTATTAACTTCATTTTGATCCATAAATCTAGAACATCCCAATCACTTATTCCTTATACACTTCTCTATTTTCATTCCTTAGTCTCTTTTAATCTTCAAAAACCAAATCTAGTTTCCTAAAGAATATATTTAGAGGATGCACATCGGGGAAGAAGTAATCTTTTCTACCACTTTTTCTTTAAATTTTTCTCTTCTTCTACTTCCTATTAATTATTTGTTTCATTTTAATTTAATAAAATAAGTTTCAATAATGTGATAAAATTATATTATAAAAATGAAATAACAATATTCCATGTTCTATCCATCCTATGAAAAATGAAATCCATGTGTGTGTGCATACATACAGCTTACCGTCTCCACACCGTAGTGCAATCTTTTTTCCACACCACATTACTTGTATGGGTATAATTATGGAAATAATAACGATATATTATTATAAAATTTTACTAATTCTTAAATACTATACACAATCCACTTCAATACCATTCAACAATTTTGGGAACGATATCTTCACAAATGCGTATATATGACCAACCGTCTCCACGATGTGATGCGATTCATTCTACATGATATTCATTAATAAATAATTGTATACATGAATTTAATTAATAAATATAATATATATTATAATAATATCATTATTTAAAGTATTTAACAATAACCTAATATGTGGAACATGAACTAATAATACAAATCATTCATAAGAACATAAAGCAATTAATATCTGAATAACGAGTGATAACGAAATGTTACAAACAAACAGATCATAATATAATAATATATGATATCACATAAATTATTATGATTCATTAATAAGTCAATAACATTATTTAAGTCATTATATAGGAGGTTCGTATACATATAAAGGATATCCTACATGTGGTAAGCGATAATTTTACAATCTCATTTTAACCGAGATTGTTTATACGTAAGTATTTACTGGGGTATATTTATCATCCAAATCCATGTTTCCTAATTATGTAATATTATGTCTATTCATAAATAACTATTTATAGTTAATTTAATCCTTTTACTAATTTTTAATAAATAGTATGAAATCAATCTTTTATTGTTATTTGATTTGAGGTACTTTTTGACTTTTTTGAAAAAAAAGTACGAAGAGAATGTGGTTTTAACTTATACGGTATGAATGAATTATTAATGTTTCCTGACACATTATTTACATGAATACTCATCATTATGATTTCAATATTATTATGATCTATATTCTATTCATTTATAATTGAATGGAATTTTGAGAAAAGAAACCATTTTTGATAAAGAAATGATATTTTACTCAGAAATTAATTTCATGTTTTTTATAAAAATTGTTTTCCATCAATGATGACATAGGGTTGTGTTTCTGACACAAATATTAATTTTAATTTATTGTGTTTATGATGGAATTAGTTTTATGAAACCCATTTATTTTAAATGTATAATGATTGAATAATGTTTAAGAACCCCATTTTATTTCAGGGGTTATGATATTGAAAATGATTTACGTTTTTTGTAAAACATAAAATAATGGTTTCAATATCAGAGGGTTGGGACAAAAATCTCCCTCAAATTAATTAGGTAAAAATTTATATCTCATGATATAGACATGACTGTAATGACAGGTATATCTGGTTAAGTAATACAGGGCTAGAACGAGGAGTGAACTTGGTTCCTTAATGGAATTTGTCCGCTATAATGATCTTGGAAATGTGACTTGAAAAATAGGAAATGATTTTCTAATATTATGTGTGTATGAATCTAAATTTTTTATCTTATTTTATGACTATTGGGATTAAAATTCACTTTTTTTATCTATCCCAGGACGTGATATTCTGATCTTTTATATGCTGGAATGATTTTCAAATGGTATGTTCATTTGATTATGATATGATTTATATTTCCCATGTTTACCCTAACTGAGCATTTGAGCTGACTCCTTCAATCGTTTCTTTTCCCCAGGACATAAAAAAGGGTATTAAGTAAGATATGTTAAAAATGAGTCTTGTTTTGAATGAACAATTAGGATACAGTATAGATGTTTTATGAACCCGTTGTTTATGTTTCACAATTTATAAATACACTAAACATATATGGTCAGGGCATGGTTTTTGTTATGTTATGTAATAAATATTATTAAATGTTTATGTAATATCTACAAGTAATGTATGGTCCATTATAGTAGGAATCAATATAAAGGGTTAATTAATATTTTGAAACTCGGATGAGAGAGCCTTTGTAAGAACCATAAGGATATGTGTAATTATAGGTTACAATCTTATCCTTCTGTTTCAAAGATGTTCATGAATAACCAAGGAAAAAACATAAAGTGTCTGAAATTTAAATTTTCTACATGAATTATGTGCCTTTTTTATTATGATTATCTTTTCTCAAATTATTCTTCTTGGTCTTTGTCAACGGATTGAACCAGAAGGAATCATGTTAATGATGAATGTAACGAGAAATGAAATGAATGACCCCCTAATCATCCAAATATTACAGTAGATAGAATGAAAAATTATTTAGCCATGATCACATAACATTCTCAAGCTATGAATCATTCTGGACTTCCAAAAGACCAAAAGATGGAGTGATAATCTGTTCACTCATTCATGTGGCATTATCCACCTTCATTCAGTGGGTCTTCTGATCCATTAGAGGCCGAACAATGGATAAGTACCACTGAAAAGAAATTTTTACTTCTACAATGTACTGATGATGATAAATTCATCTTTACAGTATATTGTTTGGAAGGCAATGTTGATCAATAGTGAAATCTTTTCAATAATACGAGGAAAAAATATTACATTGAGTCTATATAATGGTATAAGTTCAATAACTAATTTTTCAATATCTACTTTCCACATATTATTTAATAAAAATATGGATATGGAGTTCCTTAAACATAATAAAAAGGATGATGAACCCTTTGGTACCTACAGAGACAAATTTACAAGAGTATCAAGGCACACTTCTGGAATTATTATTCAACCTGAGAGTAAAATTGATTGATTCTATATTGGCTAAAATCAAAGTCTCCAAAGGGTATTATCCATAAGGGACGTCAATATCTATGAGGAAATTATATGATGTGATCTAAATATTGATATGGATATTTGAGTAACCCATCAGTCATATGGGTTTAAAAAGAAGAGAAAAATAGAATTCCAAGGAAAATCTAAAGACCACACTAAAAAGAAGAGGAGTTTTCCATTATCCTAAAAGTGTGGAATGAAATATGGAGGTAATTGTCTTAAAGGGAATATTAAATGCTTTATGTGTGGAAAATAAGGTCCTTGAGCAGTTGAATTCCAAAGTGATGGGAAAAAAATGCCTAACGATGCGTCCAAAAAAAGTTATATAGAATTCACCTCCTAAACAAAAATGCTATAAGTGTATTGAAAGGTGGAATTATGCCAATAAATTCCCTACTCAAATTGTTATTGATGATCATCAACGTCAACAAACTCTTATGGCCAAAGAAAAAGGGATGTCACATACAATCACTATTGGCGTTGTGGAGTATGATAATGATGTAGTGAAAGTTACATATTCCATCCACTATAATGTAGAAAAGAAATTATTCATTATTGGATCCAACCACTATTTTATTTCTGAATAATTATGATAGGGTATGTCCATATTACCTCAAAAATTAGATGTTGAGTTAGGTGTGACAACTTATAATGTCATAATCATCACATGAAATGTTTTTAATTCTTCTATGGTTGAAGTTCGTGGGAAAGTGATTCCAATAAATCAAGAGATCCTTCCTATAGTAAAATTTGATGTGATTCGTAGAATGAATTGGATTTCTCAATATGGATATCATTTCAATTTCCAAGGAAGATAAATCACATTTCATATTCCAAATCCATCAAAGATCATTTATCGATGAAAAGAAGAATATAATCCTCCAATAGAAATTTCATCCATATTAAGGGTCATGATTCCTATAAATGAATTTAATTTATCTCAAAAGGTTAGGGAGATAGTCATGACTAAGAATAAACCCATTGTACGAGTGTTTGATGATGTATTTATGGAGGAATTTCCAGGTCTTCCACCAAATAATGATGTTGATTTTTCAATTGAACTCATACTCTGTGCTATTCATATTTCAAAGACACCTTATAGAATGTCCCCAATTGAGTTGTGGGAATTTATAAAGCAAATCTAGGAGAATATTGATAAATGATCCATATTCCCTAGTGCATTAAATTGGGGAGTACTTATTCCATTTTTTAAGATGAATTTTGGATTAAGTAGAGTCTACATTGATTATCATGAGACAAAAAATATCTTTATCAAGAAAAAATATCCTCTTCCTTGCATTGATATCTTATTTGGACAACTATGTGGAGATCCATACTTTTCCAAGATTGGTCTTCATTCCAGATATCATCAATTAAGGGTCAAAAATGTGGATATACCAATATGAAAATTTTGTACAAGGTATAGATACAATGAATTTATAGTGATTCCTTCTGGTCTCACAAATTCCCCATTAATATTCATGGATCTAACGAAAAGAGTCTTTAGAGACTATCTTTATTAGTTTATGGTAGTCTATATAGACAATATTCTTTTCTCCTGAATGAGAGAGGAAGAACATGACGATAATTTGAGAATTGTACTAAAGATCCTAATAAAGGAGAATATTTATTCCAAATTTATGAAATGTGAACTTTGGCATCAGAAAGATTAATTTTTGGGTCACATATTATTAAGAGAGGGGATATCTGTTGATCCATGAAAAACAGAGTATATTGAATGATGGTCAAGACCAACAACAGTAACTATGATCCAACGTTTTCATAGTTTGGCTGGATATTATCGCTATTTTGTGAAATATTCTTCGATAATTATCTAATATACCCACTATGTTAACTCGGAAAGGAGTTATGTTCATTTGGACAGACGGATGTGAAGAGAATTTCAATGAACTAAAAAGAAGGTTAGTTGATTCACTTGTGCTCACACTACCTTGTAGTGTACAATGGTTTATGATCATTAGTGATAAATCCAAGAAGGGGATGGGATGTGTTCTCATGAAAATGATATGGTGATAGCTTATGCCTCAAAGTAGTTGACAATCCATGAGAAAAATTATGAAAATCAGGATATGGAGTAAGCTATAGTAATCTATGCATTAAAGATATTGAGGCTATCTCTTTATGGTGAATGGTGTGATATTTATACTGATCTTATAACATTAAACAATATTTTCAAACAAAAAGAGCATAATATGTGCCAAATAAAATGGAATGAGTTGATTAATGATTATGAATCCTTAATACATTACCACCCTGGGAAAGAAAACATGGTGCTAGATTCATTATGTTGACAAGACCATGCCAGCCTATCAATGATGAGGATCACAAAAGATCCAATACTTATGGATTTTCAAATGATGGATCATGAAACTTTAATGAAACGGGGGAAATATTTTCTTTCTAAATGTAATTTTCAACCATCAATACATGTGAAGATTAAGGAGGTGAATAATAAAGGTGTATAGCTACAATATAAGGTGAGAAATATTCATGAATTCAACATTGACTGTGATTAAATAATATGGTTTAGGAACTAGGTTTGTATTCTTCACAAACCATAATTAACGAAGGATCTATTGCATGAGGATAATAGTTATTAATTCTCTATTCACCCTAGAATCACAATGATGTATAGGGACACAAAAAAGTAATTATGGAGGGATGGCATGAAAATAGATGTCATTGAATATGTCTCTCACTGCTTGGGTTGTCAGCAAGTTTAGGCAGAGAGAAGGAACTATAAGGGGATGTTACAACCATTACCCATACTGGAATATAAATGGGAAAACAAAACTATGGAATTTTTCATAGGAATTCCAAAATCATGCTATGGAAATAATTTTATCTGTGTTATTGTTGATCCCCTTATTAAGTTGGTACACTTCATTGTTATTAGTGAAGATTTTTCTCTTGATCAGCTGCCAGGATATATGTAAAGAAAGTGGTAAGATTCCATGGGGTACCATGTTCTATTATATTTGATCAGTATCTAATGTTACCTTCATGTTCTGGTGATGTCTTCATCAGGAACTAAATACATAGTTAAGATTCATCGCTGTTTATCATCCTCAAATAGACTGTCAGTCTGAGGGGACAATTCGAGCCCTGGAAGAAATGTTGAGAGTTTCCACTATGGATTTCAAAGGTGGTTGGGATCAAAACCTACAATTGGTAGAATTTTCTAACAATAATAGCATTCACTCCATTATTTATATGTCTCCTTATTAATTCGTCTATGGATAAAAGTGTAGAACTTTAACATGTTAGGATGATGTTTGGGAAATACAGATATCTGAACCTGATCTTGTTGATGAAATGGCAGAAAAGGTCAGATATATTCAACCACACATAAGAGAAGCTCAAAGTCGAAAAAATAGTTATTTTAACAACTGAATAAAATACCCAGAGTTTTAATTAGGTGATAAGGTGTTCTTACGAATATCTCCCTCGAATAGAGTAATGATATTTGGAAAGAAGGCCAAGCTGAGCCCTAGGTATATCGGTTCTTTTGAAATTATGGGTCACATTGGGAAGTTAACATACCAATTAGAACATACACTGAATATATCCCATGTTCATGGTGTTTTCCTTATATCTCCCCTACGAAATTACATAACTGATCCATCCCATGTACTATGCTCAAAGATATAATAGTGTAGCAATATCTTTCTTATGAAGAATAATCGATAGGGATTATCGATTGTAACGAAATAGTTCTACAAAATAAGACCAATCACTTGGGTAATGTTTTTAGGGGAACCACCTATATAAATAATATACATGGGAACTTGGGGATATGGGGAGGGAGAGGTAACGTCATCTTTTTTTTCAAAGGGAATAATTTTGAGGGCGAAATTCAGTTTAAGGGAGTAGAATGTAACACCTATATGTGTTTATGAAATATTTTCTTTAAATTTTTTTTTCTTCAATAGAATTATTTCAATGAAATTATGAGTTTAAATGAACCAAAATATGACTATATTATAAAATAACCATTATATCCTAGCTGTTATGTTATGGATAATAATTATACTAACTTAGGAAAAGGCATTGTGAATTGTTTCGCTATCAATTATTTATGACAAATATAAATGAATTATATATTTTTATTTTTAAGTTAATTACAATTTATTTTTCAATTAATGTGATATATTTGTTTTATATAATTAATAAAATACTTTTTATATTCATGCCATGGAAATGTTTTTCATATGGTATGAATAAAACTTTATATGAGGTATAAAAACCTATTTTGTTAAGTTTAATATTACAACATTGAATGGAAAACCCATTTAAAGTAATATGTTGGCACAATAATATGTTTTATATGAAAAAATAAACATTTTATCATGATGTGCGATATAAAAATTTACTTTGGATAGAATTTCTAATATTTTTCGGATAACATTCATGTGTTGATGAATAGTAAAAAGACACTAAATTTTAATTGAAAATTATTTTATCATTGAAATAATTATTATAGTTAAATTATATTATCTAATGATTTTAAAGTATAAATAGAATATATTTTTACCATTTTATATAATGTAGGTCATTGTAATAAATTTTACATAAAATTTAGATGAAATTTTTTTCAATCATTTGAAATATTTTAACATTTAAAACCATTTTTCTCATTTCAATAATAAGATTAATTTTAAAATAATTACTCTAAGATTTTTTTTTGAATTTTTATAAATGGATTCCATATTTTTAATTATTAGGTACTAATTATGTTAGTATGTTACTTTCATTTTTGGGTATTATGAATAGTAAATTTGGTAATTATTTTTATTACTATTTTTAAAGGTAAATTATGTAATTAATGGTAAAACTAATATTATAAAATTACCTAAACCCATAAAAATCTAATTTTAGGAATACATTAAACCCTTATAATTGTTTTTTCACGATTTGATAACTTAATGGACACATACCTATGAATATGACATGAATATAATAAAAATTAATGAATGTGACAAAATGTCACATTCATTTTTATATATGTATATTACTTTTAATATATGAATGAATAAAAGATAATATCTACTATATATAGTCTTGTGAAATCTAATATCATTATCGACATCATATAAATTTATTTAAAAAATTAGATATTAAATAATTACCATTAATGATGGCACAATAGTGATGTAGAAGTTATTTTATTAATCGAAATATAAAAAAATTGTTATAAATATTAAAAGAAATATCGCTTGAAATAATTTATGTTCTCCATGAATTTAATAGTGACTATATCATTTTTGGACTATATTAAATATTTTGGTTCAAATTTATCTTCATTTTGTATCTTATTTAAAGTCAAATAAATTAATTGTGTCAATATTTACACTATTGCTATTTTATAAAAATAAAATTTTATTAAATTATTTAAAAATCATAAAAATTATTGAAAATTGTAAAAAAAATTATTATAAGGTCTAAAATTTCATATCATATCAATTTATTTTCAATTAGCATCAAATAATTAAATATTTATAACCATTATATATTTAGAATGTTATTACCACAATTGAAATCAAATAAAATAACAAAGTGTCAATAAAAATGATATGGTTTAAATTGAAAAAATAACTTTTCCAAAATTTATATTTTGATGGGATTACAACATTATATCATCAAATATTCTAAATTGGGAAATTTCAGAGGTTTTTTCATAGGGTTTGGTTTTATTATAAAGTATTATTTATGGAGTTTTTAGAAGTGCCCCTCATCAAAATTATAATAAGACACGTACTAACTCACCTATTCAATTAATTTTAAGCCTTCAAGCTCGGTAATACCCAAACATTGTTTCTTTCTCAACTTCTCTATTATCATTCTTGTGGTTTTGGTCATCCTCAATGGCCAACTCTAGTTCTATAAGAATATATTTAGAGGAAACACATCTACAAATAGATAATATCTTCTACCAATTTTTTCTAACATCTGTCTTCTTATACTTACATTCCATTAGTTTCCTCATTATAAAGTAATAACATAAGTACCCCTCATATACTAATATTTTATTATAAATCTGAAACAATCATATTTCTCTTTCTATCTATCATATGAAAAACGATATCACCACACGTGCCTACATACGACTTACCATCTCCACACCGTGGTGTAATCTGTTTTCCACCGCCACCTTAATTGAATGGGTATAATAATGGAAATAATAACTATATATTATTATTATAATAACACATTAAAAATTATAAGATATTATAAACCATCCACTTCAACACCGTTCATCTATTTTGGGAATGATATCATCGCTCATGTGTACGCACGGCCTACCGTCTCCATGATGTGATATGATTCATTGTACATGATATTCATTAACCCATGAGTATATACATGCATTGAATGAATAAATATTTCATATATTATACTAATATCATTTTTTAAATTATTCAACTATAAACTAAGAAGGGGAGCATGATCTTATCCGACAAATCTTGTATAAGAACTTAAAGGAGTTAATATCAAAATAACGAGTGACAATGACATGTTAATAAGAAATGGATTATAATATAATAATATATTATATCAAATAAAATTATCATGACTCTAGAATAAGTCAATAATATTAATTAAAACATTATATAGGTGGTTTGGATACAAATTAAGGATATCAGACCTATGGTAAGGGATAATTTTACAATCTCATTTTTATCTGAGATTGTTTATACATAATTATTTGATGGGGTATATTTATCATCCACAACCATGTTTCCTTATTATTTAATATTATTTCTATTATTCTACAGTTTTTTATAGTTAATTTTACCCTTTTTTAAATTTTTATTAAACGGTATGAGACGAATATTTTGACGTTATTTGATTTGAGGTACTTTTTTACTTTTCCAGTAAAAGTATGAGGAGGATGTTTTTTTAACTTATATAGAATGAATTGATTTTTACAGTTTCATTACACCTTATTTCAATTATGATTACTCTAAAGAATTTCAATATTATTTTTAACAGAATTATTTTCTTTTAAAATTGTGTGACATTTTGAGAAAAAATAAAATGTTGTGTAAAAAGAAAGGATATTTTTCTCATGAATTAAGTTCAAGTGTTTTATATAAATTTTTTTACATCTAATATGACAAAGGGTTCTGTTTCTAATACTATTATTACTTTTATTTTATTGTGTTTATGAATGAATAATTTTTATGAACTCCATTTGTTTTAAATGGATTATGATGGAATGATGTTTAAGAAACCCATTTTATTTCATGGGTTCCGCTATTATAAATGATTTATATTTTTGTGGGACACATAAGAATGAATTAATTATGATATGGTTAGGACCTATATCTATCTACAATTCATTTTGTAAAGTATTTATATCTCATGAGATTGACATGACTAGATATACATGTAAATATGGTTTAGTAGTACTGGGCTGGAATGAAGAGTGAACTTGGTTCAGTAATGGACTTTTTCCTCTATGATGGTATTGTCAATGAGCCTTGACTAATATGAAATGATTTTCTATTAATATTTGTGTATTCCTATAAATTTCATTTATTATGTTATGGCTATTAGGATTACATGTCACTTTTATGATTATTCCCATGAAATGATTTAATAATCTTTTATATATAATATAATATTATGAAATGTTATGTTCTTAGGATTATGATATGATTGATATTTCCCTTATTTACCCTTAAAAATAATGTGAGCTCACCCTTTGATATGTTTCTTTTCCCTAGGTCTTGTAAAAAAGTATTAACTAAGATTTTTCAAAAAGTTGTCTAGTTTTGAAGAAATAATCAAGATACAATGTGTATGTTTTATAAACCAGTTTCTTATGTTTACCAGTTTCTAATGACACTAAAATCATATGGTCCTACCGTGGTTTTTGTTATGTTATGTAATAAATATTTTTAAATGTTGAATTAATATCTACAATTAATGTATGGGTTATTATATTTGGTTTTAGATCAAAAGAATAGTTAACCTTTGGAATCTAGGATGAGAGAACCTTAGTAAGAACCCTAAGTATATGTCCAAGTATATGATACAATCCTATCCCAGTGTTTTAGAGATGTTCAGGAATAAACTACAATAAAACTTAAAGTGTACAAAATTGAAATTTTATTCTTTAATTATGTGATTCTTCCATTTTTATTTGTGTTTCTCACACTATGCTTATTGGTCATATTCAATGTTTGGAACTCGAAGGAACCATGTTAATGCTGAATGCGATAGGAAATGTGATGATTATACCACATGTGAAACCAAATGTTATGGGAGACTATATGAAAAATCTTGAATCTATGCTCACACAAATTTATCAAGCTATGAATCATGCTGGACTTCCAAAAAGAAAAAGGAGAGAGAAATATTCTATTGAATCCTTCTTTAGGAAGTTTCAACTTTCATTCAGCAGGTCTTTAGATCCCTTAGTGGATGAAAAATGGATTAGTGCCACTAAAAATTTATTTTTTGTTCTACAATGATCTGAACATGATAAAGTCGTCTAAGCAGTATATAGTTTTGATGGTGAAGCTGATTAATGCTGAAATCTTATAAGTAATAGAAGGAAAAAATAATAAATCGATTCCATTGAATTGGATGAATTGAAGAACTTATTTTTCAATAAGTAAATTACTTTTATTCTTTGAATAAATATTGAGAAGGAGTTCCATGATGATAAGAAAAAGGATGATGAATATGTTGGTACCTTTGATGAATATTTTACAACTCTTTCACAGTACTCTTCGGGAATTATTATCTAAGCTCAGAGTAAAATTAATTGAATCTATATTTGCATAAAACAAAATCTCCATAGGGAAATAGAAATAGGGGACTTTAATAGCATTGAAGAAATTTTTTTATGTGATCTTAAGGATGAGATGGAGATTACTGTAACCCATCCATCATATGGGTTTGATAAGAAGGGAAAATGGATTTTAATGGAAACTATAAAGACCACACTAAAAAGAATATGATATTTCCTTTATGCTCAAAGTGTGGAAGGAAACATGGAGGGAATTTTATTAAATGGATTATTAAATGTCTTATATGTGTTAGAGAATTTCATCAGGAAGTTGATGCTGAAGATATGGGAAAAATGTGTCTAATAACGTGAACAATGAAAAGGCTACAAATAATTCATCTCCTAAACATAAATGCTACAGGCGTAAGTAAATGATGCATTATGTCAATCAATTCCTCAATCAAAGGGTTATTTAGGATGATCTAATACAACAAAATATTAAGTAAAAAAGACAAAGGAAATTCACGTGCAATCTTTATCGGTGACATGGAGTGTAATAATGAAGTGGTGAAAGTTACAATTACCATTCACACTAAAGTAAAAATTATTTTATTGTATTCTGGATCCACCCACACTTTTATTTATGAATAATTTAATAAGTTTATTGATGTATTACCTCTACAATTATATGTTGAGTTAGTTGTGACAACTCCTAATGGCATTATAGTCACATAAAAAGTTTATAATTCTTTTCTGGTTGATGTTTATAGGAAAGTGATTCCTGAAAATCTTGGGATTCATCCTATAGTGGAATTTGATGTGATTCTTCGCATGAATTGGATTTCTCTATATAGAGTTCATATCTATTTCCAAGTATGGGAAATAAAATTTCATATTCCAGGTCAAACAATGAATTTCTATCGCTGCAAAGATGAAAATAAATATCCATTATATATTTTTTCCATCTTATGGGTCTTGATTCAAATAAATGAAGGTTATTTATCTTAAATGGATGGGAAAAACTTGTGATTAAGAATACAATCAATGTATTTTATTTTGATGATTTATTTCCAGATTAATTCTTTAGTCTTCCATAGAATTGTGAAGTTTAGTTTTCTATAGAACTCATACTGGATGATATTCATATTTCAAATACACTTTATTGAATAGACCCTATTGAGTTGAAGGGATTGAATAAGAACCTCAATGATAATATTGATAAGGGATTCATATGACCTAGTGTGTCACCTAGGGGATGACATTTTTGGTTTGTTAAGAAGATAGATGGATCAATGAGAATCTACATTGATTACCGAGAATGTAACAAGATAACTATCTAGAAAAAATATCATCTTCCCCACATTGATGACTTATTTGACCAACTACATGGATCTCAATACATTTTGTAGATTGATATTCATTCAATATATCATCAATTAAGGGTAAAGATGGAGGATATACCAAAGATGGAATTCCATACAAGGTATAGAAATTATAAAGTTAGAGTGATTCCTTTTGGTCTTACTAATTCCCCAAATATCTTTATGGATCTAATGAATAGAGTCTTTAGAGACAATATAGATAAGTTTGTGATAGTATTTATACATGATATTCTTTTCTTTGCAAAGAGAAAGGAAGAACTTGAAGATCACTTGATAATTGTAAAAATGTCCCTGATAAAGCGGTAGATTTATGTGAAATTTACTAGGTGTGAATCTTGGATTCATAAAGCTTAATTTTTGGGTCACATAATCTCAAGAGAGGGGATATCTGTGGATACAGAAAAAAAATAGGTTATTGAAAATGGTCGAGAACAACAACGGTAAGTGAGATCCAATGTTTTCATAGTTTGGTTGGATATTGTCGATGTTTTGTTAAATATTATTCACGATTATCAAATAAACTCATAAAGTTCGCTCAGAATGGAGTTAAGTTCATTTGGATGGAAGAATGTTAAGAGAGTTTCATAGTACTAAAAATAAGGTTAGACAGTGCACCTGTGGTCACACAACATTGTAGTTAAAAAATGATTGTGATTTACAGTGAAGAATCCAATAAGGGTATGGGATGTGTTCTCTTGCAAATGGATTTGGTGATGGCTTATGCCTCACAGAAGTTGAAAATCCTTTATAAAAATTAACCAACTAATGATTTGGAGTTAGATGTTATAATATTTGAATTAATGTTATAGAGGGATTATCTTTATGGTGAAAGGTGTGATATTTATACTAATTATAATTGTTTAAAGTGTATTTTCACACAAAAAGATCTGAATATGCGCCAAAGAAGATGGTTGGAGTTGAATAATGATTACGACTACTCAATACATTACCACCATGGGAATTTAATCATGGTGGAATATTCATTAAGTCAACAAGACCATGCTAGCCTATCCATGATAAGGATCATAGAAGATCCATTATTTTTGGATTTGAAAAGGATGGATCTTGAAATTTTAAATGAAGGGGGGAATCATATCATTCTAAAATGAATGTTTGACCATCAATACCTGTAATGATTAAGGATTCATAGAAGAGAGATGTAATGATACAAAAGAAGGTGAATTGTTTCCCTGAATTAAAACTTGATTGTGATGAATGAATAAGGTTTAGGAATATGGATTGTATCCCTCCCATACCAGAATTAATGAATTATCTATTGTATGAGGCTCATAGTTCTTCATTCTCTATTAAAACTAGAAGCGCAACGATGTACATGGACCTAAAAGAGTACTTTTAATGGGTTGACATGGGTGTTGCCGAATAAGTCTCTAGATGCTTGGTTTGTCAGAAAGTTCAAGCTAAGAGATAGAATTCTAAAGGGTTGTTGAAACTATTACCCATACCAGAATAGAAAAGTATAATATCACAATGTACTTTGTCATCGGACTTCCAAAAGAATCCAAACACAATAATGTTATCTAGTTTATTGTTCATATCTTTATAAATTTAGCACACATCATTTCTTTTAGAGAAGATTTATATCTTAATTACCTTTCCAAGATATATGTAGAGGAATTGTAAAAATTACCTGGAGTACCAATTTCCATTATATTCGATCAAAAATCGTGGATTTCCTTGATGTTCTAGTGACGTCTTTATCATGATTTGAATACAAACCTATGTTTCATCAGTGCTTATCATCCTCAGATAGAACTTTAGTCTGAGAGGAAAATTCAAACTCTAGAATACATATTGATAGAATTCACCATGGATTCAAAAGGTTGTTGGCTTAAACACCTACCATTGGTGGAATTTTAATACCATAATATCATTTACTCTTGTATTCAGATAGCTTTTTATGAATACCTCTATGGAAGAAAGTGTAGAACACAAAATATTTGTGATGAAGAGGGGGAAAGAAAGCTGTTAGGAGTTAATCATATTGATGAAATGGAAGAAAAGGTAAGATCGTTTCAACAACACATAAGAGCAGCTCAGAATCAGAAAAAAAGATATGCCGACAATTGAATAAAATTCCTCTAGTTTGAGTTTGGTGATAGGTAATTCTTCCAAATATCTCCCAAGAAGGGAGTAAGGTGGTTTTGAATGAATCTCAAGCTGAGCCCTATGTATATCAGTCCTTTTTAAATTTTGGATTGTGTTGGGATGGTAACTTATCGATTAGAACTTCCTCCAAATATCTATCAAGATCATGATGTCTTCCATGTATATATCTTATGAAATTACATACCTGATAATTCATGTGTAATATGATCATAAGTCTTACTAGTGGAGAAAGAAAATTAATATATAGAACAACTGAGAGAGATTCTGAATCGTAGCGAAAAACATTCTACGAAACCATACTACTCACTTGGTTAAAGATTTATATCAGAACCAAAAATTTGAATAAGCTAAATGGGAATTTGGGTATACAATGAGGGATATGTATAAAAAAATTTTGTTTCTATTTGATGAATTTATACTGATAAATTAGATTAAGGGGGTAGAATGTGATAGCTGGATGTTTTTATTAAATATATTTTTAAAATAAATTTAATTATTAAATATCGTTTTTTGCACACAATATTGAGTTTAAAGGAACTCTGATACACCATTATTATAAAATTACTATTATACACTAGTCGTTAGGTTAGCAGAAATAATTATAACCAACTTATGATAATGCATTGTGAATTCATTCACTATCAATTATTTATGAATAATATAAATCAATTATCTATTTTTTTTTGAGTGAATTAATTTTGTTAATGAATTAAATGTGATATATATGTGTCATATATTTAATAAATTATTTTTTTATAATCATCCAATTGATATTTTAGTCAAAAGTATTAATAAAACCCAATTTAATGTATAAAAACTTATTTTTTAATGTTTAATTTTACACCTTTGAATGGAGAGCCCCTATTAAATTAATATTTAGACACATTAATATTTTTTATATGAAAATATAAACATGTTATTTTGACGTGGTGTATTAAATATTACTTTTCATGAATATCTGATATTGTTTCTGATAACTTTCATGTTTTTATGAATAGTAAAAATATGCTAAATTTTAATTAAAAATAACTTTTTCATTGAGATAATTTATATGTTTAAATAATATTATTGACTAGTTTCAATATATAAATAGATTATATTTTCACCATTTAATTTAATGCAGGTCATTGTAATTAATTTTACATTAAATTCAGATGTAGAAACATATCAATCTTTTGTAATATTTTAACATTTAAAACTGATTTTGTCATTTCATCAATGGAATTAATTTTAAATTAACTAGTTAAACCTATGTGTTTCTAACATTAATAATTTGATTCCATATTTGGAATCAATATGTACAAATTATGTTAATAGTCTAATTTATTTTTTTCATTATGAATAATAACTTTGGTATGTATTTTTATTTCCATGGTTAAAGGTAAATCAGTTAATTAAAGGTAAAAATAATATTGTAAAAATACCTTAAAACCTATAAAAATCCTTTTGGATGAATAAATTAAACCCCTATAATATATTTTTCAAAATGGGATAACTTAATGGCCACTTACACAAGAATATGACATGATTAGAATAAAAAATAATGAATGTGAAAAAAATGTCACAATCTCATTTTATATATGTGTTTTAATTTTAATATATTGATTACTAGGATATAATATCTACTGTATATTGTTTCTACCAATATAATAGCATTAACTATATCATATAAATTTGTTTATAATTTTTATATTTTAAATAATTACCATTAAGGATGACACAATAGTGATGTAGAAATTATTTTATTAATATAAATATCAACCAAATTGTTATAAAAATATTAAAACAAATATAATATGAAATAATTAATGTGATCCTAGAATTTTCTAGGTGATGATGTAATGTTAGGAGTATAATAAATATTTTGGTTCAAATTTATATTCTTTGGGGATTTTATTTAATGTCAAATAAATGAATAATTTCCAAATTCACACTCTTGATATTTCATAAAAAAACAGGTTATTAAATATTTTAAAAATAATAAATTTTTTTACAAAATTCATATTTATTATTATAAGGTCTATAATTTCATAAAATATATGTTTATTGTCACCTTATAATTAAATATATATAACCATTAAATATTTAGAATTTTATTACCACAATTAAAATTATATAGAATAACTATGTGTCAATTAAAAAGATACGGATTAAATTGACAAAAAAAAATTTTCCAATATTTTTTGGATAATGATATTACAAACCTATATCATATAATCTTAAAAATTTGTACATTTTGGAGGCTTTGGTAAATTTTTATTTTATTATAAATTATTATTTATAGATTTTAAAAAGTTCCCCTCACCTCTGTTATAAAAGGTCACATCCTCCCAAACCGATTTACAACATATTGAACCTTAAAGATCAGAAATCCCTAATCATTTTTCCTTCTCAACTTCCCTATTTTCGTTCTATAGGTTCTGGTCATCTTCAAAGACCAACTCTAGTGCCTTAAGAAGAGATTTAGAGGAAGTGCATCAAGGAAGAGGTAATCTCTTCTACCGATTCTTTCAAAATCTGTTTATCTTCTAATTACTCTTCACTATTTGTTTCATTATAAAGTAATAACATCAGTATAACTCATATTCATATTTATATTATAGATATTAAACAACCATATTTCACCTTCGGTCCATCCTTTGAATAATGAAATCACCAGGCATGCGTTTGTACGGCTTACAGTCTCCATGTCGTGGTGTAATCTGTTTTTCACCACCAACTTACTAGGATGGTTATAATGATGGAAATAATAAATATATATGATTATTATAACAATTTAATAATTAAGAAATATTATATACCATCCAGTTCAATACCATTAAACAATTTTGGGAATGATATCATCGCTCGTGTGTACGTACGACCCACCGTCTACACAATGCGATGAAATTCATTCTACATGATATTTATTATTCCAGGATTATAAATATGAATTGAATGAATAAATATAATATATATTATACAAATATAATTCTGAAAATGATTTAACTGTATCATAAGAAGTGTAACATGAACTTTTCCAACAAATATTTCATAAGAACATAAATTAGTTAACATGTGAATAACAAGTGAAAATGAAATGTTACTAATAGACAGATGATAATATAATCATATATGATATCATATAAATTATTATGATTATGGAATAAGTCAAAAAAAATATTTCAATTGGTATATAAGTGTATTAGATACATATTAAGGAGATCATACCGAAGGTAAGAGATAATTTGACAATCTCATTTTTAACTGAGATTGTTTATATGTAAGTATTTAACAGGGTATTTTTATCATCCACATCCTTATATCCTAATTATGTAATATTATGTATATTCATCAACAATTTTTTAAAGTTAATTTTACCCTTTTATGTATTTTTATTAAATGGTATGAAATGAATCTTTTTTCGTTATTCGATTTGAGGAACTTTTGGACATTTTTAACAAAAGTATGAGGAGAATTTATTTTAACATATACATCATGAATTTATTTTTACCATTTCACTACAGCTTATTTACATGAAGCTTCCTCTATAGGTTTTCAAAATTATTTTCAACTATATTCTTTTCTTTATAAATTGAGTGACATTTTGAAATAAAATTAAAAAGAAATAAAATTTTCTTTTGGAATTAGGTTCAAGTGTTTTATAAAAAAAAATTCAATCTATGAGGAAATAGGGTTATATTTATATCCCTGTTATTAGTTAAATTTTATTGTGTTTTTGAAGGAATTAATTTAATGAAATCCATTTATTTTAAATGGATTATGATAGAATGATGTTTAAGAACCCCATTAATTTCATGGGTTATGCTATGATAAATGATTTCTGTTTCTATGGAACATGTAAGAATGGTTTCATTATGAGATGGGTGGGACATATATCAACATTCAATTAATTATGTAAAAATTTATATCTCATGAGATAGATACTACTCACATGACATGTAAATCTATTTCAGTAATACAAGGATGGAATGAGGAATGAACTCAGTTTAGTAATGGATTTTTTCTGTTATGTCAGTCTTGGAAATGAGATTTGAATTATATGAAATGATTTTCTATGAATATGTGTGTATTCCATGAAATTTTATATCTTATTATTTGAATATTGTGATTAAATTCCACTTTTATGATTTATCTCATGTCATGATATTTTGATCTTCTATATACAGGATAAGATTTTCAAATGTTCTTATCTTATGATTATGATATGATTGATATTTACCTTATTTACAATTACAATTAATTTATCCTCTCCATTTCATATGCTTATTTTCCCTAGGTCCTGAATAAGGGTATTAAGTAAGATATGCCAAAAGGAGTCTATTTTATAATAAATAAGCGGGAGACAATGTAGATGTTTTATGAACCAGTTGTTTATGTTTACCAGTTTCTAAAGACACTAATCCCATATGGTACTAGAATGGTTTTGTTATGTTATGTAAGAAATATTATTAAAAGTTTATGTACTATATAAATGTAAAGTATGGTCTTGTATATTACAAAAATAGACACAAAAATATTAAATTAGTTTAGTTCATTTGGAAACTTGTAAGCATAAAAATGGTACATAAGTGAGATACACTTTGTCTTACTCGATTCTTCATGACTACTACCCTTCTTAGAAAATTCATAAATAACACATATCCTCATAACCACGGTAGAAAAATAATCAAAAGTGGTGATATAAGATTCTCAGAAAGGGTAAACAATAGATATGTGTAAGCATAAACATGAGAATAATGATATGAGAATGTGATCATAACACTAGATGACCATATCATACATATAAAAGATCATAAACATCAATCAAGGAATAAATAATGGATGTTAATAAGACCTTAATCACAAGTAAAATCAATAGAATAATCCATGAAATCATATCATAGAAATAAAACGTGGAATTGTGGCAGACATGTTAGCATATAAAAAGATTTCCATAGTATTCAAGGCATTGCTGCCAAGGCCATCTTAGTAGTAAGGGATTACTCCCATGATTATTTTAGTATTCAAGGCTCACATCCAAGACCATAATAATGAACATATTAATTTACGTAAATATGTTCACTCCCTGTTCCATCCAGGTATATATCATTAGATATAAATATTTACCTAATTAATTGGATGAACAGAGAAGTCCCACCCATATCCTAATGAAATAATACTTATATGTTCCACTAGATTAAAAAAATGATTTCATAACCCATGAAATGAAGTGGGTATCATAACCATGTAATCATATCATAACCTATGGAAAAGTGAGATGTTTCTAAATCATTTAATTATCGAATAACTCATGAAAAAATAGAGTTTCATAAGCATGTAACCCATAGAAGAAACAGGTTTCCTAAAAATCATACATCAAAACATAAACCATTTGGGAAAAGATTTTGAATTTTACCCTTGAATAATATCCCTATAAAGGAATAATTAACACCAAATGATGTAATCTTAGATCAAAACTAATTTTGAAATTTTCATTAAAAACATTTCATGAGGAAAATATTCCATCTTCATTGAAATATTATTTTTAAAACATAAACCCTTTTGGAAAAACTTTTCCATTTAAAATAGATTTGAAACCATATTATTAAAGATTTTAAAATAATAAAACGTTTTAAAATCCTTTTTCTTATATATTAACATAAAATATATTTTAAAAATATGTTTTTGAATTTTTTTGGAAAACATGGTTTTTGAAAAAAAAACAAATTTCTAATTGAAGAGAGATATATATTAAGCTGTTTTAAATAACATTTTCAAAATTATATTATAAAACAAGGAGTGATAAAATAGTGAAAATACATAGTGAAATCATAACTAACTATATCAAAATAAAATTCACAAGTTTTCATTTAAATATGGGTCATAATAGTTCGTCAATGAAAGTAGAATCATAAACAATTCTGAAAAACGATGAGATTGTTGAAATAAAATCTTACCAAATTGAAATTTTAAATAATACTCACCATGTAATAAAATTAGATTACATGAAGCTGAAAGTATAATGAAAATATTGCTATTCATGATATAAAATTTAAAATGGATTAGTATACACCTCATAGAGAAATATAGGTACAGAACATGGAATGTGTCTCAAATAAGGGAAATTTAGAGAAAATTACATTACCGATTTGGAAACATTTGAATCGTAAACCTCATGAAAGAAATATCAGAAAATGGATATGTAAATGACCATAAATTTTAGGATAATAGAAACAGAATACATTACTATTTATTATATTCACCACACAACATAAACCAGTGGTGAATAAGGCATATGTGCCATAGAAATAAAAGTGAGACTTAGAAACCCTTACATTATGTATTGAATTTCATCATAATTATTAGATCATCCTATATAATAAATTTAATGTTATTATACAACTTCAACGTAACAATATTATTATACCTAATACCATTATTGTATTTATTATTACATTAATTACCTTTTTATTAACAATTCCTTGTTAATGTTACGTTTGGGGTAATATTCACCTTGTTTTTTGTTTATGTTTTGACTTATTATTATTGGTCCTCTTAATTAGGTAATGATTTAAATATCATAAATATTAATTATATAAATATTTATTCTAATCTATAAAAGATATATATATAAAATAAAATACATCATTCATGAAATGGTTGGTCATACGTACGAATGGACATTATTTCCAATTAATTTTCATTTGGAAAGAAAAAATGCAAATGATATATATATATATATACTAAAATTATAGTAAAATTATTTTTTCATATTGAAAATATAATTTTTCAAAACCCATCCTTAAGAAATTCCATATAAAGTGTGAATTAATCACAGTTCTTTGAGAAGGTGATAGTCTACACATCCACAAACGAAGTTATCATATTTAGAAAAAGTGAAAAAAATAAAGTTATTTGTTATATATTGATTAAAAAAGCACTAATAAATCATAAATATCATAAATGAGATAGAAAAATATTATTTCCATAATATTTAACAATCACGAGAGGTGTTAATGGAAGAAAAGGTATGATATTGTATCAAAACTGGTAGTCTACCGTACACATGAACAATAGGTTCGTTACCACCTTTTTGGAATTGTGCATAAGTTTAGGTCGAACCCTTAGAAAAAAATAACAAAATATGGAGGATACTTAGGTTATTATTTTATAATGGAATAAGAATATAGGATATTTATATAATGAGAATAAACCAAATTAGATTGTGGAAGGATGTTACCTCTTCTTTTGGAAACATCGCTTGGTTTGCACCAAAGGGCTTCATTGGTTGGATTTATGCCCATAGTGAGGTTTATATATTTATGTTAGGGAAATTTTGAGGATATTATGGTATTTTTTGGACAATAAAATGGATTTAGAGGTCCAAAGAAGTGATGGTGTTGAGTTAGCTTTTATAGTGGAAAAGGAGTTACATTCTTTATAATATAAAAATTAAAACATTATTGAGAGGCCTCTTTTACATAATGGGCCTACAATAATTGTAAATTTTCAATAAAAGAAGGTATGTTGTATAAATATGTCCATAAAATGTATTTTAGACATTTTTCTAGGTTATGTTTTCCACATAAGATAATGTTTAACCATAATGTAATCTTGTTTTCACCTTAATCCTCGTTGTTAATTTTAATTACTTTCCCTAATATTTTTGGTCAAATATTAAGTTTAACATATTATATATTGTGAATTATTATGATTAAAAATAGGTATTACATATTTACAAATTATAATAACAAAATGTGTAGAAATTAATTTAAAATTAAATTCTACCGATGTGTTTAGATAGCGGGGTTTTAAGCAAAAATAATTGAATGTGTGTAATGTTTTTATATCCAATATAAATGTGAAAATGTATCTAATGAAATAAAGTGGAATAATGGATTTATTATATATCTAATAACATATTAAAACAAAATTAATATATAATTTATCAAAATAAACTAATTATACTAAAAAATTGTTTTTATTTGAAATTTAGTATTTTTCACTATTCATCAAAAAATGATGTTTTCAGAAAAACACCAAAATTTATTCCTAAGATAATTTTGACATTTTGAATTAAAAAATGATGTTTAATTTATCAAATTCAATTTATAAAAGTGTATAATTTAATTTTATTACGATTCATAGTAGAATTTAAAAATCATTTCATTTGAGAAAATAGTATTTTCAAACATACAATGACTTTACTAAAAAATTATATTTTTTATTATTATGAAATGATTATAAATAATAATTAAAAATTAATTTTTATTATTCATATTAATACATTTAACATCTATGTTGTAACTATCATTTTTAAATAATTATAACACACTTCCCCCACAACAACTTCCTAATGATAAAGTAACTGCCTCCTCAGATGCGGCAACATCCTCTTCTGATTCTGACTCAGAAGAGTCATCTTGTGAGAATTATGACCCGACATATAGGAATGAATATCAATTACCAGAAGATCTTGAGATCCCAATTAAGCTTTACTCATGGATTGAAGGGCGAGACAACATTTCTTTTGGTCAGTATAAGAATGGAGAGATGTCAGCGGATACATACCTTGATCTCCGAAAGAGGATGTTCATCAAAGTGGTTGAGGAATTTAAAAAGGACCCAAGTTTTAATTTTAATGACATCACTGGGAAGTAATAATTCTCTAGGCTTCAATGTATCTAGATCTTCCAGATATGTGCTATTTTTCTCTATCGTTTTATAGATTCCTTACACTGGTGTTATTCTTCTGCTGCTTTCTCTTCATCAGTTGTCCCTATTGAAGATACAGAAATATTTTCCATCTTGACATGTTGGTTCAGTTTTCTTCCAGCTGGTCTATCCTATGGATGGTTTCAGTCTTCCATGCTCACTAGTACAAGTAGACATGTGATCTTCTTGGTTGCAGGTGTGAGGCCTCTTGTTTGATCCTACATTTATATTGTTTCTCTGTAATTCTCTACTGGTGTAATTTCATTTCACCTCATGGATTCTGTTGTATAAATTTTGGTTTTAATATATTTCTTCGTACATTGATTGTGTGAACAATTCATGTCAATTTATTTAAAAATAATAATTAATTATAATACTAAAATTTTCTTTTGTAGAAACTCAATTTCATGTGTAACGAAAGAAAATTTGGTGTTTTATGTAGGACAAGATTAACTTGTTTAAAATTATAAAAAGAATAACTTGGTGTACTATGAAATAAAATACATCATATAAAATAAATTTATACAATAAAAATGTTCATAGAAATTGGATTTGTTTCATTCTACCCCCTTAAAATGAATTTCTCCTTAAAAATTTATCATTCTAGTACAAAAAATGATTATACTTCTACATTATCATATCCTCATTTTCCCATGTAGTTTCCTCTATCTAGTGATTTATCAACAATAATCTGGCGAGGGTACTGGTCTTCTTTCATAGATATTACTAGGTATGATCCATTATTTCAATTGGTTATTCCTCATGAAAAATATCACACTCTAGTGTCATGACCTCGATGATCAGTACATGTGAATGGTCAGTTATTTAATTCCTCAAGAGAGATACATGGAATGAATCATAGAAATGATAGAGGGTTAGAGGAATAATAAGGGATGTGTTATTGTACCGATATAATCATAAATATCAAAGGGATCGATATACCCTAGGATTAGTTTCCCTTTCCTCTTGTATCTCATACGCTTCATCCAGTGAGAGATTCATAAAAAAAATCTCACTATCATAAAATTATAGATCGAATTAATGTTTTTAACCATAACTATTATTCAAACACCAAGATTCCATGATATTATTCTAAATTGTTCTAACCATATCGAACAATTTTTTTTGGAAATCTTAGGTCCCAATAGCCTTCTTTATGTAACTTTTTTCGAGCACATTTGACCTCTATATTTCATTAAATAGGGAGATTAAAAATGATCCATATGAATTATTGAGTGAAAGATATTGTTTCATGAAATATAAACTAGAGGAAGGTGTTGATCCTAACGACATTTGAGATACATAGAACAATATCGCAATAAATCCCCCAATGTTCTACTTATTCTTTCATACTGACCATCCAATTGAGGATGATAAGTAGTGATGAATATCAATTATATATCAAGGGCAAGATGAAGTCTACACCAAAACATTGATGTAATCCATGGATCCCAATCAAATACAATATAATATGGTACTCCAAGAAACTATACAACAATCTTAATGTATATCCTATAAATATGATCCACAGGGAAGTATTCTCTTATAGGAATAATGTTTACTGATTTAGTAAGGTAATAAACTACCACCCATGTAAGAACCTGAATATTGGGAAGGAATACTTTTCATTTAAGTTTTTTTAATCCCTTCATTGGTTAATTAAGTTCTTACCCAAGTCCTTAAGGAGGCTCGAGGGTATTTAGAGGGTTTGGGACATGAAACAGAAGAAAAGTGTATTTTCTAGGTAGGCCACACGGTCTGCGCACGGTTAGTGCTAACCATGTGAACAGAACAAGAAATCATGCAGCAGATGGGATTTTGGATGTTTTCCTCTGTAGGGTTTGCACATGTTTTGGGAAACTGTGCAGGTAGACCGTGCGGCCTAGAAACTTTTAAAAAATTACAATTTTTCTGCTCTGGGATTTTAATACCCATCTCTGGATTTCCTTCCATCCACAACTATTCATCCTTGGGAAAAACCAAATATCTCAATGTCCCCAAGAGATCAATATCCCTCATTTCTATGGAATTTTTGGTGTCGTTGGTTGCAGATAGAATATCCAGGTAAGGATAATCCCATCCTTACATCACTTTTGATTTCACTGTTTTTATCTTCTTCTCCTCTCTTTTGGATGATCTAAAACCCTACTCTAGGTGAGATCTATGATAAAGCTTCATGGTTTGGTTGAACAGAAATCAAAGGGCTTGATTAAGAGTACATTCACCAATAGAATTGGGGTAGGTGTTCTATAATTTATATCTCATGGGTTATTTGTGGATTTTTGCATGTCTAGGTTGGTTCTTGGGTGTCTCTTGGACTATTTTGATCACTCTGGGCATGTTTAGGTAAAATGGTTATTAAGATGGTTAATGGAAAACCTCATGATTCCCATGGGATGCGTTGAGGGTGATTATAATAATCTAGGGCCGCCCCTGTGGGGTGCCAACTTTCTTGGACCTAGGGATTTGTGAATAAAAAGTGATATTGTTTCTTATTTATGTAGATCCCTTGATGAACACGTTTATGGGATTTTTTTGTTGGAATATATGTTAGGTGATGCACCTAGGATTAATAATAACCTAAGGGATATTGGGTTAATTTGTGGAAATGATTAAAGGCCATAATTTGATTTATTATGAGCTTGGTAATGTAGCCTAGTGAGTTAGGCGAGATGAGAGAAGCCTAATGAGATATGCACAATGAACCAATACATAGTGAGATAAGATTAATAAAAGGGAACTCGGCTAAGTGGATAAATGATGTGAAATGTGGTAATTGTGTTAATAGGTTAAGGCACTGTGTTAACTCTCATGTTATTCTTATGATTTATGTTCACCTTGGGAAATTTGTTGTGATGTTGTGTGAATGGTTAATGGATACATTTATGCATAGCATGTTCACATGGCTTGGTAGAGTGGGGAATTGACTTGAGGATCTACGCCCACAGGTCTAGTTTCACGAATGATCTAAACTCCACCCCTAATGCATGGGTTAGGGAAGAGGACTCAGGCTCTATTCCCCTAATGGTGGAATCAACCTGAACTAAGTCTTCGAGGTGTTGATATAGTTTATAAGAGATTGTTAGTCATAGTGAGATAGAATAAGAGTTCTTTTCCCTCATGCATGTGTTTGTGTACTTTAAGCCCATCTAACTTATTGTGTTTAATGAACCATGGTAAATTCTTTGAAATGGTAATATAAGAAAATTGTAATAAATGTTGTTAATCGACTAGAACAGGTTAAGGCACTTAATCATTTTATTTGACATTTATTGTTCACTTCATGTTTTTCATTAACAATTGTTTATACCAGATATTTTGTAGACACTATTGGTTATGGCCTTATAAGTTGTAATGACAACCGACTCAAGACATAGAGGGGTACATGAGAAGTCTTCATGTTTGTAGGATAGGAAAAGGGGGAAATATCTTGCAAGGGAGTTCAGTTGGCATGGGGGTTTGTAGAGGAGGACCCAGATGTGGTGTTGGGGCCATTTTTTGGATTTTTATTGTTTTCCTTCATTTTGGGTTTTGTTCACTTTTCCAGTTATTATGGCATGAAATATTTACTATTTGACATGGTTGAACCCCATTTTGGGGAATGGTTGATTATACATACACATGTGTTATTGGTTATTATTCCGCTGTCTTATTTTCCTTTTGTTATGGATTACTTTGATAAAAAGGGGGTATAGTCTTCCCAATTGACTATTTAGACCCCTGTAGCTAGTAAGAAACCATTGGAATATTGGGAGGCGTTCTTAAAGTTATGTCACCACCCGACATAGAGCACCAGTTTAGAGGCTTCCAGGTTGGGGACGTTGCAAAGTGGTAATAGAGGATGTCTTACTTCTATTTCTCTAGAATCTTTTTATTTGGAATAGTATAAGGAAGTGAGGATGTGTTGGGTCTTGGTAATGAGCTTGTTATTGGGAGTAGATAACCCATGTACGAGGGAAATCTTATGTCACCAAGGGTGGTAATTGTTGTTCTTGATTTTTTAGTGTTGCAGTTGATGATATGTCACCATTCGCTGATGCACATGCTATGTGATGTAACCGTTATAGGATATTTGGCTTGTGGTCTCAATTTCATGAGGTTGTGTGCATTCATGCATCATTGTAAGCACCTATAGTGATAGGTGGAATGCATCATGGTAGGCACACGCAGGTTGTGTGTGTGAGGCCTAAAAGATAGAATTCACATTGAATCTTGATAAATGAAATGGGAAAATGTCATAAAAGAAACAATGAAATTGGGTCAAGATAAGAAAATGATAAGCGATGATTAATGAAATATGTGTAATTAAGGTATTTTAATGAATTGATAATGTTTTTCATAACATGTGTTGTGAGACTTTTGGTAGTTTTTGGTTGTTTACCCCATGTGGACAATGGACCACAGAAGGGATGGTCTGGGTGATGTTTTCATAATGTTATGGTTTGTTGGGATGGTACATGTATAGTGGTTTGTAGTGGTTGGTGATGAGCCATATAGTTATGAAGTTGTGAAAGTTTTATGGTATGTGTTCTAAACCATGTTTTTGGAAATGTAGAAAAATGCCACCACGACATCGAGTGCTAATTGGGTAACAAGAGGACGATGCAGAGAACACTTCTCCTATATAGGAGAGAGAGAATATGGTGATCCAGGAAAGTGGAGAAGAGATGCTCTGAGACAACATGGCTCATTTTATAAATATGATTGATCATGACCCAGCGCAGGTTGCACTGAGTATTTTTGTAGTTGACCAGTGAGTTTCAGTTGTAGCACCCTATGACATTTATAGAATATGGTGGGCCAGAGGCATAAGAGTTCAAGATAGAGTATCTCTAGAGGATACTCTATCTTCAAGAGACTCCTATTGTAATGTGAGTCAAGTTGGCGTCTTATATGTTGTGAGGCCAGGAAAAACATTTCTAGGACATCCTAGATCAGACTGATTCGGCTAGGTGGATGTTGTGGAATGATTTCTAGGAAATGTTTATGGAGAATTTTTTCCCAGATAATTCGTGTAAAGAGTAGTCTATTTGGTTCATGAGCCTAACTCATGGACCGATGTCAGTGATTGAGTATGTTGGCCACTTCACTGGCCTGAGATGCTTTGTTCCAACATTGGTAGGGGATGAGACATCAATTATGATGCATTTACAAGATGGGATGAGATATGATATTAGGATTCAGGTGAATATATTTTTCTTGAAGAGGTTTGCAGAGGTAGTGATTTGGGCATTGATCTCATAAGTGAACCAAGAGGGAGCTTCAGGTTGTGGTCTTATCGTGCCAGCTGGGTGGAAAAGTGGTGCAGCTTCCGAGGTCTATAAGCGTCGTTTTGGAAGTTTGTAGAAGGTAAAATGTGTGAAAGGTGTTCATAAGGGAGGGAAAACCTATTATTGTATAAATCAGGTGTTCTTCTATCAGTGTGGTAGGCAGAGTCACATGCATGGCCAGTTTCCTCGACCCCCAGTTAAGTTTCAGTCGTGTGGAAGACTGGGACATGTGTAGAGTTTCTGCAGGAACCCCCAATAGTTGAACATGAATGTTTAAAAGAAGATTCCAAGTAGAGGTAACGTATTAGTTTCTCCATATCAGGAAGGAAGTTGGAGCTCCATGACTTTTACTGGTATGGGTGTTGGATGTGGAACTCTGAGGTAGGATCGTCCACACCAGAAGGTCAGTGCAGTGCAAGGTACATATGCTGGAGCCCAGTGTAGTTGGGCAGGCCAGCTTCATGCAGTTCAGTCAGCACTCGGTGATGGTGAGGCTGGGCCATCGACTCTTTGAGGTACGATCACTGCATCATCTACACCTTTTATTGTATTGTGTGACATTGGTGCCACATTCTCTTTTATTTTTTCTTAGCTTGTGCTAGCATTAGGTTTTCCTGTGGAGAGTGTGTGTCAGGTTATATTGATTGACACTTTGTTGGGGGTGATAAATGAAGATATCAAGAAGTGAAATAGATACGATCTGACAGTTGGTGGGTATCGTTTCCTATGGGACATGATCACTCTTGAGATTTCGGGATTTGTACTGATCTTTTTTATGGACTGGTTGGTGATTTATCAGGTGCATATAGATTTTCACCATCATAGGGTTTCATTCATGTCAGTTGAGGGTGAAAATTATTTATATCGTGGAGAGTGGGATGTTTGAAGAGGTCATACCGGACAATTTTTTCAGTAGTTGGGTCGGCTCATGGCTCAATTATCTTGTCTTCTTCTCGATGATGAAATAGGGGACCAATCTGTCTTCCCTCGTATAGTGGATCAGTTTCAGGATGTGTTTCTTGAGGATTCTCAAGGTTGTCTCCTGAGAGGGATGTTGAGTTAATAATTGAGTTGATTCTAGGAGTAGATCCTATTTTTATTCCTCTATAGTAAATAGAACTATCAGAACTCTATGAGTTAAAGATTCACCATGAGGAGTTGGAGCGTAGGGGGTTCATACGACCTAGTAGGTCTCCTTGGGGATCACTTGTCCTTTTTTCAAATAAGTTTGACTGGGTGTTAAGTTTGTGTTTTGATTATTGGCTGTTAAATTTGATGGGGGTGAAAAATAGGTACACTTTTCCTAGAATTGGTGAACTTTTTGGACAGTTGAGGGGGTGCAATGGTGTTTTGTATGATTGATATAAGATCAGGTTATCACCAATTGAGGGTGAGGCCTTCTGATGTACCACTGATAGCATTTAAAAGTTAGTATAGGTTGTTTGATTTATTGGTGATGACTTTTGGATTGACCATTGTAATGGCAATGCTCATGGATTTGAAGAACCAAATAATTCATCCTTATTAGGATCTGTTTTTTTTTCTTTTTTGACAACATCTTTGTGTACTAAAATACTCATAATGAACATGCCCAACATCTTGATGTCATTCTAAGTACACTAAGAGAGCGTCAGATTTATGCCATGTTCTCAAAGTGTTAGTTCTGGATTAGAGAATTGCATTTTCGTTGAAACATCATCTTTAAGGGAGGTGTGTTGATGTAGCTAGAGAATGTGTATGATTTTGTGTCTTGGGAGCATCCTAAGAGTGTTTCATATGTTCAATGGTTTTTGGGTTTGGCTAGATATTACCAAAGGTTCATCCCAAATTTCTATCACATGGATGCACCACTATCAGACTTGAAAAATAACGGAATCATGTTTGAGTGTTCTAAGTCTTGTCATAATTCCTTTTAATAGTTGAAAATGAAATTGACGACCGCACTGATCTTGATATTACCTGAGCTAGGTGTAAAGTATGTCCTATTTTTTGATGTGTCTGGTATTGAGCTTGGGGATTTTTTAATGAAATATAAGGGGGTGGTGGATTATCGTATGAGTAAATTGAGACCCCATGAGTAGAATTATCCCCATCATGATCATGGGTTGGTTTCAGTAGTGTAAGCCTTAATGTGCTGGAGGTGCTACTTTTTATGGGAACGATTCATGGTGTATACCAATCACAAGAGTCTAAAATATATATTTTTACATATGGATGTGAATATTTGGTAGTGAAGATGGGCTAAGTATCTCCAATATTAAGACATTGAGATGGTATACACAATGGGAAAATGGAATAGTGTTGTTGATTCATTGAGCAGGAAGGCACAGAACCAGGTGGTTCAAGAATCCATCACCAAGTGGAAGGTAATGGCTTTGTTTGCGGAGATACACCTTGATATGAAATATGAAAATAGTTAGGTGATGATTAAATCCATGATGGTTAAACTGACGCTTTTGATTTGAGTTATAGAATGTAATCTTGATGATCATGAATGTTTTTCCATGATGTAAAGACTTAATGGTGTGGATCCACCTTTTGGTGAGGCCGTTGGTATGGATGGAGTTGTTTGTATTCATGGTCATGTGGTAGTTCTGTTTTCCATGCATGATGAGTTTATATTTGAGTTCCATGCATCAAAATGGATAGTGCATCCCGGTTTGACCAAGATTTTTCCTGATCTTTGTAGGCAGATTTGGTGGCTAGTAATGAAAAAGGAAGTTGTGGGATTTGTGGCATGGTTCCTTACCTGCTAGTAGTTGATGGTCAAACATCAATGCACAGGTTGTTTATTTCATCCATTTCCCTTTTTTGAATGGAAGTGGGATGATGTGATGATGGATGTTTTGGTGGGTTTATTAAGGAAAACTTGGAAGAATGATATGATCTTGGTTTTTGTGGATCAGCTAACTAAAGTGGCTCATTTCTTACCGATTCCGGAGACTTATACAATTGATCAGTTGGGTGGGTTATATGTTTGGTAAGTTGTACAATTTCATGGTGTGACAAGAAATATATTTTTATATCATGATCCCTATTTCACATCGTCCTTATGGAAAGGGTTGTAGAAGGTGTTGGGTACATAGGTGCTTTTGAGTACGTCTTTACACCCACATACAGATAAGAAATCAGAGCATACAATCCAAGTATTGGAGGACATGTTGAGGGCGTGTGTATTAGATTTTGGTGGTTATTTGGATAAGTACCTGTTATTTGTTTCATTTTCCCACAAAAACAGTTTTCAGGCTATGGTTCAGAAGGCACCATCTAAGGCTCTCTATGGGAGGCCGTTTAGATCTTTGTTGTGTTGGTTGGCGGCTGAGGAATCTGAGCTATTGGGACTGAGTCTCATGTAGGAGACTTAAAATTTTTTTTGTTGAATTGTAAAAGGATTGAAATATATCGAATTAGGTAGAAGTGATATGCGGATCGAAGACAAAGACCTCTTGAGTTCGAGGTGGTTGATAGTGTGTTACTTTGGGTGTTACCAAAGATGGCTCACCGACAGATTCAGATGCAGGGCATGTTGGTGCCCAGGTATGTGGGGTCATTGGCGATTATGGATAGGATTGGGCCAGTGATGTACCGATTGGATACTCCACAGTGGTATAGCGGGATGCATGTGGTATTTTATGTGTTGCAACTTCTGCAGTATGACCCTGACCCAATTCATGTGGTGTATTTTCAGGATGTTGAGATTCAAGTTAATGCGTCCTTTGAGGAGCATCTGATTTGTATCATGTATTGTAGTGAGAAAGTCTTGTGGAGAAAGGTTGTGTCATTAGTGCGAGTACTATGGTAGAATGTGAATGTTCAATAATAAAAATGGGAGTGGGAATCAAATATGCGATCATAGTGGCCTGATTTATTTTCTATGAAATTGCAATAAAGCATGGGAGATCGGCTCGAGGACGAGTCATTATATAGTGCGGAGGTTGTTAAGATCCCGGATCATGGGAAGGAATGTTTTCAATTGATCTTTTGTTTGAATCCCCTTTGGGGTTAATTAAGCAATTACCCACATCCTTAATAAGGGTTGGGGGTGTTCTGAGAGTTCAGGACATGAAAAAAGAGAAAAGGTTGTTTTCTGGGTAGGTCGCACGGGCTTCGCAGGATTAGTGTTAAACATGCAGACAACCCAAGAAACCATGTTGGAGGTGGGATTTTGGACAGTGTATTCTGCACGGTTTGTGAACATTTAGGAAAACTCTGTGGGTAAACCATTCTGACCAAGAACCATTAAAAAATTACAATTTTTTCCAATTTAGTATTTTAATACCCAACTCGGGAGTTCTTTCCCATTCACCCCACTTTATCCTAGGAACGAACCAAATCTACCAAGGTCTCCAAGAGATCAATATTCCTCATTTCTATGGAAGATTTTTTGTTTTTGGTTTAGGATGGTTACTTTAGGTAAGGCTAATCCCATCCATGCTTCTCTTTTGAGTTTAGGTTTTGTATCTTTTTCTCCTCTCTTTCCGAAGCTCTGAAATCCTACTCTTTGGGTGAGATCTAGGTTAAGGCTTCAAGGTTTGGTTGATGCGGAATCTAATGGCTCTATTAAGAGTTCCTTAAAACACAGAATTGAGGTATGTGGTCTAGATTTTATACACTATGGTTTATTTCTGGATTTTTTCATGTGTGGTTTTGTTCATGGGTTTCTATTTATATGTTTTGAATACTCTCAAAATGATTATGAAAAATCGTTATTAAGAAGGTAAATGGAAGAAATCATGATCCCCTTGGGATGTATCAAGAGTGATGAGACTAATATTGGGCTACACGTGGGGTGTGTTGACTTTACAGTACCAAGGGATTTGTTAAAACAAGTGAGATTGTTGTGTATTTTTGCAGGTCCCTTGTTAAACACAATTATGTGATTTTTTTTGGAATAGCAGCTAGGTGATGCACATTGGCTTAATTTTTACCTAAGGGATGTTGGGTTAATAAATGTATTTGATTAAAGGACATAATGGGAGGGATTATGATCTTGGGAATGAATCCATGTGAGTTAGGTAAGATGTGAAAAGCCTAGTGAGATATGCACAATGGAAGAATACTTCGGGAGAAAAGAGTAATATAAGGGAACTGGGAAAATGGATAAATAATGTGTAATATTGGAATTTTGTGAATGTGTTAAGGAATGGTGTTAATTGTCATGTTATTTTTATGATTTATGTTTTCCATGGGTAATGGTTGTGGTGTTGTGTTAATGGTTAATGGATACATATCTGTATAGCATGTGCACATGTCTTGGTAGAGTGGGGTATTTCTTGAGGTTCTATTTCCACATGTCGAGTTAGACTGAGTCTCTAAACTCCACCCATAAGGCATGGGTTATGGAAGATGATTGAGGCTTTGTTCCCCAACGGTTATATCCACCCGGACTAAGGCTTCGTGGTGAGGATATGGTTAACACGAGGAAGTTAGTTCTAGTGAGATAGGATAATAGTTTTTCTATAATGCATGTGTTTGTGTGCATTAAGACTGTGTAACTTGTTGTGTTTTATGAACCATGGTAAATGCGTTGAAATGTAAAGATAAGGAAATTGTAATAAATTTTGGCAATGGACCTAAACTGGTAAAAAACATTATACTTTTCTTTTTTCATTTACTATTCATTTCCCTTTTTCATGCACAATTGTTTATACCAGATATTTTATAGACACCATTGATGGTGGCCATCTGAGTTTTACTCACACCCTGCTCGGGCCACTATGGGGTACCCGAGAAAGCATTATTTTTTGTGGTCGGGATAAGGGAAAAGGCTCTTTCTAGGGAGTTAGTTAGGCGTGTGTGTTTGTGGAGGAGGACTTTGACTTGGTTTTATGACCATTTTTTGGATTTTACAGTTTCTCTTTTTTTTTGGTTTTTTTCACTTTCTCACATGTAGTATGAAATGACATATTCACTATTGGACATGGTTTTAACCTATTTTGGGGAATTGTTGTTTATGCATACTCTTATGTTATTGGTTATTATTCTACTATCTTGTTTATATTTTGTTATGGAAAACTCTTGTAAAAGGGGGTATAGTATCCCCAATTGACTATTTGGACCCCCACTGCTAATCAGTATCCTTTGGCATATGGGGAGCCATACTTAAGTTCATGTAACCACCCAGCATGGTGAACTAGTTTATTGGCTTCTCGGACGGGGAAGTTACAACCCATATTGCATCAAATACCATTGAGTTGTTGGGGAGTCCAACAAAAAAATCCATAGTTTTGTTCTTTCATTTCTATTCTAGTGTGGGTAATGGATGCAACATCCCCTTAAAATTTTGTCTTTAACCCTTAACATTCTACAATACATAGTACATAGATACAAACTTTGTGATATCAATCTTCATCCAATCCCCCAATAAGTATTTTTCTAGTATCTATACATATTCATACTTCTAGGGTTAATTGAGATTGAAGATCTATGATATTCATTTTATAAATCCTTCTTTAAATATGGTATGGAAGGAACACAAACATGGTTCATAAACCATATCATTCCATTTAAATCATGATTAAATTCCACAAAGATTCTAACCTTCTTATGCAGTTATACATATTCTTTCTGTGCCATTTTTCTTCAATTGGATAAAGGGTTACACATTCAATTGATCAATGTAATATTTTTCCCATCCTACAATATTTCTAGATACAAACTTTGAAAGTCCAGAAATATTTGATCTTTTGCGATCCACATCATGGACAAGATATAATGATCTTTTCACCCAAAATCATCATCCACCCTGTTCACTTTCCTTGGGTGATAATGTATTGAGTAGTTATAATATTTTATTAGCTGTACATATCTTATATGGAATATGTTCAACACCTTATATGTGAATATATATTTCAAAATTTTATGATCGTTATATATATCAAACTTTTCTCCACAAAGATAATGTCTCTATATCATTAATGTAAAAATCACAACTAACACCAAATCATGAGTTGGGTAATTTTTTGAGGAATATTAACTGTTCCTGAGGAATATTCTATAACCATGTTATTTTTCATGATAAAACATCCCAATACATTTTTGGATGCATAATTAGTGGTTATAAACCCTTCCCCACTATAAGGTAATGTAAGCACTTGTGTGATGTCTAAACTTCTCTTTAGTTCCTTGAAATTTTACTTATATTCATTTTTTCATAGGAACATGGTACCCTTACAAGTTAAATTGGTTAGAAGATTATATAGTTTGGAAAAATTATCTAAAACCCATATATACTAAATGGATGTAATAAAAAACAATAGATATCATTCATCTTGGTTGGTCTAGGCCAACATTTAACAGCCTCATTCTTCAATGTATCAACTGTTATACACTCTATTGTGATTATATGACCCTAAAATGAAAGCCTTAGAATCCAAAATTCACACATTTTAAATTTTAAATACATTTTATTCTTACTTAGGATATTTCTTACAATTATATGGTGATATTAATTCTTTTCATTTCACTTTGGATAGAAAATACTATCATGTATAAAGACTACATCAAATTGATCATGTTAATCCCTAAAGACTCCATTCATAAAATTCATCATGATTGCAGGGGAATTAGAAAGACTAAAAGGAATCTCAATATATTCATCATTAATATACCTTATATAGAATGTTGTCATGGGTATATTCTCCATCTTTCCCCAAAATTGATGATATCCAGAAAGAAGTTAAATATTTGAATATTATTTCACACAGTTGATCAAAAAAGTAATAAATACAAGGAAGATGGATCTTTTTCTTGATCATCAAATTTGTCAGCCAATGAAAATCAATTTAGAGTGACATTGATCAGTCCTAATTTTTCGGAAAAATAAAAAGTGCACCCAAAGTTGGAACACCTAGATTAATAAATCCCTTAATATTAATTTTAGGTGAGTCTCTTATATATTTATTTCCACTCAATTGGGTCCATTCCAAATAGAATCTTGTAAATTTATATAGAAACATGTATGAGTTATATCAAGAACTCAATTTACCATTTTTTGTGAATGTCTAGGAAACATATCTAGAGAGACATCCCCAAGTTCCCAAAAAATAGTCATATAATTGATGTCAATTTTCTCACACACCATTTGAGATAAAATGCCCTTATGAATGGGAACTAAGACCCAATCATTGCATGTATTCTACTTAGAATTTTCATACTTATCATCACATTTATAGATGATCCTTGGTTGGTTATAAATATCAAATGTAACATCCTTTACTCATTAATTGATGTGGGATTTATTTATATAATGATAATAAATTACTAATATGACATAAAATTATTCTATAGAAACAATGAAATGATTCGAAATAAGTACCTTCCTACAAAATTTAACTGGAGAGGAATCATGGACTTGATATAAAATCATTATAAAATTAAATATTTTCATAAATAATTAAAAATCTAATAATTTTGGTTTAATATTAATAACCATTGAAAATTTTTTAGATATGAATGAGTGGGTATATCTAAAATCAAATAAGACATGATCAGTTCTAATGTGGAAGGTAAGTATACCTTTCATGAAATCATTATCATAACCCCCATCAGAAATAGTGATGATGTTAAATTTCCCCTTGTCCATTTTCTTAATAGGATGATGACATCGATCATTATAATTCATATATAGTTTTGGTAACTAGTTATCATAATGATAATTCTTCTTACACATGTAGCACTAAAGCGGGGGAGGTCCATTATGTGCAACTTTCTCTCCATTCACATAGTTAGCTAACTTCTTCCCATCAATTCTGCAATCAAATTCCAAATGACCATACCATCCTCACGGAAAACTATTATTAGACCACTTTTGATAATTTATTGTAAGCTTATTTCCACACATAGAGCATAACTGAAATATAATCTTCTTTTTTTCAAGTTTTTTATATTTTTCATTAAGCTCAATATACCTTTTCATGTCAAAACCCGGACATTGAACTATAAATCCATCATCCATTCTAACCATTATTGCACAAAAAAAAATTATTCATAGACACTAAATTCACTTATGGACAATTTCATTTTAAGACGGATCGTTAGGACACTGAAGAAGCTATAAAATTTAATTTCTGGTAGTATGACAATATCATAAGTGTACCTCACTAGTCATGTGAAATTATACTTATAGGTACATACAGATTCAACATCCCTTTTTTAAGTCATGTAAAACATTATCTAACTTTTTTAAAAAGTATATGAGGAATGTGATTATTGGAAAATAAGTTCCTACAACTTTCACAATCCATGAATTCAATTTTAACTTTTTTCCATGTATTCTTCATTAGATTCCACCACTAGTCTCCTACAACTTCATACTGATAAACAACCAGAATTATTTTCTCATGTTATAAAGGATAAAGAATGGGTAATATCTCTTCAGTGGAACTGATTAATTTTTCATAAAAAAAGTGGATTATAAGACACCTTGAAATAATGTGGGAGTTTCGATATGAAGGACTCAACATAATTTCTCCCCTTTATTTCACATTGGGAAGATTAGTTCAATTCATAGAATGAGAAATTTTAGTGAGCATATTAATGATATTTCTCCTTCCAAATACCATAGAATTCGGTTTTTCCAGGAGGAAAATAATGTCATTTTCATTGTAAATCATTATTAACATGCTTCCCTTAGGTTGTAGCCATTGACTAAAACAAAAAATCATTGAGTAATAAATAGTTATCATAATGATGAACCACATAATCATGAAAAACCTCATATATGATGTTTAATGTTTAAAACCATTTTATATATATGAAATCATAGGTTTAGCCAAGGTTATTAATAGATAACATATATTTAATTCCTTCATGATGGTGTGTGAATATTTTTTGAATTCCTTAATTATATCCCTTGGAGTCTTAATCTATGTGTGAATAAGTCCAATTTTTCATTAACCTATTCCCAATTGAGTATAGTTGAATATGGTGTTTTTATGGTGGTTAACCCTAGGTAAATATTTTTCATAACCACATACACTTGTAGTATCTAGAAAGTGATTAATTATTAGGAAACCAATCACTCTATACCTTACCAAAATTCTCTAAAATTTTCAAATATTTTTCTTTATCATTAGAATTATCCTTAGACATGTCTATATGGTTTTCACCAAGGTTTTCACATCCTAGTTACAACATGTAAACTTAAATAATTATCCAATAATTAATATAGTGAACTAGGCATAACATACATAAACATTACATCATTTTTGAGGATTAATTTATCCATTACCTAGATTTACCATATTAGTTTCGTAACATTGGAATCTTGTAAACAGAAAAACTAGTATATAAGTTCGCTACACTATCTCTAAGTAGGTTCATCATGAATAGAACCCTTATATGAATCATCACAAATAATACATATCTTCATAACCTGGTGGACAGAAACATAAATAGCAGTGAGATCAGATGCTTAGTATGGGTAAACAAGGCGGATGTGAACGCATAAACATGAGCACAAGTGTATTAAAATGTGATCACAACTTGAGATGATCATACACTACATATCTAATAACATAAAAATGAATCATTTCATAAATATTAAATGTTCATAATATATGAATGATAATATAAATCAAGATCATATGAGAAAAAATCATAACATAGGTATAAGACATGGAATTTTGGAATACACAAAATTATATAAAATAATTTTATATTTGTTGGGGCATCTCTTCCAATTCCATATTAGTAATATTTCTTCACTCCGCTTATTATCTTGGAAGTATGGGTTCACTCCCATGACCATATTAGTAGTTAAGGATCACTCCCAAGACCATATTAGTAGATAAAGTCCATTAATGAGCCGATTTGACTCTCTGTAACATCCATTTCTAGATCATGATATATAAATCTTTACGCATTTCATTAGAGGGAGATATATGTCCCACCCATATCACAATGAATTCATATATACGGGTTCCACTAGATCATAAAAATTCATAATTTCGAAACCCAATAATGAAATTGGTATCATAAACATGAAATCATATCATAACATATTGAATATGTACATAATTCATAATTATGTCATAAAATCACATCCTATTAAAATAATTGGGTTTATTGAGTATAAAAACTATGGAAGAAAAATTGGTTTCATAAACATATTTCCATGAAAACATAAACTATTTAGAGAAAAATATGATTTTTATCCTAGAATCAAATCCTCATAAAGTCCTATGTCACAGCAATGTATGTCATCTTATATGTGAAATAATTTATAAATATACTTTAAAAACATATATTGGGGAAACAATTTATTCTTTAAAAAACAATTTTCAAAAAAAACTTTTTGAAACCAATTTTTTAAATTAGTTTGGAAAACATATAAATGAAGCATTGAAAACCATAAAACTATTAAAATTATTTTCAGTTCGAAAGGTGATTAAAATATCATTTATAAAAATATGTTTTGAATTTTTTTTCAAACATGGTTTTTGAGTAAAACATGGTTCTTATTGAAGAGAGATATGTGGTCATATTTCCTTTAAAAAAATTCTTATTGTCTTACATACCTTAGAGTTTAGAAATGGTATTAATACATGGATATTTCATGAATAAATAGAGGAGAATAAAATAAATATATTTTTATTGAAATATGGATCACTATATTTTATCAATGAAATTCTAATCATTAACAATCCCGCTAAACGATGTGTTTTTTGAAATAGAATCTGACCACTTTATAACTTTGAATCATACTCCTAATGAAAATAAGACATTAAATAATGATTAAAATATAATTAAAATAATTTTATTCATTATATAACATCTAAAAAGGTATCTTTATACACCTTTTATAATAATATAGGTGCATAACATGAAATGTTTCTCAAAAAAGGAAAATCGAGACAAACTTACATTACTAATTTGGAAACATTTGATTTGTAACCCCATTAATGAATGATCATAAAATTGATATTTAAATACCCATAAATTTTAGTATAATAATCATATGACACATTAATTTGCAGTATATTCACCAAAAAAATAAATTAGTGTTGCATAAGGCATAAGTCTCATTGAAATAGAAGCGAGATAAAAAAAAACCCCTACCTTATGTTTTGACCCCCATCGTACTCATTTAAACATCTTGTATAATAAATATATTTTTATTAAAAATATACCATAGAAAATTATTATTATATATAATACTATATATTAATTAACTATGAATTTTTATTACCCATTTATTAACAATTCCATGTTAGTGTTATGTTTCAGGTAATATCCGCTTTGTTTTTCATATATGTTTTGACTTATTATTCTTGTTCATAATAATTAGTTCCTAATTTAACAATTCATATAATGTAAAAAATGATATAAATATCATATATATTTATTATATAAATATTTATGATAACATATAAGATGTGTAAATTGAAAATGAAATGCACCACTCATGGAGACGGTAGGTTATAATTACGCATGATTGATGTTTCAATTTAATTTTCATGCTGATAGAAAAAAAAAGTAAATTATATATATATATATATTTATTTATAATTCCAATAAAATTATTCTTCCATATTTATCAAATAATTTTACCAAACCCATCCTTATTACATTTTATGTAAATTGTGAACAAATCACATCATTTTTGCGAGGTGGTATTCCACACATCCACAAACAAAGTTATCATATTTACAAAAACTGTAAATCAAGATGGTTTGCGTTATATAATAATTAAAATAGCTTGAATAAATCGAAAATGTCATATATAACAAATAAAAATAATATTTACATCATAATCCTCAACCCTGAATGGTGGTAAAATAAAAAACTAATGATGTCATTTTATGAGGCAGTAGTTCATCGTAAACAGAAATGGTAAGTTCGTTAACCATTTGATGGAAGTTTGTGTATGTGTTGGTCATAAAAGGACATAAAAATTAGTTCATTTGAGAAAATTTGAATTTCCAACATAAAAATACATTAACAAAAAAATATATATTATATTATCAATATGTTTTCGTTTTATAAAACCACAATAAATAATATTTCAAAATCTGTTATTATTATTCATAATACTATGATTAATGGAAATGTTATATCTATCTCATTTAAATAATAATAATAATAATTTTTTTTTGTAGAAACTCAGTATTTCATGTAAGCAAATACAGGTTGGGGATTCATGTAGCGTAGGCTTAACTTATTTTAGTGTACAATGAAAGATTAATTTGGTGTAGTGTTCAACCCAATAAATAAAAGAAAATTAAATTATTAAAAAATTTGGTTCTTAAAAACCTAGAGTATTGTAGTTTTTATATATATATTTGACATATTATGATAGATATTTGATATTTTTTGACTTTATATGGACTAATTAACCCATTTTGAAAAAGTTATAATAGATATTGAAGGAATGAATGTCCCTAGTATTGATATAATTTAGACTAGTATATTATTATTGAAACCATTAATGCTTCAGTATGATCCATGACCAAAGCTGTCACATGAAGATCTGGTGTGACCCGAGATCTACAGTGACACCTCCTATTCTCCTTATCCCACCCTTCTATTACAACTACTCTCTCATCCAATGTACGAAATGGGTATTTCCCCATGGGGTTGCATGACAACCCAAAGTAGTAAGGGATAAATAAAAAGAGAAAATATTAAAAAAAATTGGATTGAAGCTTACCTCATCTTCAGACACAAGGTTATGCATCACCTTGGTAAAAAATCCTTATTACATACTTAATGATAGAGAAATAATATAAATATGACACTACACATAAAATAAAAGATCGAATGAACATTTATGAATAAATTAATATTAAATTAATAAAATATGATATATCCCTAAAAAATTCGAACAGCTCAGATTTCACCTAACTCATTTCCTATAGTAAAACCATTATTTTTGGAACAATTTAGGGGTAAAAAAATTATCTAATATTTTATTATAGGTGAAATTATCATTTCCCCCCTATACAATTTTACAAACAAAATTTTCAGATTACCTCAGATTTTGAAAACTTGTGACAACACAGATCATCAAAATGTCAATAATTTATGAATTCATGAAATTTATAAATTATAGTGCTTCTTGCATGATGTAAATAGATAAAAACATCCTAAACCAATCCATGTAGTTATATCATGTGAATATGAATCATTCAAACATTATCTAGTTAAGAAGAAAATAGACCAACCTGATCTTTCTCTATAAGAAAATACCCTCAAAACCACATTAGGTAGTAATATAAACCACATAATCTATGTATCAAAGAATTACTATAAATCCAATTGTATTAGTTGGATCGAATAGGGAAACCATCCATTTGAGCATGACAATGAATCATTCATGTGAATGAAAAGGTAGGGATCCCATCATGTAAATCAAATACATGGAAAAAATAAATACATGCTCCAAAAAACATCCCATTATATACTTTTAATTTAGCACATAAAATCCTATTTAAAAGTAAATCATAACATGAATATTATCATACACATTAAAAAATTAGATAAAAATAAATATTTAATTTAATAAAAAATATTTAGTGATTTGATAATTAAAAATTACCCTTTTATTAACCTAAATAAATTAATATATTTAATATGAAAAGAATAGTGAAATACAGTTTCATAAATATCAAAAATATAAATTATATTCTAAAAACAATAATGCTCGGGTAACTCTTAATAATTAATTTTAGCATATTTTCAAATAACATAAGTAGTAAACTATATTTTATAGAGTTTTGGATGATCATAAAATTGTCTTTGGAAGTGTAAGGAAACCAAAAAACATAAGGATAAATCTCAAAGGGATAAAACAAGATATTTATCTTAAAAAAATAGAATACTAGTAACATGTTATATGTTTCCATTATCTTCTAAATTCAGTAGAGTGTGTCTGAAGAAAACCATTGGATAAGTAAACATAATATTTCTACCTTTTATGATTTTATAGCATCCATTGGTTCCATGATGGTTTCCTAAGTGTACCCAAAAACTCTAAGGTATTCTACATTCTTCTTGAGAATGATGAGAGACATTAATAAGGAGTGAGTTTTATCTTCTTTTCAGGAAACTATTGATCACCAAAACATTGAGTGAATATGGTCAACATATATGCCCAGTAATAAAAGTGAATTGTTCTCTTTATTATAGTGAATCATATCACTCATCCTCCTTAATTTTTCCCATGCATTAATACATTTAATTTTCATTTATTTAAGTCCTTTAAATGAAAAATTTATGTATTTTAAATTATCAAACCATTTTCTGTGAAACTAATGAAATATCAAATGGGGGTGGGAGTTTTTATCATCAATTTCATTGAATTTAATATAATAAAAATGCATCATTGTCATACATATATATATATATATATATCATTTATTATAAATGAATATTAAAATAGTATTTTACGTTTACATTCCATGATCTCCCACTTTCACCAACATTCCATAAGGAATTAATTTCAAACATCCCAACTCATGGGGAATCCATCCAAACTCTATTGGATATTATTTCAGAAATTTTTTTCATATTGATGACATACATTGTATTAATATTTATCCTTTTAGTTTCCTCACTATGAGACCACGTTAGCCTCATTATCGTTTAAATAAATTAATAAATATCTATTTTATAATTGTATGGAATGATTGATCTCTAGAAATTTATCTGTGATACTCAATATAATAAGGGGTATGGTGTTATATCCATAAAACATACTCATATATTTATATTAACATGACCATGTACTTCAACTGAATACATATATAATCCATTTTCCAAGATATCAAGTGAAAAATAGACTTGAATCATGATAATCTAGTATAGCAACTCATATTGTTTTGATTATTCGAGAAAGTCTTACCAAGTTGATTAATACATCACTAGTAATTAATTTATCTGATTAACACCTCACATGTCACTCATCCAAGTAGTTGATTACATCGAATGTGAAATAACTAATTGTGGAAATGAATTTTATTAGTCTAATTCAATCAAGGGATATATGTATTTAAATTTACATATTTTTTGAAAAAATTACATTATTGTTATTCTCTAATTTACATCATGATCAAAAACATATTGAACCATCACTATATTATGTAAATCAATATGTTGACTTCTGTAATTGGTGTATCAAGGTAAAATAGTTCTCATGCTAGGTATGTAAAATTATATAGTACAAAAACCTAAATCAAATTGTTATATTACATTACTAAAATAGGATAAAATTTTCCATAATGATAAAATAGTTCATTTTCCCAATAATTCCATATTCATAAATACAATACCTTTCAATAGACAAGAAAAAATGACCATATAGTCATAATATGATTGATGTTTCCATTGTAACATAAAAAATTACACATGGTCCACTTCTAGGTTTCTTGGGGAAAGGAAAACAAATACTAGTAAGATTAGATGCTCAGTAAGGATTAACATATAGTGAAACCATAATTTAGAATAAAAAACGATAAGTTATATGTTAGAAATAAAAAATAACATCAAACCATAATCAATTAAAACTGATGGAATGTCATATAAGTAAAAAAAATAAAAACATAGTTAAAAATAATCATTGATCTCACAAAAATGGAATTCATAATACTAGACATCAAAACTGGTTTTTATGGCCTTTTATAGGAAAATATCTTATCCTGGGAATATGAATACACCAAAACCAAACCTATTCTAACTCATTATTATGATGGAATAAAAAATTATATTCCCCACACATCATCTGATTATGTCCGTCACATTAACCATAAGAGTCTTCAATAACATTCAGACCGCTCCCTATGGAACCTCTTTTGAGTAAAACATGGTTTTCGATATAATGAGAAATATTAAAATAAAAAACTCCCAAAATCAATAGATTAATGTGAATTTCTATGATAATATCCTTGATTTGAAACAAAAGTCATATGGTATTATCAAATTTACAAGATGTATCCTTATCAAAGAAATATATGGGCAGAGGTACTTACTATGTGTTAGGATTTCCATGGAAAATAGTAACTGAATTCAATGACATTCATTTGTAGGAGGAAATATTAATGGTAAGAAATTTCCCTTGTCATTTTTAAAGATATTTTGAATATTCTGAATCATATCCACTAGGAATTTCAAGATACTTGTTCATTCTTACACCCATTCATTGTGTATCAGGGTAGTAACTAAGGAAATACTCACCAAAACATATCAATATGATTAACCCTAGGTGAATATATATTGTATCTAAATATAATTAAAAGTTACTATATCTAGATTTATATTCTAGTATATTACACATACGTTTTCATTACCTAAACATAGGATGTTTCTTCTACCCGGATAAATATTATGTTTTATAATAATTTCGGTAACTATTGAATAAATGTAATGTAACATAGGGATAAAATTATAAACATGTAAGTCCCTTAAATTTTGGGAATAATTTGGTCAAAATATTTCTTTTCAATTTATGCACCATACCGAAAAAATATTATGAATATATATTCATATTCAATGAATAAAAACAATTATAGAAAACCCAACTTATGGATTGGGTAGTAATTAAATTATACAATATTAAAAATAAATGGCATAGATAATATCGTAAAATATAATTAATAAATTTACTTCATGATATAATATCTTATATATTAGTTATATATATACCACAAAAATAAAATATGGAAGATTATAAAAAACATGTATCAAAGAGATGAATTTGAGGAGAAAAACCATTAACTATTGTCCTGAATTTCTCTAATTTTCTTTATGTACCTATATAAAAAACATATATATCTTAATAAATTAATTTTTAACTTTAATTTTATCCATTTTTATTCATACTCTTTATAAATTTACATTCTCTACATGGATTTCGTATATTTTCCCACATCCGAGGTTTATATTTTTGATCATTTGTACTGGTATTATAATTGTAGAGTTATTATTACTTATAATTGAAAATATAATCATTTCTACTTTATTAATGTTACTTGTAGTGATAAATTATAATAATTTATTGTTCTCTAAATTTCATGCATTGGAGTATTGTTCATATTCTATGAAGATGGAATCGAAAATAAGCATGTGTTGTTGATTATTCATGATCAAAGATTGTTTTCTTAATTAATCAATTAATTAATTATATAAAATCTAAATAAAATATAATTATTTGAAAATTCATATAATTTTATTCTAGTAATTATGTTCCCATAGTCATTAATGATATTAAATCATATTATTGTTCAATTGGGTTGTTAAACCAACACAAACATGAACATACCATGAATTTAATGAATGATTTAGAGATTTTTTCCCATAATGTCAATATAACTGAAAATAATATTATTATTTAGTTTCTATTATTTTAATATATCTAGAATTTAAATTATTATACTAATATGTAATTGATATGAAAATATTACTTTTTTTAATAAAATATTATCTTTAAAGCGTGAATGTTTTAAATGATTAAATTGATGTTGTTCATTTGTTACTCATATAATTAATAGGATCTATATTTTTATATATAATACCATTAATGATTTCATAAACATCATATTTATCATTTAATACCATCTCGATAACCAGCCTTGCGAGGTAGTGAAGGAAAATGATAAATTATACATCATGGAGGTCGCAGTCCCCACAGCGCATGAACAACTGTTTTGTTTCTATTAATGGATGGTGTAAGTGAATAAATAATTATAATACCAATTTTATAGTGTCATTAAAATATATAAATTATAAAAATATCATTATATTAGGGATACTAGAATAAATTTTAAATAATATAAATAAAGATAAAACTATGTAGATGATAATACTCAGGTCAGGGAGTAAAATTTTCCGGGGAAGTATCCTCGGAAATGAGGACCCTTGGATAATAAATTGTGACCATAATTTTATGAGAGTGGAATAATATTATAGGGGTGTAAATATAGAAGACATTTTCAAGGAATATGAATTATTAGTATAACAACATTTCTCTTTATTACACATTAATACATGTTTTATTACATAAAATTACACTAAATACAACCTAGGACATCGAGAGGTCTAGTTTTTTTGGGAAATTATATACATTACATAACAACATAGAACATTAAAAGAAAAAAATTTATTGAAAACCAAATTTACATGGAAAAAATGTTCCTGCATATTTAACCAATCTTAGGATAACCTCAGGACATACATAATAAAATGGTGAGTTTTAAATCCTAGTAAGGGAATAAAAATGGAATAACATGATTAAGGCAGTACATGTTAGACAATAGGAATATCAATAGATCATAAAAAAACATGAATCATGTGTAATAATATATCATGATAATCATAACATGGAAAATGTGGCAAAAACATAAAACATTTCATCATAAACATATGTAAAGGGAAAACCATCCAATACATCCTGGTGAAAAAAATTACATAATGTAATTAGGTAAACCCTTGTAAAAACATTATATGTCATGATATTAAAAATTACCGAGTGCATTAGAGCGCTATCAGGGGCACCCTTTATAATCATTTAAATTTCATGCATAAGTGTTCCACAGAGATCATATAACATAGACTCATTCAAGATCATAATTAATTCCACGATCAAGGAATGTGGAATAAATAAATTTAAGTCTCCAATGAATTATTATATGTGCATAAAGTTGTATAACCCTGATTGAGAACATTTTATGGTATTTAATACATAATTATTTTGTAATGGAAAATCATGGTTCAATTTCGACAGTAAAACATCGTCATAAATAATTTCATAAAATGAGTTGATGAGAGATAAAGGAGTATCTCGTCTTTTAGACATGAAATGTATAGTAATAGAGGCATGGAAATACATTTCCCAACATCATGAATTATAAATAAAAGGCATAACATAATAATGAAACATGAAGAAAGAGGATAAAGGAACGAACCCTTACAAATGTTAAAAATGGTAAGGAGTGTATATAATGGTTCTTAGGAAGGATAAATGAGAGTGAAAGGGAATAATATCATTTATAAACAAAATTTCAGGTTAGGGAGATATTTAATCACATATCCAAACTAATTCAAAAATAAAATTAAAATACGTAACCTAAAAGGAGTTCTTGATAAAAGGGGAGTGTGAAATATTTCTTACGGAATTTTGGTATAGTAACGGGTGAAAAAAGGGTTCATAAGAGGGATAAATGAGATTAAAAAGAGATAAAATGATTTACAATTAATATACACTATGAGGTAATAGGTAGTTATGTATCCCAACTTAAGAAAATGGAAATTCAAAAGGTATATCATAAATGAAATTCTTCATAAAAAGAGAGAGAGAATCACTTAATTGAATGTGTGACTCCAAAGGCTTAGAGAGGATTCTTGGGAGATCGGTATTGTGCCTTCGGAGGACTCTAAGGAGTATAGTTAATATTGGGGTCATACTATGAGGAGTTTGAGTGAAGAGAAATGGTATTTTTAGAGGGTTTATATCATAAAAGAGGGGGATTTGTTTTATTAATTTGGTTTTGGAATCTACATAAAAATTATTCAAAACCGCAAACCCTTTCATGGTTGTTTCCCATAGATTTTGAAAATGTGTAGTGGTTTAAATTAATATATAAGAACAAGGCCAAAGGAAAAAAATAATCCCCATTATTATGTTTAGTTGATTCACACTCTCAAAAAAATAATTTTAAAATAAAAAAATATATAATATGTATTGGAGGAATCATTAAGGATTTGTAAAATAAATAAAATAAACATAAAATTACATTATTTTAAAGGTAAAAATATATTTTATTGATGATACCTATTATTGTATTTATTACATCACTATTGGGACATTTTGACGTCCTAAAACACATTTTATACATATAATATATTTAATATATATCCAAAAATCCAAATGTCATAGAAAATCATGAAAAATTAACCTTAAGAAAGTTTCAATATACTAATTCTGAAATTAATATTCATTTTATATAAATAACTTTTTAAATATTTGATTTTTATATTTTAATATAGAAACAGACATTTATTGATAATGACACGTTTTTTACGATAAAATTTTTTGAACCCTTATAAAAATTAAATTTTACTTCATAAAAATTAAAAGGTATTTTTTAATCAATAAAATTTATTTATGATAATATTTTCTGAAAATATTATTTACTTCCAAATTCCATTAATTTATAAAATAATTAATTGAATTTAATAATAACCAAGAATACAACATTTCCTATATTTAATCAAAAACAAAACGCATTTATTATAGGATGAAAATAATTTCATTATTATATAAACAGTAATGAACATATTCCAATAAATATTTTCATGATAAATATCCCTTTAGTGGAAAGAACCCCTAAAAACCTACATGAAAGTGGGAGTTCAAAACCCATTGGGCACTGGTGATGTAGCAGTACTGTAACGTACTGTAGCAGCGGGGACTGTAGAAACAGCTTGTAGTGTAGTGCGGACAGGTCACTGTAGCGGTGGCAGGTGCACTATAGCAGTGGCAGGAACTGTGTGGTATTGTAACAGTCAGGGACTGTACCAATACGATTCACAGAATGGGCCTTGGGCCAAAAATTTGGGCCTACGGGCCATGTAACGGGTTAATGCCTAATGGGCCTTTAGGATATGTAATGGGTCTACCTCTACCTAGTTAAAATAGGTATTTTGTTATCTTTAATAATAAATGAGTCTTTTGCCCCAACTATTTATAAAAGAGTATCAATAATAGGATGAAAATATATTCATTATTCTATACAAAATAAAGTACATATTCCTATTATTAGTGTCTTGATAATTATCCCCTTAATACACAAGCATACTATCTAAGAGTAAGGCGTGTGATGGTGGGGCATTCATGGGTTCATTCAATGAATATGGTTTTGGGTGGGAATATTGATTATTTTGAACATATCTCATAAATGGTTTCACTCATACATAAGTTATTATATCTCGACATGGGATTGGGAAAGGGAAAATCACAGTGTTTCTATCTCCCTCAAAATATCTCATAACTGGTATTCATATGGTTAAATCCTACTAGATAATTCTCACAAATCATATTTCTATATCAATTGGATTTGTTAAACCCCTAAATTTATACTTATCATGTGATTATTGTTTAATGAATATATTATCAATAGTAGTGTTTTCTATTAGGATTTTAAATCCAAATAGATATAATAAAAAACATGTGCATGTGTTTTCTATAACCATAATACATTTAATTAAACCAAAAGGGTGATTTTATTCATAATAGTTCGGTTCATTACAATATTCCCCCCTATAGAAATTTTTCATTCAAAATTTTCTTTTCTCACACTAAAACAGATGAGGGTAACTCTGATTCATCCCCAACTCTATTTCCCATGTTTCTTTTCAATATTTTTTTAAAAACTACACATTTATTAGGAGGATTATCTTATTTCATATAACTTTTTCTCTATGATCTAAGATCTTCATAGGCTTCTAATCATAGGAAAGGTCATTCTAAAATGGTACCACCTCTAGATTGAGTACTTGTGATGGGTCTGGTATGTATTTATTTAAGAGGTATACATGGAATAAATCATGTACTTAAGAATTTTTTGGTAGGAGTTCTAGTTGATAGGCCACTACTTCTATATGATTAAGTATATCAAAAGGGATGATGTACCTTAGATTTCAATCAGAAATAATCAATAGTGGCACTCTGTGCAGCATGACCACTTCTCTAATGTAAATCCATACATATAGATCCAGTTATAATTCCCCTCATATCATAATGATTTTTATTGTCTTTGTAAGATGATCCACAACAACCTAGATAGCATCGTTTACCTTGGATGTCTTTGGAATTCTACTGAAAAGTCCATGGTGATGTTTTCCCATTTCCATGTTAGAATGGGTAATGGTCACATTATCCCATTAGAATTCTTCTTTTTAGCATTAACTAGCTTATATACTAGTAACTATGTTGTATAATCTTTAATATCTATCTTCATGTTATAACATTAATGGTGATCTCATATATCATGATAGATCGTTGTCTTTCATGGGTTAATGGAGAAATTTTAACAATATGCATCATCTAATAGTTCCCTTTTTAACACATGATTTTACAGAACACATAGTCTTGACCCAAATATCATAATTGATTCTTCATCAACATTGAACTTGAAGGATTTACCTTTTCTTGTAGTTAAATTTTTCTTTTTAATTCCCCAATCTTCTTTATGATAATACTTTAATCCTTCATTAAGAGAAGGTTGAGAAATAATTTGTGAGATGATTGATTATGTTCCTTTCATTTTGATTCCCATGTCCATACTCAATAAATCTAAGAATATTGGTTCCTTATTAATTATCATTGATGATAAAATTACCGAATCCTTTCTTCATAGAGCATATTACACCTTAATAAATTTACCATAATTTTATTTAATTGTGAATTCAAAGTCAATGATCATCTCTAACCATATTAATTGTTTCATATTCAACTCTTTTTGTGCGTATATATACATGAGGTTTTTTTGATCTATATATATTTCACAAATATCCCCAAATAGATAATTCCACTAAATTTTCAAAAAACAATATCACTACTACCAACTCTATATCATGTGTTGGGTATTTATTCTTGTGAATCTTTAAATCCCTTGAAGGATATGCTATTACTTTTTCCTTCTGCAATAAAACCCAATCCAATCCCATTTTTGAAGAATCTCTGAATTCCAAGAAAATTTCTCCACTTGAGGGTAGTGTAAAAACAAGGGCAGGGATAAGTATTCTTTTCAACTCCATGAATATTTATACACGTTCATCATTCAAATAAAATTTAACTCCCATCAGAGTTATCTTTGTATGAGTGTTTGACAATCATCATAAACTTCCAACGAATCAAAAATAATAAACTGATAACCCCAGAAAATAATGGATATGAATCATTGATTATGGACTCATTCGTCCATTAATTTATTTTTTATTTTAAATTACTATAGATATCCCATTTATTGTGATGATATTCTCCAATAATAACAATTCCTTCAACCAGAACTCACACATGATGTAATTTTCAACGAGTTTATCTTTTAGAAAGTTCTTTACCATAGTTGTGAAATTCTCACCATGCTCCTCTTTGGATTTAGAGTATATTGGAATATCTTCTATAAAGACTACCAAAATGTTTTTGAGGAAATATATAAATAATCTATTCATCATGTGGATGAATATTTTTATATCATTTGTGAGTCTAATGGAATCACTGTGAACTCATAGTGCCCGTACCTTATTTGAATATAAATCTTTGGGATATCATCTTTCTCCACCCCAACTTGGTAAAATCTCTACTGTAGATCTACCATGGAGAAGTGTTATGCACCATGTAGCTAATTGAGCAAGACATAAATTTTTGGAGAAGGAAACATGTTCTTTATTATGATCTTATTAAGCTCATGATAATCAATAAAAAGGCACATTGACCAATCTTTCTTCTTGACAGAGGATTGGTTCACACCATGGGGAAGTGCATAGGTGTATAAATCCTTTAACCATATTCTCCTATAGTTTTTTCGTATATTCCTTAAGTTCCACAACATCTATACTACATGGATTCTTGGATATTGGAAACGTCATAAGTATAAGATCGATTGAAAATTCAACCTCTTAGCTAAGGGGGAGACTAGAAAATTCGTTGGGAAACACATCATCATATTCCCTCACAAAAAGGAATGCCTTTATGGATAATGCTTCCCATATATTCAATATTTTTATCTAGATTAAATTAATCTTAGGTAAATAATATTAATGCTTGAGATAATGGTGTTAAAGAAGATCCATCCCCCTCCTTGATCTTTAATATAACTGGGGTTCAATTATCCATATAAAGAGTTATTTACCTCTGTCAGAAATTTATGATGGCTCTATATAGGGAAATCCAATCCATTCCCAGAATTACTTCATATTATTCCAAGGTATAAATGACAAGGTTTTAAAAGAATTTCAATCCACAAACATTGATATGGGAAGAGTTATATACATATGATGCAATAATTTCCCAATTTATTATTTTCACTAACATCTCTTCTTCCATTATTTATGATGGCGTTAGTATTATTCTACTAAAAATTCATGATATGAATAAATGTGTAGGACTATAATAAAAAATTATTCTCTCTATTAATGAATTAATAACTAGTGTACCTATAACCACTTCATTTTGGTGATTTAATAAAGTGGTAGTGTTGGAAAAAGATCTCCCTTTCTTCCTTAGAGGTTGTTGGTTACCTCTAAAAACCATTGGATTAGGGTACTAGTTTACAATGTTCCCAGGATCCTTATAGATGTAGCAATGAATAATGCATTGAGGGTTGACTGGAGAATTCCTTTCATCTATCACATTTTTTGGTTTCTTCTATCATCAATCATTTTCTTGGTTCCCTTCACTTCTGAACCTAATACATTTCCTTGTTTCCCATAGACAGTTTATGGGGTTCTTCTTTATGCACCTTTGACACGTGGGATGTGAAATGTTTTTAGCAGTGTTGGATTTATCTATCAGAATGATATAATTAAACACCATGTTCCACTTATTATTCTTCTAATACCCCTAAGATTCAATTAATTCCATTATGTCTTTTAGGGAACATTATAAAAAAAATTTGTAGCTATCAATGTCACTTATTTCCAAGGTATTTTATAGACCTGGCTTTAACCCACCAACTATGTGGTCTACCTTGCATTTAGGGGTAATGATAAAACTGAAGGCATATCATGTATTTATTGTGAGGTTTTCCTCATATGCTCCAAAATATTCATCATCATTGTTCTTGAGTGCACCGAGATCTCTTTTAACTTTAAGGTGGAGGGTAAAGGGATAATATTTAACGATGTTTTTTCCAAGATTCCTTCCAATCAATTTCTTTGATCTCTTCCGCTGGATTTATATTCTTGATTACTTTCGACTCTTGTCCTACTTCACCCAATATATGACAAAAATCCAGAAGAACATACTCTTTTTTAAAAAGTTGAAGGATATATAATATAGTTTCAATGGAGTTGAACAATTCCTCCATGATTAAGGGATTATATGATCCCTTCAAATTATGAGGCCTTTGTCACATTAACATTTCGATATTGGAATTTTCTCCCTTTGCAGGGATCAATAATTCTTCTTCATCTAGGTTTTTATTTAGAAATTTTGTTAACAGAGAGGGTATAATGATAACGTTTTCAATTCTTACTTCCATAAGATTGGGAATCTCGTTGGTTTCATCATCACACAGCCCTTCACATCGATTGTTAACATGATTTCTACTATTTAAATCCATCAACTAGAAAGATTTTAATTAGGTATGAGTATGTTAAGATTAAATATATATAGGGTAATCTAATTAAAGTAAAGTGATAACACATAAATTACATTTATATCCTTATCTAATGAGTTTCTATGCTTCAAACTGTGTTATCCATGATCTATTTACAAACATATATTATTAAGGGGATTTTCCCCTTAATAATAGTTCATATTGAGCTTATGAATTTACCAAATCATATCCCTCAAGAGTATCAATCAAGGTGTGAAGCAAGTCCCATTTTCATGTACCATATTACCCTGAGTCAGGCCCAAAACATCTTGTTAGACTTGTTACCCCTAGGTACTTCTGTGCCAAAACCACATCCACTTATAATATCCAAAATATGGATATATTTTCATGGTAAACCACTTACTATATACATACCAAAATTTTGGGGTGTTTTCTTATACTTAATCATAACCCTAATTAATTATACATAGTAATATAATCCTATATATTTTATAGTGTTTTCTAATTATATTCCCAAAAATTACAATTTCTATCCTCGCATATCAACTATAACAACTCTGTTATTTATTAAAAATTAATACATGTTTTATTACATAAAATTACACAAAATACAACATAGAATATTGATAGGTGTGTATTTTTTAAATTAATTACATTAAAAAACTACTAAAAACACTAAAATAAACTACTTTATTTATAACTTCGTTAAAATTACGAAAATGTTCCTTCATACTTAACATATCATTGGATAACCTAACGGAAACAAAAGAATAGGGGGATATATAAAGCCCAGAAAGGGAATAAAAAAGGAATAACATGAGGAATAAAATACATATCAGATAATAGGAATATCAATAGATCCTATAAAATAACATGAATAATAATGCATGATATAACATGATAGTCATAAAATGGAAAATGTGGTGAAAACACAAAACATTGCATCATAAAAATAGTTCAAGGAAAAAATCACAAAGACATCATGGTGTGAAAAGTCCCATAAATAACTCATGTAATAACCTATCCCAACATGATGTATCATGATACTAAAAATTATCCAATACATAGGATCTCTATCAGGGAATGACATTCATAATCATTTCATTCTCATGATTATTTCTTCCACATAGATCATATAACATGGAAACATTGAACATCATGATTCAATCCATGATAAAGAAATTTAGAATAAATAAATTTAAATCCCCAATAAATAATTATATGTTCATAAAGATGAATCCTCTCTATTGAGAAATGGGTATGGTATTCAATACACAATTAATATGGATTGGAAAATCATTGTGAAATTTTGGAAGATTAACTGTGTCCTAAATTTTTTTTAAAATGGGTTCATGAGAGAGAAAAGGTTCTCTCTTAATTTATACAAGAGATTTAATATAAGAGGTAAATTTAAAGACATTAAAAATCATAAGTAATTGGAAATTGAAGGAATAACATAATAAATAAACATGAAGAAAGAGGAGAAATGAAAGAACCATTACAAAATTTGAGCATGGTTACATGTGTATATAAAGGCTATTAGGAGGATCATATAATATTGAAAGGTAATATAGTCATTTATAAATCAAATTGAAATGTAGGGTATATTTAATGATATATACAATCATAGTCAAAAATAATATTAAAAGACATAACATAAAATGAGTGCTTGATAAAATAGGATGGTAGAATATTCCTTATGGAATTTTTCCAGAGTAATGTGTGTACATAAGAGTTCATAAGTGGGATAAATGAGATTTAAAGGGGATCACATCATTTTAAAATAAAATGAATAGTAAGGGGAATAGGTTCGAATGTATCCCATATTAATGAAATGGAAATTTAATGTCATATAATAAATTAAGTTCTTGATAAAAAGAGGAGAGATAGAATCCCTTACTTGAATGTGTGACTCCAAAGGATTAGGACAGGCTTCGTTAGTGCTTGGGGTCACCAAGGGAGGACTCTAGGAAGTGTATTTAATAGTGGGGTTATGCTCTATATAGTTTTAGTTACATGAAATGGGATCATGGGTGGGTTTATAAAAGAAAATAATGGGATTTTTTTACAAATTTGGTTATGGACACTACATAATAAAATATTCAAAACCACAAACCATGTCGTGATTTTCTCTCATTATTTCTTCTAAAGGAGAGTGTTTTAAATTATTTTATTAATACAATTTTAGAAGTTAATAAAATAATTATGTTTATTATGTATATTTGGGTCACACTCTCAAAGAAATAAATTTAAAATCTTAAAATATATTATATGTATTGGAAGAATCATTAAGGCTTTATAAATAAAACAAATAAATATAAAATTACATTATCATAAATGGAAAAAGATGTATTTTTATGAGAATAAATTTTATAGAAATTATTAAAACACTATTGGGTCAATATGATTTCTAAAAACACACCATATATTTATATGATATTTAATTTCTACCCAAAAATTTGAATGTCTTAGAAAATTATGAAAAATTTACTATTAGAAAATTTTGACATCTAAATACCAAAAAAATAATTTTATCTAAATAATTTTATAAATTTGAACATTTTCTCTTAAAAAAACCTACATTTATTGAAAATGACGGGTTTTTGACACCCACGTTTTTTGAACCCTTATAAAAAGTACATTTCACTTTAAAAACATTATATGATTATTTATATTAAATAAAAGTTGTTTAATGATAATATTTTATAAAAATATTTTTTATTTTAAAAATTAATTAATGCATTAATTAATTAATTGATTTTTAATATTAACCGAGATTACAATTTTTGCTTTATGAAATAAAAAATAAAAAACATTTTTAAAGGAACAATAATAGGATGAACATATATTCGTTATTCTATAAAAATAATTTTTTATTCCAATTTTTGGGGTCTTGATACATACCACTTTAATACACAAGAATAATTTCTAAGAGTAAAATGCATGATGATGAGGCTTTTATTGGACCGTTCGGTGAATACGGTTTTGGTCGTGATCTCAATGAGTTTGAACTTGTCTCATAAATGGTTTGAATAATTCTTAAGTCATTGGATCTTAGAATAGGGTTGGTAAATGGAAAATCTCAGTGATGTTATCTCCCTCTGATGCTCCGATAAATGGGATTCATATGGTATAATCCTATCAAGTGAGGTCGTCACTTCCTTATTCTATATCAATTGGATTTTTTAGAAACTTATATTTATATTAAACATGTGATAACTATATAATTACTATATTATCCCTAGTAAATATTATTAATTTTCATTTGAATACAATTAGATATAATAAAACAAAACAATTTCATGTGTTTTCTATAACCATAAGAAATTTAATTATATCTAAAAGGGTAATTTTATTCATAATAGTTGGGATCATCTTAATTATATTTGTATTGAATTGATAGTGAGAGGACGATATTGTAAGTATTGAAAATATATTGGTTTTTATTTTTTAAACTTTATATAAAGGTGGACATGTTAAAAACATCAATTTTTACAAAAAATGAGAAATAATGAAGTAGGATGAAATAAAATCAATTCCTAGATCATGAACTCAATGTTATTCATGTTTTTATCATTTTAAATCACTTTACCCGTTGAATTATTACTTTTACCATTTAGTATTTTAAAGATGTAACTAGTTTTTAATCAATCTAACATAATCATTATTCCTAAAAATAAAGTGATATTTATTATAAAATTGGGATCTAATGATTCTTAATTTGAAAACCAATTTTTATGACACAATAACTATAATCTATAAAATTTAATTTTAACATGAAAATTTTATAATATATTAAACCAAATTTTTAGAAAAGTCTTACATTATTTTTAAAATATCAGTCATGTGTTTTTAAATTATAGTTAATATTTGAATCTATATAATATCTATTGTAAAATAAATATAATATAAATAAATGAATTTAATAAATTTATTAGTGATACTTATTGATTAATAATGGCATAAAGTCAGAGTTTTATTAGAATTATTAAATACTTCACCTAAAAATCCTTTTCTTTTAAAAATCCCAAAATTCATATTATCCTAATAAGTTTATGATGAATTAAATTTTTTTTAATTAAAATAAAACATTAACATTAATAAATTATAATTTTATGTATATATAATAATAAAATATCTTTATAGTGTTAATTTCATGATAATCTAGGATATGGTGTTTACCTACTACAACAGGGTCTCAGGTAAAAATTATCCCACCACCCATTAAATAATTGAAACCACAAAATTGAGGTATATATCTGATATTGAACAAGTGTGGATATTACTTCATCATAACTTCCTCAGAAACCTATGTTTCCTCTTCTATTTAGTCATTTACCCAAAGTATTTTCACTAATTGTGTTATCTTATTCCAAAACACTAACTCTCTAGTATCGATAATTTTGATTGGTTCTTTGCAATATGACATGTTATAAGCCATCTATATTCCTTCATATGTGATAAAATGAATTGTATTAAGCTTCTCTTTCTAGAGTGATGAAACATGAAAGGCATCATGTACATTATTAAAGTTGGGTGTTATAGGAAGTCGGTAAACTATAACCCCAATTCATTCAATTATTTCAAAGGGTTTAATGTAATAATGGAATATCATCTACTTCTTACCAAACCATATAGATCTATTTCATTGTAAAAAATTCATGAATACATGTTCCATAACTTGCAGTTACAAGTCATTCATTCAATTTTCAATAAAAATATCTTGTCTTCACTAGTATTATTTAATAATTCCCAGAATAGTTCTCACATTAATCATCATATAATCTATAATATTGTGTATATCTAACAATATTTCTCCAATTCTTCATAATTTGTTTGAGTATAACACCACATCTCACACAATAAATTATATATTTATATCGGGATACTTGGTTAGAAAATATTATTGAATGAAAATTCTCCAAGAGGTATATAATCATCTTATATACTTTGGAATTCAAGAGAACAATGTCCCAAAATGTATTCATAATTCTAGATAGTTATTTAAAACTATCCATCAATTTGGGGATGAAAATTGGTGACTAAATATATATCAATGTAAATATTTACTATAATTCTCTTTGAAAATTTCTATCTAAATTGAGGTTCAAAGATAAATTCAATTAATAAAGGTTCCCGATTAATCAATGTGATTTAATTGATATATAGTTAGGCATGTTTCTCAAGGAGTATATCTTATTTTATTATTTAGAAATGTGTAGACATAGTAATATGATCAATGATAACCTATATGAAATTATTATTCCTCAGAATCCATAGGATTGTAATTAAAAATAAAATTATAACATTATCCAAAGTACATATAGGCAAAGGAATATTTTAATTAATACCTTAATATGTTTCCTATCAACCTTCACCAGTTGACACACAATGAATTCAAACACATGTTCAAAAATTCCCACTTCATACAATGAAACAAATAAATGTTCTCTTAAATCCATATTCAACTTTATAATATAGGGTGTATAAAAAATTGAGTTATGTGGTTCATATAGCACTCCCTTGTCCAAATATGGAATATGTGGTATAAATAACCTCTTCCTAAACATCAATACTCAATCTTTATCAATGGATTATATCCATTTATTATCTTTTATTGCTTCAATATTATTTTGTACATTGTTTTCATCCAATTAGTACTTCAATAAAAGTTCTAGAAATGATAGTATAGTATTTTATTAGAAATGTAACGATGAACACTCATTCCAAGAAATCACTATATCCATCTTTACTATATCATTGTATATATGATCCTTGTTACTCCTCATCATGATAAAAAAATCCATAGTTCCTCATACTCCCTGAATTAGAAACCTTGTTTTTAATCACATAGTGGTAGTGTATTAAGATATCTTATTCTTTGACTAATTCCATCCATATTATTTGTCTCTGGTTAAGATCCTTCCAAGGGTAGGTATACTAAAAACTCTTATGGTCTATATATATGTAACATATTTTATCGTAGAGGGATTATATACATATTTTCAAAGTAAATAATATTTATTTTAAATAAAGTTCATTATTTGTATAGTTTTATTCATGTATTTTAAATTTAACTGATTCATAAGAATTCACCCTATCATTATTGAAAAGGATATAAATAAGTCCTTTCTTTCATGAATCACTGTAAATTACAAACCCTTCCTTACCTAATGGTAGACTTAATACCAGTGCATTAATCATGATAATCTTTATCTCTAAAAAATATTCATAACATTACTTTGAATTTAATAATTTAACCTATTTATATGTTAACATGGTTAATGGGCTAGCCAATTAGGTGAAATATTGGATGGACTATAGATATTAACTCACTAATCCTAGGAAGATTCAGATATTTTTAATGTTTACTAGCTTTGATAATTCTTTGACTACCTTTTTTAATGGTTAATATATATTCTATCTTTAGAGACCATATGGAAAATAAATTAAACATTATTGATCAATAATTCACACTTTACTTATATCCCATATAATTACATTTTTCTATGGGTCCCCAGAATTATTTATGGATGGCTCTATTTACCTTCAATTATCATAGATTACATCAAGATATTATTAATGAATACCACCGTAAATTTATTAAGATATTATATAAATACTCTTTTAATCATATTTATTAAGAATTAAGGTAAAATAGTAAATAAAAAAGGCATTACCATAAAATCATAATTTCTCTTCCTTATTTAAAATTCTATATTTGCTATATCATCCTTATTCACCCTTAATCGATGATAAACAAAGTGAAGATCTATAGTGTCCCAAACATCCCATACCTAAACATTACATCATAATAATAATATTAATTACATGAAATAATGATTTATTCCATAATCATTTAGGACTTGTTCCTTTCAAAAATTAGATGCATAAAAACTGGCATGAAAGTGAGTAATGACATCTCCCACTATTTTCTTTATCACTAACACACTTTTTCGACATATCTTACAAAATACCTTTAATCATAAATTAGGGAAAGAAACTTAAAAAAGGGTGATCTCATATGCTCAGTAAAGTCAATCAACGGAGCTATCAACATATCCTGAGCATAAGTGTATGAAAACATGAGAATAACATTTGAAAACTGAACCATGTTTGTCAAAGATTATAATCATGAGTCATGAAATAAATAGGGGTAGTTCACAAAACATGAATAATAATAGAATAGAATAAAATGATCCAAGATAACTTAACATTTTCATTTCTTTTATATTTGTGGAATACACATAATTTTATAGTATTGTGAATGTGTATAAATAAAAATATGTAAATTAATTTCATTAAGGATATGAAATTAGACCCTCATATAAACTTATGGAAGTATAACTAGGTCCACACATAATCATATGGATTTTAAATATAGTTCCTCTAAAATAATTGTTATCATGTAATCAGGTTCACTCATAATATTTTGAACATGTAATCAAGTTTATTCATAAAAGTGTGAAAATGTAATCAGGTTAATTAATAACATATTTTCTATTGATTTAGTAATATTTAACCACTAAATATGAGGGATATAAAGGTCCCAGAAATAAAAATTGAATATTATACATATGTTTTCCACAATATCTTAAAAATTATTCATATTAGAATCTATGAAAATAAATGATTTTGATAAATAATTCATCATAACATAACCTATGGAAATGTAATAGGTTTCATAATAATTTCATTAATAATATAAAATAACTTGATGAAAAGAAGTGTTTTTCCAATATATCATGTAATTGTAATCATAAATATTTATAATAATTAATATAAATGGTATCACCATATCATATCCCTAGTAAATCATTTGTAACATCAATTTTTGTCAACTTAGATGGAGTTTTTTTAAGGAAAATCACTTGGAACGTTTCGTGATAAAAATATCGTTTAATTTAATATTAATAACTCATTTTATTTTGTTAAAATAAATTTATTTGTAGATAAACATTAAAAATTATAATTTAATCCTTTAATAAATAAAGGCCTTGTTTTTAGTAAATTGTATTCACTTTTTTCACATTAACACAAAGATTCCATTCACTTTTTTAGTAACATTGACACAACACTTTTTTAGAACAAGATAAGAAAAATAAATTGAAAACATTTTTAAAAAAGTAAAACATGGGTAAACATGAATTTAATAAATAATTTATATAATTTTGATACAATTTTTTAAAACAATTTTAGAAACCATGTTTTTGGGAAAAAAGGGGTTATGACTGAAGAGAGAAATAAAGATGTTTTTTATTAAAAAATATATTTTGAACAATTGAGTTTATAAAGAGAGAATAATTAATATTAGACATTTAATATAATGACATATATGAATGGGAATAAATTTTTTGTATTTATTGAGAGATTTATAAAAATATTTCCCCATCAGAAACATAAACATAAGCAACCATAATAAACAATGAGATTGTGTCTAGAAAATTACTACTTTGGAAATATTGATTTATATGCCCTATGAATGAGAAATTACACAATTATACAAAAATAACAATATTTTTTTTGAATCATTATAAAATAATATTATTGGTAGTATACAAATTACATTAAAGAAACATGTGTTGAATATGTCATGTTTCTCATAAAAATTAATATTGATACAAATATCCTTTACCTTAAGTAATAACATCATTAATACATATTAGAAACTAATATATAAAAAATATTGTTTTATTATAAATCTGTTAAATACCATAATCATTTTTCTCATTCCATTTGTGTCTTATTTAAGACCATTTATTTCCTATTTATTAATAAATCGTTGTTAAAATCACGTTTCGGGTAATAACTCATTTGTTTTTCATTCATGTTTTGATATTTTATTTTCATACCTCTTACATTGATCATGATTAAATAATATAAATAATTTTATAAATGATATATATATATTATATATATTCATTATATATTTATTTAGATTAATCCATAAATTTATATATAAAAATGATATACACCATTCAAAGAGATAGTTGGTCGTGTGTACCCTTGAATGTTGTTTCCATGTTCTAACAAGATAAAACAAAAGAAAAGTCAATATTATAATAAATTTACTAAATTTATTAATTTTATATATAACAAATATATTAACTAAATTTTCCCTTATTTAATTCCATTAAATGAGTAAATGGAGAATGAATTACATTGCTTTGTAAGGCGATAGTCTTTTGTACACACGAACGATGTTGTTGTATCCCTCAAATAATAGAATGTAAGATGGTATATTTTATATCAATTTTTAATTTTTATAATTACCTAAAATATATATATTATATATTCATTTAATCTATCATTATTACTATCAATGTAAATCATAAATGAGAAACACCACACATTGGTTAAAGTGATAGTAGTCTTTTGTACACACAAGCAACATCATTGTTTTCACATGGGTTGGGACATAAGAAGGTTGGTGTGGTATTATAATTACATAGGTATAATGATATCCAAAATATCATATATAAATATTAAATACATCATTATAACTATCAGTCATATGTATTCATGGAAAATGAATAATATCATTTCATGGGGTGGCAGTCTGCCGTATATGCGACTATTAACTCCCTATCTAATTTGATGGAATAGAATATGGAATTATGTAACTAAATTAACATAATAAAATATACTTATATGGTATATTATGTTTTTTATAACCTTAATTTTAAAATATATTAAGTAGTTAAGATTATTAGTAAAATAAAAAAACTCATAGTTAGAAACATTACATCTTCTTCAAATAACTACTTTTGGTTTGACCTAAATATTTCTAGATTTGAAATATGATATCCCAAAAGAATATAGGATGTGGGTCTTGAATTAAGAAAAAAATTTAATTAGTTATTTTATAAACAAATGGGTTTGATAATTATGAATTGATGAGGAGATGGGGTAGTCTTTTATATGTGATGTGAGTACCATTATTTTAATTCTGGAAAAGAAAAAGGCATACCCAAATTTTTTTCATTCAAAAAGGCTACAAACTAGACCATCATAGAGAATTATAAATTATAATTTATAAAAAATGGAAATAAAATGGTAATTTTACATGTTTTTATTTGGTTTTAGTCATTATCCTTTTAGATTAACCTATGGTAAACGTGTTTTAACCATAACCACAACAATTAATTTTTACTTTTTAAAATTTTCATTTTGAGAAATGAATTAAGTTGAAATTAATATAAAATATTAATTTCTTTATTATAACTATTTAACCCATATTAATAAATAACATTCATATAATTTAAAAACCCAAATTAAAATTAAATCCACAGTCCCGATAAAGAAGTGATTTTCCAATGAGAGAATCTTCAAAAGTGTAAAAACATTTTATAACACAATTCAATATTAAATTGATTATAATAAATAAAAATTTATTAAAATATATATATTTTTAAATAATTTTAATTTTATAACAAATTAAAATAGAAGTTATCTTGTAAATACACTGAATGAAAAAACATTTTTTAATAAATACTAGTGTTTTTCACTATTCACTGAAAATTTTATCTTCTTAGAAACTTATAAAAAGTTCTCTCAAATGTAATTATAGAATTATAATTTAAATTATTAATTGGATTTTTTTAGATATTAAATTTTGAATTGGAAACTTTTTATTTAAAAACAAGTGTAAATAATTTGAGAAAACTATTTTTTAAAATGATAATATAGTTTTAAGTGTGAAATTGGATTTATTCTTATCTCATTCCTAAAAAAACTCATAATTTGTATTTTAAATATTTTATTGAATTTTTATTATATGAATTTCATTAAAATATTTTAATAATTAAATTAATTTAATATATGAAGATAAATCACATTTTTCTGTATTAAAATTATTTTTCATAAAAATATTTTCAATATTTTGAAATGGATTGTTATTTTCATTTGTAATTAATTAGTCACAAACGAAATAAATATTTATAGATGTCAAAATTACATATTTCTATAATATAGAAAATAATATTCACACCAACAATTAAAATTCCTAGTAAATAACTATGATATTAAATAATAATATTTTAATAACATTCCATGTTACTTTTACAGTTGGTGTTGCTTGTAACACAAGCTATTAAAGAAAATTAAATTTATTTGCAAAAAAATATTTTATGAAATATTAGGATTTCACATTATAAAAATCCTTATAATTAATTTATCCACTGAAATTTTTTAGTATGATAAAAAAATGGGGATACTTCTACCTCATTACATCCTCAAGTTCCCACAGAGCTTCTTGTATATGGTGGGTTTTCCATAAAACATTGACTAGGTGATTGATATTAATTTTTAAAATATTCTCTCTAGGATATAGAATCTCAACTGAATAATCATTATATGAAAGATCATTATCCTGCAATAAGAACTCTAATATTGGTATATGTGAAGTATCGGGTATGTACTTCATCAAGAGATATATATGGGACACATCTCAAACTTGATAGTGGTTCAGTGGAAGTTCAAATGGATATGTACCATCCTAATACGATCAAAAATTTCAATGGGATTGATAAACATAAGGCTTATCTTTATATCTTACAATAATCACAATTTCACCCTTTTTTTATTCAATCAATTTCTATTTGATCTCTAACTATAAAAACTGAAGATGCGTTTTTTAGGCCTGATCCAATAGTGGATCATAATATCCATTAAATAAGGACAATACATTACTTTATTATCTGGTTATTATAGAAAACAAAAAAATAACAAGTTATCCAATATAATCTGATGATCAACTTAATGCATTCATTGAATAGATAACCTTAACATTCTACCATTAATAGCCAAAATTGAAATCAAAAAATTATAATGAAGGTCAATAAATTCCCAAAATCAACTTTTCATTATCCTCCATACAACATGAAATGATTCTTAACTTCCCAAACCAATGATTTTATTACCTTGATCTCATATTCTACTTGAATAAGTTAATATCTTGAATTACTATAAAATCATAAATAAGACAAACATACTTTCTTGAATTAACTCTTTACTCATTCCATAATTAAATTTACAAGTCATTGAATATATTACATAAATCCAAAAATATTGTTAACTCCATCAATGACAATATAAAACATATTTTCATCAAACAATTAATCAATTCTAAGGTAATCAGTAAAATTTAATTTAATTTATCCACATCAATCAAAGCTTTATCCAAAATAAATATCACTTTATCAGCATAATGAACAAATTAAGAGTTATATTACCTTAATAAAAATAACACCTTACCATTATGTCACATTTTTAGACCATCAGTACCATTAAAAATATTATTATAACTCATTAATGTAGAACCATTGTGAAATAATCCATTTCAATTTAATTATTATAATAATCAAAATACCACTAGTAAAAATATATTTCTTTGAATCCCAATATATAAACACATCAATAATTATAATTTCCTTATACACCGTTAACTAGGGTTGATCTTCTTATTCCATAAAACATCATTTATTTCATATGTATTTGATATTATCTTCATCATAAATAATATAAGAATTAATTATACAAAAATTATAATTATATCCATGATATTCCCCACTATGACATCAATTTTCATTAATGAACATACTTTCCACATTTCAAACATTCAACAGTCAATGATATGATAGGAAGAATATTATCTTTCGACCACTGATTTAAGCAGACATTTAATTATTTATATTCAACTATATGATATGTGTACTTTATTTACACACTCAGAACATATTAATGTTCCTATAAGAGAACCACTAGGGTGAATCATTCCACATTCATGATAACTAGTAAAGTTAATCATCCTTCATACATGGTCTCCACCACACAAGATTGAAGAAACTGTTTCCTTCTCTTCTTTGGTTAGTTCAGGAGTTGGTTATTCTACAAGTTGTTACTAATATATTGTGATTACTAATTAGGTGTAATAATAATATCCTTAAATATTTTTATCGTCCAATTTGATTTATCACTAGTACACTTTTTTCACATTCAATGTTATCAAAATTCCAACCACTTCCAACAATTGGCTAAAACGGAAAAGCGTAGTGCAAACAATAAAAATCCTAGATAGGAACCACAAAATCATGAAAAAACATTTATAGGATGTCTAAATCATGAATCCTTATTTCAAATCATTAAAACATTAGTTTTAACCTGGGATGTTCATGGTCATAATATATTCAAATCCTTCTTAGTGGTTTGTAAATATTTTGTGAATATCTAAAGAATATTCCCCGGTAGTGTTGAACAAGTTATGTATAAAGGCCCATTATGATTCACCTAAAGATGTCAGAGTATAAATAAAATATCCATTTTCATATTAATTACCCCAATGTACCTCTATACAAGATCCACATCCACATGTTGTATCGAGATGGAGCTGGAATTTCATAGAAACTACATGCTCTATCCTTTACCAAAATTCCATGTCATTTTCCTATACTTTGAATCGTCCTTATATATATTCATACACATCTCCCTGTAAATGAATATAGAAATATCCCTAGGGATATCTTTAGAAATTTCATATCATAGTCTCTATATTTTAACTACAAATTACTTTGATAATAAATTTAGAGACCCAAACATATATATTTCATCTTAATAGATGGATATTCATTACATAGAAATTTATTCATGTCTTAATCATTTAATTATAGTGGCTTTCGAAAATTGTAAACATAACCAAATAGTCAATAAGTGACTTCCATCATCTCCCACTATGTTATTCACAACTAACTCCCTTCTTATAAATATCATATATAATACCATTCATAACAATCGTGGGAAATGAAACATAATAAAGGGTCAACTTAGATGCTTAGTAAGGGTAAAAAAGATTTATATCAATATATCATGATCACAATGGTATGATAACATGATAATATCATTTGAAAAACATACCCTACATATCATAGATCATAAACATGAGTAATAGAATAAATCATGGTGGTTTATAGGATATGAATCATATTAGAATTGAATAACACATTCCATCATAATATAAAATTGGAATAAGACATATATATGTGTAATATACATAATATTATAACACTTTGAACATATAAAAGGAGAAACTGGTTTACTAATTTCATAAAGACATGAAATCTAGCCCTCATATAAACTTTTGAACATGCAACTATGTCAATAAATAACCTTATGAACATGAAATTTAGGATGATGCATAACATTGTGATCTTGTTATCGGGTTCACAAAAATTATTGTGAACATATTATCAGGTTAAAATATAATAATGTGAATATTTAATCATGTTCACAAATAACATATCGACTCATGATTTATCCATCATTACAAAATGAATTTGACAGATATCTAGGTCTCATCTATTATATAATGAAAATTATACATATGTGTGTTACAAAATCATAAAACATTCCTTATATCAGAACCCATGAATATAAATGGTTTTTATAGAAATTTCACCATAACATAACATGTGGAAAAGAAAAATGTTTCATAATCATTTCATCATTTCATAAAATAAAAACTAGTGTAAAATAAAAAGGGTTCTATAAGAGTCAAATCATCATCATAATAAACAATTTAGATAAATAATAATAATGGTATATTTCAATCATATCCCTAGAAAATCATAAGTTACATCAATGGATTTCATATTAGATAGTAAATTATTTTGGAAGAAGAGTCTCATGGAATGCTTCTTGATAAAAATTTCATTTATTTGATAATAACAAATTCATAAAATATTGTGGAAATAAAATTAATTTTAAATTAATTTGAAAATTTTTAATATAATCTTCAAGTAAAATAATTTTTAGACTTCAATAAATTCTATTCATGTCATACATGTTAAAAAAATATTCTTTTCGCATTATTTATAAAATAAAAACGGGCCTTGTTTGGAAAATTAAATGAGGATTAATTTAAAATTGTTTTCTAAAATCCAAAAATGGGTAAAAATTTCATCAATAATTCATTTATTGAATGATAAAATCATGTTTTAAAACTATTATAGAGAATATGGTTTTGGAAGAAAAGGTGTTTTTGACCAAGAGATAAATAAATATGATTTCCTCTAAAAATATATTTTGACCACTTAATTACATATAGAGAAAAAAATGAAGGGAAAAAAGTTCTATCATGATATAAAAAAGTGTATAAAATTAATGTTTAACATGATATATGTATCATAATATATCATATTCGGAAACATAATCATAAACAATCTATATAAATGATGAGATTGTTTTATAATACCATTACATCATTGATAATATTGAATCTTAGTCCCTATAAAGGAAATATTTTCAAAATGATATGTAAATACCAATAATTTTCATTATTAACATCATAAAATTTATTCAGTGGTCTTATATTCATCACTTAAATGATACATGTTGTAAATATTGAATGCTTCTCATAGAAAATAAATGTGCGACAGAAATACCATCATTAAAGTATCAAATTCCAGATTAAACATTAACAAATACCTTATAATAAATATATGTTTATTATAAATCTATTAAAGAACCATAAAAAAATTTATCATACCATATTTTATTTACTTATGACATTTTATTACATATTTATAAATAATTCCATATTAAAATCAAAATTTGGGTAATAACTACTTATTTATTCATGTTTTTTTATTTGTTATTTTGGGTCAAATTTCATTGATCATGGATCCGTACTCTAAGGATTTTTAACCCTGAAATAAATATCATATATATTCAATATATATTATATAATATTAATCCATAAATTTTAGAGACATTATAAAAAATACATTGTTCATGGAGACGATATTCTGTACGTATGAATGAACGATATTTACATTTTCCCAAAAGATGAATTGAAATAAATTTAAATAATAATTTATTAAAATTATAGAATAATATTTTAAGTAATACATATTAAATGTAATAATTACATTCACACATATTAATTTTTATGATAATTCTTAGTGAAAAATGATTCACATCACTTCATAAGCCGATAATCCACCCTACACATGAACCACATTATTATATCCCCCACTGAATGGAATTTAAGAAGTTATATGTGATATAATTATTAAGAAGGTACAATTATATTAAAAATATAGTATATATTCGTTTGTTTTTTATTATATCCATCCAAGTAAACCATTAAAAAATATAACATCACATAGGTTCGTGAGGCGGTATTCCGCTGTATTCACAAGTGGTGTTATTGTTTTCCAACAAATTGAGAAGTAATAATTTAGATGGTTTATTATAGTTCTGGATGTATAAAAATATCATAAATATCATATAGATATAGATACTTTAAATCCCTCTTTATATCCATCCATGAGTGGTAGTGGTGGAAAACGAATAACATAACTTCATGAGGTCATAGTATATCGTACACATGAATGATGATTTTTTATCCCATTTGATGAAAGAAGATATGGGTTTAATATATGAGATTAAAATAATAAAATATAATTATATGGGAGATACTATTTTTATTATATCATCATCATCTAATTATATTTTATGTATTAATATGTATAATTAATATAAATATGCATTGTTAAAAACTTTTACTCTTCTTTAGGAAACCTCTGTAGGTTTAACATAAAGAATTAATTTATTGAAATTATAATATCAAAATTTCATTTAGTATGTGGGTATCAAATTAATAATGAAATTTTCTTGGATTTTTTAACTAATTCTTTCAAAATATTAATAAGACAGGAGATGTGGAATCCTTTTATAAGTATGGTGATTTTATGACATGTAATTTTTTAAAAGTAAAAAGGCATACCCATGTTTTTTACAAGAAAAAGGATACAAAACTTACCATGATATGTAATTTTAAATTATAAGATATAATTAATTCCCAAAAATTATATTTTTACGATATTATAGGTTACTTTTCCCATTATTATTTTATTTTAACCCCTGGTAAAACCATTTTAATATTAATTATAGTATTTAATTTTTATTATTTTTACTATACATTTTGACCAAAAATTAATTTAAACATATTAGATAATATATATTATTATAACTCTAAATATGGAATCCATTTTTATAAATTCCATTAAAATAAGTTGAAATTTTAAATTTGAAAAAACCTCTATGGATGATGAAAACATGGTTTTCCAATGATAAAATCTTCTAAAGGTTAAAAAAATTATAAAAATTAAAATTTTCTTTTATTTTAATGAAATAAATTGAATTAATATATATATATATATTAACTAAATTACTTTGAAAACCATATTTAAATACAATTATTCTTTTATGTTATTTTAATGAAAATGGTTATTTTTATAAAAACCATTATTTTTCACTAATCATTGATAATTTTTTCCTTTCTGAATATTTTCAAAATATCACTACAATATAATGTAAACATTATTATTTCCAAAATTATGTACAATTTTTCAAATTAATATTCTAAAATTTACAAAAAGCACTTCAAAGTATGTGAGAAAATGTGATAAAACTACGTTTAAAAAAAATTAATTTTACTTGTAAAATTTAATTTATTCTTATCCCATGCCTGAAATAATTATAAGATGAATGATAAAATTTTCATTTATAATATAAAATAAAAATTTAATTAAAATTATTCACCAATATTTTGATAAATCACATATTCTTACAAAAAAATTGTTTTTCAGAAAAGGATTCCCTTTATTTTCAAATGGTGTTTTATTTTTATTTGTAATTAATTTGTAAGCAAGAAATAATATTTTATACATGCATGGAAATATATATATTTATAATTTTTTTAATATAATTCATACCCACCATTACAATTTCTAGGTTAAAAATTTATTAGATAATAATATTTTAATAGTATTTTGTGTTTCATTAAAACTCAATGTTGTGTGTAATGAAAGCTATCAAAGAAAATTTAAATTATTTAAAAAATATATATTATAGAATTTCATGGTGTTAAAATATATATCATTATAAAGTATTTTTCTCTTTGATTTTGATCAAATAATTCAATAAGGAGTCGTAACATATAATTATTCTTTATATTACCACTATTGATCTCCCTATAATCGTTCTATAATATTATAAAACCATACTTCTTTATAAATAAAACATTGGCTACATAAGGTGAAACAATACAGGAGATAAATCCATTATCACAAAAAACTTTTATCAAATTCATAAACTCCACCAAATCCACTACTCTCATTCAATAAGGATTTTTAGATATATTTCAAACATTAAGAATGAGCTTAATAGAGAACCCAACCTCACAATCTAGTATATTTCTAAGTAATTATTAATGAAAAAAATAAATAAATTTTTTTTTCTATTTAAAAATCCAATATTATTATGATACCTACCTCATTCATATCTCATTCTTAATATTCATCATTTACCAAAAATTCAGTAAGGATAGATATTTTGGGAGAATAAAGACTTGTTTTAGATAATGGTAATTCCCCTCTAAAGATAATAGGTTCCAAACAGGAAACTTGTTCGCATGAAAATCCCAATTAAATAAGGAATATCTAATGATTGGAACACCAATGAAAGAACAATATTGGAAGTAGTAGTGAACAGAACATTGACAATAGTGGAAATTATGAAAACATTAAATCTTACAAAAAAACTATTATAAATATAGATTCATATATGCACATGTTTTTTAAATAAACAGAACCAGAAACCATGAGAATACCCTTCCATTACCTAAGAAATATAATTGAAGGATTCAAAAACGTGTAATAATTCTAATAAACCAGAAATAAGAATATATAAAACATATAACAAACAAAATAAAATCACCAAATATGAGAATCCAATTCCATATTATAAATTAATTCATATAAGTAGTCAATGGCCTAATTCCAAAAAAATTCTAGAATAAACATGTTCAAGTACATGTAAAGAAACATATGGCAGCAAACACAAATTAATGCAATAATAGTATTCAGTGATAAAATATATGAAATTATAAACTTAAATAGCTTCCACATAAACAAAAAATTATAACCATATTAAAAATTATTCAAGAATGTTATGACAGAAGAAAAAATTCAATATTATGAACGGTTAACAAAACAGAAGTGTGGAAAGTAGTAAACCTAGCATAAATTAAAAAACACAAAAATCAAGGGGTTTAAGTGATTATAAATGATAATAAATAATTCCAAGGGTTGAAAAGTTACCAGTGTGTGGAATTCCCTTGTTCACCATTCCGAGAATAAGGAGGTCTACACCTGGAATCATTTAGGAAAACACACTAGTTCTGAAACTTGGACAAGTACAACGATGGTTCTGTAAATCCAATATGCATAGCACTGAATCTAGAATATTCATACATATTAATTTAGTCCTAGAAATTATATAAGCATGATACACAAATAACCCTGTAGTAATCATGTAGCTCTCAGCATGAACATATCCTCTATAGTTATGCTCTTGCACCTGATCCCACAAAAACTCAAATCATTGAGATCATTTTTCATTGATAAATCTATAAATAAGCCAAAAATCTCCACCGAGCATTGTGTGGGGATAACAGATCAATATAACGACTCGCTAAAACCATTAACCACATGTTTAGGGTTTTTCTAGATAAAACCGAAGAACCAAGGAGAATCGTTTGGAGTGAATAGAAAATGAAGCCTGTGGGAATTTGGGGTATCCTACTAGAAGGTGATTCCAATAAGGGGATTTCGTGTGAGGGTATTAGTTGGGAACAGTGAGGGTGTTCCCACAATGATGTCTGAGGGTGATGCTAGTCATGAAAAAGGGTTGAGAATATGTAAACGATAAACACCAACCAAGAATATTGAAGTCTTATGAGGAGATATGTGAGGAACACCGACCGCTGGGGGTGGGGGGAGTTAGGGGTGGAGGAGGGTGTCTTGGGGAACAATAGTTTTTTTGGGTGGCATTAATTTGGGGGAACATTTGGGGATTTTTTTTCATATATTTATATATCTCTATGTGTGTGTGTGTATTTGTTTGTGTGTGTTATAAAGAAAAATGTTATGGATTTAAATTATGATGTATCTATATATGTATATTACCAATAAATATTACTAAATCATGGTTATTTTAATAAATTATATATATATTTTTACCAAATTGATATTCTTTTAATAGGTAATATATATCTCTATATATTAATTTTTTTTAAAAAAATATTTTACATTATTGATTAACATATTGTTAATGGAAATTTTTAATAGTAAAATTTTTTTTGGTAACAATAACTAATAATAACATAATCATTTATTGGTAAATCAATTTTTGGTATTATTATGATAAAAAAATATAAAATGTTTGAAAAATATTTGTTGGTATTGAACTACTAATATAAATAGATATATCTATTAGTAAAAATAATTGATGGTACCTATAGTTAATATTGAAACAATTTATTATATGTCAGTATTAGTCATTTTTACCAGTAGATATATTATCTTTCAGTATTTTTTTGTTGGTAAGGGTCACTTTTTGGCATGTTGAGTACATTATTTAAAAAATCCATAAACCACCTAGTAGAAACCATGCACTTATCGAAAATGGGGTGCTTATTTTTTCTAACTTGGAAGTCATTCCTAGGATACCATGAATGTGATATAATTAATCTAAAAATATTTTTTAAAAAATACTAAATCCTCTTTATATGTCCTTAACAAACATTTCTTGACCTTATATTATTTTCTATTCCTTTCGATCACCCATGTGGAAATTTATTCCCCTCTATCCTATTTCTAAAGTAGATATAAGATAGGAAAATTTTGTTCGATCTTCACCCGATATGTTTCCTCTTTCGATTCTCCTTTATCCTCTCAATCCCCTTTCCACCCTATGACTTTCATGATATTAGTGTTATTGGAGATTCTAATATATAATGTTTTAGAATTTTAATCCAAGGTTTATTACTAAATCATCATTTCTGAGGTTCTTCATTGGAGTTTCCCGATTAGGGACTAAGATTTTGAGATCTTGTGATCTTGATGTTGGTGGTTCTGTTATAAAACACAATTTATATTAACTATAAATTGATTTTTTAATTAAATTATTTTTTTAAATTCAATTGAATGATATAAATTAAATTTCATTCTATTGGTTGATTAAAAACACAATTCTATTGTAATGGGGTTTTGAAATTTTATTTTGGAATGAATTTGGGAAAGCCCCCAATTCAATTGAATTGGAATATATTTCAAAAATTGATATAATTTTGTGAAATTTAAATTGTGAAATTGATTTGATGGAATTTATTTCAAATTGGTATCTATAAAAGAGGGATTAAAATTATTTTTATAGAAATCCATTAGTTTAATCTTGGAAAATTCCGGATTTGAATAAGAACCATGTTTCGTTCTTAAATTCAATTGGGAATATTAAAAAGGGTTAATGGGATGACCTATATTTTTTAACAAATTCAAATAAATTTCCCATCATTGATTTTATTTGAGAAAATGAAAGCATTTGTAGTAAGTGAGTTATTAGGGACAACACTCTAAGATTTATAATACGAAAAATACATAAATATTTCCATTCATATCCCGGATGGGATGAATACGCGTCCTCCATGGTTAGTATTGAAGATGATGTGTGTATACATATATTTTCATGATAAATATATGAGTATGAGGGAGTTATAAACCCTAGAACAATCATAACATTTGGAACATGACCACGATTTACAAAATTTTTATTTGAAATATGTTCCATTTTTGTAGTAATCTATTTCACATTCCTTATTAATTTATATATACCATTTTATATAAAAAATTTATAATCCATTTTTAAAGTATTTTCATCATTTGAAATATAATGAATAATTTGTTTTAAAAGATTCTTTGGAAATTACATTACTATTTATTTAAAATTGAAAGATTTAATTGGTTAATTAACTATTTTCATATTATTATATAATCCTTGGTGAGGCCATACTAGGCTTTTAGCTCAAACATTATCTATAACTTTGGGTGTTTGTAGATTATCTTTTTCTAGGATTGAGAAAGGATAATACAAAACATAGACGTGGTTGTAGTCATTGATCCTTTTTCTTGGAGAGTTTTTTTCCATTGGGATGTGAGATTTTATCATGTTTTTATTGTACTTTTGGTTGTACTTCATGTTTTAATTCTTATTTGAATTCTGCTACCCTTATCCTTATGGAGTTTCTCTTACATGTATAATGGAATTTTTTATCTTTCTTATATCGTATTTGTGGAAAATCCATTCCCACTTTCATATAGTATGATGAAAGGTGCTTGTCAATGACCCATGGGGATCGAGAAATCCCTTCAGGCTATGTTAGTGTCGCCTTTGTTATCAGGATATCAGGGTACTCGTGCGAGTCTGTGACATGTTTATTTTTAATCTAGTATGTACTGAAAATGGATTTATTTTGGTCACAATTTTTATGTAATATAATATATTTTCAAATCAATATCATGTTATACCTGTCATGGTTTTTCAATTCGGAAGATAACAACAATGTAAGTATATTTGTTAACTCAATTTTCATTAATTGAGTTGTGATTTTTGATATTGAAATTTATTATCATAAGTTGGTTATGTAATGAACTATGATTATATTATGTTTAATTTAATAATTATTTTATTGGTATTTACATTTCTATAACATAAAAACATTTTTACTTGTTAAATACTTCATGAATTATGATGTTCCTAAGGGTTTTTAGATCTCAACATTGTTTCATTGATATTTTATTTGTATTCAACAAATTTTAATTTTTTTGTGGTGTATATATTAGACATGGATTTATTTTTTAATATTATTCACTAAATAAAATGTATTTAAAAATCCAACTCATATTATAACTTTTATGGGCTCTCAATTTAAAGACAATGACGATGAAATAGTTGTTGTTATCTAAATTTTCATTCATTAAGATATAATTGCTCTTATTTAATTTATTATTAAAATTTAGGTATATTATAACTTATGGTATTATTATGATGAATTTCCTACTTATTATTTGGGAATTTTAATTTCTATAACATAAACACATTTGGAAATATCACATAATTTATGAATTTTGTTGCTTATAAGACATTTTGGATTTCATTTTTGTTTCATTATGAAATTATTCGTATTCAACAGCTATGTTTTGAGATGTATATATAATACATGGACATATATGGGTTTTAGATTAAATAATTAAGATGTTTTTAATGTTTTTCACAACTCAATTTCCTTTCTCTGAGTTATAATGATTATTCTTGAACCCAATTACTATATGATTTGTATATTTTATCAAATGATTTTATAAATATTTATCCACACATTTATTTATTGTGAATTATAATTATTTTTATGAAATTCCACTCTAAAGGATGGTTACTTAAAATATTTTGATATTTGTACGGGTTTTGAAACTAAAATTATTTTATTTATTCATAATTTTTCTATTTTAATATAGTGTTACATGATTTATTTCATCTATTCATTAGTGATATTATAATTTATTTATTTTATTCATTTTAGGGTAACCAAATTTAATGGATTTATCTCTTCATGTAAGTTGATTATGATTATAATATTTGATATCATATCCAAATATGATCATTATCTTCCATATTTTTGATCAATAATATGGATAATGTTCTCATTTTTTATCTTGAGGACAAAATAAGTATTATTTCTAGTGTTTTATAAATTTCACATAACCTATTTTAAAATTAAATAATTATAAATCTCATTATGATATTGGTTTCAATAAAAGTACTTAAAAATATTAATAATGAATTTTCCAATTCAAGTTTTTATTTTTATCTTCCACTATACATTACATAAATGACACAATTATGTCTTTTATCAAGTCTCCATTATCTAGGTACATGTTAAAGAGGCATTTTAAAATGTTTTTCAGGTTACATTCTGGGAAATTATTTTTGAATTCTGGAATCAATTTATAAAACACCTTATTATAGTTTATGTGATACCATTTCAATAAGATATAAATCCCATTTTATTTCCCCAGGTTATTTACGATATGATTAATTATTGATTTCATATGGCATATATATGTATGGATATTTATGGTTGGTGTCCTATATCGCCCTCAATTTCATTGAATAATGTTTTCTTTCAACTGACATAATGTATCATGATCCATAATTTATATTCTCACATATTAAATAGTGATACTTATAAGATATATTGATAAAATAATGGGTCAGAATTCTTAGATGAGATCACAATATAATGAAAACCTATTAATTTTTTATTACAATGTTCTTAGTGATACTATAATTTAAGGTAATGTCACATTTTTATCCATATTCTTATGATTATGCTCCATGGAAGATGTTCATTATCTCATGATATATGTTAATTCATTTGACATTCCACGTGAATCTATCATGTCTTATGATCTAAACCTATGATTAAATGCTGATAAATTATTCCCTTACTAATGTTTTGAGATCATACCTAATTATGCTTTCATTCTCTACATTATGAAGTTCACTATTAATTATGGGACTAGTAGGAGGGATTTTAGTGTGGCTCAATTGTGGATAAATATTAAAAAATATCATAAAATAAGTTGATTTTGTAGTTGATCAAAAAATACTCCAAACCATCTGTTCATAGGATTATGTGACTATTTATGAGATTTAATTGTTAAATTATGTAAAATATAGAAAATAATAATATGTTTATCTTCGTTCATTTCACTTGGTATCAAAGATAATATATAAAGAATGTGTTTTAAGAACCAGAACTAAATGTGTGGTTCTTGGTATTGTTATTTGGTATCAAATGAAGTTTTATTTATTTTAAGTATTAGTTTTTTAATAATTGACAATTTAGACTAAAAAATTTATTAAAACCCTAATATTATTTCTACGTTTTAGATACTATCATGATGTATTGGTAACATAGATATTGTGTGATTATCAATTTTTTACTTCTTTATTAGGATAATGGAATGTGGATATTGGACATGAAATATATGAACATAGGGGTAATAACTCTGAAAAAGGATGGTTGCATATCAACATGGTCTTCACTTAGGGCATGATGATTAGGATTAAGACTGCACACTCTTTTAGACCATCATCATGGAAATTCTTTGATGAATTACAGTCACTTTAGGAGCTATTAGAAATTATTTATTATGTTAATGAATTATTTCATGGAGTACGAGAGAAATCATACTAATGAAACCTAGATTGAATGATGATTTTTTGGTTGAAATAATAGATAATTTAAGGGTTTTAAATATTAATAAATTATGAGGATGTGTTTTTAATGATATTATTTATTATAATTATCATATGAAGTTAAGTTTTTATGACTTGTGATAACCCATTTTTGGGTCTATTAATGGATCAAGCCTAATAGAATCATGTTAACAATGTATTATATGGAAAATTTACGGTATTATTAAAGATAATAATAACAGTATTAGAGTTTGAGTGTGAAATCATATCATTATACGAAACTTGCAAAATGAATTTTAATTAAAAATTTGAACTCAGTTCATTTTCTGAAAACAACACCAAACAAAATAGTCTACTCTCAGGGATTTCTATGTTATGAGGGTGATGGTGAAAAGAATAATATATTTCATTCATGTAAAAAATATGAGAAGTGGAACCGAGGGGAATGTCTCAATAGAACTAAAACATGTTTTATATGTGGAAAAGTTGGGTATTGAGAAATAAAATACTAAGGAAAAAGGAACTTCTTAGTGAATATAATGGAAGGAAAGATTGTTCATTCGTAGGTACCATTGAACGATAAATGTCCATAATGTGGTAAATTTATAAATTATACAAGTATATTTTAAAATTCAGGGGATATTATGTTTTATAGGAATCATAAATTTCCAAGTTCATGGGAGTAATAGAATGCCAATGAACCAAAATTGGTGAAGTTAGTTTCGAATTTTTTTTTTGAGCGAGGAACATATATCATCAACTCAACAACTAAAAATCATGAGATTATATATTCTTCAACAAACTCTTTCATACCTATAATGTTTAATAAGAACAAAAAATAATCAACCTGATGACTAAATATTTCATTAAAATCATAAAATTCTTGTTGTATGATTATTTTATCCAAATTTAATTTTATGAGATCATGATTTTTTCAAATTTTAATATTCGTCCCTTAGGAAACTTAAATGTAATATTTGTAATGTATTAGTTCCCTCCAAAAATAGGAAAAATATTTTTAAATTAGGATATCACATTTCATATAAAACTATGATAATATATAAATTATATGATGATTATAAACACAGTTTAGAACACATTTATATAATATGGGTCTTGATACAAAATAACTATAATATCAGTTCTAAAATTGTTATAGAAAGAGTCAATAATATGGATAATAATATTTTAAGGTGAAAAATATTTCTCCCATGTTTTTTTAACATTTACATATCTATATAAATTATATCATTATTCATGTGACTATTTTATATTCACATATTTATTTTAATTATGGAGTAGTAACTAATGTTTTTTGGAAAGAATTTATTCCATGAGGAAAAATATAATTCCCTAAAATATTACTATATATTTTCCTTTAATAAAAAACTATGTTGAAATTATTCCTCACTTGAAGCATAAAACTAAAGATATTCTCACCATAATAGATAACTGTTATTAATAAATTATATGAATTTCAAATCTTATACTATAAAAAATATATTTGTCAAACATAATTGCTTACCTTTTGATCAGGTTTATTAGAAATCATAATCATTTTATTGGGGTTTGGTTGAGATTAATGTTGAGTTTTGAATTTAAATATATGTATAATCATCCTACCATGTTTTCATCATAGTTTTTCAGGGGGTTTTTTGAGAAAAGGATGGTTACTTTAAGATTTGGGCCAAACCACGAGCCCATTTCATGATTTAAAAACAAAATTTGTTTCTTTTATAACTTCTTAATTATTTATCAATTTTACCCCATTTAACATCCCACTTGTCCTACCCTGACCTTTAATAACCACCATATTCATTTTTACTCCATAGTAATTTATAATCATAGTGAATTTGGGTTATTTATTCAGGTATTGGGCCAGCCCATTATCCCATTTAAAGTTTTAAAAAAGCATTTTCATTTTCATATCTTAATATTTTTTAATATGTATCAGTCATTACACCTCTAAATTGATCCAAAAAATCCTTGGTGCACCCCAAAGTTCCATTTTCCCTCTTTTTACCTAATCTTCATCGGGTATTAGGGTGAACTTCGTCAAGGTTTCTCAAATCGTCTAGATTTGAAAAGGTAATTTGTTTATTTTGTAAATCAATATTTTTTTACTCTATTCCCTGAAAATCATCATTATATAGTTATTATATACCTAAGGAGACTCTATATTGAATTATCAACCATTTAATTTTATATTAGTGTGTTTATCTATGGGAAGATGAAGAGTTCTTTAGTTATCAATGTGAGTTTCCTTCTCTTTTCTCCCCCTTCATCCTCCTCCATCCAATTTTTCTTGGCACTATCTTCTCCCCTGGTCCTGAACGACCTAGGGTTATGTTATCCCATGATTTATGTTGGGTAATTTTTTGTTTGGTTCTTTTATTTGTAGTTTTATGATTTATAAACCCCCAAAAGGTGTTATCGGGTGTTAATTTTCATTCTGCCTTGGTTTTGATGTAGTTTCTACCAAGAACATGCCCTTATTATTTATTTCGCATCTTTTTATTAATTTTATAACATTATATACATGTTTAATTTTCCTATATAAACTTTATATAATATTTTTTGTGTGAAAATGGTTATTTATGCCATTTTTTGTGTAAAATGGAGTTGTTTCATATAAACGTGCACACATCTTGTTTTAATAAATGTTTTGGTGGTTTTTGTATATAGTTTGTGTTTTAATGACCACTTTTAACTACTTAAATAATTATTTGGAAAGAAAATTTATCCTTATACAATTTTTAATGCTAAATAGAGTTTTTTTCATTAAATGTTTCATGCCTCATTTTCTGGAAAGTGCCAGGTTGGTTCTTGTGTGTTCAAGGTGTTATGAAATGATTGGTTTGGATTATGAAAAATGTTTTAAACATGTGAATAAATGGTTTTGGGTCCCTTACATGGGTTATAATATGGTTTTGGGTTTTTTAATTAAGAGTGTATCGGTTCATGGGATGTTTTGGCATGTGTACTTTGTAAATGGACCATTTGGAACCTTTATAGAAATGGATGGATTTTTATCGTGTATACTTATTTAATGAGGGGTTTAAGTATAAGGACCTTTCTTTAAAATTACATAATACTAAATTAAGTGAATATATCAAATTTAGTATCTTTTCATGTTTAGAGCTTTAGGGAATTAGGACCTAAATATTACATCTCAAAAATTACAATGTAGAAACTTCTGCTCGGTTTCCATTTATTTCATAAAATAAAAAATATTAAAAAAAGAAACTTTTCTAGATCAATGTTATAGGCAACATGAATTTTACACGATCCCATCCTAGTCACAAATTCCTCTAAAAAACATTTTGAACCTTGGGATGATCATTAAATGATCATTAAGGGTTATTAAATTATGAAATAAAATATTAGCCCACAAATAAATACAAATCAATGAATCAGTAATTTTCATTCATAACAAACCTTATGAAATAATAAGATTTATGAATAACACATATAAATCATAATTCATAAAGGTATCTTATGGAATACATAATATACTTACATTTTAGCTTTCAGAGCTATGTATGGAGTTATGTTTGTAATACACATCATAGTATATTCTATAAATCTCTTCAGAGAAACATTAACATTTACCACTATCAAATTACCCAATGCATTGGAGAGCTATCTCAAGATCACCCACCCTAGGTTTATCATGAAACCACCAATATATATAAAAAATTCCCAAGAACCATAATATATTCATATCCTATAAAACAACCATAAATTATTGATAACATTTACACATTGAAATCACAATATATCATTTCAAGATATTGGCATAATCAATGCTTTATCAAACCATTTTCAAAATCTTCTAAAATATTTCAAAATGAAATATTTGAATCAAAGTGTCCCATAATAAATTGAATAATTTTAATGAATTTTTAATTTCAAAAGATTCATGGCCATATAAATAAATCTTTAAAATAATTTTTAAAACGTGGACATTAATGAGATATATTTAGAATAATAAATATTTAAATCTTTTAAAATGATTTTTTAGTTAAAGAGTCTCATAATACTTGAGAAACACTTGAATAAACATAATTTAAGAATAAAATGAAACAAAAAATAATGTATCATGATAAGAAGGATATTCGTGATATAATATTATAAAGGGAAGTATATACACCAAATAAATATGAATTGGTGCATAAAAAAAATAAGTCTCAATGGAATGTAAATTGAGATGCAATCCCATACAAAAATCATACCAATCTGATTAAAGATCAATCAATGAAACATTTATGTGTGAAAAATATAAATACAACCAATATAATTGGATAATAATTGTAAAACAATCAGAGGTCCTCCAAATATATTTATAGCACGACATAATCAAGAAGTAGATGTTTAACCCAAATAATTGAAATTGGTTAAAGAAGTTCCATTACAAGAAATTCGAAAGCATAATAGAATCACATTAAAATTTGAAAAATGATTTGATGAGAGAGAAAAGGGTATCTTATAACTTGGAAATAATATTTACATAAATAAGAATATAGAAGAACATATCACAACATAAGACGATGTAAATTAAATGACATAAAAAAAAAAGGTCTTTTAAAAAGAGGCGGGTGAAAGGTTCCCTTATCAATTTGGTAACTTATGAAACATACACCTCATGAAAGAAGGATCATACAATGAAGATGTAAATAACAATAAATTAAATTATATTTCATGAAGAATACAATCATGGGAAGTACATATGCCACAAAAAAGGAAATTGTGGCAAATATAACATGAATCTCACAGGAATAAAAAGTTATATGACAACCCCTTAGCATGTTGCAATCAATCGAGTCGCATGACCAAAAGATAATAACCAAAAATTGAATCACAGAATACCAGGAATATAAAGACAATACTGATAGTTTATATCATATGGTAGTACACAATACACCATTAACTATAAGTAAGTTGCAAATAATGGAAATCTCACGAAATTAAAAGTTATAAAAGAAACCCCTTACCGTGTGTCCACCATGAACCGTCCATTCTTTAATCTCCTGAATAATTAACTAAAATTAATTTATAATTTATTAAGAATATTTTTGAAGTTTATTATTTATTTTTTGTCACTTATCAAAATGTTATAAACATTATTCAATTATTTAAGTTAATAATGGTTTTTTATCAATATTTGGTACTTGAGTCAAAAATGAACTTCTTATAATTACAAGTTGTTCATGTGGTCAAAAGTACATTATATCCAGAATTATATCCATGATTTAGATATCATATATATCATATATATCCATTATATGTATGAATTTATAATATTACATAACATTTGGAGATAAGAAATGAAATGCACTATTCATGGAGACGGTAAGCCGTACGTACGCATGAACACTAAATTCAATAATATTTCGTATTTAATGGAATGATAAAATAATGATAAATTGGTACATTATAATTACAGTATAATATAATATATAATTTCATTAACTCAATCCCTTATATAATCCACATATGGCATGAACGAGTCATATCACTCTATGGGGGTGGTAGTCCGCACTTCCTCAAATGGAATTATCATGTTTACCCATATTGAAACCATAATGGTATGATATAAATGGATAGTAACTAATTATAGAGAAAATATAAATATAATATTTACCACATATTAATATATTTCTATTATAATTTCAACTATAATAGGTTGTAGGAGATGATTGAACAATCATTATTTCGTGAGGCAGTAGTTCATCGTCCCCAAAAATAAAATGTTCTTTACCTATTATCTAGAGGTGTGCCTATGTGTAGTTATAATAATTATCATAAAAAAATCTATTATATTGAGGATACTGGTTTTGTAATATAATAATGGAATAAAAAGTGTTTATGGGGTTAGAGATGTAAAATAAAAGAAAACAACTTAAGAGAATATATTTCCTTTAAATCTGGTAACAAACTTTGGTTTGAACATAAAAGATTTCTTAAAGTGCCTTATACCAAAGGTAAAGCTTCGAGGTAGATAAAAGGGAACTTGGGAGATTATTTGGGTCGAGGTTGGATGATCCAAGGGGCTTTAGAGGTGTGAGTAATGGGTTAGAGTTGATTGCTTTTTATAAGGGGGAGGAGGGTCTCTTTTAGAATGTTTCAAAATACTATTTTATAAAATAATGATTTTAGTTTTCTAAAGGTCCAAAACGTATTAAATTCAATGATATGAGGACTCATGTCCGAAATAAAATCATCCAATAAAAATTGGACAGGTTTTTGATATTTTTTTAATCATTATAATCTTACTTATTTAAATCATTCACTTGATAGGTAAACACTGCATCATTATTATGTCATAAATAATTTTATTTATTTGTTTTCTGAAAATTATAAAATAAAATAACATGATTTAGGAAATATTTTTACCTTTATAATGAATATTTATAGTCAAATATATCTATTATATAACACCACAAATTTTTTTTTAGCAAAACAATACATGTTTTTGATATTTTAATTTTTACAAGAAATACAAAGTTATTAATGTTGTTATCTTAACAAAATGGATTTTAATGGACAAAATTCTTACTCAATGATTTTATTTCTCATCCATTACTCATCCAATAAGGGCATGACAAATGTTAAGGTAATTTTATTCTATTATAATATTATTTTTACCATGAATTACCGTATTTACCTTTATCCGCAGTAAATAAAAATAAAAAGTTATTATTCAAAAAAAAATATTCTCATCTTATTGAACGGAATTTTACTTAGTGATAATAACCATGTATGTCAGATTTTAGAAATTCAATTCAGATAATCTGTAAAATTTCATTTAAATGAAAACGTCGGTTTTTTAACAACTACTAAGTGTTTTCACAATTATTTTAAATTGAATGTTTTGATAAAAATTAAAAACATTCTGCCTATGATGTATTTGATATTCCAAAATCCAAAATGTTGAAAATTTTAAAAAATTCAAAACCTAGAAGTTTCATTAACTAATTTAAAATTAATTCTTATTGTCAAAACAAAAAAACAAGTTTTTAATAAATAAAAACTATCATAAGATTGAAACTTTTTTATGTCCAATTTCAAAGTAGTATTACTTCCAGTGACCATCATTGGATTGAATGGTTAAAATATAATCTAATTACACTTTAAAACCATTTAAAAGGTAAATCTAACAATATAAATAAATTAGATTAAAAGGCTATTTTGAGTTAAAATAAATTATTTTTCACTATTCTATTAAAAATGAACTTTATCAGAAAAATACAAAAAATTTAACCAAAGTAAATTTTGATTTATCGATTCTAAAGAAAAATTTTAATTCATCAAATAGAACATATAAATGTGAACAACCCAAGATTTATATAGGGTTCCCCATCAATAGGTGCTAAAACGTCCTTTAAAAAAATATTTGTGTATTTGTGCTATGAATTAGATTCATTCACATTTTAAGCCTCTAATTTTTTTTAGATAAGGGTAAAAACATTTAAATAAAATTTTAAATAAAATTGTAGTCAGATATGTTCATTCCCACCATTACAATGGCTAAGAATTAACTACCATTTAAAATAATAATATATTATTAATTTTCAGTACGAATCAGCATTGTGTGCAACATAATACTTCAATAAAACCCATTGTTGCGTGTCAGATACACAATTTAATATATAATCCCATTTAAATAAAATTAAAATTTGATTCAAAAATATTAATAAATATGAAAATTTCATATTCTTTATTTTATTTGAATGTTACATCCTTCCCCCTTTTGGAAATTTCATCCTCGCAATTTTAAAAATGTGCTTGAAAAAATCATTGAATGTCCTACATCATAAAAATATTAAATAAAACTATCACTTTACAAGAAAGATAGATATGTAAAAAGGTCAAGTGAGATAAACCATAACCAGCTTCCATGAAAACATGGATTTGTAGGAGAAACTATGTTTCATTTTCTGATGTAGAGTGATAAAAAACATGATTACGTGAAAGTTAAAAATAAAAAAACCAATCATTTGTGATATGTTAAACATTATTGGTTTCCCAATAGGAAAAGTAAATAGACAAAATTTTTATTTTATGTTCCTTTTTATAAAGTTTAGGAATTTATTGATGGGCTTGACTAAGAACATAACGACACATACTTACTTATCATTTATAATTTCATTCTTTACTAAATTTCTACCACAAACTATTATTTTCTCCAAATGATGAGTATTCAAGTTGACTTGGACACATTAAAATCACTAAAATCAACTTATAGAGAATAAAATGATACAAAAAAACCATATATGTCCCCTACCCTTATACATTAACCAAAACCGAAATTGGTTAGTACGAGGTCAGATAATCCTTAAAGGATAATTCAATATAAATAGAAATATTACCCTTAATATCCCAAAATTCAACAAAAAAGTACACAAATTTCAAGAAATACCATTCAATATACAATTTTCCTTAAAATTATTCAAAATAATCCAAACTAATATTGAAACCCAAAAATCAAAAGGATTTAATCACATAGTCTTCTACAGTAAATCTTAACATTTATCTCCAAACACATCGACTACTATTAATGTCTAATACTGAAGTGTAATTAACATATTCACATATTCTATATGATAGGTTAATTATTTCCATAAATAACCCAAATCAACTTATGTCCACAACAAAAATATAGATTCTTCCAAAATAATATTTCAATAATTACTACCCAAAATAAATTGTACAGTATTCTATGTTCCTTAATAATACAATTTTCCCAAAAGAGAGAATGTCTTCCAAAATAACCATTATAACATAATAACAAAATCATTTTCCGAAACAAAGGATGTCCATTTGATAAAACATAATATCCCAAGTAAACTTATCCTTGATCCATAAAATAACTTAACTAAAAAGAAATAGCCATACTAACTAGGGACTTTACGTAGTCCAGTGTTAGGCGATAAATACCAATCACACTTTGGTTACAGGTTCTCTTCCAATAGATTTTTCTGACGTTAAATATTATCACATGGTCTCCATGTTTTCCTATCTCAAAATTTATACAATTTCATAACATTCCAAAAAAAGAGAAATTTTTTCAAAATTAACCATAACCTATTTTATCCTAAAAGGTTATCTAATACCTTTCACTTTACACCCCAAAATGTAATAAAGAATATATCACCTCTAAAATAATTATGACTCATTCTAATATTCTAACCATTATGGCTATGTAACTTATGGATAAATTACACCCTAACCTCTAAAGTTATTTAAATGGACCTCGGATACCAACTATAAGGACCTAGCCTTAAACATTATATAATCGTGAATTAAGTGAATAATTTACATTGAGGATATTTTCTTGTTTAGAGCTTCAAAGAATTTGGAAAAAACTATTACATCTAAAAAATTAAACGGTAGACACTTCTTCTTAGTTTCCATTTTTTTCCATAAAATAAAAACTCTTTAAAAAGAAACTTGTCTACTTCCATGTTTTAAACTGCATGAATTTTCCTTGATCCCATCTATTACCCTAAGTCCTGTGAAAAACATTTCATAACATGGGATGAGAATAAAAATCTCAGTAAGGGTTATAAAATAAGAAAATAAAACACTAGCCCATCAATAAATACAAATCTATAAAACCATACATTTCGATCAAAACATTCCTTAGGAAATCATAAAATTTATGAATAACATATAGAAATCATAAATCATAAAGGTAACTTATGGATTATATAACATAATTACATTGTATCTTTCACAGCTACATATGGAGTAACATTTGGAATACCCATCACAAAATATTCCCTAACTCTCTTAGGAGAAACATTAACATTTACCTCTGTGACGTTACCCAATTAATTGGAGTGCTATCTTGGGCTCACTTGCTATAGGTTTATCACGGAACCACCTGTATACGTAAATAATGCCTAAGAACCATAAAATATTCATAACCCATGAAACAAGCATAAATTAATGATAATATTTCCACATTGGAATCACAGTATATAAGTTCATGATACTTACATAATCAATGCTTTATCAAACCATTTTCAAAATCATGTCAATATTTAATAGAGAGATTTTGGAATCAGAGTGTCGCATACCACTTTGAAGATTTTGAGAGAAATTTTTTTATTTCAAAATATTCATTTCCATATTAATAAATCCTTAACACCATTTCTAAATAATGGACATTAATGAGTAATATTTAGAATAATAAATGTATAAATCATTAATAATGATGTTTTAGAAAAAGAGCCTCGTAATACTTGAGAAAATATTGACTAATCATAATAAAAGAATAAAACGAAAAAAAAATATAATATCAATAGAATAAGGATATTTATGATTTAAAATTTCAAAGGGCAGTATATACACCATATAAATGTGAATTGGTGAATAACAACAAATAAGTCTCAATGGAATGTAAATTGAGATGAAATACCATAAAAGTGCATACCATTAGATGAAGGATAAATCCAGGAAATAATTATGTGTGAAAAATATAAATACACCCAATATATGTAGATATTATGCTTATGAAAATCATATGACATTCACACATATTTATAGCACAACATAATAAATAATTAGATATTTAACATGACGAATGGAAATTTGGTTAAGAAGTTCCCTTATAAAAATTTGACAACCTAACGACTTCACTTTAAAATTCATAAAATCATTTGATGTAGGAGGAAAGGGTATCACATCACTATGATAAATAATTCAAATTAATAAGAATATATAAAGAATATCCCAATATATGAATATGTAAATTATAAGATATTACAAAAAGAATCTTTTAAAAGATGGACTGTGAAAGGATCCCTTATCGATATGATAACATACGAAACATACACCCCATGAAAGAAGGATCATAAAATGATGATTTAAATACCCATAAATAAAATTATATTTCACAAATAATACAATAACGGGATATACATACACCACACAAATGGAAATTGTGGAAAATATTACATGAATCTCACAGGAATAAAAAGTGAGATAACAACCCCCTTACCACATTTTAATCAATCGAGTTGTATGACCAAAAGTTAACAATCACAATATTTATCACAAAATATCATTATTATAAAGAGAATCATGATATTATATGTCAAATGGAAGTATAAAATACACCACATGTAATAAATAAGTGGCGATCAATGTAAATCTCATAGAATAAAAAGTGAGATAAGAAACCCCTTAACTCGTGTCCGACTTGACCCGTTCATTACTTAATCGCCTGAATAAAAAAAAGGTAATTTATAATTGATTAAGAATCTTCTTAAAGTTTACCATACATTTTATATCATTTATTACCATGTTATGAACATTATTAAATCATATAAGTTAATAATGGTCATTTTGATGATATTTGGTACTTGAGTCAAAAATGAACATTTTATAATTACAAATTGTTCATGTGGTTAAAATTACATTATCTCAGGAATAATATTCATGATTTAGATATCATATATATCATTTATACCCTGTATATGTATGTATTTATAATATTACATAACATTTGGAGAGAAGAAATGAAATGCACCGTTCATGGAGACGCTAAGCCATATGTACGCTTGAACGCTACTTTCATTTTTATTTCATATTTTATTGAATGAAAAATTAATAATAAATAGGTAAATTATAATTCTAGTATAAGATAATATATAATTTCATTATATACATCCTTTATAAGTTCCATGTATGGAATGACCGAGTCATATCACTTTGAGGGGCAGTAGTCCACACTTCCTAAATTGATATTATCGTGTTTACCCATTATGGAAACCATAATGGTATTATGTAAATTAATAATAAAAAAGTATAGAGACAATATTGATATAATATATATAACATATAAATATAGTTCCATAATAATGGATTCCATAAGGGGTGGTAGGATAATATTGAACAATCGTCATTTCATAAGGTAGTAGTTCGTCGTTCATAGAAACTGTATGTTCTGTACCCATCAGGTGGAGGTGTGTGTAATTTAAGTTAAAATAATTCTCATAAAAACAACCTAGTATGTTAAGGATACTATTTTAGTAATTAAATAAATTAATAAAAGAGTCTAGTAAATTGGAGAAGTAAAATAAAATAAAATAACTTAAGTTAAGACATTGCCTTTAAATCGGGTAACTCCCTTTGGTTTAAACCAAATGGATTTCTAGACGTGACTTCTGCCTAATGTAAGGCTTTTAAGTGGAATAGAGGGATCCTGATAGATTATTTGGGTAGTGTTTGTATGATCATATTGTATTTTGATGTGTCATTAATGGGTTAGAGTTTAGGGCTTTTTATAAGGTGGAAGAGGGGCTCTTTAAGAAAGTTTGAAAATATTATTTTATTATATAATGTTTTTTGGTTTTTAAAGGTCAATTTTTTTAAAGATTAATATAAGATGACACTTGTTCAAAATATAATCATCCAATATTAATTGTACAGGTTTTTTAAATTGGTTTAATCTTTATAATCTTATTTATTTAAATAATTCATTAATGAGGTAAACACTGCATCATTATTGAGTCACAAATAATTTTTTTTTTGATTTTTAAAAATTATAAATAAAATATCATTATTTAAGAAATATTTTTATCTTTATAATGAATATTTATAGTAAAATATTTCTATTATATAACCCCAGATTATAATTGTTTTAACAAAACAATACATGTTTATGATATTTTTTACTTTAAATAAAAAGTTATTAATGAAATAATATTACCCAACTGGTTTTCACAATTCAAAATTATTATAAAAGGATTGGCTTGGGCATCCATTACTCATCCAATAATGTTAGGACAGGTGTTAAAGTAATTTTATATTATTATAATATTATTTTTACCTTGAATTATCATATTTACCTCTAACCATGGTAAATAAAAGTGAAAAGTTGCTATTTCCCAAAAATTATTTAACCAAATTTCAGTTACTGATAACGTCCATGTATATAATATTTTAAATATTAAATTCATAGAAGCGATAAGATTTCATTTAAATGAAAAAGTTGGTTTTTAACTACTACTCAGTGGTTTCACTGTTCATCAAGAATTGAAGGTTTTCAGAAAAATATCAAAACTTACGCATGAGATATATTTGATATTATGAATTCAAAAATTATCTATATTTTCCAAAATTAATAAAAATATAATTTTCATTAATTAATTTAAGAATAATTACCGTCGTCAAATCAAAAGCATGTTTTTAAGAAATAATAACTATCAAATGGTTGACACTTTTTTATGTCCAATTACAAAGTAAAATTACTTCCAATGAGAAAAATTGGATTAAATGGTAAAAATATAATCTAATTACACTTTAAAACCGTTTAAAATGATAATATATCCATATATATAAATTAGATTAAAAAGATTTTTTTAATGGAAATGTCGTATTTTTCACTATCCATTAAAATGAAATTTATCATAAAAATACCAAAAATTTTCCGAATGTAAATTTTTATGTCCCGATTCAAAATAAGAATGTTATTTTGTAATATAGAAAATATAAAAGTGACGAAAAATATATTTAAAAGGGGTTCACCATCAAAAGGCAGTAAATAAACCTTTTAAAGAATACTAGAGTATTTATGCTGAGAATTAGATTCATTCACAATTTAAGCCTCTAATTTTTATTGGATAAATGTAAAAACATTTAACTAACATGTATAATCATATTTTAGTTAGTTAATTTCATTCCTTCTATTACTATGGTTAGTCATTAACTACCATTTAAAATAATAATATATTATTATTTTTCAGTATAACTCAGCATTGTGTGCAATATAATATTTTGATGTAACCCATTGTTGTGTGTCAGAAAGCCATTGAATATAATATCCCCTTTAAAATAAAATTAATATTTGATTCAAAAATATTAAAAAATATGAAAATGTAATATTCATTATTTTTCTGGGATGTTATATTAAGTAAATGTATTATTGATTCAAATGGTGCGTTTACTCCTCTTTATGGATAGTTTGATTGGATCTTTTGACAAATGTTGTTTTTGTGAAGATTTATTAAAGGATCATTAGACAATTTTTTTTAAAAAATGGTTTTCAAGTGTACTTCATGTGATATCATTTGGATCTATTTTATAGTCAATGTGATTGATTTATTAAATGGTGTGGGGGATGCCAAATATGGTTTTATGTGGTGATGGTTGGTGTTTAGAATTGAAATAGTATTTTTTAAGGAATTTTATGTGAAAATACTTGTTATAAATATAGAAATTGTTTTATGAAAATTTTAATAGGTTTATTGATTCTTGAATGCAATGTGAAGCATTTTTTCGGCCTCTTTGTGTGTATATGATTTGGGAATTAAATTTTCATGTAAAAAGTGTATTTATGTGGAACTTCATTGATAACCAAAGGGAAACCCATGTATCTAGGTTGGTGGATGTTTACTAGTATTATATTTATCTATAATGGTTTCACCCCACTTTCACGTAGCAAGTTTGATGATGACAACACTAATAGAAATATGACGTTGATTTTGGGGACCACTAGGTTATGGGTATTTCTTCCATACTATTGGATCGGGGATGATAACTAATATTTTTTATGTTTACATTTACACTGAGATACAAGGTTCCTGGGGACCACAATAAACTAGTACCTAGGGGAGTTACCACAACTTATTAACATTGGATACATTTTACTCACCGTCAGCATATGATGTGTCTCATTCATAAAATCAGTAGCGTGTGTTTTTTATTTAAATTTGTAATTTCTTTAAATCTACCCTCTTGAATATTCTTTTTATTTTGAAGTTTCATATCTTTAGAAATGGCTCTAGCATTCTTTTGTATAGAACATCATGATTTTTTCTAACAATTTCCTTGGTATAAATCCTTATTTGGAAAATAGATGTTTATATATTTTATTTCAAAAATTAAATTGATGTTTATTTTATATTATGTTGAAGTGTATTGGGAATAAAATATTGTGCTAACCTATTAAGAATAAGTACTGGCACCTATAATCTTGATCTATTTTTTAGTCGTTGCACGTGCTTTAGCTTATGTTCATTCATCTTGAGAATCATGTGATCATTGTGTTAGAGAGTTACCTAAGAGGTCACATGGAGTTAGTTGGACATCTAGTCTGGTTGGTTTAGTTATATCGTTCAGTTGTAATTTTAATTTGGTCATATAAATAACATCAGTTCAATTTCAATATAAATGTGTTTTGGGATGCTCATTTTTCCCTCTATTTGCCTTATTTTCCATATTTGGGAGAAATCATTCTATTTTTTACACTATAATTTCCCTCAGTTCTTTTTTAAATCCTGGGAGGATCTATAATTCTTTTAGAGACTCTTCACAGAGTGGCCCGAATGACCAGTTTAGGGTTGAATCAGGCTAGTTTGTGAGAAAATTGTATTAGATGAGGTACGAACTTTGAGGAAATTGCCTTTTAGTGCACCCTTATTATTTGGGGGATGTCGTGGTAGATGGAGTAGGATTGCTAAAACTTGAGGGGTAGGTTCGGGAAGAGCGTTAAAAACTATCTCTTGTTCCAATCCTCAAGTGTCCATGGGATGTCCATTTTTATTAGAATCTTTGGTTCTTAGGGTTTTTTTGGTTATTTGGATACTACAAGGGGAGTTGTACTAATGTCCTACATGAGGTCTTAGGGCCTAGAAAGCCATGTAGAGTTGGGGAACAGTCCTAAGAAGGCTCTCTATGTTGGTTGTGTGTTTGACATATGGCCTCCAACCATATGGTCAAGTCACCCACTGATAGTAGTTCCCCTCTGTGGTTCTCTTGGACCATTCTGGAATTCTTAATTTTGTTTTTGAAAATCCTCATCTGGGAATTGTGGAAATGGGTTTTCATGGAATGGTGGGATTTTAAAAATTGTAATGTTGTTTTTCAATTCTTAATATATGAAATGTTTTGGGAATGTTTGGTTTTTGAGAAATGCATTCTGAGGAGAAAGTAGAAATGATTTAACAGGATTGAGTCTTCTTAATCTAAACTTATGGTTTAATGTAAAGAAATGTTTGGAAATATTGGATTATTTTAAAGCGATTATTAAATTTTTTTATTAAATGGTATGTTTTTTTCTGTTGAAATGTTCTTTAATATGATGAATTGGGATTGGGAATTGGTTTTGAATGGTTGGTGTTTTTATGAAAAACATTTTTGGCCTTTTTGGGTACTATATTAAGAAAAGTGACCATAATGAATTTTTAAAATAGGAAAGGGTTGTTTGGGATTTCATTTATATTTGTATTTTTTAATAAATTACAAGGAATGGATTTTAATTCTAGTAGTTCGTGAAATAGTTTGGTTTGTTGATATTCTGATTTTTTTGAATAAAGGGAGAGTATTTTGATAGAGACCTATGTGGTTTATTTTTCAAGTGTGGTAAAATGGTTTGTTGTGTGGAAATATGAAATTGGTTTCGATTTGGTGGTTAGTGTGCCTATGGAAGGTACATGCTTTTTGAAATGGGTTTAATGTTTTGGCTTGTAAAATGAGTATGTTTGTTTTAGACTTTGGGGTTTTCATGGGTGCTAACATGCAAGGTTTTATATAGATATGTAGATGGATTCCTGATATGGAATAGTGGTTGGGTTCCTAGGGTATAATGTGAATGTGAATGTGTGTTAGACTTAATGACACAACATTTGTTAATGTGAAAATCCACAAAGTTAGTTTGTTTTTAAAAAGAGATACATAATGAAAATTTCTGGTGTTTTTGTTAAATGGTGTTTATGTGGGTTGATTTTTCATGTTATAATAGTGTGGTTTGTTTGGTATGCTTCCCCATGATATAGAAGTGATTCTCCTGGAGTGTATTGAGATGGGATGTTATTTTTGGATTGGTTTTGGAGAAATCATCAGTGGGTTTCTAATGATATGTTCAATGTTGTGATGTGTCCATGGATGCTTTTCCATTGGAAAGAATTTGAGTTGATCAGTCTAAGGATTATTTTCAAAAATTAAATACAGCTCTTCAGATGATCCCTCAACTCATTTTATTGAATATAAAAAACTTTGGACTTGATTTAAAGTGTTTCTATATTGTGATAATTCATTTTGATAGAGAATTTTGTTTGTGATATTGATGTGTTTCTCTGTATTCCTTGTCCATTCTTCTCCTCATTCGGAGTGAGAGAGAATGGTGCTATATGTATGAGTTTCAATTTTTATAAAGGTTTGCTGTTTAGAAATTGAGTTTCATCGGGTGTTGTGATCTTTAGCTCATGACTATGGAATAAAAAATTCTTCAAACATCAGGCTTCCATCCTTAAGCCTCTGAGTTAATGTTTTCACAGAGTTATGAAATAACCAGAGGCGTGGGGAGCTCAACCAAGACCCTACCTCCAATATTATGGTAAAGTAGTTTCTATATATTTATTGTTGTTCCTCATTACTGTGATTTTCCTCTTGTTTCAAAGATCGTGATGAAATATCCCCTCACTTAGTGTCTATGGGTGTGGCTTCTTGGATGTGGGTTTCTGATCAATGTACCTATGGGGAATGCCGATGTGAATCCGGTACGGTCTTGGTTTTACCTATTAGTTGGACGAGATTGTTGGTTAGTTTATTTTCTTCATTTGTGGTTTCAATGGCCAAATGATTGGGTCCCCTTCCCTCCCCTCCCTCAGTGGGGGGGGTATGGATCTATGTAAAAAGTGTTGGCCCAGTTCTTGTCCCCTCCATTCGGGAGTGGGTGGTTTAAAATTTCTTGTTGTGTTCCTCTTAGATTAGGTTGGTAGGTTGTTTTGGGGGAGTTTTTATGGGCCTGTGTGGGAGAGGCCAATTATGAATGCATGTTGAATTATCATTGGGTTGTTTCTAGTTAGTTTTGAGTGTGGGGGAGACCCATCATGTTTTTTTAAAGATTTCATTTAAGGATTTTTAAGATGTTAGTTGTTATCTAACAGTGAGGATTTGATTATAACCTCCCTCCCCCCTAATCATCGTATTTTTTGAGTTCTATTTTTTTGGGAGATCATTGGGTTTTTGGTATAAGGACTAACAATCTGGTTCATGGCATTATTGCGGAGGCAATGTCTTGATATTTTCATTAAATCATGGGAAGTGGCTATGAGTTGATCTTTTGTTTAGGAATGAGGCTTTAGTTACATTAAATGTAAATGAAATTTACATTTCATTATAGGATTTATTGTTTTGATGAGTAATCCTTAGGAATTAATCAATCATCTAGAATGTGATATGGATTTCCGGGTGCGGAAAACATTAATGGTGGGGAGATTTGTTACACCTGGTTTTTCATGTCTGGATTTGGATCTGGTTCATTGGAAATCCAAATCCATTAATTAGGTTTTGGGTGATATTAAAGATTATTTTTTAATTTCCATCTATTTATAATCATCATACTTTTGTTTCCCCATGTCTTTTTTGGGGTTTTTTGAGAAAAGGGTGGTTACTTCATGATTTGGGCCAAAGAGTGATTCCATTTCTTGATTTATAAAAAGAATTTGTTTTTTATAACTCCTTCATTTTTTAAAATCTTTCACCCATTAAAAATCCCAATTTCCCCCAACAGACCTATTAAAACCACCAAATCCATTTTCCCCTTAAGATTTCATAATCATGGTGGAATTCTGTTATTTATTCAAGAATTGGTCCATCTCGTGAGTCCATTTCTAGTTTAAAAAAATTGTCTTTTATATCTTATTCATTTCATAAAATAATTCAGTCATTCCTACTCTCATTAGAGACCACAAACCCTAGGCGCACCCCCATGTTCCTTTTTACCTCTTTGGACCTCATCTTCATTGGGGAGTAGGGTGAACTTCCTCAAGGATTCTCTACTCGTCCATATTTGAAAAGGAAATTTATTTATTTCATAATTCATTCATTTTTTACAATTTTCCCCCCAAATATTCATAACCTAGTTCTTCAATACCTAAGTAGTCTCTCTATTTATTTCTAGTCCATTCCCTCTTCTATATGGGTGTGTATGGAAGGGAATATGATGAGTTCTCTATTTTTCAAGGATAGATTCCTTCTACATTCTCTTCCTCCTTCCAATTTTCATGGCTCTTTGTTATCACCTGGTAATTAACAAACAATTTTTATGTTATAACATGATTATTTATGGGGTTTTTTCTCATTGGTGGCTGGTTATTTATGCCTTATTCTGTGTAAAATGGAGTTGTTTCATATAAACGTGCACACCACATGTTTAAATAAATGTTCCATAGGTTTTTACATATAGTTTGTGATGTTTATGACCAGTTTTAACTATTGTAGTGAGTGTTGGTGATGCAAATTTGGCCTTATACCCTTTTAAATGATAAATAGAGTTTGTCTAATTAAATGTTGCTTGCCTCATTTTTGGAAAAGTTCCCTGTTGGATCTTTTGTGTTCAAGGTATTATAAAATGATTGGTTTGGCTTATTAAAAATGATGGAAGCATGTGCAAAAATATTTTTGGGTTCCTTATGTGGGTTAAAATCTTGGTTTTGGTTTCATGATGAAGTGAGTATCAGTTATTTGGGTGTTTTGTCATGTGTTCTCGCTAAAATGTCTAGTTTGGAACCTTTATAGATATGGATGGGTTTTGAATATATAACCATAGTTTTTGATGGGTTTAATTTAATGTTCAATTTCTTACAATAGTGGGTTTAAATCTTTTTATGAATAGTGGAATTTTTTTTATAAATGCTGTTTTTTTGAAGAATACGTTAAGGCCTATTTGGAAATTTTCATGTTAAAATGTTTTTTATGTGTACCTCATATTCTATCACTTGGATCAATATTATGGTCAATAATATTTATTTAATAAATGTGAGTGTGGAAAAAAATTTGTCTTGATATGTAAATGATGGTTTTTTCTTTAAATAGCATTTTGAATGGATTTTATGTACAATACCTTGTTATACTTCTCGAAATTGTTTTCTGAAAATTGTAGGTCATTTATTGATCGGTGAATGAAATGGGAAACATGTTTTATTGATGTTTTTGAGTGTATGATTTTGGAATTAATTTTTCATATGAAAAGTATATTTAATATTATGTGGAACTTTTTTGAGAACTAAAGGGAAACCCGTGTATCTAGGTGGGAAGCCGTGTACTAGTATGCTTGTGGTCCAAAGTTGATTGGTCCCTTTTTAACATAGAATGTTTGATTATTAATACACTAATTAAAAAATGATGATGATGTTAGGGTCTACTAGGTTATGGGTATTTGTTTCCTACTAGTGGCTCATGCACATGAATTTTTTTAATGGTTAATTTTACACCGTGATATGAGGTACCTGGGGACCATAAGAAACAAGTGCCTAAGGTTGTTCTCTTGACTTGTGACAATTGGTTATTTTGTACTCACTATCGGCATATAATGAGTTTGGTTGATAAATTTAGCTGCGTATGGGTTTTATTTAAAAGTGTACTTTATTTAAATCATCCCTCTTGAGAATTGTTTTTATTAGGAAGTTTCATATATTTGGAAATTGCTATACCATTCTAGTGTATAAAACTTACAGGGTTTTGTTTGATAATTTTCATAGTATGGAACCTTGAATGGAAAAATTACTTTAATATATTTTATTTGAAACATGAAATTGATGTTTTTTATATTTTAAGTGTAAGTGCATTTGGGAATCAAATATCATGATAACCAAATGTGTTTTAATACTCACACATATAGTTTTCTTTAGTTTTTTATCCCTTCTATAGGATTCAAGTTGAGTTCGGTTTCCTTGAAAAAAAATGTGATTGTTGTGTTAGAGAGTAACCAGAGAGGTCACATGGAGGTAGTGGTTCCTCAGGTCTGGTTTTTTAGTCCTTTCTTTCAGTTTTACTTAAATTATTATAATATAAATGATGTTAGTTCAATTTATATACAAATCTGTATTATGATTTCCATTATTTTTTTTGTTTGACTTATTTTTTATATTTTCAAGAAATTCATCCCTTATTTGAACTTTTTATTCGCTCGGTGCTTGTTTCCACACTAGGATGATTAGGAATGCCTTTCAGGACATGTCGTGGAGCGGCCTGAGTTACCGATTCAGGGTCAACTCAAACTGGTTCGTGACATTCCAATGGTGGTTTTTGACAATATGGGTTTTCTAAACCTTTAGTAGTGCAGGGAATAGACCCTTTAATTTGCTACCAGTGTGAAAATAATTGTCATTTAAAGAGGGTTTTCAGTGAGTCACCAATGATATATTGATCATTTGGATGCTGAGTTCACTTATAGAAGATCTTCTATATCAATTATTCTCCACATAGTGGAATTGGTACATAAACACATACTAAAAATATAGTGCAATGATATGAATCAAGAAAATAATTATTATATCCATGGGAATCTAGAAAAAAAATTATTCACGTAGTGGAAGAGTCTCCAAAGGAAGAGGATACATGTCCATTGACTGTGAGAGGTACTATCACTATATTTTTTTCATTATAGACTAATTTATTTGATATTGGTTCATCTCATTCATGTATTTCAACCCATATTTTCAATATGATTATTCTTTCTAAAACTATTTTTTATTATTTGATGTATATTACTACACACCTAGGAATAAAGAGAGAGAAGGGTCTCTGTATCCCTTCTTGTTTTCTCTCCATATAAGATGTTGAGATTTCATGTATTTTTTTGGTTCTCAACGTGAACCCTCTTGGCATCATTTTTGGTATGGATTTGATCATTTAAAATAAAGGCTATATTGATTTTTATATTCTATGGGTCTCCTTTACAATATCTGATGGTGTATTCCTTGACATTCACGGATAATGGGAACCAAGATTATTTAATTCTAGACCTTTTTATCCAAAGTTGGTGAAAGTAATATCATTGTTTTCCTTGAATCTTGATTGAGAAACTTTGTGTGGTGTTATCTTGAAGTTGTCATCGAGTTTCCTGATGTGTTTCCTTCTGTCTTCTCCATTTCACCACTGGTAATAGTGGTAGAGATTTCATTAAATTTAGTGCATGGTACTCAACTAGTGTATATTCCTTATTACCAGTTGGAACTAGCTGGGATGAAAGTGTTGAAGAATCAGTTATATAATCTTCTATAGAAAGGCTTTATATGCTTAATCGTGTCAGCATGGGAAATGCATGTTCTGATTTTTAAGAATGATGATGGATCACTATTCCATTATGTGGATTACTGAAAACTCAATCTTGTTACGGTAAAGAAAAAGTAACAATTTCTATGGATTTATGTTCTATTTTACCAGTTGAAAGTGTAAAAGAAGTTTTTATAGATTGATCTTTGATCTGGTTACCGTCCATTGAGATCAAAAAAATAGGATATTCAAAATGCTACCTTTTGGAGATGGTATAACTATTATGAGTACCTTTTCATGGATTTTGGTAAATCATATTCTCTTATAGTTTTTATGTATTTAATGAACCTTATTTTCCATGAGAATATTGATACCTTCATAGTTATATTTGTGGGTGACATCCTTTTTTACCTTATGTCTGAGGAGGATCATGTGCATCATTGAGATAAGTTATGGAATTATTGATAAATACATGACTTTATGCATAACATTCAAAATGTAATATATGGATTTGAGAAGTGATGTCTTGGTAAATGTGGTGTCATAACATGGTATATCAGTTGATCCTAACAAGTTGATATATATTATGACATGGGTATTAATGTGAAATTATTTCTAGATTAAGATCTTCTTAGTTTTTCACGGTATTATCATCAGTTTTTTAAGGAATTATCAATATTGGATTCTCTAATGAATACCCCCACTTAAAAGGAGTAATATTTTATTGGGATAAAAAATGTCATAGTTATTTTGTTATGTTGAAACATAATTTGACTAATATGCTAGTTTTGACTCTTCCAAAGGCTTTATAGGGCTATGTGGTCCTCTAGGATGCATCGAGATTAGGTTTGGGTTGCATTATCAAACAGGGTGATCATGTTATTGCTTATGGCTCTCATCATCTTAGGCCAGATGTGAAGAACTACATGAACCATGACCTTGACCATGGATCTATGATGAATGAACATAAGATTTGGTGAAACTACATTTACAATGAAAGGATTACAATGTATTCTAATAAAAAATCAATGAGTTATAACTTCTCTAAAAAAATTTGAATCTCTTGTAGAGGCATTGGGTAGAATATTGATAATCTTTCTAATTTGAAAACACATGTACCCAAGCGAAAAGGAATTTCCTAGAAGATTCTTTAAGATATAAAATTCAAACCCAATTAGTTAAAGAATATTTAGAAGAGGTGGACTTGATGGAACATTTTTCACAGTTTCATATTAGTGCCTGAGTTTTAGGGACTGATATTTACTCTGTATCTATTCAGTTGATATCCACTCTTCTTGATATAGTTCTTCAGGATCAGTATCATCATGAAAAGTTCTAAAGAATTAAATATTATCTATATAGAGGGGAGACCATTCGAGACTAGTTGTTCTCCATCGAGCACATTCTATGATATCAGAATCAGTTTTTTGATCTATTAGTAGTAAGGAAATCTATGTTAGGGAGTACCACAACTCCTAGTGGGTAGTGCACCCTAAATCCATAATGATTTTCTAATACATGCAGTGTAGATTCTAGTCTTAAGGTATGGTATGGGTCATTTCTGAATTTTTCTATCATTGTTATACATGCCAACAGTTTAAGGCCAACAACTAGAATCCTTCATGTTTTCTTTAGCCATTTATAGATCCAAATTGGATGTGGGAAAAGACCTATATATAAATTTTGGTTGGTTTTATAGATATAGAAAGAAAGAAGAATATATTAGGAGTTCACTACAAAATATTTATCTTTTTCCAACAGGGACATATCTGTTGGTAATATTACATCTTATATTGGTAAAACATTTTACAAACACATATGTCCCTATCAATAAACAGTTAGTAAAAACACTTTTGCTAAATCTTTTTGTGACATATAAAATTGTTTTGTAACAATAATAATAATACCAACAGATAATATATATGTTGGTTAAAGTGTTTAGCAATGAAATCTTATAATTTTTTTATTGGTAATAATATTAACGATGTATAGTATCTATTTATAAATTACATTTGAATAAATATTATTAATTTTTATAACCAAACAATATCATATTATATTTATAAATTTATAAAATATAATTCATATTTTTTTAAGTAATAAATAGAAGAGGATTTACATGAGTGTTCAAAATTATAAAAATATTAATTATATTAATAATGAAATTTAATACAAATTGCATCAATACAAAAATGTAGATCAATCCTCCAATAGTATTCATCCTCCCATACCCTGAGTACGATTAACCCACAAACAAGATCCCCTCCAAACAAGTATCAACAACCCATCAATACGCCATGTACTAACTCTAGCATGAGTGATAAACCTCAAGTATATTATATACCACATCCTTCTGCTCCATGATCTCCACCACACAAAACCAAAGTGCAAACCAAAATCGAGCCAACTCTAGTAACAGAGAGAAACAAATCGCTGGTACCAATTCTAGTGAGAAACCTCAAGTCTCTGTTTTTCCACACCATTCAACTCCAATATCTACAACAAAAACAACAATAAATAATACCCAAAAATTAGTGCAATTTTTTTCCGTGAATTGAAACTAAAATTTAAATAAATGGAAGTATAAAAAAATTATTTACAACATGATCATTTTTCATCATCCCTGTTGATATATCAAGGATTTTAGAATTGAATAAAACTTCTATACATTGGAACTCAAATGGTTAATTAGATAGATACAGTGCATGTTGTTCAATGAAATAAGAATCTAAAAAAGTTGAATCTCATAACTATGATTAAAATAGAAAACTCACTTTTTCCCATAATTGAATGCATGAAGTACGAGAAATGTCAATATCATAAGAGGAATGTCCCAAAGAGTATTTTATAGGGAAAAACCATGAACCAGGGTTTCAAACTTGTGTCCCTCAATTCTTCAATTAGCATAGAGAGATGCATCTATTGAAATCAACATGGAAGGAATACAACATGCTTATAGGAAGGGACACATGTTCCACAAGTCCAGACCATCTCATAGGGCTACCTGCAAACGAACACCCTTTCCCTCTGTCATTAATAATAATTTTGTTTATGCTACTTTTAAATGTGTCTTGATACTCCCTATGTATTTTCCAAGGTTTTGTTTTTTATCATTATTTGTTCCTCAAAATGTAGGGTCTTGCTCTTAGATTATGATTTTTTCAGTGGGATTTGTTTTTTATTTCCAGGTGTTATATTTCGTTCACTGTGTTTTTGTTTAACCCCTATAGAATGGATGATTGCTATATTTGGTGTTCTATTTAAGTATTTTCTTGTTAAAGAAATACTATTATTTATATCAATATATATGAATTAGTGAAAAAAAACATTTTATTAGTTCAATAATTAGGAAACATGTTCCCATGATAATTCAAAATTACATTAGTTATATCAAATGAATGAAACACCAGTGAATGAATGACATTAGAAGTAGCATTGAACAAAAAATTGAAAATAGTGAAAATTACAAATAATTTCATGCTTACAATAACTCTTATAAACAAAAATTCATATATGCACATGTTGGTTCAAATAAACAGAACTAGAAAACATGATAATACACTTGAAATGCATGGGAAAAATAATTGAATGATTCATACAACTTTAAATAATTCTCAAAACCCAGAAATATATATTTTTACAACATATATTCATCACAAAAAATTACCAAAATTGATAATCCAATTAGAGATTCAGTTATAATTCATATAAATAGAGAATGAAATAATTCCATGAACAAATAAATATTTTCAGAACAAACATTATCATTTATATTTAAAGAAAAATATGGAATAAAAAAATTAATGTAGTAACAATATACATTGATAAAATATAGAAAAGTATAAAATCAAACAACTTAAACATCAACAATAAAATTGGAACCATATTCAATATAATTAATGAATGTTAATACTGAAGTGAACTTTAAACATTACTTTCTGTCAAGCTATTTTAATGAGTGAAAAAAATAATTTTTTCATTATGATAAATAGGAAACTGATTTGCATGAAAATTCCAATTAAATTAGGAATATCAAATGATTGTGACCCTAGTGAAATAACAAAATTGGATGTAGTAGTGAACAAAACATTGAAAATTGTGGAAATTAAAAAACAATTAAATCTTACAAGAACTCTTAAAAATATAAAATCATATATGAACATGTTTGTTTAAATAAATAGAACCTGAAAACATGATAATTCACTTCCAATACCTGAGAAATATAATTGATAGATTCATAAAACATGTAATAATTCTCATAAACTAGAAATAAGAATATATAAAAAATATATTAAACAAAAAAAATCACCAAATATGAGAATAAAATTTCATATTTTAAATTAATTCATATAAGTAGTCAATGGAATAATTCCAAAGAAAATTTATAGAATAAACAAGTTTAAGTACATGTAATGAAACATATGGAAGTAAACACAAATTAATGCCGCAACAATATGTAATGACAAAATATAGAAAATTATAAACTCAAATATCTTCAACATCAACTAACAAATTAGAACCATATTCAAAATAATTCAAGAATTTTATTAAAGAAGAAAAGATTCAATATTATACACGGTTAACAAAACAGATGTGTGGAAAGGAGTAAACCGAGAATAAATAACAAGAACACAATAATATAGAAATTTATGTGATTATAAATGATAAAGAATAACTCCAAGGGTTGTAAAAGTTACTACGGTGTGGCATTCCTTTGTTCACCCTTATGAGAATAAGGAGGTCTACACCTGGAGTCATGCACAAAACACACTAGTTATGAAACATGGAGATGTACAAGGATGGTTCTGGAAATCCTATTTGCATATCACTAAATCTCAAAGATTCATACACATAAAGATCGTAATAGAAATTATATAAGCATGATACATAATCAACCCTATAGTAATCATCAAGCTCTCGGAATGAACATAACCACAATAGCAATGCGCTTGGACTTGATCCCACCAAAACTCAAATTATCAAGATCAGTTTTACTCGATAAATCTAGAACTATGGAAAAAATATCCATTGAGAAATGTTTGAGGATTACAGATCAAGATAAAGACTCGCTAAAAAAATTCACCACATGGTTAGGGTTTCTTTATACAAAAAACTGATAGAAAAATATAATAGTTTGGAGTGAATAGGAAATACAACCTATGGGAATTTATGGTATCATACTAGATTTAGTTTTTGATAAGGGGATTTCATGTGAGGATGTCAGTTGGGAATAGTGAGGGTGTTCACACAATGATGACTGAGGGTGATGCTAGTCGGGAACAAGGGTTGCGAATATGTAAATGATAAGCACCGACCAGGATTAATGAAGTCCTACGAGGAGATATATGAGGAAAAATGGTCGTCGAGGGGGGGGGGAGGGTTGGAGGAGGGGGTCGTGGGGAATGATAATTTTTTTGGGGGGCAGTAATTTGGGGAACATTTGGGGATTTTTTTGCATATATTTATTTATATATGAGTCTGTGTGTGTGTTTTTGTGTGTTTATAAAGAAAAATGATACGGATTTAAATTATGATGTATCTATATATGTATATTACCAATAAATATTACTAAATTATGGTTATTTTAGTAAATTATATATATATTTTTATCAAATTTATATTAATATAATAGATAATATATATCTCTATATATTTAATTTTTTGTAAAATATATTACATTATTGAATAATTTATTGGTAATGGATTTTTTTTAAGGGTAAAAGATTTATTGGTAATAATCACTAATAATAACATAATCATTTTTCAGTAAATAAATTTTTGGTATTATTATGATATAAAAAGATTTAAATGTAAGTAAAATATTTGTTGGTATTGAACTACTAATATAAATAGATATATCCATTTGTAAAAATAATTGATGGTACCTATGGTTAATATAGAAACTATTTAATATATGTTGGTATTAATCATTTTTACGAGCAGATATATTATTTTTCAGTATTTTTTTGTTGGCAAAGGTCACTTTTTTGGCATGTCTAGTGCACAATTTAAAAAATCCACCAACCACCAAGTAGAAACCATACACCTATCCAAAATGGGGCGCTTGGTTTTTCTAACTTTGCAGTCCTTCATAAGAAACCATGAATGAGATTTAATTAATCGAAAATATTTTTTGAAATTATTAAATCCTCTTTTTATGTCCTTCACAGACATAGCCTCACCTTATATGGTTTCCTATTACAGTAGACAGCCCAAGAGGCAATTTTTTCCCAACTATCCAATTCCCAAAGGAGATCTAAGATAGGAAAATTATGTTCGATCTTCACCTGCTAGGTTTCCTCTTTTTGTTCTCCTTCACCCGCTCAATTACCATTCCTACCTAAGGCTTTCATGATCTACGTGTTATTGGAGATTCTTATATACACTATTTTAGATTTTGAATCCTAGGTTGATTACTAAATCTTTATTTACAAGGTTCTTCATTGGAGTTTCCCGATTAGACACTGATATTTTGAGATCCTGTGATCATGATGTTTGAGGTTCTATTATAAGAACCAATTTTTATTAAGCATAAATTGTTTTTTTAATTAAATTATTTCGCTTAAATTTTATTGCATGATTTAAAAGAAATTTATTTCTATTGGTTGATTAAAATGAAAATTCAATTGTATTGGGGTTTTGAAATTTTATTTTGGAAATAATTTGGGAAAGCCCCCCAATTTCATTAAATTGGGATACATTTTGGAAATTGATTAAATATAGTGAAATTTAAATGGTGAAATTGATTAGATGAAATTTATTTCAAATTGGTATATTTAAAAGAGGGATTAAAATGATTTTGATAGAAACCCATTATTTTAATCTTGGAAAAGTCATGATTTGAATAAGAACTATGTTTGGTTTTTAAATTCAAATTTGGAATATTGAAAAGGGATAATGGGATGACCTATATTTGAAAAAAAAATTAAAATAAATTTCCCATCATTGATTTTATTTGAGAAAATGAAATCATAGGTAGTTAGTGAGTTATTCGGGACAACACTCTATGATTTATAATACTAAAAATACATAAATATATCCAGTCACATTTCCTATGGGATAAAGACATGTCCTCTTTTGTTAGCATTGAGGATGATGTCTGTATACATATATTTTCATGATAAATAATTGAGTGTGATGGAGTTATAAACCCTGGAATAATTATATCTTTTGGAACATGACCATGTTTCACACAATTTTTATTTGAAATATGTTTCATTGTTGTAGTAAACTATTTCACAATCCTTATTAATTTATATACACTATTTTATATAAATTTTTTTATAATCCATTTTTTAAAGTATTTCTATCATTTGAAATGTAATGAATGATTTGTTTTAACATATTCTTTGGAACATCTATTACTGTTTATTTAAAATTTAATGATTTAATTGGTTAATTAACTATTTTCGTCTTATTCTAGAATCCTTGGTGAGAGAATTCTAGGATTTTATCTCACACCCTATATATGACTTTGGGTGTTTGTTGATTATATTTTTATATGTTCTAGAAAGGTTAAGGAGCCATTTAGAGGTGGTTGTAGCTATTGATACTTGTTCTTAGAGAGTTTTTTTCCATTTAGACATGGGATTTTATCCTGTTTTTATGGTAATTTTGGTTGTAATTTAGGTTTTAATTATTTATTGAATTCTATTACACTTATCCTTATGGAGTTTCTCTTGTATGCATACTATATTTTTTATCTTTCTTCTATTGTGTTTGTGGAAAATCCATTCCCACTTTCATATAATATGATGATATGTCCCTGTCAATGACCCATGGGGATCGATAACTGTAGAGACCCTAAGCTTGACGTACATGGACATTATATTACTTTTGCGGAATACTTAGTACATTACAAAAACACACACACAAGGACCGTAATAGTTTAGTGTCTATGGAAACTTAGAATATAATCTTCTAATTATGGTGAAAGATCTTAAACATTTCCCATAAAGATCTTCCCTTTTTTTCTTCCCTAAAACCTTTCCTTATATCCTGGGGAAAAGAAAATATAAATGGGTGAGCTCAAATTCTCCGAAAGGATAAACAAAAGAAATATCAATCACATCATATTCATAAGAACATAACATTTAGGAAATCTTAACCTGCAAAAGAGATCATAATATCATAACATGGGATAAATCATAATAGTGAAATGTAATACCAATAGTAATAACATAAAACCTGAATCTTTGTGTCATACACACATAATCATATAGAATCATTTATTATTAGTCAAGACTCATTTACAAGACTATCTTAGTGGAAAAAGTCTATTTCTGAATCGAGTTCATTCCTCTTTTCAGTCCTATTTCACTGAACCGGTGTAACCTGCCGTTCCATCCATGTCTATCTCATGAGATCTAAAATCATTACCCAATGTATTGGAAGGAAATATAGGTCCCACCCATCTCATAATGATACCATTCTTATGTGTGCCACAAAATCATAAACCATGCATCATAGAATAACCCATGTAACAAAAATGGGATTCTTAAACATCGTGAAATCATAAAACAATTCATATTAGATAAAGGAATTTATAAAAATAATTCCATCACAACATAATCAAATAAATCTAATAATAGGGATAGAAACAGAACCCTTTATTATCTTATATGGAAAATAATTTTGATAAAACACTTGAACTCCATTCTTGAGGAAAATATCCTTTCTACATCAAAAACACTTTCCTTTCTTAACATGTCATACAATTCTAAACTAAAAGAAGTTTATTAAAAATAAACTTGAAAACTTGTAAAGGAAGTTTCTTGGAAATAATGTTTTAAAAATCCATTCATTTCGTATAAGTAAAAAAAACATTCTTCTCGTACATTTGTCGGTAGAGTAAAAAAGTACCTCGTACGAAAAATGACAAAAGATTCCATTCATATCTTTTACTAAAAACTCACCAAAGGGTAAAATTGGATATGAAATATTGTAGAAGGATATAAATATTACATATTGAGGAAACATTGATGTGGATGATAAAATACACCCTAGTAAATTCCAAGGTATATACAATCTCGGATAAAAATGAGATTGTGATATTTCCCTTAGCTTAGGTCTGATTTTCTTCATAATTGTCTGAACCTCCTGTATAATGATTTAAATAATGTCATTGACTTATTCCAGAATCATACTCATTGTTATGATATCATATATGGTCATATTCTTAGCTTCTTATTAGTAATATTTCATTGTTACTTGTCATTCGGGTGTTTATTGCTTTTTGTTCTTATGCGTGTTTTGTCGAATAAATTCTAATTATTCTTTAGAGGTTATAGATACCTCATTTCCATAATGGTATTAGTTTAATATATATCATATTTATTCACTCAATTCATTTATGTAATCCTTATGTAATGAAAATCATGTAGAACGAGTCACATCACATCGTGGAGATGATAATCCGTACGTACGCACGAGCGATGATATCGTTCCCATGATCGTGGAATTGTATTGGACTGTATGTATATTATTTCATAATCAATATCACTTTAAAATAATCATATATATTCACTCTCTAGACCGTTATACCCATCCATGTAAGGTGGTGGTGGAAAATAGATTACACCACGCCATGGAGACGGCATTCCGTACGTACGCACACGTGGTGATTTCGTTTTCCGTAGGATGGATAGACGGTGAAATAGGGTTTTTTATTCATATAATTACATATCAGTATATTATTGATACTGATGTTATTAATTCATAAGGAAATGACTAATGAAGAAGAAGTGGAAAAAGAAATAAAGTTGAAATAATCGGTAAAGGACATTACCTCTTCTTTGAAGCCCTTTTTTGAAACCTCCTTTTAGGGAACTAAAATTTGTCTTTGGAGAAGACCAGGACATCTAGGATGTTTCTAGGGAAGTGGAAAAGATAATTTGGTAGGGGTTGGCCGAGATTTATGGCTCAATGTGGTGTGTGGAAGAGAGGGAGGATGTCCCCTTTTATAAGGGAGGAGAGGGACACCTTTGGAAAAACTAAAAATATTATTTTATTATAAATCCATATTCGGTTGTAAATAGCTCCAAATTGATTTATTTATAAGATAAGGTGGGTATGGGTCCCAATCCTCTCATCCAATATAATTTGTACAAGTTTAGTTTACTATTTTAACCTTATCATTTATATTTAACTTTAAGTTAGATAATTTTACTTTTACCGTGTCTTTTTTGTTCTTACACTATAATGTTAATAAACTTACTATAACAAGCCAAATGAACCCCAAGTTGTTTATTAGTAATATATATAGCCTTATATAAATAATTTTGTCGAACCATAGATTTTTAGGAATAAAATAACAATTAATAATATAATATATGTTTTAAAAACAATTTTATGTCAATTTTGACACTATTTAGTAATTGATTTTTATGAAAATCATAATATAATAATTAATTCGAAAAAAGTTAATTAAATCAAAAATAACATGTCCTATTAACCTATAAAATTAGTGTAATTCATAAAATGTCCCAAATTACATTTATTTGGGTATTTATAACATCAATTATGTCAATATTTCATTAATAAGATAATTACTGAATCATCATTGTGTTCTAAATAAAATAAATTATTTAATGTCCAAAAATTACAAATAAAATACCATTATGTAGTAAATCTTTTTATATTTCTAATTAATATTTATAGTAGAATTTTTCTTATGTATAACCCTATATTAAAAATTATTTACTTATTAATCATTGATTTTAACTATTTTAACCCTTCTTTAAATAAATTAATAATAAATGTCCTAATCTAATCCAAGTGGTCCTAAATAGAAATATTTTATTACTAAGGTTTGTTTTGGTCTAATTACACTTATCCAATAGAATTAAGACATGTTTTAGGGTAATAATAATATCTTTTTACCCTTAATTACCCTATTTAATTTTAACCGTGGTAAATAAAAGTAAAAAGTTACTATTAAGAAAAAATTATTTTAATCTCATTGAACCACCTTTTACTTACTGACATCAACCGTGTCTCTCATATTTTTGAAATTCCACTCATAGAAGTGGTAAAATATGATTTATATGAATTTGTAAATTCTCCAAGAGGTGGGTAAAACACGGTCAAAAGTTCAATAAAATTTTAATATATCTAAAATTATTAGAAAATGACTCTAATGAATTACATTTAACTTATATAGGTATTATGTGCCAATTTTGACCTAAAATAAATTTAAATAAAACAAATAATTATTTTTAATAAAAGTCGATTTTTTAAATAGTAACCCAGTGTTTGCACTATACATCAAAAATTGAAAGTTTCCAGAAAAAAACCAAAATTTCACCCTAGGCTAATTTTGATATTCCAAATCCAAAAATGAAGTCCATTTTCCAAAATAAAATTTATAAAATTTCAAAAAGTGGGTATTACTATTCATAACGGCTAATTTTAATAATATTTTAATAGCATATCATTGTTTAGCAAAACACGGTATTGCGTACAACACACGCTATCGTCGAAGGTCGCGATTGCGTGTAATGAAAGCCAAGTCAGGGATGTGTGTTGTGAAAGATCCTTTTTGTGTAGCGTACAACACAAGACATTAATGAAATTAAAAACAATATTTTTCGTAACATCATGGGGTGTTGCATTCTACCCCCCTTAAAATGAATTTCGCCCTCGAAATTTGTCGGGGTTATAAATGGTTTACTACTCGAAAGTTTCATTGATATAAACCCACATCGTAAAAAGGAATACCAAAACAAGGCTTTAAAAACTAAATTATGGAACTTAACGGTTACCCAAATTAACTAATCACTGGGTTTCCACATAGGAGGACATAGGTGAAAATATGGATATGGAAGAGAAATCTAACCGTCATGTTCTGATGGAGAGTGGTAGAGAATATTGCTATGAAAAATCCAACAATCACAAAGCCATAAATTTTTGATGATCTAGGGTACCATCTGATTCATCAGATATAAGGGCACTAGGACAACATTTTTGTTTTTCACGATCATTTCCATAATGTTGAATAATTTGAATTAGAATAAATACTTACTTTATTTTATTACAATCTCACTTTTGTTCGTGCTTTGAAAAATTTCCACTTCATCTCTTAAAGAAATAAAGTTGAATTTGTTATCCATGAAGTGTTAATATATCATGTGATAGAATGGTGGGTCATTCCATCTGTTTCAAACAAAAGGTTAGCAAAAGTTATCAAATATACATAAGTCCATCTATGGTGTGGTTAATCGTATACGATTCCAAAAATGAACTTATACTTCATATATCATACCGCGTAATAAAATGAAACTAGTTTCTACTAACCAGGGACTTCCTGTAGTCCAGTGGTAGGTGATAAAGGCCAGTCGCATTTCGGTTGTGGGTTCGATTCCCACAGCCTTGTCCGACGCGATGGGTTGTCGCCCGTCCTGCAGGTTGTCCTTTTTCTAAAGCTATATTACTATAACATCCCATCAATAATATCGACAAAAGATATATCCTTAAAAAATACTAACATATGTCCAACATAATCTCTTCCAGTCCTTAGGCTTATCTAAAATACTTCGGTCCAAGCTCATAGTATAAAGAAAATGATTACATGAAATGTCACATAACAATCATGTGAATTCCATAATTTATCCCCATATATCATAAAATATATCTTTTTGGTCAAATTACAAACATGTGAATACCGTAATCATGTATTCTCTTGAATAATGAATACCCATTGATCTATAGTGAAAAAATGAATGCAGTTAAAATTTACCACTTTCCACATACCAAAATCCTCAAAATTCTATATACTCAAACCATGATATCACTTAGTACTTATATCAATCATGAGCTCATGAATACAATCAAACATCTCATTATCTTCGTATCCCTTCATTAGGTGCATATCATCTTCTTACCAAAAATATCTCATTCACTTTCCATGGTTACGATTAGCATAATGCCCAATTTCATTACACTTGAAGCATTGAAGTGTTGTTGGTGCGTTCTCTGTAGTCTTTTCTTTATTCATAACATTAGTAACCCTTTTTCCATTACATCGACACTCAGCTGCTCGATGACCTTATTTTCCACACATAAAACATTTTCTAGTCCCTTTAAGTCAATCTCCACCATGCTTCTTTCCACACTTTGAGCATAAGGAAACATTCATCTTCTTTTCACCATTATTCCTAGATTTCTCCTTGAACTCCATCTTTCGTTTCTTGTCAAAACCATGAGATGGATATGTAACACCAACTTCTATTTCTACCATAATAGCACAGCGCACAATTTATTCATAGCTACTGAATTCTCTTATAGCTAATGCCCTTCGAAGATTTGGTTTTAAGCCACTCAAGAATCGATCAACTTTGCTTTCAGGTTGGATGATAAAGCCAGATGCATACCTTGAAAGCCTTGTAAAATTCACTTCATATATACCAACAGATTCATTATCCTTTTTCTTTAGTTCAAGAAACTCCTTATCCAACTTTTTTTGAAGATTATGAGGGAAGTAATTATTTGAAAATAAGTTATTGAACTCATCCCATACCATGGACTCAATTTCATCTCTTGGCGTCATATTCTTGATAAGATTCCACCATTGATCACCTTAACCTTCCAAACAATATACTACTAAGATGACTTTATCATGTTTAGATTATTGAAGAACTGAAAATATCTTTTCCGTAGTACTAATCCATATTTCAGCAATTAATGGATCACTCGACCCGCTGAATGAAGGTAAACGCTACCTCATGAAGGATTCAACAGAATGTTTATCCTAACTTTGCTCGTTTGGAAGTCCTGTATGATTCATTGCTTGAGAAAGTATATCAATAATATTTTGCACTCCATCTCCTATAACATTTGTTTGTTCAGGAGGACAATCATTTCATTGTCCATTACATTGATTAACACAGTTCCTTTGGGTCCCAGCCATCGTCTAAAACCCAAAAAGAATAGTGTGAGAGGAAAAAATCACTCTAGAGAAAGCAACATAATAAAGGGGGAGTACCTTCAATATCTAAGATCTTAGGTTACCGTAATTCTAGTACTATAACCTATACTTATACTTATCCTTAGGTACATCCCTATACATACCTTAGAAATATCTATAGGGATCTCACTTAAGTTCTCGCATCCTAGTTTCCAAAGGTTGACTAAACCTTTCCTCTGATACCAACTGTAGATACCCAAAGCATGACGTACATGGACATTACATTACTTTTGCGGAATACTTATTACATTACAAAAACACAGACACAAGGACAGTAATAGTTTAGTGTGTTTGGAAACTCAGAATATAATCGTATAATCGCGGTGAACGATCTTCAACATCTCCCATAAAGATCTTACATTTTTTTCATACCTAAAACCTTTCTTTATATCCTGGGGAAAATAAAACATAAAAGGTTGAGATCAAATTCTCAATAAAGATAAACAAAACAAATATCAATCACATCATATTTATAAGAACATAACATTTTGGAAATCTTAACCTGCAAAAGATATCATAATATCATAACATGGGATAAATTATAGTAGTGAAATGTAATCTCAATAGTCATAACTTAAAACATGAAAATTGTTTCATACATAAATAATAATATAGAATCATTTCTTATTAGTCAAGACTCATTTCCAAGACTATCTTAGTTGACAAAGTCCATTTCTGAACGGAGTTCATTCCTCGTTTCAGTCCTGTTTCACTTAACCGGTTAAACCTGTCGTTCTGGCCATGTCAATATCATGAGATATAAAATCTTTACCCAATTTATTGGAGGGAGATATAGGTCCCACCCATATCATAATGATACCATTCTTATGTGTGCCACAAAATCATAAACCACATATCATAGCATAACCCATGTAATAAAAATGGGATTTTTAAACATCGTGACATCATTAAAACAATTCATATAATATAAAGAAATTCATAAAAATAATTCCATCACAACATAATCAAATCAATTTAATAATAGGGATAAAAATATAACCCTTTATTATCTTGTATGGAAAATAATTTTGATAATACACTTTAACTCCATTCTTGAGGAAAATATCCTTTCTACTTCAAAAATACTTTTCCTTTCTTAACATGTCATACAATTTTAAACTAAAAGAAGTTGATTAAAAATAAACTTCAAAACTTGTAAAGGAAGCTTCTTGAAAATAATGTTTTAAAAATCCATTCATTTCGTATAAGTTAAAAAATATTCTTCTCGTACTTTTGTCAGAAAAGTCAAAAAGTACCTCGTACGAAAATCGACAAAAGATTCATTTCATATCTTTTACTAAATACTCACCGAAGGGTAAAATTGGATATAAACTATTTTAGATGGATATAAATATTACATATTGAGGAAACATGGATGTGGATGATAAAATACATCCCAGTAAATTCCAACGTATAAACAATCTTGGATAAAAATGAGATTGTGATATTTCCCTTACCTTAGGTCCGATTTTCTTCATAAGTGTCTGATCCTACTGTATAATGATTTAAATAATGCAATTGACTTATTCCAGATTTATACTAATTGTTATGATATCATATATGGTCATATTCTTAGCTTCTTATTAGTAATGTTTCATTGTTACTTGTCATTTGGGTGTTTATTGCTTTTTGTTCTTATGCGTGTTTTGTCGAATAAATTCTTATTCTTATTTTTAGGTTATAGATAATTAATTTACATAATGGTATTAGTGTTATGTATATCATATTTATTCACTCAATTCATTTATGTAATCATTATGTAATTAAAATCATGTAGAATGAGTCGCATCACATCATGGAGACGATATTCCGTACGTACGCACGAGGGATGATATCGTTACCATGATCGTTGAATTGTATTGGACTGTATTTATACTATTTCATAATCAATATCACTTTAAAATAATAATATATATTCATTCTATACACCATTATACCCATCCAAGTAAGGTGGTGGTGGAAAATAGATTACACCACAACGTGGAGAGGGTATTCCGTACGTACGCACGCGTGGTGATTTCGTTTTCCGTAGGATGGATAGATGGTGAAATAGGTTTTTTTCATAGTTATAATAACATATCAGTATATTATTGATACTAATGTTATTAATTCATAATGAAACAACTAATGAAGAAGATATGGAATAAGAAATAAAGTTGAAAGAATCGGTAACGAACATTACCTCTTCTTTGAAGCCCTTATTTGAGACCTCCTCTTAGGGCACTAAAATTTTTCATTGAAGAAGACCAGGACCTCTAGGATATTTCTAGGTAAGTGTAGAAGAGAATTTGGCATGGTTTGGCCGATATTGAAGGCTCAAAGTGGTGTGAGGAAGAGGGGGAGGAGGTGCCCTTTTATAAGGGAGGAGAGGGGAACCTTTGGAAAAACTAAAAATATTATTTTATTATAAATCCATATTCGATTTTAAATAGCTCAAAATTTATTTATTTCGAGTATAAGGTGGGTATGGGTCGAAATCCTATCATTGAATTGAATTTTTACTAGTTTAGTTTACTATTTTAACCATATAATTTATATTTAACTTTAAGTTAGATAATTTTAATTTTACCGTGTCTTTTTGTGTTCTTACACTATAATGTAAATAAACATACTATAACAAGCCAAAATAACCCCAAGATGTTTATTATTAATATATATAGCCTTATCTAAGTCATTTGTCCAGACCTAATATTTTTAGGAATAAAATAACAATTATTAATATAATATTTGTTTTAAAAACAATTTTATGTCAATTTTGACACTATTTAGTAATTAATATTTGTGAAAATCATAACAGAATGATTAATTCGAAAAAGGTTAATTAAATCAAAACTAACATGTCATATTAACCTATAAAATTAGTGGAATTCATAAAAAGTCTAAAATTACATTTATTTTGGTATTTATAAATCAATTGTGTCAATATTTCATTAATAAGATAATTACTGCATCATTTATGTGTCCTAAATAAATTACATTATTTAATCTCTAAAAATTACAAATAAAATAAAATAATGTAGTAAATCTTTTTATCTTTATAATTAATATTTATAGTAGAATATATATTATGTATAACCCTATATTAAAAATTAGTTACTTATTAAACTTTTATTTTAACTATTTTAATCCTTCCTTAAATAAATTAATAATAAATGTCCTAATCTATTCCAAGTGGGCCGAAATTGTCATATTTTATTTCTAAGGATTTTTTTGTATAATTAAACTTATCCAATAGAATTAGGACATTTGGTAGGGTAATAATAATATCATTTGTACCCTTAATTACCCTATTTACTTTTAACCGTGGTAAATAAAAGTAAAAAATTACAATTCACCAAAAATTATTTTCATCACATTGAACCAAATTTTACATACTGATATCAACCGTGTCTCTTGGATTTTTGAAATTCCATACACAAAAGTGGTAAAATTATGTTTTATGTGAATTTGGAAACTCTCCTAGGAGAGGGGTAAAAGACGGTGAAAAGTTCAATAAAATTTTAATATATCTAAAATTATTATAAAATGACTCTAAGGAATTACATTGAACATATATATGTATTATTTTTCAATTTTGACCTAAAATAAATTTAAATAAAATAAATAATTATTTAAATAAAAAGTCGGTTTTTAAATAGTAACCCAGTTTTTTCACTATTCATCAAAAAATGAATGTTTCCAGAAAAAAACCAAAATTCCACCCTAGGATAATTTCGATATTACAAATCCAGAAATGAAGTCCATTTTCCAAGATAAAATTTATAAAATTTCAAAAATTGGGTATTACCATTCATAATGGCTACTTTTAATAATATTTTAATAGCATATCATTGTTTATCAAAACTCGGTATTGCGTACAACACATGCTATCGTGGAAGGTCTCACTTGCAAGTAATGAAATTCAAGTCAGGGATGCGTGTTGTGAATGCTCCTTTTGGTGTAGCGTACAAAACAAGACATTAATGAAATTAAAAAGAATATTTTTCGTAAAATTTTTGGGTGTTACAATAATGCCTTTCATGCTATGTTATATTCAGCTCGGTTATCAGGTTACCAGGGTACTCAGGCTAGTTTGTGACATGTTTATTTTTAATATAGTATGTATTGAAAATGTAATTATTTTAGTCTTAATTTTTATGTAATATAATATATTTACAAATCAGTATCATGTTATACCTGTCTTGGTTTTTAAAATTTAAAGATAAAAATAATGTAAGCATATTTGTTAACTCAATTTTCATTAATTGAGTTGTCATTTTTATTATTGAAATTTATTATCATAAGTTGGTTATGTCATTAACTATTGTTATATTATATTTAATTTAATAATTATTTTGTTGGTATTTACATTTCTATGAAATTAAATCTTTTTCAATTGTTATAAACTTCATGAATTATGATTTTCCTAAGGGGTTTTTGATCTCAACATTATTTCATTGATATTTGATTTGTATACACCGTATTTTTTATTTCTTGTGGTGTATATATTGGACATGTATTTTTTTCATATTATTCCCTAAATATACTGTATATAAAAATCCAACTCATATTATAACTTTTATGGGTTCCCAATTTAAATACTATGATGTTTAAATGGTTTTTGTTATCTAAATTTTCATTCATTAAGATATAATAGCTTTTATTTAATTTTTTTATTAAAATTTCCCTATATTATACCCTATGGATTTATTATGATGATATTACTAGTTATTATTAGGGAATTGTAAGTTATATGACATAAACACATTTTGAAATATCACTTACTTAATGAATTGTGATGTTTGTAAGCGTTTTTTGGATCTCAATTTTGTTTCATTATGATATTATTCATATTCACCACCTATTTTTTGAGATGTATATATAAGACATGGACATAGATGGATTTTTGATTAAAAAATAAGTTGTTTTTATTGTTTTTCACAACTCAATTTCCTTTATTTGAGATATAATGATTATTATTAAACACAATTCTTTTATGATTTATTTATTTTATAATACAATTTTATAAAAATTTAACCACAGATTCATTTATTATGAAATATAATTATTTCTATTAAATTCCATTATAAAGGATGGTTACTTCAAATATTTTCATATTCGTATGGGTTTTGAAACTCAAATTATTTAATTTATTCATAATTTTTCTATTTTAGTAGAGTGTTACATGATTTATTTCTTCTAGTCATTGATGATATTATAATTCATTTCATTATTATTTTTAGGGTAACAGAATTAATGGATTTCTCACTTCATGTAAGTGGATTATGATAAAACTATTTGACATCATCTCCAAATATGATCTTTACATTCCATATTTTTGATCAATAATCCGGATAATGTTCTCATTTTTTATCTTGATGATAAAATAAGTTTCATTTCTTGAGTTTTCTAAATTTCAGATAACCTATTTTAAAATTAAATAATTATTAATCTCTTTATGATGTTGGTTTCAATAAAAGTACTTTCAAAAATAATAATGAATTTTCCCCTTCATGTTTTTATTTTTATCCAACACTCAACATTTCATATAAGAAACAATTATGTATTTTATTAAGTCGCAATTATCTTGATATATTGTAAAGAGGGATTTTAAAATGTTTTTTAGGTTACCATCCAGAAAGTTATTTTTGAATTCTGGAATCAATTGATAAAACCCCTCATTATGGTTTATGTAATACCATTTAAATATGTTATAAATCCAATTTATTTACATAGGTTATTTAAGATATGATGAATAATTGATTTCGTATGGCATATACATGTATGGATATTTATGGATGGGGTCATATAACTCCCTAAATTTTATTGAATAAGGTTTTATTTCTACTGAGAAAATGTATCATCTTCCTTAATGTGTATTCTCACAAATTAGATGGTGATACTTATAGGATATATTAATAAATTAATGGGTCATAATTCATAGATAAGATTACAATATAACAACACCCTATTATTTTTCTTATTTCAATGTTCTATGTGATACTATAACTTAAGGGAATGTTACATTTCTTTTATATATTCATGTGATTATGCTCCATGAATCATGTTCATTATCTCATGATATTTTTTCACTCATTTGACATTCCATGTGGATATATCATGACTTATGATCTAAAACTATAATGAAATGATGCTAACTTTCTCCCTTCATAATGTTTTGAGATCATACCTAATTATGCTTCCATTCCCTAAATTATGATGTTCACTATAACATATTGTAATAGTAGATGGGATTTTAGTGTGGCTCAATTGTGGATAAAAATTCCAAAATATCATAAAATAAGTGGATTGTGTAGTTGATCCTAAAATACACCAAACCATCTGATCATGGGATTGTGTGGATATTTGGGAGATTTAATGTTTAAATTATGGAAAATATATAAAATAATCAAATGTTTTTCTTGGTTCATTTCACTTTTTATTAAAGATAATATATAAAGAAATTGTTTTTAGAACCATAACCGAAAGTATGGTTCTTGGTATCCTTAATGGGTATCAAATGAAATTTTATATATTTTAAGTATTTGTTGTGTAATAATTGATGATTTATAGTGAAAAATTTATATAAACCCTAATATTAACTCTAAGTGTTGGATAATATCATGATGTATTGGGAACATAGATATGGGGTGATTTAAAATAATTTACTTATTTGTTAGGATAATGGAATGTGGATATTGGTTATGAAATATATGAACATAGGTTTAATAACTTTGAAAAAGTATGGTTGAGTATCAACATGGTCTTCACTCCGGGAATGGTGATTCGGATTAAGACTGCACACTTTTTTTGACCCTCATCATGGAAATGCTTTATTGAATTACACTATCATTAGGAGCTATTATAAATGATTTATTATGTTAATGAATTCTATCCTGGAGTATGAGAGAAATCACAATAAATAATACAATATTGAATAATGATTTTTTTGGTTGAACTAATAGCTAATATAACAGTTTTAAATATTAATAAATTTTGAGGTTGAATTTTTAATGATATTATTTATTATAATTATCCTATGATGTTAATTGTTTATCATTTCTGAAAAACCATTTTTGGTTCAATTAATGGATCATTCCTAATAGAATGAAGTTACAAATGGATTCAATGTAAAATGTAGAGGTTTTTTCGAAGATTAACATAACTGGATTTGAGTTGGAGCATGAAATTATATTATTATAAGAAACATTCTAATCGAATTTTAATAAAAATTTTGAAATCTGTTGAGTTTCCAAAAACAACACCAAATTAAATGGCCGACTCTTAGGGATGTTTATTTGATGAGGCTGATGATGTAAAGAATAATCAATTTCCTTCATGTAAAAATTATGAGAATTGAATCCTAGGGGAATGTCTCAATTGAACTAAAAAATGTTTTATATGTAGAAAATGTGGGTATCGGGAAATAAACTACTGAGGAAAATGGAACTTTTTAGTTAATATAATGGAGGGAAAAAATGTTCATTCGTAGGTACCATTGAAAGATCAATGCCCATAATGTGGGAAATTTATAAATTATACAAGTATATTTCATAATTCAAAGGATAGTTTGTGTTATAGGAATAATAAATTTTCATGTTCATGGGAATAATGGAAGGCCAATGCACCAAAATTGGTGAAGTTAGTTTGGATTTTTTTTTTGAGTGAGGAACATATATCATCCACTCAAGAACAAAAAATGTTGAGTTTATATATTCTTCAACCCATTATTTCATACATATAAAGTGTAGTATGAACATAAAATAATCAACTTGATGACTAAATATTTCATTATAATCATAAAATTATTGTGGTATGATTATTTTATCCAAATATAAGTTTATGAGATCAGGATTTTTTCAAATTTTAATATTCTTCCTTTAAGAAATGTATTGTAATATTGGTAATGGATTACTTCCCTCCACTTATAGGAAAAATATTTTCGAATTTGTATATCAAATTTCATATAAAAATATGATAATATATAAATTAAAGGATGATTATAAAAAAACTTTAGAACACATTTATATAATATGGGTCTTGATACTGAATAACTATAATATCAAGTCTAAAATATTTATAGAAATTGTCAATAATAGAGATAAAAATATTTTAAGGTAACAAATACTTCTCCCATGATTGTTGCAAAATTGATATATCTATATAAATAATATCCTTATTCATTTGAAAATTTTATATTAACATATTTATTTTAATCAGTGAGTAGTAACTAATGTTTTTGGGAAACAATTTATTCAATGGGGGAAAATATAATGCCCTAACATATTACTATATATTTTCGTTTAATAAAACACTATGTTGAAATTATTCCTCACATGAATTATTAAACAAAATATATTCTCACCATAATAGATAAATATTATTAATAAAATAATAATAATGAAAATACTTATACTATAAAAAATATATTAATCAAACATTATTTTTTACCTTTAGATGATAAATAATGTATTTGAGTCGATATTAAAAATAAATATTCATCCTAAACTATTTTTTTAATAGTTTTCTAAATTTTATATTAATAAACTAAAATTTACATCGTTAATGTATTACTGTATATTAAATAATATAATTTACATCCTTCTACTTAGAAATTGGTTTGAAATAATATCAAGAACACTTAAAACCGCAATTTTCCAAAAAATAATTTTTAAAAATTGTATTACCATTTAAAAACAAAATACATAAATTTTAGAATTATAATTTGAAAAAATTAAGTCCATTTTTTGTATTTATAATAAAAATTCTAATTTATAATTAATTTATGAGATTTTTTATGAAATCATGGATTTTTGGTGAATAGTGAAAAATATAGTTTTCACTAAATCCATAGAATTTATGGCTATATCCTAATTTGAGTATTACAAAAAACATATATTTTTATCAAAATATTAATTATTTTGTGAAATTATTTATTTAAAAATTCTTCATTCAATTTAAACAACCCAATGAATTACATTTTTAAAATTAATTGATATTTCTCTAATAAAAATGATAATTTATTGTCTTTTAATTTTTTCTACATGAAGAAATTATTTTTTGAATTTACTTTAAAGTCACATTATTATAATATTTTTAATAATAAACCATTTAATTTCAATTAAAATGAACAAAAAATAGAATATAATTTTAATCATTATTTTTAACCTTGAAAAGTCATTTTTTCTAAAATTGAGTTTTACATGTTTTATGTGGAAATATTAAAATTAAGTTTCATCATTATTATAAATTTTTTATGAAAAAATTCTTTTTATTTTTTAAATAACTAGGTCCAAATTATGTAGTATGGAATATTTGGTTTTTAGTAATTAAATCAAAATTACATAGGTAAAAAATAGTTACATCGGTATAAACTAAAAATAGTAAATGGGAAAAAATATAAGAGTAAAAGAATTAAAATCATTTAAAAATCATATATTAAAATGTATGTTATTGAATTTAACTATCTTAATCCTTAACCCACTTTATTATTTTACATTATTGGATATACCAGACCATTTAATTGTTATGTTATGCTTTATATTATTACAAAATTCCACTCCACTCCCTTATAAAAGGAGACACCACCATCCCACATTTCCTCACACCTAGTGCCTCCTAAATTCAAAAAAAAATATTCCCAAATAACAATCCAAAACCCATAAATATTTCCTAGATGTTTTAGTGTTCTTAAAAGACCACATCTCAAATCCATAATCTATTTTTAAAGGATCTCTACCAAGAAGTAATGTAAAATTTCCCTCCAATCGCTTTTCATTCATTTTAGTTTATTTATTGTTCTACCAAATGAATATAATATAACCATATAGACATAATTACTTTAGTATATTATTTTTACAAATGTTTTATTATTTTTTTGGGGAATCCACTTTCAACCCTCCTCCCAAACATGTGAAAAAATAAAAATTTCACTTATGTTACATGTTGACAACTACCTCCATAAGCAATGTTGTTAATTTTTTATAAATCTATTACATGGAATGAAAAGGGTTATTAAATGAAAAAATAATATGTTTACATAATTAAATTTTGGAATATATAAACCAATTAAATATATATTTATAATCTATATGAAATAACACATCACCTAGATATTTTTGCAGACTACTGCCTCCACATAAGTGACATATTTTGTATTTCCTAATGTAATTTTTTATTTAAAAAAAATATTTTAAATTATAATTTGAAACCATAAAATCATATAAATTATATCATCAATATCATGTAATAAATATATTTTTAAAAAATTATCAATTTCTTAATCACACATACCCATAGACTACGACTTGTTATTGTTTGGGAAAATTTAACAACCTAATAGAAAAATTTGATATATTTATATAATGGATTATTATTTAAAAATGAATATTATTTTTTTAACACCATTGTATTTTAAAATAGAAACATTATGTTTGATAGCATATACAACACATAACACCGATGTTAAAGGACCGATGAAATATATTATTTAAATAAGAACATTATAACATACTCATTAAATTAGTGGGTATGAATTGGATTATTAAATTTTTGAAATATATATGAAATTTCTACTAAATATAATTTTAAATTTAAATTACTCAGAAATTGTAACTCAAATTTTTAGTAATGTCATTTTATTCTTCAAAAATATGTTTTCTTTAAAAATGATTTTTACAACATTTATTGAGAAAATAATATAATATTTTCCATACTTTAGAAAATATATTTTATAAAACTAAATTAATTTTTAAAGTTATCATATGATAACTATTTTAGGGTGATGTTTTTGGATAAAACTGAATTGTCTTATTTTTCAGAGAATAGTCAAAAATTCGGATTTCTCAAATTCTGTCATTTATTTTCAATAAAATTACCATTATATTTTGGACTTGTTATTAAATAAAAAAGTAAAAAAAATATTTATAATAATATATTTAATTTTATTCAAATTCGTAATTTTAATAATTTTTGTATATTTTTATTTTTATGCTGAAAAACACAGTTATCTGAAAACTATTTTAATGTCCATAATGTTTATACATTTTAATTAATTAATGTGACCCCTAAGGATGAGTTATTTTAATTATATATATATTTATGTATATTATCAATCAAAATTAATTCAAAATTATATAATGGTTATTTTTAGTTATATAGTTACTGTAAAATCATATTTTCATGAATTTGTTTTTGAATAAATAGTATTTGTCATGCTGGAAGGATTATTTTCAAATTAAAACAATTTAATTATGTGAATTTAATTTGATAAAATGTATTAATTTTTTTTAATAATTATAATTAATATTATTTAATAAGATAAACATAATTTTTTCATAATTAATAGTAAAAATAGTAAAATTCTAGTACCACTGTTGAGGGTAAAACATAATTACTGTGGGTTAAACTAAATAAGTAAGGGTTATAATTACTTAAAAATTTATATAATATATATTTTATCGACATATTTTTGATCCAATATCGTATAAGTCTATAAATTTCTATTTTGGATCCATAAGGTTTTGATTATGAACTTTATAATAATTTAAGTAAAGAAAAGAAAAAAAATGTCTCTCTCATAATTTTAAAAATCAATTACGTGTTCATATAGAGATTAAAAGTAATTATGTTATATAATAGATATTAATTATAAGGATATATAAATTTTACTTAATATGTAATTTTATTTCTAATTTTTAGAAATAAAATATTTACCATAAATTCTTACCCCACACTGATCCTGTAATTATAAAATTAAAAATAAAATAAAATAATTGATTTTATAATTACTAAAATTATAATATGAATAATATATTGTGTTCAACTTTTTTTAGATAATTATAAAATTTTAGGAATTTTTTAATGATTTATATTTCAGTCCCATCATTTGTATGATTTTTTTACAATCAAATTAAACGAATTGAGTCAAAATATACATTAATGATATTTAATATTAAATAATGAATTATTAAATGAATAAAAATCAATAAAAATATTTCAATGGTCACAAATATTTTAAAATGGTTTATAATATCATCCATGGTCCATTTGTGAAACCCTTATCCTTTTATTGTAACATTCTTGACCCCTTAATAGTAATCACATTAATTTCGTAGTAAATGTCAAAAAAGATAATAGTAAAAACAAAATATGAACTGGTAAAAATATTTTTTGATGAAATGGTTTTGAATCAAACTAATAATTTCCTAAAATATTATCAATTTTAATCCATTACAATGTGATACTTAATTTAAATTAATTTAATAGTATAAAAAATTCCCAAAGACCAATCCTCTCACTTATAAAAAGAAGCCTCTAGTAATATTTTATTCACACATAAAAGGCATTTTATTTGGACCAATACCTACCCCAATCACTTAATTATCCCCTTACCACTTACTATAAGCCTTTTATTAATTATAAAAATCTATTTGGAAGGATTTTTGTGTAAATTTAAGGGGCTTTTCAAAAGAAGAGGTATCGTTCTTAACCAAGTGTTTCTTTATATGTTCTTCATCCTCCTTAAAATATTACCCAATCATTACGATATAATAAAATAATATATTATGTATTTTTATATGTTTTTATATTAATGAAATACCCTATATGAATATCATCTTTTATCAAATGGGAATCAAAAATGTTGTTCGTGTGTACGGTGGACTACTTCCACATGAACTGATGTAATTTTATTTCCATAACAACTGGTCCCATTTAGTTTTAATGAGGAAATATATGTATATATATATATTATTAATGGAAAATTTATAATTATCGATAAATAATATTTCATATTATTAATTAAAATTACTTTCACTTAATAATGATAACCTCATTCGTGTATATATGTGGATTACCACCACCACAAAGTGATGAGATTCATTTTTCATAACCTCATAATAGACTGATATATATATATAAATATATATAATTTTACCTAAAGATATATTACGAAATTTTTGTAATAATTATCATTCTGATAATAAAAAATAATACATATGTTTTTTCAATCATGATTGTTGAAAAATTAAAACATTACTCATGTGTACGTTCAACTTACAGTCTCCATGATTGTAAAAGGGTTAATTTTTCATAATAATAAAAACTTATTGGTGTAAAAATTATCATTAATTTATAAAAATTATAATTTTTAAATTATATGTATTCTTTATATGATAGAAGAATGGCCTATTGTACCAAAATAAAACTACCAAAGTCACTTTGGACATATGAATTGAATATAAAAAAAATGTCCACTGTAAATTTAAATGATTATATAGAAAAATATAACATTATAATAAATAATATAATATTAATAATATAATTGAAAATGATACTACTAAATTAATAAATTAATTTAATTTTATTATTGGGGATAATAAGGGACGTACATGATGAGTCAGACATAAGGTAAAGGATCTCATCTCAATTTTCCCATTATTGAGGAATAGTTTATTACTAGGAACCTAATTAATTTAATATGGTTTTTATACAAATCATTTACATGATATATAGTGAATCCTTCATAATTAAGGGTAATTTATATTTCAATTAAAATTATTTCATCCAAGGGTATATGACTTAAAATTTACCGAGTTCTAAGTGTTTCATTACTAAATTTCATTTCCTTGTGTTACATTACTTATTCACTATATTTAACATTCTATAATTAGGTATATAAATAATTTTTTTTATTTAATTATAAATTTTATTTTTTTATTAATTTAAATTTTATAAAAACAATATATTTATTGATTAATTATCACTTCAATGGTATTATATTTGTAAAATATTTCATCTTAATTTATACTCTATTAGGACATATTTGGTCTTATGTATATATTTATATATATATGGTGTATTAATTTCCCCTTTGATATAATATATCATTATTATATTTATGTTCATGATATTTAGTTTTTAATTTGAATTTATTTATTTCATGTGCGTTATGATTAAATAATTACCAAAGTGGTAAGGGTTTATTTCAAAATCTGATCATTCTTCGAGATTGTTTATGTATAGGTATCCAATCAGAGTATTATTTCATATTTCCATCTTAAATACAATATATTCTATTTTCATGTATTTATTTATTAAAATTATATTTTTTTCATTTTATTTTATTCATTTAAATACTCAGGATCTCAAAATGATGTTTTTATACAAAACTGACACACATTCTACTCAGTCGGAAATATTTTTCCTCCATATACAAATTTTCAAAAATTGTTATAAAAATGTTATATTTATTTCCCAAATGATTTATTAATGAAATTTTTACACTTGTTTGAATTTTCACAAAATATTTTATAAGTAATATTCTTATCATTTTCTAAACAATTAATGTTTTGATATTTTACCAAAAATGTAAAACAAATAATTATTTTAAGGTAGTTGGCATAAATGGAATTTTCCCAAAATCCTGAAAAATCATTGATTTTAAGTTTACAAGTATTAATGGTTATTTTCAAAGAAAATTTTTTCTGAAAAAATATAGAAATTTTTAGTTTTAAAATTTATTTACATGTTGAAAAGGGAACTTTACTCAAAAGTGTTTTCATTGATGTTTTCATGGTATTTCTATTTGTCAATGCAGTCAAACATTAATTTTATGTATAATAAACTGGGGATATTCTTTAATGATATCATCTTTATTATTTATATGGATATTTTATGACTAGTTTTACCAGGGAATGTATTGAAATGAAATTTCTATATTTATTTTTTATTCATTAAATTCCTCATGAAACATTCAATTTTTTGTGATCATTGAACATTAAATTTCCCTAAAATATTCATTTTCATTGTATCATGGATATGATTAATTATTAAAATGTATACCATTTTTACATATGGTTTTGGATTAAAAATTATATAATTAACATTAGAATTGAAGATAATACATAGTCTTTACTAAATATAAATATTTTTTGATAAGGTATATTGTTACATAATTAAATCAAAAATTTGATATATTTGAAATTTCTTAGACATGTAGTGATAGGTGGGGCCCTAGTTATATAGACTCTTATACATAAACTGGTCTCATGATTTAAATTAGTATGCTAGTATTATATTTGAGTATGTTGTATACCAACCCATGGATTAAACAGTATTAATAAAAAAGTTTGACAATATAGATATCATGATATTCGAAATTAAGACATTTAATATTAATAATTTATTTCATTGATAATTTATTTATTATATTTACCTAGGATATTATGTCATTGATATTATATAAGGATTAATTTCATGATATGTTTATTGGTTAAATGGCGTTTGTGTTTAGTTATTTTCCTTTTCATATTTATTACTCCTTATTTTTTATGAAAATATTCATTGTATCTAACCGTTACTGAGAATATGAGCTAACCATTATTTATTTTCCTTCCCAAGGATATGAAAAATGAATCATTGAACAAGTTCATGGATATATATTATTTACATCCACTATTTTTTGGATTTTATGTTTTCAAATGTTATTTGAAATTCACGTATATATCTAGTTTACTAAGAATACTAAACTGTTTAGTCTTTCGAGATAATATTCCTTATATATAGTTATAATATAATAATGTAACCAAATTATTTGGGATAAAAGTGTTAATATCTTTGTTGTGCTATTAAAAATTAATGAAAAAATTATTTTTATTTAATTATTCTATAAATGCAACAATAATATTAAATTTATTATTATTTCACCACCCTTTTATTCATAAAATAATTATATAAGTAAAGTCGTAAAAAAATTATTTATCAAGAATCATCACTAAAATACATATGAAATGTTGTTAAAAAGTTATAAATAATTATAAAACATGTATTAAAATTTCTAAAATTATAATAAAATGATTAAATTTGAATCTATAAAAAAGAATCGACACTATCATTATGAAACTTGTATAAATCAAACAATCAAAGCTATGAACATCTGATTATGACAATAAAATAAAACTAATTTCTATTTTTTTAATTAATGATTATAAATGAAATTTATAAAATATTATAGTTATAAACAGGGTTATGAAATGGGTGGTTAAGTTATTTCATTTTTTTATATAAGATGTTAGGTCATGTTCCACTAAGTGGGATAAAAGGTATGGATTTTTGGATCTCATATTTCTTTCATTAATAAAATTATTAGTATTCAAAATATTTTAATTTATTGTTGGTGTTTTTATTGTAAACATATTTATATTTTTCATAGTATTCATCAAATCTATGGTATTTAAAAATCCAAAACATGTTTTACATTTACGGGGTTTCAATGCGAAAGAAAACAATTATCTAAGGGATTTGGTTAATTCAATTTTCATTGATTGATTTGTGATTGTTTTTCTTGAACTTTAATTTTATAATCTTGTTATGTAATTCCCTCTAATTTAATTTTATTGAATTTAATATTTATTTTTTTGGTATTTGCATTTCAATCACACTAACACCTTTTCAAATGCTATATACCTCATGAATTATAATGTTAATATGTGGTTTTGGATTTCATCTTTGTTTATTTCAGATTTGATTTCAATTCACCACATTGTTTTTTGGTGTATGGATTAGTCATATATTTTTTCCAAATTTTCATAAAATATAATGGGTTTATAATTTTTCCTCAACTTCAACATTTCACGAGTTTTCAATTCAAATGATAAACACGATGTAAGGTTTTTAACTAAATTTTCATTCATTGAGTTGCATTTTCTGTTCTTGAACATTATAATTACAAGTCAGGCATGTTATTCCCTATGATTTTATTACATTTAATTTAACATTTATTATATGTGGATTTACATTTTGGTCACATAAATTCCCTTTCAAATGTTACATACTTAGTGAATTGTCATCATAATTGTATTTGAATTTGAACATTGTTTCTTTGATATTATTTTTTCTACGGGGTATGTATTGGTCATGGATTTATTTTTTTCACAATTTTCCTAAAATCTAATGGATTTTAAAATCCATACATGGATATACATTCCATTTTTTTTCAATTTCAAAAGAATTTGAGGTTGTAAGGGTTTTTTCATAACTCAATTTCATTTAATTTACTTATAATGATTATTATTGTACCCCATTCTTATAATATTGATTTATTTTATCCATTGAGTGTATAATGATTTATTAAGAATATAAATTCTTTGTATATAAAATTATTTGTAATGAAAACCATTGCAAATGATGGTTCCTCCAATTATTGTGATGTTCATAATGGTTTTCCATTGGATAAATTTCTTTTCTTGATTTAAAAATTTTCCTCTTTGATTATAGTTTTAAAAGATTGAATTATTTTGTTCAGTGATGATATATTAATTCATTTCTTCCTTAACTTTTAGGGAATTACAATTATAGATTTAAATCGTAAAAAATTTGTGGATGTAATGAAATTTCCCAATCCTGTCCAAATACGATATTTCTTTTCTATATCCTTGTTCACTCATCTCGATAATGTTATTCATTATTATATTATAAAAAAAAGTTTTATTTACAGTAATATTCAAACTTTTCTTATTTTTTTAAATAAAATATTTATCAATCTCTTATGATATTTATTTCAATAAAATCAATTTCAAAATATTACAAAGGATTTCCCATTCATGTTTATTTTTTAACCATCTGATCCACATTTCCTATAGAAAATTTTGAAGTTATTCCCAAGGCTCCATTATTTGGATTTATTTTAAAGTAGTTTTTTAAAAAAGTTCATGTTCCATTTTGGAAAATTATTACATAATATTGGTATTTGTCAATATAATCCTTCAATTTAGTTTATATGATACCATTTTCAAATGAATGGAAACTGATTTATTTTCTCTTTTTTCTTTGTGATATTATAAATTATTGACTTCAAATGGAACACAAATATAAATATTTTTAAATATGGGGTTCAATATAACCATATAATGTATCGGATACAGTTTTATGTCTGAAGAGATAGTGTAGTGTGTTTCTTCTTGGATATTATCACAAATTAAAAGTATATCCTTCTTGGATATGTCTGAAACTAAAGGAAATATAATCTTGGTTATGAACACAATATCATTATACTATATGCTTATGTGTGTGCTATTGTTATTTTATTCTATGTTTTAAGGGAATGAATTTTTTCCCATGTTCCTTTATAATTCTCCACAGATCATGTCTATTATCACATGATATAAATTTGCTCATTTTAGATTTCATGCAACTCTATGATAAATTATTTACAATCCTTTTCTGTTCGCTATTTTTTTTGAAATATTTTTTTCCTCTTATAATGTTTTTTCATATTTTTGTGATTAAATAATTTGATGATGTAATGACCTAGAATTTCCATGTAATTTTTTTAATTATATACGAATTTTACGAGTCCACGAAAATTTACAGCGCATGATTCGGAGTCTCAGAGTGCCTGAAATGAATTTCTGAAATTTTTTTTCTGTGTACGTTCAGTAAACGTACAAGTGGTTTTTGTAACTTTTGAACCGAAGCTCAGAATTGAAATCTGAGAACACTTTTGAACTCACAGTGCCATTATTCACTTAATGAGACTTTCACCTCGATGACAGTTGGTTGAGGGTGAAAGTTAGTTTTTTGTTTTTTTCGTGTAAGAAGAAAATAAAATAAAAATGTTTAACATTTTTATCTGTTAAAACCCACCATGTGGATGTTCTAAAAGTGGGGACCACTTGAACTAAAACCACCAACATGTTTGTTACGAAGGTGGGGACCACCGAGCCTAAAACCCCAATTTTGAATTCCAAATGGTGGGGACCACTCGATCCCTCTAAATGGGAGAAACCCCTTGAACTCCCCAATTAATTTTTTGAGACAAATAAGAATTTAATTAAATGTGTCAACATTTAATTATGAAAACTTTCTTTTTTGTTCCAAAGTAATTTAATATGAGATACTTAAATTAATAAGTTGAGTATTTCACATTTTGGTTGAATTGAGAGGAAAGGGTTTGAAAAAGGAGATATTTTGGTGTATTACTCACTCCAATTAATAACACCTCCCAATAAAGATCTCCATTAATAAAGAATATGCCATCTTCTATGACGAAGATCACGCCACCTCCAACATGGGACATCTTCAACAACGACCAACTGATGTCTGTCCTTCCTTACAATCCGACATCAATAATCCTTCAAGGTAGATTGGTTTTTTGAATTTTCCCCTTAAACATTATTGATAACTCTTTGTAATTCAAAATGGAATCATTACCTGTTTCTGCCGCTCTAACGCAGAGAGTGCGGGCCAAACGGACATGGCCCGACCTCTCTGTAAATATTGTTATTATTTCTTGTTTTCTTCATGACGAAGGTGATGACGCGACCATGCCACACGATGGATGTGAACCATGGCTTGTGACACAGTGGTGACAGATGGATAGATGGACGAACTGGCCACCGGTGAAGCCGTGACATGCGACTAGGCTGCACGGAGAGGAATGTTGGCCATCCGGTCCATCGTTGTGGCCTGCAGCAACCCAGGCCGCACGTCGCCCCCACGTCGCCCCGTGGACCCCAAAGCTCCCCGAAGCTCCCCGAGGCCCCCATGCCGCCCCGCGGCCCCCATGCCGCCCCGCGGCAACCGTGCCTTCCTGCGGCCCCCTGCCGCCCAGTGACCAACGCGCTGCCCCACGAACCCCACTCAGTATCATGGCACCCCACGGGCCCGTGGCCCCGCACCACCCCGTAGCCCCTACGCCGCACCACAACCACCCCACCACCAGGACGTGCCACCCAACGAGGTCCCAGATGGATCCAGCAGTCTAGGACAACCCGGTCCAGGTCGGGTCGGCTTAGGCAATGGCGGTTCGACCGGGTTAGACCAGAACCGGACCGACTTCGACCCATTTCCTCTCTTTTGGGTATAACATAGGAAACGAGTGTCCATTTGAAGAATAGTCTACAGTGCTTGAAACCTTGGACTGTGGCGGTCCCTTTGGTGTACCCAATTGGATATTTGGATAATTTTGGGGAACGGTTGGGTTGGATCGAGCACGAATCCAACTGGGATGTTTGGAATAAAAGGCTAATAACTTACAGACTGAACGTCCATTTGATGCACTGTCTATTGCATTGAGACCTCTATGATGTGACAGTACATTGGGATACTTATTTATGGGAATTAATGGTAGTTGGAATATTGACCAGTGGATTGAGAAGAGGACCCTCTCAAAGATGTGCATGCTTAGTGGGAGAATCCGGTAACAGGCTGTGATGATGTACTAGGATCATGTGTGGTTCTAACGATATTCTAATAATCTACTATGATTACTTTTGGGTATGAGGACAAACATACGATGTACTAGGATTCTATGTGGGTTTAACAATGTAATGATGATGTACTTGGATTCTCTGTCTGTCAGTGGACGTACTGACGATGTACTATAATCCTGTGTGGGGCTGACGACATACTGATGATGTACTAGGATCCTGTGTGAGCCTGATGACGTACTGATGCTGTACTAGGATCCTGTGTGGGTTTGACAGTGTACTAACGATGTACTAGGATCCTGTGTGGGTCTGATGAGGTTCTAGGATCATGTGTTGTTCTGACAATGTACTACAATCCTCTGTGGGAATGATGATTATTTAGGATCCTTCATGGGTTTTCATCGTAATACAGTAACATGATTCAATAGTTTCATCTAATTTTCATTACTACTGTACCTAAGATATACATAGTGTGCGCTGAGTTTGTACCTATGTGTTACTTTCCCTTTGTGAAAATACCTTGGTGGTATTCTCCTGTGTGGCATGTCTGTGTGGAACTTACCTTCATGAACTCCTTCCATTGTGGAACCATTGAGCATGGGATTTTTAGTTTTACTCGGTGTTTCCTCATGATTGAGATGGGCATACTTGATAACATAGGTATATGTATGGGTATATACCTATGTAGGGTTGTCAGTTGATTTCATGCTTTGTGGTTTATCCTTTGTGAATTTTTTGAGACCTTGAGGGTCTCGGGGTCCAAACTGAGTATCGTTATACTCACCCCTTCATGAACTATGCCCACATCTAGTTGTGTTTGATGTCTATGACGAACATCGCTGACTGAGGATGAGGGTACCTGGACTGGTCGATGCCTAGAAGTGGACCATATGGTGTGTCGGTATACAGAGGAGACGGGTAGACGTAAAGTGCTGAGGACTTGATCTTTACCTACACTTCAGGTAGGAACCTCGGAGGATGTCCTAGTAGTTTTCTTTCTCATTCATCAATTGTATTGTATTTTAGTTGTGGTTGTACCTTTATGGTTGGGCTTGTATTCCGACCGCTCTTACTTTCAGCACCTTTTTTGCTATGTAGTTTTACTTGTGTTCGTATATTTTTGTGTGCTTTGTTGTGTGTGTTTACAGATTATAAAGGAAATGGATTTTTGGTTTTAGGGAATTCTTTTTTCGGTGCTAGTCACCAGCGCCTAACCTGTGTAAGGATGGCTTGGTGTAGTCACGACACGGGACCTGTGGGACGGATCACGAAAAATTGTTATTAGAGGAGTTTTTTCTACCATAGAACATATGAATATAATATTTTTAACATCAATAGTGTTATGTGTAGTGAGTGTGGTTATTAGTTTTGGGAATCTAGTGTTGGTGCGGCAGTCAACATATCCATACACTGGGACCCTGACTTCTGATTTCTAACTAAGTGCACGAAAACACTGATTGTGTATGTGTTTTCAAGAGTCTTCTCTGTGAACTCTTTGAGTCTGCTCCCCAAGTTTAACATATTGACCATAGCATTCCGGTTTCATTTCTGGATGCTTCCACGTAGACAGCCATCTTGGGTTCTAGATATAGTACGCACTGATAGCCCACCGAATGACGAGGCCTCAGTGTAGGGCCCTCTTCCAGTAGAGGTACCAGAGGAGACACCAACCGTACCATTACCTGTTCGACCACCGATGCAACCACCCCCAGAAACAGAGGGTGCATGCCTTTTGATCGCATTTCTTGAGTTCCATCTGTAGAGGCCACCCAGGGTCAGGGGAAAGATGAACCCACGGGCAGTTGAGGATTGGCTAGGGGTCGTGGTGAGAGTTTTTCGACTAGTAGGGACACCAGTGGATCTCATGGTGAACCTTTCCCCTAGTCTTCTACTGGCAGTATCAGGAAGATGGTGGATCTTGATACTCCAATATCATGATGATGTGATGGTTCTCTAGGAATACTTCAAGAGCATGTTTCCGGAAGATCTTGTACCAGAAAATATTCATGTAGTGCACATATATTAGATTCTTCAACTACACCAGGGCAGCATGGTTGTGGATCCGTACTCAGCGAGGTTTAATAACCTCTCACGCTACTCCAGTGATATGGTGCAGGACCCATTCTTTAGTGCCCAGACCTTCGAGAAGGGGTTCAAGTGGAAGATCAGGGCTTCGATGATTTTTCTAAGCATCCTGACGCTGGAAGGGGTGTTAGAGCGAGTGCTCTTAGTGATGTGTTTTCTTGCTGAGCAGTCGCTTCCAGCGAGACCCCCCACTGGATGTCACATTGCAGAGACTTCTGCTGCTGGCAGTGGATTGATGTCCTAGAGGTCCAAGTGGACCAGACCTACTGGTGGAAGACCTCATGACTTAGGATCGGTTGTTCGGGGTACTGAAGACAGATCAAGGCATGCGAGGAACAAACAGAGTTTCACATGTGGCATGCAGGGTCAAATGGCTCGTTACTATCTTACCCACCATACAGATTATCAGCAGACGGTCGGGGGATTACCCATGCAGAGACATAGGTTCGTTCGAGGAGGTATGTAGGGAGCAGGTGGACAAGTTAGATGAGCTGGTCGTGCTGCTGGTGGTGGGAGACGATTTGAGATGTTACCACCACCACTACCAGGAGGTCCACCCCGACCATATGGAGCAGGAGGACAGGGGCTAGCTTATCTCCAGGCAGCTGATGCCTACAATCACGGTGCTCCAGAGATGATACGAGGTACGATCTGTGTCTACTCCACCAGAGCATCAGTACCTATAGAAAAAGGTGTCATTCACTCTTTTATTTCCACTTCTATCATTCAGAGCTCAGAGATTCTGATAGATCCATTGGGTCGATCGTTACGGATAGTGACTCCTACAAGATCAGATTCGATGATTACACAATGGCACTAGCAGTGTGATATTACTCAAGGAGGTGAACGTTTCATCCGGGATCTCAAAGTAGTTGCGTTGAGGCCTTACGACGCCAACTTGGGTATAGATTGGTTATCTATAGTCCATGCTCAGATTGAATTTATTAGGCATAAAGTGCAGTGTGTACACACAAATGGGACCAGGTCTACCTCCCCAGAGAGAATGGAGAATTTGAAGCACAGAATGGACTTACTCGGAGGAGATTGTAGCTGATCACTCATCAGTTGGCTAGCCTTACACTCAGAGCAGTTGATGTGGATGATTCGAGCTATCCTGTAGTGGTGGACCAATACGTGGATATCTTCCCTGATGATGTTCTGGGTCTATATCCTCACAGATAGGTTGAATTTAACATTTAATTGTACCCTGGGATGACACTGATATCTACACCAGAATATAGAATGGCTCCCATGGAACTTCATGAGTTGTGGTTATAGCTGTAGGACTTATAGGAGAAATGGTTATTTTGGCCCAGCGGTTCTCCTTGGAAATAACTTATTTTGTTTTCTAAGATGGAGGATATGATCGTGAGACATTTGTTCAACTATCAATTCCTAAACGAGGTGACTGTGAAGAACAAATACCCACTCCCTAGGATTGACGACCTCTTTGATCAGCTGAAGGGAGCATAGTGGTTCTCAAACATAGACCTCAGGTCAGGCTATCACCAGCTCAGAGAGCGAGATGAGGATTTGCAGAAGATGGATTTCAGATGTCGATACGACCATTACGAGTTCTTTGTTATTCCATTCAGAATAACCAATTCTCCGACAGTGTTCATGGGTCTCATGAATATGATCTTTCGGCCATACCTTGTCCACATTGTGGTGGTCTTCATTGATGAAATTCTGATCTACTCATCTACTGAGGAGGTTCATGATTATCATTTGCACATAGTTCTAGACACATTCCTAGAGCACCAACTTTATGGTAAGCTCTCGAGGTGCTAGTTCTGGATCTGAGAGGAATACATACTTGGACATGTTATCTCGGAGGCTGGAGATGTGGTGGATCTAGTGATAATTGAGGATGTACTTGCTTGGGAGCCACCTAGGAGTGTGACAGAGGTATGAATATTCATAGGTTTGGCTGGATAGTATAGAAGATTTGTTCCATATTTTTCTAGAGTTGCAGAACCTCTATTAGCATTGACGAAGAAAGGGAAATACTTCATTTTGTATGAGTGATGACAGTGGATTTTTTAGGAGCCGAGGCAGAGCTGACAAGTTCCCCTATCTTGTGGCCACCAGAGGAGGGAGTAGGGTATATAGTCTATTGTAACTCATTAGGTACTTGGCTCAGATTAGTCCTGATGAATTAGCAAGCAGTGATCACATATGGTTCTCGACAGCTGAGAAAAAATGAGCATAACGATGCTACCCATGACCTAGTGTTAGAATTAGTGATCTTAGACTTGATGATGTGGAGACATTACATGATGGGTGAGAATTTTAGAGTGTACTATGATCATAATAGTCTCAGGTATATCTTCTCTAGAAGAACCTGAACCTGAGACAACGATGTTGCCTTGAGTTCCTCTAGGACTATGACTTTGAGATAGTCTATACTCCTGGGAAGGGGAACGTTGTAGTAGATACGCTCAGTAAAATATTTGGCATATAGTTGCTAGGTGAGGCGATGGAGAATCTAGTTTCTGTGTAGATATCATTTTTGGATTAGGATGGAGCATCTTTTATTCATTATCTTATAGTCACTCCCCCAATTAATCAGCAAGTTAGTGAGGCATAGTGTGGGGACAATGACTGCGAGGCTCGGCGTGCTTAGATATCTACAGGACAGGCCTCTGATGGATATTCTGAAGGTGGGGAGCATTTAATTCTCTTAATAGGACATACCATGGTACTAGTGTTTCTTTAAGAGGAATTGTTGAGGGAGTTCCGCACATACCCTCTAGAGGTACATCGAAGAGTGGAGGAGTTGTACAAGGATCTCCGAAAACAGCACCGGTGGCCGAGAATGAAGAAAGCAGTAGTAGAGCTTGTCTCTCGGTGCTTCACATGTCAGCGATTGAAGGCAGAGCATCAGGTACCAACATGTTTGGTTCAGCCTGTAAAGGTCCCAGAGTGGAAGTGGGATGAGATATCCATGGACTTCATGACAGGAATTCCACATACAACCTGATGTCATGATTCTATATGGGTGATCATCGACTGACTCACCAAGTCAACCCACTTCCTGCCAATCAGAGATTAGGGTTTAGTAGAGAGCTTGGGACCCCTCTATGTGCATGATATTATTCGGCTACATGGATTAACCTTGACGACTGTTTCCGATCATGATACACATTTCACTTCCCAGATATGGAAGGGGTTGCAGTAGGATTTCAGGACACAACTTCGTTTGAGAACCACCCTCCATCCACAGACGGATTTCCAGACTTATTGAACCATTCAAACCATCGAGGACATGTTGTGTTCTTGTGTCCTCGACTTTGGTCACAGCTGGGTGTATCATTTTCCCTTGGTGGAGTTTGTGTACAACAATAACTATCACTCCACCGTTGAGATGGTATCTTTTGAGGCATTTTACGGACCACCTTGCAGATAACCACTGTGTTGGGCTGATCCAGGGGAGTCACCACTCATGGGACTAGAGATGGTGTGGGCTACCACAGAGAAATTGAAGATCATCAACGTGAAGATGAATACTGAACAGAGTATGCTGAAGTCTTATGCCAATAAGAGATAGAGACCTCTGGAGTTCAAGGATTCCCACAATGTCTTTCTACAGGTCTCACCCCGATGACGTTTAAAGAGATTTGGCTGAGGCGACAAGTTATCTTCAAGGTTCATTGGAACCTTCTAGGTCCTAAGATGATTTGGCATGGTGGCTTACCGCTTATCGCTTCCCCCTCACTTGCACCAGGTTCACGACGTCTTCCATGTATCCCAAATGAGGATATACATGTATAACCCTTCTTACATCATCAACCACGACAAGATAGAGGTCGACGATGCTGAGACTTTTAAGATGGTTCCAACAGTGATTGAGGATCCACAAGAGTGAGTCCTCTGTGGGATGTTGATACCTCTGGTGCACATTCGCTGGCAGTACAGGAACCTCCAGGAGAACACATGGGAGGGGGAGGCTTAGATTCATGCTCAATACCAATAATTATTTTCATAGTTTTGTATTGTGGCTTTCGGGGACACAAATCCATGAGGTGGGTAGAATTTAAAGACCTATAATTTCCATGTATTTTCTTTAATTATATTGGAATTTTACGAGTCCGTGAAAATTTGCGGCGTGTGATTCCGAGGCCCCAAGTGCCTGGAATGAATTTCTGAAATTTTTTTGGGTACGTTCAGTAAACATGTGAGCAGGTTTTTTCAACTTTTGAATCGATGCTCAGAATATAAATATGAGGACTCCATTGAACTCACAGTGCATGTATTATCTGAAGGGTACATTAACCTCAACGGCAGTTGGTGGAGGGTGAATGTTAGTTTTTTTCTTTTTTCATGTAAGAATAAAATAAAATAAAATTGTTTAACCATTTTATTTGTTGAAACCTCCCATGTGGATGTTATAAAAGTGGGGACCACATGATCTAACACCTCCCACAAGTGTGTTATGGAGGTGGGGACCACTGAGCCTAAAACCCACATTTTGAATTCCTAAAGGTGGGGACCACTTATATAACGACCCATACTTTACATACATTGAAATTACTTCAGAATTAAAGGACACTTATTTCAACATATAACAAAACCATGAAAGGACCATATATGTATAGTGTCTTTCGAAACTGGGAAACATAAACAACTGGTTCATAAATCATCTACTTTTCCTCCCATTTATTTCATCATATCTAGAGTCCCTTTTTGGCATATTCTACTTAATAACCTTCTTCCTGACTTGGGGAAATAAAACATACAAAAGTGTGAGCTCAAATGCTCAGTAAGGGTAAACAAAATAAATATCAATCACATCATATACATAAGCACATTACTTTTGGAAATCTTAACCTGCCAAAGAGATCATAATTTCATATCATGGGATGAATCATGGTAGTGAAATGTAATCACAATAATCATAACATAAAACATGAAACTTTGTGGCATAAACACATAATCATAGAAAATCATTTCTTGTTATTCAAGACTCATTGGAAAGACAATCTTACTGGACAAAGTCCCTTTCTGAACTGAGTCACCCTTGTTTCAGTCCTGTTTCACTAAACCGGTATAACCTACCGTTCCAGCCATGTCTATCTCATGAGATATAAAATCTTTACCCAATGCATTGGAGGGAGATATAGGTCCCAACCTTCTCATAATGATACCATTATTATGTGTTCCACAAAATCATAAACCATACATCATAGCATAACCCATGTAATAAAAATGGGATTCTTAATCAACATGACATCATAAAACAATTCATATAAGATAAAGGAATTCATAAAAAATATAATTCCATCACAACATAATAAAATCAATGTAATAATAGGGACAAAAATAGAACCCTATATTATCTTAGATGGAAAATAATTTTGGTAAAACACTTGAACTCCATTCTTGAGGAAAATATCCTTTCTGCTTCAAAAACACTTTTCCTCTCATAACATGTCGTACAATTATAAACTAAAATAAGTTGATTAAAAATAAACTTGAAAACTTATAAGGGAAGATTCATAGAAATAATGTTTTAAAAAATCCATTCATGTCTTATAAGTTAAAAGAAAACATTCTTCTCGTACTTTTGTCGGAAAAGTCAAAAAGTACCTCGTACGAAAAACGACAAAAGATTCCTTTCATATCTTTTACTAAAAACTCACCGAAGGGTAAAATTGGATATAAACTATAGAAGATGGATATAAATATTACATATTGGGGAAACATGGATGTGGATGATAAAATACACCCCAGTAAATACCAAAGTATAAACAATCTCTGATAAAAAATGAGATTGTGATATTTCCTTTACCTTAGATCCGTTTTGCTTCGTAAGTGTCCGAACCTCCTGTATAATGATTTAAATACTGTTTGTTGACTTATTCCAGAATCATATGTATTTTTATGATATCATATATGGTCATATTCTTAGCATCTTAGTATTAATATTTCATTGATACTTGTTATTCAGGTGTTTGTAACTTTTTGTTCTTATGCGTGTCTTGTCGAATAAATTCTTATTCTTCTCTTTAGGTTATGGATACCTCATATCCCGAGTGTTATTAGTGTAATATATATCATATTCATCCATTCAATTCATTTATATAATCATTATGAAATGAAGATCATGTAGAACGAGTCGCATCACATCGTGGAGACGGTATTCTATACGTACACACGAGTGATGATATCGTTCCTATGATCATGGAATTGTATTGGAGTGTATGTATACTATTTCCGAATAAGTATCACCTTATAATAGTCATATATAGTAATTATTTACACCATTATACCCATCCAATTATGGTGGTGGTGGAAAATAGATTACACCACGGCGTGGAGACGGTATTCCGTATGTACGCACACGCGGTGATTTATTTTTCCGTAGGATGGATAGATGGTGAAATAGGGTTGTTTCATACTTATAATAAAATATCAGTAAATGAGTGATACTGATGTTATTACTTCATAATGAAACAACTAAATAAGAAGAAGTGGAAGAAGAAATAAAGATGAAAGAATCGGTATCGAACATTACCTCTTCTTTGAAGTGCTTCTTTGAGACCTCCTTTTAGGGCACTAAAATGGGTCTTTAAAGAAGACCAGAACCTCTAGGATGTCTCTAGGGAAGTGGAGAGGAGGAATTGGCAGGGGTTGGCCGAGCTTGAAGGATCAAAGTTGTGTGAGGAAGAGGGGGAGGAGGTTCCTTTTTATAAGGGAGGAGAGGGCACCTTTGGAATAACTAAAAATATTATTTTATTATAAAGTCAAGTTCGGTTTTAAATAGCTCCAAATTGATTTATTTAGAGGATAAGGTGGGGATGGTTAGAAATACTCTCATCAATTAGAATTTATATGAGTTTAGGTATCAATTTTAACATTATCATTTAGATTTATCTTTAAGTTAGATTATTTAACTTTTACCGTGTCTTCTGGTTTTCTTATACTATAAGGTTAATAAACTTACTATAAGCAGCCAAACGAACCCCAAGATGTTTATTATTGATATATATAACCTTATCTAAGTCATTTGGCCGAACCTTATATTTTTAAGAATAAAATATCAATTACTAATATAATATTTGTTTTAAAAACTATTTTATATCAATTTTGACACTATTTAGTAATTGATTTTTTTGAAAATCATAACAGAATTATTAATTAGAACCAAGTTAATTAAATCAATATTAACATGTTATATTAACCTATAAAATTATTGGAATTCATAAAAAGTCTCAAATTACATTTAATTTTGTGTTTATAACATTAATTATTTCAATATTTCATTAATATGATAATTACTGCATCATCTTTGTGTCATAAATAAATTAAGTTATTTGATGTCTAAAAATTACAAATAAAATATCATTATGTAGGAAATCATTTTAGATTTCTAATGAATATTTATAGTCGAATTTATCTTATGTATAACCTTATATTAAAAATTATTTACTTATTAATCGTTGATTTTAACTATTTTAATCATTCTTAATAATAAATGTCCTAATCTAATCTAAGTAGGCCTAAATGGTCATATTTTATTCCTAAGTTTTTTTTTGGTCGAATTACACTTGTCCAATAGAATTAGGATATGTTTTAGGGTAATAATAATATCATCTTTACCTTTAATTACCCTATTTACTTTTAACGGTGGTAAAAAAAGGTAAAAAGTTACTATTCACCAAAAAATATTTTCATCTCATTGAACCACATTTTATTCCTTGATATTATCTGTGTCACTCAGATTTTCGAAATTCCACTCATATAAGCTGTAAAATTATGTTTTATAAAAAAATCAGTTTTTTAACTACCACTTAGAGGTTTCACTATTCATCAAAAATTGAAAGTTTTCAGAAAAATACCAAAATTTCACCCTATGATAATTTCAATATTTCGAATCCAAAAATGAAGTCCATTTTGAAAAAAAATTATAAAATTTCAAAAAGTGGTTATTAATATTCATAACGGCTAGTTTTAATAATATTTTAATAGCATATCGTTGTTTAGTAAAACTCGGTATTGCGTACGACGCAAGCTATCGAGGAAGGACGCGATTTCGTGTAAAGAAAGCCAAGCAAGTGTTGTGTAGAAAAATATTTCTTTGATGATTTATATAACATAAAAGTCTCGGGTGTTACATTCTACCCCCTTTAAAATGAATTTCGCCCTCGAAATTCGTCACTTTGTAACAAACAGATGAGGATACCTCTCCCTCATCATATCCTCAAGCTCCCATGTAGCTTCTTCTAATTGGTGGTTCCTCCATAAAACATTCACCAATCGAGTGGTCCTGTTTCGTATGACTTTTTCGCTACGATCCAGAATCTCTATCGGTTGTTCTTCATAAGAAAGATCTTGCTCCAGTGGTACAACTTCCGAGCTGAGTACATGTGAAGGATCAGGTATGTACTTTCTCAGGAGAGATACATGGAACACATCTTGAACTTGAGAGAGATTCGACGGAAGCGCCAATCGGTAAGCTACCTTCCCAACACGATCCAATATTTCAAAAGGACGGATATATCTAGGGCTCAACTTCCCCTTCTTTCCAAATCTCAGGACCCTCTTCCAGGGAGATATTCATAAGAACACTTTATCACCCACTTCAAACTCTAGGTCTTTCCTTCGGTTGTCGGCATAACTTTTATGTCGACTCTTAGCTTCCCTTATGTGTTGTTGAATAGATCTGACCTTTTCTTCCATTTCATCAACGAGATCAGGTCCTAATAGCTTTCTTTCCCTAACTTCATCCCAGCAAGTTGGAGTCCTACATTTCATTCCATAGAGAGCTTCATAAGGAGCCATCTGAATACTGGAGTGAAAGCTATTATTATAAGAAAATTCCACCAAAGGTAGGTGTTGATCCCAACCATCTTTGAAATCCATAGATAAAGCTCTCAACATATCTTATAGGGTTTGAATTGTTCTCTCAGACTGACCGTCTGTCTGAGGATGATAAGCAGTGCTGAAACTCAACTCTGTATCCAGAGTATGCTGAAGACTTCTCCAGAACTTCGAGGTAAATCTCAGATCCCGGTCAGATATAATAGAAAGTGGTACTCCATTCAATCTTACCACTTCCTTTACATATATCCTGGCAAGCTGATCCAGAGAGAAATCCTCTCTAATAGCAATGAAATGTGAAGACTTGGTAAGATGATCAACTATGACCCAGATAGCATTATTGCCTTTGGATGTTTTAGGAAGTCCTGTGACAAAGTCCATAGTGATGTTTTCCCATTTCCATTCGGGTATGTGTAATGGTTGTAACATCCCCTTAGACTTCGGTCTCTCAGCTTTAACTTGCTGACAAACCAAGCATCGAGAGACCTATTCAGCAACATCTCTTTTCATGCCATCCCACCAGAAGTACTCTTTCAGGTCCCAATATATCTTCGTGCTTCCAGGATGAATAGAGAATGAAGAACTATGATTCTCATCCAGCATCTCCTTCTTTAATTCGGGGATGAGAGGAACACAAACCCGATTCCTGAACATTATTATCCCATCATAATCAGGGTTGAATTCAGGAACATTTCTCACCATCTTTTGTAACTCGACATCTTATTTTTGTGCCTCTCTAATCATCACATGTATAGATGGTTGAACCTTCATTTGAGAAAGATAAGAATTTTCCCCTTCCATTATAATTCCAAGATCCATACATTGTAAATCCATTAATATTGGATCTTTTGTGATCCTCATCATGGATAAACTAGCATGGTCTTGTCGACTTAATGCATCTGCCACCTTGTTTGCTTTCCCAGGGTGGTAATGGATTGAGTAGTCGTCATCCTTAATCATCTCCAACCATCTTCTTTGGCACATATTCAGCACCTTTTGTGTGAAAATATACTTTAAACTTTTATGATCAGTATAAATATCAAACCATTCACCATAAAGATAATGCCTCCAAATCGTAAATTCAAAGATTACCGCAGCTAACTCCAAATCATGTGTTGGGTAATTTTTCTCATGGATTTTCAACTGTCGTGAGGCATAAGCTATCACCATATCATTTTGCATAAGCACACACCCCAATCCTTTCTTGGATGCATCACTGTAGATCACAAACCTTTCTCCACTACAGGGAAGTGTGAGCACAGGTGCACTGAATAACCTTCTTTTCAACTCCTTGAAATTCTCTTCACATTCCTCCGTCCATACAAACTTAACTCCTTTCCGAGTCAACTTGGGTAGTGGATTAGATAATTGTGAAAAATCTTTCACAAAACCTCGATAATATCCACCCAAACCAAGAAAACTTCGGATCTCAGTTACTTTTGTTGGTCTCAACCATATTTCGATAACCTCTGTTTTTGTTGGATCCACAGATATCCCCTCTTTTGAGATTATGTGACCCAAAAATGAAACTTTTTGAATCCAAAAAACACACTTGGTAAATTTGTCATAAAGCTTCTCCATTCTCAGGGTCTTCAATATAATTCTCAAGTGATCTTCATTATCTTCCTTGCTCTTTGAATAGACAAGAATATCATCTATAAAGACTACCACAAATTGATCAATATAGTCTCTAAAAACTCTATTCATTAGATCCATGAAGATAGCAGGGGCATTAGTAAGACCAAATGGCATCACTATAAATTCATAGTGTCCATACCTTGTACGGAAAGCCGTCTTTGGTATATCTTCCCTTTTGACCCTTAATTGATGATACCCTGAATGAAGATCAATCTTGGAAAAGTATTGAGCTCTGTGTAGTTGGTCAAATAGGTCATCAATGCGCGAGAGAGGATATTTTATTTTGATAGTGATCTTGTTAAGTTCTCGATAATCAATGTAGAGTCTCATTGATCCATCTTTCTTCTTAACAAATAGAACAGGTGCTCCCCAAGGTGACGCACTAGGGCATATGAATCCCTTATCAAGATTCTCTTAGAGTTTCTTCTTAAATTCCTGAAACTCAATTGGGTCCATTCTATAAGTGGTCTTTGAAATAGGCAAAGCACCCGGTACGAGTTCTATTGAAAACTCTACTTCACGATTTGGTGGAAGACCCGGTAATTCCTCCAGAAAGACATCATCAAACTCTCCTACAATGGGCATATTCTTAATCGTGAGTTTCTCAACAACCATTTGAGATAAATAACCTTCATTTAGTGGAATCAATACCCATAAAATGGAAAAAATTTACACTGGAAGGTTATGTTCATCCTTGCATCGATAGATGATCATAGATTGATCTGGAATATGAAATGTGACTTCCCTTCTTTGGAAATTGATACGATCACCATGTAGAGAAATCCAATCCATGCCATGAATCACATCAAATTGCACAATAGGAAGGACCACAAGATTTGAAGGAAGCACTTTCCCACAAACTTCGATCGGAGAAGAATTATAAACTTTTGATGTGACTGTTGTGCCATTAGGTGTTGTCACAGCTAACTCAACATCTAATTGTTGAGGTAATACGGTGATACCCTTAGAAAATTCTTCAGAAATAAAAGAGTGGGTGGATATAGAATCAAATAAAACATTTTCTACTTTAGAGTGTATGGTAAGTGTACCTTTCACCGCATCATTATCGTACTCCACATCGCTGATAGAAATTCCATGTTACTTTCCTTTCTCTTTAGCCTTAAGATTTTGTTGACGTCAACCATCATCATCAACCCTTGGATTAGGGCATTTATTGGCATAATGAACCATCTCCTTACAATTGAAACATTGAAGTGTAGTAGGTTCATTATGTGTATCCCTTCCTTTGCATTCATCATTAGACATCTTATTCCCATAATCGCGGCATTCAAATGCCCAATGACCTTCCTTTCCACATTTGAAACATTTATTTGTCCCTTTAAGAAAACTCCATCCATGTTTCTTTCCACACTATGAGCATAAGGGAAAGCTCATCTTCTTTTCAGTGGGCTCTTTAGATTTTCCATTGAATTCCATTTTCCTCTTCTTATCAAACCCATATGACTGATGGGTTACTCCAATTTCCATCTCAACTTTGAGAGCACATCGAACGATTTCCTCATAGTTATTGAAGTCCCTTATGGCTAAGGCCCTTCGAAGACTTGGTTTTAAGCCACTAAAGAATCGACTTATATTACTCTCATGTTGGATAATAATACCAGAAGCGTACCTTGAAAGTCTTGTAAAATTTGATTCATAGGTACCAACAGATTCATCATCCTATTTCTTAAGTTCAAGAAACTCTTTCTCCAACTTTGTTCGGAGAATACGATGGAAGTACTTATTTAAAAATAAGTTCTTGAACTCATCCCATTCCATGGACTCAAGTTCATCTCTTTGCCTTATATTATTAATAAGATTTCACCATTGTTCAGCATCTCCTTCCAAACGATACACTGATAGGATGACTTTATCATGTTCAGAACATTGAAGAACTGAAAATATCTTTTCAGTAGTACTAATCCATTGTTCAGCAACTAATGGATCAGTAGACCCGCTGAAAGAAGGTGGACACTGCCTCCTTAAGGATTCAACATAATGTTGCTCCTTCCTTTGCTCGTTTGGTAGTCCTGCATGATTCATATCATGAGAAAGTTGTGTGAGCATGGCTACAAGATTTTTAATTCCAGCTCCCATAACGTTTGGTTGCTCAGGGGGATAATCATTGCATTTCCCGTCCCATTCTACATTAACATGATTCCTTCGGGTTCCAGCCATTGACTAAAACCAAGAAGAATTGTGTGAGAAACACTAATTATAATAGGAAAACCACATACTCAAGAATAAAATCTCACACTTAAGGTCTTATCCTAGGTTATTTATGGCCTTTTCTAAAACACTAAGATTGTGTTCTATGCTCAAACATATCCTTAGGGTTATTACTAAGGCTTTCACATCCTAGTTTCCAAAGGATGACTATAACTTTCCTCTGATACCAACTATAACGACCCATAATTTACATACATTGTTATTACTTCAGAATTGAAGCACACTTATTACAACATATAACAAAACCAATAACGTACCGTATAGGTATCGTTTCTTTAGAAACTAGGAAACATAAACAACTGGTTCATAAAGCATCTACTTTCCCTCCCATTTATTTCATCATATCTAGAGTCCCTTTTGGCATATTCTACTTAATAACCTTCTTCCTGACCTGGGGAAATAAAACATACAAAAGGGTGAGTTCAAATGCTCAGTAAGGGTAAACAAAAGAAATATCAATCACATCGTATACATAAGAACATATCTTTTGGAAATCTTAACCTACAAAAGAGATCATAATTTCAAAACATGGGATATATCATGGCAGTGAAATGTAATCACAATAATAATAACATAAAACATTAAACTTTGTGTAATACACACATAATCATAGAAAATCATTTCTTGTTAGTCAAGACTCATTGTCAAGACTATCTTAGTGGACAAAGTCCCCTTCTGAACCGAGTCACCCTCGTTTCAGTCCTGTTTCACTGAATCGGTATAACCTACTGTTCCAACCATGTCTATCTCAGGAGATATAAAATCTTTACCCAATGCATTGGAGGGAGATATAGGTCACACCCATCTCATAATGATACCATTCTTATGTGTGCCACAAAATCATAAACCATACATCATAGCATAACCCATGTAATAAAAATGGGATTCTTAAACTACATGACATCATAAAACAATTCATATAAGATAAAGGAATTCATAAAAAATATAATTCCATCACAACATGATAAAATCAATGTAATTATAATGATAATAACATAACCCTTTATTATCTTAGATGGAAAATAATTTTGATAAAACACTTGAACTCCATTCTTGAGGAAAATATCCTTTCTGCTTCAAAAACACTTTTCCTTTCTTAACATGTCGTACAATTATAAACTAAAAGAAGTTGATTAAAAATAAACTTGAACACTTATAAGGGATTCTTCTTGGAAATAATTTTTTAAAAAAATCCATTCATGTCCTATAAGTTAAAAGAAAACATTCTTCTCGTACTTTTGTCGAAAAAGTCAAAAAGTACCTCGTTCGAAAAACGACAAATGATTCCTTTCATATATTTTACTAAAAACTCATCGAATGGTAAAATTGGATATAAACTATTGTATAAGGATATAAATATTACATATTGGGGAAACATGGATGTGGATGATAAAATACACCCCAGTAAATACCAAAGTACAAGCAATCTCAGATAAAAATGAGATTGTGATATTTCCCTTACCTTAGGTCCGTTTTTCTTTGTAAGTGTCTGAACCTCCAGTATAATGATTTAAATAATGTTATTGACATATTCCAGAATCATACTTATTTTTATGATATCATATATGGTCATATTCTTAGCTTCTTAGTAGTAATATTTCATTGCTACTTGTTATTCGAGTGTTTATAACTTTTTGTTCTTATGCTTGTCTTGTCGAATAAATTCTTATTATTCTATTTTGGTTATGGATACCTCATTTACAGAATGGTATTAGTGTAATATATATCATATTAATTCATTCAATTCATTCATATAATCATTATGAAATGAAGATCATTTAGAACGAGTCGCATCACATCGTGGAGACGGTATTCCGTACGTACGCACGAGTGATGATATCGTTCCTATGATGGTGGAATTGTATTGGAGAGTATGTATACTATTTCAGAATTAGTATCACTTTATAATAGTCATATATAGTCATTATTTACACCATTATACCAATCCAAGTAAGGTGGTGCTGGAAAATAGATTACACCACGGCGTGGAGACGGTATTCCGTACGTACGCACGCGCGGTGATTTCTTTTTCCGTAGGATGGATAGATGCTGAAATAGGGTTGTTTCATACTTATAATAACATATCCGTGTATGAGTGATACTGATTTTATTACTTCATAATGAAACAACTAAAGAAGAAGAAGTGGAAGAATAAATAAAGATGAAAGAATCGGTAACGAACATTACCTCTTCTTTGAAGTGCTTCTTTGAGACCTCCTTTTAGGGCAATAAAATGGGTCTTTGAAGAATACCAGAACCTCTAGGATGTCTCTAGGGAAGTGGAGAGGATGAATTGGCCGGGGATGGCCGATCTTGAAGGCTAAAAGTGGTGTGAGGAAGAGGGGGAGGAGGTGCCCATTTATAAGGGAGGAGAGGGGAACATTTGGAATAACTAAAAATATTATTTTATTATAAAGTCAAGTTCGGTTTGAAATAGCTCCAAATTTATTTTTTTAGAGGCTAAGGTGGGGATGGGTAGAAGTACTCTCATCCAATAGAATTTAAACAAGTTTAGTTATCAATTTTATCCTTATCATTTAGATTTTACTTTATGTTAGATAATTTAACTTTTACCATGTCTTCTTGTTTTCTTATACTATAAGGTTAATAAACTTACTATAAGCTACAAAATGAACCCCAAGTTGTTTATTATTAATATATATAACCTTATATATGTCATTTGGACGAACCTTATATTTTTAGGAATAAAATAAAAATTACTAATATAATATTTGTTTTAAAAACTATTTTATGTCAATTTTGACACTATTTAGTAATTGATTATTGTTAAAATCATAACAAAATTATTAATTCGAACCAAGTTAGTTAAATAAATAATAAAATTTCATATTAACCTATAAATTAGTGTAATTCATAAAAAGTCTCAAATTACATTTATTTTGGTGTTTATAACATTAATTATGACAATATTTCATTAATAAGATAATTACTGCATCATCTTTGTGTCATAAATAAATTAAATTATCTAATTTCTAAAAAATAAAAATAAAATATCCTTATCTAGGAAATCGGTTTAGCTTTCTAATGAATATTTATAGTCGAATTTATCTTATATATAACCTTGTATTAAAAATTATTTACTTATTAAACTTTGATTTTAACTATTTTAACCCTTCTTAATAATAAATGTCCTAATCTAATCCAAGTGGGCCTAAATGGTCATATTTTATTCCTAAGTTTTTTTTTGGTCGAATTAAACTTGGCCAATAGAATTAGGATATGTGTTAGGGTAATAATAATACCATCTTTACCCTTAATTACCCTATTTACTTTTAACCGTGGTAAAAAAAGGTAAAAATGTTACTATTCACAAAAAATTATTTTCATCACATTGAACCACATTTTAGTCCTTGATAATAACCGTGTCTCTCGGATTTTCGAAATTCCACTCACAGATATGGTAAAATTATGTTTTATGAAAAATTCAGTTTTTTAACTACCACATAGTGGTTTCACTATTCATCAAAAATTGAATGTTTTCAGAAAAATACCAAAATTTCACCCTAGGCTAATTTCGATATTCCGAATCCAAAAATGAAGTCCATTTTGAAAAATAAAATTTATAAAATTTCAAAAAGTTGTTATTACTATTCATAATGGCTAGTTTTAATAATATTTTAATAGTATATCGTTGTTTAGTGAAACTCAATATTGCGTACGACGCAAGCTATTGAGGAAGGACACGATTTCGTGTAAAGAAAGCCAAGAAAGTGTTGTGTAGAAAAGGATTCCTTTGATGATTTATATAACATAAAAGTCTCGGGTGTTACAACCTGAACCCTCTAAATGGGGGAAACACCTTGAACTCCATAATTAATTATTTGAGCCGACTAAGAAATTAATTAAATATGTCAAAATTTAATTATTCCAACTTTATTTTTTCCCCAATGTAATTTATCTTAATATATTTATATTAAGAAATTCTATATTTAACATTTTAGTTGAATTGAGGGGAAAGGAATGGAAAGAGTAGAGCTCTTGGAGGATCATTCTCTCCAACTAAGAACACCTCCCAATGAAGAACTTCTTCGATGTAGAACGCGCCATCTTATCCAAAGAAGAACACGACACCTACAACGTGGGACATCTTAAAGAAAGACCAAATGATTTTTATCCTTCCTTCCTCTTCGACATCAACAATCCTTTGAGGTAAGGTGGTTGTTTGAATATTCCCCCTTACCAGTTTTTTATGACTGTTCGTAAGTAAAGAAAAAATCATAGCCACATTCAACCGCTCTAATGCTAAGAGTGTGGGACAAATGAACCTGGGCCAACCTCTATGAAATTATTGTGGTTATTTATTGTGTTCTTTGCGATGAAGGTGATGGTGCGACCATTCCGTCTGACGGAAGAGAACCGCGGTTTGTGTCATAGCGGTGATGGATGGATGGTCAGACGAACCAGCTTCAAGTTAAGGGGCGTCGTGCGACCGCACCACACGGAGAGGTATTTTGGAAATTCATCCATCCATAGTGGAGGGCTGCAACACATCCACCCACGCCATACCACATCCCTCATGTTGCTGTGTGGCCCTCACATTTCCCAACATCACCGATGCCTCACCACGGCCCCTGTGCCACACCGAGGCTCCCTGGATTCCCTGAGGCCCTCACGCCACCCCGTGGACCCCCTCACCTCACCACGGACCTCACGACACCCCTCGGACCCCTCACCGCCCTGCAGACACCCCGAACCCAAGCCAGGCCACCCACTACAGGCCGGGGCGGACCTAGCGGGCAGGGTGGGGCTAGGTCATTCTGACTGAGTGGACCAGATCCGGACCAGCTTCGACCCATTTCAGCTCTTTTGGCTATAACTTTGGCACTGAGTGTCTGTTTGACGAATCGTATATGGCACTAAAAACCATGGAGCGAGATGATACTTTTGGTACACCCCACTAAAGATTTGGATACAATAGGGGAATAGTCATGTTGGATCGATCACGAATCCATCCGGGCCCTTAGGACTAGAAGACTAATAACTTACAGACCGAGCGTCCATTTGACGTGCCATATATTGCGTTGAGACCCCTATGATGTGGGAGTCCATTCGGATACTTCTTTATGGGACTTCGGGGTAGTTGGAGTATTGACTAGTGGCTTAAGGAGTGGACCCTCCCGGAGATGAGAAAGCTCAGTGCATGACTCATGTAACTGGCTGTGACGATGTCCTAGGATCCTGTGTGGGACTAACGATGTACTGACGATGTACTAGGATTCTATGAGGGTATGTGGATGTACTGGAAATGTATGAGGATCCTATGTGGGTCTGAAAATGTACCAATGATGTACTAGGATCCTGTGTGGGTCTAATGATGTACTGACATTGTACAAGGATTCTGTGTGGGTATGACGACGTAATGAAGATGTACTAGGATCTTCTGTGGGTATGAAGTCGTACTGATGATGTACTAGGATCTTATGTGGGCCTGACGACGTACTGACGATGTATTAGGATCCTTTTTGGGTCTGAAGATGTACTGACGATGTACTAGAATCCTATGTGGGTCTGACGACGAACTTATGATGTACTAGGATCCTGTGCGGGTCTGATGATGTACAAACAATGTACTAGGATCCTGTGTGGGTCTAACAATATACTAGGATTCTTTGTGGTTTTGACAAGGTACTACGATCCTGTGTGGTTTTGATGATGTACTATGATACTCTATGGGTCTGATGATGATTTAGGACCCATTGTGGTTCTGCCTCTTAACTGAGTAAGATAATTCAGTAGTCACATCTAATCATCATTAATATTGTACCTAAGATATACCGTGTGTGAGCAGAGTACGTACCTGTGTGGTACATTCTATTTGTGGTATTACCATGGTGGTATTCTTCTGTGTGGCGTACCTGTGTGGTACTTACCTCCATGGTACTCCTTCCATTGTGGAACATTTGAGTTTAGGTTTTTGAGTTGGACTCTTTGATTCCTCATGATTGAGATGGGAATACTTGATACTTTGGTATATGTACGGTGATATACCTCTGTAGTTTTGACAGTTGATTTCATGAATTTCGGTTTATCCATTGTGGATTTTGTGATACCTTGAGGGTGTTGGGGTCCCTACTGAGTATCGCTATACTCACCCCTATACGGGCTATGCCTGCACCTTGTTGTGTTTAGTGTAGATGAAATACATTGCTGACTGAGGACGAGGGTACCTGGACTGGATGGTGCCCAGAGGTGGACTATATGGCATGTTGGTACAGAGAGGAGACGGGCAGATGTGGAGTTCTAAGGAGGTGATCTGTACCTACCTTTCAGGTGGGATCCTAATTGGATAAACTAGTTTCTATCTTTCTATTTCTTCAGTTGTATTTTATTTCAGCTGTACTTGTACCACTACTCTTGGACTTGTATTCCGGACCCTCTTACATTCATCACTCTTTTTTCTATATAGTTTACTTGTTTTCATATCTCTCTATGTGCTTGGTTGCATGTGATTACTGTTTATAAAGGCAATGCCTTCCCATTTTATGGGAACACTCCTTTCGGTACTAGTCTCCAGCGCCTGGCATATGGATGGCAGGTTTGGGGTAGTCATGACATGGGCCCTGGGGGACGGATCTTAATAGATGACATGTTGATGTGTCTTTAACTTGCTTAAAATTTAATATCAATATAATCTTATGTTTCAATTCTCCAGGTTATGATGATAAGAATGACATTTTAAAAGTATAAAAGGGAGACTAGTGTGGCATAATTATAAGGAGAAATTGAGAAGATTTATAAAATAAGTTTCTTATGAAAATAATCATAATTGAAAATTATATTTATATTCATGGGATTGTGTCACTATTTTTGACATGTAATGTATAAAACATTTAAATAGTGTAATATATATATATATATTTTTATTTAGTTCATATCACTTTGTATCATACTAAATTTTAAATAAAGTTCCTTTATCACTAGACTTGAGAGTGTGGGTAAGATAACTTCATTAAAGACCTTGGGTGTATGTCTAATTATAAGAAAACAAACTGAAATTTTGGTAATTTATATATTGGATGACATATAGAAATTAATCCTAACTAGTTACTCATATGTGAATGCAACTACAGAACACGGTCAAGTATTGTAAATTACCCTGAATAAGATACATTGAGTTTGAAATAAATCTTCACTTAATCCATGATTAGTCGGGCTAATATTTCACACCTGATAGAAACTCTCAGTTGAAATTACTTGGTCAATAACATTCTAATTACAATAAATGATTAATTATTTAGTATATTAAGGAATTAGTATGTGGAGCATGAGTGAAATAATCCTAGATAAACCTCGGTTAAATTGAGAGTTATTCAAGTAGATTTAAAATATAATACAAGAATTTTAAGAGTAATGAATTTCTAGGTTGAGGTTTGTAGGATATTTATTCTGATAATTATCTTATTATGTCGATGTTTATCACACATGATATCCTTTTTGGATAATATATAATGGCTGAAGCCCAAAAGAACAAAGTTAATAATGGATTCCATAGATAATACAAATATTTTCTCAATGAGGAACCTAATGAGAAAATAATCAAAATGAAACGTCAGGTCATTATACCAAACAACTATCTCGACTTATGATTAAAAAGTTAAAACAATTTGAGTTTCAAATAAACAAAGTAATTTAAGGATAGTGTCTCATGGCTATTTAGGTGATTCAAATAATGCAGAAAAAATTATTAAATTTATTTCAACAAAAAATGTGGGGGTATGAAACTTGTAAAATGTCTCAACATAAATGGAAGATATTTTAACTATGGTAATATAGGATATAGAGAAAAAACTAATGAGGAAAAATATGTGATCAGTTAACAAAATGAATTAAAATAATTTTCATCCTAAGGAATCAAAAATGGTTCAATATCTAAAATATAGGAAGCTTTTGGGTTATCTATCTCAATTCAATAATCCATGGGATGAAAATGATAGTAGATACACTAAATTTACAAGACCAAGTGAATGATATATATCTTATGAATTCAAATCTACTGTATTTGTTTTCAAAAATGATGTGAAGTTTGGAAACCTGATCATCCACCCACGATCTGCATGTCTTTTATTTTTATCTTCTTCGACCCACTCCATTATACGAAGAATGTTTTCTCGGAATATACAATGAAAACCATGATGACTATATTTTTAATTATGAAGAAAAACTTATAGCAGTACAATTACTATATAACATGTTTATGTTTATGGAAATGTGGTTTTTGGAAATAATATTATTGAATCTTAAGATAATTTAATGTGATTTTGGAAATAGATTTGTTCTCCCCACTTAGATGAAAAATTATTTTGAATAAAGAGATCACACTTCATATTAACCAGCATTATTCAATCAATTTAATGATGATTATAAACACCATTTAGATCGTAATTATATAATGTGGGTCTTGATTCTGAAGAATGATCGACTCTTTTCTTAAATGGTTTAAGAAAAAATTAATCTTAGGGATAATGTTTTTCCATGGAAAAAGATATGTTTCCAATGTGTTTATAATTGATATATCTCTATAAAATGTATCCCATTTTATGAGAATATTTTACATTACATTAGATATTTTCCATATTGAGTAGTAATTAAAATTTATAGGATATAATTAATTTAAGTGGAAATATTTTAATGCCCTGATAATATAGTATATATTTACCTTTAATAAAATACAATGTTGAATAGATTCCTACACATGTAACACTGATCTAAAATATTATAGAACATTTTTGATTAAAATTATTATAAATATTAGAAGAATAATAAAAACTCTATTAAATTAAAACAAATTTATTAGATAAAATTGGTAACAATTAAATGAAGAATAATTAATATGATATAATATAAGAAAGGATTGTTATTTCTCAAATAATTTTTCAAAAATAGAATTAAATTTTTTCTTAATAAATTAATTCTTCCATTTTAATTGTTTTTATATATGAACTAACAGATTTAAATTATTCAAATTATAAATTGAGATGAAAAAATATTTAGAACACTTAAATACATAATTTTTCAAAAAAATATGTTTTTCTTTATACATTGGGTTCTCAATTAAAACTGAATTAATAAATTTTAGAAACATAATTTGAAATTTTAAACATCAATTTTAGATTTTTGATAAATATATTATATTAAGATGATTTTTTGGAATTCTTCTAAAATATGTAATTTATAGGTGAATTGTGAAAACACAATTTTTACTAAAACTGGAGCGCTTTTGACTATATAAGAGATCTTTTTTTAACATAATAATAAGTAATTATTTTAAAAAATTTATTTATGGAGTTAAATTATTTATTTAAATATGAGTTGAATTTATAAAACCCATGATTAATATTTTGAACAATATAGAATATTTTTCTTATAAAAACAATTTGTATTTATTTACTTTTAGTAATGTTTTTTTATATATGAAATTAGGTTTTATAATTATGTTAAAGAAATAAAACTATAATTTTGATAATAATTAAAAAAATAATTTAATTAAAATAAACATATACATTTTTACAATAGGAATTTTTATTTTTGTTTAAAATTGTACTTTTTCATAAACTGCTTTCTACATATTATATTCGATAATATTAAAATTAATTTTTACTACTGCTATTTATTTCATCACACAAAATTTAATTCTATTTGACATTATTAAGTCCAAATTATTAAAAAACATTTGATTTTTAGGCATTAAATGTAAATTACTTATGTAAAAATTAGATATGATGAAAAAAATAAGAAATGGTAAAAGTGAAAAGATATTGGAATAAAAAACATATGAACATGACAAAAAATGTTTTAAAATTTATGTTTGAGGATTATGGGACCTAAATCCTTCTACCACTACATGTTTTTACATTATTGGATATATTTTCCCTTTTAATGACAACTCTACCTGTTATAGTATTACAAAAATTCCACTCTTATCCCTTATAAATAGATCCACTACTAACCCACTTTTCATCACACCTAGTGCCTCTTAGATTCTGCCATAATATTCCCAAATCAATTAATAAAACTCCTTGATACTTAATATAGTTTTTGGTATTATCAAATGACCACCTTTAAAATACATAATCAATTTTACAAAGGTGATCTTTCAAGGAGTAATGTAAAATTATAAATTAATCAATTTTTGTGATTTTATATTCATTATTTTTTAATTCCGAAGAATATAATATTCTAGTTTTTAAATAATTATATTGGTATAATCATAATGAGTAAATATACTAGGTTTATGGGATAACCTTTTTACACCATCCTCCCAACCACGTGAAAAATGAAAATGTCACATGTGTTACACGTGCACTACCACATCCAAAAGAGACACGATCCATTTTTCATAACCACATTAATAGGATGGACAAACCGTGGTGTTTAATGAAGAAATATTAGTTTAAAACATTATTATGAATTAAAAATATAAACCAATTTCCACCTCATTTACATTAATTTTAAACAAACATATAACCTGTGGGTATGTATATACTACCACTTCTAGGAAAGTTATGTATTTATTTTTTCATATAGGAATTTACTATTTTAAAAAATCTATTTTTTTCAATACCTAGAAAACATTAAAATTATATAATTTATTTTATATTATAATGATATTATTTTAAAATAGTCACATTCTTTATGATTTTATCTTGGTCATATGTATGTTACCTTGTAGTTATAATTTTAAATTTTGAGTTTTAAAGGCTTTAACGTGTTTGTGTTTGGGGGGTGGTATAAAAATGTATAGTTTTGGGAGAAATGAGTTAATCTCAAGGTTTGTTCCTGGTTAGTAGTAATCATGTAGTAAAAATGTAATATGACTCTATTTTTTCAGTAGGATATTTTTATGGTTGAAGAAATATTTGTATAATAATTAAAGCATCCAAGAAAAACATGTCGGTGGATGGGTTTTGTTCTAATGGTGGTTTCTTGACATTCACATGGTATGTGTAAAAAAATGGAAATTCCAAGGAAAAAATGCACTTTAATTTTCAAGGGGTTGTATCATTACGATCATATGTTTTGAATAGGAAGGAAATACCAAAGTAATTTGATTTTTTTGTACGGTAGATAATATTAATTTTATACCTGGATATTGAATTTAGTTTTGAGAGTTTGAACACTTGAAAGTGTAATTTCTGGATATATTTAAAGGCACTAAAGGTGTCTCAAAATCACTAATGTGTTTCAAGAGTGTCAGGCTTCAAGATATCAATTATATGAGATATATCATTGTTCTAAACATTGGCACACAATTTGTAATAACCATGATGTTTAACCTTGCATCCTATTTTAAAAAGGAACATAGTTAGTCTAAACCATAAAGGATGTCTCAGGTAACAACGAAGGTTTTAAGGGGTCTCACATGGATTTCAAAACCATAACCTAAGGCCGCCAACAATAAAAGATACCTAAACATAATTACATAGATGTAGATAATTTTACTAATCATGTTCCTTTTCCATGTAGGGCATGGTCAAAATATAGTCCCAAAGGCATGATTGATTCATTGTTTTCATAACCATGTGCATGAACCATGTGGGGTTGTGGTTCATATATATATATTGAGCTTCATAGTTGTTGAAAAATTTCCTAACAATGGGGCCTAACAATGTTGGTCTTAAAAAAGGTGAAAAATTACGATATTTCTATTTGATATAAAAAGGTATTTTACCCTATTGTCTCTGATCCCTTCTCCTAGTATCCCTAAACAAGAATCCTCCACCCTCTCATCTTATCAGGGTGGGTTATCCTTCATTCATGATTTTATTAATGTTTCATTCATGATGTTTGAATATTAGGGAAAATTCTAAGATCCCTCTTACCTCATTTACTTGTTTTCTTCTCCCACAAAAATTATTTCATTTTGTGAGCTTATATGCCCTATTTTGATGGTGTTTGTTTGAGATTGTGATTTATCTCACTCTGGAATGATTGAAAGGACAATAATTCATGAGTAGATATTACATGGTATAATGTATTTGGTTTATGGTATTTCCATTAATTTTTTATTTTAAAAATTATTGACGTTGTGCCACATGCTAGACGTTCCGTGATTTTATATTAAAATTTTAAATACTATAGAATAAATTCCTAAACCCCACTTTTGATATGTTAACATTATTTGAAGGATTTGACCTTATCTAGGATAACCCATTTGGTTGTGTCCAATTATTAACCCTCATTGGAAATGGCATGTAATAAATGAAAACATTATTTAGGCATGTTTAATTTTACTATTAAAATGGGGAATGATCAATTTGAACTAATTGATTTTTTAAAAGGTTTTTACAATTTTATATTACATTTTTGAAATTAATAATGAAAATTATTAATGTAATATATTTAATGGAACAATAAAATATTAAGGTTCCACTCTTGTCCACATATCAATCAAATAAATAAAATACTTGTCTAGTTGTATGGTATAATTTTGACACAGATGAGGTTCATGAACTCATCCTAAACCACCACTTGTGGTGGGTACAAATAAATTTTTATCTTTATTGTTGTTAACTTGTGACAAAACCATCGATTGGGTGTATTGAGCTATCCACTTGCTTGTGATTGGATAAAATTTTAATAATGGAAATACTATGATGAATGTATGTTTACATGGACCATTTTTTCACTTGGGAGTGAATTTAAAGATGAATGTATTGAAGGGTTACTTGGAAAGGTCATAACACATATACCTTTTTATGATTATAAATGAAATTATTAAAAGTATATTTGAAATGTAAATAGGAAAGGATATTTATTATGGGATATGTTTTATTGTAAAATGAAACAATCATACTTGATATATTAAAACGTGATGGATATTGGGGTTCATCATATGGAAGGACATGGAAAGGATCAAATGTTAAGTTGGACGATATTATGCATTGATTGGTGCTTTGTTTACTTAATCAAAATTACTTGGATAGGATCAGAGGTTAAATAAAATGATATTATTATATGAGTTATGACTTGGTTCCTTATAACTAATTCCTTATAAGGTATCAGATTTCCAAGTAAATGATTATACACATTGAGTGATACTTCAGTTCTATATATGGAATTACTTGTATAGGATCAGTGGTTTGGTGAATTACATTATTCCTTAGCTGATACTTTGGTTCCCAATATATAATGTCATGGATAGGCTCATAGGATAAGTGAAATTATATTATTCATAATTCTATGAATCTTATTGAACCATATATGATCATCATTATATACATAGATGCCTTTGTTTCCCCATGGGTCCACATGACTAGTCTTTCACGTAGACTCATGGGATTATATCCACGAGTCATATTACCTACTTTACTATTATTATATTTAGATCCATCTGACCTAAGACGAAGTAGATATGGTCATCCATGATTCAGATGAGTATCATAGGCATGAAAATGTAATTTATATAAAATTTCTATATTGAAATTATTTGATATAACTAAACAGAATATATTTTATATTGACAGACTAGGTTTTCATTAGACACCATTGGTTGTGGCCTACTGAGTTTCAATCCCACCCTATTCAGGCCACCATTTTTACCCCCAAAATATCTCTTGGTTACTGGTTATGAAACTTGATTGCACCTATTTCTGGTTACTACATAGGTAGAAAGACATGACATGTATCAATGAGTCGAGAAAGTAATCAGTCTATCTACTTGAGTTTTTTTTTCATTTTTTTCTGGAACTGTTGCAGGTATTATATGACGTAAGTTGGATGCCATGTATAATTATCTCATCATTTTCTTACATGGATCTTTTAATAGAACATTCCATCTGGCTATTTATTATTATCTATCAGAGATATTTTAATATTCTACACTATCATTTATTCATAATTATTCTATGTTTTACTAACAATAAATAGGTTATAGTATCCCCACTACACCACCTTTAGATAAGAACATCTAATCAGTAGCCTTTGGCATACAGAGGACATCCTGAGGCCCTATCACCAAATTTTTAATTTAATATTTATATAGAGAAAAATATAAGGACATGAAAAATGGGTATCAGATATTTCATTCATTTTTTACATTGTCTTACTATTTTGGTACGGTATAAATAAGACTAGGAATTAGTTGAATCATGTTAAATGTCTATTTTCTGGTACTAAATAGCCCACTAACAAGGGTAATATAAATTTTTCATGTATATGGATTTTTTATATATTTTTATATATTACATTTTATTATTATTTCACCTTAAGTGATTGAATTTTATCTAGTTACATAGTTATGTGATTTTCCTCAAAGACTAGTATACAAAGATATGAGGCGTGTTCTTGCATAATTTCTAGAATATAAGACACACATTTCATTAGCACGATTATCTGTATACCATGATTTCATGATTTTTTACATACGTGCCTATATTATTCTCTAATGTGTTATCTTTTTGGGATATAGTTAATATTTAATTTGAGTTATATAATATGTACACATTAATCTATATATCGTTTCCACATATCATGAGGGTGTAATTATATTCAATCCTCATGGATTCAATTAAATAAATGAAATGGTTTTTGAAATGGATAATTAATTATCCTAAATGAAAATTTTAAATGTTAAGGGATTGGATTCAATTTGAAAATTATAAATTACTTTTTATGAATATAAGTTAAATGGGATTCCAACTGTAACTTATGGTGAGGTATCCTCTATAACTTCTGAACGGTTTCCCACAGAAATAAATCCTTATATTCTTTCTTTGATCCTTATAGTTTGATCACAATAGTATATTATTTCATAAAAAATTAACATGATCGTTAATGTAATTAGAATATTTCGTTCTTAGTCAGAAAAATATTCTTGTATGGATATCAATTAAATGTTTTGTAAATTGATACTTAAAATGTGATGTACCAATTTAAATTGGGAATGAAGACCCATATAACTAAATCGTTATATTATTGAATCAACCCTAGTAGGTTAGTTTTATCATTTCATACATATTTGATAAACATGTAAGTTTTTTTGAAATGTTAAATATTATTGGGTTTAAATTAAATGGGATTATAGTTTTAATTTTTAGAGAATAATCTCCATAAATTTGAATGAACTTCCTTATAACTGAACCTAGGCTCGCATGATGAGACCCTTATATGTTACCTTTTTTATTTCTTACTTTAGTTCTAAAACATATGGTGTTATTCTTGTGTTATATTTGATGTTTATTTAAAGTGTTAGCAGCAACTCATGTTTTTTAGAATAAATATATTGGGGAATCATACATATCCAATTCCCGTAATTTGAAAAAGGTTTTGTTTTTAATTTTTGAGATTTATTGATATTCAGTCTAAGTTAATTAAAATTTCAATTACAAAACAATGAGAATTTTCCTCTATATTTTATAATTAAAATATTATTTAACCAATCCAAATTATGAGAACCCTGAAAAAATAATGGGTTTAAAAGGAAATAATGATATGAATTTCATAAAATTCAATGAGAAGTTAGTTATAAAGAGTTCCAAATACAATTTCCTCTATAATAGGTAAATGAAAATTCATATATCTTATCATATTTAATTTTTATAATAAATTACATGTTTTGAAATGGATTGAATAAATGTTTTCCATGGGTTAAAAATAAAGGACAATTATGTATGTGTCAGTTTTAATGTTTCATTGAGAGTTACCTTATATGGGAACAAGGATTCTTTCTGTGGATCACAATTGGATTATTTTCTATTGTTTCATAAACCTAGACTATAGGCAACAGGTCATAGTGACCTTTTAGGAATGAATATAGTTTAAAAGATGGTTCCGTATATTAAAATGAGGATATAGACTATAGTTGTATCACCCTTGGAAATAATTCAAATACTAAATTTTGAGCAAACTTTCTATGCCTAATAAGAGATGTATGGTTGATAGTTTTATTTGGGAATGGGTCACAGTTGATGAAATGAAACCCTTAGGAAGGTGGGTGGTTGTTTGGTAAGTTGACCCTTATTGGGGTATATTACCATATAAAGATACATGGTGTGTTCCAACACTATATCTTTTTTATGTTGGCAGTGTGACCCTCTTGGGAGTACACCCTTATGAGGGTACATTAATAGAATCTGGTATTAGTATGATGATGCTTGGAAGATGATAACATAATACCTATGTTGATATTTGTAACCATTATAGGTCAATGATCACCTTACATGATTATAGTTTTACCCTTTTAGAGACAAGGTGTTTGCTGGTGCATTAGATGTCACATAATAGAATCCCTTTAGTGGGATATGGTTCTCATGTGGGGACCTCAATTCAAGTTTGGTGGACCCAGTGGTCCTATTTTGTATCCTTATATATAGTTATAGGTTGGAGAAATAGAGGCCCAATTATTTGACGTAGACTATTGCAAGTCAAAAACATTAGGATTGATCAAGGGAAACCATGAGAGAGGTTGTACAAGGTTTATGTTTTTCTTAGAAGAAATGATCTTGGTATTATTCTCGTTGTGGGACTAACTCATTAATGGTTATTATGTTTTATAATATATTTTTGATGATTTCATTGGTTTCTAAGGAAGAAACTATAGTGATTGGGAATTAGTAATAACTACAATGGGAATGACTATTTGGGTTCTTATCCCTATTGAAATGTTATTGTGCATTGATGCTTCAATTTTTGAAATGACACCGTGATTTTGGAAGTCAGTCGATATATCATGGAATAAGTACAAGATAGTTTTTTATGAGAAGTTCCAGGGGAAATCATAGAATTTTAAAGACTGACATTCCCTGAAGTATTGTTATCTTGGATTAATATATTGATTACTCATGAAAATTTGAGTCATGTCTAAAATCCAGTGGCATGGGATGTTTAACCACTATGCATTTTATGTTTAGTTCACAGATGATTCATGTGGGAATTACTTAGAATTAAACATCAGTGAGAGGATGATTACAATGAAAGGATCATGAGTTTATAAATATGGCATTTACAGTCATGATTAAATGAAAATATCGGTAAATTAAAATCAAGTTCCCATTATGAGCGATATATTGGAAATGAACCAGGATCTATGAGAAGGTTATACCATGTGTGGACCTTTCCATTCATTGTTGCGAGACATGGTGTCATATGATTGTTAAAGTCAAGTATATTCTTGTTAAATGTGAGTGTGGATTGGAAGAGAAATACATGCTTGATGATGGAATCTTATTGTACTCTTAGTTAGAGATGATGATGTCCAATATCTGGATATCATTCTTAGTAGGATGAGAAATCATCATGTATTGGCTGAGTTACGTATGTTTCTGTTCTTTGTTTTATGAATTTCTTACTATGGAGTTGTACTCAAAGAACAAATTTAGGTATGAAAAATAATAGGGAGATCAACATTTACTATTCTGGGTGGTGACCCACCTTATGATTTTAAATTAACATAATTCCATGGAAATTGTTATTAGAAAGTAGTTATAGGTGATGGGTGAGCTTTGTGATTGATCTATTGTTTGTAATGGTTCTTATCCATTTTAATAATTTGTATAATGTTGTACGTGGTATAGAATATGGTAATCATCTATCATTTCATTTAGTGTGATGAACATTAGGAACCTAATATGGGGAGTGGGACATTGGTTGCTGGGGGGTGACCCTCAGGCGAGAACTTCCTTGAGACCATTAGACTAGTTTTTATGGTGTTTTTGGATCTTATATTCCATCAGATAAATTAATAAAATGTATCTCTATGTTTTTTGTTAAATTCTAGATAAAAGTTTGAATTAGATATGGGTATTTTTGAGTGCAGGAATTAGGCCCATGATGGCTTGTGATGATCCATGGGATTAAAATAGGGTATCTTTTAGTTCATATGTGGTGGCATGATGAAAATTCTAGAGTGGGGATGAATCATCACATAGACATTACCAGAATTTGGGAAAAGGATTTTGTGATTGTCCTTGAAAAAATATCAATACACCGTGGAATAAAGGATTTTGAAATTAGTTTTTGGTTGCATGTTGACTATGGGAGTTTAGTATTTTTTGGACTAATTGATAAGTGGTGGTTCAAAATGGGATTCCTCAAATAGTTGGATATAGTCAATGAGGATCCACATCAACCATGGTGTTGGGATGATTTAGGTGTAGTCTAATGGTTTGTGGGCAATTTTCAAGGAAACAATGACCGGAAATGATGCATTGGTCTATTAGAAATTATATAATTTGATCAAATAGAGGATAAATGTTAGTTTTAACATGTGGTATTAGTTGTAAGAAGTTAATAAATATTCCATAAGAATCATTAGAATGATATGTGTGTGATTAAATATAAAATTATGAATATTAGAGTACTGTGACAAGGAAATGGTCGGTAATGGTTAGAAATTATATTGGTATCACCATAGGTAAATTGAAGAGTCAAACATTGATGTTACTACGGTTGGGATTAAATGATATTTATTAAGAGCCATATTAATGTCTCATCATAATATATGAGAATTGGAATGGGTTTATCATCTTAAGTACGCTATATTTAAAGTGGTTCTTGGAGTCACGTTTGGTGTCGAAAAATGAAACATGATCATTTAACTATGAAATTCATGATCTATGTAAGTCATGTAATGTTTTTATTTTATACTATGGATTCTCAAGTATGGGAAGTTCCAAGATGGGAAGGTTTTAAGATCCCATGTTTTGAACTGATTTGAAATTCCAAATAAATTTGAGTTTTTTCCTTTTTTAGATGTAATAAATCTTAAAATGAGAAAATGAATGGAAGTATAAGAGTTGGATCACATAAAAGTTTTGTTTTTGGATGTGGTTTAAGTACTGAGTGATTTCATAGAATCCATGATGAAGTTTTTGAGTATCAGGATATGAGAGCTCAATTCCAAGAGAGACTTCCTTTGGTGCATGGTTGGAACACTTTTAGTTCTAACTATATGGATCAACTATTCATATTATTTTGGTACAACACTGTAACGCCCTGACCCCAGTTACCCAGAGTTAGTGAATTATTATATAACATTGGAATGATCACAAAAGATCAAATATCGATTGGCCATTTAGTTTAGTATCCTTGGAATCACTAGATAAATCCATAAAGTATACATTGCATAATATAGTGAACACTACTGCAACAAAATCTTGTCTTAATATCCCCTAAAACTATCCCTATAGGTCATTCATAAATTACTTCTTCACATCCTGGGAAAAATAAAACATTGAAAGGGGTGATCTCAGATTCTCAATAAGGATAACAATATAGAAGAAACGTTCATAAATGAACATAAACATTTAAATCAATGTATAACTAAAAAAAGTCTTTTAAACTTGATCATCAACATAATATGGAAAAGATAAAATGAAATAATTCCATTTAATTATTCATATGGATATTCTAATAGTCGAATAATCACATGAAATATCAATAACCACTTTCATAATGGAGGAATGAATAATGCCAGACTAACATTACCACATAGCCAAGGCCTCGTTCCAATACTACAAATATGATTTTGTCAAGTCCTTGTGCCAAGACACTAGTTTGTCTCATTAGACCTACTGATGCATCAAGGAGATATTGTGGGCTCTACCCGTCACTTATTAAGTCCTATGGATTCCTCATATAAACATGCTTAAACATAACATAAACATTCGTATTAAAAATAGCATATGAAATGTCAATATTTTCTCCATAAACCATGAATGGTATAAAAATAACACATCCACATTCAAACATATCACGAAACCTTCAATACAATATGGAAGTTTTGTATCATAATAAATAAACATCAAATAAGATTTAAATCCATCAAATGATGTTGACATAGATGAAATCAAAACTATTTGAGAGAAATATATATTTTTTGAAATCTTCTAAAAGTCACATAATTATAAAAGAAAACATTTACTTTTGAAATATTCTTCTACGATTTTAAGGGAAGCTTCGACAATTTTATAATGGCGGAAAATACCACACTCTCCATATAAGTTAAATAAAACATTCATACATTAATTCTATTGAAAAGGTTAAAAAGGACCTTGTTCAGAAAGCGACAAAAAGATTCCTTTATAAACTTCTTATAAAAAGTAAAAAATGGTATAAATGACTTTTAAACATAGTTTGTAGAATAGTAATAATTATTTGAAATAAAGTTTTAAGAAACATGGATATGGATGATAAAGAGGTCTAAGTAGATAATTACGAACAAATAATCTCAGATAATGAAGAGATTGTGAAACAAACTATTACCTTGTACTTTTACTTGGTCAAGGGTAGGTTAAACTCTATTATAATGGAGAAATAATTGTTATTAAATAATACAAGAATCATATAAATTAATATGATATCATAAATGATCTTTTAACATTGCTTTGTTAATAATAACTTAGTATTATCGTCGTTTTGGGTGTTAACATACTCGTTATATTTTATATGTTTTTTTACATAAGCCATGTTTGGTATAGATATGTTGTATCTTATCTTTATACATAATGATATAAAGTCCATAAACATTATTTTTAATCATAAAATGATAATTAGAATTGAATTGATACGACGGGGAATGAATCTCATCGCGTTCGTGGAGACGGTAGTCCGTACGTACGCACGAGCAACAATATCATTATTTTGATATTAAAATAATATATAATTGGATAGTATATCATTTATAATGAATAAAAATCATGTTATATTTATTATTTACATTAATTACACATCATTATTATACACATCCAAATAATAATATTTTGAGTAACAATTACACCACAACGTGGAGACGGTAAGCCGTACGTACACACGTACGGTGACATGTCATTCAAAGGGTGGATATAATACTGAATATGGTTGTACCATATTTATAAAAACATCACAGTATATATAAGATACTAGAGTTAATATTTTATAATTGGAATATCAAAGAATGAAGAAGTTGAAGAAGAAAGGAACTTGAAAGAGGGTGGTGAAAACATTACCTCTTCTTCGGGTTCTTCTTTTTGATTTCATCAAAAGGGCTCCTTATCTTGTATTTTTGAATAAAGGAAGGCCTCTAGGATGAAGGGAGGATATTTTAGAAGGTATTTTGGAGGAGTTTGGGCGATCCCAAAGGTTTTGAAGGTATGAATTAGAGAGAAATGGGAGTGACCTTTTATATGAGGGGTGAGGGGAACCATTGGAAAAGCTAGAAATATTATTTTATAATAAATTAATATTCGGTTTATAATGCCTCAAAAGTAGATTATTTAACTATTATGGTGGGTATAGGTCTAACAAAATACAACCAATGCTTTTAGAGAGGTTTGGGTCAATATATTAAACTTATAATTTAGTTTTAACTCTTACTTAATTAGTTTGACATTTACCATGTCACTTTGTAATTTTATATTATATTGTTAATAAACATACTATATACATTAAAGCGACCCCCAAGTGGTCCATTAATGATAAAACTATCATGGTATAAGTCTCTTGGAAGAAAGTTATATTTTTAGGAATTGAATATCAATTAATAATATAATCATTTGTTTAAATACTCTTTTAAGTCAATTTTGACACAATTGGGTATTTTGTTTTTGATAAATTCATAACAAGATTATTTATTCGAAAAAAATTATATGAACAATACTAATATGTCATATAAACCTATAAAATTATTTTAATTTATAAAAAGTCACAAATTACATTTATTTTTGTATTTATAATATCAATTATTTGATTCATTCTTTAATAAGAAAAATACTACATCATTATTGTGTCATAAATTGTATTAATTTTTAAATGTCTAACAATTATTAATAAAATACCATTATTTAGGAAATATTTTTAGATTTTAAATAAATATTTATAGTCGAAAATAAAACATATATAACCTATTGTAATTTTTTTTCTAAATGACATATGCTTATGTCATTTTTGTATTTATTTCAACTTAATTAATATAAAGTGTCTTATCACTTACAAGTGGCTCCATGGGGTCCCAAAATAGACCCAATGATGCCCATAGTCGGAAATTTATCAACCAATATGGTTAGGACACGTTTTAGGGTAAATTAATTTTATTATAATATTTGTTTTTTCCCTCATTTATAGGATTTACTCTTTAACCATGGTAAATAAAATATTTAACGAAATAATTATTGAAAATGTCTAAAAAATAAAAGATACCTATTTACAAAATTTGGACCTCCTGATTCCAAATATGGAATCTATATTTCTAAATTCAAATCCTAGATGTGGAATAAATTAATTTAAAATTAATTCTCGTTGTTAAAATAAAATGCGTGTTTTTAAGAGATAACAACTATCAAAATATTGACAGTTGTTTATGTCCGGATTAAATGTGAAATTATTTCCATTGACCTAAATTTTATTAAATGGTAAATATATATTCTAAATATACTTTAAAAACAATTAAATACATAATTTATCACTATTAATTATTTTTATTAAAAAAAGTTGTTTTTAATTTAAATTTAGTAATTTTCACTATTCATCAAAATATAAACATTATCCGAAAAGTACCAACATTTTACCCTAAGATAATTTCGATATTCCTAATCCAAAAATGAAGTCCATTTTGAGGGATAAAATTTATAAAATTTCAAAAATTGTGTATTACTATTCACAAAATATAGTTTTATTGGCTATGGTGTGTGTTAGAACTCGAAGTTGCGTACAACACACGCTACTGTATTATTAATAGGGAAGATTACCATGGAATCCTGGGGTGCTATATTCTCCCCTCCTTCAAATAATTTCTTCCTTGAAATTTCTAGAATAAGACCGCATGAAAAGGATCAGGTGGTTCTTCATCAAAAGTTTCTCGGGTTCCCACATTGCCTCTTCTATCTTATGGTTTTTCCATAGAACTTTTACCAAACGAGTCGTCCGGTTTCTCAGCACTTGTTCTCTTGTATAAAGAATCCTTATGGATCTTTGAAATAAGTCATATTGGGTTCTAGTTCTAATTCCTCATAGGTGAGTACATGTGTTCGGTCAGGAATGTATTTCCTCAACACTGATACGTGGAACACATCGTGAACTTTGGAGAGACATGGAGACATTTCCAAATGGTAAGCCACAACGCCAATTTGTTATATAATTTAGAAAGTTCCTATGTACATAGGACTCAATTTAACTTTCTTGCTGAAACTTATAACTCCCTTCCATGGAGATTCCTTCAAGAAAACATGATATCCAAAATGAAATTCCAAATCCTTCCTTCGGTTGTCAGCATAGATCTTCTGCCTACTTTTAGCTTCTTTGATGTGGCTTTGGATTACCTTCACCTTCTCCATCGTTTCCTCCACCAGTTCTGGCCCTACAAGTTTTCTTTCACCAACATCATCCCAACAGGTTGGTGTGAAACATCTCTTTATGTATAATGCTTCATATGGTTCAATTTGAATACTCGAATGGAAGCTATTGTTATAGGAAAATTCTTCCAGAGGTAAATATTGATCCCACATACCCTGAAAGTCAAGTGATCATGATCTCAACAAGCCATATAAGGTATGAATAGTCCATTCTGATTGTCTATCTATTTTAGGGTGTGAGGTAGTGCTCAAATGAAGTTTTGTATCCAAGGGCTTCTGAAGACTCTTCCAAAATCTTTAAGTAAAATGGGGATCACGATCATGCACTATTGATAGCGGTACTACATGAAGTCTCACAACATCATTAATATATTTCCATTAAAGACGTTCAAGTGGTAGGTCATCTCTTATAGCAAGAAAATGTTCTGATTTGGTATGACGATCAACGATGACCCATATTGAATCATTCCTTCTAGGAGTCTTTGCTTGTCCCATGACAATTTCCATCTTGATTTTATCCCATTTCCACTCGGGTATGGGTAGAGTTCGCATGACTTTTCTATGCTGTTGCCTTCCAGCTTTCACTTACTGGAAAACCATACATCTTCACACAAAAACAGCAATCTTCCTCTTCATGTTGTCCCACCAAAAATGTTCCTTCAAATATCTATAAATTTTGGAGCTCCCAGGGTGTATAGAGAAATTGGAACTATTAGATTCATCCAGCAATTCCGTTTTTAGATCCGGTATATCGGGAACACAAAGTCTCTTCCCAAATTTCAAAATTCCATATTCATACACAGAGTCTCTCAATCTCCCATCATTCATAGCTTTAATCTTCTTTTGAAACTCTTCATCATCTGTCTGAGAACTCTAAATATTTTCTAGTAAAGATGGTTTGGACACCATTTGAAAAATCATTGATGTTTCAATTTCCATGGTTATTCCCATGTCCATCTTCACTAGATCAATGAAAATTGGGTCCCTTTCAATTCTCATATTGTTCAAAAAATCCATGATATTTTCTTCTGAAATCATCTGGCACCTTTTTTTACTTCCCTATGTGGTAGTGTATCGTGCAATCATATTCCTTTAGTAATTCAATCAATCTCCTTTGCCTCATGTTGAGTTCTTTTTGTGAGAAAATATACTTCAAAATCTTGTGATCTGTATAAATCTTAAAATTTTCACCATAGAGGTAGTGTCTCCATATCTTCAATGAAAGGATCACAGCTACTATCTCGATACCATGAGTAGGATAGTTTTTCTCATTAATTTTCAGTTATCGTGATGCATAGGCAATAACCCTATCATCATGCATAAGGACACAACTATGTACATTCTTCGATGCATCACTATAAATAACGAACCCATCATTCCCTAATGGTAGAGTCAATATAGGAGCATTGACTAATATTCTCTTCAGTTCTTAAAAACATTCATCAAACTCTTTTTTCCAATCAAATTTATCCCCTTTACATGTGAGCTTTGTTAATGGGTTAGCCAATCAGGAAACATTCTAGAAGAAACGTCTATAATATCCTGCTAAACCAACAAAACTGCGTACCTCAGTTATACTCATCGGTGAATGCCGTTATTAGATTGCCTTGGTCTTTGAAGGATCAACAGAGATTCCATATTTAGAGATAATATTTCCAAAACAAGTAATCTCCTGAAGCCAGAATTCACAGTTGCTAAACGTTCCATATAATTCATGTCTTCTATGAGTCTGTAGGATAATGCGCAAGTGATTTTCATGATCTTCATAGCTTTTGGATTATACCAAGATATAATCAATAAATTCTACCACAAAATCTTCGAGATATTCCTTGAAAACTATATTCATTAGATCCATGAAGATAGAGGGTGCATTAGTTAGCCCAAAAGGCATTACTGTAAACTGATAATGCCCGTACCTGGTTCGAAATGATGCCTTCAGAATGTCTTCCAGCTTCACATATAACTGATGGTATCCAGATCGAAGGTCAATATTTGAAAAGTATTGAGCTCCATGTAGTTGGTCAAATAAATAATCAATTCGAGGTAGCATATACTTGTTCTTTATTTTTATATCATTGATTTCCCCGTAGTCGATACATAACCTCATAGATCCATCTTTATTTTTAACGAAAAGGACAGAGGATCCCCATGGAGAAACACTAGGGTGACTAAATCCCTTATTACTCAATTCCTCTAATTGTTTCTTTAGTTCAACTAATTCCACAATGGCCATTCTATAAGGGGACTTCGATATAGGCCTTGACCCAAGAATTTAATCAACAGAAAACTCTACATATCATTTTGGAGGATGTCCAGGTAAATCTTTCGAAAAAACATCAACATATTCATTCACAATAGGTGCATCCTCTATTGGAACATTCCTTTCCTCACACACAGTCATTTCATTCTCTTTTTCCCGAATAATTGAATTTAGTTGAGCTACTTGGGGTGGATCTAGATAAGAATTAGGTGGTGACGATTCTTCTCTAAAGATAAGGTGTTCCTTATCTTCATCATCAAAAATCGTAACCTCCTTATTATTACTATAAAACTTTTCATCATGGTCCGAAATCCAATCTATACCGAGGATTATATGAAAATCAATCATCGGTATGACGATAAGATCAATAGATAAACAAAATTTATGTGCTCTAATGGGGACTGATTCACAAAAATTTGTTGCAATGATACTTCCCATTGGATTCTTAACTGAAAAATCCCTTGTTAAATCAAATTGGAAATATCTAATTTTCATAGAAAACTGGGAAGATATGAAACAATGAGATGATCCAGAATCAAATAATGCATTTTCAAAACTTGAGGAATCCATTAAATTACCTGCCACCACGCATTTCAGAGCTTCTACCTCAACATTAGTGATAGAATAATGTTGGAATTTATCCCTTGGCCTTTTCTGAGTTAATTTACCCTAACGCTTAGGATATTCATTTTCATAATGTCCCACCTCCCTAAAATTTTAGCATTGGACATCGGTAGCTTCCTTCTTCCCCTTGCAATCACGAACTTGGGGGGATTTTTCACTAAACTTGTAACAAACCTCCATTCCCTTCAAACAAGTACCATGTTGTTTCTTCCCACATTTACAACAGGATGGATATTCAACGTTTCCCTTCTTCCCCTTATTTCCATTCCCAGATTGATCAGCAGATCTCTTCTTTTCTTGATTTGTATTAATAAAATAAGTATTCGATAATTCATTTTCAATCTTGATAGCACGTGAGACAATGTCTTTGTATGATGAGAATAATTGTTAGACTAATGCTCGACAGAGAAATGGTTTAACCCATAAAAGAAACGATCAAAATTACTTCTTGGGTCTCATATATAATCTCCACCATACCTTGCTAACCTTGTAATGTTTTCCTCATACTTTGTGACATTCTCATATTCCTTTTGCCTCAGACTTAGAAATTGCCTTTACATATCTTCTCGATGGTCTTGAGGAATGTATTTTTATAAAAAAAAGATGTTTTAACATCCTCAGTTCCATATATTATACTTCATCCTCTTCCTTCGTGTTGTTAATCAATGACCACCATTGATCAGCATCTCTAGTGAGGCGATAAACTGCCATGATAACTTTTTCCCTTTCACTACTCCGCAAAGCCTGGAATATTTTATCTAGGGAATTTATCCATTGTTCCTCTACCAATGGATTTGTACTCCCATTGAATGTTGGTGGTTCTTTCCTCATGAATCGATCTAACATTGATCCTCCACACTGTGGATCAGGGTGCTTCATATGGGTAAGTTAGTTATTCATAACCTGAGTAAGTAGTCCCAGTATGGTGACAAGTTGATTAGCACCAGTTGTATCACTAGCTCCACTATAATTATCGTGAGCAAGAGAAAAATCCCTACATGGAGTGAGTGTATTGATTCAATTTCCATTTCTTCTACTAGGTTCCATTTCGAAACAATGGCATAAACTATATCAGTTTATGAATCAAAATACATAATTTCATACCTATAAAACACTTAACATAAATTGAACTATTTATGGATATAATCCATAATCATAAAAATATGTTCTCTATGAGTAAGTATATACTCATAAACCCTTAATAATTATTTGTAAATAAAATGAAAATTATCCTAAGAATAGCCCCTTGGAGTGTCGTAACCATGACTGCAGCAAGACCCGTGGTCGTGCACCATTTCTCATTCGATTCTAGATCAAAGCGGTGTTTCCATGTTTTACCCCTATGTACATCTGTTCTAGATCCACCTCTACCTAATCGTATCTAGAAACTGTTGTATTTATCGGGAAACTCAAAAGATATCTACAATAACAAAACTCAAGGAATTTCTTCTATATTCATCCTCATTGTTTATCATATGGATATGTGCTCTAATAAGAGTTTATATAAATCTAGCTTCCAAGGATTATACTAAACTACCTATGATAAAAAATGTAACGCCCCGACCCTAGTTACCCAGAGTTGGAGCATTATTATATAACATTGGTATGATCACAAAAGATCAAGTCTCGAAAGACAGATTAGTTTAGTAGCCTTGGAATCACTAGATACATTCATACTGTTTACATTACATCATAAAGTGAAAAATACTACAACAATATATTGTCTTCATAACCCCTCATAATATCCCTTTAGGTCATTCATAAATTACTTCTTCACATCTTGGGAAAAATAAAAAATTGATAGGGGTGAGCTCAAATGCTCAAAAAGGATAACAATATAGCAGAAACTTTCATAAATAAGCACAAACAATTAAGGCAATGTATAACTAAAACAAAAGCCTTTTAAACTTGAAATTAATTATAATATGGAAAAGATAAAATGAAATAATGCCATTTACTTATTCACATGGATATTATACTAGTCATATAATCACATGAAATATCAATAAAAACTTTTATAATGATGTAATGCATAATGACAGACTATCGTATCCACATAGTCAAGGCCTCGTGCGAAGACTACAAATAAGATTTTGTGAAGGCCTTGTGACAAGATACTAGTTTGTCTCATGAGATCTACCGAGGCGTCGAGGAGCTATAGCGGGATCCACCCATCACTTACTAAGTCTAATGCATTCCTCATATGAACAATTTTAAACATAACATAAACATTTGTATTAAAAATATCATAAGAAATGTCAATACATTCTCCAAAAACCATGAATGGTATAAAAATAACATATCCACAGTCAAACATATAAAAAAACCTTCAATACAATATGGAAGTACTGTATCATAATATGTAAACATCAAATAAGCTTAAAATCCATCAAAGGATGTTAAAATAGATGAAATCATAACTATTTGAGCGAAATATCTCTTTTTAAAATCATTGAAAAGTCACATAATTATAAAAGAAAAAAATTTACTTTGAAAATAATATTATAATCTTGTAATGGAAGCTTTGACAATTTTATATCGGCGGAAAATACCACACCCTCCATATAAGTTAAAAAAACATTCTTACCTTAATTCTGTCGAAAAGGTTAAAAATGACCGTGTTGAGAAAATGACAGAAAGAATCATTTATAAAATTCTTATAAAAAGTAAACATGGGTATAAATGACATTATCCCATATTTTGTAAAATAGTAATAATTATTTGAAATACATTTTTAAGAAAAATTGATGTGGATGAAAAATAGGTCCTAGTAGATAATTACGTATAAACATCCTCGAATAATGAAAAGATTGTGAAATAAACTCTTACCTTCTACTTTTCCTTAGCCGATGGTAGGATAAACTCCTGTATAATGGTGAAATAATTGTTTTTAAATTATAAAAAAATCATATACATTAATATGATATCATATATGATCTTTTAATATTGCTTTAATAATATCTTAGTATTATCATCGTTCCGGGTGTTAACTTACTCATTTTCTTTTATATGTTTTGTTACATAAGCAATGTTTGTTATGGATAGGTTGTATCTTATTCATTTCCATAATTAAAAAAAATTCTTTAAACAATATTTTTAATCATCAAATGAGAATTATAATTGAATGGATACGATGGGGAATGAATCTCATAGCGTTCGTGGAGACATTATTCCGTACGTACGCACGAGGGACAATATCATTCTTTTGATATTAAAATAATATATAATTGGATATTATACCATATATAAATAATATATATCCATTTATATTTATTATTTACATGAATTAAACATCATTATTATAGTCATCCAAATAAAAATATTTTGAATAACAATTACACCACGACGTGGAGACGGCAAGTCGTACGTACGCACGTATGGTGACATGTCATTCAAAGGATGGATATAATACTGAATATGGTTGTACCATATTTATAATAAAATTACAGTATATATAAGATACTATATTTTTTATTTTAGAATAGGAATAAAAAAGAATGAATAAGTTGAAGAATAAAGGAACTTGAAAGAGGGTGGTGAAAACATTACCTCTTCTTCAGGTTATTCCTTTTGATTTTATCAAAAGGGATATTTAGGTTGGATTTTTGACTAAAGGAAGGCCTCTAGGATGAAGGGAGGATATTTTAGAGGGTATTTGGGTAGAGTTTTTCCAGGCCCAAATGCATTGAAGGTATTAATTAGAGAGAAGGGGGAGTTCCATTCTATAAGAGGGGTGAGGGGACCTTTGGAAAAGCTAGAAATATTATTTTATAATAAATTCATATTCGGTTTCTAAGGGCTCCAATGTGTATTTTTTAAATGTTAAAGTGGGTATAGGTCGAAAACCATTCAACCAATAGGTTTTAGACCATTTTGGGTAACTATATTAAACTTATCATTTAGTTTTAACTCTTAGTTAATTAGTTTGACATTTACCATGTCACCTTGTATTTTTATATTATATAGTTAACAAACATACTATATAAATCCAAGATACCCCCGAATTGGTCCATTAATGATACACATATCATGGTATAAGTCTCCTGGGTGAACCATATATTTTTAGGAATTGAATATCAATTAATAATATAATATTTGTTTTAAAAACTCTTTTATGTCAATTTTGACACTATTGGGTGTTTTTTTATAAATTTACAACAACTTTACTTAATAGAAAATAATTTATATAAAAAATACAAATATGTAATATTCACCTAGAAAATTATTGTAATTTATAAAAATTCTCAAATTACATTTATTTGGGTATTTATAAGATCAATTATTTGATTCTTTCATTTATAAAAAAAATATTGCATCATTATTGTGTCATAAATAGTATTAAATAATAAATGTCTAAAAATTATAAATAAAATAAAATTATGTAGGAAATAATTTTATATTTCTAATTAAAATTTTTAGTTGAAAATCCAGCATATATAACCCTATGTAAAACTTGTCTTCCTAAAAGATATATGCTTATGTCATTTTTGTATTTATTTTAACATAATTAATATAAAGTGTCCTTATCCCTTACAAGTGGATCAATGGGGTCCCAAAATCAAACCAAATATTCCCATTGTAAGACATTTATCAACCAATATGGTTAAGACACATTTTAGGGTAAATTAATATTATTATAATATTAATTTGTTACACATATTTACCGGATTTACCATTTAACCATGGTAAATAAAATATTTACCGAAGTAATTATTCAAAATGTCTAAAAATAAAAGTTACCTATTTACAAAATTTGGACCTCTTGATTCCAAATATTTAATCCATATTTATAAATTCAAAACACAAAAGTGGAATAAATTAATTTAAAATTAATTACCGTTGTTAAAACAAAAAAGCATGTTTTTAAGAGATAATAACTATCTAAAGATTAACAGTTGTTTATGTCCGGTTTAAATGTGAAATTATGTACAATGATCTAAATTTTATTAAATAGTAGAAATATATTCTAAATTTATTTTAAAACCACATAAATTAATAATTTATCACTATTAAGTATTTTGATTAAAAAAGTTGTTTATAATTAATATATAGTAATTTTCACTATTCATAAAAATATAAAAGTTATCTGTAAAGTACAAAAATTTTACCATAGGATAATTTCAATATTAAGAATCCAAAAATTATGTCCATTTTCAGAGATAAAATTTATAAAATTTATAAAAGTAGGTATTATTATTCATAACGGCTAGTTTGATTGGTTGTGGTGTGTGTTAGAACTCGAAGTTGCATACAACACACGCTACTGTATTATTCAAAGGAAATCGTACTATGGAAGTTTAGGGTGTTACAAACACACTATTGGTTAAAATCATGTAGGAGGCCCCTGAAAATCATGTAGTATTTATAGGGTGTCACATGGTTTGTAAAACTATCCACCTGGGCCCCAAGACTATGAAAGATAACTTTACTAAATTGTATAGGTAAACTATATAGCTTATTCATAGTTTTCCTAACCATATTCCTAGTCCATGTGGGGTGTGGGATTGAGATAGTTTGAAAAGAAAGGTTGGATCATGGTTTTTTAACCCTATATATAAACCATATGGTTTGTGTATATTATATAGTGCAATCTATATGTGTAATTTACTTGATTTTCCTTGTATTATTTGTAAACATTATATTGGACAACTTGTAGACCAGACAGCAAGAGGACGTGAAATTCCGAGGCACGATGTGCCCAGAATAAATGTATGAATATTATTATAAAATTAAATAGCATGTGCATGAATTTTTCATAAAAATATTGAATAAATTTTAAATGGGTTCCCAAAGTAGAAATCTATGGGCACTGTTTTGTTTAGAGCAATAGCTTCTCCCTAGGAACGACCTAACAACGACCTGCATGGATCATCTATGAAAAGTTTTTTTTGGAATTTTTAATGAATAAAATAAATTGAATATTTATTTTATTTCACCATTTCATTGACGCAAAAACATAGTAACACATAAAGTAATTTTCTTTTTAATAAATTCATTATGCATGGATACAAGGTTAGGCTTATATCTCTATAAATTATCTGGAGGATCTGAAGAGAAACCCTATAGAATTTCCACGATGATGCTGACAGATACATGGATTGGATCGATCTATCATGATGGTATTCACCAATGGAATCCATTCATCAATAGTGAACGATCTAATTCCTTGGTAGGGTGTGTAGTTTTGATATTCTTTTCCCCATTTTTAGATTCAATGAAAAACATAGACCAACTAATGGACCGGTTGATCCGCAGTTTGATCATTCTTACTGGATGGGTTTTAATTGCAGGATTTACAGGGTTGATTTTAATTTTAATTTTAATTTTTGATCATTCGTATGGGAAAAGATTGAGGATAAAATGAACAATGGTAAGGGTTCATTCCACAGGTTTGTTCCATGTGAAATTCTCTCCCCCGGTATTGATGCTTGTTTTTTGTTCTTCATGGGCTTATGAATTAATGATTTTTGAACCATTGTATCATGGTGAAATGATCCAAATTTGAAGCTCCCATATCTGTATAACCTAGTAGAGTTTTGACAACAACTACGAAAGAAAAATCAATGTGATTTAAGAGATATCAATGTCAAAGCATATTTTGTTGGTTGGATATAAAGTTGTATTATGAGCCTTTTGAAGGCTTGAAGCACCTCAATTCGTTGTTAGGGTGATAAAATGACTTAGGATATAGGGTTTCAAGGAACAACGATCCCCAATAAGAGATCCAAATCATCAGTTAATGCACTTGGAGGAAGAATGTGGGATTCTAAAAAATCATTATGAACATGGCATGTAACCTGGGGTTACACGACTTGTGGCCCCCACTGAGTGTAAACTAGGGTTTCAGGAGATATATAAATGTCACTCAATGTGTGACCCTATAGCATGACATGTATTCCATTACTAGATACTCTATGTGTATCTCAAGAGATACTGAGACACGGGTTGCCTATATAGAATGTACTACACTACACGACTTGAAATGGTTGAAGTACACGAACTACCCCGTGTATTGGTAAATGGGTAGAAAGACACAGGTCGAAACCATGTACATGAAATTTACCATATTATATGAGTGGACCATAAATTAAAGGACACAGTGTTTGAACCTTCTACATAGCATGTACCCATATTCTACATGACATGTTCTAATGAAATGGGACGTTGTACATAGGCAGTCCCCTATGTCATGGAAAATGGTGTGTGACCCTAATAGACGCAATGTATCCCTTTCTACATGGATTGATTATATTGGCCTTCGTATCATGGAAATGTTTTTTTGGGTTTCTTCCCATGACCGTTTCCCTGAAGGTTGGTACATATCCTTTCCTACTCAAAGAAGTATGATCCTTACATAAGGACTTCCTGGATAGAGTTGTTGGAATCCCTAGAGAGGCCCAAAGCAAGATCCTCTATTCATTCATAGTTCCCTAGGTAGAATCTTCAGTGTTGGTGTGACCAAATTAATCAAGAATCGATCCTCTACATAGGAGGTTAATCTAGATAGAGTTGTTGGTATCACCCTGTGGCCCAAGCTATGATCCTCAATAGTGGAATTAAATTCTATTCAGATCTATCAAAATATCTCTATCATGAAGGTTCCTGATGAATAATATTTCCCAGATAAACATCATCAGTGCTATCAGACTCAGGTGTATGTTCTCTCCGATGAGTGCATCATGGAATCTTTGGGCTAAATCCCTAGTGTTTCTATGTGGTAGTTGTGAATTACCTATAGACTACATGTATTTGTTTGAGTATAGCTTTATATTCCTATATATCCTATAGACGTATACTTGTGTAGAGAAGACTATATATTTCCAATGTGTATTTCTTTGTGGTTTCTCGGTGTCCTAGTGAGTATTGTTATACTCACCCTACACAGTGTTTTCTCACATATGCCATGTCTACTGTAGACAATCAACCTTTTGTCATATTCCTATGTGGACCAGGTCCCGATGAAACTCTGTGAGATCATATAGACTGAGGTGTGTTCCTATAAATATAGACAGGAGTCCTAGTACCTTTTCTTATTGGTTGGACTTGTGGTTACACACTTATTTTTTGTGGGCCTATATTCTGGTCCATCTTGCTTTATTTCACTTTACATTCCAATCATACTATGGTTGGGATATAGTGTTATGAATTCATTTGGTTCTTAGTGGTTTTTATGGTTCATCATTTTCTGGGATTGGAGATGCGCACGTGCGTATAGGTATATATGTAATGCCTCCCATGTTAGTGATATGTATACTCAGTGCTAGTCACCAACCCCTGGTCTATTAGATATGATCATAGGGAGTCATGGTGTGAGCCCCACTAGGCTAGGTTAGGAGAGAGTTATATCAGAGGTGGTTAGTGATACTATAGGACCTGGAGTCTATGAAATTGGTTTGGGTAAATAGTGTTAAGCGTTTTGAGTTTATTATTCAGGAAAGGAACTCCTAGGTTGGTGCGGGCAGCCAATGTTTCCTTACACCAAGACATTGATAACTGTTTTTTGAACTCGGCACATGATAACACTGGTTGTTGGTAAAATAATGTTCAATGCATCATATATGAATGGGTTATGGTAACATGTACTTTTTAAGTCATCTCTACTGATATACTCATTGACCGTGGTACATCATATTTTATTATAGGATTCCCTTTAGAAGTATAATATCTTGTATTCAATAGATCAATCAGATGGATCACCCCCTTAGTGATGATAATTCGATATAGAGAGAAGTTCCCCAAGTGTATCTTCCAGGCGGTGCACCTACCATATGACCACCTGTGGAGCAGCGCGTGGTACTCAAATTACTAGTAGATGAGGGGCGCAGGATGATCATGATTCTTGAGTTTTAGAGATATATACCCCTCAGGTTACATGGAGAAACTAACCCTCAGGCGGATGAGGTATAGTTTGAGGTAGTGAACCAAGTTTTCCATCTAGTCCGGACAATAGAAGACCAAATGGTGGTCCTAGCAGCGATACTTCTACACGGATCAATAAATTGATGGTGGAGATTAGATATCCATACTCATGATTTTGATGAATCATTCATGGAATGAGTTAGTGCATATGTTTAGTGAGGATTTATCACAAATTTCACCGAGACATGTGTGTATTCAAGATCTTATCCAGCTCTATAATGATAGCATGATAGTGGATGATTATTTTTCAAGGTTCACCAAACTTTCCAGGCGCTCGATGGATATGGATATTGATTAGTACTTTAGGTCTTGGATATTCGAGTGGGATCTGCGTAGATACATCTGAGCCAACATTATCCTTATGTAAATTCCATCATATTTTGAGGGGTAGGAGAGATTTTTTGGGGGTTGAATGACTTATGTCTAAGAAAATATAATTGGAGGTAGTCATGATTGGACGAACAGATGCAGAGACCTTGAACACAGGGATCCAATGTCAGTCTATAGAATTTGGAGGTGGGAGATATTTCAGGATGAGGTCCTAGGATAAAGGATTTTTATTATAAGGATCACATTGTGGGTCCATTGAACCTAGAGAGAGGCAATTCTATTCATGTGACGATAGGGAAAATCTCAATCAAGATTGTCCAACCACCGTGCTGTTGATAAAGTGATTCTGGATGGACCACCAAGGTAGAGAAAATGATAGGAGAAGGCAGATTCGCATGTTCAAAGAAGTGGATGAAGGGTTAGGGGATATGTAGGAGGTGTTCAATGTTTCAACTTGTTACTACCACCAACCCAGCTGGTCCATGCCAGACTTAGGGAGATGGAGGACAAGGGATGGGACATCTGCATGCTGTTGAAGAATATGGAACATGTCCTTTAGTAATGATTTTAGGTACAGTATATGTCTTTTATACTCTACAAGAAGTATCGATATACATAGTTTCTAGTCATTCATTTCTCTCAACATATCATGTTTGAGACCTAGAGTTTCTTGTTGAACTATTTACTCGACCCTTCTGCTTGGAGACACCTACTGGAGTAGAATTAGTGATCACAAATTTTTTTGATAGCATGACCTGACCCTTGGATATGAGAGTTTCAGTTGAGATATCATAGTGGAAGCATTTAAACCATATAATTTCATTCTTATTATGTATTGGTAACCCACATTCCATGCCCAAATTGACTATTTTAGGGGAAGGGTGCGGTGTGTCCGCAGTGAGGGAATAATTTTTCCCATTATTGGTAAAAATGAAACCTAGGTAACACAGGATGGACTCATACATATGAGGGTGAATCCATATATTTATCAGTTGGCTATCCTTCCCCCCAATGCAGTATATGTTAGGAGTTACTAGTTTCCAATAGTGGTGGCAGAATATGAGGATGGTTTCCCAGAAGATGTTCTGGGATTACCTCCCCATAGAGAGATAGATTCTGCATTGATTAACACCATAGTATGACATTGATATCTTAATAATTATATCTGATGTCTCCCATAGAACATCTTGTGAAAAGGGTTCAGTTGTAGGATTTGCAGATGAAGGGCTTCATGAGACCTATTGTTTCACCCTTGGCATCCCCAATTTTGTTTCGAAAAAGGTAGATGAGAGCATGAGGTTGTGTGTGGATGACTAAATCCTGAATCTAGTGATAGTGAGGTACATGGATTCACAACAATGGATAGATGTACTATTTAATTATTTTAGAGGTACATGATAGTTCTAAAAAAAATTTCCTTCGACCTAGTTATCACCAGCTGTGAGTATGGAAAAATGATATACAAAATATGACCTTCATATATAGGCATAGTCACTATGAGTACTTGGTGATATCCTTTATCATGCTTAATGACCCATAAGTGTTCATGGGACGCATGAACTTGATATTTCATCTTTATATATCCCTTTTCTTGGTCATTTCATTGACGATATCATTGGCACTCATCATCGGAGGAGGATCACGCGAGACTCTTAACGATAGTTCTAGATGTACTGTTAGTGAAAAAGATTTATGGGAGACTGTCAAGGTGCCCGTTATATATTCAGTCAATACACTTGCTATGAAATTTTATCTCAGTATATAGAGTGGTTGTGGACCCAGGGAAGACTGAGGTACTGTTATCATGGGATCCACGTAAGAACGTGACAGAGGTGAATGAATTCCTTGGGGTAATAGGCTATTAACAGAAATTCATACCTGATTAATATTGGTTATCAGCATATATTGAAAATATGACATGAAAGGGAAGCCTTTCACATGGTCATATAAGTGCTAGTGGGATTTTTAGATGTTGAGGTAGAGTTTGAAGAGCGCTCCGATCATGTGATTTTTGGAGGAGGGCGTCGAGTATATAGTATTTTGAGTTACATTAGGGACTGGGAATGGTTGTGTACTAATGGAGTGGGAAGTGGTAATTGCCTATGGTTCACACTTGTTGGGATCACATGAGAAGTACTACTTGACCCACGATCTCTAGTTAGTAGGTCATTGCTTCACATTGATGATGTGGTGACACTACCTGATGGGAGAGAGATGCATCATCTACTATGGTCACAAAAGTCTCAAGTATTTATTCTCTCAGAAGGATATGCACATGAGATAGATGCTTTGGCAATAGTTTCTCCCAGAATATTATTTTGAGATTTTCTATAATCTTGGGAAGGGGAGCGTGGTGAAAGATTCTCTCAATCGAATATCAAGTTCATAGTTTCTGAATGGGGTGTCAAAGCAATTTTCCTTGTTGTTGCTGTCAATTTTGGATGTAAATGCAGGATCTTACCCTCAATAATTGGTTATTACCCTTAAACACATACAATATGTCAAATAGGCACAACATGGGGACATTTACTATGAAATAATATGTACTCATATGTCCACAGGACATGCTCTTGATGAATATTCAAAATGTGGGGAGCACATCATCCGTTTCAGAGGACGTACAGTATTACCAAAGTAATTGTAGGAGGAGGTTATGAGGGAGTTTCATATGTCCTCTTTGTTAGTACATCTAGGAGTGGCTATAATGTACCAGGACCTTTGATGTTAGTTTTGGTGGCCATGGATGAGAAGGGACTTGCATAGTTTCTTTCTCGAAGCCATACATCTCAGTAAGAGAAGTCTGAGCACCAAGTTCCAGTGGGTTTAGCTCAACCCCTTGAGGTTCTACAAAAGATGTGGGATATAATATTGATGCAATTAATGATGGGTTTAACATTTACATCTAGGGGAAACGATGCCATCAAGGTAATAGGTGACAGAATCACTAAGTTATCCCACATATGAGCTATATAAGAGTAGAGTTTTGTTGAGAGATTGGGATGCATATAAATTTGGGAGATAATTCAGCTGCATGGATTTCAATTGATGATTTTTCAATACCAATGTGATACTTTTACATCACGGTTCGGTAAGGGATTACAAGAGGAATTTGGGACCCTATTACACATGAGCACAACATTTCAGCCACAAACATATGGCCAGAAGGAGAAAACCATTTAGGTCTTGGAGGACATTATATGGGCTTGCATGTTGGTATTTGACCATAGTTGATAAAATCACCTACCACTGGTGGAGTTCATATACAAAAATAGCTTGCATTCCACCATTGGTATGACACCATTTGAAACGTTTTACAGTTGACCCTGCAGGTCACCACTATGTTGGACTGACCCAGGAGTGTCTCCACTCATGGGCCTAAAATTAGTGAGAGATATTATAAAAAAGGATAAGATCATCCAGGAGTGGATGAAGACTACCTAGATCCATTAGATGTACTATAATAACAGTCAAAATAGGCCTTTGTAGTTCAAATATGGGGACCATGTATTATTACATTGTTCACCTCATTGTGGATTACAACGATTTGGATGGGGTGGAAAGTTATACCTGGGATTTATCATCCATTTTTAGATACTACATAGAGTTTGTGAGGTGGTGTAACACTTAGATGTACCCCCATATTTGTATGGGGTACATGGAATCTTCCATGTTTCGCAGCTGCGGAGGTACGTGGATGGACCATCACAATTCATCGACTCGGGCGAGCTCGACATCAAGGATGGAGATTATTTTTCTACGTACCCAGTGGTGAACGAGGATCGGTTGGAGAGGAACCTTTATGGGTGATAAAGTCCTTTAATGTGTGTCTGGTGGCAATACAATAATCTCCTGGAGAGCACCTGGGAGCGTTAGTCTCAGATACATGCTCAATACCCTAATCTTTTTGAGTAGCCTTTATTTTGTCTTTATGGGGACGTAAAACCCAAAGAGAGTAGAAATTACTGACTCAGAGTTTACGAGAATTATTTTTAAATATTATATGGATCAATTTCATTTTGAGGTTCTGAGATGATATAAAACTCCAAGGAGTGGTGTTCCAGATTTAAATATTGGAATAATATTAATATATAAAATATATCATGCACAAATCATTCCTAAAAAAGTGTAATAACATCCAAATGGGTTCCTAGATAAGAAATATGAGGGCATAATAGCATTTAGAGCATTTGTTTTACACAAGGTGTTCCCTAACATCATCTAGTGTGGGTCAGCTGTGAAAATTAGTTTTATGAAATTTTAATGGATAAAATCAATTGAATATTAATTTTATTTTACCATTTCATCAACACAACGATACATAACTGATTTTTCATTTTAATAAATCCTTTAGGAAGTGATATAGGGTTTAGATCATAACCCTATAAATTCCCTAGAGGCTCTAGAGAGAATCCCTGGAGACTTATCTCGATGAAGATGATAGATACATGGATCAGTTCGATCGTTCTTGATGGGATATTCCAACAGCAATCGGTCTTAAATATTGAACGATCAAATATCATGGTAGGTTGTGGTTCTTTGAAAATATTTCCCCATTATTTTATTCAGTTATGATCAAAAACCAACCAATGAACAGGTTGATCCTCCGTTCGATCGTTATTGAAGGAAGGGTTTTAATTGCGGGATTTATGGGATTGACTTTTGTATTGATTTAAATTGTTGATCATTAATTGTGGAAATGGATCATGGAAGAAAAACTATTGAGGTTCTTTCCTTGAGTTTGTTCCATGTCAAATTATCTCCCCCATGTTCTAATCATGTTCTTCAATATTTATGGGGTTATGAATGATTGATTATTTCGCATTTGAATGATGTAACAATGATCCAAGATTTAATATCCAACACTAGGATAACCTAGAAATAGTTTAATGTTAATGTCGAGAGATGAACCGATGAAATTTTGTAGATTTCAATCTTTATTTACTTTTCATTGAATGGATTTATGTTGGGCATCTGAGCCAATTGATATCCCAAAACACCTTAATTCAATGTTAGGGTGATGAAATGACATAGGATCTTGAGTTGTGATGAAAAAAAATCACCAGAAAAAGATCCAAATCATCATATGATCCCTATTGAGGAAGAATGAAGGATTTTGAAAAATACTCATGAACACGGAGTGTAATCTACGGTTACACAGAATGCGGACCTCACAAAAGAGAGGATAGGGTTTCAAAAGATAGTTAAATTTCACATGGTGTGTGACCTTATCACACTGTCTGTAGGACCTTCCCTGAGACTCATCATGTATCTCAGAAGATACACAACCATGGGGTGGTGTACATGGGTTTCTTACATTGTGTGTACCCCACCCCCACACAACTTGTCCTGGTCAAAGTACATGGACTAACCCATGTAATGGTACACCAGAAGAATGAAATGCATAGACATTATTCACTAGCACACAACCAGAGTACATGAGTATACCTTGGAATGAAGGACATGATGTGTGGATCTTACATAAGTTCTGTAACCATATTATATATGACATGTTCTATAAACATGAGTCATTTTACATGGATAGTTCCCAAGTTCAAGGAACAAAACATGTGACCCTATTACATGCCATGTATCCATTTCTACATGGATTGATACTCTTTTACTCTATAACATGGAAATGTTTTGTTAGGTTTTGTGCCATTTATCATTTCCCTTAATCTTGGGGAACCTCTTTTCCTACTCATAGTAGTATGAACTGATCACCAAGACATAATGGATTGGATTTTTCAAATACCCTGAGAGGCTGAGAGAAGGATCTTATATTCATTAATCATTCTCTTTGTTGAGTCTTCTATATTGACATTACCAATGTCACTAGGTGTCAATCCTATACTTTCCAGGTTAATCCAGATGGAGTTGATGGTATCACCCCATTTACATAGATCTGGTCCTCATCTGTGGTATCATATTATCTTAGGATCTATCAACATATCTTTACTTTGAAGGTTCATGATGAACAATACTTCTCAAACAGACATCATCAGTGCTATCGGACTCAAGAGAAAGATCTTTTGGATGAGTACTTCATGGAATCTTCAAGTTGAATCCCTAGTGTTGGTATGTTGTAGTTGTGAATTACCTCTAGAATTTGTGTCTTGGTTTGAGTATATATGAATATTATTATATGTGTCCTAGAAATATACTTATGTAGATAGGACTATATCTTCCCTTTGTGTATAGATTTTTGGTTTAGGGGTGTCCTTTTAAATATTGTTATACTCATCCCTGCACACGATTTTCCCTCAAATGTTGTGTCTTGTGAAGACGACTGACCTTTTGAATGAGTTCTAGGCAGACCATGACCGGATAGATATTTTTATGATCAGGAAGGATGAGGTGTGTTCATACGACTACAGAAAACATTCCTTGTACCTTTGAAAATAGGTTGGACTTGTGTTTACAGATTACTTTTTGGTGGGATTCAATTCTGGACAGATTTACATTACTGCTCTTTACGTTCATATCACACTCTAGATTGGATTTTTTTGTTATGCATGCATTTGGTTCTTAGTGGTTTTTACATTTTATCATTTTTTGTCCATGGATATGTGTGAGTGCATATAGGTACATAGGAAATTCCTTTTGTTTTTTCGATATGCCAACTTGGGGATAGTCACCAACCCCTGGCCTATTAGAGGTGGGCTTGGGGAGTCACAACATGGCCTCCCCTAGGAAATGTCATGCTAATAAAATTGGTGTGTAGTTTTTATAACTGTGAGGCTCAACATTTCTCCTCGTAAAATGGAAAAAATTAATAATTTTCCCCTTCGACCATAAAATTATTTTTACACCATTTTCCACCCTCATTTCTCCCAAAATCCCTTTGAATGCATGATCCTCTTTCTCATATTCCTATTTTTGTTAATCATTTGTAATTGGTCATATTCATGTGTTTTTGTCACATTGGAAGGGAAGAGGTATTATATGATTCATATTACCTCATTTATCTATTTTATTCTCTTATTGAAATGATGTCCTTCTGTTGTCTCATATTACCATCTTCGGTATGTTTTTTAGGTTTTCTGATTTCTACCAGTTTTGGATGCAACCAATAGACAATAATGGATGAGTGATGATTCCATGGTATAAGTTAGTTGGAATATATCACTTCCCTTATTTTTTCTTCATGTATAATTTATTTTCACTGCATGCATGTGGATTTTCATAGAATTTCACAAAATATATGAAATTCAATAAATTAAATTAATAAATGCATCTTTAATCATGTTGAAATTTTTGGATGGTTGTAACCTCATCTTGGATCACCCATTTGGCTATTTATTATTACTTATGATTATCATCCATTTAATTTAATTATTAAAAAACCATTGAGGTGTGCTTAGTTTGATAGTTAGATTGATAAATGATAAATTTTAACTAAGTTAAATACTATGAGGAATAGAAACTTTGTTTTTAAATTTTTGAAAATTATAAATATAATGACTAATGGGGTAGATTTAATGGAATTTTTAAATGGAAAGGATTCAGCCTTGTACCATGCTTAAACAATTACAAACAATACATTTCTACTTTTATGAATGACCTTTGACACAGATGAGGTTCATAAACTCAACCCAAACAACCACTTAAGGTGGGTGAAAATTAATGGTTATTATGATTTTTTCCCTTATCACTAAACCACCCCTTGAGTATGTTGATCTCTCCACTTGAATATGGTATACCAAAATTAAAATAATGAAATTACTAAGTGGAATGTCTATTGGCATGTAATATTTTATCACTTGATAATGAATTGAAAAATGAACTAATTAAAATTTTATAAAGATAGGTTATAACACTTGCCTATTTTTATGATTATAAATTAAATGATTAAAGGAATGATTTAATTGTAAAATAAAATTCATATTTCTGATATCCCATGATTGATTATTAATCACACTATACATCTCTATTATATTTAAACATAAGTGATATTAGAGTTCCTTATACAAAATTCCATCGACAGACTCATATGTTATATAGAAAGATATTATTTCTCAAGAGAAACATGGGTTACTTACAAGAAATACACTGGATGAGGTCAGTGGTAAAATGAAATGAGATTATTCCTTTAGAAATACTGAGGTTCCTTATATGTAATTCCTTGTACGGGCTCAGAGGTTAAATGTAATGATAATACACCTTGAGTAATATCAGGGTTCCCTATATAGATCACATTGGACGAGCTCATAGGTTTAGTATAGTATATTAAAACATGGGAGATACTTGGGTTACTGATATAGAATTTCATGAAACGCTCATACCATTTGTGAAATAATACTCTTCTTGTAACAACTCAGGATTTCGTGAATTATTTTTTCTTTCGAAATAATTTAATATTTTTCATATTTTTCATATCATGAAGCACTGAAATTAGTTATTTTAGATATACTAAAGCACTATTTTTGGCAGGTTATACATACACTAAACACAACTTACATTTTATATTTCCCTACTTGGAACAATAATGGTAACTTGAATTAAAACAAAAAATGGCTTTCTTTTATGACATGTGTAACATGCAAGACACAATGTTTCCAAACAATAATATATTTTAAAAAAATGTAATAATATATTAAATAGTCATTCATGTTGTTTTTATGAATATTATTAAGCATATTATGTAAATATATGGTTTTAAAAAAATATATAATTAATTAATTAGTTACATGTTATTAGGAAATGAATATAAGAACCAATTAAATATAAATGGAGTATTTTTAGATAAAACTATTATTATGATTACAATATTTTTTTAATCCAAATAAATTAAATTAATTATAATTTTTAAGAAATTTTAACGTAATATTTATTTTATATATCCTATTAAATATTCATTATAATCACCCAATTTATTTTATAATCATAAGATACGAATAAAACCAATTTAACACATAAACCCCCAGATTTTTATTAAGGTAGTTTTACAAATTTTTAATGGAGAACCCATTTTTAATCCAAATTTTTGATCTTTTATAGAATTAATATATCAAAATAAAATTCATCCTTGAATGAAAAAAATTAGGTTAGGATAATTTTTTGTATTTTCCTGTAAGGTTTCCTTTTTTAATGAATAGTTAAAAATACTGGATTTTCATTCAAATATTTTTTTCATGTAATTTATTTATAAAGATAAATTATATTTTAAATGAATTTAAATGTTTAGTAAGTTAATATTTCTATAAGTAAATACAATATAGGTCATTATAATCAATTTATATTAAAAATTCAATAAAAAAACAGAGAAAACTTTTGATCATTTTTAATTTAAAAACCCACATATTTGTCCTGATTGTGGGATTAAATTTAAATTAATTAAGGCCATTTCTATATATATAATTTAGAAAAATAGATTCCAAATTTGGAATCAGTATATTATAAAATTTTTAATACGTTCAACTTAGTTTTCAACAAAAATTATTAGTGATTTTTAATTAAAATTAATTAACCTGATTAAAGTTAAATTAAGCTCAATAACAGACTAAACCAAAACCTAAAGCTCCAAAATGAATTAGAAGATTTTCCAAAATCCATTTTATGGATATATATCAACCCTATAATCGATTTAATTAAGTTTTAATCATTATCTATCTACATTAAAAAAACATGAATGAGGTTTCTTTGTTTTAAAATATTACAAGAGTTACACTCTTCCATTATAAAATCATTCTCTTCTTCTACTTACTCACAACATTAAAGACACTTAAGTTCATAAAAATATACCAAAATATCTTCCTAGAATCCCTAAATTTATCCTTGAATCATCATTTGGTCCTAAATCCTTCCATGGAAGTCCTTTGGTGAAAACAAAAATAAGATTCCCGATTAAGAGGTAACACCCTCCCTCAAACTCATTTCTTTTATTTTCATTCTCCACTCAACAAAATATTATTATTACCTGCATGTATAAAAAACTTGCATCTTAAATATACTGGAATTTTTTTAAAAGGATTCTACAAAAACATAGACAAACATCCTTCTAATGGGTAACAGACGTACTGTTTAGGTGTATGGCGGACTACTCCCTCAATAAATAATGATTGTTCATTTTTTAGTTACCAACTCTTAATGAGGAAATTATGATGGAAAAACTATTTATATATTTATATATTATATTTATTATGTATTTTAGAATTTTAATTATTTTAAAACAAATATATTTATTCGTTCCATATTGTGTTAATATGATATTTTTTCTTGATAAAGTGTAGACTACTGCCCCTCAAAGCGAGGTGATTCATTTATAAACTACATGGAATATATTAAGGACTGTTTTAGTGAATTTATATGATGTATATTAAATAATAATGATATTTTTAATGTTATATATGTGTGTGTGTGTGTGTCTATTTTTCTTTCGTTCTTTCACTATGACAATTATACAGAAATAGTGTTAATTTGTATGTATAACTTACCATCTCCATGAATGGTATATTACCTTTGATAATTATATATTATAAGGGTTATTAAAATAAAAATATACTGAATATAAATTATATTTAAATAATTTTTTAAATTATTTATGTCATTATATAAATATAAGGACCAAAGATACAATCAATTAAGACACACGCGAAAAACAAAGCAGATATTACATAAAGTGAAACCTTAACATAGATTTGTTAACAAGCAGGTGATATACAGCCATAATAAATCCATTTATGGTATTCTAAGTAATATTATTGTCTAATTATAAAATTATAATAAATTTATTTTTATTATATAGGAGTTTTGATTGAGTACAATGAGGGTCAAGACACAAGATTAGGGAATTTCATCTCCCTCTTTATTTTCATGAGATACATGACTTATTCACCAATCCCTTATTTTTTGTGGTGAATATAACAACCAATAATTTATTATATTCAAATTATAATTAAATATATGGGTATTTACATAATTACTTTATGATATTTCTATCCTGGGGTTTATGTTTCAAAGGATACCAAATCTGTAATGTATTGTTTTCTCAATCTTCCTTCTTTGAGACACAATCCATGTTATGATCCTATATTTTTATATGAGGGGTATAAAATACTCGTTGAATTTTTAATATTTAATATTATAACATTTGTGATATTTTAATCTTCAATAAATTTCATTTTCTTACATTGAGAGTATGGTTCAATGATACGAATTTATAGGAGTTAATTAAAATAATATCATCATTTCTCAAGATTTTTTATGATTATGATTTATTTGATGAAATATTATGATCCATATCTTAAGAACAGTCATAAGTTTTTTTATAATATAGTTATTTATGATATATTCATGTATTGTTATTATTTTTTCATTCTTCGGTTGATAATAAATTTAATTTAATAAAGTCCGAATTAACCTCTCTCTTCAGCCGTAGATCTGTATTCATTCAAAACCATGTCTTAAAAACGGTTTCAAAGAATTTTTCTGTAATTCAACTATGATATTTAGAATACATTTTACCCATGTTTTTCCTTTTTAAACCAAAAGGTTTTTTAATAAGGAATTTTCTTGTAATTTTTTGATCATAACACCTTTCTAGACTTTTTACGCTATAATAGAAATATTTGGTGTGTTCATGTTTATCCACCTTCATGAGAAACATTAACTTAATGATTTATTTAGATGATTATAAAAAATTTTTCTTTTAAAAATTAAAATGTTTTTCTAATATTCTAGAAATTTATTTTTTTTCAAATTAAATTTAATGAAAAACGTTTTCAAAATTTTTTCAAGCAATTTTATAAGTTTTCAAGGAAAATATATTCAAAAAATTTTCAAGATAATTTTATATGTTTTTAAGTAAAACGGTTCTCAAAATGATTTAAAGCTTTTTTTAATTTTGATTCCTAATAAAATAGTTTTCAGAAGGTTTTATTTTTTCAAAAATCCCTTTTCAATTAATAATGAATATTTTCTCCAAGAATTATTTTTGAATGATATTTCAAAATTATAATTCATATAAGATATCATCTATTGATGTTACTAAATAATTTCATGGAAACAATCTAAAGGTTCCATTCATATTATTTATCTGAATGATTTATGTTTGATTACAGGTTCTTTATGAAACTTATTTGTATTTCATGTGTTACATGTTAATGAAATCCATTTTTCATTCATTTGTTATGTTTGGGATTAAATTATTATTAAACATGTATCATTTATATAGGTTATAATAAGATTACATGTTTATGATACAGATTTCATTTCATGGTTGATGATATGATTGTTTTTGATTTATTGGTACATGTATTAATGATTTCATTATGACATGGGTTGGAAATATATCTACCTAAAATTCAATAGGTAATGATAAATTTTTTAAGATATAAAATGTTATATGGATGGACATCCGAAGACCAAATTAAGAGGGTAAATAGGAGGACATACCAACCATGAATCAAGATGGTAAATAGGAGGACATCCCATGACCGAAACAAGGGGTAAACACGAGTAAATATCAATCCCAAAACAAGAGGGTACATGAGAGGACATACCAAGAATAAAAAAATAGGGTACACATGAGTTATTCCAAATCCCAAAGTAGGTACACATGTGATTAACATAATCCCAACATGTTACAAAGGCCTTGGTAGGAAACCATGACATAGGGTTATTATATCTTCAGGTGTTTGCGACAATTCAACGTTTTATTCCTATGTTGTGGATTCATGAATTATATTCCCTATTTATTTATGACTCTTGTATTATGAACTTCCAATATTTATTTTGTTATCTAATATGTAGGGTATAACATTAAAATGTTATTCTCATGTTATATAACCTTTTTTTCATGTTATGCTTTGGAATTTCATTTTTTTGCCCTTAACAAGCATCTGAGTTCACCCCTTTCTTTTGTTTCCTTTTCCAATATTATGTAGATAGGTTTTAAGAAAAATTTATAAAGGTGGAGATCATTATTGATATGTTTGAGATCTTTCACCAAGATACATGATTTTGTTTCCTTGGTTCTGAAGAAACTAAACTATTACGGTTTTCAGGCATTTATTTTTTTAATTTATTGAATATACATATACAATGATTTAATATCCATGTATGTTAATCATGGTTTTCTATACATCATGATTATTATTTTCTTTATAAAAGTTGAAAAATTATAATTCCATGAAAATTATAAAACCTTTTATGATCTTCATTATATATTTGTATCACTTTTTTACCCTTGGGTCCACATGAATATTGATTCTCATGGAATCATGGGCCTATAGTCATGGGTCATGTTTTCTAGTTTAATTTATTTTTATTTTTATAGAAATCTATATTGGGTAGATGTAGTTATGTTTATCCAAGTTTCCCATGAGGTACCTTAGATAAACATGGTTATTTTTATTCCATTAATTTAATGCCTTTATTTTTTACACTTTCACACTATTAAATTTAGATTCACATATTTTATTTTTATTATTCATTTTTTGTTGGCTTTGTTCTTAGTTTTACTCAAACTCTTTTCAGGTTTTCATTTGGTATCCAAATAGATCTCATGTTTGTGGTTTAGGAGACCATATTATGCATATTTTCTAGTACCAATTATATTATAGTACTTTCCATTGAGATGGTGGTCAATCATGTACTTAGGATTCTTATATGAGTTGGGTCATTTATTTATTTATTAATTTTTCAATATAGCCCCTTTTCGTGTAGTACATGTTATTTTTTGACTGCCTTGCATATATTTCACAACATGTTCAATCTAGGATTTTTCATTAGCACATGATAGGTGGAATATATATTGTTATGTATTAGAGATTTATTTATAACTTATTTTTTCATTTATTAATTCTTCTAATATATTTTTCTACTAATCTGGATGGTATAGCCACCCCACTATATGACTATTACTCCCTAAATTCTAGTTAAAATAATTCAATGTATGTGGATTCATTTCAATTTTTTATCACCAAAAGGTCATGTTACTATTTATATTTTGAACTGGGTTACGATTTGAATCATTTACTAGACATGTAGTGCATGGTCTGCCTAATTGTGTGGCCTCATCATTTGACATGAGTTAGTTTCTTTAAAATATAAAATTACCTATTTCAGCTTTATTTTTTTAAAATCTAAACTATATATAATTCCTCATTAGGCTTAAATGGTCTCTCCTTGATGATTTAATATGATATCCCATTGTCTCATGGTGAATCCCAATCAATCAAGATGGGTCAATTCAAGATATGTTTGTTTTTAAATTTGTTTTCTTCTATTATTTCTTGATCCACAACCAAGATCAAATCTTACCCATGTAATGAAAAACAATGGGGGATATAATGAACTAATATATGGTTTAGATAGGTAATTTATGGTGTTTATCTTGGATATCTATTTTTGTGGACCTGATCTCTTAAAATACGATCCCCATTTTAAAATCATTCAATGTTTCATCCATTGGTGAGGTTATTTTCTCTATCTAACAGATTATTTCAGAGTGAAAAACTGAATAATGTAGTGAAAACATTAAATTTTAGCACTTTAAAATTATTGATTTCATGTTTTTGAGGTCTAAATTGAAATCCTTTATTTTTATTTGATCATTATTGTATATCTGAAATGATTTAAAGGATTTTTCATTTATAATATTTTATAAACATATATTTATGAATAAATTACATAGAGATAAATTTTAATTTTTATGGATTGGATTTTCCTACATTTAATAGTAATCATTATCACTTAGAGAAGACTTTGTCATACATGTCATTTTAAGAACCCAGTAATTCACTCTACTGGATAGTGTGACATGGGATTTCCTAGAATCATATTCCTTATCACGCGACAAATTTTTTTAGTGTTAGTATACATTACATGGATTATTTCTCTTTACTTTCTCATTTGTTATGATATTCAAGGATTTACTTAGTTATTTCCATTTATTTTGATAATTGTTTTTATCTAGATGTTCTTATGGATTGGGATATGAAATGTTTCAGAAAATAAATTCAAAGGTATGATTTATGAAAATGCATTTTCTTTTTAACTTCTTTATAAAAATAATGTTTTTAAATATAGAATTAATAGTCACATGGTGCAATAATTTATATTTTTTTAGTGGTATCATACTAATCATTAGTTCTCACACCCTATATTTTCCTTTGGGTGTTAGTAGTATTTTTTTCAAGATATACATAAGGGAAAGGGTGTAATGTGACACACCGATTTCACTTAGTGGATATCCAATTTATACTATATTAGGATTTTGGTTTTATATAATCACATAGAGTGTTATACATAGTATATGTTCATTGTGTTTTTTTGGGACATAGCATTTGTCTTAGATTACTGTTTCTCATAGCTATGTACCTTTCCTTCCATGCAATACAAAGATTATTTTCATTCTCTTTTTTTCAGGAGACATGTGATGTAGTGTTATCATGATAAAATCTATCCCATAGTTGTTATATTGATACCCAAGTGCTTATTTCCCAATCGTGGTGATCAAGATTATGCTTCAACCCTTGTTTTGATCCATATATGGTGATGTTTTAAGTGGACTAATTTGGTTCATTATAAAATATTATCATATGAGAATCTAGACAGAAGTGTGATAGAAATTTATAGGTTTTTTTGGGGTCTATTTGGTTGGATTTATGACTTCCCATGGATCAACGAGTACATTATGAGTAGGTTCTTTATCAATACATTTTTGGATGCTAATTGTGTTTCCATGCGTAGGTAGGATTTCATTTTTATTTTAATTTTTCAATGAATTATTATTTTATATAATGACCTATGTTCCTCCTCAGAATATGTTGGTTTTCTTGGGTGTATTTATGAAAAAAGGGTGTAAATAGAAGGAAGAATTATGTTTTTAGGTTGAATTGGATGGTTTAAAAAAATGTAGTGACCAAACACCTTTTTTTGGAAATTTCAAGGTTGTTTTGGAATAATTGTCACATGGTCATCAATAATGTGGCTAGTTCAAACATGAATCCACATCCTTTTATTATTGTTGTTTATAACAGATGATTATCTGATTAGTTTTATTCAACTCTCGGTGATTGGAAAATAATGAAGTTGGTTTCGCAGATATGTTGAGAACAATAAATATTTTGATTAAAAATTATGACCTGAATTTTTTTATTCATTTATTATATTACTGGTTTTATTTTTGAAAAATGGATTATATTGAAAAATATTTTAGTATTAAAAGTAATGATTTGATGGTTTTTGTTAAATTAATTATTTTATTCTAGATCATGTTTTTAGAAATGGGTTTTAAATCATAAAAATAAAGAAAATTATTTGGTTTTCGTACTCATTAATGATTTCCATATGAAAATTTTACATCCTTAAATCATGAGTTCCATAAGATATACATTTAAGAAAGGAAATAGTTGTTTTCTATAATGTATGAAAGTGTTAAAACACAATTATTCACTTCAAAATGTAATTTTTAAGAGAAAATGTTTTTTACAGTGGAATGATATATCAAAATAAAATTCATAATTTTAAGAGACAATAGTTTTATTACATGAATAATGGTTATTTTTTGCGAGATTCAAAGATGGATAAATTGATTCAAGATTAATGTGAATTTTTTAATTATTTGGAATAAAAATACAGAAGTATTATCTTGTAAATAAGAAGTTATGAAATGATTCTCTTTATGATTTCTCTAATTTAATGAAATATGTTAACATATGAAATTGGTTTTTTTTTGTATACCACCTTCTAAAAATGTGTTTAGAGCTTTTCAAAATGAATATTTTATGAAAGAAGATTTTATTCATCAGATGGGTTTGTTTTAAGACATTATTGGAAATGTTTAAATTCTTGGATTGATTTTTCTGTTTTATCAAACCTTTTTTGGATTATAGGTTTCTGGATGTACTTTAACGGAAACTATTAGATTGTGTTATCATCTTTCATAAAATTAGTAAGTCCTCCAAGTAGGTCACAAGTTAAAATGAGATGACTTCCTTGTGAGTGGTCTATTCCCTTTATCTTTTTATTTGGCTATGGATAGAGTGGTGAGTTATATCCTCTCTAACGATGTTATTTTTTTATTGGAAGAGAGAACTGTATATATTCTTCTGGGTATCCCAGTCAATAAGTACCAGCATTCATGGATTGTCAATTTTTATTAGGGGGAGTGGATTCTTGGGTTTATCCTTTGAATTTTGTGAAAATCCTTTTAGGATCCTAGTTTTTTGTTTTATAGTGGTTGGGGTTTTAGGATAGACTTATTTAGGTGTGATATATTCCGTAGGTTACTCCATTGAGAGATGTTGATATCTCAGGTTTCTTGATTCCACAGTCACTCATTAGTCCATATAATATTTGTATCTATGGATATCAATGTGTCAATAGACATTCTTCGAGTTGGATTATCGTTATAAGCATGGTAAAATTTATGTGTGTAAATGGGAAAATAGGTTTGGTTTTGTGAAAATATGGGTAATGGAATCCATCTAGGATATGTGGGTTTTCAATTGAGGAATGTGGTCCACTGTGTTAAATTCTATAAACTTGAGTTAGTGTGAATGAATTATTCTGGCCCAGTACTCGATCCGTGTCCATTCATGTTGATCCATGCCTTTGTTTGAGTTTCCTTTTAGTTATGAGAGGCATGGTAGATATAGTGACCTAGCTTGTTCCATTCTAATGATCACCGATGTTGTTTGGACCGAATATATTTTTAATATATTCCAGGGTTTTTTTCTCTTTTTTTGTGGCTTGATCTTATGCCATTTTGGCTAGATTCATCTTATAATAGTATGTTGGTTTCAATTGGTCATGAATAGAGTAATTTTGGGGGGGAGGGTTCCTTTGAATTGAATGTGAAAACTCAATAATAATATATTTAGGAATGTTAAAATATCTTTTTGAGTTTCAATATGTATCCAATTGAGTTTTTTATTCATATTCTTCTTTTTTTATTTATCACTTATTCTTAACTTCTTGGACTTTTATTGTGTGTAAATTTTTTATGCTTTGTTTCCCAGGTAAAATTATTCTAAAACATAACTGGTGTAATTTTATTTACAACCTATTTTAGGTTTCTACCCAAGGAAAAATTTCCTTTTATTGTGGTATTATGTTCCCATTAATACATGACATATGTTAATATTAATATGATAAATTATGTGAAATATTTAATTGAGAAAAATCTAGATATAATCAAGAACCGAAAATCTATTTGAGAATGAATTTGTTTTCTTATTATGTGGATGTTGTATTTTATTCGCTTGATTTTTCCCATTGATACATGATTATTTTTTAAATGTATAATTTAAGGGATTATACCAATAATGTAATTCATAATTCCGGAATATGTTCCATCACTAATATTGACCCATAAAGTTTGATATTATATTATTTTCTACTTGTGATATATAGTTTCGCATATATTGTTTTAGTGTATTCTTCCTCATATTTTGAGTTTTTTAAGGGGATCCAATAGTTATAAATCTTCTTATATCCACGATAGACATGGTGGTTGGCACTTCCCCCTTTCACTAGGTCTTTATTTGAGAAATTATTTTTTTATTCTTGCAATTTTTTAAATAAAATTTTAGTGAAATTTTTATGTTGAGATATGGATGAAACCTAATTCTACCCAACATATTGAGAGATATCATTAAAAGATATAAATAACTTGTTTACATTTTATGGTGAAATAATTTTATTAGAATCCTTCTAAGAACATGTTTTGGTTGTAGAAACTTTCATAATTTAACATGTAGTATGCACACTATTATTTTTATGATTGTTCAATATGATTTCCAATTATGTACATTTCATGATGGGGTAATTCTTTTGATCTTCAGTAAATTCTATTATATCATTAATATCCTTATTCATATTCTCATCTCACACTTCAAGAAATGAAATATTTTCTTATATTAATTACTCATTCTCATTGATTCTATTAGATTTTAAATAAAATTGATCATTTTTTACAACCTTAGAAGAATTTTTGAATTTTTTTAAGTTCAGGGAAGGATCCTATAAAATCAATATAAAAAAAATATATCTTAGGAAAAACATTGAAAATATTCCTCCAAATGAATAACAGATTTATGACTTGATTCCACCAGGTCTATGTGGGTAATTCAATTAATGAATATATTACATAGAGTATCCTCTAGTTCTATAACTTATTATTATAGCTATTCTTTATCCAAAATAAGACCCTTGATAGTACCAAAAATAAATTTAACCACTTATTTTGGATATTTTTTCATATTTTCAAAAAATTCCACATCAATGTCACTAAATGATTCATTATCATAATAACATGAATGGATTAATTATATAAATCATAATTAATACAATAATTACTACTTACACCGCACAGATTAGATTCATATAGTGTTGTTTCTCAATTAACTTTTAGATTATCCATCAACACCCTTTCCTGTATTTTCTTTTTGTTTTTTTATTCTTATAATAAATTTATATATTTTAATACCCATGATTAACTTCCTTTTTTCCATCTCAATCAACTTCAACAATTCCTAAAATTTTCAATTTATTGAGACTATTGGATACATTTAAGGAAAACCTTTGAATATCTATACATAACCTACTTCTCTAATACAAATTTAAGTATCCAATTACATGTCTGGTGCCAATGATATGGTGAGGGGGGGGGGGGGGGGATCAACAACACCCTCATTTTATGGATTTCATATATTTATATTCAACCTCTTGATGTGGTTAAAGTTCTATAACAACTATTCTATTTATTACACACTTAAACATGATTTATTACATAAAATATTCACTTGATACAACATAGATTATTAATATATCTAGTGTATTTGGGGCGTAGGAACATTTCGTAATGACTTAAAACATGAAACACAGAATATTTATTGAAAACTTCTTTTACATAACCACTAAATTCCCTCATACTTAACATTGTATGAGATAACCTAAGGACATGCATAAGAAAATGGTGACCTATAAATCCTAGAAAGGGAGTAAACAAGGAATAATATGAATAATAAAACACATTTTATTAAATAGTCATATCAATAGAACGTAATAGAAACATGAACATAAAGGCAAGATATAACATGATTGTCATAACATGGAAATGTGGCAACAACTCTTTACATGGTATTAGCACGAGGCAAGGCTCATTGCACATGGAGCATGATTAAACCCTAATTCCACTTGAATTATCATGAGTAAACCCTCATTTCACTTGATTTATCATGATAATAATCTTTACCCGATGCATTGGAGCACTATCAGGGTTCACCCTTCTCAATCATTTCATTTCAGGCATAAGGGTGCCACATTGATCATACAACATGTAATCATTCATCATCATTTATTCCATGATAAATGGATGAAGAATTCATATATGAAGCTTTATAATCAATATTAAAATTTGCATAATGGTGAATACCCTTGATAGAGAAATGGGCATGGTATTCACTACACAATAACATCGGCTTAGAAAATCACAGTTCCATTTCGGTAGTGTAACAATGTGACATAAGAATTATTAAAAATGGTTGATGATAGATAAAGGGGTGTATCATCATATAAACATGAGATGGATAGTAAGGGGTTCATATATATACATGTGCCAACATAGGTAATGTAATTATGATTCATAATAAAAAATAATTTCTTGAATGTTAACGTGGGGAGAGAAATTTCATATGAAATTTTAGCATGGTAATGGGTGTAAATGGAAGGCATTAATGAGAGATAAATGGGACTATCATCATTAAAATATAAAGTGGGTAGTAAGGGGGAGTCATGAAATCATACCCCAAAATTTATAATTGACATTAAATTGGCATAACAACATAATAAAATTGGGACAAAAATGATAAAGGATGAAATCCATTTGGAAAATTCGTCATGGTAACTAGTGAACACGGAAGGAATTAATGAGAGAGAAATAAGTCTCTCATCATTAAAATAGAAATAGGGAAGTATAAGGGAGGTGGAAAATCATACCCCAAAAATTATAATTTAAAATAAAAGGACATAATAATATTATGAAACATGGATAAAATGAGAGAGGAGGGAATCCATTACAAGGAAGTGTGATCCCAAAGGCTTGGGAGAGGTTTCGTGGGAGCTTGGGGCGCCATGATAGGATTATAGATAGATGAAGAAAAAGTTTGGACGAACTCAAAAGGATTTTAAAGAAGAGGAAGTGAGGTCTTGGGTCGGTTTATATATTAAAGGAGAGGGAATTCTTTATTATTTAGGTTTGGTACCCCACACATTAAACTAATCAAATCAACAAACCCACCGATGAGGTTTTCCCATGGTTTTTGACAATGGGCAGTGTAAAAAAATACTTTATAAAGGAAATGGACGAATGTATTTAAAGAATATGGTTTATTATGTAGAGGTGAGACTCACTCTCATGGAAAACAATTTAAAAATCTAAAATGTTTTATAAGTCTTCGAGGGGCCACTAATGCTGTGTAAAATTAACCAAACAAACCTAAAATCACATTATTTTAATAGTAAAGTAGATATTGGCTGAACATAAAGTTTATAGTATTTTATTATATCACTATTGGGTCATTCTAATGACCTAAAACACTTTATATATTTAAACAATATTTAATTTTTACCCAAAAATTCGGTTGTCTCGGAAAATTTTGAAAAATTAACCAATAGATAATTTCAACATCCAGATTCAAAAAGTAATAATAATTTTATCTAGATAATTATATAAATATTTGAATTTTTTTTAAAATAAAAACCGACATTTATAGAAAATTCATGGGTTGTGACAAAAATAGATTTCAAACCTTAATAAAAATCCCAAATGTATTCATAATAATTATATGGTCATTTATATTTAAGAAAAGTTAATTTAGTGATAATATTTTGTTAAAATATTATTTAATTCAAAAATCCAATAATTCATCAAAATAGATTTCTTAATTGAATATTAACTAAAAATAATTTTTTTTCTTTATAAACTATATACCTAGTAACAATAATAAAAAGAATTTATATCCTCTATAAAAAAATAATGTACATAATAATAGTGTTTAGGTATTGTTACATAACCACTTATAACACCTTCATAAGCCCGAAGGGTAAGGTGTGCGATGGTGAAAGACTCTTGGGGTGTCTTAGATAACATCGCTCGGGTGATAATCTTTGTTAACTTCCACTCATCCCATAGGAAGTTCATCTCAACCTTAATGTGTTGAAGCTCAACATGGGGTTGGTCAAGAGAGAAGTACAATTATGCCACCTTGTTTCAGAGCTTTGAAAAATTGGCTTTGAATGGGGTAATTCTGCTGAATGATTCAGTCTCTTCCTTTGTCTAAGTAAATTGGATCGTTTAAAGCCCCATATTTATACTAATAATTTGATCACTGTTTAAGAATAGTAATGGTCACAATGAATAAAAGTATTTTAAAATAAAAAAACATAAAAACATATAACCATATAAGTGAATATGTTTTATATATCTGCACCAATACATTTATTTAGATCAAGAGTAATTTTCATTAATGAATTATTGGGTCGTTACGAGTTCTCGATCTAATCGAGGATTTTTCATGGCCTCACATTTTTGTGTAGTAATCAAAAAGAATTAGAAGCACAAAATATTTAATTTTTTTGGAATAAATCCATAACCCTTATTTCAATTGGTTGTCCTCCTTATTATTGATTCCTCACTCTACCCACAAGTGGATACAACTAATTAAAAAATCCTACTTACAATCTATTTAGTTATTAGTGGGATATAAACATTTACAACATGCATCTTATTTAACATTGATCTAGAGATATAATGATAAAAAAATATAGATTTTATTCATAATCAATAAATATGGATACTCTTTTATATTTTAATCATTCAATATCATCAATGAGACCTAATAATGATCATTTCCACTTTACTAAAATATCACTTCTTAGATGTAGCGTGTTCTAGATAATCCTAAAGTACATAAAAAATGATCATACGGAATGACCCTCTTATTGTATTATATGTTTTTGATTCCCTGTCACCGTGATACATAGATGTATCTGGATTTGAAAATTATTATTTGAAAAGGGATACAGTAACTATAAGGCTTTATTATAAATTCATCACGCATTCGATACCAGTGAATCTTTTTTGGATATTCTATATCATAGAAACATCAACCTCTCTTACTCAAATATTATTTTCAACAAAAAATATATATTTTTATTATATTATTAATAATAATTTTATAATTTTTTCATTCTATTATAATTATTTATGTCCTCGACATCCCCTACAAATTTAATAACATTGTGTATCTTTTATGTTGTAGTGAATGTGAGACAAATTATTACCACCCCCAATAACCTTAAATGAATCATATAACATATCATATGACCACAACATGATCTCTGTAAGTATTAGTTTAATTTCATTTTCTATCCAACATGTAAAGAATTTCATTTTAACAATGTTATAAAACAACACATTAAAATTGGAAAAATATTTTACAAATACTTTTTTTAAATAGAATGAATAGCCAGGAGTAATTTATATACATTATATTTAAAATCCCTTATAAAACATCAATCCTAATTTAATTATTTTACAATAAAACAATACAAATAACAACTTGATTTATTATTTCATGAGTTAATCTTTGTGAGTGCTTACTTCATCATTCCGTTATGTGGTGAATCAACTATGTGGATCTATTCTGAAAATCAATACATAGAAAAAGGGATATAATAATAAACCTTGTACATGTGATAATTCTACAAATGGATGAATTATTATTTATTTTAAACATCTATGTGAAGGTGTACACAAAATTAGCTACGTGAAATATCATTTGATTATGAGTTTCTCTCCAACAGATGGCTATGTGAAACATTGGTTTTATAGAAATTAGGCTATGTGAATTGAAAAAGATTATATAGAAACAAAAATTCCATTTCCCTTAATTTTATGTTAAAAAATTACTAGTAGACTACATGTATTTATCATTTCTATCAAACTAGTTTTGTAGATCATGTTTTATCATAAGAGAAGCCTTTGTTCGAGCTTTTGTAACTCACCCATGGGAGTAATACATGTTCTTGGATTTCGGAAACTACATGATGTATATATTGATTATATTATGATTAAATTAATCTTTAAGACATGGAAGAAGACTAGACACGCTCATTGTAGATGGTTCAATTCAAATACACGGGATTTTTTTTAAATCACAACACATATACAACAGAAATATTACACTGATGAATTCATGGATGGGGATAAAGGGAGACAGTGACATAAGTCTAAATTGAATGGTTCAATTTAGATTGATTATAGAGTTGTTATTCTATGAATATCATTTAATTTTGGTGAATAGTACATGATATACCACCCCACATTGGATTGTCCAAAGGTTGAGCACATCATAATAAGTAAACACATTTCATTCACTACTCGATGAGTAGCATGAGGCCCACTCCAATATCAAAACCTATACACACATGGGAACACAGGCTCTACAAAGCTAGACTAACCCCCTATCCCACATCTATCATACACTATACTGGTTCTATGATCAAACCCACTCTCACACCTTGTAGCCATCTGTGTAAAGACCTAAAAATTACATGTAAATTTTTTAATTATATGGGAATTTTACGAGGCCTCGAAAATTGACTGTGCATGATTCAGAGGCATGGAGTTCCCAAAATAAATTTCTGAACTTTTTTTCGTGTTCATTTAGTAAACTTATGAGTTGGGTTTTTTAGATTTTAAATCGGTGCTCAAAATTTAAATCTGAGTACACCGTTGAACTTGCAGTTCCAGTATTCACTTAAGGAGATACTTAACTCGACCACAGTAGGTAGAAGGTGAATGATAGTTTTTTCACTTTTTCATTGAAACAAAAATAAAATAAAATAAATATATATTTCATTAGTTGAAAGCTCCCATGTCAACGGTATGGAGGTGGGGACCACCGAGCCTAAAACCCTCAATTTTGAATTTAATGGAGGGGACCACCCGAATTCTCTTAATGGGGGAGAAACCTATCAACTCCCCATTAATTCATTCCTCCTATTATGTTGAGAAAATTAATTATTCCAATGTGGTACAATTAATGTTGCCAATGATTAATTTTTCCAACAATTAAATTTATAGACATTAATTCTAATTATATTGGAACCTCATTTCATTTGGGAAATTGGTTGGTAGTGGAGAAGGGGAGAATTTGTGGAAGATATTCTCCAATGAAGAATACACCCTTTCTCTTCAACAAATAACATTTCGTCAAAATGAAGAACACCATCTCCATTAAATAACATTCTTCGGAGCCATGAAAGAGGAAGACACACGAGCCCGAATTCGAAAGCGTGTTGCAGAGGCAACGATCGTTGTCACCCACTTTTTCATATCCGTTTTTCATCTCGAGACACATCAACGAACCAACGTCCATCCGTCCCTCTTCATCTACGTCAACAAACATCCAAGGTAGGGTTTGAAGATTTAAAATTCCCACTTACCAGTTCGTGACAATTCTTTTTGATCCAAGAAATATTTTAGCCTCTTGATACTTTTCTAACGTGGTGGGAGGGGGGTCTGCGTGCCAAAAAAACATGTCCCGGTGACTCCGCAAATCATTGTGAAATTTTTGTTGTGCAATTCGCGATAGAGGAGAACGACGACTCGTGCCCGCGATGGCCACCGGTGGGACACAAGAGGGGTGTCCAGCCACATAATAGGGATGGCTGCGCACATTCTCCCCCCCTCCCCCGACTAGAAAGTGCTATTGCTTTTTCTTCAGCAAAAAAGGGAGGACGGCCGGCTGAGCCGACCACTGGCGAAGGTGGGGCACGCGACTGCGCCGCACGGAGAGGATGGCTGCCATCCGGACAGCCACGGTGGACAGTCTCACTGTAGCATACCCACCACACCATTACCACCCTTCACCACAGGCCAACCAAGTCGGGCCTCCCAGAATGGGCCGGAACCAGCAGGTCGGGCCAGGTCGATTCGACCGGGATGGGCCAGACCCGGACTGATTTCGACCCTATAGGTTCTTCTGAGAATGTCATGAGCTTCATGCATCAATTTGATGAACTCTCTATGGAGTTGGAAATCGTGGAGCGAGACGGTCCGTTTGGTATACCCCAATTGAGGTTTGGATGAAGTTGCGGTATAGTTGGGATGGATGAATCACCAATACAACCGGACAATCAGGACCAAAATACTAATAACCTATAAACCAGTTGTCTGATTGACGCACCATCTATTGCATTGAGACCCCAATGACAGGTCAGTCCTTTGGGATACTTCTTCTTGGGACATTGTGGTAGTTTCAGTATCAACTAGTGGCTTTAGGAGTGGACTCTCCTGGACACAAGAAGGCATAGTGCTGGTACCCTATAGCTGGCTGTTACGATGAACTAGGACTCTGTTTGTGTTTGACAGAGTAATATGATCCTCTGTGGGACATAAAATGTACTAGGATCATGTGGGGCTGTGACAATGTTATAGGATCCTGTGTGGGTCTGACGATGTACTAGAATCTTGTGTGGGTCTAATGGAGTATTAGGATCATGTGTGGGTCAGGAAATGTACTAGGATCCTATGTGGGTATGACATAGTACTAGGATACTTTGTGGGTCTCACGATGTACTAGGATCCTGTGTGGTTCTGACAGGGTACTAGGATCATGTGTGGGTCTGACGATGTACTAGGAACCTATGTAGGTCTGACAGAGTACTAGGAACCTTTTTCAGTCTGACGATTTACTAGGATCCTATGGAGGTCTGATGTAGTACTAGGATCCTATGTGGGACTGACAATGTACGTGGATCCTATGTGGTTTTGACAGAGTACTAGGATTATATGTGGGTCTAACGATGTAGTAGGATCCTATGTGGGTTTGACAGAGTACTAGGATACTATGTGGGTATGACGATGTATTAAGATCATGTGTGGGTCTAACAGAGTACTAGAATCATGTGTGGGTATGACGATGTACTAAGATCCCGGGTGGGTTTGATGGTGTACTAGGATCCCGTGTAAATCTGACAAGGTACTAGGATACTATTTGGGTCTGTAATTATGGATCCTTCATGCGTCTACCTCTTAATAGAATAAGATGATTCAGTAGTTATATATAATCATCTCTACTACTATACTTAGATTAAATCCTAGTGTGATCTATGTTCATACCTATGTTGTAATTTCCTTCGTGGTAATATCTTGGTGGTATTCTTCTGTGTGGTGTACCTATGTGGTGCATACCTCTGTGGTATTCCTTCCATTGTGGAACTGTTGAGATTTGGGATTTTTGGATGGACCTTTTGTTTAATCATGATTGAGATGGGTATAATTGATAACTTAGGTATATGTATGGGTGTATACCTAAGTAGGGTTGTCCGTCGATTTAATGATTTGTGGATTTTATGGGACCTTGAGGTTCTCGGGGTCCCTACTGAGTATCATTATACCCACCCCAGCATGGGCTATGCCTACACTTTGTTGTGTTTGATGCAGGCGACAAACATTGCTGATCGAGGCTGAGGTTTCCAAGAGAGGACGGTGCCAGAGGTGGACCATATGGCGTGTCGGTACCTAGAGGAGACGGGCAGACTTGGAGTGCTGAGGAGGTGATCTATACCTACCCTTCATGTAGGAACCTCGGAGGACGTCCCAATAGCTATATTTATCATTCATAAATTGTATTGAATTTTAGTTAAACTTGTACCTTTATTTTTGGGCATTTATTTCAGCCACTCATACTTTTAGCACTCTTTTTTTCTATACAGTTTACTTGTCTCTGAATCTCAATGTGTGCTTGGTTGAGTGTGTTTACAGGATATAAATGCAATGTCGTCCCAGTGTTAGGGGATACGCCTTCCGGTGCTAGTCGCCAGCCCCTGGCCTATGGATGACGGGGTTGGGGTAGTTACCGAACGGGCCCTAGGGGATGGGTCCTGACAAATTTTTATCCAAGGAGTCAGTTCGACCATCGAAAATTGGACTCTAACATTTTTTTTAACGACAATTGTGTTAAGTGTTGTGAGTGTGGTTATCAGTTTAGGGAATCTAGTGTTGGTGCGACAGCCGACATATCCATACACCAGGACCCAGTCTTTGGATTTCCAACTCAGTGCACAAAAACACTGATTGCGTGTGTGATTTCAAGAGTTTTCTTTGTGATCTTTTTTGAGACAGCTCACCAAGAATAACTGTTTGACTGTGTCACACCTGTTTATTTTCAGGATGCCTCCACGCGGGCAGCTAGCCAGGTTTCCCATTATAGTACGCAATGATAGCCCACTGAGTGATGTGGCCTTTGTGCAGGGCCCCTTTTAGTAGATTCACTAGTATAGGCACCAGCGATACCATTACCCATTGAGGCACCGATGCCACCAGCCCTAGCAGTGGAGGGTGCACAGCTCATGAGCACATTTCATGAGTTCTAGCACCAGAGGCCACCTAGGTTCAGGGAGAGGTGGACCCACAGGTGGTTGGGGATTGGTTGGAGGCCATTGTGAGAGTCTTTTGACTGGTAGAGACACTCGATGATATCATAGTGATCCTGTCCTCCAGTATTCTACAGGAAGATGTAGGTAGATGGTAGAGCTTTATGCTCCCGGTTCACGATGAGGTGACACTTCTCTGGAAAGAATTTGAGAGCCTGTTTCATGCAGAGATTGTCCCAGTGACTCTTTGCGTAGTGCGCATACCATAGCTTCTTTATTTGCAGCATGATATCTTGAATATGGCTTAGAACTCATCTAGGTTCACTAACCTCTCACACTACTCTACTAATATGGTACGAAACCCATTTTTTAGGGTCCGAACCATTGATTAGGGACTCAGGTGGGAGATCAGTGCTTCGATGATTTCTCTCAGCATCCCGACGTTGGCATGGGTGTTAGAGCGAGCCCTCTTAGTAGAGAGTTCTCTTGTTGAGAAGTCACTAACAGTGACACCCACCACTGAAAGTCACATAACGGAGTCTTCTAAAACTAGAAATAGGAAGGTGTCACATTGGTTCAAGAGGACTAGACCCACATGTGGATGACCGCATGACTCATGATCCATTGTGCGGGGCACCAGAGACAGAGTCATTCATGTGAGGAACATGTAATGTTTTACAGGTGGCGGGCAGGGTCACATGGTTCGTGACTGTCTGACCCACCATAGGGATGATCAACAGATGGTCAAGGTACTTCCCATGCAGAGACAGAGGTTCTAAAAAGGAGGTCCATAGGGAGCAGGTAGATATGGATGAGGAGCTGGCCGCGCTGCTGGGTGTGAGCGATGATTCAGGATGTTACTACCACTACCACTAGGAGGTCCACCCTGACCATATGGAGTAGGTGGAAAGGGGAGATCTTTGCTCTACGCAGCATAGTACTATGATCATGGTGCTATAGAGATGATACGAGGTACGATATGTGTTTACTCCACCATATCTCCAGTACTAACATACATATGTTCTAGTCATTCTTAAATTTCCACTGCCCTTGTTCGGAGCTCAGAGATTCCAACAGATCCGTTGGATCGATCCTTATGGATAAAGACTCTTACGGGAGATGATTCGATGATTACACACTGGTTTCGATATTGTAAGATTACTCTAGGATGTGAGAGATTCTACTGGGATATCTTAGTAGCGGCGTCAAGGCCTTAAGATGTCATCTTGGGTATGAACTGGTTATCTACGGTCCATGCTCAGATTGAATGTATTCAGCACAATGATTTGTCTGTCCACACGGATGTGACCAGGTTTACCTTAACCGAAAATGAGGGAGACTTTATAGCATCAGATAGACTTATCCAGAGGAGAGTGCAGCCGATCACTTATTAGTCGTCTAGCCTTACCCTCCGAGTGGTTGATGTGAAGAGTCCAAGATATCTTGTAGTGGTGGACCAATACACAGATGTCTCCCTTGATGATGTTCTGGGTCTACCTCCTCATAGAGAGGTGGTCATTTACATTGACTTGTACCCTAGGACAAAACTGATATCTACACCAGCATATCAGATGGCTCCCATGGAGCTTCGTGAGCTGTGGGTACAACTAGAGGACTTATAGGGGATGTGATTCATTCAAACCAGTGCTTCTCTTTGTGCTGTCACTATTTTTTCTTGAAGAAGGAGAATGATATCATGAAGCTATGTGTTGACTATCGGCGCCTGTACCAAGTGACCATGAAGAACAGGTACCCACTCTCGAGGATTGGCGACCTCTATGACTAGCTGAAGGGAGAATTATGTTTCTTGAAGATAGACCTTAGATCAGGCTATCACATGTTTAGAGTGCAGGATGAGAATGAAAAGAAAATAAATTTCAGATGATGGTACAACTAGTACGAGTTCATGGTTATGCCATTCGGTGAGACCAACACCCAATAGTGTTCATGGGACTCATGAATAGGATCTTCTAGCCATACCTTGTTAACTTTGGATTTTTCTTCATTGATGAAATTATGATCTACTCGACTACTGAGGAGGAGAATTGTAATAATTTGAAGATAGTTCTGGACACACTCCGAGAGCACCAAATGTATGGTAAGCGCTCGAAACACCTGTTCTGGATCCGAGAAGATCACTTTCTGGGACATGTTATCTTAGAGGCTGGAGTTGTAGTGGATCCAGCGAATATTGAGGCGGTACTTGCTTGGGAGCCACCTAGGAGTGTGATGGAGGTACAATGGTTTTTGGGATTTGCTGGATACTAACAGTGGTTTGTGCCAGATTTATCTAGAGTTGCATCTCCTTTATCAGCATTGGTGAAGAAGGGGAATTCCTTCATTTGGTGGGAGAGATGATGGAAGAGTTTTCAGGAGCTGTGGCAGAGGCTGACTAGTTCCCCCATATTGAGGCTTCTGGAGGTGGGGCGTAGGGTACATAGTCTCATGCGACGTATCAGAGACCGGGATCAGATGTGTCCTGATGTAGGAGAGAGTAGAGAGTGCATATTGTTCTCGACGGCTGAAAAAACATGAACAAAACTACACAACCCATGACTGGGATTTAGCAGAAGTGGTTTTCACCTTGAAGATATGGTGACATTACTAGATGTATGAGCTTTTTACAGTCTACTCGGATGACAAGAGTCTCAGGTATATCTTCTCTTAGATGGACCTGAACCTAAGACAACGATGATGGGTTGAGTTTCTCTAGGACTGTGCCATTGATATTTTATATACTCCAGGGAAGGGGAATGTTGTAGTAGATGCACTCAGTAGGAGATCTGGTATGCAGATTCTATGAGAGGTGAAGAAGTATCTGGCCACTTTGCAGATATCCTCTATGGATCGAGATGGAGCAGTTTTTCTTCAGTCTCCTAAAATCACTCCCCCACCTCTTTAGTGCGTCCGTGAGGCGCATCGTGGGGAAACTGACTGCGAGGCCTGATGATCTCTGATATCCATAGGACATGCACTTGATGGATTTTCTGATAGTGGGGAGTACGACATTTTTTCAGAGGATGTACCTAGGTACTGGTATCACATCTAGAGGAAGTGTTGAGTGAGTTCCACACATCCCCTCTAGAGGTAAAACCATAAGTGGAGAAGGTGTACTAGGATCTCCAATGATAGCACAAGTGGCTGGGAATTATGAATGCAGTAGCCGTGTTTTTCTCTTAGTGCATCACTTGCAGCAAGTGAAGGAAGAGCATCAGGTACCATCAGGATTGGTTTATCTTTTAAAGGTCCCAGAGGGGAAGTGTGATGGGATATACATAGACTTCGTGACGGGACTTCCACATTCATTCAGGGGTTATGATTATATCTAGATGATCGTTGAGCGACTCACCATGTTGGCCCACTTCCTACCGATCAGAGAGCTGGGTTCAGTAGAGAGCCTGGGGCGCCTCTATGTGTAGGAGATTGTGTGGACAAATATATTACCATAGACGATTGTCTCTGATCGTGATGCACATTTTACTTTACGGCTATGGGAGGGGTTGCAGGAGGCTTTCGAGACGCAACTTTATTTGAGCACCACCTTCAATCCTTAAAAGGTTTTCCAGACTAAGCGGACTATTCTGACCCTCAAGGACATGCTACGTGCTTGCGCTCTCTACATTGGTCACAGCTAGGAGGATCACTTTCCTTTGGTGGAGTTTTCATAAAACAACAACTATCACCCCACCATTGGGATGGAATCTTTCGAGGCTTTGTACGACTGACCTAGCAGTTTTCCATTGTACTAGAATGACCCAGGGGAGTCAACACTATTGGGAACAGTGATGGTAGAAGCTACCACAGTGAAAATGCAGACCATCCAGCAGTGGATGAAGACTACACAGAGTAGGTAGACGTCTTATGCCGACATGAGACGAAGACCTCTGGAGATTAAAGATGGTGACCATGACTTCTTACGAGTCTCACCCTGACAAGGTTTGAGGAGGTTTGTCCGGGGATGCAAGTTATCTCGGAGGTTCATCGGACCCTTTCTAGTCTTCAGCAGATTTGGCGTGGTGGATAACCGCTTAGCACTTCCCCGTCAATTGCACTGGGTGCACGACACCTTCCACATTTACCTATTGAGGTGATACGTTCAAGACTCATCCCCCATCATCGACCACAGTGACTTGGACATTGATGATGAGGTGATTTTTATGGAGGTTCCATTATTGATTGAGGATCGACAAGATCATGTACTTCATGGGTGGTCGATACCTCTGGTGTGTGTTTACTGGTAGCACTTGCACCTCCATGAGAGCACAAGGTGGTTGGATTCTCATATACATGGTTAGTACCTCCAATTGTTTCCTTAGTTTGAGTTATGTCTTACGGGGACGTAGAGCCCTGAGGTGCGGATATTTTAAGGAGCCCGAAATTCCATGTAATTTTTTTAATTATATGAATATTTTACAAGTCTGGAAAAATTGACCGCATGTGATTCTGAGGCCCAGAGTGCCCGAAATAAATTTCTGAACTTTTTTTGGGAACGTTCAGTAAACGTACGAGCATGGTTTTTCTAACTTTTAAACTATTGCTCGAAATTGAAATCTAAGGACACCGTTAAAACCACAGCGCCGTTATTCGCTTAAGGAGATCTTTACCTTGACTGCAGTAGGTCGAGGGTGAAAGATAGTTTTTCACTTTTTCGTGGAAATAAAAATACAATAAAAGAAAATTATATTTTTTTGGTTGAAAACACCCTTTTGAATGTTATGGAGATGGGGACCACCGATCCTAAAGCCCCCAATTTTGTATTTAATAGCGAGGACCACCCGAACCCTCTTAATGGTGGAGAAACCTATACAATTCCCATTAATTCATTCCTCCTATTAAATTGAGACAATTAATTGAGACAATTAATTATGCCAATGTGGTACAATTAATTATTCCTAAAATCAATTTTGACACCAATTAAATTGATAGACATTAATTAAAATTATATTGGCACCTCATTTATTTGGGAGGACTCATTGGCAAAGGATAAGGGGAGAATTTGTGGAAGATATTCTCCAACGATGAAAACATTTTTCCTTTTTAGTGAAGAAATTCTCTTCCAAATGAAGAAATCCATCTCCATCAAATAACATTCTTCAGAGCCAAGTAATTTGACGACGCATGAGCCCAACATTGGAAACATGTTGTAGAGGTGATGATCGTTGGAACCCTCTTCACTTTCACCATTTTTCATCTCGCGACACATCGACGAACCGAAGTCCAATCATCCCACCTCATAGACTTCAATAAAATTTCGAGGTAGGGTTTGATGTTTTAAATTTCCCCATTACCCATTATTTAAAATTCATTATGATTCATGAAATATTTGAGCGACATGCAACCGTTCTAACGTGGGGGGAGGGGGGCGGGGTGCCGTCCAAACGAACATGGACCGACCACTCCGAAAATCTTGTTTAATTTTTGTTGTTCATTTCTTGATGGGGGAGGACGGCAACCGGTTCTAGAGATTGGCACCGGTGGGACACAAGAGTGGCAGTAAGACGCACATTGGGGATTTCAGCGTGCATCCAGGGTGCCCGATGAGGAAGGGTCGCAGATGGTGCCACAACGACGAAGGTAAGACGGCCGGGTGAGTCGACCACTGATGAAGGAGCGTCGCATGACCGCGCTGTGTGGAGAGGACGACTGGCGATCTGGACAACCCTGACATACTACCTCACTATGGCCTCCCTGCCACACCACGGGCTGCCCAGGCTAGGCCGCCAGGACAGGTAGCCCAGCACAGGTCGGGCCGGGTTGGACTGGACCCCGACCGGTTTCGACCCTATACATTCTTCCTGCCACATCTTCAGCTTCGGGCATCCGTCTGACGAACCTTCTATGGTGTTGGAAACCCTGGAGCAATTTGATCCTTTTGGTATACCCAACATGTAGATTGGATGATGTTGGGGTGCAATTAGGTTGGATAAAAAAAAAATTGAACCAGGACCTTGAGACTAAAAGGCCAATAACATAAAAACCCGGTGTTCGATTGACGTGTTTTCTATTGCGTTGAGACCCCTATGACATGGTGGTCATTTGGGATACTTTTTTCTGGGACTTCTTGGTAGTTAGAGTATCATCCAATATCATGAGGAGTGGACTCTCTCAGAGATGAGCAAGCTTAGTACGTGTAATCTATAGCTGGCTGTGGCGATGAACAAGGATCATGTGTGAGTCTGAAAGAGTACTATGATCATGTGTTGGTCTGATGATGTACTAAGAACATTTGTAGCAGTGGAAATGTACTAGGATCATGTGTTAGTATGACGAAGTACTAGGATCCAGTATTGGTCCGACGGAGTACTAGGATCCTCTACGGGTCTGACGATGTACAAGGATCATGTGTGGGTCTAACGAAGTACTAGGATCACGTGTGGTTCTAACTATGTACTTCGATCCTGTGTGGTATTATAGAGTACTAGGATTCTGTGTGTGCCTGACGATGTACTAGGATCTTATATGGGTCTGATAGAGTACTAGGATTCTGTTCGGGTCTGAAGATGTACTAGGATCCTGCATGGGTGTGATAGAGTACTAGGATCATGGGTGGGTGTGACGATGTACTAGGATCATGTGTGGGTATGACAGAGTACTGGGATCCTGTGTGGGTCAGAAGATGTACTAGGATCATGTGTGGGTCTGCTAGATTATTAGGATCCTATGTGGGTCTGACGATGTACTAGGATCCTGTGTGGGTTTGACGATGTACTATGATCCTGTGTGGGTCTGATGATGTACTAGGATCCTGTGTGGGTCTGACAGAGTACTAGGATCATGTGTGGGTCTGAAGAGTTACTAGGATCAATTGTGGGTCTGATGGTGTACTAGGATCCTGTGTGGGTGTAAATATTTACTAGTATCCTCTATGGTTCTGTAATTTGGGATCCTTTATGGTTTTACCTATTAATAGAGTAAGATGATTCAGTAGTTACATTTAATCATCTCTATTACTATACTTATAATAAAAACTATTGTGAGCTGATTTCGTACATGTGTGGTACTGTCCTTCGTGGTAATATCTTGGATGTATTCTTCTGTGAGGCATATATGTGTGGTACATACCTTTGTGGTATTCCTTCCATTGTGGAACAATTGAGATTTCAGATTTTGGGTTGGACCTTGTGTTTCTTCATTATTGAGATGGGTATACTTGATAGCAATAGTATATTTATAGGCATATACCTAATTAGGGTTGTTAGTTGATTTCAAGCGTTGTGGTTTATCCTTTATGAATTTTATGAGACCTTGAGGGTCTTGGGGTCCCTAATTAGTATCGTTATACTCACCCCTTCACGGGATATGACCACACCTTGTTGTGTTTTATGCAGAAAATAGATAGTGTTGATTGATGCTGAGGGTACCAGGACTGGACGGTGCCATAGGTGGACCATACGACGTTTCGGTACGTAGAGGAGACGGGCGAACGTGGTGTGGGGAGGAGGTGATCTGTACCTACCCTTCAGGTAGAAATCACAGAGGACGTCCCAATAGATGTCTTTCGCATTCTTCAGTTGTAGTGTATTTCAGTTGTACTTTTGTGTTTACTGTTGGTCTTGTATTCTGGCCCCTCTTACATTCAGCACTGTTTTTTCTATATAGTTTACTTGTGTTCGTATCTTGATGGGTTCTTGGTAGAGTTTTTTTACAGGATATAAAGGCAATGCCTCCCCAGTTTTTTGGGATACGCCTTTCGGTGCTTGTAACACCCCGAGATTTTATAAGGTATATTATTTTTAATCTCATTCATATCTTCTACTTTACAATACACCAAGATTATCTTATGCTATAGGAAGCACCGTATTAGATTGCAGTATACGCAACATTATTCTTCGCTCGTGTTACACACAAGTTCATGTTTGTTTTGTAGAAATTATTCTACGCAACATTAAGTATATATTTTGTTGAATGTATTAAAGATACAAGTTTTGAATTATGTTATATGAATCACCAATGGGAGATTTCACTACACACAACCCTGAACTAGCTTGTATTACACGCAATCACGACCTTCCTCGATAGCGTGTGTCGTACGCAAGAGTAGGTTTCACTAAACAACGATATATGGTTATAATATTATCACAAAATATCCATTATGAATAGTATTAATTAAATTTTGAATTTTATAACATTATTATTCATCTTACTCATTTTATAGAACATGGTATGAGAATAAAATAAATTTTTTGGGTAAAATAAGTATTTTAAAAAAAATGTAGTTTTGCCGCCATTTAATGGTGCACCCACATTAAATCTAGTTTTTGACATCTTTATAAGTTCAATTTTACAAAATAAAATTATTCTTTGGAATCATGATATAAAATTTTACCTTGGATAAATTTTTTATATTATTCTGATAACTTTCATATTTTAATAAATAGTAAAAACATAGTATATTTTAATTAAAAACAAATTTTTTTTCATCGTAATAATTTATGTGGTTAAATTATAATATTTAATGTTTTAAAATTATAAATAGAATATTTTTTTACCATTTAATATAATGTATGTCATTATCATTGATTTTACACTTAATTCGTAGGTTAAATCAATTCAAAATTTTGCAATGTTTTAAACAAAAACCTGTTTTCTTTCGAAAACAGAATTAATTCTAATTTAATTTCTTCAACATCTATTTTTTGAATTTGGAAAAAATAGATTCAATATTAGGATTCAGTGGGTCTAAATTATATTAATGGACTACTTTTTATTTTTGGGCATTATGAATAGTTATAAAGGTAAATTTTATTTACCATAGTAAAAGGTAAATCGGGTAATTAAGTGTAAATATACTATTATACAATTACCCTTACACTTGCCTTAATACAATTGGATGATTATATTTCGTCATAAGTCATATTTTGGTCAAAATGGAATCCATTAGAACCCACTTGTAGGTGATTAAGACCTTTAGTTTATTCTATTTAAGGTAAAGTGAAATATGTCTCACTCAAACTTTAATAATTGAAGTATTTTTAATATAAGGTTATACAGAATATAAACTTGGATATAAATACTCATTTGAAAGATAAAATGATTTTCTTTATCATTGTAATTTATTTTTACTTTTTAAGAGTAATTTATTTACTTTATTAGTTTATACATTAATGATGCAGAAATTATTTATTTAGTAAAAAAACCAATAATATTGTTTTTATTGAAATAGTAATACATATTAAAAGGCTCAAAAACCTGAAAAAAAACGTATTGGTAGTGTATATATAAACCATAATAATTCAATGACAGAATATATGACCGTTTGGATTCTTCTAAAAGTGATTATGACACTTATCTTATTTTATTTTATATGATGTCAATGTTTTCAAATTAAAAAGTTAATAAATATATCATTTTAAAATTTGGGTGTTTTAGAAGCTAAATCAGAATAAATGTATTCTTATGAAATATATTAGATTTATCATCATCCTAGTATTTTATTGTTAATTTTTATGCAACAAATAAGTATATTTAATAATTATACAAAAATGATGTAGTAATTATATTATTAAGAGAAATATCAAATAAATGGTTTTACAAATAGTAAAATAAATATTATATGAACTCTTTAATGTGATCAACTAATTTTATTGACTTCTATGACATTTTATAAACCTATTTAATATTTTATTTTGAATATATCCCTTGTGTGGATTTAATTTAAATTCAAATAATTCAATAGTGTCAAAATTGACACATTTGTAATTTTATAAAGATAACATATTATTAAATTGATTAAAAATCACAAAAATATTTAAAAATTATAAATTGAAATTTATATATTAATAAATGTCATGAATTATCAAATTATGGATAATTCACAGCACACAAGTAAACATTTATAACAATTTAAAATTAAGAATCTTATTACCACAAATAAACATTAATAGATTAAATAACGATAAATCATGTAGATAATGTTTAAAATAAATTCCCTAAATGTCTAAATATTTTTGTTTGATCTGATTAATACCCTAAATAATCTATTATTCGAATATGAGTCATTTTTGGAGGTTTTTTAAGTGGGTTTAGATTTATTATAAATTAATATTTTTATGATTTCCAAAGGTACCCCTCTCCTCCCTTATAAAAAGGGAACCCCTTCCCACTTCTTTTCACACCCTTTTGAGCCGTCAATATTAGTATAACACTTCCAAATTCTCTTATATATTTACCTAGAAACATCCTAGAGGTTCTGGTAATCTTCAATGACCATCTTTAGTGCCCAAAGAGGAAGTTAAGAAGAGGCGCTTCAAAGAAGAGGTAATGTTTGTTACTGATTATTTCAACATTATTTCTTCTTCTACTTATTCATCTTTAGTTGTTTCATTATGAAGTAATAACAATAGTATCACTCATATAACTATATGTTATTATAAATATGAAACAACACTATTTCACCTTTTATCCATCCTACGGAACACGAAATCACCGCGCGTGCGTACATATGGAATACCGTCTCCACGTCATGGTGTCATCTGTTTTCAACCAAAACCATACTTGGATAGGTATAATGGTGTAAATAAATAACTATATATGATTATTTTAAAGTGATATTTATTCTGAAATATTATACATATACTTCAATACAATTCCATGATCATGGGAATGATATCATCGCTCGTGCGTATGTACGGACTACCGTCTCCATGACGCGATGAGATTCATTATCCATGTTAACCATTCATGAATGATTACAAAGTATATATAATGAATAATAATGAAATATATGACATAATAATGATACTGGATTTATTTATATATATATTTCTGTCATCTAATTAATCCATTCAATTCAATAAGGAAACAAAAATAGTGTTCATGCGAATGTACGACCTACCGTCTCCATGAACGGTGTATTTCATTCCATTTATCGATCTATCATATAAATATGTATATGATGAATATATATTATATATAAATCATGTTTTAAATTTTTAATTATGTAAAAATGTATATAAGTAATAATATCAAGAACAACAAGTCAAAACACGTACGATAAATGAAACAATTTTACCCAAAATGCGGCTTTAAAATGGAATGTACAAAAGAATGAGTAATATAAAGTCATAAGATAATTATATTTGATATCATAACAATGAATATGATTTTTTAATAAGTCAATGACATTATTTAAATCATTATACAGGAGGTTCATATATGTATGAATCAAATCAGACCTAAGGTAAGGGATGATTTTTCAATTTTATTTTTATCCGAGATTGTTTATTCATAAGTATTTAATGGGGTGTTATTTTTCATCCATGTACATAAAAATGTTTTTCATAAAGTGTTTAATATACCTACATGTTTTTTTAAAGTCATTTTTACCCCTACATTCCTTTTACTTTGTGTTATGGAAGCAATCTTTCTTCTGTTTACCATACATGCTACTTTTTGGCTTTTTCGTTAAAAGGACGAGAATAATGTTTTCTTTAACTTATACGGCATTGATGGATTTTTACAGTTTTATGACACCTTATTTTCATGAAGTTTAATCTACATGATTTAATTACTATTTTCAACAAAATCATTATCTTTTAAAATTCCATGGCATTTTGTGAAAAGAAAATGATTTTGAATAAGAAAGGATATTTTCATCAAGAATTCATTTCAAGTGTCTTATCAAAATCATTTTCCATCTAAGATTACATTATTTCATATGAGTATGTTTCAATTATAACGTATCTATGATTTACATGGTTTCACTTTTATTATGATGAAATTTTATCCATTTTTTATATGGATTATGTTATGATGGGATGATTTTTATGAAACCCATTCTATTCATTGGGTTATGATGAATGATTTATATTTATGTTGTGGAACAAGTAAGAATGATTTAATTATGAGATGGGTGGGACCTATATATCCCTCCAATATATTGGGTAATATTTTATATCTCACGATATAGACAAGGTTGGAACGATAAGTTAATCAGGTTCAGTGTTACAGGACTGAAATGAGGAGTGAACACAATTCAAAAAGAGACTTTGTCCACTAAGATGGTCTTGGCAGCAATGCCTTGGATACTATGGAAATCATAACATGTTCTGAATGGTTTCCATAATTTCATGTTTTATTCCCATTATATTTTTTCATTATTGATGTTCCATTATGATATATTCCTTATGTACTTCCATGATTTATGTCTTTGCTCATGATTTTGATGTTCAAATTTGATGTTCATGTGTTTGCTTTCAAATGTTTATGGATTGTTTTATGTTCACTATGTATTCACTTATTTGGAATTTGAGCTCATCCTTTTTATGTTTTCTTTTTCCCAGGATATAACGAAATGTTTTAGGTAAGAAAAAAAAGAAAGATCTTTAGGGGTGATGTTGATGATCTTTCACAAAGATTAGAAGATTATGTTCCATGTTTCCAAAGGCACTAAACTATTACGGTTATTTGGTGTCTGCTTTTGTTATTTATTAAGTATTCCACAAAAGTAATGTAATTTCCATGTACGTCAAGCTTTGGGTCTCTACAGTCTGTATCAGAGGCAAAGGTTTAGTTAACCATTGGAAACTAGGATGCGAAATCTTTGGTGAGATCCATAGAGATATTTCTAAGTTATGTCTAGGGATGTCCCTAAGGTTAAGTATAAGTATAGGTTATAATACTATAATTATGGTAACGATCATAGAATTAAACCTTTGATATTATATTTTGACGGTACTCCCCCTTTATTATGTTGTTTTCCCCAGGATGATTTTTTCCTCCCACGCTATTCATTTTGGGATTTAGAAGATGGATGGAACCAGAAGGAACCGTGTTCATCAATGTAATGGACAATGCAATGATTTTACTCCTGAACAACCAAATGTGATGGGAGATGGAGTAAAAAATCTTATTGCTATACTTACACAATCTATGAATCATTTTGGACTTCCAAATGAGCAGATATGGGAACAATATTCTATTGAGTCCTTCATGAGGCAACGCCCACCTTCTTTTAGTGGGTCTTCTGATCCACTTGTTGCTGAACAATGGATCAGTACCATTGAAAAGATATTTTCCATACTTGGTTGTTCAGATCATGAAAAAGTCATTTTGGCTATTTACCGTTTAGAAGGTGAAGCAGACCAGTGGTGGACTATAATTAAGAATACAATGCCCTGAGATGAAATTGAATCCATGGAATGGGATGAGTTCAAGAACTTATTTTTCAATATGTACATCCCTCGTATTCTTCGAACAAAGATGCAAAAGGATTTCCTTGAGCTTAATAAAAAGGATTATAAATCTGTTGGCATATACGAGGTGAATTATACAAGGCTTTCAAGGTTTGCATCTGGATTTATCATCCAACCTGAACGTAAAGTTGATCGATTTTTCAGTTGATTAAAACCAAGTCTTCGAAGGTAAATAGCTATAAGAGACTTTAGTATCTATGAAGAAATTGTGTAATGTTCTATCATGATAGAACTGGAAGTTGGTTCTACATATCCATCTCATTATTTTGACAAGAAACAAAAGATGTAGTTCAAGGAGAAATCTCAGAATAATGGTGAAAACAAGATGAATGTCTCTTTATGATAAAAGTGTGGAAAGAAGCATGGTGGAGATTTCCTAAAAGGTACTAGAAAGTATTTTTTATGTGTGGAAAAGAAGGTCATCGAGTAGTTGATTGTCGATGTAATGGGAAAAAAGGTTTCTAATGATTTGAATAGAGAAAAGTCTATAGAGAACTCTCCACCAACACTTCAATTATTCAAGTGCAAGGAAATGGGGCATTATGCTAATAAATGACCTAATCCAATGGTTAGTGATGATCGACATGAGCAACCACTTAAGGAAAAGGGCAAATAGAAGTCAATTGCAATCACTACTGGAGATGATGAATATGAAAATGATATGGTGGAATGATTATGTGTTTATGTAATGGGATTCCAAAATAATTTTGTATATAGTAGCATAGAATATTGGAATATTTATGTATTGGTCTATTGTTAATTTCATTAATTTTATGGTACTGGTAAACAAGGAATGTGATTGAAATATTTTTGGACAGATGATGATATGCACATAATGAAGGGATAAAGAGAAGATGAAATGAGCTCATATATGGAAAAAGTTATATCGTGGTTTGATTATATAGAAATTTTGGAATTTTGGAATGTGGAAAGTGTTAAATTTTAATATCATTCATGTTTTAAGTAAGGTTCAATGGGTATTCATTTTTCCCGATATGACAAGATTAAGGTATTCACATGTTTGGGATGCAATCAAAAAGATATATCTTGTGATATCTGAGGGATAAATGATGATATTCACATGATCGGTAGATGACATTTCTAGTAATTATTTTCTTTATACTATGAGCTTGGACAGAAGTATTTTGAATAAGCCTAAAAATTGGAATGGATTATGTTGGACATAAGTAATTATTTTTTAAGGCTCAAACTTTTTTTCAATATTATTTTTGTTATTTTATAATAATGTAGTTTTAGAAAAAGATAAACTTGTAGAATGAGCGACAACCCGTCACGTCGGACAAGGTTGTGGGAATCGAACCCACAACTAAAGTACGACATGATTTTATTATATACCACTGGCCTACAAAAAGTCCCTAGTTAGTATAAATTGGTTTTAATATATTAAGTGGTATGAGATATGAAGTATAAGTCCATTTTTGGAACCATATACAATTAATGGACTTATGTGTATTTAATATCTTTTGCTAACCTTTTGTTTGAAAAAGATGGAATGAATCTCCATTCTATCACATGATCTGCTAACACTTCACGGAAGACAAATTCAACTTCATTTCTTTAAGAGATGATGTGGAAATTGTTCGAGGCATAAACAACATTGAGGTTGTACCAAAATCAAGTAAGTATTTCTTTTAATTATTCTTCAACATTAAGTGGATGATCCTAAAAACAAAAAATGTTGTCCTAATGTCCTCATAAGAAATTAATTATATGGTACCTTAAATCAACACAAATATATGGATTTGTGATTGATGGATTTTTCATAGCCATGTTCTCTACCACTCTCTATCATAACTTCATGGTTAGATTTCTCTTCCATATCCATATTATCACCAATGTTGTCCTATGTGGAAACCCACTGTTGAGTTACATTGGTTGACCGTTATGATTCTAACATCCCTTTTTAAAATGAAGTTTTTGTATTCCTTTTTATGATGTGGGTTTCTATTAAAACTTTCGAGTAATAAACCATTTATAACTCCAACGAATTTCGAAGGAGAAATTCATTTTAAGGTGGGTAGAATGTGACACCCCAAGATTTTATAAGTTATATTCTTTTTAATCTCATTCATATCTTATATTGTACGCTACACCAATATTATCTTGCACTATACGCGACATCGTATTATCTTGTAGTATACGTAACACTATTCTTGGCTATTGTTACACACAATTTCAAGTTCATTTTGTAGAAATTATTCTACGCAACATTATGTATAGATTTTAATTAATTTATAAATGAAATAAGTTTTGAATTTTTTTTACGCAACACCAAAGTGAGATTTCACTACACACATCCCAAACCTAGCTTGCATTACACACAATCGCGACCTTCCTCGATAGCGTGTGTTGTACGCAATACCGGGTTTCACTAAACAAAGATATATGGTTATAATATTATCACGAACTATCCATTATTAACAGTATTAACTAAATTTTTAATTTTATAACATTATTATTCATCTTACTCATTTTATAGAATATGGTATGAGAATAAAATAAATTTTTCGGGTAAATTAAGTATTTAAAAAAAAACATTTTTTCCGCCTTTTGATGGCGCACCAACATTAAATCTAGATTTTACATGTTTATAAGTTCAATTTTACAAAATAAAATTTTTATTTGGAATCATGATATAAAATTTTTCCTTGGATAAATTTTTCATATTATTCTGATAACTTTCTTATTTAAATGAATAGTAAAAACACGCTATATTTTAATTAAAAAAACTTGTTTTCATCGTAATACTTTTTTTGGATAAATTATAATATTTAATGGTTTAAAAGTATAAATAAAAAATATTTTTACCTTTTAATATAATTTATGTCATTATCATTGATTTTACATTGAATTCGAACGTTAAATCAATTCTATCTTTTGCAATGTTTTAAACAAAAACCCGCTTTCTTTCGACAACGAGATTAATTTTAATTTAATTTCTGAATCTTCTGTGTATTGAATTTGGAAAAATGGATTCCATATTTGGAATCAGTGGGTCCAAATTATATTAATATATTACTTTTTATTTTTGGGCATTATGAATAGTTACTACGGTAAATTTTATTTACCGTAGTAATATGTAAATCGAGTAATTAAGGGTAAATATAATATTATAAAATTACCATAACACTTGTATTAATACAATTGGATGATTATATTTCGTCCTAAGACAGATTTCGGTAAAAATGGAATCCATTATAACCCACTTGGAGGTGATTAAGACCATTAGTTTATTTTATTTAATGGAAGGTGAAATATCTCTCACTCAAACTTTAATAATTAAAGTATTTTTTATATAAGGTTATACAGAATATAAATTCGATTATAAATACTCATTTAAAAGAATTAATGTTTTTATTTATCATGGTAATTTATTTGTTATTTTTAAGAGTTATTTAATTACTTATTAGTTTATACATTAATGATGATGAAATTATTTATTTAGTAAAAAAATAAATAATATTGTTTTTATTGACATAGTAATATATATTAAAGGGCTCACAAACCTAGAAAAAACATATTTTTATTGTGTATATACACCATAATCATTTAATGACTGAATATATGACCGTTTTGAGTCTTCTAAAAGTGATTATGACACTTATATTATATTATTTTATATGATGTCAAAGTTTTTATCGTCATAATTTAATAAATATAACATTTTAAAATGGGTTTTTTCGAAGATAAATCCGAATAAATGTATTATTATGAAATATATAAGATTTATATTCATCATAAGATTTTTGTTTTAATTTTTATGCAACAAATATGTATATTTAATAATTATACAAAAATGTTGTAGTAATTATTTTATTAAGAGAAATATCAAATAAATGGTTTTACAAATAGTAAAAAATATATTATATGAACTATTTAATGTGATCCAATAATTTTATATAATACAATGACAAGTTAGGAACCTAATAAATATTGTATTTTGAATATATCCTCTGTGTGGATGTAATTTAAATTCAACTAAATGAATAGTGTCAAAATTGAAACTATTGTTATTTTATTAAAATAAAATATTATTAAATTGTTTAAAAATCTCAAAAAAATTAAAAATTAAAAATTGAAATTTATATAGTCTAAATTTTCATAATATATATAATTATGGATAATTAACAGGACATATGTAATTATTTATAAGAATTTAGAATTTAGAATCTTATTACCACAAATAAAATTTAATAGATTAAATAAGGAAAAATCAAGTTGATAATGTTTAAAATAGATTCCCTACATGTCTAAATTTTACTAGTATATTATATTACAACCCTATATCATATAATCATCGAATATGAGTCATTTTTGGTGGTTTTTTATGTGAGTTTATATTTATTATAAATTAATATTTTAAAGATTTCAAAAGGTGCCCCGCTCCTCCCTTATAAAAAGGGAACCCCTTCCCACATCCCTTACACCATTTTGACCCTTCAAGCTCAGCCAAACCCTTCCAATTTTTCTTCTAAACTTCCCTAGAAACAACTTATATGTTCTGGTCTTCTTCAAAGACAATCATTAGTTCCCAAAGAGGAGGTTTAGAAGAGGTCCTTCAAAGAAGAGGTAATGTCCGTTACCGATTCTTTCAACATTATTTATTCTTCTACTTCTTCTTCTTTAGTTGTTTCATTATGAAGTAATAACATAAGTATCAATAATATAATGATATTTTATTATAAATATAAATCAAATCTATTTCACCTTCTATCCATCCTATGGAAACGATATCACCGCAAGTGCGTACGTACAAAATACTATCTCCACGCCGTGGTGTAATCTGTTTTCAACCACCACCTTACCTGGATTGGTATAATGGTGTAAATAATAACTATATATTATTATTTTAAATTGATATTGATTCGGAAATATTATACATATATTTCAATACAATTCCACGATCGTGGGAATGATATCATCGCTCGTGCGTACGTACGGACTACCGTCTCCACGACGCGATGAGATTCATTTTCCAAGTTAACCATTCTTGAATGATAATAAAGTATATATAATAAATAAGAATGAAATATATGACATAATAATGATACATTATTAATATATATATATATATATATATTTATGTCATCTACTTAATTCCATTCAATTCAATAAGAAAAAGAAAATAGTGTTCATGTGTACGTACGGCCTACCGTCTCCAAGAACGGTGTATTTCATTACATTTATCGATCTATCATATATATATGTATATACTGAATATATATTATATATAAATCATATTTTACATTATTACATATTTAAATCAGTATATAAATAATAATATCATGAACAACAAGTGGAAACACGTATGATAAATGAAACGATTTTACCCAAAATGCTGCTTTAAAATGGAATTTACAAATGAACGGGTAATATAAAGTCATAAGTGAACCATATATGATATCATAACAATTAATATGATTCTATAATAATTAAATGATATTATTTAAATCATTATACAGGATGTTTGGATACATACGATGCTTATCATACATAATGTAAGGGATAATTTTGCAATCACATTTTTATCCAAGATTTCTTATTCGTAAGTATTTACTGGTGTTGTATTTTTTATCCATGCCCATAAAAATGTTTCTCCTAAAGTTTTTAACATTCCTACATGTATGTTTAATGTCTTGTTTACCCCTCTTTGACTTTTACTTTGTTTTATGGAAGGAATATTTCTTTTGTTTACCATACGTGGTACTTTTTGACTTTTCTGTTAAAAGTATGAGAAGAATGATTTCTTTATCATATACGGCATAAATGAATTTTTACAGTTTTATAACATCTTCTTTTCATGAATCTTAATCTACAATATTTCATGACTATTTTCAACAAAATCAATTTCTTTTAAAATTGCATGGCATTTTGTGAAAAGAAAATGATTTTGAATAAGAAAGGATATCATCCTCAAGAATTTATTTCAAGTGTTTTATCAAAATCATTTTCCATCTAAGATGACATTACTTCATATGTGTATGTTTCAAGTATAATGTCTCTATGATTTACATGGTTTCACTTTTCTTATGATGAAATGATATCCATTTGTTTTATATGAATTATGTTATGATGGGATGATGTTTATAATACCCATTTTATTCTTTGAGTTATGATGAATGATTTAGGTTTATGTTGTGGCACAAGTAATAATGATTTCTTTATGAGATGGGTGGGACCTATATCTCCCTACAATGCATTGTGTAATGATTCATATATCATTATATGAACATGGATGGAATGGTAAGTTAATCCTGTTCAGTGTTACAGGACTGAAATGAGGAGTGAACTCAATTCAGAAATGGACTTTGTCCACTAAGATGGTCTTGGCAGCAATTCCTTGGCTACTGTAGAAATCATAACATGTGTTGAATGGTTTCCACAATTACATGTTTTATTCCCATTATATTTTATCATGGTTTATGTTCCATTATGATATATTCCTTACGTACTTCCATGATTTATGTCATTGCTCAAGATTTTGATGTTTAAATTTCATGTTCAATATTTTTTTTAAAATGTTTATGGATTGTTTTATGTTCTTTATGTTTTCCCTTGATGAGCATTGGAGCTCACCCTTTTTATGTTTAATTTTCATTAGTATATAGGTAAAGGTTTTAGGTAAGATTAAAAGGAAGATATTTATGGGAGATTTTGAGGATCTTTCAACATGATTGGAAGACATGTTCCACGTTTCCAAAGGCACTGAACTATTACTGTCCTTTGGTGTCTGTTTTTGTTATGTTATAAGTATTCTGAAAAAGTAATGTAATGTACATATACATCATGATTTGGGTCTCTACAGTTCTAGTCACAAGCCCTTGGCCTATGGAAGGCCAGATTGGAGTAGTCACGGAAGAGGCCATGGGGGACAGGTCTTGACAAAGTGGGGTAGCCTAGCTGGCTCACTTTCATGTGGTTGATCCATTCTCCCACAATGCCTAAATAATGAAGGATTTCATGGATGGATGATTTTTTGGGGAAAATTCCATTAATAAACCCTTATCCAATATTTCATATATTGTTAAATCTAAAAATTATAGATTAATGTAACTACATATGGACATATTATATTTAGTTTGGCATATGGAGTCCATCTCTATATGGAAAGAGTCAATACACTTATCATGGCCTTTGTTAAATATATTTATCCAAAAAATGATGGATTCATATGTTTTAAACATTTCTCACATAAAAAAAATTCTTTTTCACACAAGTCTTTGGAATTTAATATATGTTCAAGAAATCATCATGTTTTAAGGAAGGTGTACTGTTTAATCTTCACATCCAATGACATAAAGTGAATGTATAAAAATTATTTAAGAATAACCAATTCATTTGAAATCACTAAAAAAATATAAAGACAACATTTACAAAAAATGAATCACATATTATAACATCCCAAAATATTTTTAAAAGGAAAAATATAGTTGATAACCAATAAAACACATAACATTAAGCCTAAATGAACCATGAAATATTATTATTAAAATATGGCCATTATTACCCATAAATTAAATTAGAGGTTATAAATTAGATAAAATAATTTATAAAATAGATAATAGATTCCATTCAATATAAATTTACTGATAAATTATTAAGAAATAAACACTAATTTTTTAATGATGTAATTGTATTCTTCAAATATAGTTTTTCTAATGAACTGTTTTTATTTGATTTTTGTCAGAAAATATTATAATTAATTTCTATAAATTTGATAAATTATATTTTATAAATTTTAGATTATTTTTAAATTACTATATGATAATATTTTGAGATTAAATATATTATAATAATAAAAAAAGTATGTTTTTTAATGAATAGTTAAAATGATGTTGTTATTGAAAAATTTATTTTTATTTGCAGAATTTTAAAAGTTCCATTTTTGATCATTATTATTTCAAGTTAAAATTAACTAAAATAAAATTTTAATGGTCAAATTTTGTTAAATTTATTCAATTTTATTATTAAATTTAATATAAAACACTTTTTATAGATATGAAGGAATTATTATTAAAAATAAATTTTATATGTTCAACGTGTTTTTTATCATTAAAAATAAAATTGAATTCTATTTTTGATTTATTTTAATGAACATTATATACTATATAGACAATTAAATGATTTATCATTTCTCTATCATATTTTAGTTGTGGTTTTAGAATAAATCCAATTTTATTCTTAAAAATATATTTTTCTAAAAAGTGATTTTCATTGTTTTTTCACACTAATTTTAAACATATTTATGGAAATTTTAAAAAATGAATATTGAAAAATATATTCAATATTTGGAATGAGTATGTTGTAATATGGTAGATATTACCCTTTTATTTCTGTGAAATATGCATTGTTACCTTGATAAAAGTTATCACCTCTGTAGAGGGTAAATCAAGAAAATCTAGGTTAATCAAAAAGTGTCAAGGTAACTATTATTCATCTTAATTAATATTTAATGAAGTTAATTTAACCAAAATAATTCGAAAAATTTAATTTTTATGGTATATTTGTCCATGAAAATGACCTATATAATATTTAATCAAATAATGTTATAAATTTCAACTCTCTTAGTTTAACATATCTCCTATGTGTTCAGACAAGTATAAAATCACATGGGGAATGGAAAATGATATAAATTTTTAGAATAATAGATTTGTATTCTTGATGGTAATTTTTTTATTTTTCTATGATTCAATAATTAACTTCAATTCATTCATAATGCTAATACCTCATTTATTCAATTAATAGAAAAATAAATAAATGAATTTAAAAATATTAAAAGTAATATAATTTGAGAGATTTATAGTGTTAAAAAATTTTCATAAAAATTTAAATATTAGTGATATATAAAGGGATTATATTATAATTTCATCCTTTTCTTGTTTTATTTGAATCCAAATTAAATGAATATTTCCAAAATTGTTATTAATGATACTTTGTGGAAATAATATTTTTATTAATAATTTAATAATTTTGTAAAATATTAAATCGGAAAATTATAATAAAAAAAATATCATAAAAGAAATCCATTTTTTATTTTTGAGTCAATGTTTACCTTATTATCAAAATTATAACCCTTTAAGAGTGAAAAAATCATTACAATATTTAATGCTGAAATGGGTTAACTAAGCTGTCAAACCAAAATATAAGGTATAAAACACCACTTAAACATGTAAAAATTCAATCAATTGATGGTATTAAAAATAAATCCTACCTTATATAAGTATATAAAACCATTTTGGAGAATTCATCTACATAATAAATTTATTATAATTTCATATATTATGAAATCAAAAAAATTTTAATCACCTCAATTATAAAAGGAGGTATCCTCCATCAATTATTCACATTGATTGAGCCATCCATATCAAACAAAAAATACCAAAATCTATACCTAAACATCCTTTAACACATTATTTAGTTTTTTATTCCATAAAGACAATCCCTAGGGTCTTTAAGAGAAAATCTAAATGAGTTTATTAAAAGATTAGGAAATCTCCTTAACCGAGAACTTTCTTTTTAATTCATCTATAACCCCTTATAAAGTTTATATATTATTCATAAAATAATAAATTCAGTATAATAAATATACTTAAATGTTTTTATCATTATGAAACAACCTTTATTGCCCATATTTTCATCAAATGTTATGTGAAAGTATTACTTGTTCGTACATATGGATTACAATCTCCACATAGAGAAATAACTAATTTTACATAACCTAATTTTATGGATATTTATTATAATGGTTTTATAGATTAAATGTGATATTTATGAAATAAATATTATTCTTTCATTGTATTATCATATATAACTTCTAACTTTTCAATCAATTGGGAAACAATAATGTCGGTCATGAATAGGTGTGAATTGCCACCTCCACAATGCGATGTTATTTGTTTTTAATTTTCACATTAAATGGATTCCAATTAAGATGCATAAAACGAATATAAAATTAAAATATTATATAATAATTAATCAATTATAATAAATTAATATTCACCTTTATTTTAGTCCATTCTATGAAAAATGGAAACAATATTCTTACGTACGTACAACCTACCATCTCCATGAATGGTGTACTTCATATTTCTATCTCTAATTTTATAGATTATTTTAAATAAGTATATAATGAATATATATTATATTTATTTAATTATTTAAATTATTGTAAACATGGTCAATGTATAAGGTTTAATGTTTATGAACCAAAACATACATGGAAAATAATGCAAATATCACCGGAATTCGTGATTTAAATAAAGAATTGTAAATAAAACAGTGAAAAAATATTTGAAGATAATACTATATAGTATGATATATATGAGTATGTTTATATTATATATGTATATAAAATTTATATTTATTATTCAAGGAGATCAAATAGGTATTAAGGTAGTCATATATGATGTAAGAGGTTTTCATCTCACTTTATTTCCTTGAGGCGCATGTCATATTCACCACCTGTTTATATTATCCAATGTATATAATAACATTGAATGATTATAAATATTCCTATTAATGTAATATGGATTAAAATATCTCTATGGTATTATTTGTTTCATGTGTCCTATGATTAAAATTTTACCAAGGTGGTAATGGTTTTTTATTACAATCTAACTTTTCATCAGGAATGCATATGATTAAGTTTACGATGATGAAATATTATAATATTCCTCAAAACAAACCAATAATTTTAATTGTACTATAGTTATTTCTTTAAATTAATTATTTCTATTACATTTTACTCTCTTTAATTACTTAAATGACTGAAATACTATATTAAGGAAAATAATCAATATTTATCTCTTTGGTCGAAAATCCTTTCTCTTCATTGTACATGTTTCTTAAATATGATATAATGATTTTTTTGTATTATGAAATGATTTTAATATAATTTTTACCCATTATGGTGTTTTTAAGAAATAGTTATAAAGGTTCATTCTTATCATTTTCCAAATCAGTTCCTCTTTTTATTTTTACAAAAGTGTGAAAAGAATATTTTCTTTTATCTTGTATGGAATGAATATAAGTTTCTGACATAATGACTACTCAATTATTTGATTCATAATTCATACTTTTTTAATTTATTTTCAAATAAATTTGTTCCTAAACATTCGTGAAATTTTTTTATTTTAAATGATTTTTAATGTGAAAGGGGTATTTTCCTCTATAAATATTCTAATGATTATTTTAATGAAATTTTCATCTATGATAATATACATTGATGATAATTATATTTTACTTTGGTTAATTTCCAATTATACCATACATTTTATTTCTCTATAGGGTTTTTTATTTTTATGAAAATATGTTTTTGAAATCAATTCATTTTCCATGGGTTATTATTTTATGAATTGATGAAATGATTATAAAACACATTTCTCTTACACGAGTTATTCCAGGATGAAATAGGTATGATAACCAAGTATTTTTCATAGGTAATGTTATGATAGATGTTTTAGAATTTTAGGGCATACATATGGATGATTTTTATTATGTGATGGGAGGTATTGAAATTATATATCCCTGTAATGCATTTTGTACGAATTTATATCTCATGAGATAAGTAGGACCAGAATATGTAGTGAACCTAGTTTAATATAGGACTTTATCCACTGAGATAGTCTTGGAAGTGAACCTTGAATACTATAATGGTTTTTAGTGATTATAATATACTATCAAATACTTTTAAGCGATCCTCGATATTTATGGAAATGATTTTATTTTTTTATGTGTATCCCACAAACTCATGTATTATTATAATGTTATTCTATCAGGAATCGTGTTTTTTTATTTCAATATGATTAACGTATTATAAACCAAAAATATTTTTGTAATTATTCAATATTATGATCTATGAAATGAAGGTTATGATTTAATAATGTCATGTTCATTTTATCAAACTCTTATGATACAGTTTTTGTCATGTGATCATTGACATCTCCCTTGTTTACCCTTAATAAGTATTTGAGATCACCCTTTCTTATGTTTTATTTTCTATATATTATGTAAAAGGGTATTCAATATGATATGTCTAAGAAGGGTGATATTTTGGATGATTTTAGTGGGAAATGATATAGTAAACTTAAGAACCAATTTTTTATGTATCCATGTTTCCAAATATACAAGACACATATGATTTTATTGTGGATATTTATGTTACATATTGAATATTGATATAAAATATGTGATATCTATGTATGAAATTTTAGGTCAATATACATAGGAACAAAATTAACAAATAATTATAGTGATAATATGCACATCCCTAGAGAGATATTCCTTTCGAATATTATCATGAATAGAGAGTGATCCACCTCTACCAATGTGATTTATTCTCACATTGAAATATTATATTGTAATCAATAATGACTAACACAAGAGTTAGAACTATCCATGAAAGAGATTAATGAATTATATAGTAATGAATATATATTAATGGAGCACATGTGGATCACCACTAGAGGGAATCAACCCTTTAATCCTTTGACACAAATATGGTATGACAATTGTTTCCAAACATATCATAAATGAAGAAAGAATTTCAGCATGACGTAATTAGTACCTTGAATCAAATTACCTATAAATTTTAGGTAATGATCCGATATCATTTATTTTAGGGTTAATATTTTATTTAGTTATGAAGATAAATCTAAATAATTTAACAAAAAAACATTGTTTTTCATAAGTTCGACTGCTTCCACCTCACTTCGAACCCCTTAGTGAACTTATATTACATAATATTTAGGGGAAAAGATGAAAAATTGACAACCAAACCTACTCCCACATGTTTCATCATTTTGAATATATCCCTTGTAGTTGAACAAATGCAGTTGACACTAGAAATACTCTTATGTGGTCAGATCTACCTCTTGGAGTTTTTCTATCTAGGAAGGGGAAGGTTATTACTTGATAATATTCCCTTAGTAAGCACCCATGATAATAATTGTTCCTCCAATTGAATACTAAAGAGAATAAGGGGTGATCAGACCATCCAAACTTCAAACAAGGTTAAAGGAGACATTAATGATGTCATTAATTATATGATGTAACGTGTTAATTGGAACAATATTTACCTTAGCATAAGAACATCTTTCATTAGTCTCTTCATCATAAGTCACATACCTTTCCACCTGGTATCCTTCACTATATTCTATCACCAAACTATCATTTTATTCACCATAGTCCTCATTACCACTGAACTTGAGTTTCATACTATTAAGTAGTCAATTTGAATAAATGGTTTATCCGTTGTGATAGTGTATTATAGATATGTGATATTTGATATAATCTTTCACTTTAACAAGATAATTCACATATGATATGTCAAAGGGTGTTATGAATTTCACAAAAAATGACTTAGTCTATTTATAAGTAATAATATATATATTTTTTGGATGAATTTTCTCCTATGAATACCATTCCTACCATGCATTTTGAAACTTTTCATTAGCAAAGATGACGAGTAAAAGAGACACCCCACCTATCATGGGAGAATTTTTGAGGTGTCTCCATAGATTCATTGGAATATGAGTCACCAAAGGATTATTATGTATATTCCAATGAGAGGATTCCCACCTCCAATCGATAATGTAAATCTTCCTCATCTTAGGATGCTGTCAGACCCATGACCTAGGCACAAAATCTTCCGTTTTTCCACAATGATAAAATCTAATCCAAGTCTCGTATTAATGTATTGTAAGAAAAATGATAGAGTTATATTTGTGGAATGTAAATTCTATTCATGATTCCTCCCATATGATAATCATTCATAATTTTTATGGAACTACATAATTTCACTCGACCTATATTATTTGTGGTGGGGTAGGGAAACTCTTTTTCATGTAGTAGAATTATTAATGAAACCGAAAATGGGTGTATACTTCATATATTGTTTCCCCTTATATAATATGTACCAGAACAATTACTCTTTAGGTGATAAAAATTCATGTTGTTCATTTATGAACGTTTTATTAGTAATGATAATTTTGATTGGGCTCTGATATGTTGTGAGGATACACAAATCATGGAAGTCCAACATGTTTCACACTTCTTGTTTTCTATGTAATAAACATTAACCCCACTGAATTTATGAAGATACCTAATGAATCAATAATTTGAGAGTATATTTTCATTTATGTGTTTTTAACTACTAATATAACCTACAACCTTTCTTTTAAGGTGTTTTTGATAATCCGAAATTCCCTTTTCAGGTTAATATCCTTGTAATGGTAAGATCCATTTGTAGAATCCCTATAGAAGCCATCCATAAATTCTTCTTTGATATTTGAGAAACACTAAATGTATATCTGGTGATAGAAATATGGATATATAATCTTGAATTGATTATTTTTCACACTTCATATTCATTTAGGACTGATGTATTATCTGTAGTTCATTTCATTCATATGAAGCAGGGAAAGATAGGAATTTAGAGAGAAGTCTGTTGTACACAATAATTCTCAAAAATCGATTAACATTACACAACAGGCATAAATATCTATTTATAGAGATAGGATTTAGTTTAAAATATTATAAAATTTTACATATGATGATAATGGTTTTTCACAAAACACTATTTGATTAATTTCTTATTTTTCTATGAATGCACTATAGTGGAACATCCTATGGTCGATCTCACAGAGGCCTCTTTGACACACATATTTTTATATTTTCACAATTAAATTTTAATTAATATAAAAAAATATAACAAATATAAATAGGGGGTTGGGGATAATTATGAAAATTAATTTAACATAATATATATAAAAATGAAAATTTTAAAAAAATAAAAAAAATTAAAAGGCACAAAGTTGTTAGAAGAAGAAAACTTTTGTTCTTATGATTTCATAGTGGTGTTATCCTTTTTTTTTAAAATATGTTCCTCATTATTTTACTCAATGTAGATATCCATAAATTTCAATCTACACCCTCCAATTTGAATGGTATTACCCTACACCAACAACTATTCATGTAGGATAATATAATCCACATCAATACACAATCCAAAATCCACTGGTGGAATGATTTACATATTAATGAGAATGAAAATTATTAAACATGGAGAATGAAGATAATAATTGAGAATGTTGGGAGACCACTCACCATAATTATTTTAACCACAACTAAATTATTATAATAATACATGATAAATTTATAAATCACAATAATCTCAAACAATACCAGTTCCCTCCTCAAACTATAGTATTGTTTTTCTCTCTAAAAACATAGAGATAAAAGAAGAGTGGTTGTAGAAACACCAAATTCAAAATAATAGGAATAAACGAAAGTATAAAAAGAGATAAAATTTATATTTGAAATAATAATAACTATTACAAAATCGTTATACTATATTTAAACATTGAAATGGCTATACTTTTAAAAGGTTGAAGATATGTCAACTGATTAAAAATGATGGAAAATATTTTTCTCTAATTTTGTCCATTGAAATAATTTTCATTGTATTCTAATTTAAAAATATAATTATAGAATGTTTTATTCGTTAATGTTGTTCCATTTTTCCATACACATTCACTCTAAAAATTTCATTATCATTGGCCATTGGATTATATATGTGTGGCTATTTCACTCCATCATATTTAATATATGCAAGAAACTATTCATATCAAAATACCAAATCATCCCATTCGATTTTTTCTTTGTATTAAGAATATTGTGGAATTTATTCCTCCATTAAATTTGTTTATTAATTTCTATCACATTCCCATGTCATGCTTTAGCTTCATTAGACGATCCCACATTGATATATAATCCTATCTTTTAATGTGTTCAGATCAATACATAGTTTTCTTTAATTGAATTGTGGGATGTTTTAGGCCCTCCAAAACATGGATTTACCTTTGGCTTTAAATGGATGAAATGTGCCCCAATATGTTCATAATACTATAAAAATTAATTTAACTATTTCATTATTGGAAGAAATATTTATGTCCGAAATAATGAATAAGATGAAAATTGATAAATTATAAAATGATGGAATTTTTGTAATTAATCTCAAAAGCACCACTAAAACCTAAAAAACATTACAATTTACCATTGAATAATACTATTGAGGGTTTATAACCATTGAATTATAGAATTATATATGTGAAAATTTTAGCTTCATCACTCCCTCACACTTAAGCATTGCACCCTGGAGAAATCAACATATATTCAAATAAAAAATCACTCAATAATGATAAGTGAAAAAAACATACATGATCTTATAAAAAATAGAATCCTATAATGTATCTTCATTGAGAAAAAATTTCTTCTCATTTTTATTCCCCTCATTAATATTTCTTCATCCCCATAAATCCATCCATATCCCAACCACAACCTACGTCACATTGAATTCTATGTCACTGTTCAGTCATGAAAAATTAAATCTGGAGTTATAATCATACGTGTAAAATGAATATATCACCATAGTATTTTTAAAATTATCACATATCAACAACTTTATAGATGAAATGTTTTCAATCATTACTAAATTTTCTAGGTGACTTCAGTGTCTTAGGGTTCTTGGGAAAATTATTTTAAAATATATGGTTGAAAAGAGGAGGCTTGATTTCTAAGTCCAACATACGAATAATCATGAAAAAACACTTGAAATTACACACTAAATCTCCATAAAAATACGAATCACCACACCACCCACTATTTTAGGACATTGTACATGATACAATTCAGTATTATAATTAATTATTTTATTCATGTTCTCTCTTCGTTTTTAATATTTTTCATTTTTTAATCCTCAAGAGTGGAACACATTTATTCTTTTTTTTTAATTTTGTTCATGGAGGACGAGGTGAAAATTATATACAATGAATGAATGATAATTAATAACCCTGATTTTATAAAGGTATATGAGTAATAAAATAATTTACTATGATAAATTCAATCTCTTATCCATTGTTTTTATTTTTTATTTATTTTTTTCCTTTTTTTTAAAGGATAAGAATATGTAACTAATAAAGCCTAATTAAATGATTATTCAAGAACAATTAACTCTTTCTCCGCTACCAAAATTGTTTAAAGAAACATCAAATCATCAATAAATTGAACAAATTATAGAGAAAACACAATAAATTCCTTTTACCCGCACTCATATAAGAAATATCCATGTAAAATTCCAAAATTTTGGGTAGGTTAAGAAAAATGAGATTATAATGTTGCTTAAACATAATGAAATTCATGTCATCTAAAGGAAAATGAAGGGTATACGTCTAGGTATGTCTCTAGTAAAAATGTGGCAAAAAACTCCTCAATCATATCAAAAACATTATAAGAAATCCAATACATTGAAAGAAAAATATTAAAATGTATGGTTCTTACACAAAATAAATGTTTCTCTCATGAATGTGTGTGTGATAGAAAGAATGAGTCCAAATATATTAGAATAACTACTAGGGCAGGGAAAATATTTTTTTTCAGGGATTCATTGTCATGGATTTCAAAATTTATTCAAACGTATAAAAATAATTGAAAATCCAATTCTAGAAAAACGTTTCTAACATAAAAAGTCATTTAAAATCAATTTTTTCAAAAAACATGCTGAATTTATAAAATTTAATTAATGTTTAAAAGAACAACATAATTTTAATTGACTTTTAAGGACCCTAATAAACTGAAAATAAAAATGAAAAACCATATAAAATATAATAACTAGGTACGATTACACTACCCCACACATAGATTTAACTACCCCTAATTTCATCTCAATTGAATAAAAACAAGGGAATAAAAAAATTAAATTAAAAAGTAAAAACTAAAAATAATTTTTTGTGGAACTCATGAGTTAAGAACCTTGATTCCACCAATAAACCTAAAAATAATAAAATAAATCCAACCATAAGGAAAAAATATAGATAAAGGGAAAAGAGAATAGATCATGGTTTGATGTATCATAATGGTGTTAGGTTTTTACTGTATATAGTTAGGAATTTACAGTAGTTCGACCGCAATCTGACGGTTGATAGAGTTATTTTAAGAACCACCAAATTTTAATTCTCCCCTAATTCATAAGTATATTTAAGGAGTGATAACCTCCATTTAGAATAAAAATAATCCATACCCCTAAAATATATGGAAGTATTATTTTGAGGTGTGGAGGTGGAAGGAAAATATATTGGTGTGCTCCATATTTTACTAAGTTGGATGAGTATAATCCAATGTTGACAAAGGTAGTAAAATTGGATAAAAATTATATTCCGGTTTGGGTTTATAAAATGATTCCCCAAGGATTTTCAATTTTGTTTCATCATCCTCAAATGCACCAGTCTAAAATATTTTAAGAACCTCCACTATCTCATAAACACATAGAACTTATTCTTATTCTTCATCAAGAATCCACAGTTGTTGTACAAAATCTACAAAATCAGCAAAATGTTGATTAGTTTTCAATAAATAATACATAATGTTATTTATGTAAACAATTTTCAAAAATTTCAACTCTCTTAAAACATTAATATTAAAATTATTTTTTTTAAGAATGTTATTTGGGAACTCATTTGTTAGAGAGGAAATTAAAACTTCATGTATGGATTCAAACTCAAAAATTTCTTCTCGAAATATAGGTGGAAAAAAAATACCATTATATGTAGTTTTTATTTCTTTGTTCCATCCACAATAATTTAAAATCTTATAGTTAAGTGTCTAGTAATGAAACCATCTTGTTTGATGTTTTGAGAACCTTGAATTTCCCTTGATGCATTGAGCCATTTTGTTTCATATTAATATTAATTGTATCTTCCATACTAGGATCATCCTAAATGTTTTAAATAAGACAATAATTATAGGAATCACCATAAAACCATATTTTCTGAAGAAATTAACGATATATAACGAATTGTTTTTTTAGTTTTTGATTTTTTTTTGTTTTCATGAAAAGTTTTGTGATGGAAATTTTCCTCCTTGGAAATAATACCAAATTGGAAATAATGGGGAGTCACAAACCACTATTCAATTAATTTCTTATTTTCCTAAGAATGAACCACAGTGACAGACCGTAGGGTAAATCTTAAGGAGGACTCTTCAGCACACATATTTTTATATGGTTCATTACATGATAAATATATTATACTATGTATTGGGTGTAAAATTACAACAAAAAAAATCCAACATATAATTCAATCCTTATGATGAGTCTCCCATTACCCCCTAGAGATGAGAACCCATTATTATACCTTATTTATATATTAAATGGCCTATAGGACCAGGACAGTTCTGTATGTGTCCAACCCATCCAACCCACCCACATATTTAGTGGGTCCATAATCCACCGATGGTATCCATCAAGAGTTCCTTCTAGGCAATATAACCTTATTTCTCCTACCCCAATAATCGTCCATTTTCATAGCCCTATCACCCTCATGTAGTTTTGTCACCATGAAAGAATCCCTCCACCCACTATATGATCATGCTATAGTCATCCACCCCTGCATCAGTGTCCTGAACACCTACATTCCGATCTCTGGCCATTCATCCTAGCCCTACCACCCCTACGCGATTTCACTGTCACGATATTCATCCAATGTTTGTTGTTGCACCATGTTCCACTTCCGACCATCACCCGATGAAGTTTACTCCACTATAGAATCATCATCATACTTAAAACTAGCATAATAAAGATACAACTAAAGAAAATGGGATTCAAGCCCCTGTTGTATAATGCAACACAAAAGGGATTAACCAACTTTCTAATCCCTTGACTACATATTTTTCTATTATCATAATTATATTTTGAATAATATTAACCATAATAAAGTATTATAGATGGGGGGTTCATTTTGAAAATAAATTCCATATAATATAAATGAAAAGGAAAATGAAAAATATAGGAAAAGAATGAAAAGTCACAAAGATGTTAGAACAGGAACCATTGTTCTTGGGGATTTTTTGTGGTGTTATCCTCGTTGTTCAAATGTGTTCTTCATTATTTTATTAAATGTAGTGATCCAGAATATTCACTCCACACTCTCTCATTTTAATGGTTTCACCCTACCCAAAGACCTCTTCTTGTGGGAGTAATCACTTTCATATTAATACTCAATCCAAAATTCAATATTTTAAATAATTAGATATCAATAAGAAGGAAAATTTTTAAATGGGGAGGAAGAAGAAAATAGTAGATAATGTGGGGCGACCACTCACCAAAATATTTTTAACCACTTATTAATTATTATAATGACATATAATCATTCAATAAAGAACAATAAACTCAATCCCAACAACTTCCACCCTTGAACAACAGTGATGGTTAGATCTCCAAAAACACGGAGACAAAAGAAACATAGTGGTAGATATAAAAAATTAAAATGAAATGAAATGAACAAAAGGAGAAGAAGAGATAAACAATATATTAAAATTTATAATTAATATTACAAAAGATTTTATCCTCCTTTTCCCCTTGAAATCCCCATTCTTATAAATGTTTGAAGATATGATTATTAATAGAAAATGGATGGAATTTTTTTTGGCGCCAATTCTATCCACTGAAATAGTTGATTTTGTAGCATCATTTAATGAAATAACTCAAGAAGGTTCTATTCATTAATGTAATTCTGTCTTTTCCACTCCTTTTCTCCCTAAATGTTTTAGAATAATAGGCAATATGATGATAGAGTTATAGATATTTTACTCTTGAATAATTAATCGATCCAAGTGACTATTCAAATTCCAATGCTCCCACTTCCCATTCCAGTATGACCTTGTGTCATGTTGATTCTAGATTGTAATATTTAATTAAATATGTCTATTAATTTCATAAATATATCCATGTCTGTTATATCTTCATTTTATAGGACCACATTTAACTACAATCCTATATTTAATAGTGTCCATATCTATATACAGTTTTCAAGTCCTAGATTGTGAGCTGATTTTGGGCTTCTAAAAGGTGGATTGAGCTTCTTCTCCAGATGGATGAAATATAACCAAATATATATGGAATCCTAAAACATTAAATTTATGGTTTTATTTTTGTGTATAAATAGTAAAGGAAAATATAATGAATAAAAAACTATTAGATTCCAAAATTAGGCCATTTTTCTAATTAATCTCAAAATACCACTAAAGCATAAAACTTAAAAAAATCCCATAAAATAATACAATGGTGGGTTTATAGACATTGAATTAAAGTATGAAATATGTGAAAATGTTATCTTCATAAACATAGGTCCACAAATAATATAATAATCATTATCAAACCCCATTACATATAATTATAATAATATTATTAATTTATGGATTGGAATAACTTGCACAATGATGAATACTAGTTTACCAGATAAAAATTAATATTACCCACAGAACATGATATTGTTCCACTTCGTGTCCTAAATATTTATTAAATACATGAATTAATATGTTTTCATACATAAATAATTTATACACATTCTATTGATTATATATTTATTAAAAATTCAATAAATATTTAAGATAAAAAAATAAAGGATAAAATTATTCATCAGTCTTGGGAATATTTTTTATATAACTAATTATATTAAAATTTAATTTAATTATTATGAAATGAGACACAAGTATAAAAACTGATAGGATTATTTCATATTAGAATTTGGTGGGTTCGCAAAAAATCTAAGATTACTATCTTATAATGGGTCACAACCCCTAGGGAAAAGATCTTAATGTCTTAATATTGACAACCACATATGAATTTTCACTATGTAATACGATCCTTTTGTCATAACATCTCATAGAGAATATTGTAAACATATTTCATCAAACTATATGGCTGATAATGTTTTTTTGTAAATCTTTAAAATAAACAAATCATTACATCATGGAAATGGAATTTAATGTGATGATTTTATTCTAATAAAATATATTGGATATAATATTCTATAAATATTGAAGAAATAAATTCTTCCTTCGGTTATTTATTAGTAACATGTCATTCATGATTCCCCACAATGAAGCCAACCTGCCATGAATCTATATTGTCATGGTTTTGGTTTGTAAATCTAAATGTGTGAGTCATGAAATTCAATAATGATAATATTAAACTTTATGGACCATTACACATGATCCTAGATAAAAATATATAATGACAGATATTAATTCAAATTTTCTACTGAAGGGATAGTTATAAAAATCATTCCTCTTGGAGATTACCAAATGAAAAACTTATTATAGAAGCACCATATTCTATGATTACTCAACCATATAATCTAAATCAAATGTTCCCTATGACAGTATGATATATATTCATAGAACTATATTTAATAATATCATCATGTTACATCAAGTTTATCATCATTGAAGGAATCATGTAGGACATTTTAAATGTGACAGATACCCTAGGTCATTATTACATCAAAGTCATACATAACAATGAGAAATATGTAATAACATGTTTTGTTAATATTCAAATTTTTGAAAATATATGTAATAAATGTAAAAACAATTGCTTCTAGAACACAAACTATTATAGACTCTCACTTGGAAAAGATCCAAGTTCTTATGACATTTAGTCTTTTAGGCCTCACACGATGATCATCTTTCTACATAGTTAAGGCCTTAGTCAAGTGTCTTCCACATTTTCTTCCATGGATATTCTACTCACTATAACTTCACGTCTTTGAGAAAGTAACCTCAAGAGTGGGAACATTAAATTTATATTATTCATCAACTGATGTGATCTTGTCTACTTGGAAAGGTCCATTGATTTAGTTTTATCACAATAGAGTGTGATATGATGTTTTCTACTAGGTAACACATCAATAAATTTGATTAGTATTGATATCCATACTACTAATTTAGCAACCATTGAATCTAAACTATACAAAAAATCTATAGTATAATTAGTGAACATATATTTCGTTGATCTCTTCTATCTAAAAACACCTCCATTTGGTGTGAATATATATCTTATTGATGATTTGAAATCATATCAATTGATTTTGGAATTAACATCTACATGTCCTTTGGTTACTAGTTCCTCATCTTTTCCATAGACTATGAACATATCCTTAGTAAATGTCAGATACTCAATTAAAGTTTTTATATCCATAAAATTGTATTAATATGGGGTATCATTATATCCACCAACCACAATAAAGGCATATGAGATATCTATACTGGTACATTGCATATAATACATGGATGACCCAGTCGTAGATGTGTATGGAATCCTTGCCTTCTTTTTTTATTTACTCATGTTTCCGAGGAAATATTTTCATATAAATATGAATTCAATGTAAATTTTACAAAAAAAAAACCTCTTGAATTATTCCATAATGAAACTCTTCATCATTTTTTCAAAATATATTCCCTATTTTTGGTTGAGAAGCCTCTTAGATCTATCACTAAAGATCTTGATCCCAATAATATATGACAATTTTTTTATGTCATTATTAGAAATATATTCTTCCAATGAGGAATTAAAAGACTACAAGACTATTATTTCTCTCAAATAATTAATATTTCATTGAAATATACTATTAATAAAATGAATACACTCCCACTAAATTTATTATAGACACAATTGTAACATTCATTATTTATAAAACAATTCAATTATATCTTCATAAAATCAAATACTCCATTGAGTAAATGATTTCATTAATAAATAAATGGTTGTTTTCAATTTTTATTCCCTGTTAGAATCCTTTGGAGTGTAAAAACACAACAAATTGTGTCATATTGATATATTTATAATGGTTCTTGTTATTGAGGGATATTTTGACATCCATTATTCAAATATCATTTTAATTGAATGAAACAATGAAAATTAGAATTATGATGGATTTAGGTATAGAAACGTGTGAAAAGGATTCATTATAGTGTATGCATTGATGATGTTTGATCCATTTTTTAACCATCTATTTCTTATAAGTACTGACTTTTCCATCGACTTGAATGAAACTAGAAGATGGGTGCTTCGTAGTCGAGGGTGTTCATGAGGGCCTTCATAAGTATATGAAAATGTGTATGTTTTCATGTATGTGTCACATATCATATATTAAGGGAGATAAAAATTTTCCGTCCTCTAGTATCAAACATAGGATTTCACATGTTTGGTCCCTTCTCTGATTGGAAACATGTTCCAATAGGAAGGGGTTATTGTCACATTTTACTAAGATCACTAGAAGAACTCAATTGTGTTTGGAAATTAAGAAACATATAGTTCAAAACTGGTGTTATTCGAATCTATAAACATGATTATGACATTAATACCTATACTTATATAAATAATAAGTAACACATCTAGGTTAGACTACATGATCTCAATTTCATTTTTGGCATCCCACAATTTTGAACGATATATTCTCATGCATAGGTATACCCCTGAAAATTGATCAACGACCCTTAAATTCTATGCTAGGGATATATCAATGTGTTATGGAGGAGGTGAATATTGAATCTAAAATTCCGAATGTTACCAATTTTAACATCAATGAATAAAAAATGGAGGTTAGGATTGAATTTGAGTGTAAACCGCCATTTTAGGAACTATGTAACATCACATGACAGTCTTTCCTGAACAATAGGGTGCTGAGAAGTCTGGATATTCACCAAAGGGAAAACATATAGAAATACGTTAAATGTAATAAGAAATTAAAAAAATATATAATGGATAAAATATTGACATCCATGATTAAAAAAGAAATATGGGTGAAGACATCATCACTTTTGAGTGGGGCTTCAGGTTATACCTACGCAGATCTTATTGATGAAGAAGGGAATGTCTCAATTTAGAAGAGAATTTTAGATGAAATTGAAAAATGGGTTATAGATACCATAGTGTATTTCCAAGATCAATCTATTGCATAGGAACACCATAAGAACACATTATATCTTTGGAATCATGATCCAGTGCTTACATGCTCTGCCATTGGGAATAATTGTAGCAGATCCTTAGAGATTGAGGACTGCATGTCTATTACTATATAGTAGTTTGTGATCCGACAACCTCCAAGGCCTCTGTTATCCCTTCTTATAAAATAAAATGTGGTGGTTATTTTGATGTTTTACCTTCCCAAGGTGAGGGAAGCCTTGTGGTCTTGGAAAACAAGACTAATGACACCCAGCCCTCCATGGATGTAGCATATTTAGTTCCCACAAACATTTCTATAGGTGCATATTCATGTTCTAATGTTTCTATATCTAAAAGTATCTCAAATATATTTGGCACACAACATGTTTTCTCCATTACTAATTCTACTCGTTTAATCAAAAAACAGAGTGCAACACAGTTAATGGTTACTAAGGACAACCCTTTGACCACCTCTTTGAATTCTAAAAAACATAAAATAACTCAGGTTGTTGCTAGAATATTAAATTCTAACAAATACCTTGTTTCCATTAAGAGTAAATAGAGAAATAAGCCTAGTCTGACCTCTAATCAAAATTTTAGAACATTAAAGAGGTGGAAGGAGGTAGTTCAAAAATAGGGGGTTGTAACCCAAATTCAGGATCTAATGAATTTTCTTTTTTGGAATTGTTGCGGCATTGCCAACCATAACACGTTTATTGGTCATAAAATATTTCTTATTACTTATAGACCTAATGTTTTTTCTATTTATGAACCAAAAATCAATTTTTCATCGAGGATTATGAATTTTTTGATATGGTTATATATTTTTAGGTGCATACAAATATGGTATTGTTGTTTAATCTCTTTAGGTTTTCTATCACTCTTCTTTGAAAGTTGTTAATAATATGAAAATTTCTGAGCATATAATTACTTGTGATTTATTCTTTGATGGAGTACACATCTTCTGTATGAAAATTTATGGAAAAAATAGATACCAAGTAATAAGATCTGATTTTACATATCCGTTTTTTGGCTATACAAATCCATGATCCCTAGTTTGTAATCAAGAATTTCAATGCGATTATTTCCTCCAGTGAGAAAATCGGCATGTCCCAATCCTATATCTCCTCATGAGAATTTAAAACATATATTTAGGATTATAACCTTTTGGAAATTAATCTCACTAGTTCCTTGTTCACTTGGTATCGAAGGCACTACAACATTGTAGTTGCTAGAAAATTGGATAGGGATTTCATGAATATTTTCACTCTAGACAAATGGTACATCATCTATAGTATCACCCTTTCTAAGATGAAATAGAATCATCATCCCAATATTCTCAATATTTTTACCAAAAGTATTAAACCAATCCTTCCATTCGGAAGTAATAACGCTTGGTCTGTTTAACCTGAATTTTCTAACATCATTAATTTTTTTGGAATATATGAATGATCACAATGAACTGTTTTTCTCTATCACCTAGCTAAATAACCTTAAGAAATTTCACAATGGTTTTTTGTAGTTCAAATACAAACAAATTGAAAAGGACATTTTCTATTCTTGGGAATGAAAACTCCCAACATTAAATCAACACTACTAGATCAGATTTTTATTTGGATCTGAAACATAAAATTAACACTTCTATGAAACTCGACACCCTTATCGCCTTTAACTATAAAATGTGTTAGAATATATATAAAACTAAATTTCATTCGGATGGGGATAGAAACAACATATTCTAAAAATATCTCCAAATAATTATGAATGTTTGTAGACCTATTAACTTTTTTTAAGAGGAAGACACTCTCATTGATACCTAGGAGGCCATTGCTAATCATGTTGAATCTTACTTTCAAAATATTGTCAATGGACCGGATGTTAATAAAGAACACATTCTAGATATCATTCTAGATATGGTGAATGAGAATAAATATTATTATCTATAAACAACCCCTCTTGATCCAGAAATTAAAGACACTATTTTTAACCATAATTAGGATAGTGCCTCGTGTCCTGATGGTTTCTATAATGGAATATTCCATCACTTATAGAAGGTTATAAAAAAATATGTTTGAAAACATATCAAATCATTATTTTCTAATAGTGTGATACCTTATGGCCTAAATGCTCAATTTCTTACTCTAATTCTAATAGTGGACAATTCCTCTGAGATTCATCTTTTCCTACCTATTTTACTTAGTAATACTCTACAAAAAATCATCATGAATTTTATTTATAATAGTTTAAATGCTATTTAAAATAAAATTGATTCTTGGAACCAAATTGGTTTCAGAAAGTGTAGGTCTATAAAATATTTCATCTTCCTTGCCTTGGAATGCACTATGATTTTAATCAAAGCCACTAGAGGATGTAATATTTCCATTAAACATGATATTAGAAAATCCTTTTATACAATTGATAGAAGTTTAATTTTCATAGTTCATTGGTGATTTGTTTTTAATGATACATTCTCCAATAGAATAGATTCTTTAATAAAATTGGACTATATCTTCATCCTTGTCAATGGTTCACAGAAGGTATTCTTTAAATGCACCAATGGTGTTAGACAAAGGTGACCCCATATCTACCATTATTTTATCTATTATAGAAGACTACTTAAGCATATTTATCAATCTCATATTTGATCAAAACAAGATTAAACTTATTCAGGCCTCCAGAAATCAAAATTTCCCCACTCATCATCGATATGAATATGAAATTATCTTGTTCTTACAAGGTCATAAAAAAAATATTCAAAATCTGAAAAATTCTCTGTCACATTATGAAGAAATATGTGGTCAAACTATTAGTTGAAGAAATTTGTTGGTGTTCATTAGGAATTTTTTTCTTCTAATAGAAAATTTAATATCTTAAATAATTTAGGCATCACGGAAGGTCCCCTCACTTTCAATAATCATGGGGTACCCAGTTTATAGGGAAGACTTAAATCCAGTTACCATTTTTTCATTATTTACCAAATCATCCATCAACTTTCTTCATGGAAGGGTAAATCCCTATCTATGTCTGGTCGAATATGTCCTGTGAAATCAAAAATTGTCTCTAAAATGGTAAACTCACTGATGGGTTATAAATGGCTTGCTGGTATCCATAAAAAATAAATGTCTGCATAAAAAAATATTTTTTGACAAAAAGAACTATTGAATCCATTTATTTTCACCAAAAATCATTCCGTACTAGGTTAAGAAAGGAAAATATGAATTATATTACCTCTTCCATCTAGAAAACCATTAGAATGTATTTTACTAACATCAGGAAAAATTATAGATGGATGGTTAGTTTTGACTCCTCCATGAACTTTTGGATAGAAAATTGGACTGTTTTTCCTTTAATAATTATGTTTCCTCCCAATTCACTTCCGGATAACACCAAAGGATGTTATTAATTCTTGAAACATCAACCTCCCTGATAAAATTATTCATGTCATAGACAATTAACCATACTCGAACTAGGAATATTTACTTATCTGGGAACCTGCTCATAATGGTTTCATTGAATCTAAAACCTTATACAAGCAATTTTCTTTTAAAATAAAATATTTATTTCTTTTGGTTAATATTTTTTTTCAAACCATGGATTATTCCATCAAGGATTACTCTTTTTTTCATCTTTCTTACAACAGAGTCCCCACTATGGTTTGACTTCAGTCTTTTGGGATTCAACTTTTCTCTAAGTGTCATGTTTGTAACCTACACAAAGAAGATAATAACCATATATTTATATAAAGTTATATAGGTTTATATCTTTGAATTAATATTTTCTTCATTTTTGATTTATGATGGTTACTACTTAATTCAATCAACTCCCATATAAAGTGTTGTGTGGATCTTGATACCACTCAAAAAATAACAAATTCTTTCATAACTGCTATTGTTGAGCTCCACCAAGTGATATAATATGTTATAAATTTTATTCTTTGTTATAATTACTCATTCAGTCTTAATTTAGGTCAGATGATGATTCTCATTGCCATTCGAGATGCTGCCTTGATTCAGAAGGCATTTTGTGACAACACTATTAAGGACATTGAGATAGTTCCTTGAATTTGGATTGATGGACTACATCATCAACCTAGACTGACATTTGAGGTGTTATGGAAAGCCTAAATACAAGGATGGATCAATGTAAATGTCGATGGTTCTTCTAAAGGATACCTGAGACTTGCGGGTTGTGGTCATATTGTCAATGACTACCATGGATAGTGCCAGGGTTGTTTTTTTGGAAGCTATGGTATTTATTTGTCTCTAGAAGCAGAAATGATGAGCATGATCCATGTTGTTTCCTTTACTAAGAAAAAGGGTTGGAATAATATTTGGATTTAATGTTTCTAAAACACCATTATCCAGGCTATTTATAATGGTGTGATGCATCTTTCCTGGCCACTTACTACCCATTAGATGATCTGTCTTGGTTCTCATATAGAGATCAACTACATTTCCACTCAAGCCATTTTTTAAGGGAACATGGATTCAGATGGTCTTTCTAATAATGGAGTTAACCAAGAATGAACTTGGAAGAATGATCTTCCTGTTGATTTACGCCCTCATTATGTTAAATATTGTAACAATATTCCATCGTTCAGAATTATGTATCTATTTTTTTCTATATATAATAATATGTTCCTTGGTCTTTGACTAAGTCACCAACTTTTTTAAAAACAAATTTAGTAACTATCCAAAGTTACTGGATAACCATACAATTATGGTTCTCTAAATATCTTATACTCCAATTTAGTGCTTGTGTCACTAGAACAACTTATTCCATGTGTCTTTGTGGAATAATTGTTGAGTCAATAAGGTTTTCCTTATGACTTTTCCATTCCTTCTTGTTTTGAAAATCACAAACACCTTATCTTTAAGGAAAATCGCTTTTGTAAGGAAAATTGCTTTTATAAGGAAAAATGTTTTCTTAAGGAAAAACGCTTTTATAAGAAAAATTTATCATTATCATATTTTCATTAATATTTTTCTTAAGTATGAAATTCGGATTCACTTTCTCGGAATCATTAAAACTGATAAAAAGCATTCTGTTTTAGGGTTCGGATTCTGGACAAGAACTATAAGGAAGTTTCACTCCGAATTCCGGTTATGAATTCTGACTAAGTTCTATTCCAGATTCAGGATACGAATTCTGAAGAAGAATTCCCATTACGAATTCTAATGAAGAATTCTCATTACGAATTCTCATTACGAATTCTGAAGAAGAATTCTCATTACGAATTCTAATGAAGAAATCCCATTTCGAATTCTCATTACGAATTCTGAAGAAGAATTCTCATTACGAATTCCAATGAAGAATTCTCATTACGAATTCTAATGAAGAAATCTCATTCCGAATTCTCATTACGAATTCTGATGACGATTTCTCATTACGATTTCTGATGAAGAATTCCTATTCCGAATTCCTATTCCGAATTCTCATTCCGAATTCACTCATTAAACAGAATCTGGATATCATTGTTTTATACACTCTGAATTTGTTCACTCCGAACTTTCACTCCGAAATTTCTATTCCGAACCTTTATGTTAGGTTTTAAAACGATGTCGTACTTTCTGTTACACTTACTTTGTTATAAAACGATGTCGTCCATTTTGTTATAAACTAACCGTTGTCTAAGTGACACGTGTACAGGTCCCTCCGAACTTTAAGGAAAATATGACCGTTGGAGAAGGAGCCGACCTCACCTATAAATAGGAGCTCATTTGAAAAAGCTCAAAACGGATGGATGAACATTTGAACTTTGTGCATACATGCTGTTGAAGTGATTTCTAGAGAGAGAGTCTCTTATTAACTCTCAAAGCTTCGTGCGACTCCGAATGTTGGTGATTACATTCGAGGGCTTCCGGGGATAGGAAGACAGAGGTGCCGACTACCTTAAAGATCGAGGGCTTTCTTGCTGAGAAAGACAGAGGTGCCGACTACCTTAAAGATCGAGGGCTTTCTTGTCGAGAAAGACAGAGGTTGCCAACTACCTTGAAGTTGAGGGCTTGCGGGGATAGCAAGACAGATACACCGATCTTCGTATCGAGGGCTTACCCTGGTGTGGGTAAGAAAGACTTGCTTGAAAGTATAAATCAAGGGACCTTTATCCAAGGTTGTTGGATACCCTTCTCTTTGGGTTAAAAGACTATCATCTTGTTACTAGTAGTTCTTCTACTTGTACTTGTTTTATTCCGCTGCATTTTGTATCTTAAGGAAAGTATAATTTTCTTATACTTCCCTACTTACTTTGATTAGTTTAGATTCTATACGCTTTAAGGTAGAATCTCATATTGTAACTTTTGTTAAGTTTCAATTTCCGGAACCATATTTCCGGAACCTTCTTTTGGAATCTCTTTCCAAGTTTAGTCCGGTGTTAGAGGTGTTGTGAATCAACTTAGTTTAACTTTGTTAAACTTAGTTCTTTCCTTTTCTTAAGGAAACTCTAGTTATTCATAACTAACTTTAAAGGTTCCAAAGGAATTTTTAAAGTATACAATTCACCCCCCCTCTTGTATATTGAGCATCTCATATTATATTTCGATCCTACAATTGGTATCAAAGGTTGGAAACCTCTTACTCTATACCATTCTTACAATTGGTATCAGAGGCAAGGTTACTGAAATACTTGTACTCACGTTCAAGTTTTTCTTGCTCACTTTTCAATTCCGAACTTTTTCATTCCAGATTATCCATTCCGAACTTTTCCTATTCCGAACTTTTTAATTCCGAATTTTTGTTATTAACAAGTTTGTCTCCAAGTTATTTTCAAGTATGGCAGGAATGAATGTTGGTTCGATAGACAATTTGAATCCTACAAGGCCACCAATATTTGATGGTAATGATTATGAATACTGGAGAGATCGTATGAAGACGTTTGTTATCAATACTGGAGTAGATAACTTTGTCATGCTTACTGGTGATTACAAAATTCCTGACAAGGAAGTCAGAACCTTTACTAACCAGGAGAAGCAAGAATATCAACTCAACTACAAGGTACGCAACACTTTATTATGTTCAATGACCAGAAATATATATAGCCAAATTTCTTCTTGTGAAGCAGCTGATTGTATATGGAAGAAGTTAGAGGTTACTCATTTTGGGACTTCTAAAGTGATTGAGACTAGGAGAGCTATGCTTAGAGCTGAATATCATGGCTTTAATTTTCCTTATGGAGAACCTATCTGTAAAGTACAACAAAGATTTATGACAATCGTCAATAGTCTACAGTCTATGGGAGAGAAAGGTTTAGATGATGAAGCTCTTGTGGACAAGATAATTGACATTATGCCCAATGAGTGGGAATCCAAGAGAACAGCTATAGATGAGAACAGGAAGGTTACTCAAATAACTCTTGATGAATTATTTGGAACTCTTCTACAACATGAGACCAGAATGAAGAGAGATGCTGACAACATCAAGAAGAAGAATGGAAATGGTACTGTTGCTTTTACTACAACTTCGAATCAGATGAAAGCTAAGACTCCTGAGAGAGTAACCAGATCCAAATCGAAGAAAGTCATTTTCCAATCCGAATCTAGTGAAAGTGAAGTTTCAGAAAATGAATTAGCCAATCTTGCTCGAAGGATGAACAAGATAGCTGGACAAAGAAACTTTCAATCCAAGTATAAGAAGAAGGATAGGAAAGATAAGAAAGATGGAGAAGTTACTTGTTATGAATGTAAGAGAGCAGGACATATTAGACCAGATTGCCCTATGCTCAGAAAGAAAGAAAGAAAGGAAAGGCATTCAGACAGGAACAGGAAGAAATATTACAAAGCTAAAGCTAAGAAAGTTTTGAAAGCTAATGACACCTGGAGTGCCAGTGGTGGTGACTCTTCAGATGAATCTTCTGAATATGAATCTTCAGGACAGAAGAATCTTGGTCTTATAGCCAGATTACCTATTGATAATCATTGTCTTATGGCTAAGGTACGAAATGCTGAATCATTGACCAATGTTTCTTTAAATCCTAATGATAGTAAGTATTATAACTCTTCTGATGAAGAATCAACTTCTGATGAGGAAAATACTTTACCTACTTTTGAAGAAGTCTCAAGATTTGCTGAACTTCTTGAGATTGAGAATTCCAAACTCAACAAGAAACTTGATAAGGCAAATTCTAGGAATTCTATTCTTACTAAAGAGATATCAGATCTTTCTAAAGATCTTGATAAGAAAAATGCTGATTTTGAAAGTATTTCAAAAAATCTTGAGGAAGTAAGTTCTGAGAAGAATAAACTTTCTAAAGAGTTAGAAAAAGTAATTTCTAATAAAAATGTTTTCGAGCCTAAATCTAGTTCCAAAACTAATGATTTTGAAGATAAAAACTTGGTTGTAAAACTCAAGTCCGAAATTTTTTCCTTAAAGAAGTGCTTATCAAACTTTACCCATGGTAAGGAAAATTTTGATAAGATGTATTCTCAAATACGACCTTTAAGAAATAAATCCGGATTTGGTTATACCCATGCAAAACCTGTTTTCAGCAACAATTATTTTGTTCCTCAAAGTGCCCCATTTTGTACTAAGTGTCAATGTGGTGGTCACTGGGCAAGAAATTGTTCCTTAAATAAAACCCAATCCTTAGGTTTTCATAAAGCTTATTTTTCCAAGAAAATGTGGGTACCTAAGATTTTATTGTCTAGAAATATCGGATCCAAGCAAGTTTGGATTCCGAAAGTCTAACTTTGTTCTTAATTTCAGGAAAATAAAGAAAGTTCCAGCAACAATGTTTGGTACATGGATAGTGGATGTTCCCGGCACATGACTGGTAACAAAAGCTTCTTTGAAAAAATTATCAAGACGAAAGGAGTAAAGGTAACTTTCGGAGACAATGCTAAGGGAGAGATTGTTGGTTTTGGTAATATTGTTCTTTTAGGTAAAACTTTGATTTCAAATGTTCTTTTTGTTAAAGGTCTTAAGCACAACCTCATTAGCATAAGTCAGTTATGTGATGAAGGTTACCTTGTGAATTTTAGGAATGATAAATGCTTAGTTCACAATTCCAAGGAAGAATTTATTCTCTCAGCCAACAGGCAAGAGAATTTTTACACCTTAAACTTAGAAGACCTAAGAAGCCAAGATTTACCTTGCCTAAGTGCAATGGAAGATCATTCTTGGTTATGGCATAGAAGACTAGGACACTGTAATCTTAGAAACCTATGTAAACTCTCTAAGAAGAAACTAGTTAAGGATCTACCGGAGCTTAGATTTGATTCTTCTAAAGTTTGTGATCCTTGTCAATATGGCAAGCAACATAAATCTAGTTTTAAGTCAATCGGTGAAGTCTCAACAACCGATGCATTACAGTTGGTGCACATGGATCTTTTTGGTCCTACACAAACTGGAAGCATTGGAGGCAAATACTATGTGTTTGTTCTAGTTGATGATTACACTAGATTTACTTGGGTCTATTTTCTAGCAAGGAAATCTGAAGCTTTTTCTTATTTCAAAAGTTTTAGAGCTCAAGTTAAAAATGAGAAAAACCTTCCATTGAAAACTATTCATAGTGATCATGGAGGAGAATTTCAAAATTCTGATTTTGAAACTTTTTGTAGTAAGAAAGGTATTACTCACAACTTTTCAGCACCTAGAACTCCTCAACAGAATGGTGTAGTTGAAAGAAGAAATCGAATTCTTCAAGAAATAACTAGAACCATGTTGAGTGAATATTCTATTGCTAGACATTTCTGGGCTGAAGCTGTAAGTACTGCTTGTTATACTATAAATCGAGTTTTGATTAGACCTTTTCTTAATAAAACTCCTTATGAGTTATGGAATGGTAGAAAACCAAGGCTTTCCTACTTCAAGGTTTTTGGTTGCAAAGTATTCATTTTGAATACTAAAGATAACTTACATAAATTCGCACCAAAATCAGACGAAGGAATTTTCTTAGGATATTCCACAACCTCTAAGGCTTATAGAGTTTTTAATAAAAATACTTGTACTGTTGAGGAAACAGTACATGTGAAATTTGATGAGTCAGATCCTTTTGTTTTTAAAACTTCCCAACTTACATCTTCAGATGTGTTTTCAAAAACTGATTGTCAACCTTTGTTAGAAGAACCTTCTGATAAGGAAATTGTTCTAGAAGATACTTCTGAAACATTTACCCCAGAAGACTTTCTACCTTATGTTGATGAACAGGTTTTACAAAACTCAAATCAGATGTTTCTTAAGAATCATCCCAGTGATAGTATCATTGGTGATGTAAATCAACCTGTAAGGACTAGAAGTTCCTTAAGAAATGAAGTAGAACATCTAGCATTTCTTTCCCAACTAGAACCTAAAAGCACTGATGAAGCTTTAGGTGATGATGATTGGATCAAAGCAATGCAAGATGAGCTAAATGAATTCGAAAGGAATAAAGTCTGGACCTTGGTTGAAAGACCTAAGGAAACTTCTGTTATTGGAGTAAAATGGGTCTTCAGAAACAAATGTGATGAAAATGGAGTCATTGTTAGAAATAAAGCTAGACTTGTTGCTAAAGGCTATAATCAGCAAGAAGGAATAGACTATGAAGAAACCTATGCTCCAGTAGCTAGACTTGAATCTATCCGTATTCTACTTGCCTTTGCAGCATTCTTTAATTTCAAACTATTTCAAATGGATGTGAAATGTGCTTTTCTTAACGGTTATGTTCAAGAGGAAGTTTTTGTTGAACAACCTCCTGGCTTTGAAGATACAAAACATCCTGATCATGTTTTTAGACTTACCAAAGCTTTGTATGGCCTTAAACAAGCCCCAAGAGCATGGTATGATAGACTCACTGGATTTTTGCTTCAAAATAACTATGTTAAGGGAAATGCAGATCCAACCCTTTTTATAAAGAAAGATAAGAAAAATGTTTTGATTGTTCAAATTTATGTTGATGACATTATATTTGGTTCAACTCAGCAATCTTTGACTGATTCTTTTGCTAGTCTAATGAAATCTGAGTTTGAAATGAGTATGATGGGTGAGTTAACATTTTTCCTTGGTTTTCAAATTTCTCAAAAACCAGAAGGAACCTACATATCTCAACATAAGTATATTAAAGATCTTCTTAAAAAGTATGGTTATGACAACACGAAGAGTATAAGTACTCCTATTGGTACCTCAAACTCTTTAGATCTTGATGAAGCTGGGAAACCAGTAGATCAAACATCTTTTAGAGGTATGATTGGAAGTCTACTTTACTTAACTGCTAGTCGACCAGACTTAATGTTTTCAGTATGCTTATGTGCAAGATATCAATCCAATCCTAAGGAATCTCACTTAAAGGCAGTTAAAAGAATTTTTCGCTACCTTAAGGGAACCATGGATCTAGGATTATTTTATACTTCTGGAAATGATTTTGTTCTAAAAAGCTTTTCTGATGCTGACTTTGGTGGTTGTAGAATGGATAGAAAAAGTACATCCGGAACTTGTCATTTCTTAGGAGATTCATTAGTTTCTTGGTCATGCAAGAAGCAACATTCTGTTGCACTCTCCACTGCTGAAGCTGAATATGTAGCAGCTGGAAGTTGTTGTGCACAAGTGTTGTGGATGCAACACACACTTACAGACTATGGCTTGAGTTTTACTAAAACTCAAATTTTGTGTGATAACACAATTGCCATTGCTCTAAGTAAAAACCCTGCACATCACTCCCGTGCAAAACACATAGATATTAGGCATCACTTTCTTAGGGATCACACACTTAAAGGAGATATTATTCTTCAGTTTATCGGAACGCAAGATCAACTTGCTGATATTTTCACAAAATCTTTACCTTCTGATAGATTTGAATATATTAAACAGAAGTTAGGAATGATAACCGTAAGGTAATCTTCCTTAATTAACTTTCTGTTGGAAAAATCTTCTCACAGTAATAAACTCCTTTTCATAGGGGGAGTACATTTGTTTGTTTATTTAACAAAGTTTTTTCAAAATTTGTTTTCAAATTTTTCGGAACGAAATTTTCCGGAATGGAACTTCCGGAACTACAATTTTCCAGAATGGATATTTCCATACAAAATACTTCTGGAATAAAAGTATTCGTATTGAAAATTTCCGGAATGGAAAATTATCGTACTGGTATTTTCATAATGGAAAAACTTTCGTATTGAATCTTCCATATCAAGTTTTTCGTATCAAGTTTTTCGTATTGAGTTTTTTTTTCGTAGTCGTCTTTACATTACCCATTATGAATAACTTTCCTAAGCTAATCCGAAAGGTATGACTTCCTTACTGAAGTTTTCGTAATCATATTTTACTTGCTGGCATTTTCTTATAGTTTGTTTTCGGTTTTTTTTAATTTCTTGAATTTTGTTTTAATAAAACCTCAAAAAGATCGGATTCAATCTCTCAACCGTCAGATCTGATCTCAGATCTTTCTAAACCGTTAGATCAACCGAGGAAGTTGAACCGTCATCCCAAAGCCTATATAAAGGGGACCCTATTTTCTCGTCCCACATCGATCTCAAGCTCTTGCGTGCTGAAGCTCTGTCTCTCTGATTTAAGGCAGTTCCGAACTTCAGTCTTCTCAGTTCCGAACTTCTCAGAGACTTCTAATCCGAATGTCTGCAGAGTTAGCTTCTCAAGAGATGTCTTCAACAAAGCCCATTTCACAGTGGTTAGTCTACAGAGAGCGGTTAGTGCATCCGAATTTCTTCAGCAACTATGATTCTATTATATCAAAGAATATCAAGCTCAATGGCTGGGAAGATGTTGCGATATCAAAAACCGGCAACCAAGATGAAGTTTACCCAGACTTGCTTGTTGAGTTTTATGAGTCGGTTGCTTTCTTCGTGGAAGACAATAGAGAAAAATTTTCCTTCAAATCGTATGGCAAGACTTATAAGCTATCTTACACCAAGGCTGCAAGCTTGGTAGGGTTGAATTATGAAGGGGAAGCTGAGTTTATCTCGCATGTTCTGCCAGACTCCTTGGGTAGTTTCAACAAGGAGAAAGCCTTAGAAATTCTCGGACTGGATGATGATAAGGCTTCGAAAATTGCAACCCTATCTACAAACTTCCGGATTCTGGAGTTATGGGTGCAAGGGCTTATTGTACCGAGAAAAGGAGACAAGGACAGCTTGAAGAAGAGTGAGATATACATCTTAGATTTCTTGATAAATCAAAGGAAGTTCAACCTGATGAAGCATATCCTTCTTAATCTTGAGAATTTAAAGAAAGGGAATCTGAGAGCTCAGATAGTAATGTACCCGGCAATATTGTCGAAGCTGATAGTTCGGTGCCTTGAGTCCTTCAAGGTTGCTTGCAGTTCTAAACCGAAAGTTTGCAAGATCATGTTGCTCAGTGATGCAACTCTTAAAAGGATGAATATAGCTTTTGACAAGAAGTCTGGCATGTTTATTGATCTTCCTCCTCAAGAAGAAGTGACTCCGAAAGTGGCTGATCCGGAATCGCCTAAGCCGGTAAGGAAGAGGAAGCTGAAAGAAGTGGTAGGTGAAGCTGAAGAACCTAAGTCTAAGGAAGTCCATTCCGCACCTCCTAAGCCTAAGAAGAAGAAGACATATACTGATGAGGTTGCAGCGAAGTGGAGAGCTGACAAGGAAAAGAGGAAGGAAGGAGATCCGCAGTTCGGATTGGATCCCGCAGAGGCTAAAGCTCTGAAAGAAAAGGCTGCTGATGAGCTCGAGAAGCAAGCTAAGGAAAAGAAGCTGAAGAAGAAGTTGTCAGAAGCTGAGGCTGTGCAAGCCTTGTTGAAGTTTAATGAAATGGTTTCAGCAACCATTCCCGTTCCGAGAACTTTTTCTTTGGACTCTCTACCTGAGACTCCAGGAAGAAATCTCGATGATCCGAAAGAGGCTGCTGCTAAGAATGCTGAGGAAGTAGAGCTAGTGGAAGAAGTGGAAGAAGCTGCTGAAGGAAGTGGTGAGACAGGAGATGTGCTCAAACAAGTAGATGAATACAAGGGAACTCCTTCGGAACACCTGTCGCTCCGAACTTCTGAAGCCGAATCTTCAAAACTAGTTACTCCAGTAATAGAAGGAAAGGAAGGAGAGGAAGAAGTTTCTTATCATGGAGAAGAAGAACATCTTTCACTTGATGCTGCTCAGAAAGAAAATATAGAAGTTGTTGATGAGGAAGATTTGGTTGTTCAAGTTTCTGACAGTGAGAAGAAATCTCCGGAACAGGTTTCTATTCCGAAAAAAGATAAGGGGAAACAAGTTATTGCTGATACCCCGAGTTCAGAAAAGAGTATGAGGAAGGAAGTTGGTAGTTCTTCAAAGAGGAAGTTGGAGCTTATTGAAGAAGAAAATTCTCCTAGCAAGATGTCAGATTCGGAATCATCTTCGTTGGGGCACGATTTTGTTGTTCAATCCTTGAAGAAGTTGGTGGGAACCATTCCGACTTTCTGCAGTATTGATTCTCGGTGCCAGATGCTCCAACATACGCTGAATCAGAAAACCGATTCCGTATCCATGGTAATGGATAAGTGTGTTGAGATAGAAGCCCAGTTCAAAAATTTCTTCATTGGTTACGAAGCCCATAAAAGATCTTGCAAAAGGATGACTAGCTGGTCGAAGAAGAATGTGGAAGAGATGAGGTTGCTGGATGAGTTTCAGGAGAATGTTAAGGATGCTTTTCAAACCGAGGATAAGAAGTTTCATGAGATGACTGCATCATTCGATGAGAAATTGGCAGAGGAAAAGAACATTCGGAGTCAGGAAGTAAGAGATCTGAATGGAAAGCTCAACTCTGTTAATCAAAGTTGGAAATTTGAAAGGGATCATCAGATCAATTTTCTAGAAAGGATAAAGTCTCAGGAAGAGAAAATGGAAGCTCAGGAAGAAAAGTTGAAGGCTCAGGAAGAAATCATTCAAGCTCAGTCAGCAAGAATAGTTGCCTTAGAAAAGCAAGCAGAGGAAGATCATAAGGACCTCAAAAAGATCAAGACTATTCTCAAGGGGCTTATGTCAAAGGAGAAAGATCCGAAATAATCAATCCGATCTTTTTGTTGTAATCTGTTTTTGTTGCTGACATTTCAAATTTAATGAGAATCGTGCTTGTTGTTCTGTTTTGTTGTTATTACTAATCTTTCAGGTACTTTGTTTTTTTTTTCCATTCCCTCGAAATTCTTTTTGAAAATCACAAAGGGGGAGAAGGAAAAGATCCTTAAGAAAAAGAGGAAATCTAATAAGTGCTTATCAAAGGGGGAGAAAGAAAAATACCCAATGAGATAGAACTCTAATAAGAGTTTGTTTAAGGGGGAGTTTTTATCTTAAAGAAATATCACTCCGGAAATATGAATACGATCCTTAGAGATTCAAAGCCTAAGGGGGAGTTAGTCGTATTCATCTATATTCTTAAACCAAGGGAGATAAGCTTTATTGTGTTTCTTTCTTCCTAGAAATAGCTTTTTCGTAAGGATGTTTGTGCTTTCCAAAAAGGGGGAGATTGTTGAGTCAATAAGGTTTTCCTTATGACTTTTCCATTCCTTCTTGTTTTGAAAATCACAAACACCTTATCTTTAAGGAAAATCGCTTTTGTAAGGAAAATTGCTTTTATAAGGAAAAATGTTTTCTTAAGGAAAAACGCTTTTATAAGAAAAATTTATCCTTATCATATTTTCATTAATATTTTTCTTAAGTATGAAATTCGGATTCACTTTCTCGGAATCATTAAAACTGATAAAAAGCATTCTGTTTTAGGGTTCGGATTCTGGACAAGAACTATAAGGAAGTTTCACTCCGAATTCCGGTTATGAATTCTGACTAAGTTCTATTCCAGATTCAGGATACGAATTCTGAAGAAGAATTCCCATTACGAATTCTAATGAAGAATTCTCATTACGAATTCTCATTACGAATTCTGAAGAAGAATTCTCATTACGAATTCTAATGAAGAAATCCCATTTCGAATTCTCATTACGAATTCTGAAGAAGAATTCTCATTACGAATTCCAATGAAGAATTCTCATTACGAATTCTAATGAAGAAATCTCATTCCGAATTCTCATTACGAATTCTGATGACGATTTCTCATTACGATTTCTGATGAAGAATTCCTATTCCGAATTCCTATTCCGAATTCTCATTCCGAATTCACTCATTAAACAGAATCTGGATATCATTGTTTTATACACTCTGAATTTGTTCACTCCGAACTTTCACTCCGAAATTTCTATTCCGAACCTTTATGTTAGGTTTTAAAACGATGTCGTACTTTCTGTTACACTTACTTTGTTATAAAACGATGTCGTCCATTTTGTTATAAACTAACCGTTGTCTAAGTGACACGTGTACAGGTCCCTCCGAACTTTAAGGAAAATATGACCGTTGGAGAAGGAGCCGACCTCACCTATAAATAGGAGCTCATTTGAAAAAGCTCAAAACGGATGGATGAACATTTGAACTTTGTGCATACATGCTGTTGAAGTGATTTCTAGAGAGAGAGTCTCTTATTAACTCTCAAAGCTTCGTGCGACTCCGAATGTTGGTGATTACATTCGAGGGCTTCCGGGGATAGGAAGACAGAGGTGCCGACTACCTTAAAGATCGAGGGCTTTCTTGCTGAGAAAGACAGAGGTGCCGACTACCTTAAAGATCGAGGGCTTTCTTGTCGAGAAAGACAGAGGTTGCCAACTACCTTGAAGTTGAGGGCTTGCGGGGATAGCAAGACAGATACACCGATCTTCGTATCGAGGGCTTACCCTGGTGTGGGTAAGACAGACTTGCTTGAAAGTATAAATCAAGGGACCTTTATCCAAGGTTGTTGGATACCCTTCTCTTTGGGTTAAAAGACTATCATCTTGTTACTAGTAGTTCTTCTACTTGTACTTGTTTTATTCCGCTGCATTTTGTATCTTAAGGAAAGTATAATTTTCTTATACTTCCCTACTTACTTTGATTAGTTTAGATTCTATACGCTTTAAGGTAGAATCTCATATTGTAACTTTTGTTAAGTTTCAATTTCCGGAACCATATTTCCGGAACCTTCTTTTGGAATCTCTTTCCAAGTTTAGTCTGGTGTTAGAGGTGTTGTGAATCAACTTAGTTTAACTTTGTTAAACTTAGTTCTTTCCTTTTCTTAAGGAAACTCTAGTTATTCATAACTAACTTTAAAGGTTCCAAAGGAATTTTTAAAGTATACAATTCACCCCCCCTCTTGTATATTGAGCATCTCATATTATATTTCGATCCTACAATAATTTCTTATGAACATTCTTTTTTAGCATTATTTTGGACTTCATCAAATTCTATCTCACTCCCTATATTTTTAGAGACTTTATCACTCTCATGGAATAATTAATTTTTTCCACTTTTAAAATTTTTATGTGGGGTTTTATAGATAATATCCCCTCATTTCATTGGGGGTGTGATATAAAGGCACACTTTATGCCTTGGGGGGAAATTTTTTTTCCGAAGAGGCATTAATAAATTCATATCAACCACACACATGTATATATGATAAAATAAGTTTCTTTTCATTACACAATGGGAATGGCATACCGTGTTTCACTTTATTTGGTACTTATTTTATTATTGTTGTTGCAATTTATATTAAAATATTCCTCGCTATAGTCTTACCGGAGTTTCTTAATCTTCTTACCAAGATTGTTCCTATCTTCATTCTTGAATTCCTTGTAACTCTTAAAGGAATATGACTTATAACTCATTAAGAAGACATATACATATCATCTAAAGTTCTCAAAAAAAAGTTATGATGTATGAGTACCCACCAATTATTTCAATTTGAAATGGTGAAAAAATTGTGTGGTGAACATACTCAATAATCTAATTTTACCTCTCACCTTTTCCACTAAATGTGGAATTAGTTATATTTCTTTTGAAACATGTGTGATGTTCACCATGTGGTTATAGTTCAGAGGAAATTAAATTTGCATACTGTTATAATTTAGTTTTCACTACTGTAAATGCTATATATTCAAAGTAACCTATACCAAGGGTTTGAAAATACCATTTAAATAGCCCAGCTATACAAATGATTTTTACAAACTGTTGGTATATGGATTTTTAGAGATAGGTTTCCTAATGTTTTTCTATTACCGTTTTGATAGGACCACCCTATACCAATGGTTTATTAAACCATTGGGACATGGTCCTTTTAATTAAGGTATCCTAATATTTTTTTAATCCATTGGGATTAAAAATCTCTACCAATTTCATTAAATAATTGGGATGTTTTCCCCAAAATAGTGAACATATTTAGAATCCCACCACCCATGTGTTTCCCTAAACTAGAGATCCACTCTTCCCCAGCCCATGAACCCTTAATCCCAAAAGTAGATACATTCATTATTCAATCCATTTTTTGTTCAGCCACATCAAATTTGTATATTTTAACATAGTTATAATCCTCTGCCTTGATTTATTTTTTTGTTTTATGTTTTTATTTTACATAAAAAATATGTTCCAATTCTTCCATTCATGTGAACAATTATTCAAAAACATGGACCCATATTCATGTCATTTATTGTTCTTCCACTTCAATTTGGCGATCTCTAACTGAGTTATATGTTATGGCTCGACTTATGTTACCTTTTTTCATTCGCATTCATTTTAAGATAGGGTTGTTTTTTGTTATGTGTTTTGATCAATAAATATGGTGTTTGATGATTTATTTTGTTGTATTTTTATAATATTTTTATTATCTCAAAATTTATTTAGATGTATAGGCAAAGATTAGGGCCTTGTCGTGTGTGTAATGAATTATAAAATATCTATTGGGTCACTGGGAACTCAATGAGGGGTTGAATGGAGGGGTTCTCCCAAGAATACCATCAAGTACTAAGTGAAGGTGTATTATATAATGTATCCCTGTTATAATTTTTTAAAACAAACATTTTAAATAGATTGTTAAATTTAAATAAACACTATATCCTCCTACCCAATTTTTTAGTCATATCAAATATAAAAGTCACACAAGTATTCTTCTATACTTATTTACTTTTTTATACCTCCCTTGAATCTTATTTTTGTTAATACATCTAGTGATTAAGTATCCTAGTTGTAATTCATATCTTATGTATTCATTTTGTTATATTTTCTAATGTCATATTTTTTTTGTCACAAATCCCAAATGTTTTTGGTTTTTAATCATCTCTTATTATTATTGCATATCAATATAGCCTCATCCCATTATAATGATAGGGTTTTATCTAGATTTTATTGGATGTATGGTCCCTTAAATTTTATCTAAACTTATATTGAGTTATTTTCTTGGTATAATTGTTCTATAGGGAATGTGAGTTTGTGTGATAAGCAGTTGAGTCATTATGGCCTAGTATTTCAAGTATAAGTAAGTGAGAATCCATAGAAACATAAAATATAAGTCAGTTAACCTAAAATATTTATTCTGGTTGTGTTTAATAATTATGTTAAGTCACAGGGTAATGCATATATTTGGAATTAGAACTCATAGAGGTTCCTGTCCACAAATTGGGTCTTATATCACATTGAGAGTTAAAACAATTTAGTGTTTGGAAATTCTATCTTGATTAAATAATAACTATATTTGATATTTGAATAGTGTCTATAGTATAATAAAGAAAATGAGAACCCATGGGCTTTAATGTAGTTTGGATTCAAACTATCTTTCATCCACTTTTCAAATTCTAATCCCAAATATAAATATATCAACTATAGAAAGTTCAGTTTTTAAAGATAGTGGATAATATTTACAACCATTCATTTTTGAACAAGGTGTCAAAAATCCAAATAAACAAGGATCATAAATAAAAAATATGGGGAAATGGATATAAGCATAACATATTACATGAGTCATCATAATATATTGGTTGTAGTTAGGGGAATATGTTGTGGAGTGATGTAGTAAAGATTGACAATGTGTTTAATGACATAATGAAGATATATTATTATTTTAATAATTATTTAAATTTTTTGGCTCTATACTACTTGTTAAATAATGATAATATTATTTTTGATACATGTTATTACATTTTGTGTTTTATTATTAAATGTGTGAGAGAATATTTAGTGATAATATGGGATTTTTCATAGCTAGGATTTAAGGACATTATACACTAATATGGTATTTATAAAATGATGTTCTATAAAATATACTATGTTAATCATAATCTCCCAATTCATTCCTTTATGATATCCCACTATATGAAGTAAATTTAAATTAATTAATAACACCCTATGAAAACTAAATTTTACCAAACTAACCTAAATTGTCATGAAAATAAATCAAATGAATATATCAACACTTTATACTGAAACTTAATTGAACTAAAAAATCTTATCTATATGGTAACCAATCTGAATTGACCAAACAAATTGAATTGAATTGAAATGACTTGATTTGTCCCAAGTAGACTTGTGTAGACCCGAAAACAATAAAATATATCATAGAAAAATAAAATTAAAAGTGAACTAAAATTAAAATTAACTAAAAGAATTTCTATAATAATGATATCAATTGGACTATGTTGGAAAATATCTAATAAAACCCTAATAGGCATGCATTGACCCAACATAAATAAAATAACGAAACCAACCAATATTATGGTGTTCTATTTATTATTGAATTAAATATCATGGTTTTATATTTATATTATTTTGATATATATATATTGTATTTGGTTGTCTTTCATATTATGTTTCTCATATTTTGTATTTTGTTAGTTATGGTTTAATATAAAGTGAAAAATTCTCATTTACATAAATTTATATTCGATTAAACTTCAATCTAATTTAACTGATTTCAAAAAATGACTTAATTTTTATTACAAAATGGATAGAATTTGGATGTATGAAACTGATCGGATCTGAAGTGTTTCTCAAAAACATTTGGAGAGTTTTTCATATTTTTCATTTTAAAATGCTTAATATGGTGTTAGCATACGCTGACCATGTTATAATTGTGTTGGTAGATATTGGTTGAGATGTGAAGAAGTTAGATACCATATAAAAATTATGGTTTTCAAACAAACTACTATGTGTGGTATCACAATGGGGAGAAAATAGATATTCAAAATGTGGATGATTCAAATGAGAGGACTAGATTAGAGAATTTGGTATATGAACGGTTTCCATTCATTAGTCATCATAAGAAATACCTGATGCTAACCCAAGAAGACTTTTGTATGAGAAAATATGACACGTCTAATCAAGATGATGATATTGAGAGGTTGAATAAATTGAAGGATGCTGCCTCAAGTACTATATATCGGCAATGTGGTAAAATGAAAAAGTTAGAATTTTTAATCTAATTGTTTCATAGGAAAACCATATATGGGATTTCTAATACTTCCATGAATTATATTCTTAAATTCTTGAAGGAATTACTTTCAGATGATGAAGACATTTCCTCAAACAACTATATGGCAAGGAAGCTAGTTAATGAGCATGTATAAAAAAGCAAATTCATGATTGCACAAAAGATTTCATATTATATGGGGAGGAAATTTCTAAATGAAATGATTGTATAAAATGTGTACATCCCAATGGAATCCATAAGATTATAGAACACCATCATGTGTGCCATAAAAAGTCTTGTGTCACTTTCCATTGGTCCACATACCATATAATATTTTCATTTCAAATGAAATTTCAATTAAAATGTGATGGAGTCATAGTGAGAGAAACAGGAATAATTATAATTTATATCACCCTGTATATGGATTTTCATGGAAGATATTTGATGAAATATATTCTAATTTCATAGCTGATGTGAATAATATGGTCTTGGGTCCTTCATGGAATTTTATTAATCCATTTGGGCATATTCTCACATCTCACAACACATGGACAGTTTTCATACCCATTTATAACCTCCCCCAATAGTTGCGTATGAAAAAAAATCACTTTTAGGAGTTTACTCATATCTATACCTTTTGATATCAAAAATAATATAGACGTATTCATAAAATCCTTAATAAAGGAGTTGAAACATCTTTGGGATGTGTCTGTGCACATATATTGAATGTTTGAAAGACATATTTTATATTCTTGCAACACTTATGTGGTTAATCCATGATGTTTATGCTTATGCAATGATTTCTTGATGGAACATGAAGGGAAAACTATCATGTTATGTTTGTATGATGAATAAAGAATCCATAAGATTGAAATATCACCATTTTTTTAGTTTTATGGTTCATAAGAGATTCATTACAATGGACCATCTATATAGAAATAATCATCGAATATTTGACAATACCATAGAGATCAATGATCATTCTCAGCATATGTTTTGAACCGATGTGCTTAATGAAATGCAATATCTCAGTTTTTCATTATGGAAGGTTCAAATGAAATATAGAAAGAGGAAAAATGATTCCAATAAAACCTATTACAATTTGTGGAAGAACTATATCTTCTTTGATTTTCTTTATTGGTCACCCAATTTGTCACATCTATAGTTAGAAGTAATGCACATTGAAAATAATATATTTGAAATGTTTTTTTTATTGTTCAAAATGTTAATGGAGATACAAAAGATGATTTATGATGTAGGTGTGACTTAATGGATCAGATGATCAGACTAGAATTTCATCCTATTTTTATCAGTGAAAATAAATGTTTAGTTACATGGGATTCTATTGCGATGAAACCTACAAAAAAAAATCAATTTTTAGAAGTACTAGAGAATATTAATGGTCTTGACAGGTATTCATGATATATTTCAAAATAGGTCAATATAAAAGTGTTGAAGATGATATCATTGAAAAATAATGATTATCATGTATTCATACACAGGTTTATTCCAATAGAAATCTATCATCTTTTTTCCAATAATGTAATGGTGTTATTTATTAAGTTGTAGCATTTAATTAGAGATCTTTGTGCTAAGAAAATCTCAATTTAATTCTTCAAAAACATGTGGGTAGAGGAACCATTAATTTATTGTGAGTTGGAGAAAATATTTCCTCCACCATTTTTCACATGCATGTTGCATCTAACTATCCATCTTCTAACCAATTTTTTTCTAAAAGGACCTATTTATATTTTTTGGATGTATCAAACGAAATGAAATATGTACACATTGAAATTATATTTCCAGAATATGAATCATCCTGAATCATCTTTCATGAACGGTTACTTGGCTCAAGAATTTATAAATTATTGTTCAATGTATTTATTTGATCTTATGACAAGAATGTACATACTCATGAGAAATGAATAATATTATTATGCAAAATTGGAAAACATTTTTCAAACACTTCCACATATATGGGAAATTCATGATTTATATACAATGATGACATCAAGCCTTAAAGAGAGGGAGATGGAACGCCCCAAAGTGTTTTTCAACTATGATTTGTTTAATGATTACATCATGTATGAAAATTGAACATGTATATCTTATATCATGTCATATAACTTTAAAAATTTGTGAAAATATTTTAATTGTTTTCTATAGTGAACATAAAGAAATTTTAAATAGGAAGCATCATTCATTATATTTGTGTAAGAGGGATAATTTTAATAGAAAAAAGTTTCCTACATAGTTAAAATTGAATCTAGAAATATTGTTGTTAAAAATTAATAAGATAAATATTTAATTAAATTTAATATTATTTTATAATTAAGGTAATGAGTTTTTCTGCTGACTCTGTCTCTTAGTAAATAAGAGCATTGGATTTTGGTCGTAATACTATTGTTCGTGAATGTAAATCAATTGTGATCAGTGGGTATAAATTTATTTTCACTGAACAAGCCAAGAACATGAGAAAATAACATTATAGTATTATGATAACTACAACATTAGACTATTATAATAGTGCATCAGATAATTGATCTTGATTTTAAAATGAATTTTCTTAAGGATTCATTTAAAAAATAATAATATTGGATTAGTACTCTCATGGTTGAGTATCTGTGATGAAATGCTTTTGTTTTTATTAGATGATGATATAGAGAACATTTATTAATGATTTTGGAATTCTAGTTATTGATATGACTTTCAATATGGCTACCAATGAACCATGTGTATCAGCATCAACGAAAAAAAATTATGTTCAATATAATCTTCCACCTAAATTTTGTGCCATTATTAAAGTAATTCCATGACATGTATTTGATAATGGTGATGATGGAATTGACACCATACTTGATTCTATTAGTCCCAATCCATTTTTTAATTATGATGACTCCAATAGCTCAATTTCCAGAGTTGATCGTGAACCAAATGTTGTAGTGGGAATTATATAGAATCATCCATCCATGTTCTTAGATCAATTGGTATAGCTCAACATGGGGTTTTAAGGTTGGTACAATTCAAAATGGTTTAATATTGATTCAAAATATTTTGAATCCAACTTGACCTTAATGTGAATTTTCAATATTTATTGGTTTGATTTTTATTTGAGTTTCATATTCTAATATTCAAAGGAACAGCATTAAAACATACGAAGCTATACACAACCAAAACAATTAAATTATATTAAAAATAAGTGGAATTGAATTGGACATATTAAAAATGATGATATGAGAACCAAACTAAAATAAAATAATGATCTTACAAATAAATAGCTAAATAAAAAAACCCAAAACATGAAACTAGTTACCTAAGAAAAAAAATTCATGTCTCATATTTTATGTTTTCAATGTAACACAGTAGTCATCCTTTTCTAATTACTCCCATATTTGTTACCAAATAATGGAAATGAATCCTATTTTGGAGATTTGACGAAAAAGGTTGAAATACAAAAATTCTAGAATGATTGAGATGGGAATTCATCCCTTAGTGCATGTTGTGAGTATTTTAGTTCATATATATATATATATATATATATATTAATAACATATAATTTCATGTGATTAATTTGGTTTTAAATTTTTTTGTAGGATCCACCACATAAGAACATGTTCTTAAACGAGTAGCCTAGTAGGGGTCCCAGTACTCAGGATGGTGGAAAGTGATCTAGGCACTCCATTCGACATACCCGATAAGACCCTGCCCCTCCCACTAACGTACAATCTAGCACTCATTCTGATCTCATAGTGTTGTTAGGGACACAAGGGATATTTAAGCCTACCATGTTTTCACTATCCTTTACATATGATTCTCCTTACCCATCCTTACCATATCAATTTATTATCAATACTCCTTATCCATATCATGCTTTTTTCCATCCATCCTTTCCATATTCCCTTCCTTCCACTTCCATCTCTCTATGATTATATGCCCCTTCTTCTTGAACTCCTTCTCTGACATATTTTGTGCCTATAGAGCATACATAAGGACCCACTCCACCAGTACATTATGATCTTCCTTCAGTGTCTATAAATTCATTGGTACCCATTGATCAGACTTCAATAATTATATTTATATATCCCCAATATTTTTTTACAATAATTTATTTTCATTTTAAAATTTATTGATATAATATTTATTTTTATTCTATAAAATCTAGATATACTGGTAGGTGACTTGGGTGTAAATATATGTATGTGGTGTGGAACAAAGCCACATAGTTGATGGTGGAATACAATGAAGAAAACCAAATGATCAATAAAATAGGGAAGCATTGGTGGATTGTATTTGGAGATGCTAGAAAAATACTCCATCATCATTCCTGTCATCCTCCTCTCTTGGAGATAGTTAACAAATATCATCAATTATTATGATTGGGAACATATATGGGTAAAAAATATATTTTATTTAATGTTATATTTTTATTTTATTTATATGAATTAATTTTTTGGTTTCAACTACATTTTAATTTTCCTGCTGATGAGGGTACAAAACCAGCACGCCTAATAAAATTAGGTTAACATTAGGGAGCCAATAATATTGAGTTTTATATTGGATAGAATGCTAAAGTTGGTAAAAATATAGAGGTGATACATGTCATGGATGATTGTATGATATAACATTATCAAAAAACAATTTATCATTGGAAATGTATCATGTTCAAATATATTAATCATATTTTAGATTTTTAAATGAAAATATTCATGTTTTTCATGAATAGTTTATATTGTATTATTGATTGTTTTGGGAATAATCAAGAAAAACTAAAAAAATCATTTATCATAAAAAATAACTCCACATACTAGGAAATTCTATGATGTTAGATCACGAGAAGAAGTAGGTACAACAATCATTTACAATTTTTCTTTAGGACTTACAATTTTTATTATTTTCTCCCCAATTCATTCGATTTATAAGGTTTGGGTCTAATTTTATTTATGAAATTAATTATTAGAAACCTATATTCAATTATGGGTTTCTAAATTCAATTTCACTATATAGGCAGGTATTGAATATTGAAGGACATTTTCCATGAGCAGAAATGTTTTGCTCGAGAAGAAAGAAAAATGGTGGAATTGCAAATAAAAACTAGCACAACAAGAGAGTGTAAATTTTACTTTGTTAATTTAAAATATTATTATGTATTACATGGCTTAATAACATATTTATCTTTGTAAATAAGATAATTTAGATGCCCTTTATTACTAGGAACATGAATCTTTTGGGCCAAATAATCACTTACATCATGTTTTGGGAGATGAGCACCATGGCAGAGTGCGTTACTGACATTGGAAGAGTATAGTTTTGATGAGACATTGACCAATTAAGGCACCATTTGTAGTACTATATTGTAAAAAAAATTTAAGTAACAAGTATAAAATGCTGAAAAATGGCCACAAAGTTATAATGAATGATAGAAAGGGTAAGCGCTAAGTTTATGAAACTGATGACAGTGTAAAGTCTCACTTCCCCTAGGGACCACTGAAAGTTGTGATGGATATATGTCCTTTGTGAGTTTCTCGTATAGTTAACCAGGTAGAAGATCTATTAGTGGTTAAGATGATTTCATTCTCGGATATGGCGATGGTGATGGTGATGGAAATGGCGAAGATGATGGTGTAGAAGAGGATGAATATGAGGATGAGGGTGAGGCTGTGGTTGAGGAGGAGGTAGAGGATGAGGGAGAGGATTAGGTAGAGTGATGTGGTGGGGATAAGGCCAAGGAAAATTACATGATGTGGTCAAGGATGTGGAGGGGGATGAGTACATGGATGGGATTACGAAAAGGATGAGGCTTATGGTGATGGTGAAGATAGTGATAGTGACAAGGGATGGAATGATCCATCACATTATTAAATGATATTAATGATATTTTATGTATAATGATTTGTTGTGACTTTATATATGTGTGATATTATTTATGTTTGTTATCATTGATTAAATTCAGCAGTTGAAGTGACTAGATTACCTCTAGTATCACAAAAAGGTAACCATGAAAAGAATATATTACCATTATATAACATATTTTTACATATAAATCTATAAATTAAAATAGTAACCTTGGGGGGAGCCTACTGTTGGATAGAATCTTTCTAAAAGTGGTGTCAAATCCCAATGTTTCATGATCGATCCATGGTCCCCCGCATGGATTCTAATGCAATGATGAATATATATATATATAATCATATAATACATTATACAAGAACTTTTTTCCTGGTTCTCTAGGAACTATATAAAATTGATTAAAAAAAAATAACCCTAACCTTCCGCTTTTTTCAGGTGTTGTATTCATCATTAGTGTATAGTGATTTTGCAGATGTTTTTAGGGTATTTTCAGGTGTTGTTCTATCCAGTGTTGTATTTTTTATATTGTTTACATTAGTTTTTTTACTTGTACAAGGATGAATTTTCTGTAATTTTATAGGAGAGATTGTTGTATGCCAATTTCTAGAATTGGATTACACTATACCGACAGTTTAGGCTGGATTTTTAGACTTATCTGTTATGTTCTTATAGAAGGATAAACTTGGGCTGCACATAACCCATTTGATGAAGTTCCAATGTAAAGAAAGTCAACCTTCACACTTTTTCCGCTTTAATCCATATTGAAACCAACCTAATTCCCCTTACACATTTAAATCCATTCCCTTCCCAAACTATCTAAACCAACCTTAATTATCACACTTTTCACCCATTTTCCATACCAAATCACACACTACCTAAATATTAAGTCTCTATATTTCAATCCAATAACCCCCAATTTCGACCACAACATTGAATTCTCCCATTTTCACCAATTTTTGTCCTACCAAACAAAATCCCCATGCCATGTTACCTTAGTTCCCAAACTTTCTCAATTTACCACCAAATTCTGAACCATGCCCAAACACACTCATAACACAACTGGACCCTTATCCATTCCTAAAATTTTATAATGGTATTGTAGTTATGAATCAACATTTAAAAAAATTTGAGTATTTAGGTGTATCTATTATAGTCATACCATGTGTAAGATATTAAAAAACACTTTAGTATAAATTCTTGAAATCATGGAAAATTAATCATAGATTACCCTTTATGGATGACCCACAAGTGGCACCCGACCATTTTGTGATGGATTTTTAGAAAAGATAAGAAATATAGTGAAATATTCCATTATTTGGTTTGGATTATATTTAGAGAGGTGAATTAATTTTTACCATAAAATTAATAAAATCATATGGTTGAAGTTGTGAAAATATTATGTCCTTGATTTTTTTATTGAAGATCCATATCATTTTTTTATAAAGTTGTTAGTAATTTTGTTATGGTTTAATTAAAATGATATGAGTGGTTTAAAATAACATATTATTCTCCATTCTCTTGTTAATAGTTTTTAAAAATCCATAGTGGATACAATATGGGTTATAATGGTAATGTTTAAAACCATGGTTTTAAGAAGATATTTGAACTCATGTTTTATTAAAGAAAATTAAATAATGCTTTAAAGAGAATATAAAGAGTTTGAGTATAGATTATGTGGTAAAGTGACCTTCTTGGAGTTTCTCCATGCCTTCTAGTTATTAGGTTCTATCATGACATATTCCCATACCTTTCCTTGTAATGTATGTACTGTGTCATGATACTCCCATGCCCCTCCATGCCTTTCCACAACCACACTCTTCTTCACTCAAGATCTTATACCCATGAAAGCCACACCCAAATTCTTATTACCACACCAAAAATGATCCCATATTAAGGCACCTTGTCTCACACAACAACTCTAATTCTCATTTTGTAGATAAAATGACAATGAAATCATTGATAATGCTCTTACCACCACATGACTTATCTTGTTAATAAAATGTCTTACCAAAAAATAATATTCCATCCAATGTTTGACGAATGAATATAAAACATGATTCCTCTAACTTTTCAATGGATGAAATCATAGAACCAAATCATGATATAATGTGTGTAAGATTCTATTTTTTTTAGGTTGGGTCCAAAGCCTCATTTTTATTATTAAATCATAGCAAATTCCTCCTTTAACTGGGTAGAGGGAAACACATTACATAGCCCGAAGGCCTAGTGGGATTGTAGCCCATTACATAGCCCGTAGGCCCAAATTCTATGGCCAATTCACATTCTGTGAATAGTAACATGCTGCTACAGTACTGCATAGTATCGCCGCCACTACAGTGCCCTGCAGCCGCTACAGTGCCCTACTGCCGCTACAGTACCTGCTGATGAACAGTGCAGCCACTGCTGCAGAACTGCTACAGTAATGCTACAGTACCCTGCGCCCCATGGGTTTTGAACCCCCATTTTCAATGTGTGTAAGATTCTATTCTGGGTTCTCAATTCTAATAATGTTTCTACAGATTATTTCTTGATGTTTCGTAGATTATGAGTCATATCTAACCATTTAGGGTACTATTTTTTCTCGAGTATAATTGTTTAACATTGTCCCTATTTATCATCCATTTCAGTTATTAGAGAATGAAAGGACATTACATGATTTTATGGGATGGTTTTTTCATTATATATCTAATATAATGAAGTATGTATCTTCTTATATGATTTACATTCCCATGTTTATTTCTGATGACCAACATATTTCATCTTAAGGAAAATTTCATGACAAGGATCTGTCTATAGTTCTAGTAGAGATAAATTATAAAAATATCTATTTGAAGTGTACATGCTTATGGAATATATAAAATAAAATATTCTTTATGACAAATGGTTCCTCTCCATTTTTTTCAATATCTTATTCATGTTGGGTAAATAATTCCTAAGGATAATTATGAGTCTCCTATTAAAGAGTGTCCACATCATGAATAATGCATTTGATTACATCAGTATTAAGTATACCAAAATCCTTTTTATACATTATATTGGGGGAATAATTCCACTGAAATGGAAGGATTTCAATTTTTTGGTACTCGATGGGATATTATCACAGCTTTATCTTTTTTTGGGTGATTCCAAGTTTTACAGTGGTAATAGAGAATTTAGGGGGAACCCCAAAATTCTAGGTACGTTTCTATTAGAATCTATTTACACATTTAACACAAATATTTAGTATAAACTATATTTTTAATCAATGATTTTGCATATTGTTATTCTATATCATTTTCATATTCCAAATCACCAATGGGGATAATTTTTATAACATTCACTAATTCATAATATGATAATGGGATCATTTCCTTAAATCGAGTTGATGGATATTAGATGCTTTGTATAAGTGAGGTTACAATATATAGTGGATGGGGAAGGTTAATGTTTTTATTCTATATTCTGGAGAAACCCTAAACCAAAATTTTAAAAACATTGGTATTGTGTTGAAAAGAATATGTACACCAAAAACATGTTAAAACCATTATAAAATATTTTTACCAATAGTTAGAAATCCATTGGTATTTTTTGTACTAATGATATATAACAACGATTTAGTAACTGTTGGTACATATCTATACCAATGGTTGTACACAAACCATTGGTATACTTCATTTTTTAGGGTCCTATACAAGCGGTTGATGAATAACCATTCGTATAGGACTATACTCTTTCCATACAACCCAAAACTATCGAAAATCATGGATATATGGTATTCCAATAGTTTTCATACCTACCAATTGTTTTAAACCATTTTTTAACATAAATTTCCAACAATGTAGATGTGTTTTGTTTGCATTACCTAGCAGGTGATTCCGTAGATGGGTATGGTATGAGGCATGCGATATAAATTTATTATTTATTTTTATTACTTGGTTTGTTTAATCCAACACAGAAATTCCATTATTTATATATTCATTACCATAATAAAATATATATTTATAAAATAAGGCATATTTATTATTGAAATTTCAAAAAATAAATTTCTATCATGTGTGGATATGGAAATAATGTCTTTAATATAATAGGTTACATATAATAACAATATTTCAAAACAAAGATCATTTCCAACAACAACATGGGAGGATAATCCCGGATATCCAAAATAGAAATTTGTGCATCATTGGTTTCTCATAGATTTTACTTTTCTAGTGATACATTTCTGAATCTACTTGGTTCATATATTTAGAAACATACTTATTAAAAATAATATTTATTTGATACCCCTTTTATAGAAACTTATAAATTTACTTGATAAAAAATGAACCTAAAGTAGCACATTGATATTATTTTAAAAGATGGAACCAATTTTTCTTCCAAAGGGAATTGTTTCTAAATAAATAACCAAAATTATTCGGTTCCCTAACTATCCTATTGATCATTATCTTTTTAGAAGTGAATTGTGATGAAACTCCCAGCTTAGATATATATTACCATCCTTTCCTTTTGTTCCCCATATTGAAGGAATTATTTTCCCTCTTTGTATCCTTATGAACTTATTGAATAAGAGTGAAAATATCAAGAATAGAATTCTCAATTTTATCATATTTAAATAAAAAATTTATAGAATCTCGGAGGGAGTTAATAAAGAATAATATATGTGTATATTTCTTTAGGAAATTTATACACTAAATACAGTAGTAACTCATTAAAAAAAATGAGTATAACTATGTGAGAAATAACCACTTCCTTCTCTCTAATATTACATTGAAAGAGAACCTTGTATATCTAAAACCATTCTTATCTATCTCTCTTGTGAAATATACCAAAGATATATTAGAGGTCTTGATATGTATCTATGTCTTTAGTATACTTCTTGAGTTAACTTGACATGGATGAAATCATTACACACTGAACATTAACCACTTCACTCACGTGTTACTCATATAATCTGTTATTTTAATCAATTAACTCTATTTTAAAAGGATTAGTGGTTTAGGATTCTATCATGTATGATTTCCATTCATGGAACATTATATTCCATAGGCATCGAAACAATTATTAATCATTACATCCCATGATGTGATGGTCTCTCTCCAATATTTATCATTTGGATAACGTGGAGGATGAAATATCCATTATTCTATAATTATGAAATATTATATTACTTTGTGTATTCATTATTACAAATTATGTGATATATATTGAAATTAATATTATCAGGTCTCCCTCTATTTTATGAATTCTAATAAACACTGACCATTGGACATTAAATATCTAGTTTTTAGGAAATTATAGTGGAAAGGACCCATATTCCCTTTCATATATTCCAATGATGTGTTTTCAATATACAAGAAGGTATTTACGTTAGTAAGGCATTAATAAATGTATTCTTGACCCTCCTTGAGCTGATGAGTGGACTACATAATTCACCTGACATGGATTCCCTCAATATCTTCCCCCACATTACACAATGTCAATATAGGGATACTTATCATTATGTGTGATAGTGAATTCAGCCTAAAAATTTCATTAGAGCTCCATGATAAAGGTATGATTCCCAAAAAGGGTAGGTCAAACACAAAGTTTTATAGATTTTATTCACAATCAAGTAATGAAATGCTTAGTCACGTATAAGAAATAGCAATGGGATTATATTTTTTAGGTGTAAAAATTACATTATTTTATCTATTACATATTTTGTTAATATACATTTTATTTTTTATAAAATCAAAACAATGTTAGAATAAAAATTTTATGTATGATCCAATTATATATATTCTATTTTTAATATTAATTGATTTATTTATGTTATTATGGTCTTCTGTCTTTAGAATAAAAAACCATAATATAGAAATAAAAAAATTATTCATTCATGATCCTTTATAATAGTTGATTCACTAATAGAACTATTAATCAACATATGGCCTAGGGGGAAATCTCATTGTGTGGGTATTGGAAAAAGTTATAGCATTTAACTTGCGTACCTTTGTATCACCCTGGTTGGTATCATCTTGGTTTTATCTTGAACCACCATGAAGATCCTTGTGATACTCCTTTAATTACATGTATTTATAACTCACACATATCTGAGGGGTACCAAATGATTTTTTAAGAGGAATTATATACAAAAACTGGGACATATAGGTCCTACATAATAAAGGAGGGTTGTATGAACAATATAATGTAATATTTAATTTAAAAATTAATAATTCTAAAAAATGATATAAATTATATGAAGTAAATCCAATTCATACAATGGTATTGGTCAAGATCATGCATGGAAACACACCTGTAATGAATTAAAAATCATATAATAGATAATATTTATTTATATTCTCTCTTTAGTTTTATGATAAACATTCTTACATTAATTAATTATTTAATTAATTCCATTTTTCTTTAAGGAAGTATGAATTCTCTGAGAGATACCCATCATTAAAGAATTCATGGGAAATAAAGGGAATGAAAAATAATTATAGATTATTTTAATAAATTAAGTGATAATTTTTTATTCCATGAAACATTTATTAAATGCTCAAATAAATAAGGTCAAATAAATATAAAAATGTTTTAATACTTTAATTAATAATTTAATTCAATTAAATATTGTAATTTATTTGGTTACTACATGTAGTGTACATTCATGTTACATGATATTTTCCTTGAATGTTGTGTACCTGGGGTAAATTCATGGGGAATCAGTATGTCCCTCATATGGACTATACGACATGTACAAGCCATTTACACACTATGTATCACTATGGTCATGTGTCTGTATAACCCAATTAAAGACTCAGTGTGTTCTTTATACATGATACCACATGATACGTACTCTAGTGACATGAAATGTGTTCCACGACCTTTGTGTCCACACGAACCACTGAATTACATGGTGTGTATGCTGAACATGGGAAATAATTGACTACATATCTTCTACACCCAATATAAATCCTATATTTCAATAATGGTTCATAATTTCAGTACCATGTGGGTTTTAAATGTCTATGTGACTATAAATTATGTATCGATTTCGCCTCTAAATAGTGTAGACTACAAGATATGAATTCTACTTACTGGTTGTGTAATTTGAAAAGCTAATTTCCTGGTGGTTCTGGTCTACAACTATTGTGAAATACATTTATGACATGTTGTTCCTACTTGGAATGAAATGTATCCCATAGAATATCAATATATAGTGATCTTGGGTACATTACATGTATGCAGTGTACACATCGTGAAACCCAACCTCACCAACTTGAATCCTCTTCATTTCCTGATGTAAACTCTAGTAATTCTTCATCTATTCATATTCCTTTATGAAAATGAAACCCTATGTGTTGATAATTAATATAGATAAATAGGGTTAATTAAAATTAAAATAAATAACTAATATTTTAGAAATTAAAATTTCAATCACTATTTCACATAATCAATCAATAATAAATAACAAATTTTAAATTTCAAAAATGACCCCTCAAATACCACATGTAGGATCTAGATATAGTGGAAGCACATGGTGGTAGAATTACAATAAATGCTTTATAACATTTTATGAACCATTAAAAAATTTATATAATACATAAATTTCTGGACCAACCAAATTTTACAAAAAAATATTGGCATAGAGATATCAGAACATATAGATATTATCTTTTCATGTAAAATTAATAATTAATTTAAATATAATTGGATGAAATTATACCTCATCTTATGATCTTTTTTATTGAAGGTTTCTCTGATCGTTTGATAACCCATTTTTCGCATTACTACCATTGCATATGAAGGATCAAAGTGTATAATCCTTCTAGAAGTGACCCACTTGTGCTCCATCGATCCCAGAGAAACACCATAATAATGTTGGGATCTAGTGTGGTAGATATATCTTCTTCTGTTGATCATTTTGTTTTCTTTTATTTCTTTTAGGTATGATGGGATATCTCGATTGCTTCTCTTTCATGAAAGGAAGGGTCCAGGAGAAGTGGAGAGAGAAGTATTCTGTATATAAAAATTCTCAAATCTATATATACCCTATAAGATAGATGTAACCATCTATTTATAGAGTGAGGATTTATATTCAAATATAATCTAATTATATAATAGAAATTATATTATATAATAATATTTATCAAATAACTTTTAATATAATAATAATAATTATAATGTTATTATTTTTTAGAATTCCCCAACTCATACAATGATAAATATTATTTATTGGGCTGAAAAATTAATATTCATCATCAGACTCGATCTTGGTTCTCTCCAACAACTTTGGATTTATTAAATACCCAAATAAATATTCATTCATAAATAAATACTTTACCCAAAAACTAGTAAATATATATTAATTAAAATTTCAATAAATATTTTAAATAAGTTAAACATTAATGAAATTACTCTTTATTCTTGAGATTAATAATTATTATGTTAATTAAATTTAAATATAATTTAATTGTGATTGATAAAAACATATCATTATTGACTCTCTACGATTATTTATCATTAGTATTAGGAAGTCTATTATAAGGTCTAATATTACTATTTTTAATTGGTCAATGAACACATGTTAAAGAAATTAATGTCTCAACACCGACAAAAAAAATACAAACAATCACCCTGTAGTATAATCATTTTTTAAACTATAACATTAAGCATGGTTCACAATTGTGTCATCAACCTATATAGTAGTTATGTATTTATTTAACTATATTAAATAAACATGTCATTGGAAAATAGTTGTGGAATTTAATGTGATAATTATATTCCAATCAAATATTTGAGATAACAACATCAATAAATATAGAAAGGAGAATTCCTTATTTGACTTATCTATTAATAACACGTGATTTTGACACACCAAACTTATTATAATTTATGATAATATATGGAATCACAGTTTTTGTTAGTAAATCTAAGTGTGTGAGTCATGACATGAATTAATGATAATAGGAAATTTTATGGACCATTACACATACTCATATGTAAGAATATCAAATGACACGTAAACATGAAAAATTCCTACTAACATTCTTATTTTCATAATCTCTTATCTTGGAGGTTATTAAATACATACTTCATGAAAATATGACTCATCCACATACAAGTACTTGATCATAAAAATCTACAAACTATATTACCTAACAAAGTACTCTATCTTAATGAAGAACTATAATTAAGATTATCATCATGGAACTTAAAAGTTCTCATCATAGAGGAGGAATATTGTGGCCTTCCAATGTAATAGATACCCTAGGACATTATTACATAAAATTCATATAGAATAATGAATAATATGTAATATGTTATTTTATTAAAATTATAATTTTTGAATATAAATGTAAATAAAGTATCAATAGATTATTCTAGAAAACCTTCTCCAAATATATATCCCAATCACTGTTAAGAACACTTTGAATTCCACAAATATTTGATGCAGCCAAAAAGGTCATCCCTAACCGATGATGATTAAAACTCATAGGATGAGGTCTTTAGGAGTTCCATACCATTCATCAGTCATCCAATGATCATTAATGAATATATGTGTAGTTTTGTATTTCATTATTTAGATTACTAGATATTTCTTCATGGGTCTATAGAGTGTACGCTGATCAAACCTATCTAATTGATCTATCCATTTATTGAAATATTCAATTGATGAAACAATAAAACAATCAAGATCTTTGTGGTGGATGATCTAAGGGGACTATTTTTTTCTATTTAATTGAGGTTTTGGAATGGTCTTTTCATTCCATAGAAAAAGCTCATAAATTTGTATCCTCTATGATTCAAGATAATCTTGAAGACTGGCCCCAATAAAACATGAATGAAGTATATACCATACACTAATACCCTAACATTGATTGAATTCAATAGTTTTGATCATCTCCATTCTCCATATAATTGGATGTCAAGAAATTTCATTAAGAGTTATTTTTGATAAGGAAAAAAATTTAATAGAGGAAAAATTAGTTTGATGGAATGATTCAGATGTGAGAGAAAAATAAATAGAAAAGTAAAGAATAATGTATAGAACCTATGTGGTGGTTGTGTCTTACTAAAACCATGCAGTCAAATTAAACCCAAGCGAATGGTTCCAAAAGATAAAACATGTACATAGAAGTTTTAAGCATTCATAAATAGTTGATGATTCAAGAAGTTTTTTTGTAGAGTGATTCATTTTTGGACTAGTTCATATATGGATCACAAATGAGGAAAATCAGCTGAAACTGGGAGATACTTTGAGAAATTCCAACATGGAGGACAAGTACTACATATTACACCCGTTGAACTATAAATTATTAGAGTTTTGTCTATGAACTGAATAAATTGTGATTTAGATTTCTGAATATATTCATTGAAGTGAATATTGAATATTTATTATCACATATTGATACACATGAATTTAATGTGACAATATCCTATGGTATCAATCACCTTAAAAATATGTCATCGTAGATTCCAGTTATGATGAGATCCTTGAGTTTCTATAAAGTTATGTCATAGATATATATCTTATAGTCAGCATGACGAACTATGAAGGAGTACATAGGTTTTCAACTATTGTGTGAGAGTGATCATATGATTTTGATGCTTTATCCCATTAATCTATCACTTAGTGATATCCAATATAGTAGATTTTTAGGACAATCCTATTAATATAAATTTCACATGTTTTCATTTCGTTAGATATTCTATTAGTGAGTGTGTGTAATGATCCTTGGATTTAAGAGTATTATACATAAATATAATGTCATATGTACATAAATTAATTGACTAATCACCTGATACTATATGTTAATGTTATGTAGGATACATTGTGTATGTCACAATAGGTATTTTATTAATGAATAATATGATAAAGTAGTTTTCCCTTCAATTTGTGGCAGTTAATATCTTATCTCATTTTTTGGAATGGACCGATTGAAACAAATTGTATGGATATATTGATGTATATAAGTTCATTATATATAATAAATGAAATATATATCAATAATTATGTTTTATTAAACGTGAAAACAACTTTTCTGATGTGATATGAAGATTTAGGAATTATATTACATTTTGTACCCTCTTATGCGGTTATTGACATTATGACCTTAACTTTTTCCTGTTAGGTTCTGTAAACATTTGTTGATAGTAATCTTGGACATTATATAATCCCACATATTTCCATGGATGGATAAAATAAGATATACACACACTAATTGTTTATAATAATTTTAATTATATATTATTTTAATTCAAGATTTATTATAATATTATTATCATGTCTATGGAATAATTTTGTTATATATTTATAGATTGAAAAAATTAAATAAATATTTATCTTCATTTTAATTATTTAATTATGTATATATAGAATATTTATTTATTAAATTAATAAATATATAGATAAATATTTGTTCTAATATTCAATAAATTTAGATTAGTATGAGTATACCAAAACTAGGCTTGGAGATAAATATTAATTTAAAGTATAGTAAAATGAAATTTAACATTACGATAGTTATCACATTATATTACAATATAATATTATTATTATTACAGAAAATTTGTTCATTTAGGTTTTTTATATATTATTATGGGCCCATATAAAATTAAATAATATTTAACCCTAATCCAAAGCTTTATAAATAGACTACTTTGTTAGATGTTAAAGGGTTAATCGAATTGGGGAATCATTGTTCAGAAATAAATATAGAGATTTCTCTCCAAAGACCAAATAATTCCCTAGAGTTTCTTCTCTAATGTCCAAAAAAATCTCCACTATCTTGAATATTCTCAAGAATAAAAGTTCAATGATGAATTTTCAATGTATCAGGTATCATTGAATCATTCAAAGTGAACACTACAAGGAGATCGATCCTCCACTCAAGCACTAAATAATCTATCAATAGTGTTTTGAGGACAAATGATATTATGTGTATCCTTTCTAGAGGGATTTTATACTTTTATCCTATAATCAAAACATCCATAAACCTAAATGGTTTTAAATGATAAAAATGTTCTTCAAAGAATGTTACCAAGAATAATGCAAACTGTTATCATTTCAATTAAATAAATTACAATTTTAATGAAAACGATCTACACTATTTTGTTATGTCTGTCATGTCTGATCAAAATTACTTTCATTATTCATGGTTTTAGGGTCAGGTAAATCAAAAAATATCCCTTGAATATATCGAATTATGTGTCAGGATTGGTCCAAATGTGCACTTATACTATTATCAAAACCTTCAAGTGGAATTATATATGTAACATTCAAACTAATAACCATTTATTTTATTATTAATCATTATGAATTTACACAATAGATATCATTTTTTGTTTTTAATTCATTCATAATACATCATTGAGATTTTTTCCTACACTTCATTTAAAACATATATAAAAAGGATGGTTAACAATTAATAAATAAAAGATACAATGTGATCATCCATAGGTGCCAAGAACTTATGGTGGATAACACTAGGTTATAAAATTTGTCCTCCATTTTTATAAATTGTTTTTTCTTGTTCATTGCTCCTTGAAACCCACCTAGACATTGATTTTTTGTGTAATTATTGACCATAATGTGCATTAAATACACCACATGTTTTCCATCTGGGTGGAAAATGTTTTTTATAGACTACACGCTTTGTAGTTTTCCTACATACAGTGAATCACTGATGTTTTTAGGGCGTAAAATATTGTGGAATGATTTTTCATGTAATTAATACAAAATTTTTATTAATAAAAGAAAAATATAATTCTATGACCATACGCATTAAAAACATATATTGTTTCCCTGAAAAATGTTGTGTACATTATAAATGTCAATGGAAGGAACACACGGAGTCCATAGACATATATTTGATACATCCGAGGATGTTAACACATGGTGTGGCTTACGTGCATAATCTATATAAATTTTTTATTCACATGAAAATATTAAAATTTATTAATTACTCCATTAAATCTCATAAAACTATGGTCATAGAGTGAGTTAATTAACATTTAATTCCCATTTTTCAGTTTTATATTATATTAAATGCATAATTAACACCATATAATAATCAATACATCAAGTCATCTATGGTCACTATATAATACTTACACAACATGAAATAAATCATATAGAGAACATTATATTTAAGGGTTTTTTGTGTAATTAATTTAACATTATAAAATTTGATATTTAAATTCATTCCATGTACTCAATATTCCATATGAGTGAATTTTATATGAAAAGTGTCATTCTGAGTAATTCAAATAGGCACCTGTCAATTTTCTTTCAAGTACAAAGATGATTAAATTATAATTATATTTTAAATAAAATATTTTATTTTATTTTATATAAATTCATAATGGTTTAGAATCTGTATTTTGAAATTATTAAATAATTTTAAATGAAATAATTTATTAGGAGACTAATTAATCAGATTAAAACTTGGACATTTTTTCTCATTAAAAAATGAATTGAAATGAATACTATCTAATTTCTTTAAATTATTATCAAATTCATATGAATGGATAGTAAAAATATTTGAGTAGACCTATGTATGAGTTGTTTTAATCTAATTTAATTTATTTCAAGGGCTTGTAGTTATTTAGTATTAAAATAAATTATATGGCCCATATATCATCCCCATATCAATTATTATGTAGGACATATGTTTACATGTTTTTTTTGTGTAATTAACTTTCATTAATACATTGATTCCCCCATATGAATGTGAATTATAAAATATATTATATAGAACTAGTATCTGAAGGTGCATGGAGTCAATTAAATTAGGATTCAAGGTGGAGGAGTTTAGAGTTATAACAGAGGAGAAAATAACCTAGACAATAAATAAGTTGATGATTGGGATGCTAAAAATCATGTCAGGACTTGAAGAAATATTTTTCACATAGGGTCATAAGTTGATGTATTATCCACTCAATAAATAAAACATTAGATAAAGATCATGATCTTGTTATTTATATATATATATTTCTGTATATTGCATGATTTATTTTATGCACGCATAACCATGATCAAATAATTAAATATAATAATTTAAAAAGTTGAAATAAAAATAAATGTTTTGTGAGTAAATGATTTATCAGAAAATGGTTAATTACATATTTAAAATTCACTTAATATTATCAATATATCTAATTTATAAAAAAATAACATTTTTTTCATAATAAATAAAATAACTCAATAAAATAGAAGTCACTAAAAGGCTAACATTACATGATTAGGAATGATCCCATATATTTATGTGGTTTTACAATCCTTTTAGTAAACATAATTTTATTGAGGAGTTTGTATGAATATTTTAGGATTAATTAACCCTTTCACATCAAGAGGGGTATTCCTTGATATAATTGATTTAAAATGGAGGGTAGATTTGAGGAAACCTAAATCAGAGTTTTTGTATTTGGGAGTCCAGTCATGAGATTAAGGGTCTATAAGCATGAAATTTTAAAATACATGCCTACCTAAATTACATAGCGTAATTAAGAAATACCATCATTTGGATGTAAGAAGGTGAATATGGATCCTTGTCACTAGAATTTCCATGCATCAATAAATTGCATTTCAAATGGTGAGGGCTATTGGGAGATGAAAAAATAGATGGAGACATATAATTAAATGTATTTCTTCTCACTTTTACTAAGTGTACAAAGTAATAATAATTTTACCAAAATTTATATATAATAAAATGGTATGTATAATAACCAAAATATATTCCTTGTGAATTATTGTGGAGAAATACAATTTCATAACTAGTAAAAACATCATGGAATGGTATAGGAGATATTTCATAGTAGTATTCCAAGAAAAAATGTTGTATGTGTTATAGTCCTTAATTAATATCCACCCACTATAGAGGTTATTTATATAGATTAACTAATATAGAAAACACTTGAATGATTTGGTTAATCTCTAGTGTTTATTACTATCATCCATGATCACTGTACTAAAAAAATGTCATCAGACCAGGGATGCATATGAAATTATTATTCATCTTCATAATATTTTTCATGAGAGATAATGATAAGAATATTTTGAGATATCCAAGGAACTCCTCATATATAATCTTGGAGGTTCCATGATCTCTAGGAAACTTTTAGTAAAAATGATTTTCTATATCATGAGACTAAATTATGGATTTAAATTACAAGATGAAATGTGTATGGACCTCACTCTCACCTAATTCCCTTAGTGATTATCTAATAGTTTTTTGAATTTCAACATAAAAAATATTGTGAATTCACTTCTGGACATACTCCCCTTAATTCGGTCGACTAATAAGAATCACACTCATAAAAAGTCTTTTTTTTATGGGGACTAAAAGGAAAATCAATTAAAAGAGTACTAAGACCCAGTCCAAGTCTACAAATTTTATGCACTAACCTTTCAGTAAGAGGAAGGTCAAATGGGAAGTGACAATGGAGGATCATATCTATTTATGATTTGGATAGAAGTTTCATTGGAAGAAAAACAACATAGTGCTAATGAAATAGAGAAATGATTCATGTATGTTTTTTTATCAAGATAAACATTTAAATATCTATGAATTGTTTATTAAATACTACATGTGGATCACACATTTACTTATAAATTCTTGAGACTTGATGATTTTAAATAATTTCTTTGGGTGAGGTGGATTTATGCACCACAAAAAGAGCTAATTTGGAAGCATTTTATATTGGTTACTTCAACCTCACATTACTAATGAGAACAACCTTAGTTCAATATATTTTTTATTATGTGTGAGAATTTAGAAAAATAATTTTATTAAATATCTTAATTAGATATAGAAGGATTTATATTCATGTTTGAATTTTTTTTATAATTTATTAAGAAATTATGTGTTTTGGTAATGATCACTTAAAATATGTAATTTATGTATTAGAATATGAGTATTGGGTTGTTGGAAATAGATATTGAATATGATTCACATGACTCATACCACACCTAGTTGTTGAATCTGTGATTAGGTAATTAAAATGATATATGGTTGAATAATTTACAAAATTATGGTTTTATATATTCATTCAAACTAAATACACATGGTATTTTTCAAGTGTGTTTACAAAGTAAAATGAACAAAGTTCCATTCAATGTGAAATATTAAAGGTATATTAAACTTATAGATTTATTTCCAAAAAATATGTGATGGACCATTACAAGATGAATCTAGGAGTTGATAACCATATTTCATAACATTTAATGATGAAATTAGTTTGTATGGACAAATCTACTTAATCAAGTACATGTCTGAATCCATTGAGATATTAATAAGTTTCTAGAATGAGGTTGATAGATAGCTTGAAAAAAATATTATGAAAACATACTCATACCATAGTGGCGAATATCTTCATCAATAATTCATTAAATATTTATAAGATTTTAATATTTTATCTCAACTCAATACTCCTTATACAACCTAGTGGAACTGAGTAAGTGAATGGGTGAACCACACCTTGTTAGACATGGTGAGGTTAATTGTCAGTCTTGAGAATATTCCGCTATAATTTTGGGGATACAAATTATAGAAAGCAACATAATCAGTAAACCTAGTACGAACTAAATTGGAAGATGGTATACCATTCCAATTATGGAGTATAAAAAATCCTTTTCTATCGAATATACATGAATATTGATGAGAAGCAATTTTTTAGGCATCTTCATGAAACAAACTTTCTCCTTAATGATTTAGTTGTATCTTTATAGGATACCCTATGGACATAAGGGGATATTATCTATTTGAATCCCTAGAAAAAAAGTGTAATAGTGGAAATACATAACAAATTCATGGAGATGGATAAAATATCAAAATGATATGGTTGGAGAAAGATATACGTTTATAATGTACAAGATCATAAAATATATTAGATTATTTAAGAAAAAGTTTAACAAATCCCTATGGAAGAACATATTTTAGAGGCACAAGTACTACATATGAGTAAAATGGAGGTAATATAACTTGAATGATATGGGTTTACAATCATCAAGTATGGGGACTTGTTATTGGTTGATAATAATGATCCTTCAAACAATAAAGAATAATTAAGTTAAATAATGATACAAAATGGGAAGAAATATTGAATTTTGGAATGTAATCCATATAGAAATAAAAACTATGGATTTTATTGGATCCTCTAATTTATGTAAATCCTATTGTTTCCATCATATTTAATATTTTATTTACTAGATACCATGGAAGTGAGATTAGTATGATTGATGAAAAAAATAGGCTTCCTTAATGGGAACCTCTATGAAGATGTTTATATGACACTACCATAAGGGTTTTCGACTCCAAGTAATGATAATAAAATATGATAACAACATATAACAATGTATGAACTGAATCAAGAACCCAGGTCATATAACATAATTTTTTATGAAAATATAATGTAATTTGGTGTTAAAATAGATTAATATTAGCTTTATTTATATAAATAATTTTATGGATGTGTGACTATTTTTCGAATAGTAAATTGTTATTGGAATTTTAGTAATTAGAAATGAGATATCATTCTTACTAATTGTTAATATGTGTTTAAATAGATAATTATCCATGAAAGTCTAAGCTTAAGTAACATATGTTCTTAAGATCATGATCTATCATGATATATCCATGAGACTAATCAGTCTAATTTTGAGTACATATATTTAAATGATTAGGATGAGATTTAGTGTGAAAAAATCTAATATATGGTCATTTACTATTTAAATGTTATTTATATTTCAAATAAAATGTGTCCTAAGACACATGGGTAGAGAAATATAATGAGAAGGCATCTTTATGTTTATAAAGTTGGACCAGTCATGAATGCCATGATGTATACTAGGCTTGATTTTACATAAGAATTAAGTGTAAAAAATAAATATCAGGAACATCTAGGAGACCAACATTGGATGGTTGTTAAAAAATCCAAAAGAATTAAAGGTTGAAAAAGTATATGATCCTAGTATATGGAAAATATGACGATCTAATCATTAGAAGATATGAAAATTCATGTTTCCAAATTAATCAAGATGATCTAAAGTCATATTTAGGATTCTTCATCACCAACAGTAGAGGAGTTGTGAGTTAGAAGAGCTCAAATAAAGTATTATGACATGATTCTAAAGTGGAGATAGTTTATATTAGGGATTATTATGTAGTTAAATAAGTACCATATAAATGAAATTTAATTTATATAATGGATATGATATCTATAAATAAGTACTATATAATTGTTTTTTGGGATAATACTGCTGCAATGTATCTCTTCAACAATCAAAATTAACATTAGTGGTTGAAGTAAATTCTCTGAAAACATCACATTATGAGAGGATTTTGTCAAATAAATGATGTTCCAGTGAAATTAATTTCAGTGAAATATAACATAGATTATCCATTATAAAACCCTTTTCTAAAAGAAACATTATAATCATGTGAGAGTTAGTAGACTAAAAGTCATTATAAGTTCGTTCTAGGCCATATAGGAGTTTTAGGGTGTTGGTGTCCTTGAACCAATTGGTTTATAAATTATATTACATAAAATATTAAATTAATTGAATATTAATGATATCCTATCAAATATTGGTCATTATTCTCTATGAATTTAATGCGATAATTTCATAGGGTATCTGTGGTATAAAAATTGGTCATAACGGTTATCTGATTTGATGAAAACCATGAGATGATAAGATGATATTTCTTAAATATTTTTCCTACAAACACCATGTATATCTATGATGGGGAACATAGTTTTTATACTTCTAGGTATGAGTTATTTAATGATTATTAGGATCCATATCTTGAATAACACACTTTGTGACCTCTAAGATACATGATTACAAAGATAAACCCATTAATAGTAATTATCCATCGTTGTGTGTCATCAAATATTCCTTTCATGGATTATGTGTAATAGACCTTGGACATTGATATTATTATTAATAAATATGGTGAGTTATACTCATAGATGTATTGAAAAACACATGATAAAAAATATTAATTTAATGTAGCATACATTGGGTACATAGCAATTGGCATTTCATTTATACAATGTCTCGAAAGGGTTTGTCTCTTCTATTTATGGAAGATAATATCTCATGAAATAAATTTTATTGGACTTGTAATGATAAATTCCATGGGCATGATAATGTATACATGTTCATTCCAGATAATCAATGAAGGAAATCTGAATAATTATAGTTGATGACAGAATTATGAAACCTTTTGATGAGATATCAAGAAAAATGGATTATATTACAACATAAATTCTGTAGTATTATTATTGATTTGGTGAAAATAATATATTCTTTTTAAGAACCATCACTAGATTCATGATTGTAATCTTGGAATTTAGGTTATCTAGTGTAATTACAAAGAGGTACAAGACTATAGTGTCACATGCTAAATATTTACTATTTATCTTAGTTAAATTTTATTTGAAATTAATTATTGGATAAATATTATACTCTAGTCAAAGGAATAATTTATTTTGGTTTTATTGATATCAACAATTAAGAAATATTTATTCAAAAATTTAGTTATTTAATTAAATATATATATAATATTTTTTTATTTTTTTATTTATTTACTTAATAAATATTTAAATAAATATTTACTCTAAAATTCAATAAATACCAAAGAGAATGAGTAGACCAAAAATATGTCAGATGATAAATACTATTATATAAGATAGTAAAATAATATTTTTTAGTGAATGAGTTTGTCCACACCATGGGGATATAATGACAATATTATTATTATATGGAATGTGGTCATTTAAGTGTTTAATATTTTATTGAAGGCCTCAATGAAATTATATAATTTTTTTACCTAACCCAAAACTCTATAAATAGACATATATGTCTACTGTTACATGGTTTATCAAATTGTTGAATCATTATATAGAAAAAAATCTAAACCTCACTCTCTCAAAACTAAAAAACAATCTTGAATTTCTTCAATCAAGTCTTAGATATTCTACACCCTTCTCTATCTTCAGAAGCTTTAGAGTTAAATGATGATTTATAATCCTAATGTTATCATCAAAAATTCTAATAAAAACACTACAAGTTTATCAATATATCATAATAGAACAAGAAAATACATAAATATTTCTTATAAAAAGAATGAGAATTTGTCTATCACCACTACAGGTATTATATAATTTGAGTAAACAACTACAATAACTATATAAAAATAATTTCCAACAATCAATATCTTCCTTGAAAAAGGATATCAAGACTAATGTAAAATTTCTTCCCATCCAATAAAATTTGAAATACATTAAATGTGAATGATCCTCTTTTTATAGAGTTTCATTCATGTTTTTCCATCTTTTTCCATATATCATGGATTTTAAATCACGTGAATCACTAAATTATCATCGAACCAAACAACTTTTGAGTCTCAAATGACTATAATAATCACATAGACTACTTTTTGTACCATCATATATAAGGGTAGGGTAGACCCTTAAACTCCTAAAATTATATGAACATTGTAAAATTTAAATGGTCAACAATGGTTCCATTAAATTTAGATTGTATTCATTATGATCAGATCCAATATTGCGATGGGGGAAATATTTGGGTTCCCAGAGAAGATGATCTACACTACTATGTTGATTATAAGGAAATGGATTATTGAAAGTTGAAAAAATGTAAAATTAATTATTTTACTACGAAAATTTTTTTATCTGCCCCCAAATTTTTTGAGAGATTACCATTTTTGGTTGTTTGGAAGACACCATTTTTTGCTACCTGAAAGTCCCCTAGAGTGGCATTATTTAAGGGAGAATCGACAGATTAATTTATGTTTACATATAAATATATAAAAAGGTTTCATTTTATAAAACATAGAAATACCCCTTTACATCTACATATAAGCCTAGTGGTAGGCATTATTTGTGGTAGTTTAGTGAGATTAATTTTCATTAGCACATGAATTTTGTGGAATGAATTATTTTTTGTAGTGTCAAGAGATTAATTTTATGGAATTTTGGTAGATGTTATTTGGGGATTAATGAATCATATGGTGTAAGGGTCATTTGCATTGATGGTTCAACCAATATTAGGGGGAATCATTATGTAGATAAACCCCATAAAGCACCATAGTACAAACATAAATAATTTAAAATATCCTCTTGGCATGAATTTTGAGAAAAATAGAACTATTTTAAAAAAAATTCGTTTTCACATGACTTTGAGTAATATGTAATCTATCATTTAAATCAAAGGCTATGATGGGGAAGGCTGCCACATTAGTTCTATAAAAGTATTACTTCTCTACATGAATGATCCTTCATGCCTCGGTTGGAATATCCTTTGAAAATTATTTCTACATAGATTTTTTTAGGGATATCAACAGAATTATTATTTGTTCAAAAATCTTCAAACAATTATGAATTTCGTAGAACCTAACCTCCCACATAGAAATATAATATTATGTTAAAATTAGACTTTCTAAAGAACATATTGCCCTCTTTCTAAATCTTGATCATTGTGAATGATTTGACCTATAGCTATATAAATTATATTGGATCTCTACCATGAATACATGGGCCCCACAGACACCCCATATTTCACCAAAGACATCTAGAAAATTTGAATTAATCCAAATGACTTCTTCAACCACTTTTTTACATGTTCTAAACCATGAAATTATGTTTTATCATGGTCTCCTCCAAATTTTCTATACATTCATGATTTTTTACCTCACACACTTGAAAACCATCTTTTGATAATGTGTTTCCTTGATATTGAGGATCATATATCCTACAACATATTTACTCCATTTTCCTCCTCGAATTATATAATCCCAAAAAATATAATCCATCATGTATTTCTTTTATAATGGTTACTTTCCCTCTTGAAGGATCGGTGGATAATTCTAAGAAAAAACCCTCTCAAGTCCATCTAACTTGACTATTTTATGTAAACAACATATCCATGATACACCTAGTTGATTTTTCAATATGCTGTTAGAGTTGGGGAGACTATTTGTCTATGTTTAGAGCTATATATGTTATTTATATTTTAGATTTTGTATATTACAAATAAAAAAAATATATTTTTATTATTTCGTAGAAAAATATATTTTTTAATTACACAATGTTTATATTTTTTTACACTTAAAAGACATATACTATTACCTTAGAAAATGATATTCATATTTTATGTTCCCCTTCAAAACATTTATCATTACTTTAAACATGAAATTTAATGTTTATCCCACCTTTAGATATTTTTAATAAACAAGATTTACGTTTAATAATATTTTCATGAACCCTTACGTACAACTTCAAAAATTTTCCTAAACAAAAATAATTTATATAAAATCCAATTTACAATTACACATCAAAATTTTACCTTTATATTGAGCATGTAACTCAATAGTAACATTTACACAATATATATAAATCTTGTGTAACCTATACACATTTTATATAAATTTTTAGATACCCATTACACAACCTATTTAATTTCGAGGTTACCCTTACATGAGCATTACAATATTTGGATATGATTTGTAAAAAATGTATTTTTTAATGGTTCCCTTTATATTGGTTAAACATAATTACTAATAACTTTATTCAGGGCATAAAAAACACTTGTTTTATTTATTCCTTAAATTTTTCTAGTAGTAAAAACTCAATATGAAGGGTTTTTATAATGTTTTACAAAAAATTAGATAAATATTTTTCTGGACTTATTTATATATATGAACTGACATCATGGAACTCGCTTTTTATCTATTATTTTTGATGTTTTTATTTACAATTTAGTGGTTAGAACCTTTTATTGAAATAATAATTTCAGAAAAAATAGGTGTATTGTGACATTAATGTTTAAACATTCCTCATAAATCTCAATTAAGGTAAAATTTGTTCCTAATTTGATCTTGAAGATCGCTTCTTTGTCACAATTGACTTTACAATTGAATTTTTCATGCCCACATCCACAACTTCTCAGATGATGTAATATACTCCATGTTATTACATGCTTCCAGATCCCTTCAATGTCACTATCCAACACTTAATCCATCCTAGAATCTTATTGTGCCTTCTCCCTCTTAGGTGTCTTATTAGGTACAACCATCTCACTATCATTTTCTATAAACTTCTACACCTTATATTCTTGAAATATACTATATTTAAATTAAATTATATAATTTAATAAATAATTATTGATTTGAATAGTCAGTTTAGTTACACATAATTATCATTATGAATTTTTTTCACCAAGGACTCAGATTACATTATTTGGTCAGAAAAGAAATACCTTAGGTATCATCAGGTACCTATGAATTAGTAGAGATTGAAATATACACCAATCATTATTCCAAATAAAATAAAAATACATTATTTTAGTTTTTAATATTTTAGGAGATTCAGAATTCAAGTTTTTCCTTTTCTATCCCTATAAGAAATATTTTCCACTATTAGTTATTGATCAGCTAGATATTGAATTCCATATTTTTCAATAGATTGATCTTTATAGGACACCACATATGGCCTACCATACTCTTCCCATTGTACACATATGGTTCCATTACCAATATAAATTATTGTATCATATGTCTTCGTTGTAATGCTCCCTAAATTTAAATTAGGATAAGTTCCATCAACCAATACAGGATGGTGATTTGTTCTATTGCCAACCATTTCCTCTCTTCCAAACTAATGACAATCAAAATTATTTGACGGATATATAATATTACCAACTAAGGCTTGAAAGTAATACCCAGTGGATACCATATATATTTCTTTATAAGAGGGAGAATCATCCATATCCATGGGTTGAACCAGATCATTTGAATTTGATTCTTGAGGTATATAGTATTGATTTCGTTGAAAAGAATCCCCTTATGTAATATCCACCAGTTTCTTATTTTTTACTAATATATATGTACCGAAGTCAAATGGGACAACCTAATATACTATATAAAATCCTTTTTATATCTCATTAGATTAAAAAATAAGGTTATATGCATCCCTCCCTCTATTTATAGAAGATACATGAGGAGGGGGGTTCATTTCTTGAAGACGTGGGGGGGGGGGGGGTAGCGACCCCTATTGTCACAGTGTTAACATCTTTTGTAGATGTCTTCCACTAATAGTCAGATATCTCATTCCCTTTCAGATTGTAAAAATCGCCACAAATAACCTTGTGGAATTTACAATTGTCTTTTCAAAAGGGTTTACAACTTCTAAATAAGAATGGATGTTTATCATAATGAATAGATAATTCAAAACTAAAGTACTTATTATGATGTACCGTATTATCGGTTGGTGTTGTAATGAGAATGATCACCACTACAAATTTTACAGTAAGATAAGAAAGATTATTAAATTGTATGAAACAATATAATAAGGGTTTCAATAGCTAATGAAATATCATATAGAATAAGAGTATACTAAAAAATCTAGTTAAAACCATATATATTGAACCAAACTTGAGTCCATGTGTTACGAATTACAAATGGATTGAAAATATTTCTCCAATCCAGTAGAAAAATTATACATGGTATCATAGAAATAAAGTTGAGACCCCATTCATTAATCTTTAAATCTTATTAATGAATATAGATGTGAAAATTACCCCACCCAACTATAATACACTTCTATTATTAAAAAAAGCAATCGACAGATAGAATTTGGACGAAATATTCTGTTTTCCATGGTTTCATTCTGACTGGTAGAACCCTTCTCACAATATTAAAAAATATGCATATATTGAACCATTCAAGGATAAGATAATGATTATAATGAATGAGATATAAGTGACCTCATCTAAAAAATATTATTATACCCCATTATTTCCCAAAGTTATGTTTTGAGTAGAAACATGTGTTGTAGAACCACATTGCTGGGAAGCAGAAGCCCTATCAGTCAACCCCACATTCAGATTCTTCAAACAAAGAAATTAATCCCATGATCCTTCTACAATATACTTTTTAGATTCAAATTTTAATTTATTATTTATATTTATTGGTTTTGTTTTTTTAATGTTCCTAAAGTCATATTACTTGTTTACAAGATCATTCAAACTCTTTTTATGGATAATAATATAGAATTTATTTGTATTTAAATTCATTCAAGTGGGAAATTTTTATATTTTGAACTATTATAAATTTTTAATGGGATTCTATTTGACCTATTTATAGTTCACCATAATTTTAATACATATATATTACATCGTATTAGATTATTAATCATTATATAAAATAAAAATATATGATATAATCATACAGTTCTAGTGTTTTTGGAAACATGGACACATAAATAACGTGTACATATAAGATCAATATCTTCTCTAATTTAATTCCTCAAAAACTAGACCATTGATAGACATACCATACATAAAAAATCATTCATATCATAGAGATGGGAAGCAAATGAAAATATTATCTCAGATGAATGGAAAGGGAAACAAGGGAGATATTAATGATCACATAAGCAAAACAAGATTACAATGATATTAAGAAAATATCTTAACATTTTTAATTTCTGCCTTATATATCATAGATCATAATCTTGAGTAAACATATAAATTTTAGATGTTCATAAGACATGAATCATAATGAAATCAAAAAACATAATCCATGAGAACACAACATTGGTATAAGACCTAGATTTTTGGCATATTGATAAGTATAAAAAATAATTTCATTAGTATTAAAGGAAAACTATTAAGACAATCATAGTGGATATGGTTCACAAAATATTCTATTGTATTAGTTAAGGATCACTAAAAATACTATTACAGTGTAAACAAAGAGCTTCACTCCCAAGATTATTCATTATTATATCATGAAACAACCATATTTACCCAATTCATTAGAGGGATATATAATTTAAAGGCCCCCATCTTACAATGAAATCATATATATGTGCTCCAAATGATCATAAAGCATTCAACATATCATAACTGAGGAAAAGAAATGGATTTTATCAATACTTCATCTTACAATAACCAATGGAAAAGAATAATGTTTCATAAACATTTATTTAATTAATCATAGAATCACCAATGGAAAAAATGTGTTTCATAAAAATTTCATTAATTAATCATTGCACAACTTTCGGAAGTGGAACAAGTTTCATAAAAATATTTTCATAACAATTATAAACCATCTTGAGAAAGAATAAAGATAGAATCATTGGATAAAATTGGTATATAATATTACGAATCATTAAAGGATCTCATCTTAAATGAAAATTACATTAAAATATCACTCAGAAAATTTCGTGAGTAAAAAAATGTTTTCACTATAAAATCACTTATTTAAAAGATAAAAAATTACAAAATATTAAATAAATAATATTATTTGAAATGAAACTTTTAAAATTTTAATGAAACATTCAAATAATTTAGTGGTTTTAATTTTTGTAAATTTGTTTCATTTCATATATATAAAAATGAAAACATATGTTTTTGAATATTGTAAAAAGAGTGAAAAAGTACCAAATTTAGAAAAAAATAGATTTACTTAATACCATTTTGTAAAAATGAAATATGGGAAAAAATAAATTTGAAAATATTATGATAATATTTAAAAGATTTTTTTTTAGAAAATAGGGATGTAGATGAAAAAGTATTTTCACCCAAATAGAGAATTAAATTTGGTTTTCATTAAAAATATTCTCCAGGTATATTATGTACTGAAATAGATGAAAATGAAAGGAAAGTTTAATTAATATATGAAAATAGAGAATAATTAAATTGTTGAGTTTAATTAGATTTATACCATAATATTTAATTATCATAATGTAACCATAATCAATCCCAATAAAAAGAGAGATTTTAACATAAAACTCTTTCCTCAAGGATTTCATTACTTCAAACACATTAACAACTATAGTGTAATAAATATATATTTATTATACACACATTACAAAACTGTAATCATATATTTCATATCATATATGAATTTATTATAATTTCTTATAACCCATTTAAAAATAATATTTTATTAAAATCATTGTTTCTAGTAAAAACAAGTTCATTTTTCATCTATTTTTCATTTCCGCAGTTTGAGTCATTATAATTTGATCATAGATACATAATGTATATAATTTTTACATTGATATTTATATCATATATATTTATTAAATAAATAATTTGAGGTACCGACAAAAGATAGTGATTAAAAAACAAATTACACTATTCATGGAGATGGTATGCTATACGTACGCATGCACGTTGTTTTCAATTTTCGATAGGCAGAACAAATGAAAGGAATATAATAATTCTAATTTCTAGAATCATAATAATTTCATATTATATATATAGTAAATTAATCCATATTACCATCATTTCAATGTTTAAATGAAAAATAAATTATATAACTTTAGGGAGGAGGTAGTCCATACATATGTAGAGTGATGTTATCGATCCCCAATTAATTAGAAGGTAAAAAGGTAGATATGATATTATAATTAAAAAATATAAATTACTTCCTATATATAATATATAATATTTTAACAAATCATAAAAACATTCCACAAATAACGTTGATGGAAAATGAATTGTATCACTATATAGAGATACTATGTCGTCGGAATGCACGAAATATACTTTCACATCTTATTTGACAGAAAAGTGGGTTACTGAATGAGGATTTATAATCATAATATCATTTAAGTATATAAAAAATTATAAATGTATTATTTTATGAATAATATAAATGATTTAGTCGAGGATCTAGGAGTGAAAATTTGAAAATTCCTTGGAAAGATGATTACATCTTCATCGGAAGGCCTCTTTTATATATGTTTATTAAAGTGTCATTGAATGGTATTTTAAGAAGAATAATACAAAAACATAATTAATATATATTTTTATAAGATATTTTTAATGGTTTTGAATTATATAGAATGCTAAATGTCGTGAAAAGAAGAGATAGGACAGTGTTCCATTTTATAAGTAAGGAGGGACTTTTAGAATTTCCTAAAACAAAGAAAATATAATAAATTAATTCTCAATATAAATTAATTAAAATGAAAATAAATATAAAATATAATGTTTTATTAGGTTAAAATACCATCAGTCAATAAACAATTTATATGCATAATTGGTATTTAAAACACTATAATTTGGTTTAACCCTTTGGATAACTAATTTGAACCTTAACCCCCGTAATATTTATTTCAAAATTAAAGACTTATAATAATACTAATCAGATAAAATTGGCTCATAAATGGAAAATGGATGATATATTATACCAATAAATATTCTACCTGTCCTCTTTCAATATTTTTCGGATTTTCAATAATTTAATAAAATAATTTCTAATAAAATATCATTAATAACATTTTTGACACTATTTACATAATTTGTCTTTGAAAAAAATATGAGAGAAATATAATTAAAATAGAAACATTTAAAATATATCTAATATTTTAAATTTATCTAATAAAATGTTGGTACACTATAAATCTCCATAGAAATATTTTTTTTATAGTTTTTAAAATAATATACGTTATTTTTTCTACAATTATCACAAGGAGTATGTCGGAATTGTGTATGAATTTAATGTAATAAATTCATTAATGAAAATTAAAAATAAATTATCATTAAAAAATAATTTATATATTAAATAAAAAATTATAACATAATTTTTCATCTTTTTTTTCATATATAAAAACATTACGGCTGTTAATGATAAAAGAGTGACATTTCATTATTTTCTTTTATTAAAATATTATAAATTCCACATTAAAGGGAAAATGAAATACAAATTATAAATAATGAATGTTGGGATTAATATTTTATAATTACTTAAATAAAATGAAATAAAGTCATTTTTGGTCAGATTTTAGACAATCTCTTTGTTTAAACATTAACTAACCCATTTACCCTTACAATGGTAATGAATATTTAAAACGGTTACTATAAAAAATGACTGAAAATAAAAGGGGAAATTTTAATAAATTATGACCTCCCGATTAAAAATTTGTAATCCATTTTGAAGTCTATATTTATATATGTTTCAGAAATTAACTTAAGATAAAAATGTAAAATTCAACAAAAAATAGTTTTCTAGAAAATTTCCATCCTTATAATAAAAATGTTTTTTCTAATAAATTATACAATTAAATTTATTATAATGAAATAAGTTTACTTATAACTGATAAAATAGAACAAATTTTTCTTCCAAGAAATTTTAAAACAAACTTTAACTGTAAAAAGTCATGAAACAAATATACAGTTTTTCATGAAATCACTATTTTTACAATTAAAAAAGAAAATATTTAAGAATATTTTTAAAAATTTCAATCATAGGTAATTTTGAAAATTTTACATCAAAAAAATATTGTTTTTAGGAAATATATTTTTTAAATGTGGAAAAATATTTATTATATGGTTTTATTTAAAAATTTAAAGAATCAATTTTTGATGAAAATGTAATTTTGAAAAAAAAAATCAAAAAATAGAGTAAATATTTCTAGAGAGTTAATTAATAAAATTTTATTGATAAGTTACTTAATATATATATTTCATAATGTAGTAAATCTTATTAATATCTTCATATTCAAGAGACAATGTTATAATAGTCATATAATAATAACAATTCATGGTTTATTTAAGATCACTATTACATGTTATATATTCTATCAAACATAGAGTTTGTTTAAAATCCTAAGTTATTTTATTATCTCCACATTTAATAAATTACATACATTCTATTTTAAATTTTTCTTTTTAAAAAAGGGTATGTCATTTGAAAATTCATTTGATGAAGACCCACATTGTAAAAAAGTGTAAAAAACATCTTCTTGAAAAGAGGGAAAGGTAAATATATAGGTTATTTAGAATAACACATAAATTGGGTTCATATCAGAGAAAATTGGTGTTAAGTGAAATTATATACATTGACGAAAATTTTAATGTTCAATTAAATATAGATATTGATTGGGAACATTCATTTTTAAAAATTGAATTATCATGATAATGTTAACGACCTTGAAACCAAAAATAAATGAGGTGTGATAATGTCAAAAAATTCTTCAAAAATGTATTTAATTTGATAAAATTTTTCCAAGATCCTTTTCATTTATATTTTTAATTAATTTACTATAGATACTAATAATATAATTAAATATACTTACATAACATGTATAGTTTCATAATCTAAATAGTTTACACACTAATACCATTTTCCTCCAAATAATGGGTACTCAATATGAGTTTTTCATGATATAAGTACAAAAATATCTTTTAATTGATCATGTAATCCAAAATAAGAAATATTTCATTCCCAATGTAATTAAACATTAAAAAAAACAAATTTTTTTTACTATAACGTAAAATAACAATCAAAATTTATAAAACCTCCCATGAAGAATTAATTCATTTTACACCAAAATTTCCACAATGATACCAATGGTTCAACAACAATCCTTCCAAAAATAAATAACCTAACATACCAAATTACCTAGATAACTTCGATATTAAATATATTTTTTAACATCCAAGGGAATTTCATACTTTTCAACCTACATCCCAAACAAATTAATTTCATTCATCCCAAATAATATCTTATGTTAAACCACATGTTAAATGTAAGGGTTACATGTCTCTTAACACAATGAATCATCTATAAAAATATAATTAATCAAAATGATATGTCTTATATAATATTATAATGTAATGAACTTCACAAAAGTATCAAGAATCGTAATTAGATATTAATATGAATGGTAATCCATGTCTTGTAAACAAATATATAAAAAAAATATCATTGATAGTTAATAAATATTCAACCATAAAGATTATATATACCCCACTATTCAAATGAAAATAATAGTATTAACATTAATAATATATTAACCCAAAGGAATATTTAAATATCAACAATATGTTCATCCTAAAGAAAGTAAAATTTCCAAATCATGTCAAAATAACTTCACCAAGAACCTCGAAGGGGGGTTTCAATGTCTTTTGACGTATGATCAACCTTAAGATTATTAACCCATGATGGTATCCATTACTCTTATGTTAACCTCAAAAGAAGACATATATCATTCCCAAAATTAATAAAATCCTTATTACTAAAATAAAATTTCAGGATATTAAATATATTCACAAATCCAAATATATAATAAACTTCATCAAAGAAGACCTAAATCTATTTTTCAGAAAATAACTTACCAATTTTATGGTTACAAATACATTATCTTTTACTTAATCAATGTTTATAATCTCATTTTCATGACTAAAAATTATAAATTCACTATCAAGAACATATTAAGTGTTATCATTCCCCAAATAATACATATTCTAAAAATATCAACATACCCATAAAACAATTTTATTGGTTATTAGTATCATTCAATATATGTTATAAAATACATAATGTGTTTTTTTGGAATATTACTTATATACTCCATGATTGTTATAACCGCATATCATTTATATCTCACTTATATGACATAATTTTTTAATCGTAATATTTAAACACTTCAATCCTTTGTTTTAAATAATTGGCATATCATATTCTCTTCAATGGTGTAGAAGATAACCCCTGGATTTGGGCATTTACATTTATAATGATCAAGTTCCCCACAAATAATATATTGAATTAATATTCATTTTATTGATCTATTACAATTATTTCCACTAAAAAACATATCCTACTTTTTTTAAGACATTATCCTGGCCGCTTCTTCCCACATTCATAACAAGCTGAAAATTAAACTTTTTTTCTATGGTTATTAAAACAAGATCATTAAAAAAATAAATTATTCCCCTTATTTGATATGTTTTAATATTCAATGAATATAATGTTTCAAATAATATACCAAAATAGATGATTATGAATAGTCATAAGGGTTCACCTTAACGTTATTATTTCATTTAGTTGATCTAGAGGAAAATCATTTCATTATTGATCAATTTCATAATTTACATAAATCCTCCTAGTTAGGATCATTTTCAAAAAAAAATAAAGTATAAAAATCAATAATCATCAAGAAAAAAATCATTTATAGAATGATTAAATCGTAATTCCTTCTTTAAAAAATATGAAACCTTATCTATAATAGGGTCTATACATTGTAATCATTTATTCTAATTATTCATGATGATTAATAAAGAAAATGATAAATAACCAATGAATATCCGACTATAGTTTCATACTATGTTTTTAGTAGGATAACACACACCATACACCAAAATGTTATTCTAGATACAAAGGACCAAATATTTTAATGGTTATTACCCCTAGATGCATCTATTTTGAAACCACATCAACTTGTAGTATCTAGATGGGAATGTTTATCTAAGAAAACAAAAATCCTTTAATTAATAAAACATAGTACTTTTTTCTATATACAAGATTAAAAATATAGTTTTCACTATAGTTTTGTCATCCTAGTTTATAAATGCAACTAAACCTCTATTTGATACCGACTATAAAAACCCAAAATTTTCATACATAGTTATTATATATTAGAAAATGAATATTTATTACATAATAATACAATATACACTAGAATCACATTGGTATAATTCCTTTGGAAACATGGATAAATAAATTACTTGTTCAATTATATTTTACATCATCTCCTACTAAATTGTTCACAAAATTCACACTACTTATACATGTCATACATTAAAATGTACTTCATTTCATGGGAATGGGAAACATAAGAAATGGTGAAATCATATTATTAGTAAGGGGTAATAATGAATATATCAATGATAAAATAAGCATAAATTGAGCATACGGGTATGAACCCGTGAGCATATCATTTGAAAACCATAACCCACATATCATAGATCCTGATATTTAATAATGTCCTAAAACATGGATGTTCATTATAAATGAATCATAAATGAATCAAAGAAAAATATCAATGAGATAAAATCATTAGAAAAATATATATATTTGTTTCATTAATATAAACATTGTAAATAATTTCCACAGTAGTTAAGGATCACTCTCAAGATGATCATAGTGGGTTGGGTTCACTCCCTATTCCATCATATTAGTTATGTTTTATTCCCAAAACAATCATAGTGGATACATTCCCCTACTGAATTCAGTAAAATCCCCATCATATTTCTATTAATCTAATGGGATATCCAAATTTACCAAATTCATTAGACGTCCATGTAATTTCAAACCAACTCTTCCCCAAATAGATGTTATGTATATTTTTTCCAAAATATCATAAAAAATTTACCATATTATAACCCATTATATAGAAAAGGGTTTCATAAGTATTTCATCATCGTATAATCTTGGGAGAAGACATATTTTTTCATAAACATTTCACCTATTCAACGTAACTTAACCCACAGAAAAGAAATAGTTTTCGTAAATATTTCATTAATTTATCATAACATATCCCCATGGAAAGGAATGAGTTTCATAACGATCTTTTCATTATAATCATACACAATCTAGAGAAATATTAATTATTTTATAATTGGATCATATCCCTAAAAAGGAAATTTTCACATCCAAGGAATCCATCTTAGATGAAAATTCCATTAAAATATCACATTGAATATTTATTGAAGAAAATACCATTTTCAATTTAAAAGCACTTATTTAAAATAAGAAAATATCCCAAAAATTAATTATTTTATTTATATTAAATGAAAAATAGAAACTTTCAAAGGAAAATTAAAATCATTAAATGATAGTGAAAATGTGAAATTCCATCAATTTTTTATTAGTAAAAAATAAAAAATTTCTTTCATAAATTTGTAAAGAAAAGTCAAAAAATTAACTCATTTAGAAAATGACAAGAAGATTCCTTTAAAAATAATTTTTTAAAAATAAATAATAGGTAAAAAAAAATTTAAAAAATCATTGTATTATATTTAAAACAATCTTTAAATCATTTTTAAACAAGGATATGGAAGAAAAGTTATTTTTAGAAAATAGAGAAATATTTTAAATTTTCTTCATAAATATTCATTTAATCCCCTGAGTACATAAATATGGAACCTAAAAGGGAAAAAAATTAAATTTCTATATTTAAAAGTAATATAATAAAATTTATTAGTTTATTTTGTGGTATAACATAATATAATATAATTAGAACTCAATTATGAACTATCATGATAAGCATTGATATTGTAACATAAAACCATTATATCAAGTCTCATATTTCATTAAAAACATTAGAAAATAATGTATAATAAATAAATATATTATAATTTTATTATAAAACTTTAATCATAAATATAATAGTATATATTATTTTATGATAACATCTTATCCCCAGTTTATTAATAATTGTATTTTAAAATCACTATTATGGGTGATATCTGCATTGTATTTCATGAATGTTTCAGTTCACTAGTTTGAGTTTTTATAAATTGATCATTGTTTTATAATATATACGACATCAACTATGATATTAAAATTATTTATATATAAATTATATATATAGATTCATACATAAAATGTGGATATTGAATAATAAATTACACCATTCATAAAGACGGTAAACCGTACGTATGTGTGAATGTTGATTTCACCTTGAAAATAATGAGAAAGAAGAAAGGTAAAAAAATAAATAACCATTCAAGAATCATTATTATATAGTATATAAAATGTAAATTTCTTAAATATTTTATTTTTACCATCTTTTTAATGAGGAAATGAAAAACAAGTCACTTCATCTCATAGAGGAGGTAGTCCACACCTATGCATTAGTGACATTATAATTTATAATTGATTGGAAGGTAAAAAGGTAGATATGATATTATAATTAGATATGAATACATATTTAATTAATGAAATATATAAACTCAAAAACCATTATAATAACTATCCCTGAAATATACAGATTGACAATAAATTGTATCTCTCTGTGAAGATGGTATGTTGTGAGTACATACAAATGATACTTTAACTTACCATTTGATGTAAAATAAGGTTAATAATTGTGTTTTAAGAATTCTATTAATATTTATGTATACTAAAGATGTTGAATTTTTTATTTTGTTAAAAATTTACTATATTTAGTGGATTAAGAAGAGTAAACCAATTAAAAGATGTTCGGTATGATGAATACTTTTATTTTGTTAAACTACCTTTAGATAGCTTCTTAAGGACCCTTGTAATGGTGTTTTAATAAAAAACAGGCTCTTACTCATTTATAGAGAAGTTTATAAGATATGTTTTTTTATTTTTTGATATATAAGGCTCAATGTGGGGTAAAAATATATAGGATGTGTTTTATTTTATAAATGAGGTGACGGGAAGTCTTGGAATTTTTTTAAAAAAGATAATTAAGTCATTCTCAGGATAAGTGCTTCTAAATTGAAAAATATTTAATATTAGGGTAGGATGAGAATGAAATCATACCAACTAATAAAATTTTTATTGGTTAAGGTGGTGTTTTAATGCTTACATTTATGTTTAACTCTTTAGTTAAATAATTTCAACCTTAACTACGACAATAAGTTTCTCACACATAAATGTTTATAATTTTACATATAAGATGAGTCATTGATAAAAAATGGAAATGGAATGAAATTATAAAAAATATATAATAATAATTTTCATCTATAAATATTTTTATGATTATTAAATAATTTCATCAAAAATTATTTATCATAAAATATCAAAATTTCATTTTTGAAACTTAATATAATTTGAATTTGAAAAAAACAAGAAAAAAATAAAATTTTAATACAAAATTTCACACATATTAAATATTTTGTATGATATAGAAAATTCAAGGGATACTATAACTCACCCAAAAATAGTACATTAAGAGTTTGGAAAATGATTTACTTAATTTTTATACTCCCTGCACATGCATTGTGTCGGCGTTGAATAAACATTTATGGTAATTATTTTTCCTATAAATATTAATTATAAATTACCTTCAGAAAAAATTAATTCAAATTTAAAATAAATATTTATTAGAAAAATTATCTACTTCAATAATTATGTAAAAAATTTATTATATTGTTTCTAATAGAGTAATATTTTGGAATTTTTGTTACATTAAATAATATATATGTAAATATAAAGGGAGACTAACACAAAAATTACATATGTTTGATTATTGGATTACTATGGTAGAATTTCACCCTTAAAATGAAATAAAAGTAAGTTTTGGGTGAATTTTGATACCTCATGTCATAGTTTTAACTCTAATTAACAATTTTTACAATTATCATAGTAATAATTTTTTTATATGGATACTATTCATAATGCCAAGAAATAAATAGAAAATATTTAAAAAATAAGAAATTTATAATAAAAAATTGTTATCCATTTTTTAATATAAATTTTGAGTAGTAGATGAATCTAGTTTAAGATAAATACACAATATGCAATGAATTTTTTTTATAGAAAAATGAACTTTTTATATATAAAAATTTCTTAATAATAAATTAAAACATAAAATTGATCCCAATAAAAAAATTGGATTATAATTAATATAAGAAAACTAATTTTACTTTCAAATATTTTTTTTTATAAAACTAATATTTCTAAACACTTGATACAGAAATACAATTTTCCATAAAAATATGTGTTTTTTACTAGTCAAAGAAAATTAAACCTTTCCAAAAAAATTCAATAATTCACTATAAGTTAATTTGAAAATTTTTATTTTAAAACATTTCAATTTTTCAATTACATTTTTAAAAATTGGAATAAAATATCTTTATAATTATCACACATATTGAATAAAAACCATTTTGGAAGAAATATACATTTTGATGAATAAAATAACATCACTAAAAATTTAGTGATTCTTTAATAAGGAATAATAAGAAAAATTTTATTGGTTAGTTATTTTATATATACATCATAATTTTGTTAATCATAATCAAACCCTCTTGTTTAATTAGCTATGTTATATCACCCGTAAAATAATAATATTTCATAGTTTTTTAGGCCCAGTTTTATGTGTGGTATACGCTATAGAACATAGGGTTCATTGAAAGAACAGAGTGTTAAAATTTTATTTTCGAGTTTATTGAGATATAATTACTGATTATTTAATTTTTCTGAACCCTTAAATGTTTTTAAATTTAATGTATAACGTTTAGTCATCTTCTCTCCTCGATAATTATAGATATAGTAATGGTAAAGTTTTTATTATTTTGAATATTTAATATCTAACTATTAGATCATATGTTTTTAGTTTTTATATTATTTAATCGGTTTTATCATTTCATGAAAGGAATATACTATATATATAAATGATGAAAAAATATTTAATGAATCTGAGATTACATATTTTAAAGTGATACTATGATAAAAGTGTTGTGGTGTGATACAATGATTTACTATGAAATTATTCCTTTGAAAATAATTCTCTCATATATTGGATGATCTCTTAAGGACTATTCTAACCTATTTTGACTTATAATTGTTTAATAACATAAAATAATAAAATATTTAATTAACAATACTTTTTTTTCATTCTTTTATCTTATATTTCGTTATGGTTTCTTCTGTCTCTAACAATACTTCCCATATGTCACAAATGATCTAAAATTTAGTTTATTATCTACCATACAAAATAACTATATTTCATCATGATATAAATCCAAAAAACTAAATTTAGGACCATTTGTATTACGAATACCATAGTCTAATTGGGGTGTGGTTAATGGGATTATAATTCCCACGCACAATTTAAGCATGTTAGTTACACATCAACAAGAAAAATGAACATTTAATTGGGTTATGATTCCGCTTAAAAAATAAATATAGTGTATTATGTATATCCAATAGTTTAGAAAGGTATATGGGTGTAACAGGTCTCACTGGAACGAACCACAAAAACAATTCAGCATTCTTTCTTTTAATTTTTTTCACTAATTAAATATGAGAATTCATTAATATAATAAATTTATGTTGATAAAATTCTAATTTAGTCTATTCAAAAACCCCCTCTAGAAATTTTCTATCACATTTTTGATATAACAGTTTGTATCAAAGGGTGGACCTTTATAAGGGTAGTCTAAGTATGTTATTCTTTTGAAAAATACAAAACAATTGTAATCATAGGTTGAACTATTTTTTTTAGTTATGTTTCTTCTAACTATTACCAATATTTGGTATCAAAAATTTTGATCTTTTGGATGTTATTATTTTATATTTTTTTATGTTATCCTTTTATTAGACCTATAAGTCTTAGGGTAAGAAGTCTAATATGGAAGGATGAATGTATATTGTTTGTGGAAATATTATAAGTCAACTTACATTGATAGAAAAATCTATGGTTATTAAAAATCAGGAATGGAGGCATACCACAATATGTTAAGAAGAAAACATTGTTCAATCATAGTTAAAAAAGGCACTAAGTATTACACAAATACCCTTATAGAAAATTATTATAATAAATATGTTTTGAATAAGAATATAATAAATATTTTATATTGTGTTATTAATATATTTATCTATAGTAATGTACCATATTGTATCACATATCATGATATTTGGATGATTATTCATGTTACTCGACTAGTATCAAATAAAATTATTAAAATAAAACATTTAATTCTCTGATAAGAGTACAATGTTTTAAAATATTAGTGTAGATAAAAGTTCCAAAAAAAAATTCTACTGATTCAAAAGCATTATATATTTATGAATTCCGCATTAGAAACATTGGAGATATCACTGATAGTTGAAATAGTTGTAAGAGATCTACCTAGGAAATCACATGAAAATAAGGTTAAAATCAATAAGAGTTATAATTTCAATGAATACAAACTAGATGAAATAATCATATAAATTTTTATAGATGAACTTGAGTTAAATAATACTGTTGAAGAAGAGACTTTGAGGATAAAATGTATTGATTAAAAATCACCTATAAATGTTACATCTAAATATGATAAATTTGAATAAAATTAATGTGACTAGGGATAAATTGTGAATATAATTAATTTTATTTATATTATTATTATAAAAATATAAATTTATGAAGATACCAAAAAATGAATAGAGGGATGACCGAAAAGGAATGATTTTTACTTCAAGAATAACAGTGTTTCAAAACAAACCTATTATGACTGATGGATCAAATGAAATATCAAATTAGATCTTCCGAAATTAAAACATTAGTGATTGGATATGAAATATAAAATTGAGTTATGTGCATATTCTTGATGGAGCTGCACAGACGAATGAAACAGTAGTGAGGAATCTAAAAGTAAAAAAGTTTCAGAAACAAATATTTGATGGGAATAAATATAAATTTTGTTTGTAATGATTAATATTTAATTAATAGTTATTATTCTGATATTGATGGTTATAGATTTTATGATATATAAAAAGTGAATAAAAAAATAAAAAATATTATGTAAGTGTCTCTGAATTATATAATTAAAAAATAAAAAAAATAAGAATCTAATCATGGAAAACTATGAATGTCTATAAAGAAAATAATTTTTTGGAAATTATGTCTCTTATTTAAATGAATGTAAATAAATCTAAATGAATATTATTTGAATTGAAAATAAAATATTTAAGTATGAGATTAAAAAAAATTGTAATGAATCTTCAGGTTCCAAAAGAAATAATTATAATTATTTTTATTCCATTCAAAAGGAGAATTATAGTATTAGAAAGCATGTTTCTAATTTGAAAAAAAAATGATATTTTTATTCACTGTAAATAGAAATATGATAATACGATGACAATTATGAAATCAAAAAAACAGAATCCTTATTTTTATTGCAATCATATGATTCATAAATTGTTAAACATTTCTTATATTAAAATTTATAAAGACCTATATCAAATGTTACATCATTTAAATATTGCATGAAGTGGTTTTATATAGATGAGTTTTCATGAAGGTTTCCTAATTATATTTTTTATAATACCTTCTATACATTCAAGAATAATCTATATTACGCTTGAGTAATTGTTTAATGTATGTATCAGTGCTGATCATTCTAATACAAACCTGACTAGACCTAAGATAACATAGGTATTGGAAATTCTTTCTACTTATCTAATTCCTTGAGAAAAAATGATTAAAATTTCCAATGATATATGGTTGTTTTAAAGATGATTGTCCAGATATATTTTTAAAAATCTATATATTTTTTATTTTATAATCAATTTGATGGAGGATTTGTGAGATTAAGTGATAAATCAAAATGAATAACTATGTGATCTGGTGCGGTAGCTATTTCAATTTTTTTAATTTAGAATTTTTTATATGATGGAGTTATGAAACATTATTGGTTAGTATCTCAAAATTATTAAATAATAGGAGGAGTTTTATATTTGAAGATAATAAATGTTTAGTCTTTAAATATACAATTGTTTTATTTATGTATGTCAAACATAAAATATAAATTTTAATAATTTTTCTAATTTAACTAATTGTAACTTCATGAATATTAGCTCTATAGAAATATATGATATCATATGGAATAATATGCTTGGAAATGTGAAAATTTAACAATTACACAAACTATCAATGGAAGGACATGTGAAACAACTACCCAATTTGAAAATTAGTAAGATGTTTAATTATGATTCCAGTTTAAAAATCGAAAAAACCTAGAATTAGTTTTAAAAATATTAGTGAAGTTTTAACAACTATAAAATTAGAACTTATTCATTTATATTTATTTCATTATATACATTTTATTAATTTAGGTGGTAAAAAATAATTTATTGTTTGATAATGATTTTTGTATATTTATGAAGACATATTTTATGACTCATAAAAGTGAATTTTTTTGAAGACTTATTTTTTTTATAATATATTTAAAAATAAAATTGGTTATTTAATTATTTATAGTAGAATTAAAAATTGAGGGGATTTTTTTAATTTAAATTTTGAAATTTTTTGCTAGAATGGTAATATTATTAAATTTTATACATTTATAAAACCAAGAAAACATGCTATTATAAACACAAAATATATAATTCTTAATGAAATGATTTTAACTATGTGAAAGGAATATATTTTACCTTTTTTTTTGTTTGATTATGTTAATTGTATTTATTATATTTTAAATTTTATTTTAATTAGAAAATGTTAATGAAATTTATTTATGAACTATTTTGCATAAAAAAATAATGATGGTTATTTTATTGTTTTTAGGTGTAAAAATTTTATTTCAAATACTGAGGGGAACCTAGAGAAATTAAATTCCAAAATTGAGGGTGGTAACTTTATTAGTTATTGAAATAATATTTGTTGTTTTTTTACTTATAAAAAAAATAAAAATGGATAAAAAATAATATTATCAATTTAAATTAGTTAAGGATGATTGAAAAAAAAATATTTGTAATATTTTCAAGTTGATTTTAATGATTTTAATTTTAATGATTAAAAATCCCAATATGATGTGACAATTTATGTGGGTCTTACAACTTATAACTTTCCCTGTATGTATTCTATGGTTTATAAATATCAATATGTTGTTAATTTTATTGGATATTTTGATTCTAGTTTTAATAATAAAGGTCATATTTTAATATTTTATGAAAACACTATATTCTATTGAGTGTTTTCCCTATAATGTTTTTCAATTTTTGAATCATGAAACTTTTATTATTCCTATTAAATATAGTCATAATATTTTTCAATAGATAATTATTAATATTTAATTTATACCATATATATAAAAATGTTATTGGAACTAAATAGGTTTATATAAATAAAATGGATGATTCTGGACATGTTGTTAAGAATAAAATTCTGATTTTTTATTGAGGTTATTATTAATTCGAAATAATATTTTTTGAAGAATTTTTTAACCTTTTACTCATATTAAATATATTTTAATTTTATTATATTTTATATATTTTTATTGTTTAATTTTATTTCAGATTCCTGATAAAGGTTATGTTTCAAAGTGTTTTATTTCTAAAGTGGTTAATGTTTCTCAACCCCCTAATTTTGAAAATGTAAAATTTACTAATAGGTTATTTAAAATTATGAAAAGTATTATATTGTCTAATGAACGTCCCTCATTATTTGTATGATTGAATTACATTATTTTTTATTATTTATTTAATAAAGAAAATGATTATTATACATTAATTATTACAATGTTTTGAAATCATTTTTTAATTTTATAAATATATACAGATGATATTTTGTTAGATTTTCAAATGATATTAGTTGTAAGTAATTTTATAATTTCATGGAAATTAAATTTTATATGAGTCTTTTGGGTAAAAAAATAATTAGGTTTGGATATTTGATTTAATAAAAAAATTGATGTAACATTTTTGAATCGATATTAATATGTTAATTTTTTAAGAATTTTGTTTTTAATTCTTGTAAAACATTTAAAACCCCAATTTGTTTAACATTTAAGTTATATTATGTTGATTTTAGTAAAATATATAGATTCAAAATTCTTTAGTTTCATGATTGAATATTATTTTTATTTAACTATTTTTGGACCTGATATTTTGTTTAGTGTTTATTTATGTTACGAGTTTCAATATAATCTGATGAAATCTCATTTAACAGTTTTATAAATATTTAAAAATGTGTTAAAGACACATTTAACAATGTAATATATTATCCTATAAGTAATTTTTTTTATTTGATTAATTACCCGATTTATGATTTTGGAGGACGAAGACTTAATATATATTGCACCTCTAGAGTGTTTCATCTTCTTAGAATATATTTGGTTTCATATAGTTAATTGAAAAAAAATTGTATCATTATCTACCATTGATTTTGAACATATATCTTGTTATTTGTGATATTCTAAATCATTAATGATTTATTTTTTGATTTTATATCTAATTTAGAAATGATTCATATTTGTTATGATAATTAATATAAAATTTAATGTTTAAAAACCCATTAAAACACTATCAAACTAATCATATTTAAAATACTTTTCATTATATTTTCAAATATGTTAATAAATGAGATATTATTTTATAATATTTTTAAACTAAAAAACAAATTTCTGATATATTTTTTTTATTGTTTGGTTTTTTCAAAATTTATAAAAATTATATGTTAACCTATAATAATTGAAATTTAGTTTGAAATAATTTGTTTACATTTATTTAGTTGATATTAATTATATAATCTTAATTATATCTTGATATTATATATTTAAAAATGGGTTATAATTTCTAATAATATATGTTGGTTTTTGTAATATTCATAATTGGGAGAATGTTAGAGATTTAGAAAATGTTTGTATTATTTTTTAGTATCTATGTTTAATTTATATTATGTGTTATGAATATTTGAAATTCATACCAATTTTTTATTATTTTTTAAAAAACATTTTTTTATAATTATATAATTATTTATGTTGTTTTTTTTGTGTTACAATTATTATTATAATTTATATATTTAACATAATATATATATTTTTTATTTTTATTTTTATGTTTTATTTCTTATCCATATGTGAGTTTTAAAAGTCGTTTTTTACACTAACATATATTTTATTCTACCCTTACCTGATTTAGTAATATATTTATACCATTAAAAACAATTATATTCCTTTTATAAAACTTTACTCATCTTTTGATGTTACGTTTATGTATGATGTTAGGACTAATTGTTACCTTGGCTGACTATTAGCTTAATTTTATGCATGATGTTTAATGTTGGGTCTAACATTATGCGTGATTTATAAAATTTGTTTTTCCCTGACCGATCATTGCAAGTACTATTTCAGAATTCTTAATTATTTCTCCTTACCATTACATAAGTGGTATAAATTTTAATTTGGCATTATGAAAATCAATTCTACCTTTATATAGTAAAATGAATTCATTTTTTAACTTTACACAATATATCAATTATATTGTTACCCTTAGGAAGTGCATATACATTATGAGTTATTCTTACATAGCCGGATGAATTTAATGTTTATCGTTATGTATGAATTATATTATTTTTCTTACATTTACAGAACATTAAATTTTTTAATATCATATTTATTCATGTTATGATTTTGCTTTTTTACCCTAAAAAATGTATGAATTTTTTTTAACCATGACTTATATTGTATTTTTACTTCCAAATCTAAAATATTATTTTTTACTATTTTATTTGTATTTTAATTTTTTTTTATTCAATTTTTTTAAATTAAAATAATAATTTTATAACTTCTAATCAATGATAGATCGATTTTTATCTAGTTTTTATGTAATTACTTAAAACATGAAACTAAAAAACCATTGAATTTAATATTTAGAGTTGATTTATTTTTCAAATGTTTCTATATTTAAATCAATGATAAAATTTTCTTTCATACTAGTTTTATGGATTTTAATGTAACATCATTAATGTTTTTGAATTTATACATGTCTATATGCATTTACGATACCTGTTTTTGAATTTTTAAATGGTGTATATTATTCATGGGATTCTATTTAACCAATTATTTTGGTGTTTATTTAGATTCATTAAAAATTATTTTAAAATTGTTTTGAAACATTCCATTATTTATTAATTCAAATTATATTTTTTGATTCTTATTTTATCCTTGATAATTCTACATATAATCATAGTATAGTTTCTATTAATTTTGTATTTAAAATTACTTCACCATTGGATTAGCTGTGTTGAGTTTCCATTTTATTTATAGAGATGATGAATTACCTCAAAAGGTTACTCTATATACAAAAATACTAAATCAATACTTCTTTAATGCGTGATTTCATTTTTCAAGTGATATTGTAAAATAACTATTGTGGTGTGATTCAATGATGTTTTGTACAATTATGAATGTGAAAATAAGTCTCTCATCAGTTGTATGATCTCTTAAAGATTGTACCAAAAATAATTTGACTTATACATCCTTGATGAAATGAGATACTCCCACACTTATGAACTAGTAAATGTAATTTTTTTATTTTAACTTATATTTATTTATAATTTCTTATACCTGTAACACTAATTCATATCTCTCACATGTACTCTAGTCTTATATTTTAATTCAGAAAAAATAATTCTCTTTCATTCGTGTGGGACTCCCTATTTCTAATGTGATGATTCTTTTTGTTGTGATTCCCATAGTCCATAGTCATCATTGTAATTGGATTGTGACCCCACATACAAATATTCCACATCATTATAATGCATCTACGAGAATAGGTAGGTGGAAATCGGGTTACGATTTTATTTTAGATATCATTTTAATATACACTATTTCTTTTATTGAGTAAACATGAATAATAATCTACTTGGTCCAATTTGGTCAGACCACTATGAAAATCCTCTTTGTTCATTTTTTTCAAATGAACTCTAATAATTAATTTTATAATTAATTTAACACGACATAACAATAAATTGGTATATTTACCACTATAGATCTTCTTCGATCACCATCTTCGACATATCATCATCCTCCTGTGTACAATTAATGATCCATGAATTTAAAAATTCATCTAAATTGGTGTAATCCTGAACTATACCCTCTCATGTATAGCAACCTCAAATGAGATGGACTAAAAATGGACCCTAATACATAAGTCACACAGAAACTCTTACAGGTTCCTTCCCACATGTAATCGATTATGCATGAATTTTAACTATCTAGAATATTCCCATGTAGTATTTCCTTAAAATACAATACGCCTTGTTCTCATCCATATTACCATAAACTATAGTGAACCATTCTCTTCGAAATCTGATCTTAAAATGTATATTAATGGTGTTTATTTCATAATATTAAATGGAAATTCTTTTTTCATAGATGAATGAACATAAAATTTAATTTTATGGTCCTAGATAAATATTCTTAGAAAAAAAATATCTCCAGTCATGGATGTTATAATTTTGAAGGCACTATATTAGCCTATATCACAAGGCCATAAAATTTATGAAGTCTATAGTGAACTAAGACTTTTACATATAAAATTACATTATTTTCAGTATAATTATACATCATATTATAAACCAATTCTGGTAATGTCTATTGTCTTTGAAGACTTGGTACATAGTCAAACATTATAATAACAAATTTCTATTCAAAATCCATAATAAGATCCTATATTCCATTTTAGTCATACATCTTCATAGGATAACATAGAGATAACATGAACCAAAGGATGAGCTAAAATCCTTGTAAGTTAATAACAACAAGAGAAAACCATTACCACATGTGATATAAGGAATGGCATGATGATATAAAAAAACAGACATAATGATACAAGATGCATGTAACATAGGGAAACATAGAATATAAACATGGAATAATTTAAAAATGGAATCACAAAAATGATTCAGAAACATAAAACAATAATTTATTATGAGTTAAGGCTAATTTCCAAGACTGTTTCCCATAGTATCACAAGCCAAGGCTATCCTCCACGATCACTGCATATAGTAGCACAAGCCAAGGCTATCTGCCAAGACTGTCACAAATAATGTCTCATGAGACTAAAAAAATACAAAATTCATTGGATTTCTATCTGGGATAACCATTCTTACATTTCATGAATATGTTTTCCATATAAATAATCATACATAATCTAGCTTATATAAACAGAATGGTTACCCATGGAATGAATTGTGCACTAGAATCCTAAAATATTACATAACCACTAGGCGTATCATAGAAGCATCCCTAAGAAACATTTATAACATAAATGGACGTTCACAAGGTAAAATAGGAATGTATCATGGTAATTGATTTCAAACAGAAGTGACAATAAGTAATAATTGTATTTGAAAAATTTTATCCTTAAAATATTTTTTTTCCTTTTTAAGGAAAATACTATAAAGATTTTAAAATAGAAAAGGAAAAATATTTTATATAAAACAAGAAGTGAAACACAAAAATTTTCATAAAAAAATTCAGATTTTATAAAGAAAATGGTGTCTTAAAATGGAGGATAGAGATCAGTTGATATTGGGTAAAAGTTTTGGAAGTTTCCTTAAAATAAGTTTACTTATTTGGTAGTATCGAGGAGGGAATCACTTAAGAGAATTTATATCCATGAAAGAGACGAGATATGGATCCTAATACATTATTTTGGAGAATATAAATAGAATTTATAAATTTTAGTTAAAAATAAAAGGCATCTTCATTTGGGTAAAAAGAAATATAGAGCAACCCGAAATAATAAAGGTGTTTCGGGTAGAATTCTTTACAGATGATCACAATTGTATCGGGTGTACATAAGAGGAATTAATGAGAGAGAAATTGGTTTATCATCACTTTTAAATCATTAATAAAGTAATGTGGAGGTGAAAAATTATACCCCATCATTAGGTATTTCACATAAAATGTCATAGCACATATGACATTCTTTAATAAAAGTGAAATAGAGAGGATACCTTACCTAAATATGATGGTGTCATCAAATTGATATTAACGAATTTAATAATCAAAATAGGATTATTCATTAATAATTACAAAACATGTTATATATTTAAAATATTTATCTTGATCCTTTTAAGTTCATTCATTACCATTTTATGATGGGCTAAGTGGTTCAATTTCGTTGTTCGGGTCCATTTGTCTTATTGGTTTTTATGATAGATTTACTTATTTTCATGAATGGATAAAAATGTAAGATAAAAGTGGGTGTCCAAAATTGAAGTTATATGACATTAGTGAACATACAAAATATTACAATGAAGTAAATTTAATTTGGTTACTTTGATTGAAGTCAAATCATTATATAAAACATTAATGATAAGCAGTCGAGTTAATATTAGAGATTTTTCTCACAATTAATTTGTTTTGTATTATTATTTTATATAATGACTGAATAAGTATCATAGAACATTAAATAGGATAATATAAACATATAATAGTCTGGTTCTCCCATAAAATCAGTTTCATGACAATAATTGAATATAGTAATAGAAATTGATAACTCGTCGTCCTTGACTGTGCTAAATGAACACATCTCAAAAGGTGATTTCATTTCATTCAAAAATAAGGTAGGGAATAGAGATATGATAATGAATTATCCCATTATAATAATATAATTCCAGAACATGTATTCTACTAGGGTTATCATATCATTTGGGTGAAGGGAGGTTATGAAAGAAACAAGAAAAGAAAAGAACATAAAATAATTAGAATGAAGAATTTACCTCTTCAGTTTATCTCCATTGAGATCTTATTTAGGGTAGAGGATTTGTAATTTTTAAGAGACTGGGGGATTTTGAATTTGGGGCAGGATCGTGGGGAGTGATTTGGGAAGAACTTAGGTAAGTCACAAGGCTTTAGAGGAGTTAAGAGAAGGGGATAAGAGGGGTGATATTTATATTAGGGGAGAAGAGAGTTTTCAAAATATTTAATTCCTTAATTTATTATTTTCATTCAATACCAGAAAAAGTGACGATTCCATGACAGAAAATAGTAATAAGTTCATGTGATTTAGAACCAATTTCAATTTCATATGTATATCATCATCAATGACTCAATGAATTCATTATTTAACATTTGTCGTAAATTATCATATTTATCTATTAAAAAAATAATAGTATTTCATTTAAATACCAAAAATTTACCCTGCAAATAATTCGAAGTGTAGAATCCAAAAATGAAATAAATATTTCAAAAATAATTTTCTAAATATGATTAATTTAATTTTTAATTAAAATCACAATATACTCATAAAATAACAATTTTAAAACATTTATTTTCATATTTCAAGGAATGTCGTACTCCCACATGAATCTTATTTATATACTATCATCGATAAGGTTACTATTCATTACATTATTTCAATATATATATGGGTAAAATTACTATTCATAACGGTATATTACTATTTACCAAAAATTAATTTGGTCATATGAGACTCCAAATAACATACTGATCTTAACCATATATATCAGATTTTTGAAATTCAAAACACAGATGTAATAAAATTATGTTTAAAGGTCAAATATAACATAGTAGTTAATTATATTGTGATTTAAAGATATTATATGGCATAAAAATAAGAATGAAATTTCCATTGAAAAACATTGGGTCGTTTCATTCATCCCCCTTTCAGAAATATCGCCCTTGAAATTTATTTTTATATTCAAGGCCATAAAAAGGTGCGAGTACATTTCCTCCATTGCCTCCTCTTGGTTTGACGTTGCCTCTTCATACTTATGATTACTCTACAATACCTTGACTAGTTGAGTAGTCTGTTTATGTAGAACATTATCTATAGGATCCATGAAATTCACTGGCTGATCCTCATAAATAAGATCATGTTTTAACTATACCACCTTTTCAGAGAGTAGATGTGAAGGGTCTGGTATGTACATCATTAAGAGGGATACAAGAAAAACATATTGTACTATGGACATAAAAGGTGTAAGTGTTGGTCGATGGGCCACAACATCAACTAGATCAAGGATCATGAAGGGGATGATATACATGGGACATAACTTCCGTTTCATTACAAACATTAGGACCTTCTTCCATAACGATATGTGATGAAATACCATGTCACAAAATTTGAAATCAAGGTCTTGTCGACAATTTTTTAAATAACTCTTCTCTCTAATTTTGGGTACCTTGATATGATGATGAATGGTTTTCCCCTTCTCCACCATTTCTTCAATAATTTTACATTGTTGTAGCTTACATTCACTGACTTCATCCCAACATATCGGTGTTCTAATACATTTCCAATAAAGGGATTTATATGGTTCCATTAGATACAAAATTTGAAACTTTTATTATAGGATAATTAAACTGGTGGAAGATGTTGGTCCAATCCTTCTTTGATGTCCAGAGAACATTATCTCAACATATTTTCCAATGTCTTCATATTTCAATCAGATTGGCCATCTGTTTGAGGATGATATGTCGTACTGATGTTCAGTTTAGTTGTTAGAGATTGTTGGAGACATTCCCAGCACGTTGAGGTAAATCTGGAATCACAATCATATTACAATATATAGTGGTACCCCAAGTATCCATGCCACTTATTTAATGTAAATCAGTGCATGTTTAACCAATGAGAAGTCCTCTTGAATTTAGATAAACTGATTTGTATTTGTAAGACGATCCACAATGACCCATATAACATTGTTTCCCCTGGATTTCCTTGGAGGTCCAGTAAAAAGGTACATGGTAATGTTCTCCCACATACATGTTGGTATGGGTAGTGGATTCATATTCCGCTTATACTTTTGACTCTCAGCCTTCACTTTCTGACATACAAAGAACATTGATGTATATTCAGCAATCTCCTTTTCTTATTGTCCCACTAAAAGTTTTTTCAATTATCTTGATACATCTTTGTGCCCACTAGGTGAATAGATATGGTTGAGCTATGTGCATTATTCAAAAGATACTTCTTTATCTCAGGAATGTATGGTACACATAATCATGAACCAAATATTACAACTACATCCTTTTCAATTATGAACACAAAGGATTTACCATTTTACTGCTTCTATCCTTTTCTAAAGTTACATTTCTTTTATTTTAGAATCCTTTATTTTCTCCATGAGGGATGATTGAGTAATCATTTAAGAAAGGATTGATGATGTTCCATCCTTCAAGATTCCCATGTCCATTCTCTGAAAATATAATAAGATCAAATCTTTTTAAATTATCCTCATTGAAAAATATTCATGATCTTTTGTTCTTAGAGTATCCACCATTTTATTTTCCTTAGAGAGATGTTAGTGGATTTAGTATTCATAATCCTTGATTATATATACCCATATTCATTGGTGCATATTAATGTATTTCTACATGAATATATATTTGATACTCTTGTGATTAATATATATCTAACACTTCTCCCCATAGAGATAATGCCACTCGATTTTCAAAGACAAGATATCATCCACCAACTCCAAATCATTCGTGGGATAGTTTTGATTATGGATTTTCAGATGGTTTGAGATGTTTGATATCAGTTTATCATTTTGAATCAGCACACAACCTAATACCTTAAATGATCAATCATTGTACATTACAATGACATCTCCACTTGTTTTGTGTTTGAGTACTAGTGCAGCGATATGCCGATTTTTAAACTCCATAAAATAGACTTCTCATTTTTGAGTCTAGAAAAACATTACTCCCTTTCATTTCATCATGGTCATTAGGTCTGACAACATTGAAAAGTTCTTCACAAATCATCAATAATACCCAGATAGACGCAAAAATATATGAATTTATATTACAAATGTTTTCCTTAGCCACTGTTCAATTGCCTTTGCCTTTTAATGGTCAGCAAATATCCCTTTGTTGGTGAAAAAATTCCCCAGGAATGATACATAATCCATAAAATACTCACATCTACTATACATTTCATACAAATTATCCCATTGTAATGTTTTAAACACAATATTCAATTGATCTTCATGTTCCTCCTTTCTCTTGGAGTATATTACAATTTCATCAATAAAGACTACCGAATATTTGTCGAGGTATTATATAAAGACTCTATTCATTACATCCATGAATATTTCCAGAGTATTAATGAGTCTGAATGGAATCACTATGAACTCATAGTGTCCATAACTATTTTGAAGGGAAATATTGGGAATATATTCCTTCCTGAACTTTAATTGGTGATATCCCGACCGAAGGTACACCTTAGAGAAATAACTGGCCCCACGATGCTAATGGAAGAAGTCCTCTATCCGAGGAAGGGGATATATTTTCATTATCATGATTTTATTGAGCACATTATAATCAATGGATAGGCACATTGAACTATACTTATTCTTAAGGAAGAGGACTGATGTACCCCCTGGTGAAGCACTTCGGTATAAGAATCCCTTCTCCAAATTCTCCTATAACTGCTTCTTCATCTCTGCCAGCTCTTCAGTGGCCATTTTATATGGTGTCTTTGATATAGAAAAAGATACATGAATAAGTTCAATTGATAAATCAAAAATTCTATCCAGAGGAAAAATAGACCACTATACATGAAATACATCAGTGTAAGACTAACAATGGCCATGTCTTCATGAATGATTCTCTCCTTTGTCTCAATCATTTGAGATAAAAATGATTACTCATAAGAAATTAATATCCATACTTGTCAAAATGATTCTAAAATAGATTCATATTCCTCATTAAACAGGTAATGAATTGGGGGATGCTTTAGTATGTGATGAGAGATATCAATTTCCTGATAGTTAATGTTTTCTTTGTTTAAATATTTCCAATTACTACCCAAGATAACATCAAACAACACTAAAGGAAGTATGGAAACATTTTCTGGGAGATTTAGTCCACAAATTTTAATTAGGGAGGATTTATAAACCATGGACATAATAATTTCCTCATTTTTTTATCATATATAACTTATCATGCAAATATTGATGTGGTTTTGAATAGTTCTACTAAAAATGAATGAAATGAAAGAACATAAGAACCATAATCAAATAGTACATTATCTATTATTGAATGAATGACTATCATGCATATCACCACATAGGTTTACAGCTCCACCTCAATAATAATGATTGAAAAAGCCCTTATTTGTTTCCCGGGAGGTTGGTTTTGATTTCCTCTGACAACCATAGTCTTAGGTAAATTATTTTCATTGTTCCCTTGATATCTGTAGTTGTAACACTTCACCACTATATGAGCATTGATCTGAAATATTATTCCTCCACATGAGAAGGATTTTTCATATCGCTTTGGTAGTTCCTGGTCAGATGTCCTAGGTTTCCACCTATTAAGAAATTCCTAGATCCATTTAGAGAGTTCCTAGGATGCTTCTTCCTATGTGATATTTGGTATTACATTCATCATGGAATTTATTAGTTTAATTAACCATGTTTTTCTCCATTGTTAACTTCTTATCACTGGTCCCATGAGACTAATGAGAGTCTCTAATATATATTTCAACGTTGAGGGCACATTGTACATTATCCCCCTAACAATCGAAGTCTCAAATTTCCATCACCTTCTGTAGACTCGTCTTCATGCCACTAATGAAGTGATTTAAATTTCGTTTGGTGTTCATCAAAAAGAATGAGCTGTAACATGAATGCCTTGTAAAATTTTCTTCATATGCCTTGTTTGCATTCCTCTTCCTTCTTCTTGAGACCAAGGAACTCTCATTCCATCTTGAGATATAGGGTTTGAGGAATATAGTTATTGAAATAAATCCTCTTAAATTCCTCCCAATACATGGAATTAATTTTTCATTGGGACATTGTATTATTGATCAGTGTCAACCACTGATCATCTTCCCCATAAAATGATATATCACCAGTACAACATTGTCTTCTTCCGAGCACTAGAGGATTGAGAATATCATTTCAATGGGGTTAATAAACGTTTCCCCAATGTGGGGATTAGAAGATCCACTAAACTTGGGAGGCCTTTTCCACATTAATTATTCTACAAAAACATGCCCTTTCCTTGGGGGAGGAGGGAGTTCCATATTTTTATAGTTACTATTCATATCATGATCATGATGATGAAGTAATTTCACGATGTTTTGATCACCCATTCTTATCATATCAGGCATATCATTAGAAAAATATTCACATTAACTATCACATTTTTTGTTAGAACATGTTCTTCTATTTCCTTCACAAACTAAGAAAAAGAACAAACAATTAGAGGGATTGAAAACTTAGTTATTGAACATAAAAAGGGAATCATTTTAACATAAAAGGATAATTTGTAGAGGTCATGTATATCCTAACTTGTGGTTCCTTAGGGTCAAATCAAGGTTAACCTTGATCTGTTTCATATCTTATATTTTTATGTGATATTTTATATCTTTAATAATAGTTTGTATTATATTCTTGAATTTACCCAGGCATATCCCCCTGGATGTGTCAATCCAAGAGTGTATCAAGTCCCATTGTCGTCTTTCAGGATACCCTGAATCAGGACCAATACTCATTCCCTGAGTTTTCACTCCTATGTACATCTGTGCTAGAGCCACCTATACCTATTTGTATCTAGATAGGGATGTATTTTATTGGTAAACCACTGACTCTATATTTACCAAAAGGTAGTGATGTCTTATTATACTTAGTCTCATCTTTAAGGTTCTCACTATGGTGATATATTCTTAATAAAAAAAATAACTTGACCATCCTCTGATACAACAATAGAGACCCTAGACTTTTACATATAAAATTACCGGATTTTAAGATTAATTATACATAAATTACAGGATAAGGATCCTAAAGTAAAGTGTATTAGAATACAACGTACATAATTAAAAATTATACAAACAACTTTTTATTTAAACTCCATAATGAGCTCCTATCTTTGATTGTGATCATACATCTGAATATGATAAAATGGGGATAATATGAACAAATGGATGAGCTAAATTACTTATAAGGTAATAACTATAAGAACAAATAAGTAGAACATGGGATAGAAGTCATAACATGATTATAAAAAAAGGAATGAAAAGATGATATAAAAAGGCATGTAATATGTGCAATGATGACATATAAACATTGGATCATTTAAACATGAAATCAAGGAAATGTGGTATAAACATAAAATAAGAATTTAGTATGAGTCAAATTTAACCTCCAAGACCGTTTGCCATAGTATTAGAAGCTAAGGATAACCGCCATGACCGTCACACATAACGTCTCATAAGACTCAACTTTAACCAATTAATTGTAGTTCTATCTGTGTTCACCCATATTAAATTTCAAGAATATGATATCCAAATAAATAAATATACATAATAAATCTTATATAAACATAAGTGTTAGCCTTGATAATAATTGGGTACCACAGTCTTGACATAAAGCTAAACCAATGGGCATATCATGGAAGTGTCCAAAATAGAAAAGAATTAGAACATACATGGGCGTTTATAAGGTAAACGAATAATTTATGATGATAATTTATGTCAAACATAAGTGACAGCATTTAAGAAATGTATTTGATAAATTTTTTCATTAATACATTTTTGTGCGGTTTTAAGCAAAATACTATATATATTTTAAAATAAAAAAGGGAAAAATATTTTATATAAAAACAGAAGTGAAACAAAATGTTTTTAATAATAAAATACTCATTTTATTTATAAAATGGTGACCTAAAACATCATATTGAGTTCAATTTAAATTGGATAAAAATTTGGGGTGTTCCCTTAAAACGTGTTTGATTATTGGGAAGTATCGACGAGGGAATTACTGAAAAGCATGTACATAAGAAAAAAGAGAATGAGGGATGTATCTTAAAAAATTGATTTTGAAGCATATAAATATAATTTAAATATTTTACAGAAAAATAAAGGAAAAAATCATTTTTTTAACAATAAATATAGAACAACCCAAAAGAATAAAATAAGTTCAGGTATAATTCCTTACGAATTATCAGTATGGTATCAAGTGTACTTAAGAGAGATTCATGTGAGGGAATGGGGTTTATAATCACTTATAAATCATGATGTATTTAAGCGGGAGGTGAAAAATAATACACCATCATTATCTATTTCACATAAATTCACATAGCATAGCAAACATTTTTGAATAAAAGTAAAATAGAGAGGATCCCTTACCTTATGTCTGATAGTGTTTTCCACTAGATATTAGTGATCAGAATAGTAAAATTAGGTTTATTGATTAATAATTCAATAGACTCTTATATATTTAAAAGACTTAGTATAACCCTTTTAAGTTCATTTTTTGCCTCTTTTTGATGGGTTAAGTGGTTCAATTTCATTGTTCGGGTCCGTTTGTTTTCGTGGATTTGAAGATAGATTTACTTATTTTCATTAATGGATAAACATGTAAGATTAAAGTGGTTTTTCATTATTTATGTTATATAAAATTAGTTAACATATAATAGATTAAATTATTTTAAATTTAATTTTGTTACTTGGAGTAATGTCAAATCATTATATAAACATGAATTATAAAAGCCTGAACTAATTTTATCAATTTTTCTCAAAATTAACTTGTTTTGTATTATTATTTTACATCATGAGTTAATAATGATTAAGGAACATTAATGAACATAAAATAAACATATAATACTATGTTTCTATAATAAAAATGGTTTCATGACAAGAATTTATGATAGAAATATATATTTATATCATGTCGTCATTGATTGTACTAAATTTACACATCTCAATTGGTGTTTTCATTTCATTCATATAAAAGGTGGGTATTGGAAAGATGATAATTATTTATCATATTAGAATAATAGAATAACATAAATTATATTGTACTAGATTTATCATACCATTTGTGTGAAGGTAGGTGGGAATGGAAATAAGAAAAGAAAATAAAGTAAAATAATTCGAAAGAGGAATTTACGACTTGAGTTTATCTCCTTTGAGAGCTTCTTAAGGGGAGATTATTTGGCCTATTGAGTTGACGAAGGAATGCTGGAAGTGGGGGAATATCTTATGGAGATATTTTGGAATAACTTATTTAAGTAACATGGCTTTAGAGGAGTGATTAGTAGAGGTAAGAAGGGGTGATATTTATAGTAGAGGAGAAGAGGGGTTTCATAATATTTAATTCCTTAGTTTATTATTTTCCTTCAAGACCCGATAAAATGTTGATTGTATGAACCAAAATAGTAATAATTTTATGTATGTTCGAAATAGTCGGCCTTACATACTAATATCATCATCAATGACTCAATAAATCCATTATTTAGTATTTATCGTATATTATCGTATTGTACTATTCATGAAAAAATCATGTATATCAGAAAAATCCAAAAAAATCACACAAAAAATTTTCTATTGTGTAGAATCTAAAAACGAAATCCATTTTTTAAAAAAAAAAATTCTAAATATTATTAATTTAATTTTTAATTATAATGACAATTTACTAGAGAAATAACAATTTTAAAACATTGATTTTCTTTTTCAAAGATATAGGTATATCATACTCTAACATGAATATTATTTATATACTATCATTTGTAAGGATAATATTCATTATAGTATATCACTATTCATAAGTGTAACATTAATATTCATAATGGAATGCTACTATTCACCTTAAATTTAGTTCGTCATATTAGACTCCAAATGACATACTGATCAAAACATAGTATGTCAGATTTTTGAAATTCAAAACACAGAAGTAACAAAACATTCATTCATGTTCACATATCACATATTAGTTAATTATGTAGTGATTTTAGGTTTATATGTCATAAATATAAGAACAAATATTCCACTGAAAAAATTTGGATCGTTACAAAGTGTCTAATTATGTAGAACCGAACAATATGGGTACAGATTCCATTTATGGGGGATATATTAGAAGCTCCTCACATGGGACTGATCCCAATATTAAAAAAACTAATTCCAATATATATGGTTATGTGTCCCAATGTTCATAATTTTTTATATTTAAACCATTTTCTATTAAAAAAATGATGGAGATGAAGGAAAATCAATGATCCATAGAATTATTTACCATAATGCATGATATTGATGGATCTATTTCACAAAAAAATTAACCTATATTATTTTGAGTAGGTAAATCATTAATAATTCTAAAATTAATATGATATTCATGGTCCATGAAATAATACACATAATGGAATGAGTTTACCACCTATAATCTTGTCTTTGAAAACAATTTAATTATAATGAGGTCACTATAATAACTATATTACATTAGAAAGTAGGTTTGTTGAAAAATGAAACTACAATATTTTAAGACTATGGGAACAAAATGACATTATATATGACTCAATGTTAGACAAATATTTTTTTGAGTTGTATTTTTTGATACATTTCTAGTAGTAAATCTTATGGTCTAGAAGTTATATTCTACTGGTCTCTTGGTAGAAGTGCTTCTTAGATTGGTTGTCCAATTTGACAAGTTTTTGTTTTACTACATTAGAAGAGTGGGAAACGATGTTTACCATCACCTTTATAATTATTTTAGTAAGGGATAAATTTATATTTGTTTGGGTTTTGTCCATCAATAGTTGTATATTTTTTATATGAATACTTTTGATATATTTTTTTTCAATTTTTCTAAAAAGCCCTGAGGAAAAGGATGATGATTATAATGATAATGATTCCCCCTATAACGATAGTTTAGTGGTTATTCTCACTCATTAACTTTATATAATGTTTTTCCATATGTACAAAATAGGTCATCGGTAGAAGGGAATAATGGGTGGCTTCCATTGGTATTTTTTAATAGAGGATTTCATGATCACCAAATGCAGTAAAAAGACTAATTAAATTTTTAACCTAATTAAGTTACCAAACCATATTCCTTTATCAATAATCAATCCATGTCCCTCAATCTTACCATTTCTATACTAATTTTCACCCATCTCATTTGCCTCACTCCATATCGTCACCCACTCACATCACCCATCATAACTTGCCTACTTTCACCCCCTTTATTGTATCCATTGTTGATACCATTGTGTGCAAGATCACATGTTTCCCTAGATCACAAGCCATATGTTGGTACTCTATACCGGGATACCATTTATTTAACTAATTTTAACAACCAACACCAACATATCACCAACTTTCAATCACATAGATTCATCATAATCACCCCATCAAATTTCATACCCACCTCATTCAACCCAATTAATGCCATACCACATCATCCCATAGAACTATTGACTGATTTTTGATTCATTTCATGATCCCAATATTATCTTATAGTGTATTTTATCCAATTTATCTCACCATTTCCACCTCATCACTCAAATCTTACTCATCTTCTCATCACCCATTGTATACATATTTCCTTCTCAGCCAATTAAAACTCATCATCCATGATATCTTACATCAGTCGACTTATTTTGGTGACTACTACAACCTTCATTTTTGTTACCACACACATATTATCAACCAAGTCCTCTATAGACCACCTATTTTGGTGTATTTGTTTTAGAACAATTATGCATATGTTGGAATCTACACGAACTAATTCTACGCACTTTTCTACACAACCCATGAGACAAATCCCACATAGAAACACATGGTGATGTTGAGAAAATGGTATCTCTATGATGGAAGAATAAAATAATATTATTTAGATATTCCAAAAACCATTTCACACACCAATGGATGAATATTAATAGAAAAAATTCCCAATATTATGGTGTGGTGGTTAGAACCACCCTCTAGAATTATATAATGAATTTCAAATAATGATTATAAAGAAGAGTTTCCACCATAGAAATCATTTATATAGGCCTTTTTGAAAAAAAATTATTTTCCATCAAAAATCCCAAAAATATGGTGTTAATTCATTGTTCTAGGTTGAAGTTCACCTTTCATGCTTCGATTTGACTAGTTGTGGGGCCCAAATGGGATTAAAAATCAATAGTTGTAGTTTCTATCAGTTCGCTGATTCCATCAGTTCTATGATCTATTCAACTTTTGGATTCTCTCTTTACTTTAACAGTGTGTCATTTTTTATTTTTTGAATGGGGAAGTTGATTTAGAAATGCCAAAATTTAATTTCATTCAGGATATAAGGAGTAATTTTATGAAATACCATATAGAAAGTAAATTAAATCATGATGTCTTATTCATCGAATTCAATGCGATTAATCCTCTCTGGATGTCCTATATAGGGAACCTATGAAGACCACCTATTTGAATGCCTCTATGTGAACCTCTGGTAGTTTTCCAAAAAATGAATCATTTTATTCCCTCTTTCATAATGATAAAAACTCAATTCATGATGTATAATGAATATTTCCGTTGATAATACCCTTATATAGCTACCCATAAATGGAAAATACGATGTGACCCACAAAATGATACCATTCATGAAACCCTTCACATCTGATGGTCCTTATTACTGTGGATTTCCCCCAAAACCGCACTCAATATATGTATTGGGTTGAATTCCTTGACCACTGACCCAGTAACATTTTTAATATTAATAAATCCCATTAAAAAAGGAGAGTTACACAATGAATTTCTTTGGTCAGTTCAAGGAGGTTTTTTGTTTCAGACCAAAAAAACCCTCTTTTTACAAATCTCCCTAAGTTGAGATACTATTCATGGTTTTAGTAACATGGGAATCCACAGATGTATAAACCCCATCAAAATATATAAAATTACCATTATTTTATATTATACTCATAGTTCCATAAACTTGGGAATCCTCCTAGGTGTAATCCTGAACCAAACCTCAAAATCACCATGAGTCAAATTCCTCTTCGTGATTCCAAAAATATGGGCATCCTTCTTGGTGTAAGCCCAAATAAAAACTACCAACCAACCTAATTTGAGAGGCTCCTCATGGTTCTAGAAACATGAGAATTATCCTTGGTGTAATCACTTACCAAATATCTAAATAACTAGGAGTAGATATCCTCATCATTGTTCCAGAAAAATGGGCATCATATTAAGTGTAAGCCCCAACCAATCCTTTAAATAACCAGGAGTCAAGATTCTCTTCATTATTCAAGAAATATGGACATATTCTATGGTTTAATCCCCAATAAATCCACCAAATAATCATGAGTAAATATCCTCAACACGATAACAGAAATGCGGGCATTCACTTCGGTGTAATCCCCAACCAGTCCTCTGAATCTCAATGTGTAAAGATTGTCCTCAAGGTTCCATAAATATGTGATTTCAATAAGGCATAAGAACCATAAAAAAATATAAATCACCATAAAATGAGATACTCCATAGGGTTATAAAAATATGGGTATCCCCTTAGATTTGATCCCCAATCAAGCCATTAAATATCCATGAGTTGAGATACTCCTCATGATTCCAGAAATATTTTTATACTCCTAACTATAATCCCCAACCAAACCATTGAATCAATATGAGTCGACATCCTTCTATTGGTTCCCAAAATTGGTCATCCTCTAGGGTGAAATCCCCAACCAACCTTTTAAAACACCATGAGTCTAGATAACCGTTATGGTTCCATATTCATGTCCATCCACATAGGAATAAGCCATAACAAATCCTTCAAATAACCATGTGTCAAAATCCTCTTAATAGTTCATGAAAAATTAGAATCCTCCTAGGTTTAAGCCCCAACCAAACCTCTAAATCACCATGAATCTAGATTATACTTAATTTTATAGAAATATTGGACACCTCTTCTGTATATGCACCAATAAAAACAATAAATCCCCTTGAGTAAAGATTTTATTTTAGTGTTATAGAAATATGGGAATCCACCATGTTGTAATCCCCAACCCAACCTCTAAATAAATATTAGTTTAGATCCTTGTCAGGGTTCCATAAATATGGGCTTCCTCTTAGGGGTATAGCCTAACAAAACCTCTAAATAACCATGATTCAAGATCCACCTCACAGTTCCATAAATATGGGCATCCTCCAGGGTGTAATACCCAAACCAAACCTCAAATCCGGATGAGTTTATATGACTATAAATGTTACAATAATATGGTAATAATCCTTGGTTTAATCGCCAAAAAACCTCCATATCACCGTGAGTCAGGATCCTCAACATGGATCCATGAACATTGTCATCCCGCTAGTTGTAACCCACAAACAAAACTATAAATCACCACGAATCAAGATACTCATCATGGTTCCATCAGTATAGTCTTCATCTTAGGTGTAAGAACCGACCAAACCCTTACATAGTGAACCTACTATTCTTGGTAACATAGGTTATCCCATACATAAACCCCACCTTTTTTCTTTTTTCATCAATTTAGCCACGCATGAATATTCATTCAGAAGCCTCAATGCGTAATATCTTCATTGAAATATAATGATATTATCTAATCTAATGTAATGGTTTTTTTATCTCTATTGTTTTCTAAACTGTTAAAGTCTCACGTGGGATTAGGATATACCACTATCATCCCATTATCAGGTCAAAATTTCATCTGTTGTGGGATTCATATTTAGGTGTATCCCTCAATCACTATATCAAACTATGTGGATTTTGATTCCATCATTTATAGGATATATATGATGCCTCTTCAAGGATGGATCCCAAAACACCGTCATCCTATCTGGATAGAAATAATCTAAAGAGATACTAACTAGTAATATTTAAAACCTATGATTCAATAATTAATAAGAGAATTATTTGGAACCTATCAAATGTACAAATGTCATCAACAATCACATGGTAATGATCAGATCATTAGAATTGGTGTATCGAGTCTCGTGCTGAGATTTGGGAAGGATTTATGAATTTTTCTTGAATATATAAGAGATTACCATATTATGAAATTATCCCCTATCGAAGGGTTTGATCGATATGACCTCCCATCATCCCAAATAACATGATTTCTAAGATGTCGCTGGAAAAGTCCTAGTGACTGAAAAAACTAGAAAACCACCCTATACCCATGGTATTCAAAATTATGAATGGTATATGAATTGGAATAGACATATACCAACAAATTCTATACAGACCATGGGTATACGTCCTCAATATTCTTCAATACCCATGTTTTAATGAAAACTATGGGTACTGCTTATCGAAGTTGAAAACCTATAGCCATGGTTCTCCCAACCATGTGTATGGGTAGATGCATGTTTTTGGAAGCAACACAACCACCTATAAATCATGCTGTAGAACCTATTAATAAAATAATATAGATAGTACACAACAAATTAAATTTACGTACTATATATTTAGTATTCAACTAACTGCATGAAATAGTTTTCAACCATATAGAATACGAAAACATACATATACATCGATAAAACCAATCAATTCAAGTGCTTAAAGAACATTCAAAAGTCTCCAACATGTTAGGTAAAAAATATATGGGATCAATATGTCCACATAAAAATCATCCTCAAACTCACCAATATCAGAAACATCTTCATCACCATTTGCACCATCAACATCATCCTTATCTATAACCAAATCATCCTGAGAAGCAACTGCATCGTCTGGAGATACAACATCTTCAACATCATTATCACACCATATTCATATTAATTTCCACAAGAACCCTCATTAGAATCAGCTAGGTTATCAACTAATGATATAATTGATGGAATATATGAATAAATTGCAGTATCATCCTATAATTTAAGCGATTCAATTATAACTAACATAGAATTTTGGAATTCTTTAATGATCTTCTAACTTCTTTCACACTCTTGTTTACTTATTTCCTCCTCATGTAAATCAATTTTTTTTCCTCACCTATTTTTGAATGATTTTTTTTCAGCTCAAGGATATTAGAGGCTTGAGAGGAGCTGATGAATACCAATACCTGTAGGGGAAATTGTTTTTCCCTGCGCAACATAATACTCTCCCATGGTGCTCCTCACCTATTACCCAACTCAAATAATAATTTTTCTTGAAGTTGTCATGTAATTTATCATATAGGACCTCTAGGGAAGGTTATTTAAAATATTTAAAAGATTTTTAATTATAAACTATGTATGTATATTTGAAATATAATGAAAAAACATTCAATATTTTTTTTTGAATTTACTACTCATCTATCATTTTTCTTCCTACTCGACCAGAATAATTATTTTTGAGGTACATGACCTTTGGTGCACAACCCGACATTATACAAATGAAATTTATTATTACACACATATTATTTATATAAATATTTAATAGTCATGAAAAATAATAAAAGGTAATATATTATAATGAATGAAAAATTAATAAATTTAATCATGTGATAAACATTGATGGAAAATTCACATATAAAAGCTATTCATAAAAAATTTATAATTATTTCATTTCATTAGGAACATTTAATAATTTTGAATATGAATTCTCTATTTTCATTTCATTGCACAAACTAAATATTATTTATCATATGACTAATTGGACATTAATCCCAATGAACAATTATCATACAGGCTTAATGTCCAATTGACCTATATGTTTAATGGTGTGTTGAAATATAGGACTAATGGCTAATTGGTAGACTAACATCTAAATTAAAAAAAAGATAAATTGATTTTTCAAATTGTATGTGGCTTTAGTGACGATATTCTTATTATTTTTATATTTTGGGTAACATTTCCCTAATAAAAAAATTAAATCATTTAGTTAATTAATCAAAACACTTCCTTACATACGTTGAGCCAATTTTTCATTATTTATAGTATTATCAAACATCTAACGATTCTTCATATATTGATGATCCATTGGGAAGAACCATTGATTCCCTATAAAACTGAAACAATGATAATATTTAAGCCTTATCAATCTTTTATTATCTATACAAACATGACATGAATGTTTTCCCTTTATGATTGAACAAAAAAATCATTGCATAATATGGGAAATAATTTACAGTCTATAGATGGGAAGCACATATCTAAAATATATTTTTTTGAATATGAATCGAATTCTCAGACACCCATACACCAAACATGATTTAACTATGTAATTAAATGTTGCATGTAGATGTCTATATAATTTTCCGGATCAAAAGATCCTTATATTAGTATACTGAAGAATGTAAATGGTTTCTTCATACATATCCATTGAGGAAGATTATAAATGTGAATAAAAACTGACCACATGTTGTGAGTAGTAAGCATCATACAAAATGGTATAAAACCTTCATAGGATAAAACCAACCTAAATTTACGCACCTCATGTGAAAAATAAGGACGTTTTGTATCAAATTCCTACTATGCTAATCCATTTGTAGGATGAACCAACTCATCATTTTCATTAACTCTCTTAGTATCATTCTATCACATATTTGCTGAGAATTCTTCATAAATGAATAGATTTTGAATTATTAGAATCAATGGAAAGTTCCACATGACATTATTTGGAACACAAGATGGTGTTCCATTTGAATTATCAACTATTTAGGTGTACCAAATTCTTTATAGTCATCAAGATCATATTTTTCCTCGAAAAATAAAATTCAATCTTTAATAAGTGCAAGAAAATTATTCATAGAAAACCCATGCTTCATAATTAACATCCATGTATTATAATTATTTCTAGAAATATCTATACTATTTGGAACCAAGTCCTTTAAATAGTTAAGAATAAAAGAAATGGTAATATTAAAAAAAATCCAAACATGGTTATTTCACGATATAACCTAATTAAATATTACAAAAATTTCATTTTAGTACATTCTAATTATACTAGACTTTTAACGCAATCTATTAAATTTTCACTCTCTCAACATCATCATATTCATCCTTTTCATCATGTGTATTGATATCATTGTCTTCTTACACTAGAATAATCACACTCTTATGATGATGCACAAATGGAAACTGGTAAAATATAAAATTCTCTATGCCACTTATTTTTTTTCGTGAATAGTATATGATTGGATCCTCTCACCATGGTGATACAAAGAAAAATATTTTTATTGAAATAAAACTTTCATTATATGAGAAATAACATCTACCTAGATTAACAATGGTACTGTAACACATTTATAACCTGCACACTTAATACAAACTCCATCCAAATTTTTTTAAAATGAATAATCTAAAAATATTTCCCAATTATTTTGAAAGTTGGTTGAAATTTGATAAGTATGATAGGTCCAACATCCATCAATTTTATTAAAGGTAAAACTATTTATTTTCCAATAAAAAAACTCATTAAATTTATTTTTTACTAAGAAATCCATAAAAGAATACTAGTATATAGAAAACTAATTAATAATTGAAATAACATATGCTATAATAGATGAAAAATATGTATTTTTAGCATTGGATTAAAAAGTGTAAGAATTTGTAATGATATTTGTCGATTAATGTATGTATTTACTTGAGGATATATTTGATTCTTTATTTTAATTATGTTTTTATCACCATTTAGAATCTCATTGTGTAAATATCATTTTTCTCAATTATTTATATTCAAAAAATAAATAATAACTATAAATTTTGTTGGGATTAAGACTTTGATAATTTCATATTTGAAATAAACTATTAAAATACCATAGATTTTTTAATTACTAAGACTATTATTCTTATACTTATCTATAATGATACATAGTTTAAAGGATTTTACACTCAATCTAATCATACTCATATTTATTATTAGTGTATTTGATAAGGGGATTCTATATGTAAACCTAAACCTATATAAAAAACCTTTTATAATATACATGATTGATTTTATTTATTTTGTATTCATAAAATTAAAATTGATACAAGATTCTTATAAAGTGGGATGTTTTATTTAATAAGGACATAAATTTTAATATTCTCAATTTAAAAAACTCTATATATATTTTATTATTTTGTCCTAAAAGAATATAAATTTAACAAATATGTTCAAAAACTATTATTATATTAGAATGTGGTAAAATAAACGTCAGAAAAATATATCAATCCTTAATAAGTTAAATTAAGGAAAATAAAATTAAATAGAGTGGAATAGGACAAATATAATAAAAATGGAACAAATACTTATCAAAGTAGTCCAAAAATAACCAAGAAAATTAAATCTAATAGAGTAACATCAAATTTAATAGAGTAATATCAAATTGAGTTGCTGATTTTTTCCAAATAGGAATGTACATAGAATAATTAAGTTGATTTGAAATAATATAATTGAACTGAATCGAGTCAATTTTACCTCAAAAAAATGAATAAATCAAAATAATATGAAAATAAGGATTATTAAAAAAATGGACCAAATAATGACACAATGATTATATAAAATGAAAAATTAAAAAAACAGAAAAATTATAAATTTTCTAAATCATTCCAAATTGAACTAAATGGAATTGATCTAAATATACCTAAAATTATTTTCATTTAAATTAAACATGATATATAGATCCAAATATAACAAATATATATATAAACATAATTAAATCAAAATGACTTCAAATAAAAATTAAGAAATTAGTCTAAACCATATGAAATAGAATAAAACATTCTAGGCTAATAAAATTAAAAATTTAATTTAATAAATCTAATTAAAAATAATATAACAAAAAACCAAACAGAATGTATTTGATTCGAATATAGACAAGGAAAATGAAACTGAGAAAAATTGAGTGGTATAAAGACACACTAAGTTTAAAAAATACAGATCACATATAACTATACAGACAAGTACAAAATCAAACCAAGACAAAACAAACCAAACTGGACTAAATTTAACCCATCTAAATTAACTTGAGTAGATATAAAAAAAATCAAACTAATTTTTTAGATAAATGTATATAAAAACTGAAATGAACGATACCAAATTAGTTTCAATTTAATAATTCAAAAAAGTGGATCTAGACTGATCTAAAAAAATTTAAACCAATACCAGCCGAGTCAACCAAAATAAAAATAAACAAAATTATAATAATATATATATATATATATTAATAAAAACAAATAAAAATATAACCATATATGTTTAAACTAAAATAGAAAAAAATAGTTAAAATAATTCATCCACAAAAAATTGACATAAACCATAATAAATCAATAAAAAGAAAGCAAAATAAAAAAATAAATCCTCAACAAATTAAACTGAATGAAATTATTTGAATTGAACTAAAAGGAAAAATATTCTTAGAATATAGGTGAACCAAAAATAACCAAAATAATATAATCTAAATGGAATTCATTCAAATGAAATAAAAAAATAGAATATATACAAGATAATAAATCCTTACCTATATTAGCAAAAATTATTGAAATAGAGGAGATCACTAATGGATAAGAGAGGCTACCACTAACTTGGGTTAGAGGGAAATTAGTTGAGGGTAGGATGTTGGGGATAATAAAGGATTCATGAGGATGTGAGTATTTCCGTAGGAGGGGATTGGGGGATGACTAGGGTCACTTGAGGAGGGTAGGGGAATACTGATTGTCGCACTGGAGAAAAGAGGTAGGTTTGTGAATGAGGAGGGTGAGGAGGTGCCCATGCAAGTTTTCCATATTAATGATCTATACCCACTATTTGAAAAAAAAACCATTAGTATTGATCAACCTATACTCGTGGTTTTTAAAAACTATTGGTATAGGTTTGGTAAGACACTCAATATCCACAATTTGTGTAAACCATGGGTATAGATCCACGGGTATAGACTATTTTTTGAATAGTTTTCCTACTATTGGAAAGAAGGTCTGTATTGACTCAAAATGACCATGCGCGTGAAATCTATAGGAGTTTCTATGAAATAAATGGTGATGACCACTTCATGCATCACAAAAGGGGTATTTGTGAACCCATTTATGATGACCACCAAAAGTGGCCACAGAGTATTTTCCTATGAAATGTAATCTTATATTATTAATACATTCTGTAGTCATGGATACCTATTTATCTACAAGTATTTTATTTTATTATTAATTATTTATAATCACAATTATGTAGAATATTCTAGATGATAGGTCAAGTAATCATTATTTGGAGGGTATTACTTTTTTAATGGAGAATGCTTTGCAAGGTTTGAGTAAGGTTTTTAAGAGATATGGACTAGAGACCTCACTAATACCGTCAATGTTTTTTTACCACATATCTATACCCTAGGGATATAATAATAAAAGTAATAGTAGTAGTAGTAATAATAATATCGGTAATAAGAATTTATAATTTTTTTGGGAATATGGGAAAAAACACACACACATAAGCACACCCAAGTTATAGTTCGGTTAGACCACACACCTCCCCCAAGTGTTGATTAACTCCCAACTACCATATATATATATATATATATTTCAATGGATTCCTCCAATATTATAATGTAAATTTTGAATTTAAATTCATACACACACATATAAATGGTTCACACACACAAATAAACAGACATAGAGAAACTTATATAATTCACACTAAAAATTTACAATAGAAATAAACTCTGGAATTCTCAATGATAATTTCTAATGAAAATTCATCTAAAAGAATTTATATTGAATTTTTTCTTAATATTTACCAAGGTAAATTCTCATTTAAAAATTTATTTATTTGTTTTTATATATTTATACAATGAAAATTTAATTTCAAAATTTTTACTGATCATTTCTAGTGTATTTTCATTTTATGTTACATGTTATTTAAAATTTGAATTCTTATAATATAAATAATAAGAGTTACTAGATTTGTTTTTCTAGATTTGTTTTATTTTCAATAAAAATTATAGAAAAAATAAAATGTTACAAGTAAAATATATTAATTGTTATTTAGTTACCAATGAATACAATCAAAATTGCAATTAAAATTTTTGAATAAATTTATAATAAAAATTTCTAAATATTACTAGATTTGTGTTAAAAAAATTAATTTCTGATAAAAAAATCTATAATTTGAAATTAAATTTGCATTAAAAACTCATAGTGAAAATCTATAGAAACTAGTGAAAATTTATAATCAAAAATCCTTTTTAATAAGGACATCCCCAATTCCGTTGAAAACATTCATTGAAAATTTAATGTGGACATTTCTAGTTGTGAGATTAAATTGATGGAATAAATTTGATGTTTTCATTGAACTATAGAAATTAATATAAGTATAATAATATATTCATCCATGAATTCTTATTAATATAAATGAATGTATACATACATATATATACATACATATATACATACCAACATACATATTCACATACATACATTCATGAATAAGACTATAAATATATGAAATCACACAAAAACTCATCATTTTTTAATTAAAAAAACATTTCAGTGTTTTGTAGGAACCTACAAAAACAAATTCATCAAAACACTGAAAAAACAATACAAACAAGAACCAAATTCCAAAATTAAAAAATAATAGAAGTAAGATCATCAACCATGAATAAAAAATATCCTCACATACAAACCAATTGAGTAATACTTATCATGAACTAAAACACTAGAAAAATCAGCTTTATTATACTAAGTAAACCATCAGAGTATCAATTGAGAAATAATTACAAGATACCACCCTTTTACCAACTCTGGAAACAAACATCACCACCGAAAATAAAAAATTAATCTAGACGACCTTAATATAATGTCTTATAAATATATTAATGATATATGTATTTATTGGTTTTAGACACCTAATTCCCACACACATATCCGATATTAACTTATTTTTCTACTATGGCATCAACGTGCCACCTATAATGATAAGAACACTATGTAAACCTTACAATAAATATACCACAATGCAACCATCCGGTGTCACATAAGTGATCACAAATCAACAAAATAATTTCATAGGATAACACATGTTACACCATTTAATCCACCTTGAATAATTTAACAAACACCTCCCAATATATCAATATAAACCACTAAAACGGTCAAAAATGGTGTTAGTTGTGATAAAAATGCATGAATTTGTAGAACATGACCATTGATATTGATCCTAAACTGAATAATATACATTGGGAAAATGAAACCAAGAAATAAATAGACCATAGTACCCAAAAAACACCTAAAAACATTAACCCTTATTTAGACCCATTACCCTAGAACAATGTGGCGTATAACATGGTGAGAAAATACAAAAAGAAAAGAATATATAAGAACAAGAACCACACTTGAAAATAAAAAACCCCAACCGAGATGAAAAAAAACATGACATTCTGAGTGACGAACTCAAGAAGATACACCCGAAAATAAATGTAGATAAATTAAGACATATTAGTGTTAAATTCCCTTCCAATGTGATCTAATGTCATGAGAAAGACATTCAAAGAAGAGACAATGCACGGGTGTGTCTATATCAATGTTGAAGAAGGATTTAGGAGAAACCTAATATGATGTAAAGCTGAGAGTGTGTAACACCCTTAGAATTTAAAATATTATTAAATTTATATAATTCAATGAGTTTGATATCTTTATCTATATTCAACACCACTCATAAATAAAAATATGATATATTTAAACAAAATTGAAATATTTAAGTATGGATTTTGAAACATAGCTATTTAATTAGTTCGAATGAATATGAATAAAATATTCCTTTTATATATAAATAAAATAATCCATACTCTTAATATGTATAATATTTAATAATTTTACCTAATAGGTTTGATAAAATAATTAGTTATTTAGAAATGTGTTTTCTAAAAAATAACATTTCACTTGATATGAATTTTTATTTTATTAAATGAAAGATTAATTAAGAAAAATTACATTTTATATTAATAATTGGTTAGCACCAATTTAGTAGGTAATTTATAAGAAATAAGAATAATTTTTGTTAATATTTGAAAATTGAATTTTCTAATAAAAAATGTTTTCCATTTTATTTTATTATTTTATTCGACAATTATAATTATAAATGCTTGAATCTTAATTTGAGAAAATAAATATAATTTTTTTAGTTATAATAAAACTATTATCTTAAGATGATTTATTTTGGATATTATGAAATAATTAGGTTTTAGGTGAAAATGGATATTGCCAATTATAGGGAAAACGATCCCTCTATTAGTAATACTGACTTAATTTTTTAAAAAAATTCTTTCTATACATTATATATATATATATAAGAAAGAAATATTATTAAAACATTTAATTTAAAAAAAAATATAATTATATTAAGAAACATTTAATTGGTATACAATATTAAATAATATTATGACTAAATAATTGATAAACACCATTTTTTATATAAAACTATTTATATATATATATATATAAGATTGAATTTAATAGAAATTTATTTTATATAGAAAATTATTTTTATTTATTTAATAATTAAATTAGGTTTATATGACCTTAATTTGGTAATATTTCTTGTTAATATTTTCATTAAAACACAATTTACTTAGTAAATAACTTCTTACCAAGATGAGAAAATGTACCAGTAAAAATATATTAAAATATGACCTAAAAATGTTTAGAACAAGTATAAAAATAATTTATTTAGAATTTCAAGAACTAATTTCACCCATAAATCCATTATTGGTAACTTGTTATCCTTTTACTGTTCTCTAGTTTAATGATATCATTGAACATTTATTAATGTTCTATGAAGTTCCAATTTATTTACATATAAAAATGTTGCACTTTGTCCCATTTAATCCAAAACATTTACATTTAATTTATTTTTATAACTATTCATTTTTTATCCACCAAGAATGATGTATCATTGTTATAAGGCTATATATATAATTATAAATCCTAATCCCTTCATTTACAAGGATACTATCAAGATAATGTTTAAAGACCTGAATTAATTATTACTCAAACCTTAACATTAACATCATAATATTTACCTTCCAAACATATCCTTACCCTAAAAATATGACGAGATCAGTATCTCTATTTTGAAAAAAATTTCTATATTAATGAAAATATTTATTTTTTCCTCTAATTCAACGTATAAAAAGAATACAACATTAACCGTGTATTTTGTAGACTCCCTCCTCCAAAAAGTAAAGTTTTAGTTTTTCATCTTGATTTTCAATAATTATAAAAACCATCTAATATCTGATTCACTCACATAGAAAAAAATATCATTATTATTTTATATAATGATATTATTAATTTCATTAACTATACTCACCCATCATAATATTATGTGTTCATTTTTATGGATACTTTTACTACCCCATGGACAATGATGTAAAACTAAATCATAGATTAGTATGGAAATTAAAAAATAATATTATAAAATATTAACATGTAATCAAATATTTTTTTGGTTTTCTAAAAGGTTATATTTTAACATCCCAAAAGTTATTTAGGGTATTTTTTATAGAATACATGTTTTTTATATTATGTATTATTATACATATACAATACATAGTGAAACATATAAAAGTATATTTCATTAATGAATATAATTACATTCGGCTGAAACTAAACCCTTGAATATTCAAAATATTATAATGGTGTAAATATCAAATAGAAAAATTGTAATTAAAAAACATGTGTCATTATAATTTTCTTGACATATCACCCCCATGAACAACACTATAGAAATAAAATAGAATATTATTAATAAAATTTATTATTAGAAAAGAAAAATATACAAATATGATATGAATTATATTCAATGTTGAATGATTGGATAAAGTGGTATATATAAATGGTAATATGAACATATTAATAGTAAGTTAATTGATAGAATAAAAATATGACTCTTAGGAATAATAACTTAACATTTAGAATTAGTAACACGACTATTGGGAATAGTAAAAAGAACATTTGGAATTGTAATATGTTAGTTAGAAAAATAATTTGACCTAAAATTAATAAAACATTATATAATTAATATTTATCATGGGAAATTTATGAATATAAAAATATTATAATCCCATAAAATAATGAACAATATTAATAACTTAATGAAAATATAAACACAATTTTAACAAAATTTATTTCAAGTTTTTCAAAAAAACATATTTTTTAATATTAGAATTTAAAATATACTATGTTATATAATAATGTTGATGAAATGAATGAATTTATTAAAATAAACTTGTTAAAATTTATTAAAGGTGGGTTTTTTGGTATTTTTCAGAAATACATTAATTTTTTGGTCAATTATAAGACTACAATTTTTAGTAACTGGTGTACATTAAATTGCGTCGATAAAGATGTAATGTTTTTATAATAAATTATATATTTTTACTATTAACCAAATAAATGTCTACTAACTCAAACAATACATTAAATTCAAATTAAAAACCTATGAATAATTTTACAAAGTCAAAATGTAAAAAATTACCCTTTAAATAATCAATTTTTCATTTTTATCACATTTATTATTTAAACTAATAAATTATAATAATAAATATATTTATAACCAATAAATAAAGATATTTTATTCAATTATATTAAATAATATAAAAATAATTAAATTTAATTTTTTACCTTGGATATAATAATTTTTTCAATAAGTTATCCATAAAATACTCATCCTCAAGTATAAATTACACATCACCCTCCCTGAAAACCACTACTCCATCACCTACAAAAGAAAAATATCTACCCAAATACCACATATAAATCCCCTAATATTCTTCAGGAAATTTCTATTTCATATTTATCTTTCCCCCACTTTTGAAAATTTCATGTTAATGCTCGGTTAACTACCCACAAAGACATTTAAAACTAAATAATTTTGGAAACCATTATGGATGGAAATCATTTATTATTTTTAATACATAAATGACTAAATATACTAATTTACATTATTCTGGAGTTAATATTAAGAATTTATAAGTAGAAATAATGTAATATCATTAAATTGAAGAGAGATAATCTGTTTTAATGAAAATATCGTTTCAATGCATATCAAGTTAAAAAGTGTATTTTATGAAATATAATTTGAAAAATATAATTGGTAAAGATTGTTAAAATTAAAATAATTTAGTTGTGGTTCAGTTTTTTAATAAAAAAATGTTAATTATTTAAGAGGTGAATACATGACAAATTAAACTGGTATTTAAGGTAAGGGGATTCTCAAACCGAATTCCTTATTTTTTGGTCAACTTCTCTTTCTAATTATTATCATTGTAGATGTTCATATATTATCCATAAGGCATAAATTCATAAGTATATTTCTATTTTTCTAGGGACATAAATTTCATTATCTTATCAAAAGGACATCAAAGCCAATTAATTTTTTTTGGAAGATGAAGTTATTTTTAAAGACATATTTTTAAATTTAATCACGTTTTTTCTTATTTATTGAAAAGGTTTTTTAATACCAGAATATGACCTCAATTATTAATTTGGGTACCAAAAATGTTATACCTTAATGTATAATTTATGATCACTTTAAAAAATCTATTTCATTCCATGGGTTTATTTCATTACTATGATTATTTTACGTTATCTTTCTAAATTGGAACTAAATTATGTGTATTTTATGATGTGAAAGGTGTCCACAATTTATATACCCATAAAGTTAAATGGTTAATGAGATATATATAATTATATTATTTTTAATATGTATGAACATGATGAAATATTGTTTCAAAATTATGATTTTATGATTTATGCACCTATTTTATGTATGAACATGAAACAATATTTAATCAAAACTATGTATGGTATTCGAATAATTTGTTACGATGGTTCTATATAAAAAATATTCAAAATTCCATTACATTATCAAATGTTTCCCCTACTATTATGATGATGATATTATTATTTTAAAATATTTTTTTTGATTATTCTCATCCTTGTATTATCAATTAATGTTCCTTATTAATCCAATGATATTCCACCCCTTAATAGGAATTTAGATAATCCCATTTTTTGATATACACCTTCTAATTATTACATTTAGTAAGGATAATATGTTATATTTTTTGAGGACAAAAAGGTAGGATTTAAAAATTGTATAATGATAATTATGTATAAGTGTTTTGTGGGATTAATTTTCACTAACCCCTTGGATACTATATTACATAACTATTATGTTTTTAATCATAAAAATGATTTAATATCCACATAAAAATATTTGATCCCTATAGATTATATCATAGATTAGTTTACTTAATTTTTAATTTCCGAAAATAAGTTGATTGTGAAAATTCGAAGGATAATTCTAAGAATAACTAAATATCCAATGACTTGGTAATGAATAAAATTGTCCAATTTCAGAGAAATGAAATCCAAATCATGATTGAAAAAGATAATGTGGCTCCTAAATAAATATAAATTGGGGTGATAACCCTAAAAATGTAGGATTGAGTATTGAATAGATCATCACCTAAAGCACTATAAAGAGTCCTTGTTGCACACCTGGTTTGAAAGTCTTGGGTGATATGGTTCAGTTAATAAAAATCTACATGAAAACACTTATGAATGATATATATCTAATATAAATAATTATTTTGAATTTTGAATATTATTAATAACTTTGTCCTGGATGAATCAATTATGAATAAGGCTAAATATAAGAATCCCATAAGACCTGACTTTAAAATTATTTCTCCTATGGGAATAAATTATTTAGTCTTACTTTGATAACCTGTGTTTGTTCGAACCTTTTTCTATTTTAGAAAATGGTGGTAAAAAAGAGATACCTGAACAAAACCCAATGGAATTGAAAATACATTGATTTTCCAAAAAAATATATGCAATAAGGTGAGTGGTGTAGTTTAAAACATAATAAATATTCTTTCCCAGCTATATCATGATATGGAAATTAACCCCCACAATGTGGAATGTACTTGTTCACAAAGAAAGAGAATGTAGACATTGAGACGCTTCTCCATTAATGAAAACATGATTTTTGTTGATTTTTTGATCTACTTGTCGTAAAACAATGGGTTAACTCAAAGGAGAAGATCATTTCAATGCTCTAGTATTCTGTGAATGATAAATTCACCATATATATCTTTAATTTTTATGGAGAGGATAATAAATGGTGGATTTTAATAATTAATTCTAAGTTGAATGATGAAATATAAGAATTGGGATTGGAAGTCAATATGAAGTTAATTATTATCAAGTAATTCCCCTTAAATCTTTGAATAATTGTAAAGAAGGAATTTAGAGATCTTAATATAATATGGGTGAATATGTCACTTTTTTGGAAACAAATTTCATTGGGATTTCAAGATACACCTCGTGTTTATTTACCAACAATGATAGAAAAATAGATATAATTGTCATTGGTATAAAACCATACAATCGAAAGTATTTAGTTATATATGACTGTAGGTGTTAAAAATAATTAGTTTAATGTTATCTCAAATTAGATATGAAGTTAATAGAATGGTCCCATGGACATGGATATAAGAATGGAAGAATGGAATTTCATGTTAAAAGATTTAATGACAAAGGAGAAATAAAGATATAACAACCCTGATATCAAAATGCTGAAATAAGTGTCATGTGGACAACCTCCAAGGGAAATTTAAGTTCATTATGTGTCGTAAAAAAATCCACCAATCCCATGAATTTTAAAGATACATTAAAAAGATTAACAATGTGTTGGAGGAAATTAAGATAGATCCCAGTTCACCTCCCATGGGAAAATGATTTAACTATAGGGAGTAAGATAATTGTGAAAGTTAATACACATAATTATGGGTCATTTATGGGAATGAATGTCAGTAACCACCAAAAAATATTGAAAATTTATATATAATTCTATGACTACTATTAAATTTGAATATGAAAAATAATTCATAAAAGGTAGACTTAATATTCAATGATGAATAGAAAAATGTTATATTTGTTTATAGTTATACACATTCCTTTATTTCTTATAAGTTTTATAGAAGTGTCGAGTCAAAAACTTGATACCTTTAAGTATAGATATCCATAAAACTTTTAATGTTAAAATTAATGAGACCATATTGTTCGAATCTTAAACTTGTAAGAATATATGTGAATATTCTTCATGTGGGTTCTATAATGCTTCCGTTGGTGTAATTTTATTCTATACTAGGCAAGAATTTGATATTAACATATAGAGGCCGCATCAAATCTCTGGAAAAAAAATCTACTCTTTATTTTGAACCATCCCATTATCATTTACAAGTGTAAGTATGAGCATGGACTAGCTTTTGAAAATCCATCAATAGTGTGGGAGTGGATATGCTGTGAAAAAAACATACCTTTCCAAAGTAGTTGATTCAATGGAAATTATCAACCATGATGAAATTATAATTATAATGCAATATTACGAGGTACTTACTAAATAGTTTCCCAACATTCCCTGAGACCGTTGGGTAGAGTTATCAATTGATTTTATATATAGAGCCTCTCCTATATCCTAATTCACATATGTGATAGAATCATCTAAGTAGAGGAGTTAAAGAATAAGCCACCAGATCATTTAGGGAAAGTTTTTATTCAACTTATTTCATCCCCTTTGGTTGTGCTAGTTGTCTTTCTCATGAAAAGGATAGATCAATATGATTGTGCATTCATTACATGGAGCTCAATAAGATCACCATATTGATAATGTATCAACTACCAATGATTTTTGACTTGTTCGATCAACATATAAATTCATAGTACTTCTCAAATCCATATTTTTTATCTAGATGTAATCAAATGAATGTGAAGAATGAATATATTTACAAGAAAACGTTCTATATGAGATATAGAAAATATGAGTTCATAATGATTCTCTTCGAACATACTAGGGCCTGAAATATATTCCTGGATATGATGAATATAGTCTTTTGATACTACCTTGAGAAATTTATTGAATTATTTATTGATGATATTATTATATAATATAATTCTAAATAAATAAATGAATAGAATATTTGGATTGTACCAGAGACAATAATAATTTATAAAATGTCATATAATTATAGATTATTATATCTTAACTTGGTACTACTGATGTTTTGTTAGAAATTTCTCGTGGTTGTATAAAATTTTGACTAAGATAACATTTAAATTGGTAATGTATATATCATTGGAGGAATGAGAGAGAATCACTAAGGAGACTAATAAGAGTCTAATAAATGTTCATATACTCGCACTTCCACTGAGTGAAGAATTATTTTCTGTATATAATGATGCATCAATTTTTTTTTTGTGTTGTGTACTCCGACAGAATAATTAATAGATAGCACATTCCCCAAAATAGTTTATTTTCCATGAGAAAAAATATACTATGTCTGATTTGGAGTTAGTGACATTGATGTTCACATTAGATATTTATGACACTACCTCTATGGTGAATAGTTTGACATATATATATATATATCTCATATGATTATGAAAGTATATATTAAAATAAAATGAGATAAAAATCTTTTAATGAGGATTGTTAGACCTGATAAAGAGACATGATTACCGAATTCACTACCATACTGGAAAGGTGAACATGGTAGCAGATGCTCTTAGCCGAAAATAACCTACTACTCTATCTATGATTTATATTTATAAAGACATTATATATCACACCAAATCTATTTAACCAAGGACTACATTTACTTAATTGCATTAGTACAAGATGTATAGGGTATCATCATTTAGGATAAATCAGTTTAAGAGTCTTGAATAACCAAATACATAAATTATAACCATATTACATTGGAAATATAAAATACCTTGAATAACATATGTTATCACATTCTTGATTACATTCATAATATCCTCCATCATATCCTAGGGAATTGAAAAAAATAAAGGGCAAGATCAAATACTCAGTAAGTGTTAAATATATCAGATTTTGTCATTAGTAAATAACGCATAATAAATAATCTAAGGTAAATAATTTGAAACAAATTCCATTTTATCAACAAAAGGATCAAAATATTAATCATAAAAACATTAGTGGATTAAAATATGGGATATTAATAATCAAATTTACAATGATAGAAATTATTAGTGTTGGATGTCATGACCTTATATATCATGATATCTATCTCATTATAGTATTGTCATATAAAGATTAAAATGTGTGTGGGCATACACCAAAAATTAATTTAAGTTGGATTACAAATTATTCTCATGAGACCTGTTGATTCATGTAAGGGAAATATAATTCTGGACCCACCCTTCAATGTGTGTCTAATTCCTTCCTTGTATATTTAATTTTATTTTTAATAATATTGCTTAGTAATAATTCTCCATACTGAGTAATGAATACTAAATATCATTGTTTCACCTGAAAATAAAATAAAATTCCAATAAAAATAATGTCTGTATAAATAGTATGTAGTTTATGACATAATTATATCCATGGTATAAAGAATATGGATATTTAAAATAAATTTAATATCCCAATTATCAAATGATATAAATGTTTTATTATAATGTTAATGAAAAAATATATATAATAGATAAGTGTTGACCCCCAATTAATCATTAATATAGGTTTTAAAAGAAAATAACATCATTTAGAGAGATAGAGTAATATTCAAATAATATTTCAGAAATTTATTTTCTTTTTATAAACATTGGAAACATTTATAATAATTGAATACTCTAAAATAGTTATGGAAGCTGAGAAATCATTTAACGCCATATATGTTAAAAAACATTCTTCTTGACTTGTTGTAATGAAATTATAAAATTTTAATTTTGTAAAACATTATAATTATTTCATTAGAAAATTTTAAAAATTCATGGATTGTTTAAAATGAAATTAATAAATTATTTGAGAAAACACGATTATCTTAGAAAAGAAATACGGAAAAAATGGACATGGAAGGAAAATATACCTAATTAAAATAATATCAAAATTTATTTAAAAGATTTATCATGAATGCATAACTTAAATTGAATAATAAAAAATCTTAAATAAGTATATATTCATCTAAAATACCTCAATGTGGTTTTATAAACACAACACGAATTAAAATAGTGCATACCACCAAATATATCTCAATAGAGTGTAAATTGAGATGAAGTCCCTTACCTCACGTTCAACTTTCCTCGTAATTTATTTCAAATGTAATTATAATAAATCTTGATTTATTTTAGATAAATTAAAGAATAATGTATAAATATATAATGTATCATGTGATCAATTTATAACATCTTATTACTCATTTGATAACAATAATTTATCATTATCATTATTTTCGTAATTAACGTCTTCGTTTTTCTTGTGTGTTTTGATTGGGTAGTTTCAATACGTGTATATTTAGCATGGTTTCATTACCTATTGAAATTTAATAATTATAAATATATCATATATATTCATTAAATCTATCTTTATTACCATCCATGTAAAGAGGAAACAAAAAATGAACCACATCACATTGTGGGTGTGGAAGTCCACACATATGTACGAATGATGTTATCGTTTTACAATGAATTAGAAGGTAAGAAGGTATATATGATATTCTAATTATATAATAATATTTATGTCAAAAATAAAATATATACTAATTAGTTTTATATTTATAATCAATTTTGTAAAGTGGTGATGAAAAATGAATTACACCACTACGTGGAGATGGTAATGTTTACGTACATAGAAGCGATGTTTTCTCTTTTTTTAGGATAGAAAAGTGATAGAATGTTCTTTTATAATAATAATAATAATAAAATATCTGTATATTTATGGTACTATATTTATTATCTTTTAAATCCTAAAATAGAGTAATATGAATTATAACGAGAAATAAACATGAAGGAGTCAGTAAAGGTGATTAAATTTCTTCAGTAGACTTCATTTATATATCCTCTTAAGGGAAATAAGGATGGTATTTTAGAAGAGAAATATCATATAGAACGTTTGTATGGTTTTTTATGTAGTAATTCAGAATTGGTTTTGATTGAGATAGGTTTATAAAAGGGGTGTAAATAAAAGAGATAAATAGTGTCCTTTTTTAAGTGAGGGGAGGCGCTTTCTAGAAATTTATTATAATATTAAATCAATAGAAATTATTTTGTGACGTTAAAATAACTACAAATAAATATAATTAAAATATACGATTTATATGATTCTAAATAATGTAATATAATAATAATTTTTCATGTTTTGGTCATATTTTCACCCTTAACCTTCAGTTTTATCCCCACGTTATCCTTTTTTATAAATAATACAAAGTTAAATTATTCTATTATTTAGGGGTCATGAATGTTACCATAAATGTGGAATGTACACTTAAATAGAACATGGTATATTTTTTAACCATATTCAATTAATTTGGATGGGCATGATATTATTATTAATTTTAATTCATTTAATAAAACACAATTTATTATAAAATATCATTAATGCCTATTTTGACAATTTATACTTAATATGAACTTAAATAAATCATGAAAATGAGTTAATTAGAATATAAACATTTAAAAAATTCAAAAAAATTGATATGTATCTAAAAAATTCATATATTACAATAATTCACCAAATTTTAATTATATTTAATTTTTTTAAATCAATTATTTTATTTTTCTATTTGTTGAATAAATATATTTTCGGTGTTGCGTAAGAGTTTAAGATAAATACTCAATAAATAATAATTTAAAATTTGTTAAAATGATAAAAAAAGACATTTATATTTAAAATGCCATTTTATAACCCAACAAAGTTTTATATTTCCATATTATACAAAATTAAGGATATTAGAATAAAGAAAGTGGCATTCTCTGCATTATCGTTTATCTAAATAATTTAAAGGTAAAAATTAATAAAATATGTCACTAAGATACCATATTATTGAAACATGGATGTAACTAGTAGAACTAAATTCATCCAATAAGATAAAGTAATGTTTTAGATAAATTAAAAATCCTTATCCAAATGTTTAACCCTCTTTTACCAATTTTACCCTTACAGTGGTAAAAATATTTATTATGTTTACTATTCAAGAAAACATGATATCTCAGTCTTTTATAAAAAAAATTTACTTTGGATATTATCATAGATCTTTTTCCCACTTTTTGCTACTTTAATATTAGTTTGAGTAGTCTTTTTCTTCACTATTGCATCCCAAAATGTTCTAGGTGAACTAGGGTTTTATTCACCAAATACATCCCAATAGGTTATAGTAAGAAATATCTAGCTAAATAATTATTCATATGATCTGATTTAAATTCTTGAATATAATCTATTAATATAATAGAACTCCACAAAAGATAAATTTTGATCAAACCTAACATGAATGTAAGGTGACAACGACCCTAAAATTTCATCTGAATGATGAATAGTCCTTTCAAAGTATCCTTTTATTTGAGGGTGATAGGTATTTCTCAAATGAATATTAGTATAAAGATCCTTCTATAGACTTATACATAATTTTTTTTAATACTATCGAAAGGTAAATCTTGTCTTCTAGTGTGGAAATGTGGGAATTTGGTAAGATGACCAACAATAACCCATATTGATTCATTATTTCTAGAAGTATTATGAAATATAGTAAAAAATTATATATTAATGTCATAACATTTCTATATAGTAATATGTAGATATTGTATGGATCTTCTATTATGTTTCCTCTCATCCTTCACCTGTTGAAAAAGAACATTACACAAATCAATCATTTCTCTTGATATATTATCCACAAAAAATGACAATTCCAAAAACTATACATCATGGTTCTTTTAGTGTGTGAATGGAAATTAAAATTATGATCATCATCTAATAATTAAATTTTCAGAATTGGTATAAATACAACTTATACCCTCTTTTAATGTTTTTGAACACCCTATATATATTTTATTTTTTCCAACATCCCATAATTCACAATATTAATTTCCTTTTGAAATCTATGATCCTCAGGTTGAGAACATTCTATATTTTACAATATATATGGTTTCTAAGTCATTTGAAAAATGAGTGATGTTTCCACTTCTCTAATAATTCCTATATCCATCATTATTGTATCAAATGTTATAGGATCTCTATCAATCCTCATTTTGGTATGAACTACATGATCATTCTTTTTGAATTCATAAACTAACTTATTTTCCATCCCTAGTAAGTAGTGTTCTGGGAAATAATAATCCTTGAGTAGATCAATACTTTATTTTTCCTTATATTGAGATCTCACTATGAGAATACATACATTATAATCTTATAATATGTGAATATCTCAAATATGTTATCATAGAGATAATCTCTCTATATCATTAAAGAAAAATTTATGTTTTCTGAATCATGTCCAATATTTGGATAGTTTCATTCAAGACTTTGTAACCACCATGATGAATACATAATTACAAGATATTTTTTCATAAGAAAAAAAATAATCTTTTTTGATGCATCAATTTATATAAAAAATACATAATTTCTAGATGGTAGAGTCAAAATTATAGCATTTTCCAATCTCCTCGTCAATTCTACAAGACATTCTTCTCATTCCTTTGTGCATGTTAACGTAACCGCCTTACATGTAATCATAGTTAACGAGTTAGCCAATTAAGAAAAGTTTCAACACATAACTGACAGAAAACCACCAACCTAATGAAACTACATAACATAGTTATGTTAATTGGTGTAGAACTATATTTAACTTCCTTTTTATTTTTTGGATCAATTGAGATTCCATCCATAGAGATAATATGGCCTACAAAAGTAACATTATGAATCAAGAATACACAGCTGAAAAATTTCCTACATAACTAATTTTCTCTAGGAGCCTCATGAATGATCCAAAAGTTGTTTTAATGATCCACATAGATTCAATATGACACTATGTTATGATCAATAAACACCACAAAAAATTATCCATATATTCTTTGAATAATATTTTTCATTAAATTAACAAAAAAAGATGGTACAATAGTAAATCGAAATATCATTACAGTAAAATAGAAAATCCAATACATTAAAATAAATAATATATTTATAGAATATTTTATATTTAATCATAAATTATTACACCTAGAACAAAAATGAATAATGGAAAAATATTAATCTACTAGAATTTGATTGAACAAGTCTTCTATAAGAGGAATTAGATACTTGATCATTATAGTAATTTCATTTATTTCCCTATAACCAATCCACAAAATCATAGATCTATTATTATTCATAGAAAAAATAAATGGATATCCCTAGGGTGAAGAAATGGTGTGCAAAAATACATTACAATGCAACCATTTTAGTTTTTATTTTACTCCAATAATTCCACAATGTTCATTCAATAGGAATCATTTAATAGATTTTTTTTCAACAAGGATTTATTCAAGGGGAAAATAAAAATCAGGTTCTGGTGGATATTCAATAAATTCCTTGAGAAAAAAATGAACTAATTTATAATAGGTCCATTATTTAGAAATAGAACAAAGTGGAATGAATGGAAACCGAATCAACGAACATAATCCATGCAGGTATTTCCTTACTATGAAGGATAGTTATATTGGATATTGTAATACCACTATTGGAGAAGAACTTATAACTATAATGGGATAACTAACTCAGGTTATGAATAAAGACCTTACCTGTATGGAGCACCTTGATCCAGAACCTAAAGGATAAATGTTTGACCTCTTCATGAGACAAAAACCTCCAACATTTAATGGGACTGCAAATCCATTTGTAGCAGATCAATGGAAAATTTCATGAGAGAAATTATTTAGTGATTTGGGGAGAAATGAAAGGGAAAACGTTTCATGGAATTTTACTGTCCCTCAAGAGATTTTGATCAATGGGGGTTATTAATTCAAAACACAATGTAGGATGAAGAAGCTGAAAATATGTAATGGAGGTAGGTAAAGAACTTTTCCAAGAGAAATAATTTCCCCTTGAATAGATACCTGATATGAAAATGAAATTTTTGAATCTGTGGAAAAAGGAAGATGATATTGATGAAAAGTATGAGGATAACTTCATGATTTTAGTGAGGTATGATGCAAACTACATATGTAACACAAGAAGTAAGGAGGGATTCCTTGATGGGTTGAAACCATTCCTCCAAATGGGACTCATCTCAAAATCTTCATCATCATATAAATATATAGTCTCATGTTCTATCAAGATGAAAAATTAAGTTTTTAAGTCCTGAATCATTAAAGTAATGCAGGATAATAAGTGAATGGTGGATCAAGATACTGATAATGGGGAAAAGGGAATGAAAGATTTTCCCTGATCGGATAATTGTGGAATGAAAACCCTTTTACTTTACTGAAATGATAGAGAGGTTGTTGGAAATGTGGAGAGAAAGGTCACCCGAATTGAGATTGTAAAGGAATGAAAGAAGATGTGAAATGCTATAATTTTAATGATATGGGAAATTATGAAAATTAAAGATCAAGTAATCAATGAATGATAGCTCATAAGAATCAAATGGGTAAAGTTCAAGATAATGTTGTTACAATAATCGAAGTGGAATAATTAATGCACTTGTTATTTTAGATTCAAGAATTATATTTTGGTTATAATAAGAATGTGATATATATATATATATATATATTACAGTACTAATTTTTGTTTTCATAACGATTTAAATATTATTATGGTAATAATATATTCACTATGTGACAATAATAGAATAATTACATTTTTTGAGGAATCTAATGTTAAAATTGATTTTAGAAATTCAGTGACATTTTAGACAAATTTTGGACAAAAATATTTTCGATATTTCTAATGGTCTGAATGGATTAAGTTAAACATTTTATTTTATTATTTAGGGTTACAAACTTTCTTAATATTCTTCTTGGAATATTATAGTTTTACGAAAAGGATAACCCGTGGGTCGGGAAATAACATATCACATCTGGAAAGGCTGCATGACATGAACCAACAACCAAAGGGTGAAAATAGTGCATCACCTACCATTGGCCTACATGAATCCCCTGGTTAGTATAACACAATTTTCATTATTTTAAATTTATATGTTTATATTTGGAACCTTATATGATTAGGATAAATTGAATATTTTTGTGTTTTATTATATTTTGAAGAGAAGGTTGAGTTTATGGTAGAAATTAGTTAACGAATGAAACACTAAATTTTAATTAAGTATTCTACCTTGTGATATTAGTCTATTAAGTAAATTAATTCTAAAACACTAGGGAAAACATCATAAAACAAAAAATATTGTCACAGTACTCTCTTTTGTGATGAACCAAATGGTTCCTTGGATCGTCACATATTAATGGCTTTCAGATAGTTTACATTTCATAACACTATTCTCTATCACTGTAAATTAGAACCAGATGGTTAAATTTTTCATTCCATGTCCATGTTTGTATACATGCATCAATTGAATATTTTAATTATGGTAACCTTCAAACATATCTTTCTTTATTTTAAAATAGAGGACTCATTAGTCCATTTTTCAATATTGGATTTCTACTATGATATTTAGAAATGTCAAACCCCTACATTACAATATTGAGTTTAAATTTCACAGATTAAAATTATTGAAATACGGGACAATGTTACACTCAAAGCTTCCATGGTACGCTTCTTCTTAATAAATTAATAGCTTGCACTACACACAACACCAAGTTCGAGTGCACCACAACATATCAAACTAGCTATTTAAAAATCATTTATGAATAATATAAACCATATTTTGAATTTTATATATCCCATATAATTTTAAAGTACATATTATAAGTTTCATAGACATAATAAAAGGAATATTTCAATATTTCATATAAAATTAGTGTTCTTTAAAAAAATCCAATTTTTGTATATGTTAATAGAGAACGTTTTTTAAATAAACTATTTGATTCATTAATATATTCAATTTTGGAAAAATTAAATTATTCAATAGAAGCAGGCATAATAATTTATTTTGCATAAATATTTGGTTTTTTCTAATAATTTCAAATCTTAATGAATAATGAACAATATAGCATTTTAATTCCAAACTTCTCTTTCATTTAAATTATTTATATAGTTATATAATATTTTTAATTGGTTTTTAAGTGTAATTAGATTATGTTTTTATCATTTAATCATATTTTGGTCATTGTAAGTAACTTATCCTTAAAATTGGACCTAAACACAGGTCAATTTTTTGATATTGTTTACTTCTTAAAAACCAACTTTCTACTTTGACAATTGGAATTAATTTTAAATTAATTTATTCAAATTACGTGTTTTAAATTTGGAAAAATGGATTCCATATTTGGAATCATAAGGTTTAAATTTTTTTATTAAATTACATTTATTTTTGGTCATTATGATAGTAACTTTAGTAGTTGTATTTATTTACCATGGTTAAAGGGTAGATCATTTAAGTAAGTGTAAAAAATAATATTATAATAATATAAAACTACACTAAAAATTTTAATAATGCTAATGGATTAGATTTTTATTACCATGAGCATCCTTAGGCTGAAATATGTCAATTGGGAGCCACATGGGTGGAAAAATCACATTTTAGAATATTTAATTTAATGAATTGGAAAATATGACATAAACATGTATTTTTACATAATCAATTTTAATATAGGGTTATATAACTGATATCTAGAAATATATACATTACATAAAATTTTAAAAAGAAATTATACGTCAATGTATTTTTTATTATTTTTAGACATTATATAAATATATTTAATTATGACATAATGATGATGTAGTGATTACCTTATTAATAGAAGATTCAAATAAATGATTATATTAATATTAAAATAAATGTAATTTGAAAATTTTTATTCCATGAAAGATCTTTGTAGATTACATTGACATATTAGGGATGATTTAATTCTTTTTTTAAAAGCAATAATGTTTTTACATCTTTATCAAAAATCAATTACTAAATAGTGTCAAAATATACACAAATGAGTTTTTTAAACAAGTATTAATTTATTAAATGATATAATAGTCTTAAAAATATAAAAATAATCCAAATGAATTCAATTGTGTTAAAAATTTCATTGAATATCATATTGAAGTTCTCTTGTAATTTTATTGTAACTATCCTACAATATTGTATATATATACAAGAAGACATGGTAAGAGTTAAATTTGTTAACTAAGTATTAATTCCAAAAGACAGTTTTACATTCTGGACATAAACTTGTCTAAACCCATTTGGATGAGATCATTTCAACCTAGAAACATATTATAATTGAAATACTTCACTTTTTAACCATTAGAAACTTAAAATAAATTTATAATAAATTAATATTTCAAGACTTTCTTAATATACCCCTCACATCTCCTATAAAATGCATGTATCCTTCACTTTTATTCACACCTCCAATGCCCTTATTCGTGGATAAAACCTACCCAAAAATCCACCAAAAATCCATAAATTAATCCTACATTCCACATGTTTGTCAAAAAATGATCTTATGTAGTCCTTTTGTAAAAATCAAAAGGATACTCCCGAATATGAGGTAATGGTTTTATCTATTCTTTCAAAGTTATATTCTTCTTCTACTTCCACTGTATATGTTGGTTATATAAAAAAGTAAAAAATATATTATCATATATATACTGAGATATTATAATATTAATGGGAAAACTATATTCATCACCTTATCCCTCCTAAGAATAATAATTTCACCATGCATGCATATGTACGACTTACCATCTCCACGTCGTTTCGTAATTTCTTATTACACATTAATTTTTTGGATGGGTATAATGATGAGTATAATAGAAATTAATAATTAATATTAAATTATTATGAATATTTAAAATTTAAAATACCATCATGTTCTATATCATTTTACCATTAAAATAATGACATCATCGCTCACGTGTACGTACGACCTAACTTCTCCACGACGTGATGATATTTATTATCCACATTAACCATTCAAGAATGATTATAAACATGAAATGATATGTAAATATAATATTTATCAACACAACCTCATTTTTTATTTGAATAAATTACATCTTATTCATAATAAATAAGTATTACTTAACAAAACATGCATAGGTGAAAAAGTTGTTAACACCGGAAATAATGATATCACTGAATCATTATTAAAAAACGAGATAACAGGATTGAATATGATATCATAAATATCTATATTGTACAAATATAATTTATTAACCAAATTTAACCATTATATAAGGGGATAACACAACCTCAACTAAAGGAAAGTACAAGGTAACTGTTAAATTTTCAATATCCTTATTATCCTCGGTTGTTTATATATAAGTATATACTTGGATATATTTATCATCCATATCCTTGTTTCATATATATGTATTTCAAGATGATATTTTTATTCATATACTATTAATGAATTTCATTTATACCTATTTTTTACTTTTTATTCAACATTTTGAAATGAATCATTATATAATTTTCTAAATGAGTTACTGTAATACATTTTCGAAAAATAAAAGAAAGAATGTTTTTTAACATATATGGTGGGTGTTTATTTTCAGCTTTATGATGCCTTAAAATTTAGAATCTAACCTTACAGTAATAATAAATTATTTTCAAAGGAAATGTTTTCATTCATAAACACATAAGATTTCAAATGATTTCAATGTAAAAAATGATATTTTTATAAGAGTTTTAATGAATTTGGTAGATAAATTTCAAATATGTCAACATACATTGTTTGATTTTATGCTTAATTAAATTTAATATATCATGATAACATATTCCATATTTTTTTGGAGGTATTATGATATTTCTGACTATGGATGTGATATTTTTATACCGTACAAATTATATCTTTTCTGTATTTAAATTTCATATGATTACATTAATATGATGGTTTATGCTGGTTATGATTTACCCCTTTCATAAGAGGAATGCATTGGACTTTGTAAGTGTCTGGAGGGGCCCACTATAGTCCCTCGATGAATTAGTAGGTCTCGTGAGACAATTATGTTTGGGTTTTTTTAATGACAAACCAAATTTTGTATGGTGTTTTCGGCAAACACTTGACGGTGTGTTTAAGATGTCCCACATTTAATATTCCCTATTTATAAGTTTAGTTGTTACATGTGTTTATTTGACGTATAGAATATCCATGTGAACATTTAATTGAAATTATTTGGTTTTTTATTGCCATATTATACTGATTGTTATGTTTAAAAGGATTTTGTTTTATTTTTATAAATTTACTTAATTTTTTATGATTATTTATGATAACTTCCACTATATTGTTTATCCTTACAAAGCATCTCAACTCACCCATTTCATAAATTTTTTTGGCAGGATTCGATGAAGTGTTTCATGAATGATAAGTAGGGTTAAGATATGAGAATAATGGAATTATCAAAGGATTATATATGTTGTGTTTTTTATTATAAATTTTAATGTAAAGTTAATGTATGTAATATATTTTCCAAGAATATTGATTAGATCAGTCCTTCGGGACATGATTGCTCGTAATAATTCCAATATATTAAAGTAATACACTTGATCCAGGCATCAGGGGTTAGAGTGTTATAGTATAAAAGTTTAATTACGCCATTAGTGGAATATAATTGGTATTTATTTAATTTTAAAAAACAATTGGAAGATGGTAATATTTTTGTTAATTTTTAATATTTTAATAAAATATATTAATTGCAAAATGATATTGATGTCAATTCTGACATTATTTACTTAATTTAAATATAAAAAATTAAAACAGGGATGAAGTTAAAATATATTCAGTTTAGAGCTGGTTATTATGATATATTAATCTTCAAACAAAATTTAACACAATAATCCATTAAATTTGACTTTCAATTTAATGTTTTATAATATTTTATATGACATTATTATTAACTAAATAATCCATGCACTAGAATTTGTTTAGAGTTTATTATAATTATATCATCTCTAAAAATTAAAGTAAAATTTAATTGATAATAAAACATAATTAACTTTAAATATAATTTCTATAACTAGAACTCTGTATCTCCTTCCATACTCTTAATCATTATAAATGTTAGGGATAAGGAATGTTCTTTTTTGTATTCTTTGTTTACATAACTTATTACATGGGACAATTTTGTTAACATGTTTCCCACTAACTAATATAATTCAAAAAATAGAATATATGGCTGTGATATGTGAATAAAAGGGATTTTGGACATGTTCCTAGGTCATTTTGGATCTTATGTTTAAGGTCTAGTCCCTTATTAAGCTTAATTTCACCTTTATTTTTGTAAATAATTTTAATTAATTTCAATAATATTTTTGTTCAAAATTTATGTTGATATTATTAAAATATAAATATCGTTATTATTAAAACAGTTTATGTAATTTTTTCCAAATTCCCTTCACATAAGTTGAAAAATTAAATTTAATGATAATCCCATAGAAGTGGCGGGAAAGCTGTTTTTATGGATAAAATGTTTGAAAGTCTTTTAATTTATATATATAAATTAATTTCAAAAAATAGTACCAATAGTATAAATTTTATTAAAAGACATATTATTGATAAATTTATAATTTAAATAAATAATAAAATAATTTATAATTAACAATTATTTAGACGAAAAGGAAATATTCATCTAAAATTCAGTATTATTCACTATTCATTAAAAATGACTTATTTAAATAACAAACAATTCACCCTAAGATTATTTTTACATTCCTATTCCTCTAATTAATTATTTTTTTCATATAAAAATTAAAAAGTGTGGGAAAATAAATATAAAATATCTATGACATTAAAAATAATTTAATGTTTCTTTAAAAAATATACCGCTTTTAGGATTAATTTTTTTTTTCTTATTTTAAGCCTCTAAAATTTATTGGATGAATGAAATTTTTTCATAAACATGTGTAAACTATGATTCTATAATATAGGTAATCATATTCATTTCTACCATTCCAAAAACAACTTGATAACTATTATGTTATTTTAATAATATAAAGGGAATACTATTGTCTGAAAAGTCTTGACTTTGCGTGTAAAACAAGTCATCAATGGGAATTTGTGTTTCATAAAATTCATGATAATGTTATTTTTAAATGTTATTAAATATAAAATATGTGTTTAGTGTAACTAAATTGACTAATGAATGTGAAATAATTGTAAATAATATGTTTCATAAAACATCATAATGTTAAAATATCCAGATTATTTTTTTTACGCCCAATGATACATGTCTATGAGTGGAGATATTTGATAATAAAATTATTTTAAATCCAAATAGAACCAGATCCAGGGAAATTATTTCATTACCTGTATTTTTATGTTTTTAATGTGACATAGATCCTGTAAGAGGGATTATGTCATTTAATAGTGAAAGATCAATGGAAACATAATTGATCAGAAGGTATATAGTGTGGAAAATTGTTATTTATATTTTATTAAAAAATTATCAATTTATAATATGTAAAATAATAATTTATTATTTATAACCTATTTTTTATAGATTATAAAACTTTTACAAAAAACTTGTATCCCTAATGAATAGACTATTCTAACAAATTAGGGTGTTTATATATAAAATGTTTTTTTAGAATACATTGAATGTCCAATTTTTTCATTATAAACTATGTATGTTTCTAAAATATTATTATAAATTAGGCTACATTTAACAACACTTCTCCCATTTTTACACATATTGAATTCGATGATGTGTTTTAATGTATTCCATTTTTTCTTATTCTCAGTTGTTATTCATAAAATTTTTATGGAAATAAAATAATACTGTGAAGTAAAAGATATAATTATTTAGGTTAGAAGTAGTTTACTTTATTAATACATTATGTTGATAGAAATAATTAAATTAATAAAAATATTATTCATTTTTACTCTTTTCACCCCCACATTAAGATCATAATTTCTAAAATATAAATTTTCAATTGTAAAAATCATTTATTTTTTACTACGTGATACAATTTTTAATGAAATTAATGTACCTAAATATTATAAATTTTTTCATTAAAATTATTTATAAAATTTTATAACGGGAATTATTTTTTGAAAAATATTACTATAACACCCTTGTAAACATGTGATTTAGTAGACTAAATTTGTTTACCCAAGACCACATGGTGCACAATTTTTTTCAGGATCCTTCCCAAAAAAAATCCATAGTCGAATTGGCTTGACATATGGTAGTGTCAAGATTAGCGACCTTTTGGGATGTTTCCCAGGTAGTGTGTGGGTGATAAAAATACACACTAAGATAACATTTATTTGAATTTGGGTATTGTTAATCGTATGATAGATGACCCCGATCTGTAATTTGACTTGGTGTTCTCAAATGGAAACCAACATATTATAGGATAAAAATGGGGTTAGATGACCAGGTACATGCCTAGGGTAGCTTACACCATTAAAATGTTACTAGTGACAGTCAATAACTATAAGTGCAGTGGAACACCCTAGGTTTGAGGTGTCAGGATCACTATAAGAAAATTGTTCTTTTATGAATGTTTGTTTGAAACACCCCTATAAATGTTATACAAAATTGGATAATTGTTAGAGCTCATGTTGACGAGGTAGATATTTCTCATCGGTAACCATCTTGATTATAACTCTACAATTATGAAATATTTTCATGGAGTATTTATTGGATGGGTAGACTCAAGGGACATTTCCCAGGGTGTGTATGGGTGAGGAAAATGGAAATTTAATTGTGTCGTATTTTTGGGACATTCATTACCTGTATAAGTGATATCAGTGTGTAATATATTATGGTGTGCTCATAAGGCAACAAATGTATTATAAGCGTCTCATGCATTTAGTTGACTTAGTTTACGACATTGAGAGATTAGATCATTATAACTACAATGTAATATCAAATAATATATGTATATATATTATATTCTTCTTTAAAAAATATAATTACTTTAATATAATAAAGAATTTATAAGTAACATATAGTCGACAAAACTAAGATTTTTAATGAGTGGGGGCCCATGATTTGGAAACTATTTTTCCCTATGCAGTTCAAATTACAATATTTTTTCTATAAAAAATCATGTGATTAATTAAAATATTTAAAAATATTCATCATAGATTTCATGCATTACAATAACTATATTTTCTGATTTCTCAATTTATCAAATTAAATATATTTTAATATGAATACATCTATTATAATTTGCAGAATTATACTTTAAAAATTTTATATATAAACTTGAAAATTAAATTCATGATGATCAAATAAGTCATTGTTTGTTTTTTTATCAATATGATTGAGGCTTCTAATGAGTTTTTGAATGTTCAGAGGTGTAGGTCACTGAATACATTGTTGAAACAATTTATGATTATTTTACTTATTCCAAAATGTAAACACTTTTTATAAATTTGATGAAAATTTTTATATAATTTTATTTATTTTATAGATATAAAAATATCAAAGAAAAATTGAGACCATAAATATTAATATTATTACTGAAATAATGGATAATGTTTTTCAAATATCATTTGAAATGTCATGGAAAAAATCTACACTTATATTTTAATTTCATTATTGACCGTATTTAATTAATTGAAATGAAAAATTATTGTAAATAACATCAAAAGACCAAAAAAATATATATTCATGATAAAAATAAAGCATTCTATGATGCCCTAAAGAGGATTAGAATTTAGTAAGTGTTTTTATATAAGGTTCATTTTAACAACACATAGTGAAAAAATATATTAAAACCATCCCTTATTGTAAATATTATGAAACAATTATTCATTTCTCTTCTATTTTGAAAAAACATAGACATAATAATTATTGAAGAAAATAACTAAACAATGTTTGAATCTTTATATTTTTATTTTCCAATTTAGAAACATTTTTATGTAAATAAATATAAAAAGTGATAAGTGTTGTGTTTCTAATGCTTAAACAAAACCATTTATAAGTAAAATATAAAACTTGACCCCTAGAATCCTATAATAAATATAATATGAAAAAAATCATTTATATATATAAAAATAAGAAAAAAGTGTAACTTACAAAGATGTTGTCTTCATGAATGATCTTGATTCATAATTTTTTGATGAAAACCCCTAACAGGTAACCAACATGTTCCCCCCATCATTATAAATCACCATGTTGATCAAAATCAGAAACCATTTAGGTATAAACCTTACATTTAAATGAAATTTTAGTATCTCGTGTTTTAAAGGAATGGTGAGAGATAGATTGAGTAATGGGATAATCAATTGGATGCATGAGAAAACTTGATGCATACCACCTCATTGTTAATCTTTCTTTATATATAAGGAAGATCCCAAATACCTATGAATTTTCTTGGATGTTTAACACATATGAGTATATGATATGTGGTCACATCTCTTGTATCCTTCGATCATTCATACTCTATCATATTTTTCATTCATTAATGATATGAACTGTGAAATATAATTAATAAAATTATCATTCAATGTTTTATTTCCTTAACAAGTGATATTAATTCCATATTAATCATATCAAGAAATTATTCACATTATGAAATTACAATTTAACCACCATATATTATATGAAAACAAAAGGAAATGTGATATTATATAATTATATCAAAAGATAAAATATTCCCAAATAACCTAAAAACAAAATACGATCCTATGGATTTAGTTAAAATATATATCAATCTCCCACTTATATTATATCCATAATGATGTTTTTGTATCTGTTTATTTTGTATCATATAAAATAACAGTTGAAACAATATAAAAAATTATTTTCGATATCATTTAAAACTCCCTTATAATTTTATCATTAACTTGTATTTGTATAAAATTATATAAAAAAACAATTTAATATATTTCATAAAATGATTTTTTGATAATTTTCAAACACATTTGGTGTATCTCCCTGAGTTTAATTTTAACACATTCTCGTTCAGTAAACAATAATTGTCGACCCATATTCCCTTGTATTGTTGAAAAAATATTAATTCCTGAATTACTAAATATAAGGAATAAACAGCCTCTAAAAATGCATCAATCTTACTCATGTTACAAGAGGATTTGACATGATCTCCATAAAAACATAAATTTCTATCTCTATGTCCACAAGATGTATTATATAAAATTATTCCTTTTAATATGATCCCTTTTTCTTAATAATTTATTAACCATGATGAACAAATTATGTCAATACCCTATAACCTGTTTATGTTCTCATTTTTCCATGTATAGGCTAATCAGGCCAATGAATACATTACATGCCATTCACAAGGGACACTTTTTCATACTTATTATATGAGACAAAGACTCCAATATTTTTTATTATCAAACTGAATACAAGATTAACAATATACCCAACAATCCCCTAATTAGAAAAGGCCTTAGGCATCTATAATAAATTTATAAATGTATAATATTTCTCAAGATTGGTATCTCATAATCTATTATAATGTGGAAATAAAAATATGGAATATACTCCCATAATATACCACAATCATACTATATGAAAATATATATTTTATAGTTAGTTCATTATATAGTCCTCAAAATAAATATTGTGCCTCATGAGAATATTTCAAAACTATATATGTCATATTACCATGAAAAACATAATATTTCACCACAAGTAATAATGCTCATTATTGAACATTATTTTGGTCAAATAAAATTCAAATTTTTAGGGGTAAATTATTATTACACTTTTCATTATATGAGAACATGATGTGAAAGAATTATAAAATGAAGGATGAATTTTGAATGACAAGATACATTTTATATTACAAATATTTTTTATGAATATTAAAAAAAATAAAAACGCATATAATATTATAATATATGATATAATTCAAGTCCAGCCATAATTTTTCATTACTTTACGAGTTTTTTTAAATATATTACCTATTAATGTAAATCTTAAAACAATATTAATTGACCAGTTGTTAATCCACTCCCACAAAAATATTTAAATAATTTCGTATATTAATAAATTAAAACCTAATAATGATGAGACTTAGGAATGACATTATCTCCCCTCCTAATAATAAATGAGTATTCAAACACCTTTACATCATAATATAAAATGTTATAATTTTATCAATATATATTTTATACTTAGAAATGTTCGTATGTTAACTATCATCATCGCCCTTGTAACCTATTGCAATCAAACATTTTCATTGAAAACTTTTGGTATGAATAGTATAATATTAGACTATTCCATTCCAACACATCCAGAACGACATAAAGGTATAAAATAAAATTCAATTTTATTTTTAACTCTCATAATATTTAATTTTTTGACTTATACCATTTCTATGTTCAAATATACTCCCACTAATCTCTTAGACACCATATTCTCTTCAAGATATCATTTTATCATATGAAAAATCTTTTATGATATGAAAATAATGCTTATTTCCTCTTAGTGTTTTTTTATAACAAATAAACATTTTATATCCATATATTATATAGTATTTATTATGTTCATAGAATTATTATGAATGGAAATAATTTATAATTAAAATATTCCACTGAAAATGGTTCGATGAAATCCCTTATATTAAAACAATATATTCGATAAATATTTATATCCTTGATAATTTTATATCTTTAACCTATTCTCAAAAATTTTATACTGTTTTACAAAATATAAACCTTGTATATGAAACATATCATCACTTATTATTGATATCAACTTATTGTTTATAAAAATCTCATATCATATACAAAAAATAAAATGATTATACACATCCTTTATTAATATCCATATAATTTTGAAATATTTAATTAAACCTAATTCCTTGATCTTGAAATTCAATGATTTTTCATGTGAATGAAGACCAAATAATTCATAAAATATTATAATGATTTCAATCACTTATTTAAATACATATATTTAAAAAGATAATTTTTTTATCATAGACACATCTAAACGAATAATTTATTTTTATGAAACTATTACATGATATTGACTCTATATGGAGTTTCTCAATCCCCTTAATGTATCTCAAATAATTTCACCATATTGAAATGTAATCTTTATTGAATCATCCATTATGATTTAATAAAAACAGTTCCATACGCTGAGAAACATTTTTTTACATTCCAACTAACTTTTTTCTTCTGGCTTAATCTTTAACCCAATTTTCCTTTCAATATATTATTAAAACATAAAAATACAATGCTGAGTTAATCTATCATTGATACATTTAAAAACTATGAACATTTTTTAAACTCATTCAAACTGTGATAAATTTTACAATTATTGGTAGATAATGAATTCAATATCTAGACCAAGACATATAGAATATAACCCATCTCTCTATGTTATGATAATATTTAATGTTATTGGATATAGTAGTGGATACTAAATTTTATCTATTCATATTACATCAATTACCATTGAAACCCAGTGTGAATTTATAATCATTATTTTATGAAGATGTTCATGTTTATGAAGATGAAATCATCTATAATACAATACTATAATATTTGGAGATAATTCAGTATTATCAATGTAAAATTTTATGACGATGATGATGACATTATTTATAATACAATTTTTGACAAGATGACTATAAGGTTTTACATTCTTTTAGTGAAAAAAATATTATTTTGTCTCCCATCAAAATGATGTCCACTTATAGAATATATAACACTAATCAGTGGTCCAAGATATATATTTCACTTATTATGAGTCCGCTTTATTATTAATATCATTACATAACTTATTAAATAGTAATTAATTACAGTCATATCAAATATAATTTATGGATAGATGGTATGAAAAATATTTTCCCCATCGATCATATGGATAAACTATACTATCTTCCTCTAGTAAAATAATTATGTTAGGGTATCCCAACTACGTTTAACATAAAATTTCATAAAAGGGAACACAAAACATTGAGGGTAGCCTATTAGTTTTTTTCTATTATAATAAAACCCAATTGAACATATCTTATCACGATCATTCCAATTATATGGTCATGTTATTTATACGTGTTCACTTTTAAAGGAATCATATACATAGTATTTTTAATGGTATTTATGCCCAACAACATTCCACATTAATTACAATTATATATATTTAATTATAAATTTATTTTATATAATTAAAACCCTTCATCAAAAATAATATACTCAAACTATAGTGATGTATACCAATTTTCACAAACCACAAAATACGTTACATACAAAAACTGGAAGTGAACTATATTTATACAAATTATATTGTATAAAATGAATCATATACATGAAAAACTTTTATCTAAAAGTTTATAACCATATTAAATATAATATGCATCAAAAATATGCTTTTATTGAAAGATAACCAAATTTCACTTTTATAAACTAGGAATAAGCCTCTTAGTTAGTGATTTGTATCACCTAAAGCCCCTCTGCCAAATGATGCTTTACTGAAAAGAGACCACAATAACATTATATTTTTTTCACTTAATATCTATAAGATTGAAATATATTTTTAAGTTCAATCTAATATACTTTTACATGGAAATTATAATGTAAAAATAAACTAAACCAAGAATCCAATATTGCACGTATCTTCTTAAATGCATGTATGAAAAGTTATATATGATGTTTAATATGTTAAAATAATACATAAATCCATTAATAAAATAAATTTTTTATTCTTGAATAAACTAGACGAATAAACTAAAAAATTTACAATTCATATATTTAGATATGAGATAAATAATTTATGAATAATTAATATATAAAGTAACTATAAACACTTTATATCATACCCATACAATTTTATAAATCTATAAATTAATAAATGTAAAAAATTTATTTATTCGCAATAATAGTTTATGGAATATTACATTAATATTTTATATTTAATGAAATATGAATATTTTATACTGAAATTATATTATGTAAATAATTTGATTTAAAAATATCACACATTTAATGTTATTCAAACCATTATTATATGTAATATAAAAACTATTTTTATATGGTATAAATAAATCATCAAATTAGTTCCTTTAATTTAAATAATTCAAATTTAATAATTGTGAATAACTTTCAAAAAAATATTTACAGTTTTATATTAATCCCTTTTCAGAAATTTGAAAATTTATTATAAATTATATATTTAATTTACATATATTCACATTTTATCAAAATTATAATACATTTCATATAATTTGAAAAGGTTTTTAATAAAAACATTTAAAATATATGGAATATTTGTTTATAAAATGTTTCATAAAAACTTAATAATTATTTATAAACATTAAATAATTAAATAATTTATAAACACATCAAAAATTAAATAAATATCCAACAATACCACTTTCCATAATTTATAAACATTTTATAACTTATAGAATTAATTTCATAATTTAAATTTTGAAAATTTTAAATTTTACTTCCATTTTCATTATTATGATATATATTATATATTAATGTGCAACACAATTCATTAATATACATATATTAAAATTGAAAATTTTTATTTGTGTAATTCCCTTCGGTGCCTAGAAATCATTTCTTATGATATGTCATGGTTTGCATGATATAAAAATGATGCTTTGGTAATCTATGTAACACTAACGTCTTACTGTTTATAAATATTGTTTTATAATAAAAGTTAATTTTTAATGGTGATATGACACTCTATTTCAGTACCACTAACTCTTATAAAAATTATTCTTTTTTAAATTATGAATTCCCATACTATACAATATGATATATCAAAAAACAAGGGATTTTATATTATCATCTAATATGATATAACATATTTTAATTGATGAATATATCATAACTTATGATATCAAATATTATAAGACCATCTACAGTTATAATATATTTTGTATTAAATTGAATCTAATATTACATTAATATGATATATAATCTTCTTCATTTTAAATCATGATTTCATGAATCAAGAAACTTGGTCATAATAACATACCACTATTGGGTATGAAATGATAAATAAATTTTTATTAAAGGTAGTGAATGATTATAGTACACTCAAATCCCATAATTACCGTGATCGGAAAACCAAACACAATTATATATATAGTCAATAAAAAACATCACATCTGATGGATGTTGGATATACCGACAATCTTAAATAGCATAAATTTGATGAATATCCTTTAATAGAAACCAATGGGTTCTTCCCATGATAGTGTATCCATGGGTTTATCTGAATCACCCAAAAAAACTCTATAAGGCCCTCCGTTGATCCATGATATTCTAGAATCTCATGTAGTAATAGAGGTTGGAGGGGTGTGAAATTATAGAATCCAAAGGAGGAATGGAAAATTTCAAATGACACCATATAAATGGTTAAACATACTCTATATATTATTTATGAGGTATCCTAATGACTCATTCATTTACTCATGTATACTTAACATATGAGTTAATAATTGGTTCTTACAACACAAGTGATATTTGAGAAATCATATCCTAATATATATTCCTTATGTGAATGAAAACCATCGTGAATGATAACCATGAATATTAATGTCTAAAATTTGGTATCTTGATAAAATCAGTGGACTAGAATATGAATCATAAAAATTGATTTTTCATATTATAGAATTGTTAAATATCTAAGACATACTATATGACTAATAAAGTTAATTTTATATGATATCACAACATAAAGAATATGGTATACACCATTAAATTAAAACATATCACATGAACGTATATTTTTAGGTAATATCACCATCAATATGTGGAATTTGTATTTTTATTTAAGTGTTTTTTATTTTCTAATTGAAAAGTGTTTTTTCAATGTATTTAAGTGATTTTATTCTAAAATATAAATGTATGAATATTTTTAAAATATAATAAATAGTTTTCTTAGATTTTGAGATACTTATCAAAACATTTATGTGATATATAAATATATATATGTTCCATAATATGTTTTCAATATGTTTTTCTAAAAAACTATAGTGAGAATCAAAATTACCAGTTGTGGGTGAGGAAGGAGAAACTGGAAAGAACTAGAAGTTCATATTTTTGGATATCCAAAAAATATGTTGGAGAAAAAATTATAAAATTATTTAATAAAATTATTATTAATTAAAATTAGTTTTAAAAATAATATAAATTTATTACCTTACATAATGAACTGATTTCTACATTCCATAAGAAGCCACAAAAAAGTGTTCGAAGAAATATATTCTATAATATGCCAAAAAATTAATAATAAATAAGTAAATAAATAATTTCAAAAGTGATATAATAAGTTTTAACTTTGTGTTTTTTTGGTATTCTTAATTAAATAGAATTTTTATGTCACATAATTATGTGTTTTTATTAATTAATATGGTGGATATAGTGTTTTTTTTAAAGCTAGATTGATTTTGAAATTTTGATCAACCTATCAAAACTGACCGATTCTATATGGTTGTATATGAGTGTAATTTGAAATATTAAATAATTTTAGTCCTAAAACATGTCCATTAGGATGAAATAATATGAGTAATTATTCATATTATTATATAATGAATCCTAATTCATTCTAAATAAGAAACATTCATTTCATCATATGACATTTTATGTTCATTACAACTAATTATTTGGTTCAAATAGGTTATATAAGGTTCAATAATATTATTTTTTATAACCCCATACCCAAAAATATCTAAACCCCACATTAATTCCATCTGATATGACACAAACATATCAGTTATTGATATTATATAATATAAGAATAATATTTCAAAAATCAAACAATATATCACATCCCATAAACCAATTGAATTAGTGTATTTGGATATTATCTTCACAAAAACCTAATTTTACATTATATTTTTCATCTCCCATATATATTCATCTACCACAACACTATTCAAGACACAACATACACAATAACCTTATTCATAACCTTTATAATGGAGATATATCGAAGGGTTTTCTCAAATTGTTCGTAAAAGTAATCAATTGAGATCTAAATATAATATCATAAGTGAGCATAGGTTAAGAATATTAATATGAAAATATAATCAAGGTATATAAACATAATATAATAGAATCATACATACTCATACCGAAACCATAAATCATGAGTGATGACATACAAATTTGGTATAACAAAATATAAATATAATTGTGGCTTAGAGATAGTATTCAATAATCAGGGGACAAGAAAACTTAACATTGGTACAAGAATTTGGCGCATAAATGATAATTGAAAATCTTTCTTATGTTTAGTATCACTATCATCACAACTATTATATAGTGGATATATTTCCATAACAGGTTGGGTTTACTCCTAATTCCTATATTCATACGGTATAGAATTTCATAGTGGATTTGTTTCACTCCTTAGTCAATTACATGTCATTTCATGAAATATAAATCATTAAATAATGTATTTTAGGGATAAATAAATATTATTAAATTTTTTTTAAACCATAAATATTTGCGCCACATCAAAATGTTGACAATCATAATTCCTTTGTATCTTAATTAACCACTATGGAACAAATGAATTTCATGAAAATTTTGATAAGACATTATCACAATACATCCAGAGATGGAATATGGATGGTATCTATAGATCATATAATAAATGAGTAATATGATACAATTAAGTATTTTTCCATAGATGAAAAATATTTCATAAAAAATTGGAATTTATTTATTTAAGAATAATTATTCTTATCATTATTGGTGAAATTTATTTTCAAAAAACATAATTTATAAAAAAAGGAATTGAAATTAATTTTTATAAACACAAAAAATTAGAGAGTATGGTTTACGATGAAAATAATGATGATAGAAATAAATTTAATCATATAGAAGATATTTAAAAAAGATATTCCTTTAACAATTTTAACAATAGAGTGAAAGTGAATATAAAATGATTGATATGGTGAACATTAAAAATAGATTCCTTTTAAACAAATGTCAATAATGTAAATTAAAAAATAAAAATAACCTAATAAATCATTTATTTATTAAAATAAATCATAAAGAAATAAAATTAGTATAGACCTAGAGTAGAATAATTCTTATCTGAAAATGAAACATAATGTGAGTTACAATTAAAAAAATAATTTCAGTTTATTTGTAAACTAAAGTGAAGAGAAATTTTAGGAGAACATATAAAACCCATAAATTAATAAGTGGATAAGGAAAAATTTCATGTTTTATGTAAATAACTAATTATTTCATGCATTGAAAATTTATTATAAACATCATTAATTTTAAAGTGAGGTTATAAAATAAACTTTTACGATAGAGTTATTCTTAGTTGGATGCACTTCACATCATTATATATCAATGTTTGGTTTATTAAAAATAAGTATATGAACCATATTAATAGTCATTTTATTTATTAACATTCATTTATAATTACATGTTATGCCTATTTTTATTTATTGTAGTTAAAAAAAATATTTCAATGATAGTTGTTCTGTTCATCCACACGTGATTCTGTTTATCAATTATTGTCTTTTCTTTATGATGTATGTACCAATTTGGTCAGAATTCTTTTTATGAAGAAAGAATTAAAAGATGATTTTATGGTATTTTTTCCAAAGAAAAGAAATCACCTAAATTTTTAAAAGATGGTGATCAGAATAAAAATCATAGTCAGAAGACTAGACACATAATTCTTAAGAAAGCTCGTCATATTGAGAATATGTTTTCGAGAAGAAAGAGTTCTTCAGGATAATATTGGGTAAAAAATAAATTTTTTAATCATAATGAGGAAGTGTATTAGAGTTTGAAAGGATTTGATGAACATCTGATGATGCTTTGATGAACATGGAGTTATCACAAATCATAACTTATTTGGGAATATTGTGATGAAATCCTTAATAAGAAAAGTGGGAGAACAAGTGCTAACAATTATATTGGATTTTGATTTGAAAGAAAGAAGTTTTTGAATGACGGTAAGTTACAATAATTTCCCATGGATGTAAGTTGATGTTATTCAAATCTTAATTGTATTAATTTTCTAGAGGAATTCCTGATACAAGAAAAATTCTATAGAAGATTGATGTTGCTGAAGTTAAATTTTTGTGGTATCAATTCATTAGTGTGAGATTAGCGTACAAATTGTTTTTTCAAGGATGATATTTTTTGTTTATACTGTCATATGATGAAGATTATGGTTTTTATTTAGACCAATATACATAAGTAATAAGTCTTTGTAGTATTTTTTTTGTAAGAAAAGATATTACTACTAACACTAGTCTATTAGATATAGTTTTAACACAAATAATCATAGTCAAATAGACATCCATCATCAGTTATAGTGATGGTTAAAAAAGAAAATCAAAGGTAGAAATTTTTTATTGTCGATTGTTGGGACCGATGAGAAATAAAATAATGTTGATGTTGTTGTAGATGATGAAAAATGGGTTTAAAGTTCAATAAACAATGTAGTCAACCATTTTCATTAGGATGAATTGTTTTTTAATTGGGTAAAGACATAAAGAATAACTATAATAAATTATCAATTGTTTCAAGGTAACAAAATAGAACGATATCATTTTTTTTACAAATTGGTTCAAGATTCATCGGATTGGTACTGCCACTAATTATCACAGTGATACAGAGACTGAAGCATCAGATGTAGGATGAAAATTATTACTTCATCAGATATAAGATAATTTGTCCAAGGAAAATAAGAATGGATGAATTTTTTAATGTATACAAAATTTGTTTTAAATAAAGGTTCAAGTAAGAAGATAATGTGTTAAAGAAATTTATGAAATCATTAAATGTTTTGAACTTTTTTATGAAAAATGTAAAATGAATGAAGTATAATAACGTAGAAGTAATGTTTATATTAGAATGGTTTCAATGTGTTATATCTAAAATATGTTACAGAGAATCAGAATGAGTAGTTTGTTTTCAGTTGTTTATAGGAATCCTAAAGAGAAGAATTTTTCTTCTTTTATTTTTCAATTGGTGTGGGTCAATATAATTAATAATCTTCCATCGTCACCATAATGAGAAAATTTGAATGAATGTCTTAATCAGAGTGAAGAATGGTTAGAGATCTTGAATTACAATGATGATTTGAGAAGATTTTGAAGTTTTTAGAAGAATCAAGAAGATTTGAAAATGTCAAAGATAAAGTTGATATTTACGGTAAATTGATGGTTGATGATATTTTGTGAAGTAGTAAAAAATCTCAGAATACCACCTAAACCATTTTTTGTGATCTTATAAATAGTACTAAGTAAAGTATACATTCTCACACTTATACTGTTCATGGGTGAAGAGAAAAGGTAGAGCACTGATTATTTTCAAAGGGAAATAGTTTCCATGATGAGTAATGTGGAGGATGTTTTCTGGATATAAGAAGAATAAGGAATATATTATTATATTCAGAGTTTATCATCTGATCGGTAATGAGACTAATATTTTCAAACGTGTGTTGGAAATTTTTAGATTCATTTCAATGGTATTCTGATAGTGTTATATTTCCAGACTGAGCAATTGGACTTTGGTTTCAAACATAGTATCATTACGAATTTCAGAGAAATACATACTAGCCACTAGAGCGAAAAGTCAATATTTGTTTTGGGGATTAAATTTCCAAAAGTTGATAAGGAAATATAGTAAATAGATTTTAATAAATGGTTAATGGTTCTTAACTTGTTACACAAACTTGTATTACATCATTTTGTTTTACTTTATGGACATGAATTGTTTTATTGATCATAGTTTAACAAAAGTTTATGTGCATATCATAATTTTTTTATCCACAAAAAATGATTGTTTTAAAGTGGTTTTTTTGATATTAGATTATTTTTAAACCATTTCAAGAATGTAAAAACTCTTGTTGAGTAGTAAACCATGTAAATTATTGAGTTGGTATATTTTTTTTTGTTTTGTTTTCCCAAAATTCATAACTATTTAACAGGAGGAGAATGTAGTTTCATAATGTTTTAAAATTAAATGAAAAATATATCTCAAATTCACCCTCTCCCCCTCATTTTGGTACATTGATTCTGGATAGGAAATATCACTTTGTATAAATGGAATGGTTCCCTTTATTTACTCTTGGGTGATTTTTTGAAGTGAATTTATGATGGAAAATCAGAATTATGTAAATAGTAAGTGGATTTTGTCTTCAATGATAAGAACAATCATATATTGATAGATATTATTTTTCCATTTCTTATTTATATTGTGTATTATTTTATTGAATCTACAAAGTTATATTTCATCTTATTGATTAAAAATATCCTCTCACATCCATTGACAAGAAGCATCTTGATAATGATGGAAAAAATAAAAATTCATTACTCAAATCACATCATAAGAAGTTTTTTATGAGTAAATGGTTTATACATTTCAAAGGATATCTATTATAATCTAAAAAACAACAATTAATACAAAAAAAATGGTGAAAGAGACCAAGTTAAAAATCTGTAGGCTAAAGTGTGATTATTTTCAAATGGGTGGGTATGAATCTATTTGTTAGATATTTACACGGTTGAATGAAATTGTTAAAACTATTATATTTCATGGTGAAATATTATAAGACTCCATTATTGTTGAAAATATATTATGCATTATTCATGAAATGTTTCATGAAAAAGATTCATCAATGGATGATAGAGACATAGAAACACTATCTACGAATGATTTACATTGTAATATCATCACTTATGAAATTAGAATGTATAAGGTTTTGAAATTCCAAAAAATTATTATAGAGAATTTTATTTCATGGATACTATGAACGAAAATTTTAATGAAAATTCTTGATGAATAATATGGTTATTTTGATTTTAAAAATTAGTTATATAAATATATTGAGGAATTTTTATCCTTGTTTTCCTAAAATTTGAAAATATAGACTTGTAAATATAATGAAAAAAATACCTTTAAAATTATATTAATATGAAGCCATTGGAAACTTTTTGGAAATTTATTCATGAAGAAAGAGTGAAGAATATTGTGATAAAGTTGATAGAAGGTAGATAATATCATTGAAGAAATATGGTGATAAGGCTAAATCATATTTCGAAAGTAATAAAATTATTTTTTAAAATTCAAAATATGATGATTTTTTCTAATGATGATGAAGAATATAATCCAGAAGTTGAATCTAAAAATTCTTCTCAGAAGGCTACAGTGAATAATTTCATTGGAATAGATAGCAATGAAGATTTCAGAAGCAATAATTATGATTTATAATAAACTCAGTTATATTTTCATCTGAAATATGAATAAAAAAATTTATGAGAATGATTAGAATAAATGAGAAATAAATATTGAAATTTAAATATAAAATTTTGAAAATAACTAATCAATAACGTTTTCCTCATGAGACAGTTATGATTTTAGAAGATATTGATGACATAAAGAAATATGTTGATAAAGAAAACAATCAGAAATAATAATTCAAAGTAAACATGAAGAAAAAAAAGAATAGTTGGAACATGTTCAACAAAAACATTATAAACAATAACAAAGGGATACTAATTTCAATAATTATATTTATGATGTTTGTGAAAGATCAAGAAGGGTAAACATGAAAAGGATAAAAATATACCTTCAATGTTTTAGAAGACGTAGGAAATGGTTTCTAATATAAAGTATTTTGGGAATGTTATGCATGTGTAAAAAACCAAAAAAGTGGAGAAATATGAATTTTCATGAAATATCATGTCTGGAAAACAATTTATTACTTTTATTTATGATAAGTTTTAAAATAAAAAATATATAAAAAATATTCATATTTAAATTGGAAATGTTTGTTGTAAAAGTAGTTCATATAATAATGATAATAAGATTACTGATATACATGCTCAAAACACCTAAAAATATGTAATATTTCATAGGAAAATATTATTTTTATGACTACTACTAGTGTTGTGGTGGATACAAGAACTTGATAAATATGATTTGGTTTAATCAATAATATTATAACTATTCCACAAATTACAAAAGGAAAAATTGGGGGGAGTCATTCCTATCAGAGGAAGAATCCTGAGACGGATTTATTGAAGAAATATAAGAAGGGTTGGGTAAAATTTTAAAATAGATTTCATCCTCTAGAATCGATTTGTGAAAGATTTGAAAAATATAAACATCTTACAAATGGATGTCTTTTTTATATATCCAAAATTTTTAACAACTCTCATTATGTATACGTTATGAAAGATATGGAGAACAAAAAATATATTATCTTAGAAACGTTTCTCAAAGCGACAAAAGGAGAATAAACTCAGATATTGGATAGTGGATTTTCTATCATATGTCATGAGACATAAAATTGTTGATGAATGTAAAATAATTCAAAGAATGAATTGTGAAATTTGGAAATGATGATTCGATGCAAATTAGATTGGTTGGATAAACCATTTTTTTGATAAGAGTCTAAAATCAATGAAATATTTATTTTTTTGATGATTTAAAACATATCATACTAACCGTTTCACATCATTATGATGAAGGTAAAAAAATTATTTTCAGAAAGGATGGGTTTTTTTCAAAAATAAAATAATATATAATGATAATTAGAATAATACAACACACAGAAGGAAGCATGTCCAATTTTTATGAGGTTCAAAACACTTGTTTCATATGCATGGAAGAAACAAATATCGATTTGTGTACAAAGGTTTCTAAAATATTAAAGGAAATAATTTTTAAGAAACATTTCCTCCATTATAAATGATAGAAATAACAAGAATATTTCTTTGTATCATTGCAAAAAAAATGTTACAGAATTTTTCAAGTGGATATGAAATTGTCAATTTTGAATGGCGATCTTGATAAAGAAGTTTATAAATAAAAACCATGTGGCTTTATTTTTAGGAAGAATGTAATTTATATTTGAAAGATGAATAAATCCTTGTTTGGGATAAAACAATATCAAAAATCATGATATTAAAAATAGGATACAATAATGAGGAAGATGAGTATTAATAAATAAAGATCTGATACAAATATATACATACAATAAAGTCACGATTTTCCACTCACAATAATTTTCAATGTTGATAAATTTATATTTTTGGGAAATATAAACTATCTTTTGAATGAGTTTCTTATGATATGGAAATTTTCTTCTTGATTTCAATACTTAGAAAAATGAAATAAATTATTTGGTTCCAAATATCACAAAACAAGATTCATATATTTCATTCCAAATAAAATTATGCTAGGAAACCTCTTAATAAGTTCAGCATAGAAAATTCAAAAGATGTTTCCACACTAATTTTAGTGGGATCCAAGTTGTCTAATTATAAATAAGGTACAGAAGTTGATCCTAAAGAGTTTCAAATGATGATTTGATGTTTTTTATACTTTATTTCCTGAACACCTGAAATTTTTTATATGGTAACAATAATTTTAATATTTCAGAGTGCTAACAAAGAATCATATCTATTGGATAGAAAAATAATTCTCTAATATATCAAAGACACAATAAATTTTAAAATTATGTATGATATTTATAAAATAATAACTTCATTGGGTATTGAGATAATTATTCGATAGGAAATGTGTATGATAGAAGAAGAATATATGGTGGGGTTTTCCTTCAGGGAAAAATTTGGGTTAGTTGGAATACAAAAAAAAAATTGTTAATTCATAGAATGACTAAAGGTTATTATATTTCTTCCACTCAATATGATTCTAAACTTTTGTGGATGTTGAATCTATTGGATGTCTTTTATATTGAAGTAATGTTTCCATTTCTATTAGATTGTGATAATAAATGTTCTATAAACCATACATGAAAACCAATAAAAAAAATTATTTTAAAACACATTAACATAAAATAAAACTTCATAAAAGATAATATAGAAAATAATTAATTAATGTTGGATTATGTTTGTACATTAGAACAAGTTGAAGTAATTTTCAAAAAACCATTACTAAAGGAATATTTTTATAAAATGAGGTTGAACATCAGTGTCTAACCTCTTTTTTCATCAAGATCGAGGTATGTCTTTTGGTCCCCTATCTCATCAAGCATTAGAATAGTATTTTTAAGGGGGATAATTGATTCATACATATATTCATTAATATGTCATAATAATTTTTAGGAAGCATATATATAGGTGGTGTTGTGGGAAATATGTGAATTTGGAATGTATGTGTAAGAAATATTTAAAAAAAATTTGAATTTATTTTAGGAATATTTTTTTAGTAGAGAGGTTAGATATGTAAAGATAGATGTTAATAAAAGATGAGGTCATTTTTTTAGTCACTACTATTGGATAACATGGTTTTACTTCAAATGATTCATGTGTCCTGCAATGACATAGCACATGAAGGATTATAATTTTTGATAAGAGAGACAATGATTGATATTATAATGTGCAAGGATGTAAGAACCTTCATTGAAAAAAAAATAAATAGGTGGAGATTATTGGGACTATATTGTATGGATGTTATTTATTGGAAGTATAACAAATAATGTGATGATGGTATTATATTTTTTTTGTCAAAGAAAATGAATCACCTATCTTTAAATGTTAGTGATCAGACTCAAAATCCTATTTTGAAGATCAAACAAAGAATTATTATGAATGTCCATTGGATTAGGAATAAGTTTTCTCTAAGAAAAGGATCATTGGACTCATATTATTTATAAAATGAACGTTTAAATCATAATGAAGAAGTGTATCATAGATTGATTTGATCTGAAGAAAATTTTAAGATTCTTTTCTTATCTCGGACTTCTCATATATCATAATATGTCTTTGAAAAATATAATGAAATAATTTTGAAGGAAATGGTGAGAAAATTTGAGATTAATTAGAATGGCGTTAATTTGGAATGAAATATGTACTGTATGGATGGGAAGTTACAAATACATTCCAATGGATGTCAGATTAATCTATTCCAATATTAATTATTCTCAATGTAATGACGATGTATGATACATGACAGAGTTTGTGGATGAAGGAATTTATTTATGTCTCATATTTCTAGCCTAAGTTTATTAGTGGGAGATCACCGAACATAGAATTGTTTAAAGGCTAAGAAATATTTTGGGAATGTGAGATGGGGAAGATACTGGTTTTCATCCAGGACAATATTCCATAAGTAATAAGACTTTAATTAAATATTTTGTTAAGGAAATACATTTCTACTGAAAATATTTCATCAGATGCAGTGTGCCATCGATAATGATAGTTAACCACACATAGTTCATTATATGATATGATGGTTAGAAAATGAAATCAAAGGATTTTTTTTATTAGGAGATGTTCTGATGAAGGAAAAAAGAAGGTAGATTTTTTTGTGTCCGATGAAAAGTGGGTTCATATATCAATCAAAAATGATGGTAAAAAATTTAATCAGAATGAATATTTTTTCAATTGGGTTAACAGTTAAATAATAAATCTGATAAATTTTCAATTGGATAAAGAGATAAATGAGAATTGTCTTCTGTTGTAATAAATTGTTTCAAGAGTCGTCAAAATGGAACTAAGATCAATTATTCGAGTGAATCAGAGACCAATTCATACGATTCAGGCTAACAATAATAACTTAATCAGATTTAAGATCATACAACTATGAAAAAATGAAATGAAGAATTATTTGATGTAGGTGAAAGGGTATTTTTTGAAATTGGATGATGTTTATTCTAAACTATTTATAATTAATTGAAATAATATTTAGATTTTATGGAATTGTTTACGGAAAAATAAATGAAACCTAATTTATATGATGTGTAAACAATTTTTATGGAAAAAGTGTTTCAATTTGTTATTTAAAATATTTCATATAGAACCTTGAAATGATAAATTTTTTTTCTGTTCTTTCCTAGAATTGTAATGAGAATACATTTTTTCTTATATTTCAATCAGTGCAGTGTAATGTAGTGAAGAATCATTTGTCTTGATCAAAATGAATATATCAGAATGTCAATCGGAATTGGAGTGAAGGATGATTAGAATGATTTAATCATGTTGATGTTGTGTGATGATTCTATAAGGACCGATAATAATCAATAATATTTTAAGAATTAAATGATGAAGTCGATATTTAAGAGAAATTTAGTTTTCAAGAAATTTATTTAAGAGGGAAAACTATTCCAAATCATATTTAAACAATTATTGGTGTACTTATAAATATTAGGGAGTGAATTTTACTATATGAAACTTTTAGAGTTCACATTCTAAGGGGTTAGTTGGTGTGATGAATGTTTTTAGAGAGTTTTTTATTTGAGATTTAGTATTCATGGGGACGTTTTATGGACAGAAGAAGAAGTAGGAAGATCGTATTCAGTTCAAACAATATCATTAGGCAAAAATTTCTAGACAGAGACAGATGGAGTAGATAATTGATTCAACAGTATTTTAATAGTGTTACATTTCCAAACATATCAATCATTAAGATGATTTATACTAGGGAATTATAATGAAAAATATTAAAATGTATAGAGATGTTCATACCTATATATGGGTGGGAAAGTGAATATTTTATTTAAGATAATATTTTTGAATGTTTAAAAGGTATCCTAATTACTTGTATTAAATAAATGGGGAATGTTTCGCAAAATATTACACAAAACTGTATTACATCATTTCATACAACTTGAATCAAAATCACTATAGTATTGATTATAGTTCTATACAAGTGTATGTGAATATCCCACATGTTGTATCCATAGAAAATAATTTTTTTCTAGTGAATTTTGTGGTACTAGATTGTTTCCTAACCATACCATGTGCATAAATACTCTTTTTGTGTAGTAAAACATGTAAATTATTATGTTCCCAGGGAGATGTAGTTGTTTTGTTTTCAAAAAATACTTAATTATGTAACATTAAGTGACAGTTTTTTCAAAAAGAATGATTCTTAGTATAAAAATATATAACTGATTCACTCCCTCCCCCTCTCAGTGATATAATAATCAGTGGTGGTAAATATCACATAATCATGATAACATGATTTCTAGTATTTTCAAAAAAAAATTGTATCTATGTATTATATAATTAAAGAGTACCGTGGTCGTTTTATATAACATTGGAAATCACTTTGATTACAATTCCTAAAAATCTCAATTTTATTAAATTCTATTACAATAAAAATAATTTATTTAATTAAAGAATATATTTTTATATATATTATAATAAATAATTAAAAAAAATCATAAATTAAATATTATTATATTTACTTATTTTTTATCAATCATTAATTTTCTAAAAATTAGACCATTAATTATATAGGTGGTAAAACCAACCAAAACTAGAACACATTATTAAAATTGAATCAGATAGACTATATTATTACGAAGTAATAATATCAATATTATATAAGAATAATCAATTTAAAATATTTTATGAAATTCATAATTCATATTTAAGAATGGATGTGTATGTTATTAAAGAATGAATAATTTAGAAGATAACTATTATCTTAAATAATTGAATATACTCTTAAAAGACTCTTTGTAATGATGAATTTGGAACTCCTAATTGCAATTATAGGTGCCAATAACTGGGAGCAGATTGTGTGTGTGATAATTTGGTTATTTGTTCATGAAAATTTTTATATAATGGTCTAGTTTGAGTTTTGAATATGTGGGGGTGTTTTATAAGTGATCTTGTGTGGCATTTTCTAAAATATCTAGTACTTAATGTAAAATGTTGTAATTTAAAAATATTAAGTGATAAAAAGTGAACAAATAATACATAATGGGGAAGGTGCTGATTCTAATTGCATTATGAGTCCTTATGAAGAAATTTTTTGTGAATTTTGTTTATCATTTATTTAATCCCTTTAACATATTTTAACCTTTGATGTTATGACAAACATTAACATCGGTAAAATATTTTTATGCCTCAAAATTAATTTGAAATTATTACCTAATGTATACATGGATATTCCAAATATGAAATTAATTTCAAGGGAATGAATTTATAAATGTAAAGAAATTAATTTATAAAAAAATAAATTTCTATTTCATAAATTTTTTTAGGAAAAATAATTTCTTCATCCCCAAAATAGAGTTAATATTTTTTTATTGAATAATAATAACCACATGTTGGTAATTTGTTTTATTATATATATAAAATATAATTAATTAAAACCATTTTTCAATTATAAACTATTTAATTATTAATAAAAAAATTCCCAAAAATAATGATGTAAATATTTTAAAAATATCACTTTTATAACAAATAAATTCAATCAAATCCCATTATTTATCTCAAAACTGATAAATTTTATCAACTCATTAGTATTAGAATATTTCTTTGAAAATATAAGACCATTCATTACAAAAAATCAAATTTTATAATTTTATATTCTATTAAAATTATTAATTTTTATTTCTTTATAGAATATTGAATTCTGTTATTTTTAATTTGTTAGTAGGAATTACACTACTACAGTGTACCTATTGTATACAATTAATTCTAGAGACCGTATATTTTAGCGAAATATATCAAAAATACATATTTTAAAAAACCATATATTCAGTGATCATATATATAGAGGTCCTATTATATTTATATATACATCCTTAAATACCTATCTAGAACCATTCATCTTGTTCATTGAATTAATTATCAAAATTAATATTATATATCTATTTTTTACCATTATTCCATATATTTGATTATATTTATTAGCTAAGAAGAAAACCATGATGACAATGATTTCATTCTCATGATTAAGTACTTTCTTTTGGTTTTATTTATCTTGATGTTTTCTTACTGATATTTTATTTTATGGTATAATTAAGAATTAACATTTAACTTGAAATATAATATTTTATCTCAATAAAATATTTCAATGATTATTTTTGATTCTCCTATGTTTATTATATAATATCAAACATGTAGTACATATTTTATGGGAAATACATAATAAAATATTGGGGGTATTACAATTCTGATCCACCATCTCCAACCATTTCAAGAATAGAAATTCTAGAAGCACTCATTATGGAAATTCTGATCACAAAGTCTAATTTTTTCCATTATATGAACCTAATAACCTCCAACCTGAGAAACATATTTACGATTCACCGCCATGTATTCTACTAGCATCCACAAATATATTCCTCTAAATATCCATCTTTGTTGCCCAATAATTAATATAATATGCTTCTAATCATCCAATCCTGAGTAAGGAAAAACACCACCCCTAATATATCCTGGACTATAACATTGGTTAAAAATCTATTAGATTTTGAGCACCATATAGCTTCAAAAGACCCCACAATGTTTCCTCTAAAAATATCTAGACTAATTGATACTTATACATAATATACTAAGTATATGAGTTAAAAAAATATTCTTGGGAAACTAGATCACACATTAATAATTAAAAATTATCATCCTAATCTATTTCCTTCTTCCAAGATCCTCCAAATTTTCTTTTATGCCAAATCAACTCTTTCCCATCATCTATTCATGCAACACATTGTAATTCTATTGTTGAAAGTGAGAATAACATTTCATTTTTTTACCTATAACTAAAATTTATGCATTTATAAGTGAATAAATATTTTTTGGTTGTCCCCTGAGTCTTCATGTCTCTTAGAACATCTAATTAAAAAATTGATAGTAAGATATATCATTGGAATAATAGAAGGAAAACATATATAACCTTTGAGATATTAATGTATCAACTTGACTATTTCTAATTATTATCTTTTTGGATTTTCAATGAACCTAGTAACAACTAATACAATATAAATAATGTATCAAAATGTATAATCCATGACATATACCAAGATTTAAACTATCAATAAAAATAAAATATTATGCTTATAATCATCCTTTTATTTTTTCCTAATTGACTTGTCCATACATATCTCAAAGTGTATTATTGATGGAGTGATAACTAGGTTTCCCTAACTCTTTCTAAAACATTCCTCCACATTTCATATGTATTGAAATTGAGTTAGGAACATATATTTGGCCTTTTGTTCCTTAGAATCCACATCCCCAAAATATATTTTTCATGAAGAAGATACTTCATCTAAAATTTTAAAAAAAAATTCTTATCATGTCATTAATAATTTCCATTATTGGTCTATTGATATATATTAAAAACACATTGAGAAGTAAAATGATGAATCCTTCATTACCATACACCACACCATGAAAACAATGATATGAATTTATCCAGAAACAAATATCTTGCAACATTATATAAATCTCTCTATGTAAATTACTATGAAGAAATTTAGTTTTAACATATAATTATTTTACCTGTAACCATTAAATTTTAATTTGATTTATTTTATTTTTAGAAACAAAAGTTCAAATATTAGAAAAATTTATACCTTCATTTTTTTGAAACCCCGTCAAAATAAGCATTTATTTGGGCCAAATAATACATTCAACTTCGTCCATTAGACCAAAAACTAACTATGTTCTAAATTATTCTCCTCCTAATAGATCATTAAGTCAGCTCCCATATTATGGATACATTTTTTAAATTAATATTATCACTCATAATTAACTCCCACTAACTCGAGTCACTCCAAATTATAGCCAATTTTAGACTTAAGGTTCATTATTTTACATTAGAGGAATATAATGTAGTATACCTCCATATATATGCACTTATATTGAAATCATGTTACAAATCTATAACTGACATTGTTGTATAATAAATCCTTACAAATGGAATTTTATTTTTAGAACTATGATACCCTTGAACATTCTTACTCTTCAAGAACATTCCGAATTATATTTAGTTTAGTAAAATAATTTAGTGGATATTTTATCACATCAAAAAAATCAACTTGGTTTCTATCTTTTTTGATGACCTCTTCATTACAGATAATATTTCATCTCTTGATAACCTTATGTATTTTTTTACCCCAAATCCAAAATCAAAAGTCTTCATTTTCACACCCTTTAATGAAGACATCACCTAACAATGATTGAATATTTTGCCTTTCTTTGTAATCAATGATGATATAGGGAAGTGATCCAAATAAATTATTAAAAGAGATTAAAATATCCCCTCTAGAAAAAATTTATTTTGGATGTTATTAACACAATAACTTTATAGACTCTTATTCATAATGTATGGAACAAAATTCAAGACCTCCACCTAAAATTTTTATGGAAAACTAGTTCGAATCCAATGTCTTCATCTATTCTCTAAATTTTTTTTTTCAAAGTCTCTATGAGATGATTTTATTTTAGAGTATATGAGATTCTATTCTCAGAGACTATGATTTTCATCGAATAGATTCTCCATATATTAATAATTTTATATTCACCATTTTTTTAGAACTCAATCCTTTATCTTTTAGTTTGGTATTTATTATAATAATGGATATCTATTAGAGGATGTTTGAAAAAACATCAGAATTATTCATGAAAATGGGAAATCACACATTCCATGTCACATCATTTATGAAGTCATAAAAGTACAGTGAACCTATTTCCAAAAAACAATATCCCACATATTTTTGTATATACCAACATCAAAATATTATCATTTAGAATATTTCATTATCTTTGTAACAAAACCATTCAACCTATTCAAATTATAGACTCTACACTTATTACATACACCATGGCTCTAATGATTATTATTCATTTAACATTACTAATTTTCATCACTTTATCAATTAAGGGAACAATAAACCCATTCCATAACTTTTTCAATGTTATTTTTCGAGAAAATTATACACATTTCAAAACTCGTTTTAGGTTAACTCTCTATAATTCACTTCATTGGACATCACCATAAAAGAAAATGTAATTTTCCAGGACCCTTATGGATAAATAGTCAAGATATAAATATTATAAAACAATCATAATGAATTAAAATATTTCATAAACATTAACTATTTAAAACTAGTTGAAATTCTTGAAATATTCAATTCCTTACTCATATTGAAACATTATCCTTTCCCCTTATCTTAATATTCGAATCAACCTGAAGATGTTCATTGTTATATCATATAGAAATAAAATTTATTTTATCTGATCTCTTTGATGTAGATTAAAATTTAGACTTAAATTATATCACTAAAGACTAAAGTGTAATAGTGTCAATATGAAAAAGTCCCATCGAATTTTCTAAAATAGGATTTATGTATAAATGCCTGAAAGAAAATATTTTTCAATCAAATCCTTACTCATATAAATATATATATTTATATCCCTTCTCATAATTCTGCCAACATACAGGACCACATTAATCTAAAATAATTTTTCTTCTACTTATTCATGCATTTCTATTATTATGTATATTCAATGAAAGGAAAATTCCCCAAAATTCCAAATGAAATGCGTTTATAGTATTTTATTGGACATCCTTACAAAAAATGTCCTCATTTATTAATAAAACACAAATTTATAAGAACATTACGTCTACGTTAGTACTTGATTTATTTACCCTGGAAAAAATAATATACCATGACTCTAGGAGTGATGAATGTAAAAGTAGTCCCAAATCTAGATCTATAAACACTGAATTTACTATTTATAACTTACTCTAGATCATGTGATATTCGTTGACGTGATCACACATCATCTTACCTTTCTACATTATCATATAGAATAACCTTCATAAAGGAAACAAATCTTTTATATATATATATATATATTTGGATTATAAAATATATTAGAGAGGTTATTTATACACTTCAAATCATCATTTATTTCATAGATGTTATATTATATATTACACTCTAGAAGCATAAAAAAACTAGACTTTATGTATATCTATATATATCCTTTCCCATTATCTATTCATTATCTCTTCTATTTTATTTATAGTAAATAGATGATCAAGATACATCAATTGAAGAAATTAATTTACCTACATCTTCTACAATATAAAATACATCCCATGGAAATCTCCATATGGATGTTACCCTTATCTAATCCCATCATTAAAGAATCAATTAACTCTTATAGAATTCGTATAACATTAGAATGATTTGTATAAATTAACTATAATTAAACTACCTAGAAAATTAATTTTATTTATATTGTTTTGATCTCTCAAAAACATTGGATAAGGTTTGATCAGACCAAATTAAACAACGAATCTATGGTACCATTTACTGGTTTTGATCCCCCTAATTAAATGTTACTTTTTATAACATACATAATCGAGTAATATTAAATGATCAAATGAATCCAAATTAATTGGGACACAAAATGTATCCAAAACATGACAAAATCACATTATCCACACACCACACCCCTCACATACAAATTATAAAAAAATGTTCTTGAGTGATAGTGAAATGAAAGAAAAATACTAAAAAACACAGGTATTTTATATAGTAGATATGAAGTCATATTACAAAATTGGTAAAAATAAAACTATTTTATTCATGTGATGTATAATAATTAAAATTTCTATTTTTTATTGGATTAAATGTCCCCACCCTCTACATTAATGTAGGAATAAGTTTTACAACTTGTAGTTCAACAATATAATCTTCAGGAAGAGTGTGGCTCTTGGATTTAATTTTCCTAGTAATCTCACAACATGGTCAATGGATTTCATTTTATTAACAACTCATTACATTAAGGAGTGAATGATTTTCAAAGAACCATAAGTTTTTTATACTTAAAATTCTGATGTGACCTTATGTAACCCTCATGAATGTAAACGAATCATTTCCTAACTTAAAAATTGACTCAAACACATCCCTTTTTATAATATCCACTATATCCTTCTAAAATTATCAATTTAGCTTCTAATTTCTGTATTTCCATTTCATCTTGTGACAATAATTTTGGATCTAGTCATATTGCTCCGCCATCTCCATACCATCATAGAATCAATCTTCAAGAATCACTCAATTTTGAAGTTCTAATCACTTATCAAAAAATTATTATATTTTAGTGGCAATATTATAAAATATATTTTTTCAAATTTTGATAACTAGTACTACCACATTATTTTCATAATTATAGTTTACATAAATGTTTTAATTTTTAATTTTATTTATTCCCTCTAACATGAGTGTTATAAAAGCATTTCACGTTTAATGCTTTCATTTCTGGTAGAAAAGAATAATGTTGATTTTTTTTTCAAACTTACTGTTATATAATAATTAAATATTTTTTTATTCCTCATGGATATATATATATATATTATTTATTATTGTTTTTATTCTAATAATATTTTGTGTAATATTATTATTTTTTATTTTTTTACCTTTATACATGTTCTTGATGTCTAGGTTACCCCTTACATAACATGTGTTTGACAATTACAAATTTCATAAAAAATTTCTATTACCTTTACATAATTTCATCTAAAATTTAAATACACTTATGTTTATGTAATCTATATTTAATGTTATTCTGTGTTTATTACCTTTACTTTATTCTAGATATCATATTTTTACCTTTTTTCCACCCATAAAAATCAGTCTTACCATAATGAAACACATATATATTCGACTTACTATCACAAAAAATTCATATTTTTTTATATGTATACTTTTGTTTGAGTATTATAGAAATTAATCATGAAAAATTATATCTTACCTTTACATGAAATTTATTATTTTCATTTTCCCATTACACAGTGAAAAAAATTCACTTTTTTCATTTATAAAATATGAAATGACTTACCTTGATAAAAGATATTTTTTTTCTACAGTTACATTGAATATTTCATAATATCCTTTAGTAGTTTCCTTTGTGAAATATTAATTTTAACTTTATAGAGATAACTGATATACCTTTATGTAGAAAAGTCCTTTTTTCTTATGTTTTAAATATTACTATGTATAGTATAATATAATAAGAATTTGAAGGACACTCTAATTTTTTTATATTTCTATTTTTATTTACATAATTTTCATTTCAACCATTTTAATGTAGTTTTTTATAAATAAATAAAAATTATAGGTAATCTACAAAAATATGTCTTGGAATGATGTATATATAAATAAATGAATAATATTTGGGTTCTTGTGTGGATGAGATTCAAGTTTTATATATACAATATATGGATTCAAATAATGAATTTCATTAAATTTTAGGGGTATTTTTTCATTAGACTATAAGTGTATTCGATTTAATGTATTTATGATTATTTATGGGAACAATTTTTTTATTTAAGTGATAAAATTAGAAATCATATTGTTTTTTATTCATTATTATCATAAAGAAAATAGTTTTACAACATGGTTTTTATTATTATAGTAATCATAGAATTTTATGGTAACTCTACCTGATGATTTGGTTGGTAGAATTTATGATGTGGGATAATATATTTTAATATGGGGAATATATCCATTACATATTATTTTATTTTAAGAGGATGAATCATTATATTGTATGTTATTGAAAAAGCTAGTGTCATGCATGAATCTGAGAACAGAGTATGATATATTTTTTGAGTTACACTATTCCATATTTTGATGTGTTTCAAATTTAAAGCATTGTCATTCATTACTTCCCTTTTGTAGTTTTCCCATAGTTCATTATCTTAATTATGTAGGGAATACACACTGCCTATTTAAAATATATCACCTACAACAACATTATTATAGAGAATTACACATTTCATAGATATTTTTATATCTTATATTACAAATATTAATTACAAAATATAATTTTCCACTAAAGAATCATTTAGGTCTGGTTCCTATAGAATCATGGATACAAAAATAATTGGTTGTAATGTGATATCTATTATCTCTTACTAATTTCCTTATAACTATAACCAATATTAGACATATCATACATAATACCTTTCTTCATAACCTAGGGTAATGAATAAAAAAATGGTGAGCTTAGATTCTCAGTAATGGTAAACTAGGGAGATATCAAAACAATTCGAGGATAAGGGTATGAGGACATGATAATAACTTTTTAAAATAACACCCTACATTTTATATATCGTAAACATGAGTCATACAAAAAATATTTGTAAATAATAAGAGATAAATCATAATTCAATCAATGATAATGATCCATGAGAACAAAATATTGAAGTAAGATATTGATTTGTGGCATACACAAAAGTATAAAAAATCTCACATCATGGATACCTAAGAATACCTTCATAACATGTTAGTATTGGGATAAAAATAAATATACCTACATTTTTATTATGATAAAATCGGATACAATCTCTTTTTGGATTGGGATAACCTCATATGTGCAATCTTTTAGGATTGGGGTGATCTCCAATGTACCCACTTTTGGGCTTGGGACAACAACCCATGTACCCTATTTTACCATTGGGATGAATTCCTATTTACCATTATGGATCATATAAAATTTATCCTTAAATAATCCATTAGAGGGATATATAGGCCACCCATTACACAATACATACATCTATGTGTCATAAGTCTATAAAACATTCATCATATCAGACAACATGAAAAGAAAATGGATACATAATCATTTCATTATCAGTTAAACCCTGAAAATGAAACGGGTTTCATAATAATATCATCATTTCATTTTAGCATAATCCATTTAATAAAGATATGTTTCTATAGAATTTGATCATTAAATTTTAGTAAAACACATGGAAAAGGAACAAGTTTCGTAATAATATTGTGATCATAAAAATAGAACATATAGAGAAAGAATAATGGTGGTACAATTTTATCATATCCCTAATAAATCTTATTTAACATAAAAAAGATGTCATATTATATGGAAACTTATTTTAAAATATCACAAGTAAAATTTTTTTAATTAAAATAACATTTTCATTTTAAATTTATTATTTAAAATTTTATAAAGTTATAAAATAATAATAATAAAATTTCATTCAAAATTACATTGGAGGATTATAAATGAACCTTTAATACATTATGATGTCATCTATAAGGACCCGACATTAGGACATTACATAATGTTAAATTAAATGAATAATTCACATTGAGGATCTTTTTAGGTTTAGAGTTTTAGACAATTAGGCCATTACAATTACATAACAACTTTAATATTACCAGTAGACACAACTACTCAGTATCCATTTTTTCATAAAATAAATACTCTTAAAAAGAAAAATGTGTAGTTCCATGTTTTAGATATCATGACTTTTCCTTGATCCCATATTTGACCCTATTCATCTTTATGTCTTGTGAAAAACATTTCAAAAACATGGGATGAGCATCAAAATCTCAGTAGGGATTATAAAATAAGGTAGGAAAACATTATCCCATCAATAATTACAAATCAATGAAACTATACTTTTCAACCATAACATTCCATATGAAATCATAAGATTTATGAATAACAAACAAAAATCATAAATCATAAAGTTTACTTATGGAATTCAAATATAACATACATTTTATCTATCATAGTTACATGGGGAGTTACACTTGGAATACCCATCAAAGTATATTCCCTAAATCTCTTAGGAGAAATATCACGTTTACCTCCATCATGCTACCCAATGCATTGGAGAGCTATCTTGGGCTCACCTGCCCTAGGTTTATCACAGAGCCACCCATATACATAAAAAATGCCCAATAATAATAACATAATCATAACATATAACCCATGTATAAAGGAAATATAACATTTCTACATTCCAACATATCAAATCAGGCTATTGAAATAGGCAATGTTTTATCAAATTATTTTCAAAACAATTTAAAAAGGTATTTTTAAATGAAATTGTCCCTTACCACTTTGAAACTTTTTAATGAATTATTATTGGAAAATATTAATTTCCATATAAATAAATCCTAATCCCCATTATGAAAAAAGATACATTAATGAGCAATATTTAGAATAATAAATCATTAAAACATTTAAAATGATATTTTAGTTAAAGTGTTTGTAACAAAAATATAGACGCATGAATACAAATAATTGAAGATTAAAATTTTATCAGAACATTATAATATCATGAGAATAAAATGATTCATGATATAATATGTCAACAAACATTTTATACACCATATAAGAGTAAATTGGTACATAATAACAATGAAGTCTCAATGGAAATGTAAATTGAGATGAATTCCCTTAAAAAGATGGTATCTTTAAAGTAAGGATAAATCAATCACATAATTATGTGTGAATAATATAAATACACCAAATATAAGTGGATATTACGTGTAAAAAAATCAGAGGTCATTTATACATGTTCATACGATGACATATTCAAGAAGTACAAGTTGAACCCAAAGAATTGAAATTGGGTTATGAAGTTCCCTTATAAAAATTAGACAGCATAACGACGACACTTTAAAATTAAAAAAATGATTTTATGAGATAAAAATGGTAAATAATAACTTGGAAATATTTTTTACATCAATTGGGATATTTAATAACACATACCAACATAATAATATGTAATTTAAAATACATAAAAAAAAGGAGTTTTTTAAAAAGAGGACGGTCAAAGGTTGCCATACCGATTTGGTAACTTACAAAACATACGCCACATGAAAAAAGGATCATAAAATGAATATGTAAATACTAATAAATGAATTTTCAATACATAAATAGTATAATCATGGGCAGTACATACACAACACAAAATGAAATAGTGTCAAATATATCATGAATCTCACGGGAATAAAAGTGAGATGAAACCCTTTACAATGTTGTAATCAACTATGTCGTATTAGAAAAAGTTAATAACCACCAATTCAATAATATAATTCCATGAATATAATTATAATCTTGATAATATATATCAAATTTCAGTACACAATACACCACATTCAATGAATAAGTGGAGAACAATGGAAATTCGAATGAATTAAAAGTGAGATAAGAAAAATCCCTTACCTCGTGCCGACTTCACACGATCGTTATTTAATATCCTAAATAATAGACTAAATTTCATGTATACTTTCATAAGAACATTTTTCATATTTATTATTCCATTTATATTACATATTACCATGTTATAAATAGTATGTAATCATTTAATTTAATAAGGGTCATTTTGTCGATATTTGGTACTTGAGTACAAAAATGAACACCTTATAATAAACATTCTTCATGTGGTAAGATATCCATTATCTTAAGAATGATATTAATTATTTATATATAATATAGATCATATATATACATAATATACATGTATTTATAATAGTACGTAACATTTAGAGGTATGAAATGAAATGCACTGTTCATGGAGACGGTATGTCGTACGTATGCATGAACGTTACTTCCATTTCTATTTATTATTTTAATGGAATTAAAAACATTATGATAAATAGTTATATTATAATTCTAGTATAATATCATAAAAAATATTGTTTACTCTATCCTTTATATGTCCCATATAAGGCATTTAATGAGTCATATCACTTTGAGGGGGCGGTAGTCCGCACTTCCTCTAATGATATTATCGTATCTACCCACTATGGAAACAATAAAGGAATGATATAAACTGAAAATAAAAAAAAATAAAAAAATAAACATAATATATAAAATATATAAATATAGTGTCATCGTAATGGCCATCATGTGAGGTGGTAGGAGATAATTGAATAATCATCGTTTCATGAGGCTTTAGTTTCCCATCCACTTGAACATTATGTTCTTCACCCATTAGATGAAGATGTGTGTAAGTTTAGTTCTAATAATTCTCATAAAATCATCATATTATATTTAGGATGCTGGTGTTGTTACAAAATAAGAGAAAAAAAGTGTTTAGGGGTTGGAGATGTAAAATAAAAGAAAACAATTTAAGAGAAACTGTTTCCTAAAATTTGGGTAACTCCCTTTGGTAAGAACCAAACGACATCTGTAGGTGCCTTCTACCAAAGGTAAGTCATCTAGGAGGAGTATAGGAATGTAGGTAGATTAATTTGATAGATATTAAAGAGCCAGATGGCATGGGAGGTGTGTGGAATTGGTAAGTAATGGTCTCCTTTTATAACGGGGAGGTGGCACTCTTTAAGAAAGTGTGAGAAAATTATTTTATTATATAATGATATTCGGTTTATAAAGGGTCAAAAATAATTATAGTATAAGATAAGATGCCTCATGGTCTAAATTAAATCATCCAATAGGAATTGGAGAGGTTTTGGAAAATATTTTAATCATTATAATCTTATTTATTTAAATGATTTATTAATGAGGTAAACACTACATCATTATTGTGTCATAAAAAATTTAAATTGTTTGATTTATAAAAATTAAAAACAAATACCATAATGTGGGAAATCGTTTTACCTTTTCAATTAATATTTATAGTCGAAAATATAATTTATATAACACCATATAAGAATTAATTTACTAAAAGATTTCATCTTTTGTCATTTTTGCCATTATTTTATGTTAATTAATCTAAATTTTTATAATCACTCCCATGTGGCTTAGTGGGGTCCCAAAATCGTCCCAAAGATTCCCATGGTCGTAAATGACTCAAAAAATAATGTTTGGACAAGTGTTAAGATAATTTGGAATTATTATAATATTCATTTTTACCTTAATTACCCTATTTACCATTATCTATGGTAAATAAAAGTCAAAAGTTACTATTCAACAACAATTATTTTCATCTTATTGATCCATATTATATTTCCTGATAACAAATATTTATTTCGGATTTTTGAAATTCAATTCATAGATGTGGTAAAATTTCATTTTAATGAAAATTGTTTTTAACTACTATTAAGTGGTTTCACTATTCATAAAAAATGGAAGTTTTTTCAGAAAAATACCAAAAAATCAGCCTAATATTTATTTTATATTCCCAATTCAAAAATATTTCCTATTTTTATAAATTCAAAACATTTAAGTTGAATTAATTAATTTAAAATTAATTCTCGTTGTTAAAACAAATAGCGTGTTTTTAAGAAATGATAACTATCAAAAGATAGACACCTATTTATGTCCAATTTCAATGTGAAATTAATTTCAATGACCATCATTGGATAAAATGGTAAAAATATATTCTAATTACACATTAAAACCAATAAAAAAATAATATTACCATATAAATAAATTATATTAAAACATAGTTTTGAATTAAAATACAATATTTTCACTATTCAGTAAAAAATGAACTTTAACGGAAAAATTCCAAAAAATTACAGAAGGCATAATTTGATGTCACCATTATAAAGAAAGGTTTTTTGGTCAAATATAATATATTAAAGTGAACCAAACTATATTTAAAGATGATTATCCATTAAAATGTGGTAAATTGACCTTTTAATATAAATTATGCTTAAAATTAGATTTATTAACATTTTAATCCACTAAAATTTATTGGATAAATGTAAATACATTTAACAAACATGTATAATCATATTGTAGATACTTTTTTTCATTTTAAAGAATACAATGGCTAATAGTTAATGACCATTTAAAATAATAATATTATATTATTAGTGTGCAATGTATGATTTCAAAGAAACATGTTGTTTCATATAGGGAACGCTATCGAACATAGCATCTACATTAATGTAAATTTAATATTTAATTCACATACATTAATAAATATGAAAAGTGTATTATTACTTATTTATCTGGTATGTTACATCCATCCCCCCTTTTTGGTAATTGCGACCTCGTAATATTAAAGCTGGGCTTGGAAACTTCATTAAAAGTCCCACATCAGAAAAGAGTCAATAAAACTATCACATTAAAATAATGGAAGAGAAGTAAAAAGGCCACCTGAGATAACCCATACTAGGATTCCATGTAGGAAAATATGGATATGAAATAAGGAAAAAATTGTCATGTTCTAATGGAGAGTGATAGAAAAACATGATTAGGAGAAATTTAACCACCAGAAAATCACAAACATGTGATGGGTTCAACAGGTCGTGATTCTCCAATAGGAAAAGTTAACAGACAAAGTTTTTTTTAAAGATAATTTTCATTGAGGAATCTATTTATGATCTTAACTAAAGAAAGAAGGAATCACACTTAATTTTCATGTAGACTTTTATCCTTTACTAGATTAGTAACACAAACTCAAATTTCCTCCAACGATGAGTATTCAAGAAGACTTGTTTACATTAAAAGTGTTATAATCAACTTCTAGAGAATCAAATAATCCACAAAAGATGAACTATATATTTCCCTTGTATTTAGATATTAACTAAAACAAAAACCTTTAGTAAAAGATTAGATATTCCACCAAAAATGATATGCTTTTAAATAATGAAAAACTACATTTAATATTAAAATTTTGTCTAACAAAACCCAAAGATCATCAAAGACCATATAATAAAAAATTATCCCTAAAATTATTCAAAATTAATCCAAACTGTGATTTTATCCCAAGTATCATATAGATTTAATTACATAGACCTCCAATATACATCATAACATTTATCTCCAAGTAACACCTATAACACATAAAGTCACATATTTAAAAGTAATTAACATAATCACATATTCTAAATGGTAGGATAATCATTTTCATAAATAAATAAAATCATAATGTGTCTATAATACAAACATAGATTCTTCCAAAATAAAATTTCAACAAGTATTCCACAATTCAAATCCCATAGTTTTATATCTTCCCTAGTCATATAGTGTTTCCTCAAAAGAGAGAACGTCTTCCACAATAACCTTTACCACTTAATCACTAAATCATTTTTCTATACAAAGTATATCCATTTGATAAAACTTAAGTTCCAAAAATCGACTTATTTTTATTATATAAAATCATTTTACTAAAACAATAAGTAATAGTAACCTAGGAAATCATGTAGGCTAGTGGTAGGCGATGCGCCCTTATAACCCTTCGATTGTGTGTTCGATTCCTGATGCCTTGCCAGATGCGATGGGTTGTCACCTATCCTACGAGTTTTCATTTTTATAAAACTCAAAAATAACCCTATTATGTTTTAACCTCAATGGATTCCTTATACCTCTCATTTTAATCCAAATTCATTATGATGTCAACATATTAATTGTTGAAGTCTTATTTCACCACCATATGATAAAATAATACAATCCCAAAAATGAATAACATCATACATTGATCGTGTTGCACATTTGGTTTCATCATCATCTTGTTCATATAGGTAGACGGTCCATGAATTTCAACAATGATTTATAGATCCTTAAAAATAATTTGCTTCCTCCATACAAATACACCGTGTACAACATGGGTCATATGGTTGTTCAAATAAAAATAGTTTTGGAAAATAATCATGTATGACATATAATTTCAAAACATCTGATAAATCATGATTTCTATAAAATAGTAAGACCTAATTTCAGTTGAAAATTTCAATTAATGGTCCTTTTAGAATACCATATGTATGTGCTGAGAGACTATATTTTAAAATCAAATATAAATAGGTTGAAATATGGTCTCCTTCTTCAACACCTTTTTTAAAATCATATTATGCTTCAAAATGTTGTGATAAGGTAAAATATTTGAAAATTCCTTGTTAATATTTACCTTTCTTGAAAATATGAGAATATTTCAAAAATATGATTTTTCTAAATACACCCCATGATCCACGATGATAACAAGGTATAGTGGAGGTGTTTGATATCTGAAACTACTTCTTGAAAGTGAGTTGTATGCATGAAAAAGATTCACAATCATCCAAACCCGACTTTGCAATAATTATTGCGAGCATGTCAATAGGAATAGATTGGAATATCGTTTGAGATCCTCCTCTTTCCATTTGTAACTTACATTCCTTGATCTAAAAATGTTATAAAACAAGGATTTAACTGAAATAATTGATAGGGACTAACCATATGTCTAACGAAAATTCTTAATACCTATAGTTGTCTAAACCGACCTCTGATACCAACTATAAAGACCTAGCCTTAAGACATTACATAATATGGAATTAGATGAATTATTCAAATTGACGATATTTTCTTGTTTAGAGTTTTAGAGAATTAGGCCATAACTATAACATAACAACATGAATATTACAAGTATACACTACTACTCATTATCTATTTTTTCATAAAATAAAAAATCATATAATGAAACATGTGTAGTTCCATATTTTATACAGCATGACTTTTCCATGATCCCATTTTTGACCCTATTCATATTTAAGTCTTCTGGAAAACATTTCAAAACCTTTGGATGAGCATCAAAAGCTCAGTAAGGGTTATAAAATAAGGTAAGAAAACATTTTTCCATCAATAATTACAAATAAATGAAACCATACTTTTCAACCATAACATTCCATATTAAATCATAGGATTTGTGTATAACAAACAAAAATCATAAATCATAAGGGTTACTTATGGAATCAAAATAAAATATACATAGTATCTATCACATCTACGTAGAGAGTTACACTTGGAATACCCATCACAGTATATTCCCTAAATCTCTTAAGAGAAACAACAAGTTTACCTCCGTCACGTTACCCAATGCATTGGACAGCTATCTCGGGCCCACCCACCCTAGGTTTGTCAAGGAACCACACATATACGTAATCCAATCCCAATAACATATAACACACTTATAAGGTAAAGATAACATTTCCACATTCCAATATATCAAATCAAGATATTGAAATAAACAATGTTTTATCAAATCATTTTCAAAACCATTTAAAAAGAGATTTTTGAATCAATGTGTCCCATACCACTTTGAAGCTTTTAAATAAAATATCACATGAAAACATTTATTTCCATATAAATAAATCCTAAAACCCTTTTTGAAAACATGGAAATTAATTATAAATATATATAAGAATAAATCTTTAAAACATTTAAAATGATATTATAGTTAATGAGTTTTTAACAAAAAGAGAGATTCTTGAATACAAATAATTTAAGAATAACTTTTAATCAGAACATTATAATATAATTAGAATAAATGGATTGATGATATAATATATCAATGGATAGTATATACACCGTATACGAGTGAATTGGTGCATAACAACAATTAAGTCTCAATGGAAATGTAAATTGAGATGAATTCCCATAAAAAGATGTTATCCTTAAATTAAGGATAAATAAATCAAATAATAATGTGTGAAAAAATATAAATGCACACAATATAAGTGGATATTATGTTTAAAACAGTCATTGTTCATTCACACATATTCATATGATGACATATTCAAGATGTACAAGTTGAACCCAAAGAATTGAAATTGGGTTAAGAAGTTCCCTTGTAAAAATTCGACTGCGTTACAGCGTCACATTAAAATTCATAAAATGATTTGATGAGATAAAAATGGTATCTCATCACTTGGACATAATGTTTACATCAATGAGGATATAAAAGAACATATACCAACATAATAAGATGTCAATGAAAAGACATAACAAAAAGGAGTCTTTTAAAACGAGGAGGGTCAAAGGTTCCCATACTGATTTGGTAGCATACAAAACATATGCCACATTAAAGAGGGATCATACAATGAATATGTAAATACTCATAAATGAATTTATATTACACAAAAATTACAATCATGGGAAGTACATACACCACACAAAAATAAATACTCTCAAAAATAGCATTAATCTCACGGGAATAAAAAGTGAGATGAAACCCTTTACAATGTTGTAATCAACTGAGTCATATGACCAAAAGTTAATAACCACCAAATTAATCATAGAATACCATGTATTTAATGATAATCATTATAATATATATCAAATGGAAGTACGAAATACACCATATTCAATGAATAAGTGGAAAACAATGGAAATCTCACGAAATTAAATGCGAGATAAGAAAATCCCACACCTCTTGTCCGACATGACTCGTTCATTCTTTAATATCCTGAATAATAAACTAAAGTTAATTTATACTTTCTTAAAAACATTTTTAAAGTTTATTTCTCATTTTATACTACTTATTACCATGTTATAAACATTATTTAATCATTTATGTTAATAACTGTCATTTTGTCAATATTTGGTACTTGAGTAAAAAAAATGAACACCTTATAATTACAAGTTGTTCATGTGATAATATATCCATTATCTTCAGAATGATATAAATGATTTATATATGATATATATCATTTATATATAGTATATACATGTATTTATTATAGTACATAACATTTATAAGTATGAAATTGAATGCACCGTTCATGGAGATGGTAAGTTGTACGTACACATGAATGCTACATTCATTTCTATTTATTATTTTAAATAAATTTTCAAAAAATGAAACATAGTTATATTATAATACTAGTATAATATCATATAATATATTATTAACTCTATCCAATATAATTCTCAAATATGGCATTTAACGAGTCATATCACTTTGAGGGGGCGGTAGTCCGCATTTCCGCTATTGAGATTATCGTATTTACCCACCATGAAAAAGATAAAGGTATGATATAAATGAATAATACAAAATCATAAAAAAACATAATATATATCATATATAAATACAGTGCCATCATAATGGACATCGTGAGAGGAGGTAGAAGGTAATTGAACAATCATTGTTTCATGAGGTGTTAGTTTTCCATCAACAGAAACATTATGTTATTCACCCATTAAATGGAGATGTGTGTAAATTTAGTTATAATACTTCTCATAAAAACATACTAGTCTATTTAGGATACTTTTTCTGTTACAAAATAAAGTAATAAAAAGATTTTAGGGGTTAGAGATGTAAAATAAAAAATCAATTTAAGAGAAACGGTTACCTTTAATATGGGTGACTCTCTTTGGTTTGAACCAAAGGACTTCTTCAAGTGCCTTATGCCTATGAAAATGCTTCTAGGAGGAGGGGAGGGATGTAGGGAGATTAATTGGTTAGAGTTTGGGTGAGCCAAAAGGCTTTAGAGGTGTGTGTAATTGGTTATCAATGGTCTCCTTTTATAAGGGGTAGGAGGGGCTCTTTAGAAAAGTGTTAAAATATTATTTTATTATGTAATGATATTCAGTTCATAATGGTCAAAAAATCATTATCTTATAATATAAGATGACTCGTGGTCGAAATAAAATCATCCAATAGGAATTGGATAGGCTTTGGATAATATTTTAATAATTATAATCTTATTTATTTATATGATTTATTAATGAGGCAAACACTACATCATTATTGTGTCATAAATAATTTAAATTATACGTGGTCTAAAAATTATAAAACAAATACCATGATGTATGAAATATTTTTATCTTTACAAGGAATATATATAGTAGAAAATATAATTTTTATAACACCATATAAGAATTAATTTACTAAAAGATATTTGCTTTTGTCTTTTTTGCATTTACTTTAAGTTAATTAATCTAAATTGTCATTATCACTCCCAAGCGTTTCAATGGGGTCCCAAAATCATCCCAAAGATACCCATGGTCGTAAATTACTCAATAAATGATGTTTGGACAATTTTGAAGGTAATTTTGAATTATTAAAATATTCTTCTTTACCTTGAATTACCCTATTTAACTTTAACCGTTGTAAATAAAAGTCAAAAGTTACAATTCAAAAAAAAATTATTATCATCTTATTGAACCAAATTATACTTATTGATAACAAACATGTAAGTATGATTTTTTAAATTCAATTCATAGAAGTGGTAAATTTTCAATTAAATGAAAAATTTAGTTTTTTGACTACTACTAAGTTGTTTCACTATTCATCAAAAATTGATGTTTTTCAAAAAAATACCAAAATGTCATCCTAAGAATTATTTGATATTATGAATTCAAAAATTATGTCTATTTTCCTAAATTCAAAACATAGAAGTGGAAGAAATTAATTTAAAATTAATTCCTGTAGTTAAAACAAATCGCGTGTTTGTATTAAACAATATCTATCAAAAGACTGACACTTGTTTATGTCAAATTTCAAAGTGAAATTAATTACAATGACCAACATTGGAATAAATGGTAAAAATATATTCTAATAAAACTTTAAAACCAATGAAAAATATAATATAACCGTATAAATAATTTACATTAAAACATTGTTTTGGATTAAAATACTATATTTTTACTATTCATTAAAAAAATGAACTTTATCGGAAAAATTCCAAAAAATTACACAAGGTAAATTTTGATGTCCCCATTCTAAAAAAGGATTTTATTTGGTCAAATACTATGTATTAAATTGACCAAAACTATATTTAAAGAGGGTTCACCATTAAAAGGCGGTAAATTGACCTTTTAATGTAAATTATGCTTAAAATTTTATTTATTCACATTTTAAGAATCTAACATTTATTGGATAAATGTAAATACATTTAAAAAACATGTATAATCATATTTTTTTTATTTTTTTTCTTTTTATCCAATACAATGGCTAGGATTTAATGACCATTTAAAATAATAATATTATATTATTAGTGTGCAACATAAGATTTCAAATAAACATGTTGTTGTGTATGAGGTACGCTATAGAACATAACATCCCCTTTAATGTAAAATTAATATTTAATTCAAAAAAATTAATAAATATTAATAGTGTCTTATTCCATATTTATCTAGGATATTACATCATCATAGTGAAAACAACGTTTCATTTTATACACATTAAAATGAATATTTCTTTTAATGTTTTTACAAAAAGTAAAAAGTTACCATAATGGAAAATGAAAAGAAGTATCGTTTTATACCATTTTATTAAAAGTAAAAATGGTTAAAATTTATTTATAAAATAATTTTATAATTTTATAATTCTTATTTAAATCATTTTAAAAAAATGTTCATTAAAGAATAAGAATTTGTGAAGAAAGAGTTAATATTGTCAATTTTGATTCAAAATGATAATTTAGTATTTTTTCTAATAAATTGATCGAAAAGAATTGAACCATTTTTACTCCAAAAATATTGTAAGGAGAATAAAATTAATGATTTTATTTAGAGTTTTATCATAATATTTTCTCAATATAAGAATAATTATAAACAACACACTAAATAATGAGACTGTAACATAAACCATTTATCACTTTAGTTACACAAAAATCATCTAACCCATGAAATAAATAACCTTATATGGGAAAGTAAATAAGCAAATTATTAATAATATTAATCAAAAATTAAATTATTTGTTAGTATATACACCACATAAAAGAAACATGTGGTGTATAAGGCAGGTGTATTATAGAAATTATATTAAGAAGAAAATACCTTACTACTTTTGTATCTCATGAATAATAATTCCCACTAAAAAATAAATTAAAATGATAATTTAATAAATTTAACATAATAATATTCATTATATAAAATTTCAAATGGTTAGTTCAAACACCACACAAAATAATTAAGTGGTGAATACAACATATGTCTCCTAAAATTAAACGATACATTAAAAACCCCTTACCTTAATTCTTGAATTCCATCATAAACATTAGAATATTTGATATAATAAATATAAATTTATGATGAACATTTTAAATTTTTAATATTACATATATAATAACATATAAGATTTATTTATGAAATTTTATTACCTTTTTATTAGTAATTTCTCATGAAAATTGCATTTCAGGTTATACCTACTTCGTCTTTCTTATATTTATTGATCTGGTATTCATGGTAATTTTACTTCATTCATGGTTACAGAGTATCAATAATTTTACAAATTATATAAATATAAAATCTATTAATTAAATTTGTATTTATACATATCAATTAATGGTGGATATAAGAAATTACTTACATTGTTCATGGAGAAGGTGGACTATATGTACACTTGAACTTCATTTCAAATTTCTCAGTTGGTGCAATGTATGGAAGGTAAATAGTATTTCCCATTTATAGATTTTTTATAATTTCATATATTTCACATATATTAATTAAATATTTCATTATTACCTTTTACGTAACATGTTAGTTAAAATCAAATCACATCGCTTCGTGATGTAGTAATACACTGTACACATGAGCGGCACTATTATTTTATCGAAGGATTGAAAATAATGATTTTGTGATATTATAAATCAATAAGTATAATTATATAATTAATAACATATAAATTTTTTACATCCATAATTATATACTTTCATGAGAGGTTGTGAAGGAAAATGAATTACACTAGTTCGTGAGGTGGTAGTCCACCATACACACAATCGACAGTTTTATTTCCCAATTAAGGGAATACAAGATTGATATATGTTATACCATCAATATAATAACATATATGTATATTTTATATAATTTTGTTATTATATATGAATTATTAATATATTTATTAGTGTATTAAGTTAATTATTAAAAAATAATGAGTTTAGTTAAGATAATTATCTTCTCCTAGAAAAAACCTCCTTTGGATATCTTATTAGGGACCATAGGGTTCATATTTGGGAATAAACGTAGCTATGTAAAATGGATAAGTATTTTGGGTAGATAATTTATTTGTGTTTTGTAGATCCATGGTGACTAAGATATTTGAGGAATGTATTGGTGGAATATCTCTTTTACAATTAATGATGTGTGATATATTTTTTTAAAATGACATACACAATTAAATAATTGGAAGTCACTAACACCCAAAGTGGAAAAATAATTGATTAAAAATCGATTGTATTGATTATTTTTTGATACAAACCAATAAGAAAAAAATAATTATTTTGAGCATGTTATTCAATATTTTTTATGTTTACTTACTTTTACTATTATGGTCATCACCAAGATAAATAATTTTTTTATCCACCAAGGTGATGTTTCCCTTATGAATAATATTAAAATGATCATTGTCAGATAATATGGAACAAATAATTCTAAATATGTATTCAAATATAGAAAATATTAATCCTTTTGTGGTAAAACTTTTATTTTATAATTGGAACATGTAATACAAAAAACACCATGTTAACCTTAATCACGAATTTTTTTTTCTTTTATTTATTATTAAAATTGAAAAATAATCTAATATTATCATGTAATATTAAATATTCTGATTCAAAAAATAGAATACATTTTACCAAAATGAATTCAAATAAGTGGAAGTATTTTATTAAAAATTAAACCCACAGACACGAAAAAAAGCAATTTTGAAAAAAAAATCATAAGTATATAACATTTTAATATAAAAAATAAAAATTAAATTTATTAAATTATCTAAATTTTTTTAATTATTATATAATTGATTCAATTTTACTTTAAAAATAACATTGAAAAAATTGATGTTGATAAGGATTCAAATGAAACGTTAAATATATATAATAATCTGAATATTTCTAATATTCAATAAGAAATTAGTCTTTTCAAAAAATTAACAAAAATTAGAAAAAGATAAATTGGAAATCGTGATTTTAAAAATGTTGTTTATTATTTCATATAAAATTTATAAAATATGATAAAATGAATTTTATTATTTTTTCATAGAACACAAGGAAAACATTTTTTTGTAAGAAAGTATTTATCAAGCATATATATACTTTACTAAAAATTAAGTACTTTCCTTTTAAAAATATTATTTTATATTAAACCATTAAACTTAATTTTTTTCAAAAAATTATTCTAATTCAAATATTATATTTTATTTACATGGTTAAAATTTTCATGTTTATATAATAAAATTTTTAATATGATATTACTGTCTGTTAAAAATCAATTTGGAATGTATTACAAGCTGTCGAAGAAATTAAATTTATTTGAAAATTTATATAATAAAAAATATGCATGTTACATTATACCTCCCTTAATATGAATTTCATTATTGACATTCATTACTCTGATACAAAAATAAAATAAATGATACTTATGGATCATCAAATCATCAAGATCCCTTGTAGCTTCTTTAAGTTGGTGCTTTCACCACAAATTCATGAACAAGTGAGTGAACTTATTTCATAGAAACTTATATCTACAATCCATAATATCCATATATTGTTCTTAATAGGAAGTATCATGATCCGGTGGTATTCCCATAGATTTCCTTATAGTTGAATGATCAGGTATGTACTTCCTCGGGAGAGATACATGGAATACATCCCTGAAATGAGAGAGGTTCGGTTGAAGATCTATGAAATAAGAAAACATCTCTAATTGATCATGATTTTTCAGAGGAATAATATAAATAAGGATTAGATTTCATTTCTTTCTGAATCACATAACCTTATTCTATGTGTAAATTCATAAGAATACCTTCAAACCAACATGAGGCCCTATAACACATTGATTATTGTCGAAATAATATTTTTATCAACTCTGATATTACCTGTTTTTGGTATAATTATTCTAAATTAATCATTAATTTATAAAATAGATCGTATAATAAATGAAATATTATACAACATGATCCTATATTATTTTATCACTGTAGTTATTTCCATAAAAGGCATCATATAGATCCATCTAAATTCATTAGTGAAACCCATTGTTGTAAGAATACATGACTAGAGGTAGGTTTTGATCCCTAACAACTCAAAAATATATATAGAATTATTAAAAAATACTCTATAGTGTTTAAATTGTTTTATAAGACTATAAGTCCATCTCAGGATAACTTGTAGTGTAGAAATATTTATATATTTCCTGATTCTGCTAAAGACTTCACCAAAACATCGAGGAATACACCAAATATTGATCAGAAATAATATAACGAAGTACTATTTGAATCCTTTCAAAATTCATAATTTATACCCTGAAACATTGATTCAGAAAGAAATGTTCATTCATAGTCATTAAGTGTGATAATAATGTAGGGTTATCAACTTACCAATGGTTATTTATGACCATTAAATGTTTTGGGAATTATGATGTAATGATATTTAGTGATGTTATCCCATTTCTATTTTGTATGAGAAATTATTATAACATACCCTGAGACATTTGTTCCTTAACCAAAACACCCAGATATTCTAAGCCCCAAGATACATATTATGCAATATCTCTCTTCATGTCTTCCAACCAAAAATAATATTTCAGATCACTATACATCTTTATAATTCTTGGATGAACAACAAATGAAGAACTATGATCCTTCTCTAAAATATCAATCATGAAATCTAGTATGTATAGAAAAAAAATGTAGTACCAAAACATTAGAATTTCATCATATTCATGTTTAAACTATGTAACACTTATTGTCATTTTTATCCACTCTATATCATCATTCTATGCCTCTTTAGGGATTACATGGATATGAGGTTTAATAATTATTTTTAAAAGATAATATTTTCCAAATTACTTCATTATTTCTAGATATAAACATTTAAAGTCCCTAAATATTGGATATTTTGGGATCCACATCCTAAAGAATTTATATTGTTCCTTCAAACTGAAAGAATCAACAACATTTTTATTTTTTCAGAGTGGAAATGTATTGGGATGTCATGATTTTAATTAGCTACATCTGTCTTCATTTATGTATATTCAACTTTTTGTCTGAATATATTCATTAAACTTATATGATCAATATATATTTCACAACGTTCTCCATAAACATATTTCGTTATATATTTAAAGAAAACATTACCACAACTACCTCCAAAATATGAGTTGGGTGGTTTTTCTTAGGAACCTTTTATAGTAACAAGGCATAAAATAACACCATATCATTATTAAAAAGAACACATCCCAAAGCATTTTTTGATGCATCACTATAGATTATGTATCCTTCATAACTATAGGGTAAAGAATTCACATGTTGAATGACTATTCTTATGTTCAGTTCCATGAAAAGTTCTTAATCTTCATCTATACAAACCATGAAAAAATCGAATCTAATTCATTATGGTGGGTATGGAACAAAAATTAATATACTAAATATTTTATGTATCTTTTTCTATACCATATATTGAGATTATATTCCCCAAAATTAAATTTATTTTAGAAAAAATTATCACATATTAAATTTTCCATCCAACTTCTCATTCAATTGGTTCTTCATCACAATCCTAAAAAAATTTATGCATGATGTCTCCATTTAAATATATAATTATATCATAAATAATGAGTACAAAAAACAAATCAAGGAACTATATGTACACTCAATTCATTAAATCCATAAACATAACATGGGCATTGGTAAGACCGAATAGACTAAAAATATATTCACAGTTTCTATACCTTACATTAAATGTTATCTTTGGTATATCCTATCTCTTAACCATAAATTGATGATATCTATAATGATGGAAAATATTGGTAATGTATTTAGGTCTTTGTATTTGATCATAGGTCCTGAATATAGGGTCATGGGTACCCGTTTGGGATTGTTATCATGTATAGTTCATAGTATTCAGTACAGATTCACATCTAACCATCTTTCATCCTCAAAAAACTTATTTGGTTCACCCCAGGTGACACACCTTGTATCTCCCCGACCCCAGTTACCCAAATTCAGTGCATTATTACATAACATTGGCATGATTACAAGGAATCATGTCCCAAAGGACTTATAATTTTAGAATTCATGGAAAATAGATTACATATATTAACATTACATTAAAATTTCAAACATAAAACACAACGTAAAGAGTTCTTTGATAACTCTATTATTCCCTTTATCTTAACCATGCATATATATCATAATAAATTTCTTGGAATCCTAGAAAAATTAAACATAAGAAAGGGGTGATCTAAAATGCTCAGTAAGGGTATGTAATACAGTGGAAAATGACATAAATATTAATCATGGTGAATAGTTGAAACCACATGCCTTTACCAATAATAAAAAATAATAATTTTATTGAAATAATATGATTTGAGTAAATAATTACATAATAAAACATAATAATGGGTATTCTACTAGTCGAATGACCACATGAACCATCAATATTATTTCCATAATGAGGGAATGCATAATAGCGGACATTAAGAAACATTTTGTCAAGGCCTCGGCCAAGACGTTTAAAAATGATTAAGGCCTCACCCAAAACCAAATATCAAATTGGGAAAGGGCCTCGACCAATTCCATGTCTAGTTGTCTCATGAGACCTACCGATGAATCAAGGAGCAATAGTGGGCTCAACCCGTCACTTACTAAGTCCAATACATTCCTTATATGAAAATGTTTATACATATCATAAACATTCGTATTAAAACTAGCATACGAAGTGTCAACACATTAACCATAAACCATGAATGGTATAAAAATAACCCATCCAGAGTCAAACATATCATAACTCATTCAATACAATATGGAAGACTGTATTATAAAAAATCAACCCCAATCAAAAATAATTTCCATTAAAGGATGCTGACATAGTTGAGAATGCTGAGTAAAACATTTTGAGAGAATATCTTTTATGTAAATTCATTTAAATGTCACACATTTATAAAGGAAGTATTTTAAAATATATTTTTTAATCAAATTGTCAAATACCACTTTGAAACTTTTGAAAAGAATTATCATTTCAAAACATTCAACTCCATATAAATATTTCGTTAAACTCATTTTGAAAACATGTACATTAATTAAAAAGAATTAAGAAGATAAATCATTAAAACATTAAAAATTTTGATCTTGATAAAGAGTAACTTTCAAAAATTCTTAATATATTCATTTTTAAATATTTTTTATTAAAAATTGATAAGGATTATAAATATGTCCTAGTAAATACTTACACATAAAAAATCTCGAATAATAATGAGATTGAGGAATTAACACTTACCAATTTGGTATCTTACGAAACATACACCCCATAAAAAAAGTATCATACAATGAATATGTAAATAAACATAAATTATATTGTATTACACAATGAATACAATTATGGGTAGTATATTCACCACACAAAAGGTAATAGTTTCAATATGGCATGAATCTCATGGGAATAAGGAGTGGGATGAAAAACCCTTACCTTGCACTTTCCATTAGTTGAGGGTGCATTTAACCTCCTGTATAAAATCTATAGTACGTTATTAAATTATATGAGATCCATATTAATATTTATGATATCATAAATTATTAATTTATGACATTATACTACCCATTTAATAATAATTTCTATGTTATATTAATTTTTCGGTTAATAATCGCTTTCTTTATCGTATGTGTTTTAACTTGTTACATTTGATTTTATCACGTAGATGATGATTTAAATACTTCCAAAATATAAATAATGATTTATATATCATATATATTAAGAATATAAATATGTATAGAAGACGTATATAGAAATGGAAAACACTGTTTACGGAGACGATAGTCCATACATACGCTTAAATGTTGTTTCCATTTTCATATAATATTGAACGGAAGTAAGTGAATAAGATATATGTATGTACATAAATATTTTTATATATAAATATAAATACCTCCTTTAGAATTATTATGTCATATATTATAGACTTATTATTAATATATGTTTTTATAATCATCGATGAATGGTGAACATGGAAATGAATCTCATCGCGTCGTGGAGACGGTAATCCGTACATTCGCATGAGTGAAAATATCATTATTTTGATATTAAACCAATATATAATTGGATGTTAGATCATATATAAAGAATAATTCTAATGTTATATTTTTAATTTAAATCAAATACACATCATTATAATACCCATCCAAATAATAATGTATTGAATAACAATTACACCACGACGTGGAGACGGTAAGCCGTACGTACGCACGTACGGTGACATGTCATTCAAAGGGTTGATAGAATAATTAATTTTGTTGTACCATAATTATAATTACATCACAATATATATAAGATACTGTAGTTATTATTTTATACTGGAAACAACAAAGAAAAAGGATGTGGAAGAAGAAAGGAACTTGAAAGAGGGTGGGGAAATCATTACCTCTTTTTCGGGTTCTTCCTTTTGATTTGATCAAAAGGGCTCTTTAGGATGGGTTTCTGATCAAAATAATGCATTTATGTTGTATTGAGGAATGTAGAGGGAATATTTGGGTAGGGTTTGGCTGAGACAAAATGCATTGAAGGTGTGAATTAGAGATAAAGGTGAGTTCCCTTTTATAAGAGGGGTGAGGGGCACCTTATGAAAAGCTAGAAATATTATTTTTTTAATAAATTCATATTATATTTATAATGGCTCCAAAGTTGATTATTTAAAGACTAATGTGGGGATAGGTCCAAAACCACTCAACCAATATTTTTTAGATAGGTTTGGGTCACTATATTAACTTTATCATTTTTTAACTCTTAGTTAAATAGTTTGACATTTACCATGTCTCTTTGTATTTTTATATTATATAGTCAGTAAACATACTATAAAATTCCAAGAGATGACCAAGTGGTACAGAAATAATAAAAATATCATTATATAATTCCTTTGGTCGACACATATATTTTTAGGATAATAGTATCAATTAATCATATAATATTTGTTTTAAAAACTTATTTACATCAATTTTGACAATATTTAATAATTGATTTTTGTTAGAGTATTAAAAACATTATTAATTAGAAAAAAAGTCATTTAATAAATCCTAACATGTCTTATTAACCAATAAAATTTGTGTGTGGCATAAGAACTTTAATATTAAATTTATTTTAACATTTATAATACTAATTATTTTATTCTTTCATTATTAAGGAAAATAATGCATCATTATTGTGTAATAAATAAATTTAATTATTCAATGTCTAAAAATTATAAATAAATTACCATTATGTATGAAATATTTTTATATTTCTAATGAATATTTATAGTAGAAAATATAACTTCTATTACCCTATGAAAAAAAATTCTAAAATAAATATGGTTATATCATTTTTGTATTTACTTTAACTTAATTATTATAAAGTGTCATTAGTACATACAAGTTGATCCATGGGGTCCAGAAATCGAGAAAAAGATTTCCATGGTCGGACATGTATCATCCAATATGGTTAGGACATGTTTTAGTGTAATTTAGTATTATTATAAAATTATTTTTTACCCTTATTTTCTGGATTTACCCTATAACCATGGTAAATAAAATATTTAACGAAGTAATTATTCAAAATAACTAAAAACATAAGTTACCTATTTAAAAAATTTTGATCTCCAGATTCTAAATATGGAATAAATTTTTATAAATTATAAACATAGAAGTGGAAGAAATTACTTTAATATTAATTCCCGCTATAATAAAAAATCTTGTTTTTAAAAAATAATAACTATCAAAAGATTGACACTTGTTTCTGTCCAGTTTAAATATGAAATTATGTCCAATTACCAAAATTGTATTATGTGGTAAAGATATATTCAAAATATACTTTAAAACAGTTCAAATTCATAATTTATCACTATTAATTATTTCAATTAAAAAAGTTTTTTTAAATTAAAATATAGTGATTTTCACTATTCATCAAATATTGAAAGTTTTCAGAAAAATACAAACAAATCACCCTATGCTAATTTTGATATTATGAATCCAAAAATGATGTCCATTTTTAATGTTAAAATTATAATATTTCAAAACGTGGGTATTACTATTCAATACGGCTAGTTTGACTGGTTGTGGTGTGTGTTAGAACTCAAGGTTGCGTACAACACACGCTGCTGTATTTCTAAAAGAGTAGCGTACCTTGGAAGATTGGGGTGTTACATTATCATCTCCTTCAATAAATTTCATCCTCACTGTTTAGTTTCGGTATTGGAAACATGGGGTTGACATTTCAAAATATCTCAGTAGAAATCCCACATAGAAAAATTGTTTAATGAGGCCTGTATTTAAAATAAAAAGTGGTAAGTATGAAGGTTATTGAAGATAACAAATACTATGGTTACATATTAAAAAACATGGATATGGAATAGAAATATAACGATCAATATCTGATGGAGAGTGGTATAGGACATGGCTATGAAAATGCCAACCATCACAAAGCAATAAATTTTTTATGATCTAAGGTACCGTCTAGGGCATCATTTTTGTTCTAAGTTCCTTTTCTTAATGTTGAGGAATTTATTTATGAAATTGGATGAGATCATAAGGTGATATACCTAATTTATATATAGAGTTTTATCCATTAATAAATTTCTATCACAAACTCATATTTCACTTCAAAACATAATACCAATAAAAAATACTCTATTTATCCTAATCGTATAGGGTTCCAAATATAATGAATTTATAATTCACATATCAGACCCTTTAAGAAAAGGAAACTACATTATACCATCTAAGAACTTCACGTAGTCCAGTGGTAGGTGATAAATCCTAATTGTAATATATTTATGGGTTCAATTCTCGCAGTTTTTTCCAACGTGACGGGTTGTCCCACAGTCTACGTGTTGTTCTTTTATAAAAATCCAAAAAAAAACCGTTCAAACATCATTCTTTAAAACCATTAGTCTTTTCCAAAATAATACTATCCAAACTCAAAGTCTAAAATTTATAATGAACCTAAACACAATGAAGATCCTTTTTTTCCATGTAATAACATGTGAACACATTCATCATGTATTATTTTAAAACAAAGTATCGTCCTGAATTCCATAAAACCTTATTGATTACATTCTTTCAACCTTATTCTTCATAAAATACTGAATATACTCCTTTTATCCAAAAATGGTGTAAACTCCAATGATGAAAAATCATTAATTAGTTTCAAGGTAGTCAAGAATATTTATTCAAGTCAACAATCTCTTATTCCAAAATCACTACCTCATTATCAGGACCATATTAAGGATTACCTTTCCTATAACCAAGTATTTTACCAAAAGTGTATCTCAGAATTAAATCACTTATTTTAGAACCATAAAATCTAAAATCCTTAATAAAATAGTACTGTAGTACAATCCTTATTTATCTCCATAATTCATATAACCAGTATATTGTTGATACAACATTCAAATGAAATATTCATATAATAACAACATAAGAACACTAGTCATTCTTCTTCATCTGAGGTAGTATCATAACTTGATTATTATCCAATAGAATCATTTCTGGCATACACTGATGATTTGGACATTGGTTCGTATAGTGTCCCAAATCATTACCGATGATGCATTGTACATTTGAAAACGTTTTTCTTACCCTTGATGTCACGTACATGGTGTCCTTTTTCTCCACAATTATAACAAACTCCCATTCCCTTCAGGCATGTCCCAGGGTGTTTCCTCCCACAGTTATCAAATATGGGGAAATTATTCTTTTCCCTCTTCCCTATATCCATCTTTCTCTTTTCCATCCTTTCCTTATCTTTCTTCCCTTCAAAGCCACAGGACTCGTAGAATTTTTACTTATCATATTAACACATGATACTATTTCTTCATTTGTGGAGAATACATTGGAGACTATTTACCTTTTTAATGCTGTCTTAATACCATGAAATATATGATCCTTCTTACTCTTTGGATCATACTTATTCCTGGAGTTCACATTCCTTCTACTGGGCTCCATTTCTATACAATGGCATACACTAGGTCAGTTAATGAATCGAAATATATAATTCCAAACCTATGAAAAAATTAACATAAATTGAACAATTTATGGATATAATCCATAATAATAAATATTATATCTTTCAGGAATTATATACTCATAAACCATTCATTATGGTTTGAAAATAAAATGACAATTATCCTAAGCATGTCCCCTAGGAGTGTCATAACCAAGAGTGCAGCAAGGCCTGTTGGCGTGCACCGGTTCCCATTAGAGTCTAGCTCAAAGCGTTGTTTTCAGGTTTTACCCTTAGGTACATCTATTCCAGAGCCACCTCTACCTGCTCGTATCCAGAAAGGGATGTATTTCTTGAAGACTCACAAAATCTCTATAATACAAAAATTCTAAGAAGTTCTTCTATACTGATCCTCAAAGTTAATCTTAGGGAAATGTGATGTAATCAGAGTTTATCTAAATCTAGTTTCCATTGTTTGTACATACCTTCCTCTTATTCCAACTATAATTCCCTGACCCCAGTTACCCAGATTCAGTTTATTATTACATAGCATTGGCATGATTACAAGGAATCAAGTCCCAAAGGACCGGTCAGTTTAGCAGTCATGAAAAATAGAATACATACATTAACATTAAAATACAATTTCAAACATAAAACACTCTGTAAAGAGTTTTTTAGAACTCCATTATTCCCTTTAGCATAACCCAGCATATCAATCATTATACACTTCGTGGAATGCTGGGAAAACGAAATATAAGAAAGGGGTGAGCTCAAACGCTCAGTAAGGGTAAGTAATACAACAGAAAATGACTTAAATATTAAGCATGATGATTAATTGAAACCAAATGCCTTTACCAATAATAATCATGAATACTTTTATGGCTAGAATATTAGATGAGTAAATAATTCCATAATAAAACATAATAATGGGTATTCTACTAGTAGAATGACCACATGAACCATCAATATTATTTCTATAATGAGGGAATGTATAATGTCGGACATTCTAAAACATTTTATCAAGGCCTTGGCCAAGACATCTAAAAATTATTACGGCCTCGGACAAAACCATATATCAAATTTGGAAAGGGCCTCATCCAATTCCACATCCAGTTGTCTAATGATACCTACCGATTCATCGAAATGTTATAGCGGGCTCCACCCGTCACTTACTAAGTCCAATACATTCCCCATAGGAAATGGTATAAACATATCATAAATATTCCTTTTACAGCTATCATACAATGTGTCAAAACTTTAACTATAAACCATGAATGGTATAAAAATATCACATCCATAGTTAATCACATCATAACTCATTCAATACAATTTGGAATACTGTATTATAATGAATCCACACCAATCAAAAAAATATACAATAAAGGATGCTGACATAGTTAAAAATGATGAGTAAAACTTTTTGAGAGAAATATCCGATTTGTAATTTCATTTAAAACTTACACATTTATAAAGGATGTAATTTAAAGGTTATTTTTGAATCAAAGTGTCCCATACCACCTTGAATATTTTGAAACGATTTATCATTTCAAAACATTCATGTCCATATAAATAAATCCTTAAAATAATTTTGATAAAATGGAAATTAATTAAAAAGATTTAGAAATATAAATCATTAAAACATTTAAAATTCTGATCTTGATAAATATTACATTTCATAAATCCTTAAAATATTCATTTTGAAATCATTTTTATAAAAAACGGACAAGGATGATAAATATGTACCAGTAAATACATACACATAAACAATATCGGATAATATTGAGATTGGGGAATTAACACTTACCAATTTGGTAACATACAAAACATACACCCCATGAAAGGAGTATCATACAATAAATATGTAAATACACATAAATTAATGTATATTACACAATGAATACAACAATGGGTAGTACATACACTACACACAAGGTAATAGTGGCAATATGGAATGAATATCACGGTAATAAGAAGTGAGATAAAAACCCATTTCCTTGCACCTTCCTTTAGTTGAAGGAACGTTTAACCTACTGTATGAAGACTATAGTACGTTATTAAATTATACCAGAACCATATTAATATTTATGATTTAATACATTATTCATTTTTTACATTATACAACCCATTTAATAATAATTTCCATGTTAAATTAATATTTCGGGTAATAATCGTTGTCTTTATCTTACGTGTTTTAACTTGTTACTCATGATTTTATCACATAGAACATCATTTAAATACATAAAAAATATAAAACATGATTTATATATCATATATATTTAGAATATATTTATGTATAATTGATATATATATGAAATTTAAAACACCGTTTACAGAGACGGTAGTACGTACGTACGCATAAACTTTGTTTCTGTTTTCATATAGTATTGAATAAAAGTAAGTGAATAAGATATATGTAAGTACACAAATAATTATATATATAAATATATATCTCCAGTAACATTATTATGTCATATATTACATACTTATTAGTAATATATATTTTTATAATAATCGATGATAGGTGAGCTTGGAAATTAATCTCATCACATCCTGGAGACGATAATCCTTACGTACGCACGAGAAAAAATATCATTCTTTTGATATTAAAATAATATTAAATTGGATGGTATATCATATATATATAATACTTATCATTTTATATTTATATTTTACATCAAATACACATCATTATTATCCTCATCAAAATAAAAATGTATTGAATAACAATTACACCACGACACGGAGACGGTAAGCCGTACGTACGCATGTATGGTGACATGTCATTCAAATGCTGGATAGAATAATGAATTTGGTTGTAACATAATTATAATTACATCACATTATATATAAGATAATGAAGTTATTATTTTAGAATGGAAACAACAAAGAATAAGAAAGGGTATGAAAAACAAACTTGAAAAATGGTGGTGAAATCATTACGTCGTCTTCAGGTTCTTCCTTTTTATTTGATAAAAAGTGCTCTATGGTTGGATTTATGATCAAAATAAGGCCTCTAGGTTGAAATGAGGGAAATTGAGAGAATATTTGGGCAGGTTTTGGCCGAGCCAAAATGCTTTGATGGTGTGAATTAGATAGAAGGGTGAGAGCCCTTTTATAAGAGGGGTGAGGGGAACCTTAGTAAATACTAGAAATGTTATTTTATAATAAATTAATATTTTATTTATAATGGATCCAAAGTAGATTATTTAAATTTTTAGGTGGGTATTGGTTCAAAATCACTAAACCAATAGGTTTTAGACAGGTTTGGGTCACTATATTAACTTTATATTTTAGGTTTAACTCTTTGTTAAATAGTTTGACATTTACCATGTCTCTTTCTATTTTCATATTATATTTTCAATAAACATACTATAAACATCAGAGCGACCCCCAAGTGGTCCAGTAATAATACACATAACATTATATATGACCTCTGTTTAATAATTAGTTTTTATGAATAGAATATAAATTAATAATATAATATTTGTTTTAAAAACTCATTTATGTCAATTTTGACAATATGTAATTTTTTTTTTTGAAGTCTTAACAACTTTATTAATTATAAAAAAAATCATTTAAGAAATCCTAACATGTTATATTAACCAATAAAATTCATTTACGGCATAAAAATGTTTAAATTATATTTATTTTATCAATTACAATATTAATTATTTGATTCATTCATTAATAATGATAATACTGCATCATTATTGTGTCATTAATAAATTTAATTATTCCATGTCTAAAAATTATAAACAAAATACCATTATGTAGGAAATATTTTTATATTTCTAATTAATATTTATAGTCTAAAATATAACATATATAACCCTATATAAAAATTCTTTTTCTAAAACATATATGCTTATGTCATTTTTGTATTTACTTTATCTTAATTAATATAAAGTGTCATTATCACTTACAAGTTGATCCATGGGGCCCCAAAATCGACCCAAAGATGATCATGGTCAGACATGTATCAACCAATAGGGTTATGACACGTTTTAGGTTAATTTATTATTATAATAATATTATATTTTACCCTTATTTACCGGATTTACCCTTTAGTAATGGTAAATAAAATTTTTACCGAAGTAATTATTCCAAATGTCTAAAAATAAAAGTTAACTATTTGAAAAATTAGGACATCCTGATTCTAAATATGGAATCCATTTTTCTCAATTCAAAACACAGAAGTGGCATAAATTAATTGAAAATTAATTCTCGCTGTGAAAACAAAAAGCATGTTTTTAACAAATAATAACTATATAAATATTGACACTTGGTTATGACTGGTTTAAATGTGATATTACGTAAAATTACCAAAATTGTATTAATTGGAAAAAAAATATTCTAAATATACATTTAAACCACTCAAACTCATAATTTATCACTATTCATTATTTCGATTAAAAAAGTTGTTTTAATTAAAATTTAGTGATTTTAACTATTCATCACAAATTGAATGTTTTCAGAAAAATATCATAAATTCACCCTAATCTTATTTTTATATTACAAATCCAAATATGATTTCCATTTTGAAAGATAAAATGTATAAAATTTCAATAATTGGGTATTACTATTCATAATGGCTAGTTTGATTGGTTGTGATGTGTGTTAGAACTCAACGTTACATAAACACACACTACTGTATTATTCAAAGAGAAGCGTACCATGGAAGCATGGGGTGTTACACACCTTTCCAAATTAATACCTTATGAAGAATATATTGGATTTGAATCATCAATTTAAACAACTCAAATCGAAATATTCCATAGAGAGTCTTTGAAATCGAAATATCACTAGGTATGAGTTATATTGAGAACTCAACTTCATGATTTTGTGAAAGCCTAGGAATCACTTCTAGGATGACCTCAAAAAACACCCAAATAATAATAAAAATAAATAATTTTTTGTTTCTCCCCAACTAACAGAGATAAATACCCATATGTAATGGGAATCAAGACACATAAAATGGATGATATTTCCAGCTTATGTTCATATTTTTTCACGCGGATAGATGATCATTGGTTGGTTTGAAAGAATAAACATGACCCCCATTCCTCCAAAATTGATGTGGTTTTATTTAGATAAACCCAATATATGCCAATGATATCATAAAATTATAATACAAGAAGAATGAAAATATTTATAGGAGGCACATTCCCATTAACTTCAATAGGCGATGAATCATAGACTAGAGATTTAATGATTTTACTATTAGTGGTTTTCTATGATAATGTAACACCTGGGAGTTTTTATGATATATTTTATTTAAATAATTTTAATTCCTCAGTATCTTTATGTATAAAAAATCATGATTTTAAATAAACAATGAGATTCCCTTATTATGAAATTACTACTATATCATAGTTGTTTGGTTAACGGGAATAAGTATAACTAACTTACGAAAATTCATTCATAATTCAGAGACTACCAATTATTATTAAATATATATATATAAATTGATTTTATTTATTTATGAGTGAATTTCTATTGTAAATTAAATTAATGGTATATATATTTTATATACATAATAAAATATATTTTATATTCATCCAATGGGTTTTTTAGTCATAGGGTATGAATAAACCCTATTTGATGTATAAAAACCAGTATTTTTTAAAACGGTAATTTTATCCCTTTAAATAGAGAACCTATTTTAAATTAATATTTTGAAACACTAATAATTTTTATATGAAAGCATAAAAGAGAACATTTAATGTGGGATATAAATTTTTTTTGGATGAATTTCGGATATTTCTTATGACAACATTCAAGTTTTGATGACTCGTAAAAACATAAAAAACATTATGAAAACATCATTTTTCATCGAAATAATATTTATGGTAAAATTATAATATTTAATATATTTAAATGACAAATATAATATATTTTTATCATTTAATATAATGTATAGAAATATAGTTAATTTTACATTTAATTTATATATAAATATATTTCAATCTTTTGAAATGTTTTTGTGTTTAAAACTCGTTCTCTATTTTTGAAAACCTGATTAAATTTAAATTAATTAATGTAACTTCTATGTTTTAAATTTTTAAATAATAGACTACATATTTGGAAAAATAATGCCCAAATTATGTAAATATATTTAATTTTTTGGGGCATTATAAATAGTAACTTTGGTAAATTTTTAGTAATATAGTAAAAGGGTGAACAAAGTAATTAAGTGTAAGTATACTATTGTATAATTACATTAAAATATCTCTCAATATCATTGGATTAGTGATTCCGGACTTCAATCATCGTTGGGTAGAAAATGTTATCCATTTTAATGTACATGGATAAAATAAAGACATTTATTTTATTTTATTTTAAGAAAAGTAGAACATGCCTCACTCAATGTTTAGTAACTAAACCATATTTAATATAAGATTCTGCTTAAGAAAATTTCGATTATTAATAATCAGTTTAAATATAATTATTTACCTTTATCATGGAAATTTATTTGTAATTTTTTTAAAATACATAACAATCTGGATAACATATACATTAATGATGTAGAAATTATTTTATTGATGAAAAATCAATAATGTTGTTTTTATTAAAATAATATTACCCATTAAAAGATCAAAACAGTTGACCAGATCATTTTTTCAGGGTATATCACAGTTCGAATCAGCCAATACTAGAATTATGGACTATTTGGGTCTTTATAGAAGGGACTATGACACTAACAATATTTTATTTAAATTGATGTTACAGTTCTCACTTTAAAAAATAATAATTATAAAATTTTAAATATTGGATTCTATATAATATAAATATGAAAAAAGTAAAATTATGTAATATAGTAGATTTATCCTTATCATATTAATTTATTCTTAATTTTTTTACAAATTATATGCATATTATATAATTACACAAAACTGTTCTAGTAATTATATTATTAAATGAAATATCAAATAGATATTATCAATAATATAAAAGTATATATAATTTTTTCAAATTAACATGTCTGATGAATTTCCAAAATTACCTCTACCTCCTTGTAATATAATAAAATATATGGTTATAAGTTACCTTGTTATATTAATATTTTTAAAAATCAATGATTTGAGTAGTGTCAAAATTGATATAATTAATTGTTCATCAAAATAAATTTTTATTAAATTATTTAAAAATAAATAAACCTTTTTAAAAAACATTTAATAATTAAGATAAGGTGAAAATAGTATATTATATTATATTTATAGTCTATTTTATATAAAATAAGTGAATATTTCACCCTTTTAATATTTTATTATTTGTTACACTTTATTTAAATTAGGTACAATAACAAAGTGTTAATTGAATAGATAAGATTTAAATTTATAGAAATAAAGATTTAAAATTTAATTTTTGATGATATTAAAACCCTATCTCATCCCATCTCTATAAATGAAACATTTTGGATGTTTTTGGGAAGGTTTTTATTTTCTTATAAATTAGTATTTATAGAGTTTCCAAACGTGCCCCTAACCACAATTATAAGAGGAACCTCCTCCCTCACCAATTTACATCACATTGAGCCATAAAGCTTTTCCATGACCTGATATTTTCCTTCTAATCTTACCTATTTTCATTCTATATGTTTTTTTTCATCTTGAAAGACCAACTCAATTGCTCAAAGAAGAGATTTAGAGGAAGCACATTGAGTAAGAGGTAATCTCTTCTACTGATTCTTTCAAACTTATTTCCTCTTCTACGAAATTTCATTAGTTTTTTCACTATAATGTAACAAAATATATATTAATAATATATCTATTTATGTTTTAATAATTATGAAACATCCATATTCTACCTTCTATCTATCATATGAAAAAACTAAATTGTCACGCGTGGGTATGTCCGTTTTACATTCTCCACACCGTGGTGTAATCTATTTTTTACAAAAACAATACATGGATGTATATAATGATTAAAATAATAACTATATACGATTATTATTACGTAAAAATGATTCTTAAATATTATACACCATTAAAAAATTATGGGATGATATCGGCGCTCATGCGTACATACGACCAACCGTCTCCATGATGTGATATGATTCATTCTACATGATCTTCATTCAACCATGACTATATAATGATTAGAATTAATAAATACGATATATATTATACTAATATGATTATTTAAATTATATAACTATAATTTTATAATAGTATCATGAACTTGTCTAACAAAACATTCATAATTCCACAAAGCATTTAATATCTGAGTAAGGAGTGATAATGAAATTTTTCTAACAAACAGATGATAATATGATCATATACGACATCATACAAACTTCTATGATTCTGGAATAAGTCAATACCTTTATTTAAATCATTAAACCTATTTTTCATATACATACTATGAATATCAGACCTATGGTAAGGGATAATATTTTCAATCACATTATTATCCGAGATTATTTATTTATAAGTATTTTTTGGGGTATATATATCATCCACATCCATGTTCCTTAAATATGTAATATTATTATTATTATTATAAATTTTTTTTATTTCAATTTTAACCATTGTTAATTTTATACTCAATGGTATGAAATGAATCTTTTATCATTTTCGATACGAGGTACTTTTTGACTTTTCCAGCAAAACTACGAGGATAATATTCTTTAAACATATACAGTATGAATGGATTTTTATGCTTTCGTGATGCCTTATTTCCATGAATCTACCCTTATAAGTTATCAAGGTTAGTTTAAATGAAATTATTTTCCTTTAAAATTGTCTGTTGTTTTGAGAAAAGAAAATGTTTTTGATGAAGAAATGATATTTTCCTCAACAATTAATTTCATGTGTTATATCAAAAATATTCTCCAACTAAGATAAAAATTGTTAAATAGGGTTATGTTTCTAACTCTATTATTTCTATGATTTTATTATGTCTACAAAAAAATTCTATTTATGAAATCCAATTTTTACAAGGATTATGTTTCGATGGAATGATGTTTAAGAAACCCATTTTATTCCTTATGTTATTCCATGATGAATGATTTATGTTTTTATGGAACAAATAAGAATTATTTGATTATGATATGGATAACACCTATATCTCCCACTAATTTATTGGGTTACGATATATATCTCATGATATAAACAAGACTAGAATGAAACTTCAATATGGTTCAGTAATATAGGGCTGCAATTGCAAGTAAAATAGATTCAATAATGGATATTGTCCGCTATGATGGTCTTGACAACGAGCATTGCCTTATATGAAATGATTTTATATGTATATGTGTATTCCAAAAAATTTCATGTATTATAAGATGATTTTTGGGATAATATCTAGTAATTATTATGAACGTTTATCCAATGACATGATATCATGATTTTTCATATACTGGATAAGAGTTCCAAATGTTATGTTTTCACGTCTTATAATATTTATAGGATTGATATTTCCCTAGTTTACCCTTACCAAGAATTTGATCTCACCCTTTAATGTGTTTCTTTTTCCCATGTCATGTATAATGTTATTATTTAAGATATGTCCAAAAGTTTTGTAGTTATGAAGATATAAATATGATAAAATATAGATGTTTTATAAACTAATTTTATATGCTTCCCAGTTTCTAAAGAAAAAATACCTAAATAGTCCTATGGTGGATTTATTATATGTTTTAATGAATATAATTAAATGTTTATGTAGAATAAATGTATGTAAATTATGGGTCATTATAGTTGGTATTAGGGTAAAGTTATAGTATACCTATTGAAACAAGAATGAGAAAATCGTAGTAAGAACCCTATGTATATGTCCAAGTATATGTTACTATACTAGTGTTTTATAAATGACCATGAATAACATAAGAAAAAACCTCAAGTCTCCTAAATTGAAATATTATTCATGATTTTGTGTCTTTCCCACTATGATTAGTGTTTCTCACACTATACTTCTAGGTTTTAACCAATGGTTTTAGCTCAAAGGAACCACGCTAATGCTGAATGCGATGGACAATGAAATGATTTTCCTCTTGAGAAAGCAATTGTTATGGGATTTATAGTGACAAATCTTATAGGTATGATCACAAAAAATTCTGAATATATGAATCATTCAGGAATTACAAATGAGAAAATAAGGGAGATACATTTTGTTGAGTCCTTCATGAGGAATCATCCACCTTATTATTATCGTTATTTTGATCCATTAGTGGATGAACAATGGATTAGTACCACTGAAAAGATATTTTCAGCTCAACAATATTCGAAACATGATAAAGTCATCATAGTAGTCCATCATTTGGAAGGTGAAGCTGATCAATGATGGAATTTTATCAAGAATTCAAGTAAAATCGGTGAAATTGAATATATGGAATGAGAAGAGATTAAGACTTATTTTTCAATAAGTAATTTCATAAAATTCTTTGACCAATGATGTAGAACGAGTTCCATGAACTTAAGTGAAAGGATTATGAATCCATTGGTACCTACAATGTAAATTTTTCATGACTTGCATGGTATGCTTATGGAATTATTATTCAACCTGAGACTAAAATTCATAGATTCTTTAGTGATTTAAAACCAGGTCTCATAAGGTAATTAGCCATAAGGGACTTTAATATCCATTAGGAAAATGATCAATGGGCTCTCATGGTTAAGATAGATATTGGAGTAACCTCTCATTCCTATGGGTTTGATAAGAAGAGAAAATGAAATTCAAAGGAAAATATAAATAGCACACTGAAAAGAAGATTAGTTATCCCTTATACTCTAAGTGTGGAATTAAACATCGAGGAGGTTTTAATTAAGGGGCTAGTAAATGATTAAAGTTTGTAATAGAATTTCATCAGGTAGTTGAATTTTGACGTGATGAAAAATGATATATATTGATGCGAATATAGAAAAGTCTATATATAATGCGTGTCATACGATTCAATGATACATGTGCATGGAAATGGGGTATTATGCCAATAAATTCCCTAATCAAGTGGTTATTGATGATGATCAACTTTATCAAACTCTTAAAGACAAAGACAATTAAATGTCACATGAAATCACTATAAATGATGTAGAGTATGATGATGATGTAATGAATGGTACACCTACCATCCACTTTAATGTATAAAATGTTTTATTTGATATTGGATATACCCACTCAATTATTTCTGAAGAATTTTCTAATGGTATCACCATATTACCTCAACAATTGGATTTTGAGTTAACTATGACAACTCCTAATGGCACAACAGTTATACAAAAATTTATAATTCTTCTTCATTTGATGTTTGTGGGAAAGTACATCCTATAATATTTTTATGAACTTTCCTATATTGAAATTTTATGTGATTCTTGGCATATATTACCTTTATATAAAATGACTCATATCAATTTCCAAGGAAGGGAAGTCACATTTCGTATACATATCAATTTATGATCATCTATCAATGTAAGCATGAATATAACTATAAAATAAAAATATATTCCATCTTATGGGACTTGATTCTTATAAATGATGTTTACTTATGTCAAATGGTTGAGGATAAACTCATTGTTAAGAATATATCCATTTCATGAGAGTTTGATTATGTATTTATAGAGGAATATATAGGACTTCTTCTAATTTATGAATTTGAGTTTTTAATAAAACTCATACTGGGTGTTATGCCTATTTTGATGACTTGTTATAGAATAGACCCAATTGATTTGCAGGAACTGAAGAAGAAACTCCAAGATAATCTTTATAAGGGATTCATACACCCTAGTGTTTCACCTTGATTAGCACCTATTCTGTTTGATAAGAAGAAAAATGGATGAATGAGACTCAACATTTTTTATCAAGAAAATAAAAATATTAATATAAAGAACAAATATCATCTTCCCCACATTGATTACTAATTCGGACAACTAACCAGAGCTCTATACTTTTCCATGTTTGATCTTTATTCAGGATATCATGAATCAAGGGTCCTGAAGGCGGATATAATAAAGATGGAATTTTGTACATGGTATGGACAAAATGAATTTATAGGTATTCCTTTTGATATTACTAATTCACCCACTATGTTCCTGTATCTAAAGAATATAGTCTTTAGATGATCTATTGATCAGATTTTGGTAGTATTTATAGATGATTGTCTTGTCGATTCTAAGGGTAAGGAAGACCCTGAAGACAACTTCATAATTGTACTAAAGGCCTTGATAAAGGAGAATATTTATGAAAAATTTACCATCTGTGAATTTTGGCTTCCAAAATTATCATATTTAGGGATCATTAACTCATGAGATGGGATATCTATTGATCTATAAAAAACAGAAGTTTTTGAATGTTTTCTGAGACCAAAAATGACAAATTGAGGTCTGATGTTTTATTGATTTTGATGGATATTATCAACTTTTTGGGATATATTTTTCAATATTTTCTAATAAAATAACCATGTTGACTCGGAAAAGAGTTACGTTTGTACGGATGACGAAATGTGAAGATAATTTCAAATAACATAATTTATTGTTTGCCAGTGCACCTGTGCTCACTCTACCTTTTAGTAGATAAAGGATTGTGATTGATAGAAATGCATCCAAGAAATGGTTCTGATGGGTTCTTATTCAAAATGATATGGAGATAAAATATGCCTCACGATAGTTTATAATTGATGAGGAAAATTACCCAACTCATGATTTGGTGTTATCTCAAATAATATTTTCTTTAATGATATGGAGGCATTATCTTGATGAAGAATGGTGTGATATTTATACTGATCATAGATGTTTAAAGTATATAATCAAAAAAAAAGATTGATATTTGCCAAAAAAATATGGTTGTAGTTGATTAAAGATTACAACTTCTCTATACATTACCACCATAAGAATATGAACAAGGTGGAAGATTCATTGAGTTGACCAGACCATTCAAGCCTATTCATGACAATGATCAACAAATATCTAATATTTATTGATTTTCTAAGGATGGATCTTGATATTTTAAAGAAAGGGTTGAATTATTATCTTTCTCAAATGAATGTTTAGAAATCTATACAAGTGAACATTAAGGAGGAGCATAATGAAGATTGAGAGCTACAAAAAAGGTTATAAATGTTCATGGATTCAACCTTGATTGTGATGGAATAATAATGTTCAGGAATTGGGTTTCTATTCCTCCAATTTCAAGAATTAAATATGATTCTATTGGATGAGGCTCATAGTTATTCATTCTATATTCACCCTAGAAGCACAAAGATTTACAAGGATCTAAAGGAGTATTTTTTGTTGGATTACATGAAAAGATATATTGCCGAATATGTCTCTCAATATTTTGTTTTTCAACATGTGAAAGATGAGCGATTGAATTCTAAGGGGATGTAACAACCATTACCCATTCCAGAATAGAAATGGGAAAACATCACTTTGGACTTTATCATTACGACTTCCAAAACATATTAACAAAATTATTCTATTTGGGTTGTATTTGATCTCTTTATGAAGACAAAACACTTCACTTATTTTAGAGATAATTTCTCTTTTGATCAGCTTTCTAGGATATAGGTTATAGATGTTGAAAAATTCCATAGAGTTTCACTTTGCATTACATAAGACTGAGATCTGAGGTTTTCCTCATGGTTATAGATAAGTATTAAGCATGATTTGGATATATAGTTATGTTTCAACAATTTTTATCATCCTCGGAAAATCATTTAGACTAATAAGAAAATTCAAACTATGTAAGAAATTTTTAGAGAATGATCTAAAGATTACAAAGGTTATTGGAATCATCAACAAAAATTGGTTTAATTTTCTTACAACAATAACGTTCAATATAGTATTCAGATGGATCTTTATGAAGCTCTCTATGGAAATAACTGCAGAATGCCAACATACTAGAATGAAGATAGAGAAAGTTATCTATTAAGACCAGATCTTATTGATTAAATGGAAGAAGAGGTTACATCTATTCTAGAACATATTAGACCATCTCAGAGTCTACGAAAAAGTTATGATAACAACTAAAGAATAGACCTAGAGTTTGAAGTGGTTATTAATGGTTTTTGGAAATATCTCCATTGAATATTGTAAAAATATTTGAAAAAAGTTCATGTTGGGCCCTAGGAATATCAGCCCTTATAGAATTTTGGATTGTGTGGGGAAGGTAGCATACTAATTGGATCTTAAATTGAATTTCACTCATGTTCATGATGTGTTCTATGAATCTCTCCTGAGAAAGTACATACCTGATCCTTCACATTACTAAACATAGAAGTTGTATTGCTGGAACAATAAATTTCTTATGAAGAACAACCTATAGAGATTCTGGATCACAGTGAAAAAATTATACAAAACAAGACCACTCGCTTGGTTAATGATTATGGTAGAACTTCCAATTTTTTTAAGCTACATGGGAACATGAGGATATAATGAGGGAGAGGTTTCCTCATATTGTCTCGTCCATGTGATGAATATTGAGGGAGAAATTCACTGTAAGGGGGTAGAATGTAACACCTAGATTTTTATAAGAAATATTTTCATTAAATATTCTTAATTCATCAATAGCTTTCATGAAAAAAAATAGTGAGTTTAGATGAAATATGAGACTCCTTTAGTGTAATTTTAATATTATTGCCTAGTTGTTAGGATAACGGGAATAAGTATTTCTAACTTATGAAAATACATTGTGAATTCATTGGCTACCAAATATGTGTGAAACATATAAATCCATTAGATATTTTTATTTTTGAGTGAATTAATATTAGTAATGAAATTAATTATATATAATTATAATATACTAATTAAAATATTTTTATAATCACCCAATCATTATTTTAGTCAGAGGGTATGATTAAACCCTATTTGATGTATAAAAACCTTATCTTCCGAACAGTAATTTAATTACTTTTAAATGGAGAACTACATTTAAATTAATATTTTAACACTTAAATAATTTTTATATGAAAACATAAACATTTTATTTAGATGCGGGATATAAAAATTTACTTTGGATGAATTTATGATATTTTTCCAGTATCTTTAAAGTTTTGATAAATAGTAAAAACACACTAAATATTATGAAAACACCTTTTTTCATCGAAATAATTTGTATGGTTAAATTATAATATTTAATGTTTTTAATGTATAAATATAATATATTTTTATCACTAAATATAATTTATTTCATTAGCATTAATTGTACATTAAATTCATGTCAAAACATTTTAATATTTTGCAATATCTTACCATTTAAAACTCTCTCTCTCTTTCCGACCACTCAATTAATTTTAAATTAATTACTAAATATTTTGGTATTTATATTTTTTTTTTAAAAATAATCCCTACTTCGAATAATTATGTCTAAATTATATGAATATTTTTTGGGAATTATGAATAGTAACTTATGTAATCTTTATTAAATCAGTAATAGGGTAAATCAGGTATTTATGTGTAATAATTATATTATGAAATTACCCTAACTATTGGCTTAATATAATTGGATGAGTGTGTTTCTACCTAAATAATAATTGGGTCTAAATGGTATCCATTTAAATCCACTTGGTTGAGATTAGAATCATTAATTTTTTCCATTTAAGGAATAGTTAGATATGTCTTATTCAAATTTTAATAAAAAATCATTTTTTCATAAAAAGTTATACTAAATAAATTTATATTATAAAAAATGATTTGAAAGATAATTTTTTTCTTGTATCATGGTAATTATTTTTATTTTTAGGAAATAAATAATTACACTAATAACTTGTAATTTAATGATGAAGAAATTATTTAATTGATGAAAAATCAATAATATTGTTTTTATTAAAATAATAATAACCATTAAAAATCAAAAAACAACACCATATATTTTTGGTCAAGTATAACATGACCAAAATCATCCAATGGTCGAGTTGTGGACCATTTTGAGCCTTATATTAGGGATTAAGTCACTAATAATAATTTTTTTTAAAGTGATGTAAAATTGTAACCCTCAAAATTTAATAATTATAATATTTTAAATATTGGATTTTTCCAAAGATAAATTCATCTACACATATTATTCAAAAATACAGTAGATTTATGTTCATCATATTAATTTTATTTTAATTTTTTCATCAAATTGTCATATTAAAAAATTACACAAAAATGTTGTAATAATTCTTTTATTATTAGAAATATAAAATAAATGTTATTAAAAATATTAAAGTAAATTTAATTCATACTAATAAACATTTAAAATTAATTTTATATAACAAATTGACCTCTTAGGAATATAATAAAATAGTTTTTGTGATTTTATATTGTTAAATTAATATTCTTTTAAATCAATGAATTGAATAGTGTGGAAATTGAGACTGTTGATTGTTTATCAAAATAATGTTTTAATAAATTATTTAAAATTGACCATTTTTATAAAAAACATTATATAATAATTGTGATATGTTATCAAATGATCTAATAAATTTATTTATGGTCTATGTTTCAAAAAATTAGTATATATTTAACTCTTTTAATATTGAATTATTTATTACCCTAGTTAATAATTAAATAGAATAACTAAGAATTAATTATAACGATAAGGTTTACGTTGAATAAAATAATTGTAAAAAATTTATTTTATGATGAGATTTCAACACTATCACATCTCGTCTTAGAATGTTTTAAAATTTATAGGTTTTTGGTTAGGGTTTGATATTATTATAAATTTTTATTTATAGAGTTTCCAAAAGTGATCTTCACCTCAATTATAAAAGGGAACCACCTCCATCACATTTTCACTACACATTGAGCCTTCAAGAACGTCCATATCCTATCATTTTTTCCTTCTCAACATCACTATTTTCATTCTATAGGTTCTTCTCATCTTCAAAAACCTAATCTAGTGATCTAACAAGAGAATTAGAGGAAGTACATTGAGGAAGAGGTAATCTCTTCTACAGATTATTTCAAACATATTTTTCTTCAAATTCCAATTCCTTAGATGTTTCAATATAATGTAATAAAATAAATACCACTCATATTATTATATTTTACTATAACTATTAAACAACCACATTCCACCTTCTATCAATCTTGTGAAAAATGAAATCACCAAGTATGTGTACGTACGACATACTGTCTTCATGCCTTGGTTTAATATGTTTTTCACCACAACCTTACTTCGATGAGTATAATGATGTAAATAGTTACAATATATTATTATTATAACAAAATAATTATTATGAAATATTATACACAATTCAGAAATTATGGGATATATTATCACTCATGCGTGTGTATGACCTAGCATCTCCACGATGTGTTGCGATTCAATGTTCGTGATCTTCATTAAACCATGATTATATAGAAGAAATGAATGAAAACATGATATATATAACACTAATATCATTGTGTATATGATATAACTATATTATAATATGTGTAAAATTAACTTATCTATCAAAACATCTATAATACCCCAATGTAGTTAATATCCGAATAACGAGTGAAGTAAAATACTACTAAAAACATATGATAATATGATCATATATGACATCATAAAAATCTCTATGATTCTAGAGTAAATAAATAGAATTATTAAAATCATTATACATGTGTTTTGAATACATATAAAGGATATCATACCTAAGGATATTTTCATCATGAATTAATTTCATGAGTTATATCAAAAACATTTCCAACTAAGATACATTTGTTAGACATGGTTATGTTTCTATCATTATTATTAGTTTTATTTGATTTTGTTTATGATGGAATTATATTTTTGAAGTTAATTTGTTTTACATGGACTCTATTATGATGGAATGGTGTTTAAGAAACCCATTTTATTCATTAGGTTATTCCATGATGAAAGATTTATATTTTGGTGGAACACATAACAATGGTTTCTATTATGAGATGGGTGGGACCTATATCTCCCTCAATTGAATTATTTAGTAATTTACATCTCACAATATAGACATGACTGTAATGGAATGTAAATATTGTTTTGTAATATAGGGTGAGAATGATAATTCATACCAGTTCTGTAATGGAATTTGTCTACTATGATGGTGTTAGAAATGAGCCTTGACTAAATTGAAATGATTTTCTATGATTTCATGTAATCAAAAAAACATCATGTATTTTTTGATGACTATTGGGATTATTTTCATTAATTATTATAAACTTTAATCCCATGAAATAATATCATTATTTTTCATATGCATGATAAGACTTCCAAATGTTATGTTCTTTTGTCATTGGATTATTATATGATTAATATTTCCCTTGTTTACCCTTATATGAGCATTTGAGCTCACACATTCATAGGTATCTTTCCCATATGTCATGAATAAGGTTATTAAGTAAGAACATTCCTAAAAGAGTGTAGTTATGAAGATATAATCCAGAGACAATGTGGATGTTTTATGAAATATTTTTTTATGTTTCCATGTTTCAAAATATACTATACATATATGATCATATTATATATTTATTATAAGTTGTAATGAATATAAATTATTTTTGATGTAATTTTATTATATGTAAAGTATGGGTCATTATTGATAATTCAATATATAATTATTCTTGATAAGAATTAATATTCCCAAATACATGTCATGGTATGATCGAATTTATATTATTGTGCTCAAATAAGATACATTAACATTTTAGAATACATGTCACCACACTAACAATGATTTTCTACCTTCTATACCATAGTAAAATGAAATTTTGGCATGACCAGTAGGAATATTTGATATGAGTAATCATTAATTCATAGGATGTGTAATCCATGGAACCATCTTTTTAATCATTTAAACTTTTGGTTTATCCAATGTAATTCTTTTTCATAGCCTATTTAAATCCTTCATGTTTATTTTTAATGAGTTTCTGAATTTAAAAAACATATCCACTAATAATATATAACTAGGTGTGTAACAAGCCCCATTTTCATGCACTACGTGATGATCTAGTCTATCTCAATGTTCTGTTTTTGATATTTTTACCCCTAGGTACAATTATGATAAAGAAAAATCCACTTGTACTATCTAGATAGGGATTTAATTTATCGAAAACCACTCTCTCTATTGTGAAACAAAATTAATGGAAATTTTCCTACACTTAAAATATCTATATGGTTCTCACTAATTATTTATCATCATAGATTACAAATGTTTGACTAACACATTTTCTAATACCCACTATAGAGACCCATTCCATTTATGAAAATATCATGCATATTATTAGATGAACATTCACTATATAACTTAATGATCCATGCTATAATAATTTAGTTATAGGGAATTTGGAAACTTGGATACATAAATAACGGATTTACCAGTGATCCACCTCATCTCCCACTAAGATATTCATAACAATAATAATTGTTATATATTATCATACATAAACACATTTTTCAGGAGTTGGGTTAAGGAAACATAGGAAATAATGATCTTATATGCTCAATAACGGTAAAAAGGGTAGATACAAATGTAACCTAAGTATAAGGCTATGGGAACATGAGAATAACAAGAGAAATTCATACAATCCATATCATAGATCATAAACACGAGTTTGGGAATAAATATTGGATTTTTATAAGACATGAATCACAATGGAATCAAATAATACAATCCATAAGAGCGTAAAACTAGAATAAGTAAAATATATAAATAATACACATATGCAATAAACATCCCAAATCATTAAAACCCTCCATGAAATTACAAACATGTAAGTCTTCGAATAACATAATATTTACCTACTTTGGGATTTGGATAAAATCTTGTGTTCCCTATCTCTATATTAGGATAGTCTCCCATGTACTGTATTTTGAGCTTGGAGTAACCTCCCTAGTACACCCTTTTAGAAATGGTATAAAATCTCATATAAAACCTTTTAGGATTTAGTTAACCACTTATGTACCCTACGAGAAATTAGAATAGTAATGACTACCCAATGAATTAGAGGGAGATATAGGTTCCGCCAGTCACATAATCAATATTGTTTACGTGAATATCATAAAATATTCATGATATGATAACCCACAAAATGAAAGGTTTTTCATAAGAATTTCATAATAGAATGACCTATAGTAACCTTGGCTTAATATATATGGATATTACATCATCTTTATTAATAATCCGCATATTATAAATGCACATGCTTGATGAATGTAATAGTTTAGTGTGTTTGGAAACTAGGAACAAAGTATTCTAGCTTGGTAAATGATCTTCAATGTCTCTAGTAAAGATCATCCCTTATATAACTTCTACTAAAAAAATCCATCATAACATGGTGAAAGGAAACACCCGAAAGGGGTGGAATCTAAGGATCAGTAAAGGGTAAATAAGGGAAATGTGTAATCATTATATGAATAAAAGGTTATGAGAACACTACAGTAACATATTGAAATCATACAAATCATATCAAAGATCATAATAATGATACATGACATAAATATTTGAAATTTTTAAGACATTAATCCTAAGGATATAAAGATCATATTCCATTGAAGTATAATATATGAATAAAACATGGAATTTTGGGATACACATCAATGTATAACATCTTGATCATATATAAGTAGAAAAACGTTCTCACATTAAGTTAAGTACATGAAATAAGTACCTCTCTTAGACTTATGGACCTATAAGAGGGTCCAAAGATAATGTTGTGAACATGCAATAAGGTTCGCGCATAACATTATGAACTTGTAATCCAGTTCACACATAAACTTATAGACATAAAACTAGGTCCATTCAGGACATCTTGAACATGTAATTATGTTAATGTATAATATTATCAGTATATAATAATGTTCACTCATAACATTGTGAACTTGTAATCTGGTTCACCAAAATACTTATAGACATTCAACTAGGTCCATGCATAACAATTTGATCTTGTAATCAGGTTCACATGCAACATTTATAGTGAGGATTCATTCATCATTACACAATGAATTATAGGGATATATATTTCCCACCCATCTCATGATAAAATCATTCATACAAATTCCAAAAAAACATACCTCTTATCATGAACCACCAAAAAAGATAAGTTTTATAAACCAAAAATCAAAAACCATCAAATGAAATGTGTATCCTTAACATTTAATCAAATCATATCCTATGAAAAGACATGTTTTTAACAATCACATTATGAAATCATAATCCATTAAAATAAATGGGTTTCAAAAGCATATAACCTTTGGTAGAGAAATTGGTATCATAATCATCATGACTTCCGAGCATAAACCATTCAGATAATTTATATTAATTGAACCTATGGATAATTTATTAAAAATGCACGATTTGCATCAACAAATATCATCATAGATGGAAAATAATTTAGAAATATCTTTTAACAAATATTTCTTTATAAAAATATCCTATTTTATGGAAAATTTATTTTCAAACATAAAACTTTTTTGAAACTATTTATATGAAAATTTATAACGGAATATATGAAAAAATATTTAAAACCTTTTCATTTTAAAACTTCATGAAAAAATATAATTATATATTTATAAAATCTTTAAAACCATGTTGTAGGAATAATCTATAAATAGAGCTAGAAAAAATTTAAAAATAACCCTGAAATATTAGAAGACAATCATGACAAACATTTAAAAAATTATCTTTGAAATTTTTATTAAAAATATTTTTTAAAAAATATCCATTTATTTATATAATGTATGGTTTATAGAAATTATGGAGGTGAAATACATACATTCCATATGAGGTAAAAATAATATTACTTTTTCCTATTAAAAGATTGAAAAATTGATTTATTCAAAAAGTGAAAAGAATTTTGTTTAATAACATTGGTAAATAAAAAAGGGTGAAAATTTATTTTAAATATTATTCGAAAAAATTTAAATAATTTTTTAAACCTCCTAGGAAGTATGGTTTTGAAAGAACACAGATATCCAACGTATGAGAGAGGTAATGTCAGATATTCTAAAAAATACATTCCATATCATTTTATGTACCAAAGAGTGAAATTATGGTTCCATTAATGGGATAAAACATGAATTAACATAGGTTAATAAAAATAACGAGGATTTTCTATATTTGGGTTATATGATTTCATTAATGGAAGCATAGTCATAAACAATCTCAATATAATGAGAGATTATAGCTATAAACTGTTAACAATTAGGTTATATGGAATCATAATATAATTGAAGTAATAAAGGTACATGATGATTAAAATATCATGGAAATAATAATATTCATGGTATAACATTAAAAAGGTAGTATATACACTTCATGGGAAAATATAGGTGCATGACATGCCACGTGTCTCAAATAATGAAAATTGAGAAAAAAATACATTACTAATTTGGTAACATTTTAAAAATAAAAACCATGAAATTAAGACCATAAAATGGATATGTAAATAAAAATAAATATAAGTATATAAATAAATGAATTCATCCATGTGTAGTATACACACCACCCAAACAGAATGATTGATTATTATTGAATGTATCCTGCAAAAATAAAAGGTGTGATGAAATATTCTTACCTTGTTGCTTGACTCTCATTGTACTCATTAAAACAACCTATATAGTAAATATAAATTTATTACAATTAATTTAAAGAACCATATTATTATATATAATACCGTATATTTTTAAAGACCTCAAATTCCATTATTGATAACAATCCTATATTAAGGTTTCACTTCAGGTGATATTCGCTTTGTTCTTCACATGTGTCTTAATTGTTAAAACATTGGCCCCATAATATTATCTTGATTTCCAGAATGTACATCATGATAAATATTTAATTTATATTAATTATATTATTTAAAATAATATATATAATATAGATGTATGAAATGTAATACACCTTTTATGAAGATGATATGTCGTACGTATACATGAACGTTGTTTCCATTTTTATTATTGTATTGAAAGAAATATGGTAAATGTAATATGTGTATGAATATATATATATATATATAATTATAAAATATTTTTATTATATTATTTATATCATATAATTTCATGAAACCCATCTGTAATACAATCCATGTAGTAGTGAAGAAATCACATCACTTTGAGGGGGTGGTAGTCCACACATCCTTGAAAAAATTTATCATATTGACACATAAAGGATAGTATGAAGACATGTGTTATAAAATAATTAGAGAAGAATAAATAAAATAATAAATATAATATATCAGTTATTTGAATATAGTGTACATGATAAGGCCCTCCAAGAGAGGCAGTAAGGAAAAATGAATAATCATCATTTTGGGTGGTGGCAGTTCACCACACACATAAATAGTATGTTAATTATCAATTATATTATTTTTTATAAGTGTAGTTATAAAAATTATCATAAAAACATAATAGTTCATGTAATATACCATTCTTTTCATAATATCATGGAATAAATATAGTGGATGTGGTGTAAAAATAAAATAAGAGAAAGGAACATCAAAGAAGAAGTTACCTATTAATTTGGTAACTCATTTGGGTTTGTTCCAAATAGGATTACTTAGATTGTTTTATGCACATGTAGATGATTATATAAGGAGTGTAGTGATGTTGGGATGTTTATTTGGATGATATTTATGATCTTAACTTGGTTCAAATGTGTGAATAAGAGGGATAGTTGGTGTCCATTTATAGGGAAGGGAAATGACACACTTGTAATTTTTTAAAACAAGATTAGTGAACTAATGCTTTTGCCTAAAAAGAGTGATTAAACACCCCCTTGATGGGTGTTGTCTCCCTTGTCCTTACCTTTTTTAATAAAAAATATACTATGAAGAAATATACCAAAACACAATAATTGATGGTTCTTGACTGAATAAAGATCCTAAAATGTGTTTTAAACTTGTTTAAGGATTTTTTAGTGTCATAAATTTTAGGATTAGTAGTTTGTTATCCTATTTTTTATCTTAATCATAGTAATTAATTTTTATTACCTTCTGAATTTTTTTTTGGTTAAAAACAATGTTGATGTAATTATAAATTAAAAAAAATCATGATTCCAAATATGGAAACCATTTAAAAAAGCAATCCCATAGTTCGTAGAAATTAATTATAAAATAATCATGTATGTGGAATGACACTGTGAATTTTTAATGTAAAACTGAAAAACATTTAATATTTTTTAAAACCCAATTTCAAGGTAAACATTATGCATGTAACCTAAATTGGATTAATTTGTAAAATTATAAAATAATTATACATTAAAACAATTTAAAATAAATTTATCCATATAAATTAATTAGATGAAAAAGGAAATTTGAGTTAGAATCGTCTATTTTGAGCTATTCATTATAAATGATGTCTTATAGAAACATACCAAAGAATTACCAATAAAAATACAATTTATTTGTTTTTATTTAAATTATAAAGATTATATGGACATATTAAATCGATGTTTTTTTAGAAAATCATTTAAAATAGATTCATTATTAAAAAAATTTAAAACTACCTTTGAAAAGATTTGGTTGAATATATAAAATATATACTAATATCAATCCATAATTTAATTTATCTAGGTAAAATATCTTTGTGATCATAAATATAATAATATTTCTCTTTATATTAAATTCGTTTTCATATTCATTTCTTATTAATTAGTGACATATGAATTTGTCTTATATTTTTGTAGGAAACATATTTTCATAAATTAGTTAATACTATTCATAAATGATAATTTAAAAATCTAGGTTATATCTAATTTTATCAAAAAATAATATTTATATAAAATATTATTGTTTTATTAACCTTAGTAATGCATTATACACAATATATCAAGGAAATTCATTGTCACATGTACTGCAAGATAACCTCGATCTTCTATGTAGTGAAAGGTAAAATTTATTCTATATTTATATCATGATTAATTTTGTGTTTTGAATAAAATTATCCAAACAGACTTTATTAACATATAAAATAAACTATATTTCATTTTTTCATGAAATAAAAAATAACAAAAAGATCAAACTAATTCGAGAAGAAATAAATCACCAAATCTCAGGGTTTTACATTCTCACATTTAAATTTAATTTCTCCCACAAAATTATTCTAGGTTATCAATGGTTTAATACTTTAATGTTTCATTCATCAAAACCCATATCATACATTTTATTTCTAAAAAATATATTAAAAATGGATTGTTGAAACCATATTTGTTACAAAAATTAACATATAACTTTGATTCAACATGGGAGAACAATGGCTGGGAGTGAAGATTTAGCATAGAAGAGAAATATAACTATCATGTTCTTGAAGAGAGTGATAGAAAACATGGTTAACATAAAGTTAACTATCACAAATCCCAAAAATTGTTATGATCTAAGGGACTATTTGAGTCATCAAAAAACAACTAACTAGGATAAACTTTTCGGTTTCATGATTCCATCCCAATAGTTGATGAATTTTCTTTAGAGGATTTACATACATGATTTTATTAACTTTAATTTTCAAAACCACACCCATTTGTTGTGAAATAATATATTTACACTTCTTCCCTTACCCTATGAGATGAGTGAGAAATTGTTTCATTCTTGAAGTAGTTATAGATCACAATAATCATGATAAGTAATACCATATATCTTAATTTACCACCATTAAAAACAAGTTATCCAAAATCATAAGTCAACATATGGTGAGATAAGACATTAATCTCAAAAAACTTTTTTTATGATTGACTTAAATATTCCATAAATAGTTATCCTTATAATCCCTATGAAATTTAATTAACACTTTCATCCTTAATGAAGAATATATCTTATGAAAAAAATTTTATTAGAAACATAAGTTCATCCTTGAACCGAGAGAACATTAAATGTAATTTTATTTTTCCAAAATCAATGTAGAGGGGTATAATCAAACAAAACATCACTAAATGTTTCACAACAAGATTTTTATATGTATTATTAATTCAGAAGAAAATGTTAACATCCTAAATTGGGGGGATATTCTTTCCTATAATATTCATTATTTACTTCATCTATTATGATTTTATTTTCCTTTTTCCTTTTTACTTAGAAGTTTTTATGTCTTCTCATCCATATTAACCCCTAGATTTAGGTATTGATTTGAATAATTCCCAACCTCCATTCACTTAGAAAACTAATGTATAGTTAATTCATTCTATTGATATTTCTCTCCACTCAATTCATTGAACATCCACTTCTAGAAACTTATACAATATTTTTCACGGTGTCCAGGATTACTACACTTGAAACACCATATTATTTCTTCTAGGAACTCTCCTAGGTTCTCTTTCATATAATTCTCACAACCAGGAGTTTGAGAATTTTTATCCTCTCTATGGTTTTTAGATTCCCCTTTGAACAATATCTTTCTATTCTTATTAATACCATGAGATTAATATGTAACTCAAACCTCCATTTAAAATTTTATTTCACAATTCAGAATCTCTTAGTATTTAATAAATATAATTATGTATTATTAACTTCTAAGACATGGATTTAATCAAATGATGAACACATTAACCTTAATTTTGGGATGGATGAGAAAAATCATAATTGTACCTTACAGGTCTTGTGAATTTCACCTCATATTTACTGAAAGATTCATCATAATTTTACTTCAACTCAAGGAAATACATTTCTATCTTCGGATGAAGAAAATGAAGAAAATTATTATTGAAGAGTGTGTTCTTAAAATCATCCCAATCCGTGGAAACAATTTCATCTTTCTTCCTTATATTATTGATTAGAGTCTATCACTATTAATCTTTACCTTCTATCCAATAAACACCAAAAATTAATTTCTCTTGATTCGAACACTGGAAAATAGAGAATATCATTTCTATGGGACTAATCATGTCTTCAGAAATAACTAAATAATAAGACCAGCTAAAAAATATGGATGTTTCTTTATAATGTACTTAATTGAAAATTGTTCCCTCCCGTTTGTGTTTAGAATCATATCATGATTTGCATCTTTTGAAATTTGTAAGAGTATAGAAATGCGGTTTTCAATACCAACACACATATCATTAGGATCTTCAGGAAAAAAATAATTTTATTTTACATCTTAATCACCATTAACATGATTACATAGGGTTCAATCCATTGAATAAATAATAAATAATAGTGTAATAAATAGTAATCATAATGAGGAGCAACATAATAATGAAAAAACACTTATGGGATTTCTAAATTATGAAAACTTCATTAATCTATGAAACCATAGGTTATCCTATTTTATTTACATACAAAATATATTTAAATCATTTATAATGTTTTGTGAAGTGTTTATTAATTACCAAAGAATATCCCCATGATGTTTCAAACTAGGTGTGCAGCAAGGCCTATTTTCATGTATCAGATTACCCAGACTCAGCTCTAGAACATCTTGTTTGAGTTGTTACTCCTAAGTAAACTCGATATAGAGCCACATATACTTATTATCTCTTGATATGTATCTATTTCTAGGAAACCACATACTCTATACTTTACCAAATTTTGAAAACATTTTCCTTTAATTTACCTTTTACTTAGACTTATCCTAGACATTTCATTAGGATTCTCACTATGGTTTTCTCATCCTTGCTTCTAGGGGCTATGTTCCGCCTTTCTGGAAAGTTTCTGAGGTGTGTGTGTTTAATTTTAATTTGTTCCCATCCTCACATAAAATGGTTTACTAAACCAATAATTTGATACTAACTATGGTGGCACAGTTTTAACATATATGGATATTACATTTTTTATGAATATTCAACAAATTACAAAGGTATATGCCGGAAGAGAAAAATAGTTTAGTGTCTTCTTGAAACATGGAGAAATATATTTTATCATTGTGAATTTTTTCAATGTCTCTAGGATAGATCATCCACTCTAGTTCTTATACGTAAACATTTCCTTCATAAAATGTTGAAAGGAATTAAAAGAATGGGGTGAGCTCAAATTCTCAGAATGGGTAATTAGGGGAAATGCATAACCATAACATGGATATATGGGTAAGAAAACGTGAGCATAAAATTTGAATATCATATTTTTCATATCAGAAATCATAATCTTGAGACATAGAATACATATTGGTAGTTCATAAGACATGAATTATAAGGAAATAAATAGCATAATCCATGGAATCACAACATATGGAGAAGACATGAAATTGTGGTATATAGATCAATGTATAACATTGTGTACATATATATATTGAAAAAAGTTCACACATTAAGTTAAGTACATGAATTCAATTCCCCTCATAGAATTATGGATATTCAAATAGGACTACACATATTGGTGTGAACATGCAATCTAGTTCACACATAACTTTTTGAACATATAAACATGTTTATGAATAACACTATGAACACATAATAAGGTTCATCCATAACATTGTGTATATTAAATCAGGTTCTCACATAAAGTTATGGACATGATACTAGGTCCATGCATAAACTTTTTGAGAATTTAATATGGTTCATATATAACATCTATACTCATGATTCATCAATCATCACTCATTCCAGTATAAGAATATATATTTCTTGCACATATCATGATAACAACACTTATACACATGTTACAAAATAAAACATTCCTAATATCATGACCCCCTAAAAATAGATATGTTTTATAAACCTAAAATCAAAACACATGAAATTAAATCTGTTTCATAAAAATTTCATAACATCATAACATATGAAAGATATTTCTTTTGTAATCACTCGATGAAATTATAACATGTGATGTGAAGTGGATTTAAAAAGCATAAAACTGATAGAGGAAAAATACGTTTCCTAAAAATCATGACACCAAAGAATAAACCATTCAAATAATGAAAATGAATGAAACCATTAGATCATTTCATATAAAAAGAATGAGAGACATTAATATATGTCATCTTAGATGGAAAATAATTTTGGAATATCTTTTGAAAACATTTTTTGAGGAAAACATGAAATTGTATTTTGAAAATTATTTTTAAAACATAAAATATTTTGAAGTGAATTTTCATGAAAACTTATAAATGGATATTTGAAAATTTATAAGAAATATTTTTTTTAAAAAAATAATTACATTTTATAATAAAATTTTTAAAAAAATTTGAAACCCATTTTACTGAAAAAAATTATTAATGAAGCTTGAAACGGGTTTGAAATCAATTTTTATAAAAAAAATCATAAAAGAATATTGAAATCCTTCTAATTTTTTTCTGAATATTAATTTCAAAAAAAAATTACTATAAATTATTCCATTAGAAATTAAAATTAATATTCATAGAAATTATGGTTGGTAAATCCATACTTTTCGTACGAGGTAAAAAATCCTACATTTTACATGCTAAAATGGTTATAAAAGATGCCTTGTCTGGAAGAGGACTACATTATTCCTTTGAAAATATTTATAAAATAAATAAATTGTAAAATTTTATTTTAAATATTATTGTAGGGTAGTATAATATTCTTAGAGATCTTATAGAAAGCATGGGATTTATGGAACATAGATTTCTGACTGTAGAGAGAGGCAAAGACAGATTTTTTAAAAATAGTTTTTGATCATATTTTGTAAAAAAGTGTGAAAAAATGGTACAATTACATGTATAAAACATGAATTAATATAGTTTAATAAAAAAGTAGTAATAAATATAGGGATCATATTATTTCATCAATCGGAGTATAATCATAAACAATCTCAATAAACAGTGAGATTGTAGCTATAAACCATTACCAATTTGGTAACATTGAATAACATCATAATGGAATGAATTGAATTAAAATATGAATAAAATTTCTTAAAAATATTTATATTCATGATATAACATTTCAATGGAAGTATATAAATATCATGGAAAAATATAAGTGTATGACATGCCATTTTTCTCAGTAACGGAAAATTGAATCAAAATTAATTTACAGATTTGGAAACTTCTGAAACATTAAACCCTTGAAATAAAGATCATCAAATGGATATATAAATTCCCAAAAATTTATATATATTTTAAATATAATTCATACAGGGGATTTATATTCACCAACCAAATCAAATGAGTGATGATTAAGTCTTGTATCTCATGAAAAGAAAAAGTGAGATGAAATTCCCTTAACATGTGTCTTGACTCTCATCGTACTCATTCAAACTGAAGTTATAATAAATATAAAATTAAAATAAAACATTCATCAATCAATATTATTATATAAAATAATTTTTTTGATAATTAATTTATATTATATACTTGTTAACAATCCCTTGATAAGGTTTTACATTGGGTAATATTTTCATTATTCTGCACATATATATTAATTTGTTGCATCAATGGTCATTATAATTATATCATAATTTCCTGAAATTATATAATAATAGAATTAAAATTTATATTCATTATATTTGTGTTATAACAATCTATATAATACATATGTATTAAATATAATACATTGTTCATGGAGATGGTAAGTCTTACGTATGAATGAACATTGTTTTGGTTTTTATAGTAGCATTGAAAGAGATAATGTTAATGAAATATTTTTAAATATATATATATATCATTATATTAGAATAATTATATAATATATATAATATAAGTTCATGAAAACCATCCTTAATACATTATTGTACTATATGAATGAATCCTATCGCTTTGAAGTGGCAATAGATCACATTTTCTGAAATGAAATTATCATATTAACACAAAATGGAATGTTTAAAAATATGTTTTGTAAAAGGATTATGTATGATTAAATACATAATAAAAATAATATAAAATGTATATAAATAGAGATTCCATCATAATTTTTACTATGATAGGTGGTAAAGAAAAAATGAACAATCATTGATTTGTGAGGCGATAATTCACCATACACATCAATAGTATGTTCCTTAACCATTAGATGTATCTGTGTATAAGGGTATTTAGAACCATTATCACAAAAAATACTAGTATATTGAAGATACATGTGTCTTTATAAAATAATGTAATAAATATGGGGGATGGGTGGAGAATGAAAATAAAATAATGAAGTTTGAGAGAAGTCAACACCTCTTAATCTAGTAACATTTTTTGGTTTGTTCTAATAAGCTTACTTTAATTAATTTCTACCCAAAGGGATGGTTATTTGAGGAAGTTATGGATGTTTGGATGTGGATTCAGAAGATATTGGAGAATAATATCTGGTTTGACACCAAATTAGAAGAGGTATAAGTTGATTCTTTTTATAGGGAATGTAAAGGACACACATGGAATTTTGAAATCAAGTTAGATGTACCCATGTTTTTAATAATAAAATGACTTAATAATAATCAAAATCAATAATAGACGTTTTATGGTCGAAAAATATCCAAAACAGTTTTCTTGGACAAGTTTATTGGCCATTTTGGATCATAGATTATTGTTTTAGTACTTTCTTAACCTAATTTATCTCTTAATCTTTATAATTAACTTTAATCACTTTCACTAATAATTTTTTTTGTAAAAAATATGAAATTATTATAATTATTAATTTTTTTATTCCAAATTTAAAATCTAGATTTCGAAATTTTAATCACAGTTATGGAAAATAAATATCTAAAAATTCTCTCCTTTAAGAACGACCCTTCATGTTTTTAAAGTAAAAAGGTCCAAAATATTTATTTGTTTATATATCCAATATTAATGTGAAATTGATTTCAATTACCTAAATTGGATTAAATTATGAAATTTTTATATAAATAATCTTTATAATCAATTTAAAATATAATTTAACCCTATAAATTAATTAGAGGAAAATATTATTGTTGGTCAGAGTGGATACTCAAGAGGGAGAGTCAATTGAATTCCAATTTATATTTCTATTAAAAATATTTCTCTTAAAATCCCCCTATTTAAAAACAAAGCTAAACTGTAATGAATTTATATAGATTTTAAGTGTTCAATTAGTTTCTCGAATATTGATTAGGTATCATTTAATTTAATCTGAAGATTAAATTGACATTTGAAACTAACCTATGGGTTTACAGTAAGGATAAACACTTTCTAATTTTATTATCAAAGTAACATTAAAACAAATTATATTTCAATGTATTTAGCAGAAAAATTTGAAATATATAGTATAATTATGACTTAAACTAAAATGAATAGAATATGTAACCAAGAGGTTCAGTCTCAAGAATAGACTTAGTCCTCTCAAACAATTTATATAAATTAATCCACACCCTAGATCGGGGTAAAAAACAGTGCAACGACTGTCTGGGTTCAAAGTCCTCTACCACAGTTCTATTTGGGAAAACAAACAACAGCTCACAGCTGTCCAGGTCTTACATGACCTCTAACACTATCCACAGTGGGATACAAGATAGTTATAGAGTTTGAATGTAGATTTAAGAATCCTACAGCTTATCTCAGGAGACAAAGTGTGTGTAAAATAAATAGGGTACACACACTGCTCGAAATGTAAATAAAAGAATCACTATAGTAAGTATGAATGAGTTTAGTAAATCTATAGTGATTGGAAGTGCAACTCTGGACTCGTTTCATTTGTCAGAAAAGCTACTGAGTCCTTCTCTAGTTTTTCTCTAAGAAATAGTTTTTCATTTTCTTCCTTGTTTTTCAGGTTCAGCTTATGATCCTGAGTTCTTTAATAGTTTGTTTTAGTTCTTCACTAAAAATTTATCTTGTGTTCCCCTCTATAAATAAATTTCTTCATGTATGTTCAGTGTTCTTGGAGTATGGATGTATTCATTCCATATGAGACACTTTTCAGTTCTTTCATCACACATCAAGCACTTTATTAGTTTCCATTTTGATGATATTTTTGTATTCACTCTCTCTTCCAGCAAGATCTTTATCTTCCCTTTCATAGATTTCAGCTCTGGAAAAAAATAATTGTTACCTTTTTCATGGGTACTAGGTACGGTTCCCTGACATGCCAACAAATATCATTAAATTACATTAACTGCATTAAAAATATCAAATGTAACCATTAGCATAATAAATAAATAATATTGAGAGTATAGTGTTTGACTGGTGAAGATTTCGTTAGTAGCTTTCATCAATTATTAACAGTGGTCTTTGTAGCAGTGAACTTCTATAAGTAGCTCTTGGTCTATCTATAGATCTTTGATCATGTATCAGTAGCTCCTTGCATTGGTAGCTATTTGAACTTGTATTGGTAGATCCTTGCATCATTATTTGTTTGAACTTGTATCTGTAGATCCTTGCATCGGTAGCTGTTTGAACATGTATCGGTAGATCCTTGCATCAGTATCTATTTGAACTTGTATCGGTAGTCCTTGCATTGGTAGCTATTTGAACTTGTATCGGTATCTTAGTTCTGTATCGGTTACTCTGTATATCGGTAGCTCTTGATCTATCAATATCTCTACTTTGTATCGGTAGATTCATTCTGTATCGGTGAATTTGTATATCGGTAGTACTTGATCTCTCGATAGATCTGCTTGGTATCGGTAGCTTCATTCTGTATCGGTGACTCTGTATATTGGTAGCTCTTGATCTATCGGTAGCTCTGCTTTGTATCGGTAGCTTCATTTAGTATAAGTAGCTATACTTACACTTGTCTATTTTATAAAAAACATATCCGATTGGGTTAGAATTACTTCAAAACTTATAAAAACAATGATAAACATTGATTAACATATTTCAAGGACTATTTTAATATTATTATCAGATAGAATGTCGTAGAGTGAGAGAATTAGAATACAGATAATAATTAATTGGGATTTTCAAGGTATGTTAAATCATATTTGGGATTATCAAAACAGTTGAGGTCAACAATATCCCCCTTTTTTATATTCATAACAGATGATATTGTTCTTTTTAAAAAAACGTGTAATTGTATCAGAGGATATATCATTAAATTCAATTATTTCATAGAGAATTGTATATTATAGAACATAATGTATCAGAGGTAGAATTAAATCTTAGTAGCTCTTCCTTAGATAATATTTCCCCCCTTTGAGAATATTTCTCCCCCTTTGATACTTTGATAATATTTCTCCCCCTTTTTGATAATCAAAAAGTGGGAAACAACAAAGAGAAGAGGAACAAAATAAGAAAGAAAATAAAGACACATGAATTATCTGTTGCAAAAAGGTACAAAGAAAGAAAACAAAATAATATGGATTCTTATAATACATCGTAGCCACCTATTCAATCCACATACTCAATGTGTGATTTTCTCTTTGGATCAGAAGAGGATTCAGATTGTATGGATGCTGGTGAAGGCATGAGAATTATAGAAATGATCATAGGGGGCTGAGCCACAGAAACTGTGCCTGGCCCGTACTGAGGAGCTCTTTGAGTGATCATAGGTGTAAGGCTTGGAATGTCTTGAGCAAGTGTCATCTGTATAGGATAAGCATTATAGGTATAGGCTGGTAAAGGTGTAGGTACAATCACTGGCCTAGTATCGACATGCAATAAAGGTAGAAAAAGATTTCTAAAATCCATAATTATTCCTCCTCCTCTCTCCGTAGAAGATATGAAATCATCCTTGTTCTCTATTAATTTGTCCAAGGATGGAGTCAATTCCCGTAGTTTGCTGACTTGCTCTCTGAAGGCTTGATTGATAGGAGGTAACTTCAAGATTTCCCATGGATGCTTGACGTGATTATTTAGTTGATTATGGGTGTAAACCTTTTGGATATAGGAGTCGACCTTGTCTTTCACTTCTTTCTGAGAGGCAGAATCTTCTCTCTTATATTATTAGACTATATTCATTATTTACCTAGCTGAATCTCTGGTAGAAATCACAACTTTTCTTAGGTCGGATGTGTCCACAGATCCACTGGTCGATACTGAACCAAGATCCTCCTTCACCACAGATCGAATCTGATTAAGATCAACTGAAGGTCTCGAGGAAAGAGAACCAACAGAGAAAGATACTATTTCCTTGATGTTTTTGGTCAACCCACTAATAAAATTTTTCACTTGGGTCATCCTGGGTATCGATAAGTTTCTTCATAGAGGTTTTAAATCCTTCAAACATTGATTCCATCTCGTTCACAACACTTTTGACATAGGCTAAGTCCTTATCTGCTTGACATTTTTAACTCATGTAATATTCCAAAGAAATAACAGATTTATTTAAATCTTCAACATCCGCTTCCAGTATAGATACTTGAGTCTGGTAGGCTGTAACATGATCCACTATTTCAGCCATAATGGTTGACATATTACAAATGAGATAGAGTTCAAAATATTTTTCCAAATTGCTCATCTCATTGACAAAGAAGTGCTTCAGCTCAGCAACAGAAGCACTAAAGGACTCTTTTAGCTCATCCTTTAGGGATTCATGGTCAGCCCTGGTGATCATATCAGCAATAGATATCATAATAGGTTCTATTTCAGATGCTAGGTTGGCCACTGAGTCACTCATAATCAATTAAATTGATGACACTAGTGAAAATTCTATATTCCTTGTCTCTCACACAAAACAGACCTTACGATTTTTCATCAAATTATCCAGGTCATGCATTCTAACAACATCATTACGTAACAACTTAGTCTCAACATCATAAAAGATTTTTGGTCTATTTAGAGATTCCTCATTATCAGAATCAGGATATTGTAATCCAAAAACCACAAAACCTGGGTCTTTTGCCCAGTGCTCAATTCCAATAGCCACTAAAACACTTCCAAACCTGGTTTGATCCTCCCCCTCAATGGGTGAATTCCCATGTACAACAAAAACATTTTCAGTAGTTCTTGATTCCTCATAAGATTCTACTACTATCAATTATATCTCTGCAACGACTTCCAATGCAAGCGTGTCCTCTGGATTAGGTATAGATTCTTCCATATCTACTACTAAATCCATAGTAGGCACTACTGAGCTTCAAATTAATGGACTCAGACTTAAGCAGACAGAATCAGAGGCTTCAGATTCATTTTCCTTTTCGTCGTCATGTTCAGGTGATGGCTGGTCTTCCTCATCAGCAGGTGTCTCTTCTTCTATTAAGGATTCCATTTCTGAAGGTTCAATTTCAGCATCAAGACTTGGAGTTAGGTAAGGATCTCATCCATCATCAATAGAAGTCCCTTCTTCTTCAGTTTCATCATTGTATTCAGGTTCTTATTCATCGGGTCCTAGACTTGGATCCCTCACATCCTGAGGTCTTGAAGGATGATCCACATGATTGAATTTATCATAAACCTTCTTGTCATCATTAACCCACTCTCCAATCCTTGGATTCCAATTAATCTTCATGTATTGGAAAACTGTGGTTGTGATACAAAAATTATTCCTTACTACCACATTCTCATCTTGAGACTCAGCTTCCCCTTTCACTTCGATCATCACTGAGATAAACTTGCCAATGAATAGGGCATTATTCCTTGATTTTGGCCTGGTCATGTCCTCCATTTGAATCATCGACAATCTGCATAGATTCACTGTTACACAATGTCTCAAGAGATGCAGGAGATATATATTTTTATATCATAAATTAGAAAAATCCCCTCTCCTGGGTATTAAGACATGCTGAACAAATTTCAACAGTAATCTGTTCTCTCTATCCATATCAGCATCCACCACTTGTCTTTGATCTTCATTTCCAGTGAGCTCTTATAGGGCAGTTTCATAATCAAATATATCACTTTTAGGTGGTATAGCTTTCGAGACATATCCAGATACACCTTCGTGTGGAACCTTCAAGAATTCATCCCACTCAACAAATGAAAACAACATCTCCTTTCCTTTCACAAAAGAAATCACTCAGTTCTCATCTTCCGACTTCTCAAAACTCACAAACTCATAAAATTGTTTCACTAGCGTTAGATGGTAGGGGCCATTATTGTTCGAAAATCACTCTACCCACTTTTTATCTTCTAGTACTTCGAGAACTAACTATTTTCTAGGAAACAACCATTCCACACACAACTTTTTTTCAATCAAAATAACTCTATTCTGCGAATGAGGGTTCACTGGTCACCTACCTGACCTAGTTCTACCAACAGTACCACTTGTTTCTTCCTCGAACATCTCTTTATTTGCATTCGGCTCATCAGTGTCGTCTCTGATGGTAGGGAGTTTGGTTTTTACCATCTCTGGTTCGAGAGATTTAGCGTTTTTGAAATATTTGGGAGTAAGTCTTGAGGGTAAAGGATTTGAGGCTCGGTGGATTGAGAAGTAACTAGGACATTGTTTCTATCATTTAAGAATCAGTAAATAAATAAATCAAATGAAATAAAGTAAAAATGATTCAGTTTCTGGCGGAAGACAGAAGATTAAAATAGTGCACTCATCTATATGGTTTGTCTGTGAGAATTCTTATTAGTGTGGTCCATCGGTGATGTTTTTACATTGGCGAGGTTATATTAGTGAGGTTACATCAGTGTGGTTACATCAATGAGGTGACATTGGTGAGGTTACATTGGTGAGGTTACATCAGTGAGATTACATTGGTGAGGTTACATCGGTGAGGTATCTACCGATCAAGGTTATCATTCCTAACTCATGTCTAATGTAACTTAACCTATCCGAACATTAAGGGTTGGTAAAAATGTCAGCTAATTGATGTTCAATACCTTTAAATTCAAGAGTAATATCACCTTTTTGGTAATGATCACTTAAATAATGGTGCTTTCCATCAATGTGTTTGGTCCTAGAGTGAGATATAGGGTTCTTTGAAATTTTTACTGCACTAGTGTTATCACAGTTGATTGAGACATTCTTAAAGTCATATCCATAGTCCAAAAGAGTGTGTTTCATCCACAGAATTTGGGCACAACAACTACCAGTAGCTATATACTCTTCTTCGGTAGTGGAAAAAGCTACATAATACTGCTTTTTACTACACCAAGATACTATTGATTTCCCTAATAAATGACATGTTCTAGATGTGCTTTTTCTATCCAACATGCAACCAGCAATGTCAGCATCTGAATAAATCAGTAACTCAAATTATTGTCCATTTGGGTTAAAAAAACCTAAGTTTAAAGTGTGTTTAAGATACTTAAAAATTATTTTAACAATAATTAAATGTGATTCTTTTGTATTAGCTTAAAATATTGAACACATACACACACTAAACATAATATTTGGGCGACTAGAAGTAATGTAAAGTAAGCTTCCAATCATACCATTGTAATTGGTTTGATACACTGGTCTAGCAATTTCATTTGCATCCAATTTACAGACTATACTCATCGGAGTATCACTTTCCTTAATACTATCCAAACCAAAACGTTTTAAAATATCCTTTATTTATTTACATTGATTAAAAATAATACCATATTCATTTTGAAAAACTTGAAATCCAATAAAATATTTAAGTTCTCCCATTAAACTCATTTCTAATTCATTTTTCATAATCTTTGAAAAATAAGAACATAAGGAATGTTTAGAAGATCCAAAGTTAATATCCTCAAAATATATTTGTACTATCAAAACATCTTTAGAAATCCTTTTAATAAAAAGAGTAGGATCATCAATCCCTTTAATTCAACTTTTTGAAATAATAATATTACTACGTCTATCATACCAGGATCATGTAACTTCTTTTAAACCATATTAATCTTTAGAAAGTTTGAAAACATGATTTGGAAAATGAGGATTTGTAAATCCAGGTTATTGTTCAACAAAAACATCTTCAACAGTAAAACCATTTAGAAAAGAACTTTTGAAATCCTATTGATATAAATTGAAATTCAGATGAGCATCAAAGGCAAGTAAGATACTAATAGCTTCTAATATAGCTACAGGGGAAAAGGTTTCATCATTGTCTATACTTTCTATTTGACTATATACTTATGAAACTAACCTAGCTTTGTTTCTAACTATATTTCCAAATTCATCAACATTGTTTCTAAAAACCCATTTAGTTCCAATTGTCAAAGTTTCCTTGGGTCTGTCAACTAATTTCCAGAATTTGTTTCTTTCAAATTGATTTAACTCTTCATGCATATCCATTACCCTAAATTCATCAATGATTGCATCATTGAGATTTGTAGGTTGTAGCTATGAAAGAAAGGATTGATGTTAAACTAGGTTTCTTTGAGAAGCTCTAGTCTGTGTCCCTCTATCAAGATTACCAACAATAGTATCCAAAGGATGATTCTTTAGAATCCTAGTTGATCTAGTAAAGGTAGGACTAGAAATTTCAGGTTCATCTATAGTTTCGGGTTCAAACGAAGCAGATTATGGAATATGTCCAGAACTTGATATTTTTACTGTAGTTTCTTTAGTTTTATTATTAAGGTCCAGAACAGTCAAATATTCTTCATGATTTTTTAGAGAGGTTTTAGACTCATGTGGATCAGTTTCAAAAAACATGATGTCAACAGATTCTTCCACATATTTGGTTCTTTTTTTAACGACTCTATATGATTTTCAAGTTAAAGAATAACCACGAAAAATTCCTTCATAACATTTAGAAGCAAACTTGTCTAGATTATCCTGTGTATTGAGATTAATACTTTGCATCGAAAGAATCTGAAGAAACTAACTTTGGGGTTTCTATTATTCCATTGTTCATATGTGGTCTTCTTGAGAACAGGTCTAATCAAGACTCTATTGATAATATAATAAGATGTATTCACAGCCTCAGCCCAAAAATAAATAGGTAGATCATACCAATTAAGCATAGTTCTTGCAATTTCTGAAACGGTTATGTTTGTTCATTCTACAACACCATTCTACTGAGGTTTCCTAGGAGAAGAAAAGTTATGACTATATCCATTGTGTGAGAAATAAGATTCAAACTCATGATTTTCAAACTCACGAACATGATCACTTCTGAAGGTCTTAATCTTAAGTCCACTAAGGGTTTCTAAAGACTCGGAGTATTAAACAAAGTAAGGACAAGCTCCACTTTTGTTAGAAAAGATGTATACACAATTATATCTAGAAAAGTCAACTACTAAGACATAGACATAGTGCTTCCCATTAAAACTATAAACTCTAGAAGGTCCAAACAAGTCCATGTGAACCAACTCGAGAGGATGATAAGTTGAAACTTATTTATTTGATTTAAAATAAAAATTATGTTTCTTTCCCTTTTGATAGAGATTTCAAACATTGTATGATTGGAATTCATGTTTAGGTAGGTCTCTAACAAAGTTATTCCTATCCAATTTTCTATGTGAATAAATTTTGCGGTGTCCTAACCTTATATGCCAAAGCCAAGTCTATTTATGAAAATCATTTATACAAGTAAAATTTTTTTGGGGAAAGAATTTAAATCAACAACATATACATTTCCATTTCACAAAGAAGAAAGTAATAAAACATTTTTAGACTTAAAAACATTACAGGAATAATTTTCAAATTGCACATTAAATACATCATCACATAATTGAGAAATACTCAATAGATTATATTTGACTCCATCAACAAATAAAACATTAGAAATTAAAACTGAATTAATGTTACCAATCTAGCCTAGGCTGATGAATTTTCCTTTCAAAATATCACCAAAGGTGACATAGCCTCCATCAACTTTTATTAAACATCTAAATCAAGTGTAATCTCCAGAAATGTAACATGAAAATCCACAGTCCAAGTACCATACCTTTTTGTGAGTACTCTTCAAGAAGGTTTCCTACAAAACAGATTTACATAGAAAATGATTTTGGTACCCAGATCTTCATGGGTCCAGAAAGGTTAGAAATTAATGCTTTAGGTACCCAAATTTGTTTTATGGGTCTCATATAATTTACAGAATCAATTGATTTTGAAATAAAAACTTTATTTGATCTATAACCATATGAATAACTAGTTGAAGAATATGAATTTCTATAATTAGAACTAATAGCATTCTGTCTTGATTTGGAAATAAATCTTGTTATAGTAAACTTTCTCTGTCCAGGTTGATAGCCTATTCCAGTAGTATACTTTGGTTCCACTTCTTTACCTAAAATTTGAGTAACTGTATCTTTTTCATTTGTGAACTTTTCTATGTCCTTCCTAAGTTTCTCATTTGAAAATTGTAGTTCCGTATTCTCCTTAAGAAATTGAGCATTCTTTTCTTTTTCTATATCAAAGGCAGATTTAACAGTTCTTGATAAAGAATGTTGTTTCTTTAAGTCTTTTTAGTTTTACATAACTTCATTACAGGTCTCTTCTAACATATTACAATATTAAAATAATTCTTCACTAGACATATTTTCATATTCAGAATCAAAATCATCCCTAGAATAGTATGAATTTAAAGCAAGAGTGTGCAATGTTACCTCAGATGTGTTTGTCATAAAACACATGTTAGATTTATGAGAATATTCATCCTTAGCTAAATCAGAATCACTTGAAGTGTCTTCTGAAGCACTATAAGTTTGTTTCATTTATTTCTTGTACTTATTGCCATTATAATCATATTTATTTTTGAATTTTAACTTCGAACAGTCAGCCTTGATGTGTGCTTTCCTCTTGCACTCATAGCAGACTATATCATCTTCCTTATCAGCTTTCTTCCAATATTTCTTCCAGTGACCCTTGTTGTCTTATTTACCCATGTAGTTTGACTTTGTGAAGAATTTATACTTCCTATAGAACTCCTTAAACCTTATGGATATTTGACCCATCTCAGCATCACTGTCTGAATCCGAATCTTCATTGGCTGAAATTTCAGTAGGTACACGTATTTTCTCCTTGTATTTTCTATTTAAAGCACTAGACTTGAATTCCAGATATTTTCTCTTGGGTTCATAATCTTTTTTTTGTTCACTTTATGTTCTTCCTAATACATCATAATTTTAACGTCCCGGTCCCGGGTGCCACGCAATGGGTGCCCCGAGCTAGGTTTGCCACGTGACCTCAAGTGCATTTCCCCAAACGCTAGAGGCTGCCAACTAGCAGCGAGGGCCCAGGTCTGATAGTGGGGAAACTATGCCCTCATTTGTTAAAGTGTAGCACAGCGGAATTCCAAAATAAACATACAACAACAGCGGAAGTAGTAAACACACACAACTGAACTAAACTACAGCAGTGGATATAACCAACAGTATATGAATGATGATGTTACATGTTTCAAATTCTAAGAAAATAGACAGAACATGTTATATATCACTGTGATACAACCAGAAGCAAAGTACAACAAAATGAGTAAACAGCTGGCAGTGGCATCACGAGCCTAGGCTCGGTCCCATGCCCTCCTACTCCACAACAACAATCAAGTACATGTATAGGGACTCTTTCCCATATCCACACCTGCAGAAACGTAATCTGTTTGGGACGAAAAGCATGACCCAAACAGGGTGTGAGAAATATATCTCAGTAGGCATCCACCAAAGGCATGTTCCCAACTGCGTGCAAGCATGCAACAAGAGTGTGCAATAGTAAAATGCAATAAAGTAATCAGTACTCAAAAGTAACTAACTTAACAATTAAATTTCCATTTTATTGTTCATTTAATTTATTTAATTTAGTATCGTTCTGTGCTCAACAGCACCACGCCCTCAGGCCAAGAAGTATCTCGCCCTCAGGCTAATATTGTGAACCACGCCCTCAGGCTATACAGAATCTCTCCCTCAGGCATTGTAACAGAATTCTCGCCCTCATGCATACGAAGTGTCACCCTTACACACATAAGTCAAGCGCTCAGGCACGAAAGGTTGCCCTCAGGCTGAATAACGACATTCCTCAGGCTAATACAGCCACACCCTCTGGCTAATATAGTCACGCCCTCAGGCTAACATAGTCACACCCTCAGGCTAAACAGGTAATCGGTCCATGCCCAGCATATCAAAATGCAGTAAAAAAACATTCCTCTCAAGTCAGTTCTACAATTACTATATTTAAGGCATAGCCTCGGGTATCCTGGCCAAACGGCTAAACAGAGGAACAAACCCCTCGGGATGGTCCTGGATCCAAGCAAAGATCCCAAACATCATTTTATTATCACCATTTAATCACATATGAAACTATAGGAATTAAATATAGCAACATCCTCAGCCACACGACACCCCAACATGCGTTCGTGGCACGAAAACGCACAAAAACACACGACAGTTGGAAAATAAACACCAAGCCACCTACCTTATGTGCCAATGAACACTATACCCGAATGCCGGCTCCATAAACACCCAAGAACGGCGTAGATATGACGAAGAAAAAAACCCATTCAAACGTAAATAACATACGTTGGGAGAAGAATTGGAAAGAACAGTATGAGGAGGAGGAAGGGCTTACCCGTGCGGTTCCAACGAGATCGTCCGAAGCTGAATCGGATTCCAAACGAACTCCCAGCGGATCCTCAAAGGTCTGGACTCCTCCTTTAGCTCCAAAATAGCTCAAACTCCTCCTCTACCAAATTAGGAGGCTACTGCCTGTTTTAAGCCCGAAAAACAAAGTAGACGGTGTGTACTTCAAAGTACATGGAATGTACTCCTTTCATTTAACTGTTCATTTAGCGGAACCACCACGTTATTCATCTACCGACAAGAGTACACGACATGTACTCCCAAGTACACTGCGTGTACTGCCACCCAGCTGGCGGCGATTCTACTGCCTTACTTTTTAACCAGCCGACTGACTACACGGCGTGTAATGGACCACTACACGGTGTGTAGTCGGTTATTACACCCTTTGTCACCGGCGCGGCTACACGCCCTATGTACTTATCCCAACACAGCCAAAAGTACACGACGTGTGGAAAAGTACACGACGTGTAGTTCCAAAATTTAGCATTATTTTCCATTTTCCATATTTTTCTCAAAAAAACATAAGGAAAAGGAGAAGAAGAAACTTGTACCTCAAAGATAAGAACCGGGTTCTTACAAAATTCCCCCATTATAGAAATTCGTCCTCGAATTTCCCTTTTATGGGGTGGCGAAGATAAAGCTCATAACAACTCTGGCCACTGAGCACGTACGTCGGCCTCCCTCTACCGGGTCTCGTCTTGCACTCGGCCATGCTGCCATAGCACCCGTACAAGAGGAACTGACCAGCCTCATAGAACCATTGTGCTACTGTCAACGATACGGATCAGATTCTCCTCAAAGGATGCATCATGCTGATGCTCAACCTCCTCAGGCTGAAAGACGTGAGATGGGAATGAATGATAGCGACACAACAGAGACACGTGGAAGACGTCGTGCATGGCTCGGTACCACTGCGGTAACTGCAACCGATAGGCAACCAGCCCGACTCTCTCCAAAATCTCAAATGGTCCCACATACCTCGGTGAAAGCTTACCCTATCCCCTGATCTGTTTGTGTCCTAGCCTAGGCGAAACACGCAAGAAAAACCGATCTCCGACCACGAACTCCAAAGGTCATCTGCGACGATCAGCATAAGACTTCTGACGAGACTGTGCGGTAGCCATCCGCTTCCGAATCATCTGGACCTACTCAGATGTCTCTTGCACGATTTGTGGCCCCAGTAAAGCTGTATCACCTACCTCTAACTAGAAAAAAGGTGATCGGCACGACCTACCATATTAAGCTTCCTATGGTGCCATCTCAATAGTCGCCTGAAAGCTATTATTATTGGAAAACTCGACTAAGGGTATATGATTCTCCCAAGATCCCCCACAGTCTAGGACGCAAGCACGCAGCATGTCCTCAATCACCTGTGTCGTCCGCTCAGACTGGCCATCTGTCTGAGGGTGGTATGCTATGCTCAGAAGCACCTGTGTACCCAGCGCCCTCTGAAAACTCTTCTAGAAACAAGACATGAATCAGACGTCCCTATCTGAAATGATAGAACGAGGGACCCCATGAAGATGTACGATCTCTCGGATATACAGTCTTCCGAGATCGTCCACACCAAAGGTCTCCTTGATCGGCAAGAAGTGAGCTTCCTTCATGAGTCTGTCCACAACAACCCACATAGAATCATTGCATCGAGGTGACCTCGGAAATCCTGTCACGAAATCCATCGCGACATCATCCCATTTCCACTCTGGAATGGGAAACTGCAGTAACAGCCCAGCTGGTCTCTGATGCTCTGCCTTCACCTCCTGACAGGTGGAAAATCTCACAACAAAACCAACTATCTCTCTCTTCATACCCGGCCACCAGTACTGACATCTCAAGTCTTGGTACATCTTGGTAACCCCGGGATGAACTGCCCAAGCTGAAGAATGAAACTCCCACATCATCTCCTCGCATATATCCCCTGGAACCCATACTCGTCTTCGGAAATGCAAAACCTCATCGTCGCCTATCGCCCAACCGGGAGGAAGGTCCTCACTTTCCACTGATTCACGTAGAACTAGGCCTTCTGAATCAGATAGCTGGCTCATCCACACTCTATCCAGGAGGGTAGAAGTCACAGCTAATGAGGAAAGATAAGTCATCCCTTGACTGTCATGCACCTCCAGATGCATCTCAGAGGAAAAAGCCATAAGCTGCCACTCACCACTGGCCCCTTGCACTGCCTGTATCTGAGTCTTCCTGCATAGTGCATCGGCTACTGCATTACATTTACCAGGTGTATAGGCAAGCTCCAAATCAAAGGACTGTAGGTACTTGACCCACCTTCTCTGCCTCACATTCAGGTCACGCTGAGTAATGATATACTTGAGGCTTTTGTGTTCGGTGTAAACCACAAAATGCTCCCCCAATAGATAGTGCCTCCAACAGCGCAACGCATGAACAACTACAACCAACTAGAGATCATGCGTCGGGTAATTCCTCTCATGTGGCCTCAACTACTGAGACCCGTACGCCACAACTCAGTCACCCTGCATCAAAACAGCTCCCAGCCCAATCCCTAACGCATCACAGTAAACTGTATAGCCCTTTCCCTGCTCTAGGAGTATCAGGATCGGTGTTGATGTCAGCTTTCCCTTCAGGTCCTGAAAAGCTGTCTCACAAGATTCTGACCAAACGAACTTCACAACCTTCTTAGTCAGTCCCATCCACGGTGCTGATAAGTGGGAGAAGTCCTGTATGAAGCACCTATAGTAATCATCCATCCCCAAGAAACTTCGTATCTTAAACACGTTCCTAGGCTGATCCCAGGAAACTACTGCTCTCACCTTCTCTGGGTCTACTGAAACTCCTTCCTCTGAGATCATATGACCTAGGAAGTGAATCTGATCTATCCAAAAGTGGCACTTCGAGAGCTTAGCATATAACCGATGCTCTCTCAATGTACTCAATACGATCTAAAGATGGGTGGCATGGTAATGTCGAGTGCGTGAGTACACCAAGATGTCGTCCACGAATACTACCACAAAAGAATCAAGATACAGATGGAACACACGATTCATCAGAGCCATGAAAACTGCTGGTGCGTTCGTGAGTCCGAACGGCATAACCGTATACTCATATAGACCATACCTAATCCTGTAATCAGTGAGAGGTATATCAGATGGCTTAACGTGCATCTGATAATATCCAGATCTCAGTTCAATCATCAAGAACACTCGTGCTCCACGAAGCTGAACAAACAGATCATCAATCCTCGACAAGGGATATCGTTTCTTAACTGTCAACTGGTTCAGATTTCGATAATCCAAAAAAATCCTAAGGGTACCATCCGACTGTTTCACAAAAAGGACCGGATAACCCCAAGGAGAAGTACTGGGCCGGATAAAACCCTTCACCTATAGCTCCTCTAACTATCTCTTGAGCTCCTGCAACTCTGGTGTGGCCATCCTATAAGGAGGAATGGACACTGGTGCTACTCCTGGCACAAGCTCGATAGAGAAATCCACCTCACGCACCGGAGGTAGACCTGAAAAGTCGTATGGGAAGACATCCCTGAAACGATCGACAATTGGAGGGAAATCTGTCTGAAAAGTCCCCTAGTCATCCAGATATAAGCTCGAAATCTGGGTTGTGACTCCACCTCACCCATGATGATCTGGTCTAGCTCGACTCGCCTGAACATCCCACTTGCCCTTGTATAGAAACTCCCCGCCCTCTGGTGACGTGAAACGCACCCTGCAAAGATAGCAGTCTACAAAGGCTCGAAAGGGAACCAACCAGTCCATCATGAGAATGACGTCATAGCTCGTCATCTCTAAGACAAAGATGTCCCAAGGGAAGTGACACCCTCCAACCTCAAGGGGGCACTCCTTGCACCGACACACACCAACCGTTCTCATCCCCAAAGGAGTGTCTAGCATCAAGATATCGGAAGAAGTAAAAACACCAAGCCCAATGATCTCCACCACGGGTACAGATATAAAACTATGTGTAGTACCCATATCAAAAAGTACTGAAGACAAGACAGAAGCTACTAGAATAGTACCTCTGACTGTCGAAGGTCCGAGATCCTGCTCCTGCTGGGTCTGTTGCACTGCATATGCATGTCCAGTGCCATGGCCCTGCGACACAGCCTGGCTACCATGAGCTGTCACACCCTACTGCCTCTGTGATACTAGTGTCTGGCTACCACGGCCACGACCACCATCTCTGCCTGCACGCCCTAACGCATTCCAGTTCCCTGACTGGTAAGAAGCCACCGGTCCTGCTCCCGCACATGGAGTCTGTACAGAACCCCTCTTGCTAGCCATCGGTGGATACTCCCTACAAAAGCGTTGCAGGTGACCCATCTTGCCGCAAGCTCAACACTCCACTGGGTCTCATGGACACTGCGGCCTCTTGTGCCCCTCTCTGCCACACTGGAAGCACCTGAAGAGACTGCCTGGCTGGTACTGCCACCCTGGGAGAATTCCATCTGTCTCTTCCACTTCCTAGTAGAAATAGTACCAGTAACTGGTGCCGAACCACCCTGGACCACACCACAAGATTCTCACAGGTTCCTCACTGTAATCAATGTCTGGTTCACAATCTTGTGTACAGTAGGTAACCTGAAAACATTTACTAGCACTCGGATGTCATACCGAAGACCATCCTCAAAACGCCTGGCTCTCAGCATCTCATCACCCACAAGCATGGTTTCAAAGTGCTGAAGCTCTGTAAAACGGGAATAATTGTCCATCACTGACATAGAGCCCTGATGCAGATTCATGAACTCTCAAGCTCTATCTGCCCTCAGCTTCTCGGGAAAGAAGAATTCATAGAAGACTGTCTGAAAATCCTCCCACTCCATGTCCCTGTGATGCTCTGACTGGGTGGTAATATCCCACCACCTCTTGGCGGAATCACAGATCATGTAAGTCGTGAGCTTGACCCTCCGCCATGGAGGCGTCTCAAGATGCTCGAAAATATTCTGCATCTATCCTAGCCAAGACTCTGTAGCATGTGGTCCGCCATCCCCTGAGAAAGTAGGCGGATGCTGCTGCTGGATGATACGCGTTTGCTCGGCCATAGATTTGGCAGCCTGTGGTGCTCCCTGAAAGGTCTGCATGAACCGCAATAAGCCTTCACGGAACTGCACCTCCACACTCGTGTCTGGTATAATAGTTGCTGCCGCATCTGGCTCTGCTGGTGGATCAACTGGTAGCCCATGGTCCACCATCTCTGGAGTATAATCATCACCGCTCTCTTGGTGAACAACTCGCAGTTGTCTAGGAGGCATGACTCTACAAGGTCAAAAGAACGCCTCAGATTCAAGATTATTAAGACTGAAACGAAGGAACCACAAAGGAACAAGAAGAAGAAGGCAGTTCAAAATTTGCAAAACAAGACTACACGGCGTGTACCCTGACTACAGGGCGTGTACTTGACTTCCTTTCCCGTGCTCGGGTCCTTCTACATGGATATGCCACACGGCTTCCGTTCAACAAAACTACACGGCATGTATAATATCTACACGACATGTACGGTTTTATTTTCCAACTGCCTATGTCGTCTGTGACACGGCCGACTACTCGGCTTAACAATACACAGAATGTTACACCCGCACACGACATGAACAACACCCCGTTTCCCAGTCACACAGCTATGTCCACACAGTCTGTCCTCGGAAAAGACTACACGGTGTGTCCCATATGTCCACGGCGTGTTTAAAAGGAGGTGACACCGACCCGAGTTGTTAGTTACACGGCCGAGTCCCCAGGTCACACTACACGGCATGTACATCATTGACACGTGGTGTTCTGTCAAGGTGTTCACCGACCCATGTTGTTAGTTACACGACCAGACTCCGGGTCAACACTACACGGCGTGTACAAAACTACACGGCGTGTTTTACCCAAATCCTTCCTTACCCCATGTCGCCGCCCACACGGTTTGTGACACGAGAATAGACTACACGGCATGTACTCGGGGTACATGGCGTGTACTCAAAAAGTTCACCTTCCTTCCCGAACAGAAGAACATACACGGTGTGTATAAAAATACTACACGACGTGTATACTGGGTTTTTGGATAGTATGCCTCGGAAACTTCTCTGAAACCCAGAAAACACTGAAAAACAACACCTAAGTGTCAAATTCTGACCCGTGGGGGCCCATACACCCCACAAATCAAAGTTTGACATATTATTTGTTTATAACCAAAAACCAGTCAATGATCCACCAAATTCCGGTCAATGGGGGCCCATACTACCCAAAAACCAAAGTTTATCGTCCATTCTATAAACAAGCTCAATCAAAAATATCATATCACCAGGAAGGTATTTATCAAGCAGCTATCACAACAACATGTGTTTCTAGCACAACAACTATCACAACAACATGCAAATTATAATGCACCTACATGGCATGGAAACTATGCATGGCATGTGATATCTAGAATGTGCCTATATGATGCATGAGACAGCATACCCTCATCTCATTGGGTTGCAACTAAAGAGAACCCATTGATAAATATAACACCACAATTAAAGTGTGTCACCCAAAGGTGAAAACATAACAACCGTAAAATTGAAAACTCAGAAGAATTGAAAAATACGAGGCAGACTGGCTTTTCCCTGTACACGGGTTAGCTACGCCCAGGCACAGCTTATTACCAACTACCTTTCATCCTATTCCCTGACTACCTCTCCAAACAGTAAGTCAAAGAAAAGAACCTCCCTTTGATACCACATTGTAATGTCCCGGTCCCGGGTGCCACGCAACGGGTGCCCCGAGCCCGGTTCACCACGTGACCTCAAGCGCATTTCCCCAAACACCAGAGGCTGCTGACTAGCAGCGAGGGCCCAGGTCTGATAGTGGGGAAACTATGCCCTCATTTGTCAAAGTGTAGCATAGCAGAAAACCAAAATAAACATAGAACAACAGTGGAAGTAGTAAACACACACAACTGAAATAAACTACAGCAGTGGATATAACCAACCGTATATGAATGATGATGTTATATGTTTCAAATTCTAATAAAACAGCCAGAACATGTTAAACATCACTGTGATACAACCAGAAGCAAAGTAAAACAAAACTAGTAAAATGTTGGCAGCGGCATCGCGAACCTAGGCTCGGTCCCATGCCCTCTTACTCCACAGCAATAGTCAAGTACCTGTATAGGGAATCTTGACCATATCCACACCTGAAGAAACGTAATCACTTTGGGCCGAAAATCATTACCCAAATAGGGTGTGAGAAATATATCTCAGTAGGCACCCACCAAAGACCCGTGCCCAACTGTGTGTAAGCATGCAACAACAGTGTGAAATAGTAAAATGCAATAAAGTAAGCAATAATCAAATGTAACTAACATAAGAATTAAATTTCCATTTTATTATTCATTTAATTTATTTAATTTAGTATCATTCTGTGCTCAACAGTACCACCCCCTCAGGGTAACCAGTATCTCACCCTCAGGCTAATATAGTGAACCACACCCTCATGCTATACAGAATCTCTCCCTCAGGCATTGTAATAGAATTCTCACCCTCTGGCATACAAAGTGTCACCCTCAGGCACAGAAGTCAAGCCCTCAGGCATGAAAGGTTACCCTCAGGCGGAATAACGATAGCCCTCGGGCTAATACAGTCATGCCCTCAAGCTAATATAGTCATGCCCTCAGGCTAATATAGTCACGCCCTCATTCTAAACAGGTAACCGGGCCATGCCCAACATATAAAAATGCAGTAAACAAGAAATTCCTCTCAAGGAAATTCTATAGATACTACATTTAAGGCATAGCATCGGGTATCCTGGCCAAACGGCTAAACAGAGGAACACACCCCTTGGGATGGTCCTGGATCCAAGAAATGATCCCAAATATCATTTTATTATCACCATTTAATCACCTATGCAATTATAGGCATTAAATATAGCAATGGACTCAGCAACACGATACCCCAACATGTGTTTGTGGCACGAAAATGCACAAAAACGGATGACAGTTGGAAAATAAACACCAAGACACCTACCTTATGTGGCAACGAACACTATACCCGAACGCCGGCTCCAAAAATTCCCATGAATGTCGTAGATCTGACGAAGAACAAATCCCATTCAAACGTAAATAATGTACGTTGGGAGAAGAATTGGAATGAACGATACCAGGAGGAGGAAGTGCTTACTCATGCGGTTCCAACGAGATCGTCCAAAGCCGAATCAGATTCCAAACGAACTCCCGGTGGATCCTCAAAGGTTCGACCTCCTCCTTTGGCTCCAAAATGGCTCAAATGACTCCTATTCCAAATGAGGAGCCTACTGCATGTTTTAATCCCAAAAAACAAAGTACACAGCATGTACTTCAAAGTACACGGCATGTACTCTATTCATTTAACTGTTCATTTGGCTGCACCGCCACACTGTTCATCTGCCGACAAGAGTAAAAGACATGTACTCCCAAGTACACGGCTTGTACTTCCGCCCAGCTAGTGATGATTCAACTTCCTTACTTTTTAAGCTGTCGACTGACTACATGGCGTGTAAAGGACCACTACACGGCGTGTAGTCGGTTCTTACACCCTTTGTTGCCGGCGCGGCTACACGCCCTGTGTACTTATCCCAACCTGGCCAAAAGTAACGACATGTGGAAAAGTACACGGCGTTTAGTTTCAAAATTTATCATTCTTTTCCATTTTCCATATTTTTCTCAAAAACACCTAAGGAAAAAGAAAAGAAGAAACTCGTACCTCAATGATATGAACCGAGTTCTTATAATAATCTTACCTATTAATTCCTTAATAGGGAGTGTGATGATGACGCATTATTCTTTAATGGAAACAGATGTGCCTCTCCATGTTTCTGGTAGATATCATAATATCCTCATAATTTGTTCCTTTGCTGGAACAGCCTTTCCAAAAGAGCTCATATTATTGATAATCTCATTAAACATGAGATACATATCATAAATAGGTTCATCAGGCTTCATTTAAAAGTTATCATATTAAATAGTATTCGTATTTATTCTCATTTCATTAACGTTGGTTGTTCCTTCATGAGAAACACTCAAATTATCCCATATTTCATAGGAAGTTTTACAAGAAGATATTCTATTAAACTCTTCATCTCCTAAATCACAATACATGGCATTCATATATTTACAATTATTATTGTAATAATTCTTTGTTGGTTCATCCCAATTTGTTCTTTCAGTTTCTAGAATTTTATATCGTGACTCTATAATATTAAAAATATGAAAACCCATACTTTTCAGATGAATTTTCATCTTAATTTTCCACTAGGCATAGTTTGTACCATTAACAAGAGGTGGCTTGTTAGTAGCATCACCTTCTTATCTATTGTCAATATCTAGATTTTAGAAAATATATTAAAGAGAGAAAATTTAGAACTAACATAAATTTAAGATCTTTTAAAATGCAACTAAAATCACAGTTGAAAAATAGAATGTTTTGAAAAATTTTATTAATAAAAACAACAATCTGATACAAAATGTTGGTCGGAGTGGATAATCAAGTGGGGTGGTTAATTGAAATCCAATATAAATTTCTGTTAAAAATATATCTCTTAATATTCATATATTTAAAAACAAAGTTAAAATTTAGTGAATTCATACAGATTGTAAATGTTGAATTAGTTTCTCAAAGATTGATTAGGTCTCAGTGAATTTATTATGAAGATTAAATTGACTTTGGAAATTAAATTACTGGTTTACAATAGGTATAAACACTTTCTAATTTCACTATCAATATAACTTTAAAACAAATTATATTTCAAAGTAGTTAGCAGTGGAATATGAAATATATAGTATACTTATGACATAAAGTAAAATGCATAGTAGATGTAACCAAGAGGTTTAGTCTCAATCTAAGACTTTGTCCTCTAAAAAAATTTATATAAATTGATAAACACCTTGGATCGGGGTAAACAAAAGTGCAGAGACTGTTGAGACCTCTACCACAATTCTACAAGGGAAAACAAAAAACAGCTCACAACTTTCCAGGTCTTACTCGACCTATACCACTATCCAAAGAGGGATACAAGGGAGTTATAGAGTTTTAATGAGGATATAAGAATCCTCCAGCTTAGATAAGGATATAGTGTGTGTGTAAAATAAACAGGGTACACACACTCGTCGAAATGTAAATAAAATAATCCCAAGATTAAGTATGAATGAGTTTAGAAAATCATTAGTGATTGGCAGTGCAGCTCTAGACTTGTTTGATTGGTTAGAAAATCTTCTGATTCCTTCTATGTTTTTTTTATAAAAAATATGGTGTCAATTTATTCCTTGGTTTTCATGTTCAGCTTATCAGCATGAGTTCAAGAAGTGTTTGTTGTAGTTCTTCACTCAAGATGCTGCTTGTGTTCTCCTCTTGAAATGATTTTCTTTGTGTATGTCTCGTGTTCTTAGATTATGGATGTAGTCTTTCCATGTGGGCCACTTTTCAGTTCTAGCCTCACACATCAAGAACCTTATTAGTTTCCTTTTTGATGATCTTCCTGTATTCACTCTCTCTTCCAGCTAGATCTTTATCTTCCCTTTTATAGCTTCTAGCTCTGGAAAACAGGAATGATTAGCTTTTGCATGTGTACTAGGTATCGTTCCCTGACATGCCAACAGATATCATTAAAAAACATTAACTATATTAAAAACAAAAAATGTTACTGTTAGCTTCATAAATAAATAATATTGAGAGTGTAGGGTTTGACTGGTCAATATTTCCTTAGTAGCCTTCTGCCAAGTGTAACGGTGGGCTTTGTAGCAGTGACCTTCTGTCAACAACTCTTGGTCTATTGGTAGCTCTTTGATCATGTATCGGTAGCTCCTTGCATCGGTATCTATTTGAACCTGTATCAATAGCTCCTTGCATCGGTAGCTGTTTGAACTTGTATCGATTACTCCTTGCATCAGTAGATGTTTGAAATTGTATCGGTAGCTCCTTGCATTGGAAGTTGTTTGAAATTGTATCGGTAGCTTCATTCTGTATCGGTGACTCTGTATATTCGTTGCTCTTGATCTATCGGTTTCTTTTCTTTGAATCGGTAGCTTCATTCTATATTGGTGACTCTGTATATCAGTAGGTCTTGATCTATTAGTACCTTTGCTTTGTATCAGTAGCTTCATTCTGTATCGGTGACACTGTATATCGGTAGCTCTTGATCTATCGGTAGGTCTGCTTTGTATCGGTAGCATCATTCTGTATCAGTAGATATACTAACACTTGTCTGTTTTATGGAAAACATATCCGATTGGGTTATAATTACTTTAAAACTTATAAAAACAAAGATAAACATTGATTAACATATTTCAAGGATTATTTTAATAATATTATTAGATAGAATGTCATATACTGAGTGAATTGGAATATATAAAAAACATTAATTGGGATTTTCATGGTATGTGAAAGCATAGTTGGGATTATCAAAACAGGTTAGGTCAACTACTATTTTGAATTAAAATTCATTTTTTAACCATTCGTTAAAAATGATCCTATACATTAAAACGCCAAAATATTATAATAAACATTGTAATTATATTTTTTTAAAAGAAATTAATTTAATTTTACTCATTTAATCTACAAAGGTTCCAAAAATTTTATTTAAAATGGTTTTGAGGATAAAAGGACGTAGAACTACCATTAAAAAAATTTACCATTAAAAGCTTAAAATTTAGGGTTTTCATGTCTTATGTCTATAAAATATATTTGATGAATATCAACAATATTTTATTTAATATATAACATATATATTAATATCACTCACTAATTTGATTTATTATGGTATGAAATCATTGTTTCCATAATATTAATAATATTTCCATTTATATTCAATTTGTTCTCATATTATTTCTATTTAATTGGTAACCAATGAATTCATCATATATCTGTGTAAATCATATTTATTAATACACTACTAGAAAAAATCCCTATACCCAGGGTTCTTCCCGTAATCATGATCATAGGTCACCCCTATACCCATGGTTTTTGAAAACACTGGGTATATGGGTAACCTGGAAACCTATACCAACGGTTTTGGAAAAAACTGAGCATATTGGTTTTTTTGAAGACATATTCCCATATTTATCCATAACCGTTGGAAAAAATATATCTATACACACGGTTCTGGTCGAAAATTTGAGAATGTCTATTTTTTTCACGATCTATACCCACAGTTTTGGCTAAACTGTGGTTATAGGGTTCTTTCTTCAAGGACCTATACCCACAGTTTTGTGAAACCATGGGTATGGCTTTCTCACATTGTTGTGGGGAATAAACATTTCTATGGACAAAAAAATGTTGTGAAAACTATACCCATGGTTTTGGTTAATATATTAATGTATATACAAATTAATAAACATAAAAATTGTGCAGGTTAGTTAGTTAAGCGTTGTTTGTATACTGTGTGGTATTAGGATAGAATCCCCATTCCTATTTTTTTATAATATATCATGTGTTATTAATATATGAATATATATATATATATAAGTTTAAAGATATGTGAGTTTTCTCGGTTGGTAATGTGTTTGGATCAAATGTTAACAATGCAGGTTCAAACCCTGCACATGATTTTTTCTAATATAGACATGAATTAATATATATAAATATATATATATATATATATATACACATAACATAAATTTGTAGATATTGATTGGTTTGGGGACGCGATTGTGAGATGTATGTCGCAGGTTCAATACTACACGATAAATATTTTGACTACTTATTCCCATGGTTTTAGAACTGTGGGTATTATGCCTTGACAGCATGGCAATGGGTGTGACATGGTGGAAACAAAAACATATACCCATGGTTTTCCAAACTGTGGGTGATGGTTGGGGACCTATCCAGATGCCTTGATTTCCCCAAGGTTCCCAAAACTGTGGGTATAGGCTATACCCATGGTTTTGAACTCTGGCTATAGATCACATTTCCAGAAGTGATAAATTATTTAACATTATTCATAAAAACTAATATGATGTTCTAGGTTATATATTATTACAATAAATAATAAAATTTTAATAATATATAATATTTTTGTAAACCATGGTAATTCATGATACACAAGACATCGAGGAAACTCATTATTATGTGTAAAGAATTCCAACAATAGTATTCTATGTAAGGAAAGATAAAATTCATGTTTTGCATAATTAATTATTAACATTGTTTTACATATAGTGTATGCAAAAAAGAGTTCTTTAATATATAAAATCAAATATTATCTAAGTTGTGTGGAATTAAAATTATAAAAAGGACTAAAATAATTTGAAAAAAATAATTCACAAAATTTAGTGTGTTATATAACCTATGGAAAATAAATAGTTTTCATAAGCATTTAATCATTTAATCTTATCATAACCAATGGAAAATAAATGGGTTTAATAAATATATTTCCCAAAAAATAAAACCAAAAAGATAAATATTAATAATCATACCATTAGTTCATATCCCTTATAAATATTGTGTAACTTCAAAGGATTAAATGTTATATTTAAAATAATTTTAAAAAACCACATGGAACATTTTTTGGAGGAAGATAACCTTTTCACATTCAATTTTGTTTTTAAAATATAAAAATTTCTATACTAAAAATGAAATATTCTTATTTACAATTAAATTTTAAATACTATAATGGATGTTATAAATCACTGAGCTATCCAGATGGTGGGACATATCATTGATGTCATAAATGATATGATCGATATTCTAATTACATTTTTGGTAAAAATGAAAAAGAGACATGTTCATAAAACTACAAGAATATTCATTTCAAAAACCTATAAAATATAATATTTTGGTAAAAATATCCCCAAATAGTCATTTATGCATTTTAAAATCATTGTTTAACATATTTATAGAGTACAAGGGCGTAGAATAAGGAGGATTTTTGACTGAAGAGATTAATAAAGTCAATTTTTCCTTCAAACATGCCTTTGGGATATTTTGGTAATAAATTGAAGAAAATTAAATGGAGATATGTATTCTACATAAATAACCTTAGAAAAATTTGATTCTTGAATTTATTAAGAGGTATATCATAATATTTTGTCATTAGAACCATAAAAATAAATAATCTAGATAAACAATTATATTGTGACAAAAAAAACCATTACCACATTGGTAACTTTTGAATAATAATCCTCATGATTAATGAATCCTCATATAGGTATTTAAATAAATAAAAGACACATAATAAGTGTTATAAAATAAATTTTTTTGGGAAGTATAAACACCACATAAAAAACATTCTGTATATGGCATTTACCCCTCAAAATTAAAAGTGAGACAAAACTCCTTAAATACATTGGTAAATTTTGAAAGATAAGAACCATTAAATTATAAAATACAATAAAACATTAAATATAATAAAAATAAAAATATTAATTATATGACATTTCAAAGGGAAATTATATACACCACACAAAAGAAATGAGTGGTGAATATAGATTATGTCTCCCAAAATTAAAAGAAAGACTACAAATCCCTTTCCAAAAGTATCAAATTTATTTGTAAATGTTAGGACCCACTATAAAATAAAAAATAGGATTATGAAATATATATTAAAAAACAAAATTTATATATATCATAAATAATATGGAAAACTTATTATAATGTATTCCCATATTTAACAATTCCCTGTTAATGTCACATATCTAGTAATATCTGTTTCAATTTTCATGTTTATTTTTGTTTTCTATTTTCGGAAATTTTATATAGATCATGGTTTTATATTGTCCATAAGTTCAGGCATGATATAAATAATATATATATACATAAGTATGATTACAGAGTAATCTATTAATGATAGATCTGGAAAATAAATTATACCATTTATTGAAATTCTAGACCATACATACACGTAAACACTATTTCACATTGTTTTGGGACGCGGTGGTCCGCCACACACATGACTGATGTTACCATATTTTCATATAATGGAAGGTTAGAAGGTATATGTGTTTATATATTTATAGAAGAATAATTATGTTATTAATATAAAATATATAATATTAATCTATCATCATATCCTTTAATGAGGGGTGGTCATAGAAAATGAAATATATCTATTTGTGAGGTGGCAGCCAACCGTAGACATGATCAACAGTTTAGTTTCCTAGTCGATGGAAGAGGCGATGGATATAGGTTTTCACATAAAAATAATATCACCTAATTATATGTTCTATAAATGTTTTATTATTTTTAAATTATTATGTTATTAATTAATGTTGTAGGGGAAGCAGTAAAATGAAAGATCATAGTGAAGACAATCATCTTGACTAATAAAAAACTTGTTTAGGTATCTAATTAAGTATCATAAGGATAGTATTTTGGAACAAAAAAAAATTCTAGAATATATAATAGGATTTTTCGGAAATATTTTCATAGTTTTTGGTCAACCCAATGGGATTATGAAGTGGGAATATGTTTGGGGAATAAGCGTTCTTTTAAAATTGACGTTGAGTGGTGGTTAATTAAATTTAAAAAACTATTCAATAATGAAAAGTATCCCTAACTAATTGTTCCTTTTTAATTGATCAATAATTTATTTGGGGGATACTATGAATGATCCACAAAACCAAAATATTATACAAAATTCTACATGTCATTATTTTTCCTTTATGTCTACTTACATTTACCATTTTCATTTTCTCCACGTAAACTAATATTTTTTAGTTTAACTAGGTGATTTATTACATAATAATAATAATAAAATTATCCTTAATATATAATAAGTTCCAAATATTTATAAAACATTATTCTCATTTATTAAATAAAAATTCCTTATGTGAGGAACGTTAATTTTAACACCAGGGCATGTAAAGAAAAAGTCCCCATTTTATCATTAATCATGATAATTAAAATTTATTATCATTAATATTAATTAATACAAAAACAATGTTTAATTTATAATATAATATTAATTATTATGATTCCAAATAATTAATCTATTTTACAAATTTCACTTCACATAAGTAGAATGATTTAATTTAAAATTAAACCCACTGATATGTTGAACAACGCAATTTTCCAATGAATATATTTTCATAAGTGTATAACGTTTTAATATAAAAACTCAATATCAAATTTATTAAAATGGACTTTATTTGATTAATAAAAATATTATTTAATAATCTAAACGTTAAAATATATATTAAAATTAAATTTATCTTGTAAAGGATTGAAATAAAATGATTTTTTTTATAAAAGTAGGTTTTTACTAATCATCAAAAAATTGATTTTTAGAAAATTATGAAAAATTTAAAATAAAATGATAATTTTTAAATGCTGATTTCTGAAATTGATGGTTATTTTTACAAATAAATTTTATAAATTTTTCAAAAATTTCATTTTTAATATTGTTTTAAAAAAAATCATTTTTGGGGAGAATATATTTTTAAAGAATATAAAGTCTATAATAAAAATTAATTAATAGTTTATAAGTATATATTCATTATATAAAAACATTATAATAATTTTTTAAAATGAGTTCTTATTTATTAATACCTTCAAATTTAATGGATATGTTAATATGGTAATCTTTAAATAAAATATCATTAACAGTATTCTTCAGTTTCCTTAAAACTCAGTATCTTGGGTAACATAAGTGTTACATGGGAAATTCTTTTTTTTGGAGATGCCCAAAAAAATTTATGAGGGTGTTTTAATGGTGTGTACAATCCTTCACAGCAGGTCCAACATTTTGTTTCCTAACAAGTTTAGAATAATCATTTCTTCGTGCATGGTTGTGGGTGACTGATTCTAACTACACAATCATTTGCATCGCGTTTACCATATTTATCTCTAGCTAAACCACCCAATGGATCCAAAATCTAAAATATTCCACGGGAAGTTTTTACAATGGTGGGTGTAATTTTGGGGATTCAGACCAAAATAGACTTAGGAACTCACTTTGGGTGAGAGAATGAGAGGTTGGGTTCATAACACCATTTAGGGGGGGATTATTTCCTAAAGTGGGTATCTATTATATATTGATGATATTTTCATGAAATCCTTCCCAGAACTTGATATTATAGCACTTACACCTATTTCAAAAAAAATTTAAGACCATGTATTGATAAGAGAATCATTCAAAATATCACAGGTTCTCTATAATTCTATTATTTATTTATGATGCTTTATTTTTTATCCATGTATAAGAAATATAGAGTTTATTTTTCATATATGGATTCATTTTGTGTCTCGGAGATGGGATTGAAAGCCTATGAGGGATCCAATGATCTTATAAGAACTGGAACCAAAACCCACACGGTTCATTAAACATAGTTTAAGTTCATATTACTGCACTAATCCATGCAGTTTAACATCAATCATTTAGGAAATAAATATAGTGATTATAAATAAATAATGCATCCTATGTATCATTTTAAGATACGAATTAGAGTCTATATCGCTTTTTTGTTATGATTTATGTGACAACAGAGGCTTTGAATGGTACATATGAATATAAGGCCACCTTGAATTTCCTCATCAAGAATTTTTTCCTTTGAGTGTTGACATGCATCCCAATGTTTGTCATAAACATGGGGCATCCTCACTGTTTTATTGGTAAAATCATAACTAGTCTTTAACATCATGTGAGTCATGATCAGTGTGATAAAAAAGAGATATTAAAATGTCTTACACATTTCATGATAATATATTTGAGAACTGATTATATTTTATGCTTTTCTATTGATAGGTATGATTTCTAGTCAAATTAAGGATATGGTATGATGGTAAGCCCATAAGACGGTGTCATATGTCTCTTGTTTATAAATATTAATAGATTCATTATGTTTTGAGTCATCCCCAACCCATTTATGGGTTTGAGGTATATGTGGGAATGGTCAAGGATTCTACATAAAATGACTCCTATATATGAGAAAACTTATCTTCCTCCAACAGAAAATGAAATATGGTATAATCATGATATAATTTAGTTTCATTTGTCATGTATATCTTGGATAAGATGACAGTTACACTAATGTGGATTCAAATTAGACCCAAGATGTTAGGGAGGTGTCTAACATGTCATTGATATAGAATGAATCAGAGTTCTTGTAGTTCAGTTCACACTAAAACGATAATGGGTTTGGTTTATTATTCCCACTCAGAGACATTGTTGTTGTCCTTGAGGTTTTAGGAATTCCAAATACTTATACTCATAAAGATTAACTTATTTATACTAATTATCATCTTTTTAACATATAAAGAGAGTTAGAGACCACGAAAGTTCTTTTGGATATACCTAGTTTGACATTGAGGTCCTATCCAAGGGAAGGACATATATAGTGTCTCAAGAGTTCAAATCCCTAACCAATTTTGGAAAATTGACATATAAAGGGGGTATGCTTACAAGGGTCCATGTACAGGTGTTCACATGGTATATGTCGGAGTGTGCCTATCAGATAGATTTCACTAGTCCTAGGGGAACTTCTAGACATGCCTGGAATATTCTTTAGAAATGAATTTGTTTTTTGTCTGGATCAACATAAACATCCATGTATGCATTACTGACATATCACAGATGAATCACATACTCGAAGATCACATGTCAAATATTTTTCACAAGATCAACGTTGAAGTGTCAATTTCATTTCACATAATCAAAGAAGAAATGTCTAGGGTCTTTCACACGGCTGGATGACTAATCATAGATGTATTCAAATGATCCAAGAGGACATGCCTAGAATCATTCTAATTATCAAATTGGATATGTCAAAGATGATCCACATAATAAAATAATACATATCTAGTGTCTTACAGATGATCAAAGATGATGTGTTTATTCTTATTACAAAATCAAAGTAGACATGTCCCAATTATTTGGAGATATCAATGCAGACATGTCTATGATTATCCTCATAAAAAAGATAACATGTACAGTGTTTTATGCATGATCGAAGTAGATATGTCAATGTCCTTCCACATGACCAACTAAATTTTCATGATTATGTTCATATTATCAAAATGAATTTCATGTGGGGGTTTTCATGGAAATTATGACATTTTAATAGTAAATAACATGAAAATTATTAAAAGATTATAACTTTTCATGAGATCAACGTAACACCCCGAGATTTTATGAAAAATATTCTTTTTAATTTTATTGATGTATTTTGTTATACACTACCCCAAAAGGAGATTTCGCTACAGGAATCCCTAAGTTGGCTTGCATTACATGCAATCTCGACCTTCCAGGATAGCGTGTGTTGTACGCAATACCGAGTTTCACTAAACAACAATATGTTATATAAACTAGCCGTTATGAATAGTAATACCAACATTTTAAAATTTCATAAATTTTATCATTCGAAATGGACTTTATTTTTGGATTCGGAATATCGAAACTAGCCTAGGGTGAATTTTTGGTATTTTTCTGAAAACTTTCAGTTTTTGATGAATAGTGAAAACACAAGGTTACTATTTAAAAACTGAAGTTTTATTTAAATAATTATTTATATTATTTAAATTTATTTTAGTTCAAAATTGATACAAAATACCTATATAAGTTCAATGTAATTCATTGGACTCATTTTATAATAATTTTAGCTATATAAAAACTTTATTGATCTTTTCACCGTCTTTTACCAACCTCTTAGGAGAATTTGGAAATTCAAATAAAACTTAATTTTACCGCTTCTGTGAGTGGAATTTCAAAAATCCGAGAGACACGATTAATATCAAGGACTAAAATGTGGTTCAATGAGATGAAAATAATTTTTGGTGAATAGTAACTTTTTACTTTTATTTATCAGGGTTAAAAGTAAATAGGGTAATTAAGGGTAAAAAAGATATTATTATTACCCTAACACATGTCCTAATTCTATTAGATAAGTGTAATTCCACCAAAACAACATTAGTAATAAAATATGACCATTTAGGTCCACTTGGATTAGATTATGACATTATTATTATTTTATTTAGAGAAGGGTTAAAATAGTTAAAATCAATGTTTAATAACTAAATCATTTTTCATATAGGGTTATACATAAGATAAATTCGACTAAAAATATTCATTAGAAATATAAAAATATTTCATACATAATGGTATTTTAATAATAATTTTTATACATTAAATAATTTAGTTTATTTATTACACCATGATGATGTAGCAATTACCTTATTAATGAAATATTAACAGAATTGATGTTATAAATACCCAAATAACTATAATTTTAGACTTTTTATGAATTACACTAATATTATAGGTTAATATTTAATTTTAGTATTGTTTTAATTAACTTTGTTCGAACTAAATATGATGTTATGATTTTCACAAAAATCAATTACCAAATAGTGTCAAAATTGACATAAAATATTTTTTAAAAAACTATTATATTATTAATTGTTATTTTATTCCTAAAAATGTACGGTTCGTCCAAATGACTTAGATAATGATATATATATTAATAATGAACCACTTGGGGTTCGTTTGTCTTCTTATAGTCAGTTTATTAACCATATAGTGTAAGAAAACAAAAAGACACAATAAAATTTAATTTATTTAACTTAGAGTTAAATCTAAATGATAAGGTTAAAATTGTAACCTAAACTTGTCTAAAAGCTATTGGCTAAGAGGATTTCGATCCATCCCCACGTTATCAATAAAATAAATCAATTTTGAGCTATTATAAAATGAATATGAATTTATTATAAAATAATATTTTAGGTTTTTTCAAACGTTCCCCTCTCCTCCATTATAAAAATGGCACCCCTTCCCTCTTCTCTTTACACCCTTTTGATCCATGATGCTCGGCCAACCCTGCGCATTTCCCTTCTAAAATTCCCTAGAAACATTTTGGAGATTATATTATTCTCAAAAGACCAACTCTACTTCTTTACGAGAAGGCTTAAAGGAGGTACGTTGAAGAAGAGGTAATCTCTTCTTTCGATTCTCTCAAATTTCATTATTCTTCAACTTCTTCTTATTTAGTTGTTTCATTATACAATAAAAACATAAGTATCACTAATATACTTATATGTTATTATTAATATAAAAAAACCCTAGTTCACCTTCTATCCATCCCACGGAAAATGAAATCACCCCGTGTGTGTACGTTCGAAATACCGTATCCACGCCGTTGTGTAATCAGTTTTTCCACCACCACCATACATGGATGGGTATAATGGTTTAAATAAATAACGATATATGGTTATTTTAAAGTGATATTTATTATTTAATATTATAAATACACTTCAATAAAATTCAATGATCATGGGAATGATATCATCGCTCATGTGTACGTACGAACTACCGTCTCCATGAACGCGATGAGATTCATTTTCCATGATTAACAATTCAAGAATTATTATAAATTATATATAATGAATAATAGTAAAATATATGACATAATAATGATACTTTATTTATGTATATATATATTTATTTCATCTACTTAATTCCATTCAATTTAATAAGGAAACGAAAACACCGTTCATGCGTACGTTCGACCTACCGTCTCCATGAACGGTGTATTTCATTCTATTTATCGATATGTAATGTATATATGTATATTCTGAATATATATTATATATAAATCATTTTTTACATTCTAGAATTATTTACATCAGGATATAAGTAATAATATCATGAACAACAATTCGAAACACGTACAATAAATGAAATGATTTTAACCAAATCGGTGCTTTTACATCGAATTTACAAAAGAACAGGTAATATAAAGTCATAAGTAAACTATATATGATATTATAACAATAATTATGATTCTTTAATAATTCAATAACATTATTTAAATCATTATTCATGAGGATCATATACATACGAGGCATATCAAACATAAGGTAAGGGATAATTTTGTAAGCTCATTTTTATCTGAGATGGCTTATATGTAAGTATTTACTGGGGTTGTATTTTTCATCAATCTCCATAAAAAAATTTTCATAAAGTGTTTAATATTCTTCCATGTATGTTTTAAATTCATGTTTACCCCCTCTTTACTTTTACTTTGTGTTATGGAAGGAATCATGTTTTTCATTACCACACGTGGTACTTTTTTACAATTTCGTTAAAAGAACGAGGAAAATGTTTTTTTAACTTATAAGAAATGAATGGTTCTTTATGGTTTTATAATGCCTTATTTTATTGATGTTTAATATAAAATATTTCGTGACTCTATTCAGAAAAATCCTTTTCTTTTAAAAATTCATGGCATTTTGTGAAAAGAAAATTATTTTGAAGAAGAATGGATATTTTCTTAATGAATTAATTTCAAATGTTTTTTCAGAACTATTTTCCATGTAAGATGAAATTATTTCATATGTGTATGTTTCAATCATAATGTATCTATTATTTACATGGTTTCACTTTTCTTATGGTGAAATGATGTCCATTTGTTTTATATGGATTATGTTATGATGGGATTATGTTTATGAAACCCATTTTATTCTTTGGGTTATGATAAATGATTTATGTTTATGTTGTGGCACAAGTAAGAATGATTTCATTATGAGATGGGTGGGACCTATATCTTCCTCTAATTCACTGGGAAATGATTTATATCTCATGATATAGGCATGGCAAGAACGGTAAGTTAATCTGGTTCAGTGATACAGGGCTGGAATGAGATGTGAACTCGATTCAAAATGGGACATTGTCCACTAAGATGGTCTTGGTAGCAATGTGTTGGCTACTATGCAAAACATAACAAGTGCTGACTGGTTTCTACAATTACAAAATTTATTCCCATGCTATTTTATCAATATTGATGTTCCTTTATGATATATTCCTTACGTACTTCCAATATCTATGTCTTTGCTCAAGATTTTGATTTTAAGATTTTATGTTCAAGCTTTTTCATTAAAATGTTTATGGATTGCATTATGTTCTATATGCTTACCATTACTGAGAATTTGAGCTCACCCTTTATATGTTCTCTTTTCCCCAGGATTTAAAGAATGGTTTTAGGTAAAAAAACAAAAGGGGAAGATCTTTATGGGAGATGTTGAAGATCTTTCACCACGATTAGAAGATTATTCTCTGAGATTCCAAAGAAACTAAACTATTACTGTCCTTGTGTGTCTGTTTTCATTATGTATTAATTATTCCAAAAAATTAATGTAATTTCCATGTACGTCAAGCTTCGGAACTCTCACATTTGAGAATTGGATGAAGCATTGCTCTTGCCCAAGGGCTTCATGAGGAAATGGATGACACTGAGGATGGTGTTGTGTCCCACCCAGGGGGTGTAGCTGCACATGGAGTTCCCTGATAGGTATCATTCATAGTCCACTAGAAGTAATTCAATATTGTTATAGTTGGTATCATAGGAAAGGTTTGGTTAACCTTTGGAAACTAGGATGCGAAAATTTTAGTGAGATCCCTAGAGATATTTATAAGGTATGTCTAGGGATGCCCCTAAGGTTAAGTATAAGTATAGGTTATCGTCCTAAAATTATTGTAATGATATTATAATTAAATCTATGATGTTATATATTGAAGGTACTCCCCCTTTATTTTGATGTCTTCCTAGCATGATTTTTGCCTCTCACACTATTATTTTTGGGTTTTAGACGATTTATGGAACCCGAAAGAACCATGTTGATCAATGTAATGGACAATTCTATGATTGTCCTCCAGATAAACCAAATGTGGTGGGATATGGAGTGAAAAATCATATTGTTATACATACACAGGCTATAAATCATTCTGAATTTCCAAATTATCAGAGAAGGGAACAATATTCTATTCAGTACTTCATGAGGCAACGTCTACCGACTTTCAATGGGTCTTCTAATCCACTTGTTCCTGAACAATGGAGCAATACCATTGAAAAGATATTTTCCATACTTCACTGTTCAATACATGAAAATGTCATTTTAGATGTTTACCATTTAGAAGGTGAAGCAGACCAGTGGTGGATGCTTATTAAGAATACAAGTCTCCAAGATGAAATTGAAACCATGGGATGGGATGAGTTCACGAACATGTTTTCGAGTAAGTACTTCCCTCGTATTCTTCGAACAAAGATGTAAATGGAGTTTTATGTGCTCTAGTAGAAGGATGATGAATCTGTTGGTATATACGAAGTGAATTATACAAGACTTTCAAGGTATGCATCTGGGATTATCATCCAACCTAAAATTAATGTCGATAAATTTTTCAATGGCTTAAAACTATGTCTTTGAAGAGAATTAGCTATGAGAGACTTTAGTAGCTATGATGAAATTGTACATTGTGATATCAAGGTAGAACTGGAAGTTTGTGTAACATATCCATCTCATGGTTTTGACAAGAAATGAAAGATGGAGTTCAAGGAGAAATCTCATAATAATGGTGAAAAGAAGATGAATGTTTCTTTATGCTCAAAGTGTGGAAAGATGCTTGGTGGAAATTGTCTTAAAGGGACTAGAAAATATATAAGTGTGTAAAAGAAGGACATCGAGAAGTTGAGTGTCTAAGTAATGGAAAAGGGTTACTAATGAGGTGAATAAATAAAATACTATAGAGAACGCACCACCAACACTTCAATGCATTAAGTACAAGGAAATGGCTCATTATTCTAATAAATTCCATAATCCAACGGTTAAAGATGATCAATGTGAGCAACAACATAAGGAAAAGGATAAAGGGAAGTCACATGTGATCACTATTTGTGATGTTTAGTATGATAATGATGTTGTGTAATGATTTAATGGTTATGTAATGGGATTTAAAAATAGTATTATGGAATCTCATTTATAGTATCATGGAATTTTGAAATATATGTGTATTGGTCCATTGTGGTTTTATATAAAAATATGGTACCGGTAACCATGAAAAGTGATTCAAATATTTTGGAAAGTAGATGATATGCACATAATTAAGGGATAAGGAGAAATTAAATTGTTTGATAGTATTCAGGAGCTCATGATTGATATAAGGACTATGTGATATCATAGTTTGAGTATATAAAATCATTGGGATTTTGGTATGTGGTAAGTGTTAACTTTTAACTGCATTCGTGTTTTCACTAAGGTTCAATGGGTATTCATTTTTCAAGATAATACATGATTAAGGCCTTTGAATGATTGGAATGTGACCAACAAGATATATCGTATGATATATGGGGGATAAATGATGGTATTCACGTACTTGTTATGTGACCTCTCAAATAATCATTTTCATTACACTATGAGATTGGACAAAAGTATTTTAGATAAGCTTAATGGTTGGAATGGATTAAGTGGGACATCAAATAGAATTGTTTAAGGCTAGAAATATTTTTCGATATTATTTATGGAATGTTATAATAATGTAGTTTTAGAAAAAGGACAACCTGTAGGACGGACGACAACCTGTCGCGTCGGACAAGGCTGTAGGAATCAAACCCACAAATGAAGTGTGACAGGGCTTTATCACCTACCACTGGCCTACAGGAAGTACCTGTATAGTATAAACTAGTTTTATTATATTAAGCAGTATGATATATGAAGTATAAGTCCATTTTCAGAACCATATATTATTAATCTCACTATAGATGGACTTATGTATTTTTGATAACTTTTTCTAACCTTTTGTTTGAGACAGATAGAATGACCCATCATTCTATCACATGATATGATAACACTTCACGAATGAAATATTCAACATCATTTCTATAAGAGATGAAGTGGAAATTTTCCAGGGAACGACCAACAGTGAGACTGTACCAAAATCAAGTAAGTATTTATTCCAATTCCAATTTCTTCAACATTAGGGAAATGATCTTGAAAACCAAAAATTTTGTCCTAGTGCCCTTATATCCGATAACTCAGATGGTACATTAGATCATCACAAATCTATGGCTTTGTGATTGTTTGATTTTTTCATATGAATATTCTCTACCACTCTCCATCAGATCATGATGGTTAGATTTCTCTTCCATATCCATATTTTCACGTATGTTCTTCTATGTGGAAACCCAATGATTAGTTAATTTGGTTAACCATTACGTTTCATAATTTATTTTTTAAAGATTGGTTTTGGTATTTCATTTTATGATGTTGGATTCTATTAAAGAATATTTTGAGTAGTAATCCATTTGTAACCCCAACGAATTTCAAGGGCGAAATACATTTTAAGGGGGGTAGAATGTAACACCCCAAGATTTTATGAAAAATATTAGTTTTAATTTTATTGATATCTCATGTTGTATGATACACCAAAAGTATATTCCACTACATGCATCCCGGACTTGGAATACATTAAACGCAATCACGACCTTCCATGATAGCGTCTGTTGTACTCAATACTGAGTTTCACTAAACAATGATATGATATATAAACTAGTCGTTATGAATATTAATACTGAATTTTTAAAATTTTATAAATTTTACCTATCGAAATGGACTTCATTTTTTGATTCAGAGTATCGAAATTATCCTAGGGTGAATTTTTGGTATTTTTCTGAAAACATTCAATTTTTGATGAATAGTAAAAACACTAGGTTACTATTTAAAACCCGACTTTTTTTTAAAATAATTATTTTTTTATTTAAATTTATTTTTGGTCAAAATTTATACATAATACCTATTTAAGTTCAATGTAATTCATTGGACTCATTTTATAATAATTTTAGATATATAAAAATTTTATTGAACTTTTCACTGTCTTTTACCCACCTCCTAGAAGAATTTAAAAATTCACATAAAACATAATTTTACCACTTCTGTGAGTGGAATTTCAAAAATCCAAGAAACACGGTTAATATCAAGGACTAAAATGTTGTTTAATGTGATGAAAATAATTTTTTCTGAATAATAACTTTTTACTTTTATTTACCGCGGTTAAAAGTAAATACGGTAATTAAGGGTAAAATGATATTATTATTACCCTAACACATTTCCTAATTCAATTGGATAAGTGTAATTAGACCAAAAACAACATTAGGAATTAAATATGACCATTTAGATTCACTTGGATTAGATTAGGACATTTATTATTAATTTATTTAAAGAAGGGTTAAAATATTTAAAATCAAAGTTTAATAACTAAATCATTTTTCATATAGGGTTATACATAAGCTAAATTCGACTATAAATATTCATTAGAAAGATAAAAATATTTACTACATAATGGTAATTTATTTATAATTTTTAGACATTAAATAATGTAATTTATTTATTACACAATGATGATGTAGTAATTACCTAATTAATGAAATATTAACAGAATTGATGTTATAAATACCCAAATAAAATTAATTTAAGACTTTTTATTATTTAAAATAATTTTATAGGTTAATATGACATGTTATTATTGATCTAATTAACTATTTGGGAACTAATATTGCTGTTATAATTTTTCAAAAAAATCAATTACCAAATAGTTTCAAAATTGTTATAAAATAGTTTTAAACAAAATATTATATTATTAATTGTTATTTTATTCATAAAAATCTATGTTTCATCCAAATTAAATAGATAAGTATATATATATTAATAATGAACCACTTTGGGTTCGTTTTTCATGTTATAGTATGTTTATAAACCATATCGTGCAAGAAAACAAGAAGACACGGTAAAAGATAAATTATTTAACTTATAGTTAAATCTAAATGATAAGGTTAAAATTGTAACCTAAACTTGTCTAAAATATATTTTTTGAGAGGATTTCGATCCATACACATATTATATTCGAAATAAAATAATTTTGAGCTATTATTAACCGAATATGACTTTATTATAAAAGGATATTTTATGTTTTTTCAAAGGTGCCCCTCTCCTCTGTTATAAAAAGGGAACCCCTTCCCTCTTCTCATCACACCATTTTTATCCTTTAAAATCTTCCAACCCCTGCCCATTTCTCCTCTCCACTTACCTAGAAACATTCTGTAGTTTCTGGTCTTCTCAAAAGTCCAACTCTACTACCTTAAGAGAAGGTTTAAAGGAGGCGCATCGAAGAAGAGGAAATCTATTCTTTCGATTCTCTCAAGTTTCATTCTTCTTATAATTATTCTTATTTAGTGGTTTTATTATAAAGTAATAACATTAGTAACAATAATATACTGATATTTTATTATTAATATTAAGCAACCCTATTTCACCTTCTATCCATCCTAAGGAAAATGAAATCACCACGCGTTCGTACGTATAGAATACCATCTCCACGCCGTGGTGTAATCGGTTTTTCCACCACCAAATTATATGGATGAGTATAATAGTGTAAATAAATAACTATATATGTTTATTGTAAAGTGATATTGATTATTTAATATTATACATACACTTCAATAAAATTCAACGATCATGGGAATGATATCATCGATCGTGCGTACGTATGGACTACAGTCTCCACGAATACGATGAGATTCCTTTTACATAATTAACCATTCAAGTATGATTATAAAGTAGATATAACGAATAATAAAAAAAATATGACAAAATAATGATATTTTATTTATTTATATATATTTATTTCATCTTCTTAATTCCATTCAATTCAATAAGGAAACGAAAACAGTGTTCATGCGTACGTACGGCCTACCATCTCTATGAACGGTGTATTTCATTCCATTTATCGATCTATCATGTATATATGTATATTATGAATATATAATATATATAAGTCATGTTTTACATTCTGGAAATAAGTAAATCAGGATATATGTAATAATATCAAGAACAATAAGTCGAAACACGTACAATAAATGAAACGATTTTACCCAAATCGCTGCTTTTACATCGAATTTACAAAAGAACCGGTAATATAAAGTCATAAGTAATCTATATATGATATCATAACAATGGATATGATTATTTAATAAGTCTATAACATTATGTAAATCATTATATAGGTGGTTTGGATACATACGAGGCATATCAGACATAAGGTAAGTGATAATTTTGTAATCTCATTTGTATCCATGATTGCTTATACGTAAGTATTTACTAGAGTTATATTTTTAATCCATGTCCATAAAAATGTTTTCATAAGGATTTTTATATTATTCAATGTATGTTTTAAATTCATTTTTACCCATCTTGACTTTTACTTTGTGTTATGGGAGGAATCTTGTTTTTGTTTACCATACGTGGTACTTTTTGACTTTTTCGTTAAATGTACGAAGAGAATGTTTTTTTAACTTATACGACATGAATGGAATTTTATGTTTTTATAACTCCATATTTTCATGAAATTTAATCAACAATATTTCATGAATATTATCAACAAAATCATTTTCTTTTAAAATTTCATGGAATTTTGTGAAAAGTAAATGATTTTGAAGAAGAAAATATATATTCCTCAAGAATTCATTTCAAATGTTTTATCAAAAACCATTTTCCATCTAAGAAGAAATTATTTCATATGTGTATGTTTCATGTATAATGTATCTATTATTTAAATTGATTCAATTTTCTAATGATGAAAAGATATCCATTTGTTTTTTATGGATTATGTTAGATGGCATGATGTTTATGAAACCCATTTTAATCATTGGGTTATTATGAATGATTTATGTTTATGTTGTGACACAAGTAAGAATGAGTTTATTATGAGATGGGTGGGACCTATATCTCCATCCAATGAATTGTGTCAGGATTTATATCTCATGAGATAGACATGGATGGAACGGTAAGTTAATCGGGTTCAGTGATACAGGACTTGAACGAGGAGTGAACTCGATTCAGAAAGGGACTTTTTCCATTAAGATGGTCCGAGCAGCAATGTCTTGGATACTATGGAAATTATAAAAAATTCTGAATGGTTTCCACAATTACATTATTTATTCCAATGCTATTTTATCAATATTGATGTTTCGTTTATGATATTTGCCTTATGTACTTTCAAGATTCTTGTCATTGCTCAAGATTTTGATGTTTATATTTTATGTTCATGCTTTTTCATTCAAATGTTTATAAATTGTTCTATGTTCTCTATGCTTACCCTTACTGAGAATTTGATATCACCCTTTATAGGTTTTTCCCCGTGATTTAAAGAATGGTACTAGGTACGAAAACAAAAGGTTAAGATCATTATGGGAGCTGTTGAAGATCTTTCACCACAATTAGAAGATTATTTTTTGAGTTTCCAAAGACACTAAACTATTACGGTCCTTGTGTGTCTTTTTTTGTTATCTATTAAGTATTCAGAAAAATTAATGTAATGTCCATGTACATCATGCTTAGGGTCTCAAAAATCAACATCTGTTTTCTATAGGATATTACCTAACAAACTAAATTATCCTTGGGTTTTCATATGACACTGTTATCATGTCAAGTGACTATCGCATGGAAATGGTGACATATTGAGGGTCTTTTTCTGGATAAAACTTAATTTTACAATTATTTTATTTATTTATCTGGCATGTTCAGTATCACGTAAAAATCGCGAGACTAGTGAAGAATCATATATTCACATGATGTTAATTTAATCTCATGGTGGGGTCTTTATAAAATATTTATAATCATACATATATCAAATTATTGGAGTTAGATATTCTAATGGATCATGATTCAGGTTCATACGAAGCAATTTATCTTCAAATAGGGGTCAATGTATATAGGTTTTCTTCATAAACAATCCAAGTCGAGTTTTTATAGATATGGAAGGTAATTTACATGGTTTATATTGTATAAAAATTGATTGTATATATTGAGTGAAAACCAATGATTGATTCGCATGAACCTCCAATGTTCATGTGATCACAGGATGTCTATGATGTCTCATGTTGGGAAAATAGTTATGAATGTGTGTGGAATATCAAGACCAATTAATTGAAAGATGATGACAGCATGAATTAGCGATTTTAACATATTCTTCGTGTATGCGATGTTTACAATACGGTTGGGAAATTCCAAGTGATATGCATGATCGAGTTCCAAGATTAAATTCTATAAGACCATTGGGGAATGAATCCATAAAATAAAAAAGGGGATATGTCAATGGGGTCCTATATGTTGAGAAAAAAACATATATAGAATCATTACACATATTGAGAATGATATTTTGTATGATAATTTGTTCCACATTTCATGGGGGATTCACATTATCAAGTGGTATATGTCTACGGTTGTGCACATTACCAATTTTAATAATAAGTATGTCACATGATTTTTAAATCATCATGTGGTTGTATGATACTATGGGTGTCAGGAAGAGAAAATATTTGATGGATATCAAATCAAATCTCATGATTACCAAGGGAATTACTCCAATGGAGGTTTCAGGATATTCCCTTATATTTCATTTATTAGTTTCCACTTCTCCCCCTTTTATCTTTCCTGTGTGTTTTTATGGGGTGGAAATATTTTATATAGGTGGATATGTCCATGGTTATTTTCTCCATTAGTTTTGAATGTGACACATGATTTATCTTAAGGCTACTGACATCCTCACATGAATGAAATTATGTGATCCCAATATGAATTTAGGTATTGACCTATTGGATGGAAATTGATGTGTCACATAACAGTGCTAAGGGTATCACAGGATATCAGGTTGTTCTTATAGTAGATATAAAGAAAATATCCAGGGTATTCCTATGACATATTGGATACATCATGTGACATGGTTACTTGTTGATGGATAAACCAACAATAATTGATTCATTCATTAAAATAATAAGAAATTTGAAACCTAGGAGAATCTTACATCATTGATTTTCATGTGATGCCTATGTGGAATCCTCTTTTCTTCACATGATCATCATAATTTGATCAAGAGAATCTTTTTTTAAAGAATCATATTTTTTTCATGAATTTATTTACACTATGGTGTCTCATGTATTCATTCTTTAAAAAACATAATTAATGAAAATGAATATGGATTCAAGACTTAAAGACATGAAGAGAGTCCCAGCTGCATCAGTTTTATTGTTGGGGGGGTTCAAGTTGTTTTTTGAGTGGTGGAGAAACGTCGTGTGTCTCAACATGATCCTGTGGTTTCAGTATTATATTGGTAAAGTGATAAGTTTAAGATGATGTTGTAAGAGTATCGGAATAAATAGATTTATTTGATTGGTTGGCTTATATTCTATCGGATTTTTTGATGAATGCAAAATGAAGACCCACATGATTTCCTTCATCAATTTCAAACACATATGAATATAAAATAGTAAAAAATTTATGATAAGAAAATAACCAAAATAAATATACCTAGGTCGGCTCCAGACTATCGTCGATACTTCCCAGTGTCAGTCCATTATCCTAATGCACTACCGCCCCATTGTGTGGTTCTTCCCCTCTTGTGTAGGCACATGCCGATGTACCCCAATCCTTCTTTACTATAAAACTGAGTTGGTTCGCCAGTAATGATTGATGAGACTCCCAAATGATCCCAGGTAATGTTTTCTTGGATAGTTGTCCCAGTTAATCCCATATTATTTAGAAAAGGGTACATATCCATATATAAATATGGCTAAAAATGAATCCCTTGTACATAAAATCTGGAGTGAATAATCTTCAAGGATGATACATCTTAGACCTTTATGAAAATAATACTGTAACATTTTCAATGTTTCCATATTTTATGAATATTTTATAGAAATGTGCAATATAAAAATTGTGGTTATCAATAAAATATCCTCATTTAGAATGAGATTCATTCTAAATGAAAAAAATATGATTCTAAGTTAATCATTGATCACTTTTCCATTAATCTGAAATTATGATATTCTTTCATATTGAATCCCTTAATATGGTTTTTATATAATCCATTAACAATGGAATTTTAGGTGATTTCATGAGGAGAATCCTAACCTTGAGTTCTTGGATTTACTTGAATCATATGAATCCTTAATGAAACCCATCATCCACATAATACGATGAAGACCCAAGTCCCTAGTATTAAACACCTGAATGATAATGGGTTTATCACGAGACATTATCATGAATACATCCAACATAAGATTTCCCATTGTTATATCTTCTTCGATCAACTTTGGATCAACTAGTTTAAAGGGTAATTTGGTTATAAAGGAACATTTGGTTGGATCTAATGTAAGGTACATGGTGTCATGCCATATGTAGTTTTGAAATATACTAAAATGAAAATAAAACTCATACAAAGGGAACATAGGTTCATGGATAAATAACGATCTGATGAATTTCCATATATAGATCAATATCGTACCTTGGAAGGGGTAATGTCACGGTCATGTGATGAAACCCTAGGTAGAGACTCATGTTAGTGGGGAGTTTTCACACGAATCATAAAAAATACCCATCCTTTTGTGTAATACCAATAAAACCCAATTACCTAGATTTCGGTTATTAAATAATAACCGATTATTCATGAAAATTATATGAAATTTTAACTGATAAGAGATTACTAATTTATGTACTTCCTCCAATTTTCATGAGATTTTCTTGTTTATGATTATAATTGTTGAAAGATACATGTAATAGTTGAAGAATTCTTAAATTCTTTATATAATTTAATGGACTTAGTGATCATAGATGTATTTTTTATTAATAAAACAATAGGCCTCAAAATATTTGTATCTTTATATGTTTACAGATTATTTTTCAAATATTTATATTGTAGATGGTTTAGTGCGTAGGGACTCAAATTTTTCTTTTAGTCTGCCATCTTGTAGTTTATCAACATTAAATGTTTTGTTTCCCTTCGATTTTATGTGCGATCAATATTTTCAAGATCACACAAAGTGTATATCCAGTGATAAAATACTATAATCTTTCCTAGGGTTCCCATTTCAGGGTTTCGACCTTGAGATTAATTTGTCTATTTTGGGGGTGAAAACAAGACCATTATTGGTTAGTTGTTTTGGGTCTTCTAGATCAGACAATCTATTACTGTAGTTGAGGGTTTTATTCTCACAAACTATTATTTCTATTGTTTATGGTGTTTTATATAGGAACCGTTATTGAAAGCTATCGATGATGGGTTCTAAAACTGATGGGATGTTTAGTTTTTCATAGAGAGGAACATTCCCCACACTATGTGGTATCAAGTCACCTTGAGTGGTCCATAAAAATTTTGAATAATTGGGTGTCACTTTCTTGCTTTCAAAAGGGGGAAAATACATGAATTCATAATGTCAAGGATGTCGAATCTGATTGAATAATATGGTCATGGGTATAGTATGTCATGGTCTAGGAATATCTGAGTTAACAAGATGAGTGAACTAGTGTGTACAGGTCCAATATTGGTAATGTCATGAATCAATATTGTTCCATGAATTCAGGAAAATAACTCACGGGTTTAAGGGGGTTTTCTAGGGATTCCAGAGTCTATTTATAGGAGACAATTCCTTTTACATGTCTACTAAGCGGAAGAGGTAAGTGAAATGAAGCCAAAGGCCCACATGATTTAAATATAATGATATCAACTCATAGAACTAGTGGTCTCGACTAAAACATAAATGTAATGAAGGTTTTTTATAAAAAGTATAATATTGAAGATGTTTTAGAGAGCCCAAAAATATGTTTCACCCCCTAAAGAACATGTTATAACTGAGGGAGATATAGAAAACAATTAATTTAACTTTTCATTGGACTCAGGGGGTCCAATGATCTTGTATTGTCTTTCACAAGGTTTATATATTTTTCTATATGACCATAATTCCACATTAATTTTTACTCTATCCCTTTCATAAAATCTAGAGATAAAGAGTTTAGAGATCAGGGACTTACTTTATGTCAGGCCTTCCATTGCGAACTTTCATGATGACATGTTTTATGTCTGTTTTAATTACTATTTTGGGTGTTTTAATTTATAAAATGATAGGATAAAGTTTATGGTTATACAACTTTCACCAATGTGCTTGCAGTTTAATGTCTTGATGAAAGTTGAGCTTTTCCTTACAGTTTAGCATCATGTAGAAAGGATACATGAACTGACATAAAATTATGGACGATATCACTATGTAAACTTATCATTGGTTAGAAAAATTTAAATATAGAGAATTCCTTTCTTTCCATACATGTAATTATTGAAATGTATCCATATGTTGGAGCCCTTATTAATAATATGGTATCTAATGAAAAAGTAATCCATATATAGGTATAACTCATTTGTATGATTAGATAGATTTTATTACTCTTGCTTATTTGAAAATAGATATTCCCATAAATGATAGAGCTTCACTGGTTTCCCATAGGAAATTATAAGGGAAACAATTATGTCATGATTTTCACTTTATAAAGATAACCCTTATCTTATTAGATATTTCTATATATGGGAGAGTGTTTTATATATAAAAGTGTTAGGTATTCAAAGAAGAATCATTGTCATGACCCATCCTTGGGGCCTGTGCCTTGACCACATCAATCCCACCTTCCTTAGGCCAGGGGCTAGCGACTAGCACTGAAAGGAATATCCGAGTAATCAGAAAGGCATTGCCTTTAAAACATGCTACACACATATTTTGGAAACACAACAAGGTGTAATCACAAGTAACTACTATGGTAAAGAGTGTGCTGAATGTCAGGGGCCATTATACAAGCCCAACTGAATGTAAAAGTACAACTGATAGTGAAATAGCTCCTGGATCGTCCACCGGGAATCCTACATGATGTTTAGGTATAACTCTTGATAAATTCATCCCTATGATGCATCTCAAGTAATTCCACCTCTGAGAAGTCTCATGTCTGTTACTCGTATCCTCGATCAGTGTTGTTCGTCATCTGCACAAGACACAACATGGTACCAGCATAGCTCGTGCAGAGGTGAGTATAATGATACTAATTAGGGACCCCAAGACCCCCAAAGGTCTCCCAGAATCCCCAGATGATTAAACTAAAAAGTAAGAGTAGAATCACATGTTATGAAGTAACAAAAATCTTTACTTTGGTGTATTCCCATATCTATACCTATGTCATCAAGATTACATAGAGCCCCATCTCTTGAGCCAAAAGCACAACTGTCAAAGAGAGAAGAAGTACAACAAATGTAACACAAAACAGAGATGATCCAAAATGATTTCACCACAAAGATTAAAACATATATCACACCAGGTGTATCTTATTTATGGAAGTAATGGTCACTAGACGAAACTATTGAATAATCATACTCTGTTGAGAGTCAGATTCACGTAGGATCCTAAATCATCAGAGCCAAATAAGAACATAGTATAGTAGACACACGTAGGATCCAAGAGGGGATCCATGTAGGATCCTGGAACCCAGAACCATGTATGATCCCAATGCCCAGACCCATGTAGGATCCAAAGGCACATTCCGATATAGGATCCCTTTCTCATGTTACTGCATGCGACAAGGTTCCCACACAAAGCTTATTTGTTTTGAGGAGGGTCTTCTCTTTATGCCATAGGTTGATACTCCAACTACCACGAAGGTCAATGAAGAAATATCCCCAATGTACTACCACGTAATAGGGGTCTCAACCCAATAGATGTTGTGTCAAACAGACAATCAGTTTGTATGTTATTGGCCTTTTTAATCCCGAGGGCCCAGTTGGATTCATGTTCGATCCAACCCGAATGTACCCCAACATTATCTAAAACTAAATTGGGGTATACCAAAAGTATATTCTCTATCCATGGTTTTTGGTGTCATAGAAGGTTCATTATAAAGACACTCGTAACTCAAGTTATGGCCGAAAGAGAAGAATGGGGTCAAAGCTAGTATGGGTCTGGTCCGACCTGGCCTGGGCCTACTCCACCTGGTTCGGGTCGACCCGGCCCTTTCTAGGTCAGGCCAAGGATCTGACCCAGTCTGTGGGATCCAACTCAGCCCAATGAGTATGGACCACAGTGCGGCCCGCTCTGGGTGGCCACCAGGAGGCTCGTGGTAGGACGGCCTCACGGTGGGGTCTGCCCTAGCCGCCACCCTATGGGGAGGCACCCTTTGGGTACACCGAACGGCCCGGAAATATGGAATGGGTGGCCAACCAGATGGTGCCACCTAATGCTGGCTACTAGCACGTGGGACCTGGGGGTCCCGCTCAACTCCTCGGCTGGTCGGATGGCCCGTCCCCCTCCTTGGTGTGGTCGCACGTCGCGCCACCTCCAGCAGCCAATAGGGAGTCGGCTTCCCCCCTACTTCCACAACCTCATGTCGCGGCCCTTGCAAGCCAGGTGGTTCTGACGCGCGCCGCCACCCCATTCACGGTGTTGTCCGTGCACCAGACACTACCCTTACTCTGCCGCATTCCTCCTACGACGGCCCGATCCCTCTGTCGCCATAATCGGGGCCAGTTGGAGGGTTGGCCATAGATCTCGGGTTGTACCGGCGCTGGTCACGAGCACTGGTTGCTGGAGGAGTTTCTCGGGTCACTGGGTGCACCCCAGTGGCCTGATCATCATTCTGAAGTATCCCGCACTCGTCTCGAGACGTCAACATCTATTCAACACCACCACGTTCGGGATTATCTCAAACTGAAAACAAGTCATGAAGAACACCAAAATCCACAAAGATTGTGATGAGGTTGGGCTGTTTCCGTTTTCCCCGCACCCTCCATGTTATAAAGGTATCAAGTGGCATAGTTTTTCTTAAATCAAGAATAACAACATGAATGGGGTAAGGGTTATAAAAAAAATTAACAATCCCTACCTCAAATATTTGTTGATGTCTGTGAGGAGAGGGAAAGACGGATATCAGTTCATCGTTTTGATGACGTTCCTCGTTGGAGATGCTTCACCAAAGTTCTTCATTAATGAAATGTTGTTAAAATGAGAAGTGTTATTCCTCTAAGGGGGTTTCCTCTAGCAAGATCTTCGAACAAGCTTCTTCTCCAGCAAAAACCAAGAGCCTAATCATGGTGATGAAGAGCCTCCCCCTTAATTGATAGTTTTAATGAATTCATTTAAGAAGTCATTAAATTTCAGGGGCTTTGAACAATTAAAAAAATGGTTAAAGAGATATAGTGGTCCCCACTGAGAAATCAAATGAAATCAATAGTTAAATAAAAATAATGTTAATTTATTTTTATGTCCACATTTTTTCCCATGATGGGTAGCAAAAACTATCGTCCACCCACGAAATAACTGCGGAATAGGTAAAGGTCTTCCTAAGAAAATTCTGGTGCAACGACATCAATAGTTCCCTCATATTTCTATTCCATGAACTGGTTCAAAAGTTACAAAACCCTGCTCACACGTTTACTGAATGTAATTAAAGAACATCAGAAAAACATTTTGGGATATCCAGGGCTCAGAATCACGTACCATCAAAAACTATAGAGTCGAATATTTACATATAATTTAAAAAAAATAAATTAAATTTCTACGTCTTTACATTCTCCTTACCATAGGGCTCAGCGACCCCAAAAGACACATCAAAAAAACAAGGAGAAAAGGTGGGGGTAAAAAGCACGAATCTGAACCTCCCGATCCCATTTTCTCTCCTGGAGGTTCTTATACTGCCAAGGTACATGCACCAAAGGTTTCAACTGCCATGTAGGACTCTCTCCTATCGATTCTCAATCTCTGCAAGAACCTCCAAAAACAATTCCCCATTATTGACGTCAAGCTCTCCCAAGTTAAAATGTGAGTAGGATCATGCACGTATCTCCTCAGTTGGGATACATGAAAATGGTTGTGCACCTGGTGCAACTAAGGGTGAAGTGCTAGGCGGTAAGCCACCACGTCAACTCTACTAAGGACCTAAAATGGTATGATGAACATCAGAGATAACGTGTTTCCCCAGCGAAATCATCGTAAACCTCATCGGGGTGAGACCTGTAGAAAGATGTGGTCACCATACTGGAACTCTCTAGGTCTCTATCTCCTGTCGGCAGGAGAATTCTATCCACTCAGTCCAATCTTCATCCACTCTTGGATGATCTGAACCTTCTCTGTGGAAGCTTGTACCATCTCTAGTCCCACGAGTGTGGACTCCCATGGGTCAGTCCAACACTAAGGTGATCTACAAGGTTAGCCACATAGAGCCTCGAATGGTTCCATCCCAATGGTGGAGTGATATATGTTGTTTTATGCAAACTCCACCAAGGGAAAGTAATCCTCCCAGGTAAGACTGATGTTGACGAAGAAAGCATGCAACATGTCCTCAATGGTTTGAATGGTCCGCTAAGTCTGGCCATCAATCTGAGGATGGAAGGTGGTGCTCAAACAAAGCTATATCCTGAAAGCCTCCTACAATCCCTTCCATAACTAGGATGTGAAACATGCATCATGATCAGAGCCAATCATCGAAGGTACTCCTTGTATTCGTATAACCTCCTGCACATAAAAGCATATCAAGCTCTCTAATGAGCCCTGCTCCCTGTTTTGTAGGATGTGGGCCACCATGGTGAGTTGGTCTACTATCACCTAGATAGATACATGACCCCTGGATGTATGTGGAATTCCATTCATGATGCCCTTGGATATTCCATCCCACTTCCACTTTGGGACATCTAAAGTTTGATCTAAGCCTTCTGGTACATGATGTCCGCCTTTATTTGCTGATAAGTAAGGCACTGAGAGACATAATCGGCTACTTCTTTCATCATTCCCGACCCCCAGTGTTGTCATCAGAGGTCCTAGTATATCTTTTCCACTCCGGGATATACCTCTAGAGGGGTTGTGTGGAACTCCCTCAACACTTTCTCCTGAAGAAACAATGGTTCCATGGTACATCCTTTGAAAAAGATGACATGCTCCCCACCTTCAAAAAATCTATCAGGTGCATGAACTATGGATATCTAAGAATGTTGAGCTTCGTAGATTGTGTCCCCACAATGAGCCTCCATAAATCACTGAATTATTGGGGGAGTTACAGTAAGAGACTGAAGAAAATCTACACCATATCGATCCACAAATGATATCTGCAAAGTGGCCATATACACTATCGCCTCACATAGCCGCTGTATACCAAATCTCTTATTGAGTGCATCTGTGAAAACATTCCCCTTCCCAAGAGTATAGAATATCTCGAATTCATAGTCCTAGAAGAACTCAAGATACTATCATTGTCATAGGTTCTGGTCCTTCTTGGAGAAGATATAAATGAGACTCTGGTGATCAGAGTAGACTCTAAAATGCTCACCCATCAGATAGTGTCGCCACATCTTCAAAGCGAAGACTACTGCAGCAAAATCAAAGTCTTGGGTAGCATAGTTCTACTCATGTTTTCTCAGCTTACGAAAAATATATGTGATAACTACTCACTCCAACATCAGGACACATCTAAGCCCGGTCCGTGATGAGTCTTAGTAGACTATGTACCCAACACCCTCCTCTAGAAGCCTCATGATTGGGGAACTAGTCAGCCTCTTCCTCAAATCTTGAAAACTCCGCTAGCATCTCCCTGACCACATGAATTGTTGCCCATTTTTTGTATTCTCTAATTTAGTTGCTGCAACTTTGGAGAAATACAGAGAAATTCTCAAGTAGTATCCAACCAAACCCAGGAAATTCCATACCTCCGTCACACTCCTTGGTGGCTCCAAAGCAAGTACCGCTTTAATCTTTGCTAGATCCACTGAAAATCTCGCCTCTGAGATGTCATGTCCTAGATCATGAACCTCTCGGATCTAGAACTGGAACATCGAGTTCTTACAATAAAGCTGGTACTATCGGAGTATGTCCAAAACTACTTGAAAATGATTTGCATTCTCCTCCTCAGTAACCAAGTAGATCAAAATGTCATTGATGAAGACTACTACAAAGCGATCAAGGTGTAGTTGAAGGATCATGTTCATGAGTCCCATGAACATTGTCTGAGTGTTGGTCATACCAAACAGCATGTCCAAAAATCATAATGGACATACCAAAATCTAAAAGCCGCCTTTTACCCATCGTCTTCTCATACTATGAGTTGTTGATAGCCTGACCTGAGATCTATCTTCAAAAACCAATGTGCTCCCTTCAGCTGTTCAAGAGGTCATCAATCCTTGGATGTGGGTACTTGTTCTTCACGGTCACCTGGTTCTAGCACCGATAGTCAACATAATGTCTCAATCTTACATCCACCTTCTTGGAAAACAATATCAGGGCTGCCCAAGAAGAAACATTGGGCCCGATGAACCCATTCCATTGATAGTCATCCAACTGTACCTGCATCTCACGAAGCTATGAGGGAACCATTCGATATGCTGGTGTAGATATCGATGTTGTCCCAGGGTAATATTCATTGTAAAAGTCCACATACTTATGAGGATGTAGACTTGGAATATTATCAGGGAAGACATCTTCTTACTGATACACCACTACAAGATAGCTCGGTCTCTCCACATCAACTGCTCTGAGGGTAAGTCTAGCCAACTGATTAGTGATCGGCTTCACTCTCCTCCGGGTAAGTCCATCCTATGCTGCAAAGGCTCCCTCCACACTGGTGAAGGTAAGCCTAGTCCCATCATCGCGGATACACCACACTTTTCTCCTAATGCAATCGATCTGGGAATGGACTTTAGGTAACCAATCCATACCCAAGTTGACTTCGTAAGGCCTCGATGATGCTACTAGAAGACCCCAACCGAATCTCTCACCTCCTTGAGTAATCACACACTGCCGGCACTAGTGTGTAATCATTGAATACTCTCTTGTATAATTATCTAGCTATAAGGATCGAGCCAACAGCTCCACTAGAATCTTCGAGCTCCGAACGATGGAAGTGGCAATAAAGGAATGAATGGAACCTGTGTTTATATGTACTGCTGCTAAGGTTGAGTAGACACAAATCATACCTCATATCATATCTGAAGAACCGTGGTTGTAGAACGTAGCTGCTTGGAAATAGGCTTGTCCTTGTCCACCTACTCCCTATGGTTTGAGGGGACCCCTATGTGGTGGTGGAGGTAACACCTCGAATAGTCATCAACTGCATGCTGCACGACCAACTCCTCTGTCACATCTGCCTGCTTCCCACAGACCTACACATTCGAACCTTTTTTTCTTCCAGGGTGGTATTTGAACATTATAATGATCATCCATACGGTGGGTCAGGCAGTCACCAGCCATGTGACCCTACCCACTATATGTGTAACACTGACTGCTCCTCGGATGACTGGCATTGTATCAGGTTCCCCCACACAACTGACCCTGAATACTGCGTTTGTCCACATGTATGTCTGGTCATATTAGACCTTCATGAGATCTGTCTACTTCCAGTTATAGAAAACTTCTCCACGTTAAGACTGGTGGTGGGTCTCCCTGCAGGTGACTGCTCACCAAGAAAACTCTCCACTATGAGGGCTTTCTCAAACACCATCGCCTGCGTCAGGATGCGGATAGAAATCATCTAATCCCTGATATCCCTCCTGAGCCCATGCTAAATGGTTCAGGGCATGATGAATGGGCCCCACACCGTATAAGTGGAGTATAACGAGAGATCAGTGAACCTCGATGAGTACTTGGCCACAGTAATGCTTCCATATTGCAGATGGAGAAGCTCTTATATGTGGACTATACGAAGGGTCAATGGGATAAACTCTGCCCATAACAGGCTCTCAAAGTATACCCAGAGAAGTGTCACATCATCTTGAACCCGAATCATAAATTTCTTCAATCTGCCTGCTACTACATGTAGGATACTAGCATTAAGGATCACCAGGAGTTCAGCTGGTGTCACTACCCATCAGAAGACTCTCAGCACGACCTCCAGCCAATCATCCATCGCCTGTGAGTCCGTATCACCACTAAACCTAGGTGACCTCTTGTGTTAGAACTTTTTATATTCGCTCAATTGATTTACACTCTCTACTACTGGGGCTGGTGGAATCGGTGGCCCAACGGGTAATGGTACTGCTCGTGCCTCCGCTGGTGCCTCTACTGATAAAGGGCCATGCACTAAGGACTCATTGCTCGGTGGGCTGTCATAGCATTCTCTACTCAGAACCTGTGTTTGTTGTCTACCTAGAAGAATCTTTAAAATAAATCGGTGCACCATGATCAATAAGGTATACCTAGTTAGAATAATCAAAGAGATAACAAGGGAAAATTTTCAAAACACACATGCATTTAGTGTTTTCATGCATTAAGTCAGAAATTAGAATTCAGGGTCCTGGTGTATGGATACGATGGTCGCCACACCAACATTAGATTCCATACATTGATAAACATGCTCATAACACTTAACATTAATGTCGTTAAAAAATCAGAGTCTGATGTTCTACGGTAGAACCAACTCCTCTGATACCAATTTGTCATGACCCATCCTTGGGGCCCATGTCGTGACTACCCCATGCCTGCATTCTATAGGCCAGGGGCTGGAGACTAGCACCGAAATGCATATCCCAGTAATCAGGAAGGCATTTCCATTAAAACATGCAACACACACAGTCTGAAAACACAAAAAAGAAGTAACCACAAGTAACTACTATTGTAAAAAGTGTTCAGAAAGTAAGGGATAGTATACAATACCAACTGAATGAAAAAGTACAATTGAATAGGAAACAACTCCTAGATCGTCCATCGAGAATCCTACCTGAAGGATATGTACTACTCTCGATTAAGTCATCCTTATGGTATTACTTGTATAAGTACACCTATGAGTAGCCTCCAGTCGGTCACACTTAGCCTCGATCAATGTTGTCCATAGTCTACACAGAACACAACAAGGTATGGGCATAGCCCTTGTAGGGGTGAGTATAACGATACTCAGTAGGGACCCTGAGACCCCCAATGGTCTCCTAGAATCCACAATTGATAAAACTAAAAAGTATGAGTACCATCAAAAGGTACAAAGTAACAACCATCCTTCTATAGGTGTATGTCCATACATATACCTAAGTTGTTTTGATTACATAGATCTCCATCTCCTGATCCAAAACCGCACATTGTCCACGAAGTAAGAAGTACCATGAAGGTAACACCACACAAAGAATATTTTCAATTATATCCCCATAAAGAATAGAGCTCATCTCATAGGAGATATAACTTAGGTGTGGTAGTAATGGTGATTATATGCAACTACTAAATCATATTACTCTATTGAGAGGTAGACCCACATAGGATACTAAATCATTCGACCCACATATGATCCTAGTGCAAGAGACCCATTTAGGATCCTAGAGTGGTTCCATGTGGGATCATGGAACATAGACCCACATAGGATCCCAAATCACAAACCCACATAGGATCCATAGGTATAGTCTCACATAGGATCCCTTTCTCATGTTACAGCCAGCCACAGGGTTCCCGCACTAAGCCTCCATGATTCCGAGTGGTACCGGTCTTCAAGCCACTACTCAATACTCAAACTGCCACAAAGTTCAACAATGAAATATCCCCAAAGGAATTACACTTAATAGTGGTATCAATGTAAGAGAATGTGCATCAAACGAACACCTGGTCTATATGTTATTGCCCTTTTTAGTCCCAAGGGTCTGATTGGAATCGTGTTCAATCCAACCCAGTCATACCCAACTTTATCCAAATCTCAATTGGGGTATACCAATAAGACAGTCTTGATCCATGTTTTTTCAGTGTCGTAGATTGTTCATCAAAAAGACACATGTAGCTCATGTTATGGTTGAAAGAACTAAAATGGATCGAAGCTGGTCTAGGTCTAGTCTGACCCAGCCTAGGGTCACCCAACCCGGTTCGGGTCGACCTAGCCCGATACGGGTCCGGCCTTGGGTTTGACCTGGTCTGCGGGATCTGACCTAGCCTACAGAGTCCGGCCTAGCCTATTGTGTCTGGCCTAGCCATTTGGGTCCTTCTGGGTCTTCCCGGACAGCTGGTTCTGGCCCAACGGTGTGGCCCAGCCCACGGTGTGGCCTATGGTGATGCCCACATCTGGGAGGCCCTATGGTGGGGTCTGCCCTAGCCAACACCTAAGGTGGAGGTTCCCCCTGGGTACCTCGAATGTCACAGCCGTTTGGGTTGGGGGGAAACCGACATGTGCCTCGTTGCGCTTTCGGCTTGCAGGCGGGACCTAGGGGTCCCGCACAGCTCCTCAGCTGGCCGGATGACCATCCCACCTCTGTGGCATGGTCATGCGTCGTGCAACCCCCAGCATCCGGCAGTGAGTTGGCCAACCCCCCTTTTTTCATCGTGGCCTCATGTCGCGACCCTTGCAAGCATGGCAGCGCAGACACGTACTACCAACCCCTTCATGTGGTTGGCTGTGCGTCGGCCCCCGCTCTTGCTCTGTTGCGGTCGACAGGCCGCAACACTTACTATGCAATTTCCTACAGGCCTCAACTCTCCTCTGAAGGCATGGTCTCTCTGCCATAGTCAAAAAAACCGACTAGAGGGATGGCTGCCACTCCCGAGACCTACCATCACCGGTCGTCGGTGACATTCATGGGGTCACCGTGTGCGCCCCGGTGGCCCGATCAACATTCTAAAGAATCCCACACTAATACCGAGACTTCACCATCGATTCAAGACCCCCAAGGTCAGGATTCTCTCAACATGAAAAGAAGCTGCAAAGAACACCAAATACAAAAAAGTTTGTGGAGGGGTCCCACTGTATTCGTTTGACCCACACCAACCGTCTTTGAACAGTAGCAAACCTTATAGTTTGTCTTAAATCATGAAGAACGAATAGAACGGGGCAAGGTTTATAAAAAAACAACAGTTCCTACATCGAAGATTTGTTGACATCGGTGAGGAGAGGGAAAGACATACTTCAGTTCATCGCCTATGAAGATGTTCCTTGTTGGATATCCTTCGACAGAGTCCTTCGTGGGAGAAATTATCCTGGAAGGAGAATTGTTCTTCTTCTGAGGGGGGTTTCCTCCAGCAATATCCTCCACCAAGCTTCTTCTCAAGAAAAATCCTAGATCTGAATCAAGGTGATGAAGAGCCTCCCCCTTAATTGATAGGTTTATTGAAATAATTTAATTAATTCATTATATGATGGGGGTTTGGCACAATTAAAAAAAGTGTTGAAGTGGTTGGGTGGCCCCCACCGAGAATTCAAAATAATTCAAAAGTTAAAAAAATATAGTTAAATTATTTTTATTTTCACGTTATCCCCACGATGGATAGATAAACTATCTTCCACCAACGACCAACTGCAGCCGACGAGAAGGTCACCTTAAGTAACTACTTGTTCTACAAGATCAACGGTGCCCTCCGAATTCCATTTCAATAATCGGTTAAAAAGTTACAAAAACCCACTCACACGCTTACTGAAAGTACTTGAGAAACTTCAGATAATCATTCTGGGCTCTCTAGTCCTCAGAATCATGTACCATCAAAATCTACAGACTCAAATATTTCTATATAATTAAATGAATTACATGTAATTTCCATGTCATTACATTCATGATTTATAATTGAATTTTATAAGGATATGATTCAATATTCATTCGGTCAAAGTGGGTATGATGTGAAAAATTGTGACATCGAGGGAATTTTAATCAACTTGAACATTCCAGTTATGGGATGCTTAAATAATTTAATAAGAACATTTATGATAACTGAAGGAGGGAACTGGTGTGTATTGTTCTACCATTGGAAATGGCACAAGCGTATAATGTTTCATAGGGACAGGATAATAACACCCTAGGTTGAAGTGGGGATGGGATTACTAGTATCCTAGGGTCCGTTCATTGTAGCGTATCTCTACTTCCGGTCTGTTAAGGATAAGAAACAAGGGAAAGGAATCCAAAGGTCTATGGGATTATATGTTATGGATATCACCTCAAGGAACTGGTTGTGGCGACTTAGATATCGATGAAATGAAGTTTTTTCCTAGAAAATATGAGATTCAAGAAGGGTTCGAGAACCTTTATTTCTATGACAATATGTATTGAACTCATTTCTAGGTAAAGGAATAAAAAAATTATTCATGGATACACGAATAGTATAGGGGGTGATTTTTTTAATGAGAATTCCATTTTTCGTGTGTTTTAATGTCCTGTGGCATGGACATTTTCTTTACATTTCCATGTCCTGAGAGGAGGAAAAACATGACATGATGTTTAAAGTATTCTGGTTAGCATTTGGACCTTGATATGAGATATTTATCAATTTCATTGTCCAAAGTGTCTTTCCAAATTCAATAATATCACATGATCCATAGTTGGTATGAGAAACAAGGGGATGTTAAGAAATGGATTGAGATGTGCAAGAGTGGGTCTCAAGTAGCATACTGGATAGGTCTAATACAAATGTAGTTAGGGGATAATTTTTTTAACATTTTATATGTTTTAAATGGACCAAGGATTGATGAGTCGAGTGTCAATACATAACTTGTAATGAAAGGAATCAAGCCACACAAAGTTCTCGAATGGTAAACTCTTTATGCAAGTCTAACCTATATGCAGAGGGAGAGTTGATCCTATTGACTCATCTAGTTAGACCCAATAATGGAGTCTTATGCATCATTATATATATTTTAATGGTAATAATAAGACCACATATAATTCTTGAAATACCATATAGTTTAATGTCATGTGGAAAAGACATAGTTTTCCCAATCTGAAAAGGAAATATAGATGTTGGGACCAACACTAGAGGTCATGGTCTCACTACATATCCTACAATGGAAGGAATCAATCGACACATTTTTCCTAAGAAACCATGAAATATAATGTTATAAAAATTCATAGGCTATCCATACTAGTTCAATGAACAAGTATAACCCGGGCATATGGATAGGGGGAAATTTTTCTATCATGGATAGGCCCAAGAATCTGAGTTTTGGGTAGCACTGTACATATTGTGATGGCTGGAATCATGGAACGTGTAGTTCTTAAACATGATACTCTATATGATTTGACCCATACATAGAGGGATGAATCATTACCATTTACCCCCATATAGGGACCCAAGATTGGAGATCCTTGTGTCACTACATATCCTGTGATGATAGGACACTAATGGAAATTGAGGTATCTGTGACGTGCTATTTGCGACAGGCTCCTATTGAAAATAATTTTAAATTATAGGGTCATGTCGCAAATAATCATTAGCGATAGGGACCCGTCACAAATACCGAGTTGCAGAAAAATGTCATTAAAAATACAATTTTTTTTACAAGCCCATCACAAATAATATTATTTGTGACGGGGAAATTAACTATCGCAAATATAACTCTGATTATATACATTATATATAAATAAACATTTTATGATGTGAATGTCTCAAATAGTATTTCTGATCAGGATGTTTCCCGTCACAAATAAGTCTCTGATTATATACATTATATATAAATAAAACATTTTCTACGGGACCTTCATCCCATTGCAACTACATTTTCAAATATATATATATAACTATTTGTGATGGGGTCCCATCTCAACATGTCCCGTCGCAAATACTAAACAAATTAAAAAATATATATTTAATAAAATTATGATTACTGAACAAATAATATTAATATTTTCAAAATAAAAAAAATAATGAAATATTAAAGTTGTCAATATTCACTAAAATAAAAAAATCATAAAATATTATTATTATTATTATTAGTAATATAAAAAATATAAAAAATATAATTCTAATAACAAAAAATAAAATTTTAAAAATATGTATATTTTTCAATATTTGCACCAATATATAAGATAGAAACCGTAAATAGATCATATTACAAGAAATATTGAATTCATTTGTTTTTAACATAAAAAATCACTGGGGGTCATCATCTGGAGGAGGTGGAGGAGCTGTAGGAGATGGCGGTGGAAACTCAACCCCTAAACTATGAGTTAGACGCTGCATGTAAACCATCTACTCGTGATGATGCAATTACTGCTGCTGCTTCCATTGACGCAAATCCTCCTAAAATTGTTGTTGCTGATGATGATGAATCTTATCATGTGGCTTCTTCAAGATCTCTATAAGTTCAGTTTGATTTCGCAACTGCTCTTATTACTATGAGGCAGAAGATGATGACTCTCCAGGAGCTCCACTTGAGATGGACGCCCACATCGCAATAAAACCATAATAGGTACCAAGAGTCAAATGAGAGTTGATACCAACTACTTATCCCTTCTCAAAGCCATACTGAGTCGCCTGGATCAATGTCGACACATCGAAATGGTGGGCACTAGTCTAATAAGTTGTCTCATCCGGACTCTCAGCCTATTTCTGAGAGGTCACATTCTCATATAACTCCTTCAATTCCAATTTGAAACTAAAATGGTGAAAATATTTTATGTAGTTAATTTTCAAACTAAATAAATAATAATAACCATAATCTGACGCTGTCTATCACCTCTAATCACTCCAGTGGTTGGGTCATTGTACATCCTCTGATAAACGTAATACTCTGTAATATAGCGATTCTCGACTGCCTATAGAAAAATAAAATAATATATTTATATTTATTTTTTTTGAAAATATTAAAAAATATATACCTACTAGATGCTCTTTATGTGTAATGAATAAACAACTACCAACTCGATGTTTGACCTCCTGTCTCCCCAGTTCTACCGACCCACTAAAGATATCCTCTGAAATCCACCACCCAACCAGAGTAAACATAATCCACCAAAAAAATTAGATGGTTGTCACTCTAGTCGGTGGGCTCTACAAAACTCATCAAATTATTTCACTCCTATATTCTTAATGGCCATTATTTTCAAATTGTGAAAAATCTGATGGAAACAGTCATGCATACACTCCTGCCATGCTGCGTGGATATTGTCACACCTTCTATCATCGATTGGATACCATAAAACCTAAAAATAATTTATAATATCATGTTATTAATAAATTAAATTTCAAAATAAATATTATTTATTTACGTACCAACCAATGATTGAACATGTCGAGCCATGAATCAACGAGAACATGTTCCCATTTGATCCATGGCTAAGAAAAATAATTCTGCAAGATAGTTCTCCCCTGTACAATAGCTACATGCAAAAAATTGTGAAAAAAAATATTAATAACAGAATTAGTATATATATAAATAAATTAATGAAATGTTACTAAAATATACAGGTTACCATACCACCATGGGCATGGATCGAAGCCAAGACATGGGAATTGCTTGGGGATGAGGTCTGAAATCATCAGTTGCACAACACCACAATCCCTCTACATACCCCATGCACTTCCAGAAGGCTGAGGGTTATATGATACCAAAACCCCCCCATACAAAGGTAGATCAGCCTCCTCCAACTCACGAAATAGATCAGGGTCCATCTAAAACACAAAATTATTGTTGTTAGCAGATAGTTGATAATAATTATTATATAAATATATATATATTAGTTATGATTATAATCATGATTTAAATGTTTCAATGATCACATTCATCAACATATTCATATTTGACGATTTCAATGTCTTCTTATTCCACCTTGACATAATCAATATACATATGTGTTTTAGTTTTATCATCTTTTGTCATTTAAAATTCATTTGTGACATCGTTAATATCTTCGTTACAATCGATCAATAATTGTGGGATGTCATCATTGATATTCATGTCTCCAGGAAAAATATGGATTTTGAGTAATCCCTTGAAAAATTTCAATTCCTTTCAATTCAGTAGAACCACATTTAGTTTGTGTAAAATGGTTTTCCTAATATTTCATTTTTATTATGCTCCACCAATCACCCAATTCTCTTTAAGTAGTGCAATACTTTTCATAATAAATTTGATGTGCAGGTTGAGCCAGTAAAAATTGATTATTTACTGTAAGAAGACATTTATATTTAATATCAACGATTCCATGAGTCAGATGTACATGAATCCTCTCTCATTATCCATCCACCGATATTTAAACATCATTATATAATTCTGTCCTAGATAAAAAAAACTGAAAAATTTCATCTAGAATGTCATAAAACATAACTTTAGTTCCTCTATGATGTGATCCTCTCAAGAAAACCCCACTATTCATTGTTTTTTTATTCCCCATATTGATGTGTTTGAAATAGAAAACCATTCACCACATATGCATTATAAGATTTAACCATTTTGGATGGTGGGTTACTGAATACACAAAGTCTTTTATCAATTTTATCAGCATGTTGAGACACATGAAATTAATTAAAATAATTATCACTATAATAATTGATATTCATAATTGACATTAAACAATAAAAAATTTATGTTACCAGTTTTTGAAACCATTTACTGAATTTTTTTGTCTGCGTTCTTCAAGATCAGATGCTATAATTTTTGGAAATTGTTTCTTAATATGATAATCATATAACCTAAAATAGAATAAGTTTGCATACTATAACATAAATTATATAATAATTGATAAAATCACTCATAGTACAAATGATTCCATTTTTTCATAGTTGAGAAGAACATATGTATGAGCTCTGTGATGTTCATCATATGAATTCCATCATTCATGAACTCCAACCAAGCCAAAATTTGGCTTATTAAAAACTGATTATTGATTTTCGATTTCGTCATTAACATTCCCCTCATTCCATGCCATGCTGTTGTGTTTTGAGGGATATTCAGATTCAAAATAATGAGGATAGAAAGAAGAAATTTTTTCCTAAAAATAAGATTCTGCAATTGATCCTTCAACTGATGATTTGTTATGTACTTTTTTCATGAATTTCTACATGAATCTCTCAAATGAGTACATCCATCAAAACATTAATGGACCATAAAAATTATCTTCATGTGAAAAATGTAATTTCAGATTTTACATTGAGTCAAGGAATTCTGGCGGAAATATTTTTTCCAGTTAACTTTTATTTACAGCAACATCTTCTTCTAGTTTTTTTAGCGCATCATAGACTATTTTCGCTGCACTAATGTCTCGAAAAAAATATGATATGTCTTTTATCGAATCCCAAATAACATAATTCAACAAGCCTCTGAATCGAATTGGCGTAATTCTTTCCATTATAACATGAAAACCGTTCATTTTTAGTCAAATAATATAACCATTTTTAACACATCTTCCCAAATTGTATGCATAACCATCTAGAAATCTCAAATCTATAATCCAGTGTCAAAATAATAAGAGAATCTCTTTGGAATGTGTGTAAGCTGTTTTAGCTTCATTAGCCTCTGTGGTCTAAATTTTTTTAATATTTCATGTTCTGTTCGCCTACAAATTTGGGGATGGTCTAATCATGCCTTTAAAGTTTCTTTGGTCTTACCTGGTGTATCCATTGCTATAAAAGAATTATCAAGACAATTCTTCTCAATATTCATGAGATCCAACATGTGAAGGACCAAAAAATCAGACCAACATGAAATATCCCAAAAAAATGCATTTTTATATCCAATTATGTTCTATCCCAAAGCCATAAATATTATGTTGGTTTAATGTTGTCACAAATGTAATTTGAGGTAATGAAAGTAAATTTGATTTTAACTCTGTACCTGAGATCATTGTTGGAGGTTCATCCCTTTCAGTTGTTCCTTTTCTAAAATGAGATTTGTTCCTTCAAAAAGGATGATCGGTTGGAAGAAATTTGCGATGACATTCAAAATAGTAAGGTTTTTTCCATTAACGAGAATAAAGACGTTGTTTTCTTTCATATAATGACATGATTTCATATCATGTGTACTCCATCCAGATAACATGACATATTTCAAAAATTCAAAAATCATTCACATCAATGCATCTTTAAATATGAAATTTTGTTTCACAACAATATCATGTGTACTAACACCATTACTCCATAATGCATTTAACTCATCAATCAATGGTTTCAAAAAAACATCAATATTTTTTCGGATGTCCTGGTATTAATATGATAAAAAAGATATAAGACTCCTTTATCCGCATCCTTGGAGGTAAAATGTATGGAGTTATAGAGACATGCCAACATGAATACTGACTACCATAAGAGCTAAATGGAAAGAAACCATCAGTAGAAAGACCCAATCACACGTTTCAAGATTATAAAGCAAAGAACGATGCATGAGGTAAAAATTATTCCATAAATCACCATCATATGGATTATTCAATCTCTTATTGGCTGAAATATTGGTTTTTCTGCTTGACATCATTGACTTTGTGTTCTTAGACATAAGTAAACATTGCAACCCTGGTGTAAGGGTTAAATATCTCAACAATTTTACAGGAATCGATCCAGACTTCCCTTGTTGAGCTTCATTATACCTCGATTGTCCACATGTGGGACACCTATCCAGTGAACAATTTTCACAAGGAATATAAGACGTAGTCATTTGGACATGCATGAATCTTCCAATAACTATGGTCCATATTATGAACAATCCTCTTTCTCTCATAGTAATTTGAAGGAAACACATTTTTTTCAGGTAACAATGTTTTAACCAAAGAAAATATCTTATCAAAAAATTAGTTTGACATTTCATTATCTAATTTAATAACCATAAATTTTACAACCGCTTCTAATTTCCATTTCTTGCAACCCGGATATAGTGCATCCTCATTAGACCTCAACAACTCATAAAATTCAGATGGTGCTTACTCAGAAGATAAATCAATGTCATCTTGAGTTTTAGTTTGATAAATAGATGGGCCAGCAACATTAGGTATAAAATTTTGAGACCGTGATGGATCTGGAATTATGTTTTTAGTAACTTCTCTAGAATTGTGTTTACCGTTTTGATACAAAAAACATAATCTGGTTGAAAACCAAACCGCAAGAGATGTCCCCCAACAATGTCAAATGTGTCAAATGTTCTCAGGGAACATTTCTTACAAGGACACTTTATTATTACATCTAAAAAAATTTCATTTTTTGATGATAGAAATGATAAGAATTCTTCAACACCCTCAATATATATAGGATTTAAACCAGATCTGTTTGGATTTCTATGTAGATTTATCCAAGCGTGATCATAAAATAATGACTTTTGTAGATTTCCTTATTCCATATTTTTATACCAAATATTAAATCATTTATATATATGAATAATTGGAATTAATATAAAGTCTATCTGAAATAAAAAGATAAATAATTACAACTACTTCATAATAATTACAATTATCTACGAGTGACACAATTTCCAGTGGATTGACAACTACTCTTTTGTCTGACAACTCATTTATTCATAACTTTCTCACACTGAAATCATAATGAAGAATCTTCTCAGAGGTAAACATATTCATTCTCATGCATAAGATAATGTATAATCATACATCCGAGAAGATTTATCATTGTGATTTCAATGTATGAAAGTTTCAAGGAAATGAGCCGTCAGACAAAAGAGACCACTTTTCGTCAATGGATGATCATCTTGTAATTGTAACCACCTGAAAAATATAAAAAATGTGCTCCTATGAATGCATATTCAAACTCATTCATACAATAATGCATATGCATACATAAAAGCATATTATTCATAATGTTTTGAATCGGTGAAAGTTAAAGGAGAAGAGTCATCGAGCAAATGGAGTGCGGCAAATCCGCTGAAAAATTGTGCCATGTTATTAAAAGTTATTTCAAGTTATTATAATTTATCTTATTCCTAATTATTCTTAATTATTACAAATTATTCCTAATTAATCCTAATTATTCCAAATTATCCCTAATTGTTCTTAATTATTCCTAATTATTCATAATTATTTCTAATTATTCTTAATTAATCCAAACTATTGCTAATTATTTCTAATTATTCCCAATTATAGAAAATTATATCTAATTATTCCTTATTATTCATATTTATTGGAAATTATTCTTATTTATTGCTAATTATTTCTAATTATTACTATTTATTACTATTTGTCCTTAATTATTTCTAACTAGTCATAATTATTCTTATTTATTCATAATTAATCGTAATTATTCATAATTATTAATAATTGTTCCTAATTATTCATAATTATTCATACTTATTACTATTTATTACTGTTAACTTCTATTTATTACTATTTATTACAATTTAATGCTATTTGTTAATATTTATTACTATTAATTACTATTTAGTACTATTTATTACTAATTACTACTAATTATTGCTATTTATTACTATTTATTACTATTTGTGCTAATTTTGACTAATTATTACTAATTATAACTAATTGTTAATAATAATCAATAATTATTACTATTTATTACTAATTATAACTAATTATCACAAATTATTACTAATTATCAGTAATTATTACTAATAACCACTAACTATTACTAATTATCACTAATAATTACAAATTATCACTATTTATTACTAGTTATAACTAATTATTACAAATTATTTCCAATTATTTCTAATTATTACAAATTATTACTAATTTTTACTAATTTTTACTATTTATTACTATTTATTACTTGTTATTACTAATTATGACTAATTATGATTAATTATTACTTTTTATTACTATTTATTACTATTTATTACTAATTAGTACTAATTATAACTATTTAATACTATTGATTACTATTTATTACTATTTATTACAGTTTATTACTATTTATTACTATTTATTACATTTTATTGATATTTATTAATATTTATTCCTATTTATTCCTATTTATTCTAATTTATTACAATTTAGTCCTATTTATTCATATTTATTCATATTTATTACAATTTATTCCTATTTATTAGTATATTTCCTATTTATTACTCTTAATTTTTATTTGTTCCTATTTATTACTATATATTCCTAATTATTACTAATTATTACAAATTACATCTAATTATTACTCATTACCCCTAATTATTACTAATTACTATTAATTAACACTAATTAGCGTTAATTAATATTAATAACTACAATTTAGAGCTACTAATTACTAATTAACGCTAATTATATATTTACAATACTAGTTTTCGTTATTAATTTTTAATTATTACAAATAATTAAGAATTAGTACTCATAATTTCTATTTATCATTACAAATAAATACTGATAACAAAACAATTTAAATATAATTTATTCTAAACAAATCAACAAAAATTAAAATTAACCAAAAAATGAAATAAATACTAAATTAAATAAAATATAAACACCTTAAAACTTGATCTCCTATTGATGTAGATGACTTAACAATTTCTTCGTAAAAAAACTAACACAGAGAAATTTTCACTCTAAAAATAGTGTTTAGAGAGAGAGTGGAAGTGAGAATTGAGGGGAAGAGTAAGAAAAATAGATCCGGGTGTATATATGTTAGATTTTTGGTGACGGGAAAATTTTTGATGGGTCCCGTCACAAATACCATTGCCTATCTTAATTACTTTTTGCGGTTAAAAGGGTATTTGTGATGGGTCCCATCTCAAATGGTACATGCCGACAAACTTTTTGTGACGGGACAAGATCCCTTCGAGAAAACCTATTTAACGCCACCAGTATTGGTGATGGGACACAACAAAAATACCCTCTGACCAACATACTATTTGCGATGGGGGAATCCCCCAGTTGCAAATAACCTTCCTGCGGATTGGCGCACAGACCGCGCCAAAGTGCACCTTACTTTTTGTGACATGACCGCAAATCGCGTAACAAATTACCAATTATTTGTGATGGGTTGTACCCCCCGCTGCAAATAACCTCTGGGATGGACTATTTTCCACGAGAATAGATCCCGTCGCAAAAAGCTATTTTTCCCATAGTGGGAATCAAGAATCACATAGTTCATGAAGGGGAAATGCACTACACAAGTCTGGTCCATATGCATTGGGAGTCATTTTCTCTTTGATTATTGTAGTTGGACCCATCATTGGAGATCTGAGAGTCCCAAAATTCTTATGATGATAGGAATCAGGCCACATACAATTCATGAAACCCGTTAAATTTAACATCAGGCATCGAGGGTATAAGCTACCTACTGTGAAAAGTGAATATTGTGACTAGACCTATGAATTGAGATCTCTATGCTATGTTGTATCTTGAAATGGAAGGAATCAAGGCAAAAAATGTTCTTGAAAAACGATGCAATTTAATGTCATTTGGTAAGGATTTAGGCTCTCCAAAATTGTTTCTTGCATAGATCTAATATTTAAAAAGGATGGTGATATTTTATCTATAACTATTTTACCCAAAAATCAATGATTCATCTTTCACCGCATATCCTATGATGATAGGAATCAAGCCAAATGTAGTTTTTGAATGGGATACACTCTGTGTAGGTCTGACCAATACACATAGGGGAGAATTATTCTTATTGATTATTGTATTTGGAACCATGATTGGATATCTAGTTGTCACTACGTATCCTATGATGGCATGAATCATTCCACATATAGTTCTTGATTGAAAAATTCACTTTATAGGTTTGACCAATACATATAGGGGAAATTTTTCCATTGATTGTTATATTATGACCTAGGATTGTGGATCTGAGGATCACTATATATCCTATGATGATTGGAATCAATAATCACATTGTACATTAAAAACTGTGCAATTTAACCTCATATGGAGAGAACGTAGGCTCTCCGACACGAAAAGGGGATAAAGTGAATGGGATTAAAAATGGAGGTATGAGATTCACTAAATATCCTATGACGGCTAGAATCTGGACACACATAGTTATGGAATGGAGGTGTGATGGGATTCCAACACCAATGGTATTGTTCCACTCTGATGAGGTCCTTGGAAATTCATAGTTTTATGTCATGCATGAGACAACGACCGTGAATTTTAATGTCTACTGAGGGTGATTCACGGTGTTCCTTTTAAGTTGTTGATTCGAGGAACATACTAACCATATTATATACTAAATTGTCTCAGTCATGTACACTACTGGAAAAAAGGCCTATACCCACGGTTCAAAACCGTGGGGATAGCCCCCAAAACCGTGGGTATAGGCTATACCCACGGTTTTGCGAACCGTGGGCTGGAACGGCGTCGGGATAGAGGTCTTGACCTATACCCACGGTTTGGTAGAACCGTGGGTATAGGTGTGTCACACATAAGTACCACGCTGTACAGCGTGGCAAGGTAGTTTTTCCCACGGTTTGAAAATCCTAGGAAATATATTCGATTCATTTTTAAAAAACCGCGTTTCGTTTGATTTTTAAAAACCCACGTCCAGAAGGTTTCGAACCCTGGACGCAAATATTACAAGCGACCCGCAGGACCAACCGAGCTACTGTCTTTACTTGAAATACTAATATATATTTATATATATATATGAATATAATTAACTTCACGTTTTCAAAAATATTTCGCCCCCGGGTTTCGAAACCGCGTCTCCTACCGCACACCGGCCAAGCACCGCAGCAATGACCAACCGAGATACCTTCTAATTCATTGTAAAGCGTATACATCTTTATATATATATTAATATTAGTTCTGTTATGAAAAATAAATTCCGGCGGGAATCGAACCCGGGCTTCATGCAGAATCTCCTGAGAGCGCCGAACAAAGGGACTGACTGGGCTAAGGCAGTTTATTGTCATTTCAACATATATTTTTATATTTGTATTTATATTAATAAAAATCGTGTTCCCGCCAATTTTTCCCCATTGTCCCGCGTAATTTTTTTCCCCGCCTAATGGTGGGAAAGCTATACCCACGGTTTTGAAAACCGTGGGTATAGGTCTTGAAAAAAATAAACCCCAATACCCACGGTTTTGAAGAACCGTGGGTATAGGTCTTCTGGAAAACTCTACCCCCACGGTTTGGCCAAAACCGTGGGTATACACCTTCAAAAAAAAAACACCTATACCCACAGTTCTTCAAAACTGTGGGTATAGGTCTTCAAAAATAATCTATACCCACGGTTTTGTGCAAAACCGTGGGTATAGGTGATCTATACCCACGGTTTTATGAAACTGTGGGTATAGGTCACCATTTTACCCCTATGCCCACGGTTTGGGAAAACCGTGGGTATAGGGGTACCCTATACCCACGGTTTTGTTCCAAACAGTGGGTATAGGTCCGTTTTCCAGTAGTGGTAGTAAATCTCGTATCAAATTTTATAGTATCACGTGAGTTATGATCAGTGTGATAAATAAGAAATTAAAAGGGTTCTTCTCACCACACTGCATAAATTAGAGGAATGGACACGAGAATATTGTATCCTGATCTGGTTGATCAAAGATATATGATATAAGAATCCCAACATATCTCTATATAATGAGAATAAATCCATATATAGTTTTGGATGAACTGGTGATATTAAGTGTCATGTAGTGAGGACATTTGTTGTGTAGGTTAACTTCACGTGGTAAGGATTAAGGTAAATCAATGCGAAAGTAGGGTCATATTGCATCTATGACTAAGAATGGTGGTATAAGAATAATTACATATCCTATGATATTAGTTATAAAGTTACAATTTTTTCTCGGAAATATTCTCTATGTGAATCTAACACATACATTAGGATTGGGGCACATCATTTCGATTTCACAAAGATCTAGATAGTGTGTGATGAATATTTAGTGAAATTCTTCCTCTCATTCTATTTGAAATAATATTTAAATTTATTCTCCCATGATGTGTTAACTCATGTTGTATGGAAATGTTTACAATAGTTTATTTTCATTTTCTTAGGTTTTCCCTCGTACAATGTAACATCAAGTTATCAGGAGGTATTTGTTCTGATTAACATTATTTTACCCGGATGAGAGATTCCCTGAAATTTAAATTATTTCTTCTAGGAAATATTTTTTATAGTTAAACATCATGTAGTTTGATCAAATTGTGGATTTTATCAAATTTTTACCATGATATCTTTATTTTATTGTAATATCATGCAGTGGGGACATCTTCTTTACAGTTTTACATCATGTGATCAAGATGTGGGGAAATTGTATAGTTTGAATTATTAATTCTATGACATGATATCATTGAGGGGGGCATTCTCCATTCAGTTTAATTGAAACCTCTTTGTTCAATAGTTATGTCCATGAAATTTGTTGACATATTAGGGTTCATACTAGGAATTTCCATGTAATTCCAAACAAAAACTTATTTGATGTTTATTTTGGAATTCAATATAAATCACTTACTCCATAAATGTCATGTCTACTCTAACAAATGTAGGCTATTATTATTAATTTGTACATAGATTTACCTTCATTATAACATCAATGGTGGTGGAGAGTCCCTCCCAAAAAAGGGGTGGTGTTCCTGAGGTCTTCCTATTTTTCATTCACCTCTGAGTCTTTAAAAAAAATTTAGACAAGTTATTAAATATGATAAAATCATTGTCTTTATAGGGATGAGATATGAAAGTGGAAGATACATTGGAACCTTATATATCCAGATTCCTTGAAGAGAGATTACAGAGCAGATTGTTCTCTCTTATGCTATCACTAGGGGTAGGAGGACCCTAGACATATGACATATAGTCTTCTACCAGTATCATTTTTATGGGAGGAACATAGTCATTTAAAATCTTTTTATAAGGATAAAAACAGTAATTATAAATTACATTTAGTGGTTCAACCTATATATTTTCACCACAAATGGTTTTTTACATTCCAATCTATAGAAACCCTCCTTGATATATGTGGATTATCAAGACTCAAAGGGAGAATTTTTCGAATGTAGTTTCCAACTTTTACAACAATGGGGAATTCAAAACATTTATCGAATATTGAAGGTACCTCCATATGGCTTTAAATCCATGAACATATGACTTGGACATTATATATAGAATCATTCATGAAAACAATGAACTCACCATTAGATGAAAGATATCTGAATTGACCATTGAGCGTGATCTTCTTGATAAGTCTTTGATTACTATTCCCATACCCCTAAATGGTCATCTTGGTGAGGGATGAGTACCCCTAACAATTAACCAAATATCAAAGGGTCTAAATTGAAATGAGGTTGATCCTAGCACCTTTATTAAACAGATCACTTAAAATGTTGAAATTTTTTAGTTTGAATTATTCTTATTGGGGTATGATGTGTCCCTCGATGAACTCTCATTGATCCTACACTATCAATGACATTGCTACATGTAATTCAAATTGAATAGTATCCAACCAATAGGCCCTGGATGTAATGAATTTAGTATCAATCTCTCACGGGATTTGGAGGGAATCTATGAGGGTTTCTAAATGTTTTAATGAAATATTGATAGAATAAGTTATTTTATAACATCCAAAAAATACTAAAAAAATAGTCCATAAATTCATATTATTCATTGCATACCATCTTACAAGTGATATGTGTTCTATTCAGTTCATCTTCATTATTCTATGATGTTTTCAAGCAGATTAATGTTATGCGACTAAGAGATATAATGCAGTTTAGCATCTTGTGACTGAGTTTCATTTCTTGTAGTTTTACATCATACAGTTACGAGTCCATCATGATGTTTAACATCAGGTGACTATGATGTATTGTGTAGTTTAACATCGTGCGACTATGATGTATCATAAGGTTTATAGTCAAGAGAGTAGGATGTCTCATAATGTTTAGCATCCTATAAATGGGAAACATCATGTATATTATCTTCATGAGAAAATGATGTGTCCTTATATGAATTCTCAAGAGGGAGTATTTATTATTTTTTATGGATCTTGGTTGGCTCGTATTCATATTTAATGAGTCTTAGGGTCCTCCAACTCAATAAATACATTATTTACATGCTTATCTTACTAATAATTAATGGTTAATTTATTTTTTGTTGTCCTCCCAAGAAATCTGTGGTAGGGTCAGTAATGTTCATTCACTATAACCCACACATCACCTAGATTCCACATTTACAGGATATTAAACCCATAAAATTTTCATTGAATAATCAATGTACCTAGTAATTTTTTTGGATTTAATGGAATATTCATTTTATTTTTTTTCCCCAATAGATCAGAGACCAAACTACTTCTCCCACATGCTACCTATACCTCTGTTGAAATATTAATATATAAGAGGTTGGAGTCAGAGGTGAAGAGGCCCAATTTTTATTGTTTTGTGCGTTGGTTCTAATGCGTTTGTGGCCTCTTTCGGAACAAAACATTCCAAAAGATTAAATAATATGAACTGTCCTAGTGGATTTTACGTAATGATTGATGTTGGATGGTTTCCAGAATGCATTATTTGAGGAGTTGGAAAATATGGAAATTCCATCCGCCATTCGGGATAAGGGTCTTTAAAAATTTCAAAATTCCCCAATCTATTTGGGATGGGGGAGGGTGGAATAGTATTTGGATAATACCTATTTAGGGGATATAAAATTTTCAAATTTCAACATCCATATGGGAATGAGAACTTTAATATAGACGAGCAACTATAGAATGGTGAATGTGAATATTTCTGTGGTAGATATCATAAGATCACTGCCACAAGTACTTCTTAGAGATCCCTATTATCCCAAAATAGTTAAGTGATATATTCCTCCATCTAAATTTCATTATCACCCTCAAATATTCATAATATAATGATCCATTATAACACCTATTCCTCTACTAATGATAGGGTGTGTTGATGAGGATAGGAGTCTCAACATAAACCCCAATAAATAAATCCACTAATACCACTAGACATATTCTACATTTTTATTACACTCTGCAATACCAACATGGTTGATGCAAGTTCTATAGATTCCTAAAAGTTACAACCGATAACTTATTTTCCTATGTGAGAGGAAGAAGGAAAGTCAACATGATATGCCTCATATATTTACATGAGTGTGTGATTATTATTTCGATGAGTGTGGTTGTCCAAATATAATGAGAAGTCATCAGATTCAATTGATATCATTTGGGAGGAGGAATATGTGGGTTTGTTATCTTTCAAAATCGGTTAACCCGTTTTACAGTTTGGTGCTATATATTTCATTTTTTGTCATGGTTCCCATATTACCACTTTGGGGTCAACACCCATAATTCCATTTGTGGATTAGATTCCCATAGTAACATTTGGTAATTCAGTTCATATAATACCAATTGGTGGGTAGAAGTCCATATTAGAGTCTTTCTAGTTAAAAAATGATAAAAATTACACAAGAAATAAAGTATACTATTATTTAGGGGAATCCATAGTTACAAAAGATAATTGTAATGATATCAAGAGCTCTTAGGATGTGATGTTCTATGATTGATTCTAGGACACTGTCAACAAACAGTGGGGGGAAAAGAAATATTGGTTTTAAAACTTATATAACATTTTACTCTAATGCTGCATTATTTGACTATAAATGTTGGGACGTCCTATTGGATGCCCCAATTTGGATGGTTATGGTTGTTAAAACTTTATCGACATCTCCATTTCGGATTATAGTCACATATTGATGATGATCACCAACATGTACGAGATCAATCCTAGGATGATCTAGGATGATTTAGGTTACTTGAATATTTCCCTAAATCATCTCCATTAGATAGGGAAGGATTTTTTTGCTACACTCTAGGGATAAGCTCCCAAAGCGGATGGATGTTGAAATCAGGTCCAATTCGTCTTGTGTGGCCTATCAGAGAAAAATGGAAAAAATGGAATCATAAAATCAATCATTTCATGTTATAATTACAATGATGGGGTAAATTCATTGATGTGGTGATCTTACGGCATGAATATCACCCATTTGAACTAGAGGTGTTTTGTTGGTGACAATGTATGTCGAGGCCACGGGTGAAAAGTACTTTGTACAATGATCTTGGGATCCAATGGCACACTCACTGATGTCATTTAGATTATAAGGAATATGATAGTCTTAGGGGGTAATCAATATTCATTATTAGAGGAAAATCATATTTAAGTGTACTTATTCGATTAATTAATTTCACAAATAAAAGATAAATAGGTTTCCATTCCATTTTATGAATAGTATAGAATAGTTAAACAATGTAGTTGGTTGACTATTTTTTCACTATAAATATATTACAAAATTGTTAAATGGGGAACATAACTATGTATTATTTTTGATCCCTGAATGGTATGTTAAGTTTAAAATATTTCATTTTGGGTTCACCATGTTGTTTAATGGGAAGGAGTGTGTTTGGAGATGCTCGATGACTTATTTTTTTGGGGGGGGGGGGGGTTATTGTGATACACAATCCTTATTGTTGTGTTCACCATTTTTTACCCTATTTTTTGAAAATTTCTTTACCCAAATCTTGGATGGGGGTCATTAAAGGTAGATTCCAAATCATTTACATCAGGTTTAATTTATTTGTCTCTAAAAAACACATACAATGGTTCCCAAATCCATAACTAAGTAGAAACCTTCTTTCAAAATATATTTTGTCCCATGGGGTTTCAGAACAAATGATGCTTAGGAACTCAGATTGGTCGAGGATATTGGTGGTGGAGATCATCACAAAATTTTGGGTAAATTATTACCTACTTCATGAGTATTTTATAGATTTATGATATATTTATACAATCTTTTACAATCCCTTATTTGGGACTGGTTACCCATGTTTTAATAACTTTGAAAAGTGTAAATATTGATAGGAACAACTATGTACAAATCACTACTTCTCCATCATTCTTTTATTTATTTATATTGATTTAGTATATAGCCATGTGTGGGAAATATGGACTTTATTTCCATCCAAGGATGATGTTGGTGTCTTGGAGATGGGATTGAATTTCTATGAGGAATACTACATATCATGTGTGAACTAAAATCAAAACCCATATAGTTCATTAAAAATAGTTTAATGTCGTGTTATAGGATTTCTCCATGTAGTTTAATGTCTTGTAATATGGGATGTAAATATAGGGACCAACCCTCAATAAGAAATATTATGTATCCTGTTATTATATGAATCTTAGTATATGTAGTTTTTGACTGTGATAGAAAGGATGTGAAAAATGTGGAATTTGGTGGTATTTATGTATATAAGGATTCCATGAATTGGATCCTTAGGAATATATCCCTTTGAGTGAAGATGATATGTAATCATAATTATTTATCAAAAGCATGCCTAGATAGGGATAATCCTTATCATGACATAGGTACAATCATCACCAGTGTCTAAGCCCATGCATACAATGCTCAGTGACAGGAAAAAGATATTGATGATGATTATTCTCATTTCAGGTTGAATATTCACATAGGGATTATGAAATAATTTGGCACATTGAGAGGTAGGATTACTCATCTCATGAAGGATTTTCTATAGATCTTGGGCCTTAGAAAGGAATCCTATATATCCTGTTAATAACTGAATTTAGATTCATCATAGTTTGTTTCGTCTATAACCTACTGATGGGATTGTGGTACTTGAAGTCATGGTTGAGGATTAAACATAAGATGATGCACGTGTATGCACCCACATCTCTTCTTCAGATGGATGATGAAGGATGGTGGGCTCACAAGATATTTCTCCCATAAGTTTGTAATATTTGGTATATTAAGGGACTTACATAGAGGTGGATAACAATTGTAGCTCGGACCATAGGAAGGCATCCTAGGTGTTCTGATTATAGCGTAAATTAGAGATAACATTGATTATTTACCCCCTAACCAACTGATCTGTTGGGGTGGGTGTTCCCACTGAAAGGAATTGTGGTCATTCAAGAGGATTTAGGAATTCTAGGGACTTATAATCAGATGGGATCCATTTTCCAAAACCATTCTAAACCATATGAAATATAAATTTATATACAAATCGTGAAATGTTTATAGGACATTCCTTGTATTACATTGAGGGATCATCTATGGTAATGTCATTAATAGGGTTACATGAGTGTTCTTCCATAACCCACTAATGAAACTCCACATATAATGGGGGTGTACTATTGAGGGTTTCGGGCCAGGGGTACACATCATACATTTCTGAGATTCCTGTGAGACAGAGTTAACATGTCCTAGGGGATCTCTCTAACATGTCTTGGCTATTCTATGGACAAGTCTTGGGTTTCATTCTGGCATGGAAGTCACATGAAAGGGTTTAAAACTGACATATATTATATTCTTCACTCAATAAAAAATGTCATTTTGAAGATGCATCAAATGATCACAGATGACATGTCTAATATATTTCACGCGATAAAAGAGAAAATGTCCAAGGAAATTCAAACTATTAGATGACTTGACTTGGAAATCAACTCATTATCAAATTGGACATGTATAGACTCTTTTTTTATCAATATATCTACGAATATTCATAAATTCAAACCAGACATGTCCAATGCATTGTGCATGATAAAATAAAATATATCTAATATTCTTTACATAATAAAGGAAAATATGTATTATGTATTTTTCATGATATAAAATGAAAAATATAATAAGATTCTTATAATTGAAGTAGACATGTCTTGTGTATTGTTCATGATCAAAGTAGACATGTACAGGGCCTTCGTAATGACTAACTAATTTGACTTTGTTGTCTACATATTATCGACCTGACTTGTTCTCACTGTGTTTTTTGAAAATGATGAATTTTAAATATAAAATAAAATGATAATGGTAACATGTTAATATGTTTCCATAGGATCAACTGAGCTTGTTCATAAGATATTGTATAAGCAAGATGAATTGTCCCAGAGTTATCACATGACACCACTATCATGTCAAGGGACATCCACATGTAAATGATCAAATTACAATGGCCTATCACACGATAAACCTTAATTTTATAAGTCCTATCAGGATCTCAATGATACATAAAATGTTACTTAAGGAAACCATGAGACCCATTAAGAATCTTGCAATGAAGTAAGCATAATTTAATCACATGTATGGGTCTTGGAAACATGTTTATGGCCTCTCAACTGTCCTTGTGTTGGGGTTACATGTTCAAAGGGAAAATGATTCATCCATATTGGAATCCATTTTCCTAGGAGGAGTTAATAGATTCTAGTTTTACTCACAATCTTTCCACAAATGTTTTTCATGGGGACGGAAGGGCCTTTCCATGGGTTCTATTTTATGTTAACACGTTATATGGGATGTGGAATTCCCACTTGTGAAGTCACATGGACCTCCAATGTTCATGTGATATCATGACCTACATGAGGTTTCATGATGGGTTGTGTGATCATTGGTGGTGCCACTTATCAGGACCGCTTCATTGAAGGATGATGTGGGAACAACATAGAGTTTTAAACATGTTATGTATATATAGGGTGCATAAAAAAGGGCCATGAAAACCCAAGGGATCTACATGGTAATGATACTATATTTATGTTTGCATGATGATATGTGAACATATCCATAACATCACTCATGGAATATCACAAGGGTGCATATACATCGATGCATGCAAGTCTAGGGATACATAATGACATTTTGGGACTGAGTATTTGCAAAATCAAATGTCCAAGATGGAATTAAAGATTCACATTATCCACCGTTATATTTTTTTTTCATTTTTTGTAAGGTAAATTTTTATAATAGGGATCACACATGAAATATAAATCATCATGATGTAATAAGATCCCATGGGAATCATGTGAGACAATCTCACCAATAATTTCATGGTTGATCTCATGATTACTGGGGGATTGAGTCTAAAGGAACTAGACAGATATTTCATTCCATTTATATTCTTCTTTTATTAAAAACCCTATCATATCTTCCAGGTATATTTTTATGGTGTTGAAAGGATTTATATAAGTGGAGGTTGTTGAGGTTCAAGTGGATTTTCCTGGTGAGTGTTCCATGTGCTCTAGCTCGAGGCAGTGTAGAGACTCACATTATTGAAATTATTTGATCACAAGATTTCCTTGTGTGTAAACGTAGTCGAAGGATATCAACAATTCATGAAACATTTCCCAATGTGTTTCATGATCTTGGGTTTTTCATGAATTTAATCTATTAAAATTTACCAAGGTATTCCCATGTAATTTTAGATTATTCACATTAAATGTTTTATTTTCCATGGATGAACCACCACCAACAGATTCATGAAAGAAAATATTACAAATTAAAAAATAAGGGAGCATCTTGCATCATTATGTTTCATGAGATTCCTCAATGTAGTCTACATTTCTTCTCCTAATCATTATCATTCGATCATGATACACTTCTTGTGATGGCCTCTTGTTATTTCCATTAATTGGTTCACACTATGGTGTCTCATAGCTTGGTTCATTGAATCACTAAATGTAGGTAAATGATGTTTCATTCATTCCTTATGAATATATGGAATGTTATGAGTAATTAAATTTTATTATTTTAGTGGGGGTTTTATGGTGGTCTTCAAACATTGGATCTTCATAAGGTGTCTCAGCTCAATCTAGGGGTGTTATGAGTGTATTTGGTGAGCAAGAGGATTAAGACAATGTGGTAGTGGGATCGATCAACTGGGATAGATCTGATCGGGTGGTTGAGATTTATCTATAATCATTATAGATGAAAATTTAGTGATTACATTCTATCACACCTCCCTTTATCACTCGAAAGGATATATCATAAAAATTATTATAGATCCACAAGTCTCTAGAAGGGAGTACCAAGGTCTTCTCCCGGCCTTATTCGAAACCTCCTCATGACATAAAACTATCATGTTGCGCTGCCTCCACACTTCACTGATCTACCTCTCTTTTGTGAGATGTTTTTGGTGAAACCCCAGCTACCTATGATAACTATCCAATATGGTTCCCTTGGAATGGTTCGGGTGACTCCCACGTGACCCTTAGTTAAGATGGATTTTCTAGTTATCCCAAGCTGGGTTATTTTTAGTTTAAATGGTGGAATACACATAAATAAATATGGGGAAAATTAATATCCTTATACATCAGTTATCAAGAACATAATGTTCGAGGATGATACATCCCATTCCTTAATGCTAGGAATATTAATATTTTTAATTAATTTCCACATTCCTTTAATCTCATATTACAAAGTGATCATCAAACAATTATGGGTGTCAATAGAATGATATCATGGAAATTATATTTGTTTTTAAAAAACATTTTCTAAAAACTTAAGCTATTACAATTCTATCACTAGGTATCCAAATTGTTAAATTTCATAGTAATTAATTGTTTTCATTATTGTGTCATATTCTTATTGCACATTGCATGAGGTTATACAAAAACCAAAAATGTACTCCTAGTTTAAGACTTCACATTGATTGTATGTGTTAGGTTTTCTTTAAGAAAATATAGTTTCCCAATAAACATGAACAGAATAGAAGTTAGGGATACACATATTGAAATTATATGTTGTTTCTATACATTCAATGGAGAAGAGTTATTAGGTATTCAACATGAGATTCTAGGGTTCCTTTAAGCTATAAAATAATAGAGGATAATCATTTACCATTAAATTTATTTGATGGGTATTATCCCATAAATGGAAGGGTTATTATCAAAAACACAAAATGGGAATAATTTTTTGCTAGTGACTCCATATTTGAATGATTCATGCTTTAAATTCTTTTGATTCCACTTCAAAACTAATTTATATTATGATGGAATTTTTTACTCAATGTGTCTATGAGGAGTTAAGTGAATTCATAAGATCAAATTGATATAAAAATATATAAAAACTTTATTTCATAATTATAATTATTGTGTTTAATTTCCAAAAATTTCTTAAATTCGTAGTGCTTCTATATTTCTATTTATTGGACAACTCAGTTTCCCCATAATGAGGTTATACTCTGTTTACATATAATGAAATAAAATTCACCACATACTTTCCCATTTATATATCAATTTTGGGACATATAAATTGATGTCAAATCCTAGATCGTGAATGGTTATATTGTGATTATTTTTTATTTTTTATTTATTTTATGTACGAACGTTTATCATAGTCCTAATAAATTATAAGGGAATTATATTCTTCAGTGATGGAATAAATTAAGAATTAAAATGGTATGAATAAAAAATTTCCACCACAATTAAAGGGTCCTGCGTATATTAATATGAAAATATATGTTGAATATTATATAAATATTTTTTTTATTTAGTATTTGGATTTTGTTATAATATATTAATAATTTACCAATTATGATCTGGATGCTTTTAGAAGTGAAGAGGCAATAATACATGTAAGCAATTATAATGTATTGAATATGTTTTACTACACTTTTTATAGAAATGTTTCTTACATGGTATGTAGGTGATAAAATACTAATAATATTTTGAAAAACATTGTCATGGAAACATTTTGGTAAGGAATTTCAAATAAATTTTACATGAATTACTAATAGAAAATCTATACATGTGCAAATAGATTATTACAATAATAAAAGATGAAAAAAATATTATTCTACTATACAAAGTCCAAAATTTAATTCGTGTTTTAATATAGATAATTAAAATATTATAATTTAGGTGTGAAAGATGAAATCATGCATCAAACCCAAATATAGGATCCTATAAAATCAATTGTTGTCCAAAAATAAATAAAATAAATCAATGGCTAGTTTGAGGGATTCACAATGTCCCAATACATACAATGTATTAAAAATAATGATGAAATTAGTAATAATGATTTTGATGAAAATATTCTGAGGTAACATATTCACCTACTCATTCTAGTTCATTAAGTGATATTAGTTGTTATTCCAGAAAATATTGAAATATTTTTTATGGAGAGGTTATGTAAACACACTAATTAAAATTATTATTCATATTCTTATTTTATTTATGAGAAACAAATTATTGAGATAAACTAGATGTGGGATTGATATCAATATTATATTTAATAAATGGATTTTATTCATAAATTACTCAAAGAAAAACATTTTCTTATGTGTTAAGAACACATTTTTTATTAGAATTTTTCTTACCAAGTATAGGGTTTCTGTTTTTGGTTTTTATTTTATAATAGTATTTTTTTCTTTAGGTGATTCATATGATGTGTTCTATTTTTTATTTATGGTTTATGATTTATTTATAGAAATTTCCATTTTTTACATAGGGAAATGATTTTATTTGTATACTTGACCGATGGATAAAAGAGGTACCTCATGAATCATGATTTACATGTTGGATTTACATGACAAATAGACCTACAAGTATGAGCTTTTTTAATAGTGAAGGCTCTATTTTATATTGTTTCAGAAACTATTCATAAGAAAATATTAATTATCAATACTTGGGATTCATTATACATAACTGGGATGATATGTATATATATTATATTTTTTTGGTATGTCATGTAGACCTATTATTAGACAATCGATGATGTGGAAAATAGAGTAGCTCATATGCAAAGGAGGTGAAATGAACTAGGTAGGTCAGTTGGAATAGGGATCCATTATGTTTTACTCCTTGTTGGGTGTCATTATTTTATTTTTCTAATTTAATGTGACTAGTAACAACATGTATGGTTTCTTCTGTAATATGTTAGATTGGTACTCTACTTAACCTAACTGGAGGAATGTGTGTCTTCCTTTAATACATATCATCCATAGTAATTACATTTTTTACTATATTTTTTGAATTGTGAGGAATCATCCTCATGGGAGGAGATTGATTTTATGATTCTCAAAGAGGATGGGAGACCTATTTTTTGGATGTTAACTTATCATATTTATTCTGTGAACCAAGATAGATGTATAAACGAAGGATCGTGAGATGTGACATTCATTAGACCTGAAATAGTAGAGCTAAGTGGGGTAGATAAGGAACCTTAGTAATGGTCTGAACCCCATTTGGTCTATTTTGGATTTCTCTATGGATAACCATTGTAAAGGGTTGGCTTAATAGTGGGATTTCTTTGAGACATAGATCATGCATATGATTTAGGGTATGGATCTTATTCATAAAAGGTGAATTGGGTTTCCAGAAAAGGATGTGTTAGACCAATGGTATTTTATGAAACACTGATCATTCTGGGGTATTGAGACTATCCTCTACGTCAATTAATATTCAAGAACTAGTACCTATTGACCCGCGGGTGTGTTTTTGAAAAAAAATTCCATGTCACAGGTGGAAGATCATGATTAGAAAAGTTCCATGTTCCTCATAATCATGTTTAAGATGCTTATATTCCATGGATCTGGTATGTATAAACATGGTGGTATAGGGATCAATGGACTATGAGTTGGGTGTTGAATTAGTTATGGTCATGAGTGGGACGGGGGATGATGGTAGTGAATAAGAAAATTACCAACCTTTGGGATTGAGGCTCAAATGAGGTTTCAGAATGTACCTCTATAGGAAACGTGTAATGTCCTAATCTAGATTCTAGTAAATGATGCCCTAGGACAGTGTGTTATATGGCTGCAAGAATACCTCCCCATACTCCATAGGCTTTTGACTAACAGCATGGGCCTAGGGTGTGAATGTGGGGAGACTATGGAATAATGTAATAGTGTAACACAATGGTAGTGAATATATCAGTCAACAGAGGAAGCATTTACTCAATAATATAAAAGATAAACATCAAATGAATTAATATATAATCAATTCCAGAAGTAATATCATTTAGAAAATGTTATGTCCAGTCTTTTCTTGACTATGATGGAAATTATGTATATAGTTCACCAATATAATACATGAATCAAAAGTGAAAAATGGTAAAAATAAGTATCATCAGATAACATCAACATCCATGATAAATCATGTCATCCCCTTATCCTAAGTAATACATATTCATGAATCATACAATAAGAACTTGACATATCCCTACATGCATCCATGAATACTCTTCGGGTACCCAATAGTGTCATGAACACAATGTGAGATAAAACTGAGTAATACACCATGAATGATGTTTATAACACGTTCAATTTGGGTATATAAATATATAAATTTTGAAATATATCACATGTATTGTAGTAATGAAATTATAATTCGAAATATCATGTGGAATTTTATATCCAACACATGCCCCTTGAAAGAAATATTTAAGATCTATTTCAATAGGGTAGCTATAAAGCAGTCATAGACAAGAAACACTATCTAGTATTATAACTTGTATATTAAACTTATACTCAGGTTATCATGAAAACATTCCTACATAACCACCAAAATAACACTATATTACTAGATGTTTGACATTCATCATGGCCACACATTACAATTAGTAGTGTCCAAAATTTCAATACCGTACAATCAAAATCATCTACAATGTCCATTCCATGTAATCAAATGTGTCATACCATGGAGGATTAGATCTATGATACAGAATTCTTAGGAATACTCATCGTGTCATTATAGAATATTGATTTAATCTCAGTAAAGGATTTGTTGGAGTCTAAGGATCATGTTAATAGAGAATTTCCAATGCATGTCTAAAAAAGATAGAACTAAGGGTTTTCAACACTGGAGGCATCCTATGAAATCAAAATACATGGAGGAAACATATCAATGGAATACACTACCATAATCATGACTAATGGATTTTAAATATCCATTCAATTTTATAGAATAATGATTCAATGATATCTCTCAAGGAATACACCACCATAAATAATTATTCATCTCATTCCTTCATCATTTTATACATTAACACACCATGAGTTATTCCAACTCATTTCCACAGTTTCTATAAAAACCATTTAAATATTTTAATCTATTCATATCATTTAAATCAGATGGAAAATGAGAAATCAACTATATCCTATCATATCAATTAAACTTCTATTTATTTTACAATTTTTCTATTGAATAAGTTGATATCACACACATTCCCCACAGAGAGGTATAACCGGAAGATTTAAAAAAATACCCCATGGGTGTCCTAGGTCTGAGCTGACAACAACCAATATTCATAAAGGTACTAGTGGAAATCCAAAATAGTTTCCACTTCATCTAATTCAATCAATAAATAAATTAAAGTTGAACTGATGAAAATGCCTACATTCTACACAACAACAAAAATATTTATAAAACACCAAAATTATGGGAAACTGTATAGGATTCCTATTATTTTTATGTAGTTTTAAAAGCATCAAGTATCTGCTTCTCATTTTTTATATATCAGATGAATATTAATGAAATGTAGAAATATTAAAAAATTTACATATTAAAATTCACGTAAATAACTATATTGATATGAAGAGAAAATAAAAAATAATCAATTTTATTAGAGAACACACCTATCGAAATCCAATGATATCGATGATATTTCTTTTAGAATTCATATAGAGAAATGAAATATAATCCTATGAATTTTCATCAATGGCCACATGCATGCTTGAAAAATGATTTCCCATAGAGGAAGAAGAAATTAAAATAGTTTATACGATATTTTATGGGTAAAAAGTTGATTTCAAACAGTCTAAATGTGTCTCATGATTTGGACACATAGTTACACGATTCATGAACCAATCAGGCACCCCTTACAATCATAAAGAGGAACTCACATGGTTCCATGCTTATAGTTTGTCTAAAAACACAAAAATCATGATGAAGAGTTACCCACATGAATGTTCAGCCTGGTCTACATGGATTCCTCAAACCATAATCCTCTTGATAGGTGCCAGGACCACCTTACATGGTTCTACTGAACCATGTATCTTGTGTTTCATGGATTCTACAAACCTTCTATCACAACTAGATTTTCGAAAAACTTGGTGTTTTGATATCTGAAAAATCCCATAGTTCCCCTAAAACTCTCACGATCAAAAAATTCACTAGAATTATGTCAAAATCAAATATTTAAACCAAAATAAAAAATGATTCTTACCTTATATGTACAACTGGGGTTCTTATAATCTCCACCCCTTAGAGAAATTCATCACTTAATTTCCCTTCTATGTGTGGTCAACAATCCCTTGAGAATAACTCTACCCACTAAGAGTTTATTTCGTCCTCCCAATCCCATGTCACATTCTCTAAATGGTTTTGTTACCATAACACCCTTAATAGATGAACTTACTAACCTTATAGAACCATCATGATCCTATAAAAAATCTGAATGTGATACTCTTCAATGGAATCATCTATATACACCTCCTCCTTACATGGCTGTAGAGTGTGGGAGGGGTGTAATTGATAATGATGCATCCAAGATACAAAGAAGATGAAAGGGATGGCCTTGTAATTTTGAGGTTACTAAAATTGATAGTCTATCAGCCCGACTCACTCAGAAATCATGAAAGGTCTAACATATCATGGTGAAAGCATTCCTTGTCTCCTAAATCATATGTGTCTCAGCCACTGTGATATATATAAATGAACTAATCTAGGAGCTTAAAATCTAGAGGCCATCGAGGGTTATTATTGTATGATTAATATATCAAATGTGTAGAATCCATTGGTATTTTTAATCAAATGGACTTACTCTATGTTCTCATAAATGATAAAACGTCTATGAAACACCACCCTACCTACCTCTAACTAGAACAAGGGTGATCTACATGGCCATCTTTAAAAATCCTCACAAGGTTCTATATGTATAGATTCTATAAAATTATAATTATAGTAGAAATCAACTAGGGATATATGCATATCCAATGAATCACCAAAATCTACGATGCATTCTTTCATTTTGTAGTAATGAACCTGAATCTGGATATCTTACTAGATATAAGTTTGAGGGTAGTATGAAATTTTGAAATGCACTAGAGTACCCAACACCCTCTACAAACTCTTCCATAATTGTGATGTAAACAAGAAATTCCTATATGATACCATTTTATGAGGAACCATGCGAAGGAATAGTATTTCATAGAAAAAATATCTCTCAATATCATCAACTGATATGGTATCTATGATGAAGAACAAATGAGGTACCTTCACATGGTTGCCCAAAACTTCCAAAATAGTGTCACTACATCAAAGAAAACCTGAAAATCTGGTCATGAAATCCATCATGGCATACCCCCATTTCCACACAGATATAGGTAAATATGGTAAAATTTTAACTGGTTGCTAATGTTCTACCTTCACCTAATAATCGGTGGATCACCTCATGATAGTATCAGCTACCTCGTGATTCATTCCTGACCATCCATACTGATTGTGTGAGTCATGATTCATCTTGGTGATACTAGTATACACTACCCAAATTGAGGATTAAAACTCTCTCATCTTTTTATTACATAAGTCATATGGGACCCATAAGTTACCATGGATATGCATAATATCATTCTCTCTCACCGCTAATCTTGGAGGTTCCTCCTCACCCACTATTCTATAATGTAGGACTAGGACCTCAGAATAAGATAATTGTATCATATTTATTCTATATTGAATATTTTAGGTCACTTATATGGATGGGATAAAAGTATTCCACTCCCCACCATTTTTCTCTATGTGAAACTATGAAAATAAGTCCATAAGCTTCCACTTGTTGTAGGATTCTTAAACTGCCTATATCTGAGTCCTCTTGCTCAATGCAATAATAACTGCATTGCCTTTACCCGGAATATAGGAATGATCAAATTCAAATGTTTATGGGTACACAACCAACCCTCACTCTCTCAGATCCAGACCACAATGTGTAAATATATACATGATGATTTTATAGTATGTTTACACCACATATTTCCCTCATAGAAAATAATGATTCCAAAAAACCAAGACATATACAACATTGGATAACTCAAGATCATAGATCATGTAATTCTTTTCATGTGCACTCAACTAACAAGATTATTTTGAAATGAATCCATATTCCTATATTAGAACTGCGGCTAGCCTAAAACATGATGTATCAAAATACACATTGATGCTCCTACCTGACTCTAGAACAATTAGGATAGATGCTAATGTTAGTGTCCCTTTCAGCTTTTTATGGTTTTCTCAATGGTATCTGTCCACACAAACATCACAAACATCATAATAGAGCCAGTTAAAATTAACTCTATGTATGATATTCCATGAATAAAATTTTTGTAATATCCTATTATCCCTAATAAACTCAACATATCAAAGATTTTATTGGGATGATCCTAGGAAAATACAAATATATCAATCTCTAGGTCAACCAATAGTCCTATCATTGAGATAATATGACCCAAGAACTGAATAATATCTATCAAGAAGTGTAACTTTGTGATCATATCATAAAATTGATAATATCTTAGTATATCTAAAATGATCTCAAGGTGTTTTTCTTTGTTGTTCTAATCGTGAGAATACTCCAAGATATTTTCTCCAAATACCGACATAATGAATCCAAATTATGATATAAAACCATGTCCAATATTTCTATGAATATATTGGTACATTCGTGAGATCGAAAGACATGACTAGAGACTCGTATAGACCCTACCTAAAATTATAAGCACTACAATGTCTATTTATAGGTAAAACACATACGAATTGACATGGTGACCTAAAATCAATATTTAAGATAACACAGAATTCTTAGATCTTTATGAATAGATCATCTATTCAAGGAATGTGACAATAGTTCCTAACCATAAACTGTTTAAATCTTTGGTATTTCATACATACATTGGGGGTGCCACCCACCATTTTCATAAAAAGTGCTGAAAACCCCCACAATAGATAATTGGAGAATATAAAACGCTTTGCCTCCATGTCCTCAAGATACCACATGAGATCCTACAACTCTATAGTATCCCTCCAACAAGGAGGAAGGAATAATGTTTTAGATCATGGAAAATTCTCTATAAATAACTCTACATTTATCTTAGGAGGTAATCCACAAAAGTAATTTGGGAAAACATTCCTGAGTTGATCAACAACTGGAGGGTATTCTTATAGATGTGTTCCTTCATCATCCATATCGTAACTAGAACTCTAGGGATAACATTAACCTCATCTCATGATGTTCTTATCCATCTCTACATTCCTAGACATCTAAATCACCCTAGAAAATAAAATCTCCACAGTCGAGTGATGTTATGGTCAGTATCCAGTGACAGAAATAAACATGGGATCAGTAATTAACTAGACAGTTCATCATTATAATGACTTCATACCATTTCATCTCCAAGAAAAAATGATCCCATGGGAATGGATACATTCCTATCGCAAGGGGGAAATCCATACACCAGGAAACACACTCTTTTTTTCCCCAACATAGTATCCACAGTTATAATGCCATAGGAAAACTAAACCAAAAGAACAAGGCTCTAAAAAATATGTATATATATTAGAATATGAGATGTACCTATATTGAAAAGATTAGAGGCCACTAAAATCATTTATATAATAGTCGATTTCCCATCTCTTTTCTTATAAGCTATAGAATGTACATAATATATTTTTCCTAAACCACGACAATGTGAAACAACCTCACTAGATTGCGTATTACCATTATAATGTCTACGGAAAATAGATTCTTTTCTACCTCATCCATGGCCACCACCATTTCCTAATCTTCAAAAACTACTCCAGCTCCCAGCATGATGTGGAATTGTGAATCCCACTATGAAACATAGATTTAGAGTCGTCCCCTTCCACTAATTGTTGTTGGTATGTTCCTAGAGAAACCTAGTATTTGGCCATATTTCCATAAACATGGCACTTTAATGATTATCGAACACATTGACTACATATGTGTCCCTATATGTAACATTGAAGAATGAAAATAGAACTACTAGTAATAATAGAATGGAAGGTACTCCCCGCATAAGAAGTCATAAAATAAATATTCCTTCCATAATTTTCTAAGAAACTTGGTCAACAAATTGAAGAGCCATGGTCTACACTCCCATCTTCCCTCAGGTTATGGATAGAAATAAGAACATGATTTAATATCTCAATAATATTAGTTAACATGAACATGTTGAACTATGATATAATGTAATATCCAAAACCTTCCTAGAAGCGTCTCACCCTCGATGGCTCGTCAATAAAATATATCATTGAAAAATGATTATTCTCTCTAGATCATGCCAAATAATCCATAACAATCATTGTGCCCTACAAAAACCAAATAAAATCACTACACCATTTATGTTATAGGGTCTCAAGAAATATTGTAATCACAAAACCTATACTGGATATACCTCTAAACCGTAACTTAGAGCATATCAGCATGGTTCCGAAAATCCCACTAGCCCTTTGCCTCTCCATGAACCATATTAGTCATCATTTTAATCTCATAACATGAGGTGTATCTAGATTCTCGAAGATAAAAATGGTATTGTCATGACACATCTCAGCATCATGTGGATCACCATCCCACAAAAACATTTAAAGATGTTTATATTAGAACAGATGTGTCATCTCAACAATAGATGATGCTTGTTGTGGTGATCCCTCAATAGTTTTCATCTATCAAATTAAACCCTCGAGGAAATGTTACATAACACACATATATGGTACTATAACTAGTGCCACTGGTAAAACAATAAGAGGATCTACTAGTATCATATTGCACACCAACTCCGATTCAAGGTCATCAACACCTTCATAGCAGACGATTGGAGGTTTTTGTGGTGTCATGTCTATAGAATTCAAAAAACACACCTTATAAAAGATCAATAATGAGAAGTCCGAAGTTTGAAAGTTTAATATTGGTCGGAGACTTCCCATAAACAAGGAACACCCTTCTTTCACCTCCTAAATCAGTGATAGGGTAACTAAAATAACCATAAAAACAATAAGAGAAGCAGTATACTAATAAATATAAACCTGAAAACCCCAAAATTTTATCAATTAAATTTATCTCTTCTTTTATTAATGTCATATAGTATAATAACATAAAATCAAATTAGGGAACAAAGTTTCACATCATGAATAATGGAACTACTAAATTCTATGTGTCCTATAAACATAATATTTCCAATTATCTATTTTGAATATCAAAAGGCTGACATACACAGTTGCGATTAGTAAGCTGTTTGGAGTTTAGTAGGACAATCCTAAATTTTTATGATTTGTACCATACCATTATGAATATTAATTCTACCCATATGAACAGTATTATTACCATCATGAATATTAAGTCAGAAAAGTGAATAGAAACCTTACAAATAATAGTATAAATAAAATTTATCCCTCCAATAAGTGACAATATGATATAATTTTAGTATAGTGTTGGTATTTTTTTGGTAATGAATATTTAATGATTACATTAAGAATTTAAAAGGAAATTTTATTTTTATAAAATGTAATCACAATGAACTATTTTTATATATTTTTATTAGATGATAATTATATGAGACATTACATAATCTTCCAATGTGTTAAAAATGGATTCTTTGTTTTAATATTTGTTTTTTATGTAAATTAGGAATTTTAAAAAATTTAAATTACTCATATTTGTAAATTTATTTTTATAAAATGTATCAAATTTTTAAATTCTAATAATTATAAAATTATTAGGGTGAATTTTTGAGATTTTTTTGAAATTATTTAATTTTTAGGGAATATTAAAATTCGATAATTTACAAAATATGTTAATAAATGAATTTTTACATCATGCTTGAGCCATGGATGATGTAAATGGGAATTGTTTAGAACTAACATTCCATCTTTATTTTATTGAGTCATCGAATCATCACTATCTCTTTTCTTGTGGGTATATAATAAAATAAGGAATTTAATGTTGAGAAAATAACTCTCCCCTACACTATAAATACCACCCTCACAACCTCAATTACTAACACATATCAAGGCTTTTGTGTATTCCAAATTCATCTAAAATATCTTCCCAATATCCTCCCCCATGTCCATTATCCCTTGGTCTCATAAAAAATCAAAACCTATCCCATAATGATTTTCTCAAGGAGGATTTATTCAAGAGGTAATTTATCCCTCTCATTTCATTCAATTTCCATTCAAATTTCATTTCATTTATTCTCTTATCATCATCACCTATTATAAAAATTTTAGGATAACTCAAGTATGACTGATATAATTTTATTCTATAATTTTAATGGAATATTATTAATTATAATCCTCATTCTATCATTTATATTAAATAAATGAAATCACTGCCAGTGATGTGTCAAATTATCTATATCGTGGCGAGAGCAATTCCATTTTCCTTCAACTGCTTCAAGGATATAAATAAAATCATTAAATTGATGAAATGGTAATTTAATATTTATGCTTTAAGACCTTTTATGTTCATGAAACATGTTTTATACATAATACTATATGATAAAACAAAATATGTTTGTTTTAATCCCAAAACTATGCAAATTAACCAAAAACAGTCATCATTAAATTTTAAATAATGATTCATAATGATAAGAAATATAATATAAGACCATATATAATTTTTTATGATCATTGATATCATGTATGAGAAATTTTTTAGGTATATCAATGTTTTTCACGAACATCCATTCATGTGTACAAATGAACCATTCATGAAAACTATGAAAAAAACAATCCTAAACAATGCATTTACACTCTATAACACATCTAATGGACTATAAAATTACATTCTAAAAACATAATGAATCGTAATAATGTATGAAATTTTATTTATTTGTTAATTAATTAATCTAATGTGGTTATATAAGATATTAATGTCAAGAAAGCGTTCAGATACAAGGCAAGGTGAAATATCAAACCCAACTCTCATTCTTCTGGTATCCCTATTTCACTCCATTTTTCAGAATGGTTATTCCTTAAAAATAAATTATTAATAATTATATTACCTTTTCTCATATATATATGTTTTCCACTATAGTTTATGTTAAAAATAATGTTTTACAAAAGAATTATTCATTAAAAAATAAACCTTTTACTTCTTGCCCATGGTTGATGGTCCTTGTATCAAGTATGTTATTCCCAATTACATTTGGAACCCAATTTTTATGAATGTGTGATTTATGAAGTGAAAGCCATTCCTTTACATGGGGGTTTTATGTAAAATATTCATATATTTTCTTTGTGGCATGAGTGATAATGTAAATGTTATGATGTGATGGGTGCACCCGAAATAATGTAGCCCTCCAATGCATTGGGTAATGTGAAGAATATATTGAGTAATGTGAAGTATGCAAGAATATGATTCTAGATTTATTCAAAACTATGTGTGGTAGATGACCACTAATACATGATGTCTCATTATTATGGATTCCCACATTCCATGATATTATATAATTCTTCTTCTCATGATTCTGTTGATGAAGTTATGATTCTGATCACCCCATGTTACATTGTTTCATGATATTTTCTATCCTTTTAATTGGATTTTATCTCAACATTATTTATGTATATCCTAATATGGATACTTTTACTAAGGAGAAGTTATAATCCAATAAGAAGCTTGATAAGAAGGAATTAAATAAATGTTTTGTGTTGTGAAAGTTATGCATGATCCTAGTTTTCTTAGGAAATTAACGCTTTGGATCCCCATTGTGTAATTTTTTATGTTTTTTATCATTAATATTATTTAAAATTAATTTTAGAAAATAAGGGTCGCTATAATGTGAATAAGAGGCATGAATTAGTTAATTTTTTTATTCGGATTATAGAACTGTAGTGAAATCCCTAGTTTGAGACAATGTATATGTAAGCACACAAGAATATTTTATAAACAAAGGGATCCCATAATATATTCATGTAGTGATAATTGAAAAATGTAATAAATTATTTATTCATGAATTGTTGAATTAGGTTTTCTTTTAAACTTTTCTATTTTAGAAAATGGTGGGAATCCGGAGAAACTAGGCCAACAACTCGTGTGAGGGACAATGCCGCCATTGCATGAACCAAATCCCCAATGCTTTGGGAGGTCAAGTTCAAAATTACAATGTGTTGATTTACTAGTTTTCAAAAGTTATGAATAATAACCTTAGTAATGTGGAACACCTTCCTTCACTGAAGAGGTAGAAACTAGTTGTCGAGTGTTTTATGTGGCAACGACCACTGACATTTAGTGGATCTTCCAATCCACTAATTGGGGAATAGTGGGTCAACTCAATGGAGAAGTTATTTTCTAATCATCCCTATTATTAGATGTAAAATGTTTCTATGGGTATTTATCAACTCGATGGAGAGGCCGACCATTGGTGGGATTTGATTGAGAACACCAAAATGAGAGGAAAAGTTGAAGAGATGGTGAGGGAATACATTAAGATAATGTTTCTTAACAAGTATTTTCACAAACTCTTCATAAAATATGGAAAGGGAATTCATAGAGGTAATTCCATAAGATGAGAATATTTCACAACTAATGATTCGAATTTCACAAGGCTTTCATGGTATGCTTTAGGATTTCTGATCAACAATGATATCATACTTGATTGATTATTTAAAGGATTAAAACAGCATCTTCACTTAGATATTTCCATTTGAGACTGTGGGAGTTATTAATAATCATTTTTATGTGCTATCAATTTGATGATGGATTTTAGGGAGTGGTCCCTTGGATATTGTGATAAGAAATGAAAGATAAAAGATCATGATGGAGGATCTAATGAGAAAGTTGGAATGAAAACTCAACCACCCAAATGTAAAAAATATGGGAATAAGAATCAACGGAATTTCCTCAAAGGGATGGAGAAATGAATTAAATATGGGAGAGAAGGATACCAAGCTCAAGAGTATTGAAAATGTATGAGTAGTCAGAAGAATGTGATGGAGTAAAGGAAAGCATCACCCATGGTCCAATGCTACAACAATTGGGAGCAAGGGAACTATGTAATCTAGTTCACTAAACCTCGAGTAATCTAGGGTAGTCAAAATAATCATCCACCAAAGCCAGAGGAATAAAGGAACACTTATTCCATAAATAATTTTGACGTTGAGCTTGAAAATGATGTTATAAAAGGTACACTTCTTATTCACACAATAATGGATAGAGTTTTATTTGATTGTATTTTAACACATTCAATTATATCTTCAATTTTTCTTGAATTAAATATTCGAAGCCCAGAAACCATGATGTAGGGATATTAGTAAAATCACGATATTGTGCAATCACTATGGTCCATGTGTTAGACTATTCATTTATTGGAATATGTGGGACGATTCTTCTCGTTAATCTCATGATACTTCCCTTGGAGTAATTCGATGCTATAATGGGAATGGATTGGATCAAATTATAAAGAGTACAAATCAAATGTTAGGAAAAGGAAATATATTTTCATATTCCGAACCATCCCAAGATCATAGGAAAATTCAAGGAAGATCATGAATAACCCTTTAAAAATCCTTCAAATGTATGGTGTTGATTCCCTGTGAAGAAGCATGCCTCGCTCAAATAGATGAGTCAAAGGATGTTATCCCCCTTGGGGGAAATTCCCATCACGATGGAATATAATGATGGATTTCCTCACGAGTTACCCTGACATCCCCTGGATCAGGAGGTAGAGTTATCCATAGAACTCATACACAAAACTACTCCTATCTAAATGTTTTCCAATGGGATGGCTCCTATCAAATAATATGATTTAAACAAGTACCTACAATATTATTTGGAAAAATGATTAAAATTTGATAGTTTATCACCTTGGGTGCACCGGTGGTTTTGTGAAGAAGAAGGATGAATCAATACGTTTATGTATTGATTATTTGTAACTCAACAAGATCACCATAAAGAACAAATTTCCTCTCTCATGGATTGAAAATATTTATTATTAGGTATGAAGATTCCCGTACATCTCAATGGTGTATGTTTGTTATGGATATCGTTAGATGAGTTGAAGAATGGTGATATTCATAAGACTAATTTATATTCAAGTTATGGGAACTATGAGTTTCTAGTGATGCCCACCGAACTTACTAATCCCCCTTAAATCTTCATGGATTTGATTAATAGAGTCATTAGACATTTCGTTGACAAATTTGTTATAGTTTTTATCAATTATATTTTCATCTAATCTATGATGAATGAGGAACATAAAGAATATATAAGGCTTGGGTTAGTGACATTGATAAAGGATAAGTTTTATGTCAAGTTAAAAAGTGTGACTTTTGGATGAATCATGTAATTTTCATAAAAAATATGATCATAAGTGATTGGAATTCATTGGAACCTTAAAAAATTGAGTTAGGAATGGCCCAGACTCTCTAGTGTCATAGAAATCCATAGTTTTCACGAATTAGCATTGTACTATTGACATATTGTGAGATGTTTTTCATGATTGTCAAGACCACATGCTATCTTAACAGAGATTGTTTTAAAATATGTCTGGATGGAAGAATGTGAGGAAAACATAAAGGATATAAAAAAGGTTGATTATTTCACCTATACTAAAATTATAGAAAGGTGGAGAATATTTTGTGATATTCAATGATGATTAAATGAAATGATTGGGTTCTGTACTCATTCAAAATGAAAATGTGATACCCTATGACTCACAGAAGATGAATAACCATGAGAAAAATGACCCACCACATGATCTCGATCTAGATGTTGTGATTTTTTACTTGAAAATATGGTGACACTACATATATGTTGAGATTTGTGACATATACACTGATAAAAAGAGACTAAAGTATATATTCAAAAAAAAGGAGCCCAACATGTGACAAATGAGATGGTTAGAGATAATCAAAGACTATTATGTCACTATTCACTATCATAATTGAAAAGATAAAAAGGTAGATGATTCTCTTAGTAGAAAATAACACACTACTTTATCCATATTGCATATAGAGAAAGAAACTATCATAATGGATATGAATGGTATGGATTTGGAAATTATAATGGAAATGAATACATTATTTCTCAATCAAATTTTTAACCATCCATTTATCCAAGAGATTTTCAAGGAGGCATAAAGGGATTATCTATAGGTGAAAAAGAAGGTGAACACTGTAAAGGAAGGGAAGTTGTAAAAGTTACATATCGATGATGATGAAGTGATTACCTTTGGAATAAGGATTTGTGTTCCATTATCACTAGGGATAAAGAATGTGATATTTGAAAATTCACAGATCACACCTATCTCTATCCAACCTCATAGCACCAAGATTTATTGTCATCTCTGAGAACACTTAGGGTGGGACAACATGAAGAAGTATATTGATGAGTATATCTCAATGTGCTTGATATGTCACCATGTTAAAGAAGACCGACACAAGTCCAAAGGTTTGAGGAAACCATTGCATATACCCATGTGTAAATGGGTGAATTTTAATATGGACATTATCATGGGTCTCCCAAGTATATGAAAATCAAATAATGTGATATGGTTTGTCATGGAAAAACTCACCAAGACTTCTCACTTTATCTTTATTTAGCACGATCTACTGCTTAATCAACATGAAAGGATATATGTGAATGAAGTAGTGAGACTGCATGGGGTTCCACTCAATATTGTATTTGATAATGATCTAGGGTTCACATCTATTATTTGGAGGAGTCTACAACATGAATTGAAAACTGAATTAAATTTCAACACAACATTTCACCCCCAAACTGATGTCCAATGTGAAAGTACTATTTAGACACCCAAAGATACGCTAATAGAATTATATTTAGAATTAAAATGTTGATTGGATCAAATAGATTTCATTGATTGAGTTATCATATAACAATAGCTTCGACTTGATTATTCTTATTTCCCCATAAGAAGCTCTGTATGGATGGAGATGTATAACTCCAACCTATTTTGATGATGTTGGAGAAATCAATCTACTTCGACCTAATATTGTGAATGATATGATAGATAAGGATCAAGTCATCTATAAAAATTTTAATTCCAATTATATTTATTAATATTGTTCTACTCACAACCATTTAAGGGACATAGTGTTTGACTTTGGAGATAATTACTTCCTTAGAATATCACCGTGGAAGAGAGCGATGTGGTTTAGAAAGAAATGGATTCTAATACCAAGGTATGTTTTCCCCATTAAGGTCCTTGAACCCATATGATAAATTACCTATAATCTTAAACATACACCTAATATGGATGAAGATCAAGATGGTTTTAACATATCACTCTTGATGAAGTACATACCAGATACCTCACATGCACTCAACTCAGAAGTGGTACAACTAAAAGATGATTTCTCTTACGAGGAGTAGCGAGTAACGATTCTAGATAAAATAGACATGGTTAAATGAAACAAGACATACCACCTTTTTAATGTTTTTTGGAGGAACCATATTTATGAAAAATCAACATGGGAACTAGAGGATGGGATGAATGAGAATTAACATCACATGTTTATGTAAAACAAAATTTTGAGGGTGAGATTTCAAAAGGTGGGAAAAATTTAACGACCAAAACAATTATCAATGAAATTTCTCCCCTCTTATAGTAATGTGATAAAGTATGATAAAATAACATAACATTAGGAAACACAATGCCATATCATGCTTAAATGAACTAAAAAATTCCTTGTTTACCTTAAACAAAATTATTCCACTTCAATATTTTGAATTTCAAAAATCCGATATACACATTTGTGATCAGTAAGCTGTTTGGAGTCCGATAGGACAAACATAGTTTTTTATTAATAGTAACATACCCTACTGAATAGTAATTTTACACTTGTTAAATGAAATATGACCCTTATTAATAGTAAATTGTCCAAGTGAGTAGAAACCATACAAATGATTGTATAAATAAATTTTAGCCATCCAATAAGTGACAATATGATATAATTATATTATAGTGTTTGTATTTTTGTAAGTCATGAATATTTAATAATTAATTAAATAATTTAAAAGTAAATTTATTTTCACAAAATGTATTCATAAAAACATATTTTGATGTCTTATGATAATATTATACTTTTATGAGACCTTTATTATTTTTTCAATGTGTTAGAAAAGATGTTTTAATTTTAAAATTTATATTTGTCAAGTAAAATGTGATTTCAATTAAAATTTAAACTATTCATATTGAAGAAATTATTTTCATAATTTTTTGAATTCTACATTTAAAAAATTTGTTAGAATTAAATTTTGATATTTTTCTAAAATACTTTAATTGTTTATGAATAGTGAAATTCGATAATTTACAAAATATTTTAAATAAATGAGTTTTTGCATCACGATCGAGTCATGGATGATGTAAGTGGACCTCAATTATTACTCACATGATATATTTACTATATTTAGTTTTGAAATAATCACTATATTTTCTTGGGGAGAAATAATAAATGAATGAATATAATATTGAGACAACCCTTTCTCCCTCCACTATAAATACCACCCATCACAACCTCATTTCTTCACACCTCTCAAGACTTGTGACTAGGCCAAATTCTTCTGAAATATCATCCCAAGATTTTATCCCACGCCTATAATCCCTTTTTATCTTAAAAACATAAAAATTTCTCCAAAAAGAGTCTCTCAAGGAAGATACATTCAAGAGGTAATTTCTCTCCTTCTCTTTTCTGTCAATTACCTTTTATATTTCTTTTAATTTGTTCTTTTATCCTCAACACATCTTATAAAAATGTCATGATAACTATAGTATGATTTATATACTAGTATTATATCATGTCAATGGAATATTATTCATTATAGCCCCCCCCCCTCCAATCTGTTTTATTTTTTAAAAAATTAATTAATTTCCAGTGATGTGTCAATTTACCTACATCATGGAATATTAAGGTAAATTTTCCTTAATAAACTTCAGTAATATCAATAATACTATTAAATGGTTGATGTTTTTTAATATTAATGTTTTAATCCCTTTTATATTGTTTATACAGGTTTTATACATAATAGTAAATGAAAAAACAAAACTTGTTTATTGTAATAAAAATGCCCAAATTAACCCAAAACGATCAACATTAAATTTTATGTAATGATTAATACTCATTAAGAAATTCATTATAATATCATTTAAAATTATATAAGATCATTAATAGCATGTAATAGATATTATGGATGTTTCTAAATGTTCTACATGAACTTCTATTCATGTGTACAAGTGAACCTGGCCGAAAAACAATAAAAAATGACGCTCCTAAACAATGAATTTAACCACTATAACTCGACCAAAGGTATATAAAATAACATAATAAATCAATAATTAGTGTTTAACATTTATAATATTTTTTTAGTTGTTTATTATTTAATCTAGTGTGTTTATATATGACATTAATGTGAAAAAAGTATTCGAATACTAGGTAATGGGAATTAATGAACCCAACTTTATTTCTTTGGGGTTTCCCCATTTAATTCAATTTTCAATATGGTTATTCCATAATAATAATATATTCATCATTATATTACCTTTTCATTGATATACATGTTTTCCATTGGGGTTTATGTCAATCATAATTTTTTACAAAGGAACTCTCCTTTTCCAAATTGCACCATTTACTTCTCACTAAAGGTCGACAGTCCTGGTATCTTGTATGTTATTACCTTATTCATTTGGGAACCAAATGTTTATGAATTTATGCTTTATGAAGTGGATCTAATTCCCTTCCATGGGGTTTTAATGTTCAATATTTATATTTTTTATTTGTTTCAAACAAGATAATATAGATGTTATGATGTGATGGGTGAACCAGAATAATATAGCGATCCTATGAATTGGGTAATGTGAAAAACATCTTGAGTGAAGTAATGTATTCATTAAAATGATGATATATATGTTAAAAACTAGGTGTGGTAGATCACCACTAAGACAAGATGTTTCTTTTTTATGTATATCCACATTATATGATGTTATCTAATTATTCTTCTCATGATTATGATAACGATGTTATGATTATGCTCACCCTATGTTACATTATTTCAGGTTCTAATATATCCTCTTACTGGGCTTTCATCTAACCAATTTTGGTATATATACTCAGGTGAATACAATCATTATGGATAAGTCAAGAGCCAATAATAATCTAGAGAAGAAGGAATTAGATAAATGTTAGGTGTTGTAAAATATATGTATGGTCCTAGTTTTAAAAAGACACAAAATATTTGGATCCTCATTGTGTAATGTTTATAGGGAATTTATCATTAAAATTTTGTAATAGTAATGTACGAAAAACATGTTCACTATAAAATACAGGTCTTGGTCATATTTTTTATTTCCCATAATTTAAATTTCATTTAGTTTCATATTCATTTAATACTTATCTCTAAATGTTTGAAACAAATAGTGGACCACTATTGATCACTATTGTCCTATAAAACATATAAAATAATTTGTGGAGTCGTAATAACCTAATGTATAACACATTGTAGTCCATCTGACTAATGGTCCATGTCTCAATGTGCCATAGTTGACTATTTAGGCCATCAACTATTTCGTATGAAAGGAAACACTGTTTTTATTTTGGTATACACTATAGGTGTCATATAGGTTTCTAAATCCCCAAAAAATCATTTATTAAATAACATATATATCATGAAAGGAACACATCGAAATTTCATGTATTCAAGCAATGAACTGTATATGGCATGGAATAATTCATGACATATGAACTATAAGAGGATAAAAAAATGATGCAAGATATGAATACCCTCATATCGTCAGAAAATAATGAAATTGAAAATCACATCGAAAATCAAATATCAAGTCTATCACTCAATAGTGGAATAAAATCTAATGTAATGAGAAAAATCCAGGTAAAAGAATATCCATTCTAGGAAATTTATATTCTTCTCTAAATGGTTTATCTACTCCCAAGGACAACTCATCACCAAATTCCAATAACTTCAAATCCATATATATTATCTCAAAATAACAAATATATGAAAAAAATGTTATAATACACCTTTGTAATTTCCCAATCCAAATTACACTAAAAGGATCCCCAAGTTGGTGGGTCATATGTATTCAATATTTCCTCCCCAAATTCAAGAGGATTATGACTAGTAGAAATGGTATTGGGTGTGTTTTTGGGGAGACTATGGCCTCATGTTAGAGTGCAACACAATGGTAGTAATCATATCATTCAATAGTGGATGCTATAAATCAATCAGATGGAAGATAAATATCATATACATGAATATATAAACAATTATGAAATTTATATCATATACAAAATGACGTGTCATGAATTGTTTTGAGAAATACGAAAAACATTTATACAATAAACATATCAAATGTATAACAATAATGTTTTCCCAAACCGGGTGTGAGATAAAACTCATTAGTCCACCACCAATGGTGTTTATAACAAGTCCATTCTATGTATATGAAGAAATATGGTGCGCAACATATCACATGAATTGTAGTAATGAATGTAAAGTGTGAAAATATGAGTGGGACTATCTATACTATCAAGTCTCCATATAAATAATAATAAATCTACAATAAATCAAGGAAAATGAAGAGCTTCAATAAATAAGAAACACTCTCCATTGTGAGAACAGATAACTGATACACATACCAGTGATATGTACAAAACAATAAAAAATATCCATCATAGTCAAACTATATACCCAATTGTTTGGCATGCATCATCGCCACACCTTATAATTAGTAGTGACCAAAAATGCCATTTTGTGAAATCAAAATCAGCCCAATGGCCAAAAAAGATATATAAAAGTGTCATTTCATGATTGGATGGATCCAATTTATAGATGAACAATGTATCCTCATAATGTAGTAGGGGAATCTTAGTAGAACCTTGGTAAAGAATAGGGTTGTGTTAAAGGATCATGTTAATAGATTATGTCCTATGTGAGTCCAAAAAATCTGGTTCCAATGGGTTGAAATGACCGATGTATGATATTGAATCAAGATGTGAGGAGGAAATAAGTTCAAGGCATCCACTATAGTAATAAATAAATATGGAGTGAAAATTTCCATGGTATCCTATGGAGTCAGGATTCAAGTAAATTTTTCTAGGAATCCACTAACCTAATCAATTCATCATTTCATTTGTTCATCATTTGATACATTCAAATTCCATTAGTTTTTCCAACCAATTTAGAAAATTTCTATAGAATCTAATTAAAAAGTTTAATGAATTCACTCATATAAATCAATATAGAAAATGAAACATTGACTCTGTTGGTCAAAAATCCCTCATACTATCAGTGAATCAAGTTTGAGGTGATTGTGTTTATTGAAAAATCGGGCCTCTATGTTCAGTTTGTTGACAATGGGGATTTCCAAAGGTATCTTTCGAGTTTAAGAGTTTGTGTTGCCAATTCATGTTGAAAAAAGTCACACGGAAAAAGAATCGATGATTTGGAGGAGGTAAAAAATAATTTAGACAATGTGAAGAGAAGTGTTTTGGGAAAAAGGAATTGGAAACAATATATTGGAGGATTGAAAATTTAGGCACCATTTGTTTTTCAAAATCCGATCATGAATATATGTAAAAAAACAAGGGTTCCCATGTTTTTTTTGGGTGTGCAAGGTGACTTGGGTGACAGTAGCGTGGGAAGCTGGACATGTGTGCCTTAGGAAAGTTGTATGTTGGCAGATCAGTGTCTTTAAAATGACTATAAATAGACGAATACCCCTCCTCATTTATGGAAGAAGCAAAAATATTAGGGAACATTTGATCTTTGATCGTGCAAATGGATTTTCCACTCAAGTATAATGTTATTTCTAAGTTTCATGCCAGATGACTGTTTCACACCAATATTAGTTTGGGCATAAAATAGAGTGATTCACCTCTCCATGGTGTTTGAATTCAAGAATTCATTCCCTTTTCTATCCCAGAGTATTTACCCTATGTCCCTCAAGTTTTTTTAATCCCTATGTTCCTGGAATGCTTCGATGGAACTCCACAACATTTAATTTCTACTTCAGAATTCACATATGCATCATCTTTGCTGCATCTGACCCTAATTGGGAACATCAAAAAGTGTCATCCCTATGTGGATTTTTTCAATCGGTGGATTTTCGAAGCCATTGATTTTTAAGAATGTGCAATGGTAGGTAATCTTGATTCAAAAAACATTATGATTCAGTTTTCAAATAAGTATGATCTAATTAATTCATGGTTGAGTGTGCCACATATATGTGGTGGTGCATAGTTTCTTCTATTTAAGTGGAACTACGACATCCATATAAAGAGGTATTCTTTGAATGTGGCGGTCTAGGTAAGATTACCAGAACTTACTATCCCCTTCCAAAACACATCAATTCATCTTCTGCATGGTAATATGGTAGGATAAATACTATGTGAATACAGTATAAATAATTCTATTTTTCATCTGATTTATCCAAGGATTTTTGGTCAAGATTATGTATCTAAGCCACCTTTCAAGTCTCTTTTGATTTTGGGTGGAATGGAGTTCCAATATAGACATTTTTTTAAATATTTGTATCAATTCTGCTCATTTTGTTTAAGACTGTGTTAAATGATAGTGGATTGTCAGAAAAGATGGTCGCAGAATTTGGGTGAATGGGTTGTTCAAGTGTCTCAATCATTGGTGTACCATCATACTAGTAAGAGACTGAATGTGGATTGCAATGTTTCCGCTGATGGTTGTGATGTTTTGGATTGATATGATGGAAAGGTTGTTTGTATTTACAGTTTAGACACTACAATGGATAAGAATTAGATAGTGGTGGCACCTTCTAACCGTAAGGTAACTGATGTATTCAATAGATTAAGACAGGATCTACCTGGTCCTTTAGTTAGGAGTGATGTCCAGCTGGAAACGACTAATAATGGTGTGACCCTGGTTCCAGGCCATGAAGAGCATGTTACTGGAGATTGGGTGAAAGAAACTTTGGGCCAATCATCAATATTCTGTGTTTCTTCATTTGAAGAGGTCTTAAGAGCTAGAGTCCATCCCAATGAGGTAATGTAGGGGACATCCAAGGTCGTGGCTAATCAACCCACATTCGGGAATGTAGGGGGATCTAGCCTAGTAACCCTATTAGTGGTCTAGCTGAACAACTGGTTTGAAGGCCTAGAGGTGGAATAATTAAACTTTGATCAACCAAAACTACATCAAGTCAATGACAAGGTCGGTGAGATGGAGTGCAATTAAGATGACAAAAGTATCTCTACAAGTGATTCTAAGAGCCTCATGAGTAACATGAGGAGGAATAGAATCCATAAATGGAATGATTACTCCTATTTACCACCTCCAATGGAGACTCAATCAGTAGAAAAGTTATACACCATGAAGATATTCAGTGAGAATATTTTTGAGTGGAAGTTAGTTGGTGTGTGTGATAAATCATGGGATTTTCTTTTGAGTTCTTAACTTGAATTGTTGGATCAGGTTCTGCATCTCAATGATTTTAAAGAGGAAGCTTCCAAAATTATGGGGAGATCACTAAGTGTGACTCTTAATTAATATAAATACACTTGGATTGAGAAAAATGACTAAATTATTTTTGGGTGTTTCAATGTTGGGAATATCATTCTAGTGGAGTACATTCAGTCCTAGTACAAGATGGCCTTTAAGTTTTATGAACTGATAATGGATGAACAAAACACTCAGGTATCATCTATATCCTTGAAATCTATTAGGGATTTTACTTTTATTAAATTCAAAATTTTCATTCAATGGATTTATAATCATCTATTGTAATTCATTTCTTTGTTTCTCACTATTCCTTAAATTGGTTGTATTTAATTTAGTGATGGTGTTCATTTTGTGGCCTTGAGGTTCATAGTTGAAGGGACCATCCCAGTTATCCTTCGAGGGGACACATCATAATTGGTTCAGAGTAGATGGTTCCTCTGGATCATTACTCTTCAGATTTGGATGTTTGAGAGGGTAAGGAATCAACCAACAGTTCTGTTCCCTTGCATTCTTGCATGAGACAACATACCAAGAAGTAATGATAAGGTAGAACTAATATTAATATGTTTATGCTGGGGAGGGACATTAAATTTTTGTCTTTATCTGAGCTAGGCCTTGGTATTTAATGCCATGGAGGTTTGATAATTTTTAGTGTTTTATGTCTTGTTAGGTTCCCCACACCCATTAAAAGAGGCAAATGTTTCAATAAGAAATTATAATTTTCAGTCAATGATTGAAATTCTCACATCAATAGAGCATCTACATATAATGGTTGATGCATTCATTAGATATAATGAAGGGTCCTACATGTCTATAAACTATGAGTGGATCTTTTGAAAATGCAGTGAGAAGAATTTAGTTGAAAGAGAAGTGTGATTTCAAATTGTGATTGTTTGTAAACAAGGATTGATAGTGAGTCGACATCAAACATTATAAATAGTAGTGAAGTTATTATGGATTTGGTATAGAAACACAATGTCGGTGTATTCTCCTTGGACATATCCCAGTGAGGGTCATCCAAATAAAATTTATGTGTCCCGTGCAAGTTTTTATTTATATCCATACTGTGAGACTAGAATGAGATATAGAAGTGTTATGTTTAATAGAAAAATATCATAAGGTGGTGTTGTTTTAAAAATTCATACCCTAATTCACCCCATCTTAGGGTAACAGACCTGGTAGTTCTAACAAACTCTATCCTATCATCTCAATTCTATTACTATTTATTTTAAAAAAATACCACTAATTAGGAGAGCCGACACACACACAAAACATGGTGGTAAAACATGGAAGAAATAAATACACACCCCATGTGTGGCCTAGGTTAGTGGTAAAAATATGAAAAAATATTAATGGTACTAGTTGGAGACTCAAACAGGTTCCATTTCATCCAGTGAAATGATTAATCTAATTAAATGGGAACTATAAAAATGTATAGAAACCAGTACTACAATAACTAGATTTATAAAACACTAAACATGTATGAAAACATATAGACCACCAATTGTAGCTCTGTTGTAGAGAACTCATCTAGTATTAGTCTCGGGTTCGATTTAGATCACGAGAAAAATGATGAATGGATGAAAATATTTAATATAGGTAATATTAACATGAACCTATGTAACTCTATAAATAAAATGAAAAATGAATAACAACGTAGAATGATTTTAGAACTCATCGTTGTAGATCCAATGAGACTGACGACATTTGAATTTGAGTTTATATAGAGGAACATGAGTGAAGCCAATGAATTGGATTCAATGGGATCATATGAGTGTTAATAATCATTCCACTAAAGCATGGAGGTATTAAATTTGGTTATAAGAGATTTAAAGGTCAAATATTCCTTTTCCCACAATTTAGCTAGCTAGCACAGTTTTTCCACATCACTAGCTAGGGAATGTGTCAACTATGCCCCACTCTCTATCTTAATGACGACCTTGACTAGATTGAATGACCATGCTCAAATTATGATTCACCCGTTGACTAAAATTATAGATTTATACAAATGTGAGTTCAACCTTTTTTTTTCATGTTTTCCTCAAATAATGCTCCTTTTGACAGAGGAATGGATCACCACACACGGTTCCACCAATATGTGCATCTTGAGCTGCACTATTTCTACTAACTATATAGCCTAGATTCCTATTCCAAAAACAATGCCTCTAAGATCCGAACAAGTACTAGATTCCCCAAGAACTATTGTGATCTAATAATTCAATATCATTATACAAAAACCAATGTGATTATCTTAAATCAAATATATCCATACATCATAAGAAAACCTAGGATATTACAATAGGATAAATTATAAATGTATGAGTTCTATGGAATAGTATAATAAACATCGGGCATTAACAAAATATTTTTTGGGAGATGTGATGCTAGAGGGTGGTTGTAAGTGATTGCGGGTAAGGGAGAGAGACATGTGTGTGACATTAAAAATAATCAATGTTTTTTAATATATGAATACATTTGGACACACATTCATTATGTAAGGTAATGTAATGGGGAATTTAGTATTTATTGAGATCTTGTTTTGGTAGTGTGACAACCATGATGTTCATAAGGTGGGAAGTAGATGTTAGTTGTGAGTTTTTGGACCTTGTGTAATGAGGATCATTGATGTGCTAGACAAATTGATGTAAGAACATTTTGTAATTTTATTACCAGTTTACAAATGGATCCATGTACTAATTGATTTCTCGATGAATAACAAGGATTGGATGGGTGTCATATCAGGTAGAGTTCAAGCATAGGTGTCAAATTCATGGGGATTGTGACAATATGAGTGGGTTTCAGATCAATGTTACCCACATTATAAAAGCATGGAATGATGATAGAAGTGGAAAGTGGATGTTTTGGATTGATACTTTCACTAGGAGTTGGGTTTGGACTCTTTTGAGTAGGTTGATCTATCAAAGGGATGTCGAAGGGGAACTATGATCTGAAATTGTAAAAAAGTCAATTTTTAAAGATAAGTATCCTCAAAGGAAGTACGAAAGAGGATTCTAAACATATCGTTCAATGTATAATTGGATATGGAAATTATGAATCCTCATTTTCTATATCATAAGTGATATTAGAAGAGTTGTTGGATGGTTAGCTGGTTTATTAGGAAAAAGGAGGCTTGGCAAATTTATTATTTAGCATTTGATGTTTGGATTAATCATATTTGAATAAAAAATAGGGACTGGATCTCTGATCTGTAAATGGGTGACGTAATGGGTTACTATATTGAGATATTTATTTATTTGATATTTTCATGTTTCAATTGTAATTTTTGATGATGGAGTCACCACAACTTAGAATTGGTCATTGTAAGTTATAAACTAGGATGGGGAACACCGTTGTTTGGAGGATGATTTAGAATAATACATGATTTATGTTAGGGTGAGATAATATCTGGTGCATATTCTAAATGTATATATAGTTTTTTTGTGTGTTGGTTTAGTTATATAGTTTTAGTTTCCTTACATTCATGTTGGCTCTTTATAAGAGTGATAGGAATTCAATGCTAGAACTAAACTATTTGTGTATGAATTCAAGACTGAGATAGGTGTTGATTTTTAGTTATGTATTCATTGATACTTCTCTAAGAAAAGATGTTATATGGTGGGGAAATTATAAATAATATTTTCAGATGACAATTTGAAATTCAAAGTAAACAGAAAATTTCAAATTTGTTATCAGAACAATTTTATAACATGGGTTTAGAACCATGCTCTATAGCATGGAACACCTCAAAAGGAGTGTTTGGGGTTTGATACGAGCCTCAACGGTTATTATTAGGTCCTGAAATAATTTTTAGAATGGATGGAGTGAGCGATGCAGTTGTGGTATAGCACACCACCGGCTATCCAGTTGATGTAGGCATCATGCCCATCGGTGGTTGTCGCCATTGTGTTTATTTATCCTTCCAACAAATAAATAAGGGGGATTTAACGGTAATAATGACCAATACACACCCTGAGGGGTTTATAATGGGGTTCCCTTACTCATCATATTTTATCCACATGCAAGGGGGTCATATCCCCTAGTTCTCTATATATCCTACTGGGTCGGGGGTTACTCTCACTACTAAAAATATGTCTTATAATAGCGCTAAAAACCGCCATTAGGAGTGCTAAAAAAGCACTGTTAATCTTAGAGAAGATAATGGGGGGTCACTTTTTTCAACAATAAAACTAGATCTGATAAAGGGTCACCTTTAATAGCGCTAAAAAAAGCATAGATAAAGGTAGGATTTATCAGCACTATTTTTAGTGCTGATAAATGTATAAAATATCAGCGCAAAAAATATCACTGATAAATTATACCTTTATCAGCGCTAATTTGTGCATTGATAAAAAATACCTTTATCAATGCTCAAAATAGCACTGTTATATTATCCATTTATCATCACTTAACTAGAACTGATAAAGGCCAAATATCCTGTGCAAAACCAAAACCTGCACAGAACCTGCAAGGAACCTGGACAAATTACAGCACCAGCACACAGCACAAATAATGCCTCCACACAACACAAACAACACCCACATATAAAGAAAAGGAGAACAAAAATGATACATACTTTTACTTGAAATCATGATTACAAAACAAAACACTTCTATATACATTTCAAGCAATGTTTAATTTTTTTACAATTACAATAATCCAACACAGTTAAAAACCAATGATGTTCCTTCATTTTTTCATCCATCCGCTCTAAAAAATTGTCGTCCTTGGCGGCGGTTTCTGAACAAAACATTCTAATTGAGAAAAAATATTTCACCTACATAATAAAACAAATAATATGTTAGTAATACAATAATGAAATAAAAAATGGGTTTTCTAAATGGAATTATACTAGTGAGGCACAAAACATAAAATAACCAATTAACGAAGAGACACAATTAGGTCAATGCCCTTACCTCGACCAGAAGTCCAATAAACAATATTCAGTTCATAACAACCACAACTAAGTCCTTGATCAAATATATTAATGTCCAACAACATTAAATTACATAATTAGTTAATTTTAACCAAAATTCCAGCATGGTATAATAGGTGCCAAACTCATCGTGTAATCCAACAAAGCCAGAGTGCTGAGAAACTATAAGCGATCCACTACTAACACACCCCTAATCCTAGAAAACACTAAATCCCCAATCTATATTACTAAATTTATGATTCATTAGGCGAATTTTTTTGAAAACCCATAAATAAAGCTTCCAAAAAATATAATATCCATCAAATAATGATTGATTACTAGTTTATGAAATTTTGAGACATGCTCTAAGAGTCATATATAAAATTACCATGAAGAATAACGATTTATCCATACTATGGTATAATAATTACACCTAGAACCGTAAAAACTGAATTAAAATATTTGATCAAGAAGTTAGAGAATCGAGGAAGTTATAGGAGAAGATACCACATTGATTCGAAATGACGAACAGCCGATAATCCACTCAGGTCTAAGGGGAAGGAAGGATAGGAATGGGGTTTTGCCACCCCCTAAGAACATAGTGACCAAACGAAGAAACATGAAGAGGATTATACTTTATAAACCCATCACCCACATAAAAATAAGTTTTAAATCATGTTACATGAAATTAAACAATTGGTGACATCACTATATTTTGGGTCCAAACCCTTACTTTACACCTTTTCCCCATTCACGACCATTATCAGCCTATTAAATGCATTCATGTTGTGAATTACCCATTCACACTATGAGTAGCCTAATGCTACTAAATTTCAATTGAATGACTACCCAAATCATCCTTGATAACCTACCAAAACCCAATGACATCCCTCTAGCCCCAATACATGTTTGAAACACCTATTAGAACTGGTATATTGTACCTTTTTCGATGTTTTTTGTTATTATGGAATTCCATAATTCCACATTGGAAGTGTACCAATGTACTAATTAGATATTATATGAAATACCCTGATGATTTTTGTGTCCATGTATTAGATGAGATATCAATGAAAATTTATCTCATTATTATACATACCAACACATGAAATCCGAGCATTAGAGGCCTTCAGGTTTTCTTCAACTACTTCCAGTTCTGACAAAGAAGTGGGTAAAGATTTCTATGGGATATTTGGTTAGTTTTTCATGTACCCCTGGATGGATGAATTAAATATGGGTTTTGATCAATTGGTTGACCAAATAATCTAAATTTATATACATTTTATATGAAAAAATATATAATAAAATAAAAAATAAATTTTTAACTGAGCTTATATTTTTTACATGGATTTGATTCTAATATAGTATTTAATAGGGAACCTCATTTTACATATTGTTTTTGGAGAGGTCCCTATGAGAAAATTGGATGCCATGTATGATTGAGCATGGCATATGTTTCTGAAACTTTATGTAGGGGAACGTTTCCTGGAGAATGTTGATGTTTGATGGTGGTGCATTGTACCAAACATTAATTCGTTACAAAGGTGAGTGAAATTCATCACTTATAAAGAGATGTCTTATCCTTGATTGAAACAGGGTGATGGGATGTTGTTCATTCCATCCATGGATTCCTCCTCATAATTCATTACCTAGTATGAGTCTCCCTTATAGAATAAGACGTTGTTCATGAAACTTGTTCCTAGTTCCAACTCATTATGGATGATGGTTAATTACAAAGATTATATCAGGACATTCCAAAGGGTTATTCCAGGGAATAATACTTCGGTTAGGAAAGTATTCACATTGGGAATCAGTGGAATGTATGTACACTAGAACATTGTTCACATGTATTCATCGTCGTCAAAGGGATTCTCAACGTAATGGAAACCCATGTTTAACTTGTGGCATTCCATGAGTTTAGCATCCCACAAGGATAGAGGGTCATGATTTAATTTCTTCCAGAGATGTAATGGGTGGATCAAAACACTTATAAAGGTGGATCCGATAGGTAGATCTCTAGGTGGGAGCACCTGGAATGTTTACCTGATAGATGGATTAAAACGCCAAATGAGGTCGAACCCAACTATGGTGCATCCCATAAACGTAATGTTTCTCATTTTGACGACTTATTCAAATGAAACTAAGGGTAAAACAAGAGGGAAAATATGTGAAGGTGTACCCTAGTGAGGGGGTCACCATGGTTTACCATTGGTTGGGATTTAACCTCATGGAGGCTTCCTACGTACCCTATTTAAAATACAAGGATCAAAACCCATATATTTAAAAGAGGTGTGGTGTGGGTGTTACCCATGGTTAGCTTTCCTTCACACTAGGAATAATCTTGGTTGGATGACTATGAGTTTTGTGGGGCTTATGCATTATTAGATTCCCAGGTTCTTCCAAGAGTAGCAATGGGATGAATGGGACATATGTGCTAAAATGGACTATGTGAATGGTGTGGTCTTTATAAAGAGGCACGAGGAACAAAACACATGTGGAGCTATCTATAAAAATTATTTATGGTGGCCATGGATCTCATCAGACTCCCCATACATTCCATAAACACCTCAAAACAACACAAGGACCAGATTCTACATGATGGTGCATCACAGGGTTGATTCTTTTGATGATGTACGGGTCGTTTGAGCTTGGATTTCATCTCAACCAGCCATTCCCTTACATGAATTATTCTAGGACACTTATTTTGGTTCCAAAAAATCCATCAGCGATACCGACTATCTCATGCATCTACCTAGAAATAATTGTGAATGTCAAACAAAAACACATGTTCTCAAATTCAAGTTCAAACAAACGAGATACAGAACGTTGAAATAACTTAAAAATTAACCAAGGGGTGTAAATGTTCTCAAATACTATCTCTGCATGTTGAATCTGATCCCTCTACTTTAATCTCAGCAATATTTATATTTAGGACTTATATCTAACTCAAAATTGTGGATATAGACCATATTTTTGGTTTCCATCCATCGTTTGTTGGAAAATTAATTTTGTTGATCCTCGGTGGTTTCTTCATTCACCCCATACACACTGAACACCATCATGCCTTAAATCAATATTGATTTGTTCAAAGATCAATAATATGAATCCGGGGATGGAAAACATTGAGTAATATATTTAGATTTCAATACATCGGAGCATTCTCAATTCACCAAAAAATGTTAGAGGATAATAAATGATCATATATAGATAACATAAGTAGTATAAATTAACCTTTATCCTAATTGTGTACAATCTTCCATCAGGTATGTTGCTCATTAATTTATAAACACATGTATATCATCTTCTGAATATTATTTTTTTGGATAATAATGGTAGTACTGAAAAAATATAAAAACAAATAGGATTATTAATTATTTTAAATGAAATCACAAATATTTTCTAAAATACCTCATCAGGGATGCTAGTTTGATGATGAAATAAGATCTCTTTCATAAATTTACAAACATAATAACCACAGTCCTTTCCGTTTTTTTGTTTTGGACACTGAAAAAACATCAACAATAATAAGTAATTTGTTTTCATATGTGTTTGGATAGTGCAATGTTAAAATATATACCTGACTACTTTTCCAGTTGTAGATATTGTAGGATTTCTCATACTTATTCCCTAGATCCATTCCATGCATTAGACAGTATTGATGGACCACCCTATCATAATAGAATCCTCATTAAAAGATAACATATATTATATAAATAGAAGTTTAGTTTTAAAATGATGGATCTAGTGTATTACAAATTAACAAACACCATCATGCATGGTTGGTTTGTTGGATATCCATGCGTTGAATCTAGAAAAAAAATATTTAGATTATCCAAATTTACTGGAATCAACATCCAATGCTCCCAAAAAATAAAAAAAGGAATAAGTAAAGAAAGAAATGAAAATATAGTTGATATGATTAAATGGTAGAGTTTTACCCCTGCATCGTTGGTATTAAAAAGTGTCTTTCACCCGTATTTTTGTTTTCAAACTATTTCAGCAGGAATCACATTATTGCAGCCTCTTTATCAGAATCTATTTCATCTTTTAAAGAGGTGGTGTGAGGGTTAATGAGGCCAAATTTTTGATCATGGAGAAATCCCTTCAATTTTTTTCATATATATGTCTGTGACAAATATTAAATGTATTTAGTCATAATTATCAGAGTATATCAGCTTTTGTAAAATCAAATCATGAAAACTTACCTCATGTATAAATTTACAACTGAGGTGCCGAGCCATTCATACTTGAGAATTTCATTTACATTTTCAGCACTAATGAAATCTGATTTTTCCTCTCCATACATAACTTTTTTGAAATCAACTATGTGAGTATTTTCATCTTACAACTTTGTATCCACATGAGCCTGCAATTATATTAACTGTCGATACAGAACGGGCAGGGTGAAGGTGCTCTCATTAGACTATTTCAATCGGTTGGTTGATCCTTGAGATAGTTTTGAGCTGATATTTCATTTCAACCCACAGTATTTGTCATTCTATAATAACATTCATCAGTTCAGATCTTTTTTCATTAAATGATAAAGGTCCAGCTTGAAATATTAATTTTAAATGGATACATTTATGTCGACATGTTTTTTTACAAGAACTATCAGCCATGAGATGAATGTCCCAACAACTTGTTCATCCATATGAATTTCATCATCCTCATTTGGAACAGGTATCTCGGCACTCAGATCATTAGCTACGTTAATTGACACTCTATGATGATCTTTTGGAATCTGTCTATTGTGTAACATGTCATTTTGCGTATTGAAAACCATAGCCCACACTACAAGGCCATAGGTGGGAGTCGATAAATATAAATCATAGTCATTTTCACCCTATGGAATATTAGTACATTAAAGGTATTAGTGTCTATGTAAAAAAAATTTCACAGAAACAATTATTAAAACATTTATTACCTCATCTAAGTCAGGTATTCTAGGGGAATCGCTCGCCTCAAATCTGGTGGGGGTAGGGGCGGGATCGTCACACACGATTTGTTGTTTATTTGATTCTTCTCTTTGCCTCTCCCCTATCAATTTTGCTATCATCTCTCTCTGGTATTGTAATTCTTCTTGAAAATAGATAATTGTTCTGGCATCTTTTCCATTTTTTCATTTTGATCCTCCACTTGTTTTTGTTTTTGAAAATATGTTTGGGGTGTCACTCCAAAAACTACACCTCTGATGTGGCCATACTATTTTGGCTGCTTCAAGGCTGCTGTAAGTATGTCTACATCTGTTGTGGTTGTTGTTTATTATTGTGACTATGTCAGATAGAAAATATAGTAAAATAAGTAGTTATTGTAATGTAATAATGATTTAAAGAAAATAAAATTTATATTATGTCATATATACACATTTTTCCCACACTTTTTGTGTGTTTTCATCAATTAGTATCCCCTCTATATTTACACGAGCATCCTTCCATTGCACATGGAGTGGGATGGATATGGATTTCGATTTCTATTAATCAATCTACATATAAATAGAGAAACATGGTTATGGTGTTGTTTTATGTCACATACTAGTAGTAGGGTTTATTTACAAGACGTGCCAATTATTTTCTCAAGTTCATCGTACCCCATCCTTGATTTACGGTAAGGTTATTCTAGTTCTGTTGCACGTTTTTTATTTTTAGCACACAGTAGTTGTTTCATAAATAAAAAACTGTCAATCAGAGTGATGAATACAAGAAAACATCAAACAACGTACTACCCCACACAATGTACCTGAAATGTATGTTCCCTATTATGGTTGGTAAATGCATCCCACGCTCCTTAGGATATCAAGTGTGCGTAAAGAGGAGGTGGGTGCGACTTGATTTTCCCATCTGCATCTTTAAGATGATTTCTCATTAAAATTATGTGGAAACCTCTATGAATCCTTCCTACAACTCCTAATACATATTCTTTATGTGAGGAATCTACTATAAATTCACTCTGCAATAAATGATGATGAGTAAGTCGTTGTTTTGGTATTTTATTTCATTTCAATAAATATAAAAAATGATATAATAATGTTACTATAATATCTTCCCATATTAGTGTCATCAGCACGATGACAACATGGTGCCACGACTGTACATCCATAGACACACTTTTCCGAGTGATGATTCCAATGTAGCAACTAAAGATGGCTCTGTTGGGGTCAGCATGTTGGCCTCTATTATTCCATCCCACCTCAAATTTGATGCCTTTTTCTTTTGCTTTAAGGATTTTGGCTAACACTATCAAACTACGACGCTCTTGTTTTTTTTTGCGATTTCAGGGTTTCATTTCATACCATTTACTCAGAAGTAGCATCAATATCTTCCCCTAGAGTGCTATCATCAGAAATGGGACCATCAGCAATATGTTGAGAAACATGTTGTACATCAGAACTAGGACCATTAACAACAGGTTGAGAAACTTATTATTGCTCTGCAATGGGACCACCAGCATCTAGTTGAGAAACTTGTTGTTTCTCATCTGTGGGACCACCAGCTGCTAGTTGAGAGACCTTTTGTGCCTCAGGATTGGATGCATTAGTAGGTGCATAAGTCATTATCTGCATATGTGGTCTAATATTTAATTTAAATTACATAAAAATAGCAGCGAATAGATAATAACATAAAGTAAAAAAATGTATGTTACAATAATCAAATTACATGATTATTGTAATCTCTTTTTTCATTAAAGGCTAACGAGATTTGACTCCTCTATCGACTATTTAAATCCATTCATTGTGGTCTCCTCTGACATACAGAACATCATCTACATTGGGGCCACTGTGATTTGATTGTGAAGTCCCTATAAAAGGGTCAACCTCCATTAAAAATTCATCTGAACCTTCAGTTGTTTTGGTCGATAACATAAAAATTGACCAATTTCTGTTTGCGCAGTCTAGAACATAAAATACTTGCACTACCTGTGATGCCATTATAAGTGGTTCATCTTTCTCCCCTTCCATACTGAAATAAACTTTCATGAATCCTAATTCATCTATTTTAACAGCACTCCTGTTATCAAACCACTTGCATTGAAAAATCGGCACTTTGAATTTTGTATAATCCAACTCTCATATTTGTTTGATGATGCCAAAGTATGAAATATTTGCATAAATTGGATTTTTTTCCTTAGCACCGAAAACATGCATCGCCTCAACCACAAGTGTAACCCCACTATTCTGCATGGTACTGTTTTCATCATGTTCATTATTATAGAATGTATAACCATTAACTGCATAAAAATTGTAAGATAATACTTACAGACTTTCTCATGCAGCTAGCCATCGAAGTTGTTCTGAAATTGATTCTGGATTTTCATCCAACTGAATAAAAATATGGTCTCGAAACCATCCTATATACTATCGATTATGTGTATCTGATATCCATTTTTCAACCCTAGAAAGATTCAAACGCCTAAGAATTTCATTGTGGGTTTGAACATATGGGTCAATGTCAAAACTATTTTGCAAAACGTAAAGTTGGGACTACTCTTAATCTGTAATATTGATTGTGACAACCTCACTTCCAGAAATTCCATCACCCTCAAGCCGCTTAGTGTGATGAGATTTCTGTAATCCAATGATTTCCTCACCAGATAGGTATTCGGTACAAAATTCAATAACTTCCTCAACAATATATTTCTCCACAATACAACCCTCTGGCCGACTTCAGTTTTTGACATACCATTTCAAAATCTTCATATACCTTCAATGGGTTACATCCATCTATAATGTATAGGACCACATAGTCGAATGTCTCTCACCAAATGAACCATTAAATGAACCATTATATCAAAAAATGGAAGTGGGAAGAACATTTCCAAATCACAAAATATGACGGAAATTTCTCCTTCCATAGTTTGAAATTTCTCCAGGTCTATAACATTTCTACATATATCTTTGAAGAATAAACAGAGCTTCGTTACTGTATGGCAGAAATTCTTGGGAAAAATGCAATGTAATGCTATAGGAATTAGATCTTTCATGAAAACATGATAGTCATGTGATTTCAGACCCTTTAATTTTAAATCACCCATTGACACGATGTTCTTGATATTTTATGAATACCACTCTGGAACCTTTATGTCATTCAAGAAGTATCAAAAATGATATATCTCCTTCCTAGAAGTGTGTAGGCATCATGATGAAGAAATGTTCATTTTTCACCCTTCACTGGTGCCAACTCTTCTCACATTCCCATCTCAACCATGTCCAATCTAGCTTTAATTCCATCCTTTTATTTTCCGGGTGCATCTAGCAATGTGCCGATGGAAATATCACATACATTTTTTTTCAACATGTATATCATCAAGAAAAATTATTACATATAGACAATTCCAGTGTGATAATTCAATAAAAACTGATCTCTTTTTCCAAACATTATTCATAAGGTTTTTCGAAAATGGTTTACCAAAAGTAGTTTCCAAATATTTTACGTTCTCAAACAATTGATCACCTGTTAGTGGAGACTGTGTTGTACATTCTTCTGAACTTCCATTGAATGATGTCTTCCAAGATCGGTTGTTATGTCGTTGGGGTAGAAATCTGCGCTGTCCTAGAAACACAGTTTTCGATGAATGTTTCAACCTATTTTAATGTGTACCTTGTTCACAAACGGGACACCCTTGAGTTCCATTAATGCAATATGATGACAAATTTCCATTAGAAGGAAAGTCATTTATCGTTCCGTACAACATGGATTTCGAAGTGAAATGTTCATTTTTGTAAGCATCATACAACGTAACACCCGAATCCCACAATATTTTCAAATCCTCGATCAATGGGGAAAAATAAACATCAATATCATTACCCGGTTGTTTTCGTCCTGATATAATCATAGATAACATGATGTATTTTCATTTCACGCATAACCACGGTGGTAAGTTATTGTTTACCAAAATAACTGGCCATGTACTATGACTACTGGTTGGAAAACCAGAAGGATTCACCCCATCTGTAGATAACACCAGACGAAGGTTTCTCGGCTCATTCCCAAATTCAGAATACTTGTGATAAATTCTATTCCACTGAGGAGAGTCTCCAAGGTGATGTTGTTTCCCATCTTTAATTCATGTATCTGCATGTTATATCAATTGTCCTGCAGTCTCCTCACTTCCATATAGGCATCTAAACCTAGGAATGATTGGAAAGTACCATACAACTTTTGTAGGACTAGAATCATCTTTCTTGTATCAGGAAGAACCACACATTGGGCATTCCATAAGTGATTTTTGGTCCTTGAGAAACAATATACAGTCATTCAGGCAAGCATGTATTCTTTCAGAGATCATACCAATCAATCGTAGTATTTCTTTGGCATCGTATGTTCGGATTGGGAGTTCATTATCTTCAGGGAGCATGTCATTCAGGAGAGCAAGTAGTTTCGTAAAACTTTCGTCACTCCACCCATTGCCTTCTTTCAAATTATATATCTTCAATACGGCTGACAGTGTTGTATATTTAGTGCAAACAGTATACAATGCCGTTTTTGCACAACTCTTTAACTTTTCAAACAATTTTGTGAAATCAAGAAGTTCATCTTCAACTGTTCTTGTCATTTCCTCAATATGATCTTCATCATCATTCACATCTGTAATCACACCCTCTATACGTTTGTCTTAACTATTCATGCTTCTAATCATATTATATGATCTATAAAATGTCGTGTTATTTGAGTCACTACCTACATTAGTTTTTCCTTGTGTTTATTCCATCATGTATAACTTCGATCTATTCTGTGACAGATCAGGTGTTCTTCCAAATCTTCTGGACTAATTTTTCTTGAATAACAACAGCGTAAACACAGAAAAAGGATTTGAGAAGGGTCACATGCATGATCTTCTGCAAACTTGATAAACTCATTCACACCATCTTCATACTCTTTGGTCAACCGATTGGCATTCATCCAGTCTTTATTCATATTCAACATCTTTATGGGTTTGATCTCGAACTTGCATAATATTGTATTTTAATTAATCAGGAAGCATTGTTTGGGTTTTATAAAAACAAATCATGTTAAAAATGCCTTTAAACACTTTTGAAATTCATATACATGGTGTTTCCAGTATGGTGAACATCGTGTTTGTATAAGATACCTGATTTAATCTGATATATATCAAATTTATTCCAAGTTGGTCATACAAAGACTGAATGATGACTTTGAAACTAAATGACATTTAGAACAACATTATATATAGGTGTGTACTTTAAATACATATAGAGTCACCTCACCAGCTATGCATCACATTTTTGTGGAATACATGGTGTGTAGTCTTTACATGACCTCTAGGGGTGTCTAGTCTATACACATAAAGTGCATATGGTCTCTATTCATGGTGTGAGTGAAGTAAAACACATTTCATATGGTTCTACGATTATTTCATGGAATGTACATAGTTTCATACTAAAGTATATGTCTTAGAGATATATTGTGTGTCACCTAGGTTTACATGACATGTAATATTTAAAATGAAAATTAATCCAATTTTGAGTCAAGAAGATTATTCCAATAACCACAACACCATACAAAAACACAATCGTGATCACAATCGCAACACCATACAAACCAAACAATCAAAATTTTAGATTTTACAAAGTATCCCTTATACAATTTTGTTTGTTAATTCAGGGGTTATCATAGATGTTTTATCATCCCGGGGTGTTCATTAAAAAGTTAAGTATACATAAATTACCAATTTATATATTCGAATGTTCAACAAGAACCAACCAATATTCATTTCATTTAGTGCACAAACAAGGACCACCAACGGCCATGATTTTTAGCGAGATGTTAGCTTGTACATTTCACATTATAACCATCAATATCAAAAAGTAATAAAATGTGATCAAGAGGAAACCAATGAGTAATAGGAGAAAACTCACCGCAAAGGTGTCATTTGGCACAAGGCAGAGGAGCGTTCATGGAAGAGGAGAGGCGCACAACAGAGGATATTTCCAACTGAAAAGAAGACATAAAATAGGGGAAACCCATGAGAATAATATAATATAAAACTGAGTACACCATTTACCATATCCCACAAACCCCAAAAGAAAATGCATGAAAATAAATGATAAACACCAATTATCTTGCATCATAACTACTTTGAGACTAATTTCTAATGAAACTTAGTACACATAATATTATTTACCAAGAATAGGTAATGTGGGGGTAGATGTAGAGGACAACCTTCAATTGATCACCTAAAAACATTACAAACAAGAATTTGAGAAAAATATATCCCTCCATTTATGGTCATCCATAACATCAGTGCTACGAGCTATGAGAAAGAATGGATATAGTACAAATAATAACATGGTAACCCAAGAAATATCACAATTTCACATAAATTTTTGATTTTATACCATGCTACCACAACTAAAACTTCTTATGGGACCACTAGTAATCTAACTTCTGAGATGACATGGACCAAGAAGTGCACTTTATCAATCTAGATACTACATTTGGTTATCTTTTCATAAATATGATGCTATCTCAATGTAATCAAGGTGATGATAAGATGTTGGTCAAGATCAACTCTGGGATGGGAGTACACTAAAATTTAATTGAAAAAACATCTAAAAACTGATCCAAAAAAGGATGAAATATCCTATTTATCATGTCCATTAATAAATCCAATGCATTAGTTAAACCAGATATCATCCCTAGAAATTCATACAGGCCATAACTACTCCTAAAAGAAGTCCATGGTAGTTCCATCGATGTACAACTCGTCTAATGGTATCTTAATGTCAAATAAATCTTGTAGAAGATCATAGAACCTCATAGATGATAAATTTGAATATCAATGTGTGGATGAGGATACAGATTCATGAATCTCATCAGGTTCAATCTCCAATAGTCCAACGAAAGAAATAATACCAATCAACCGTCTATTTTAGAGAACTATAAAACCCCATGGTAAAGTACTATGCCATTTGAAACCATTATATTCTATATCATTAAATTGTAATTCAAATAACTGATGCTCTTTTGGTGTTATTTTAGAAGTTGTGATAGAAACTTAATTTTCTCCCAAAACTACATAGATTATAAAGTTTATCTCTTTATTAAGAAGTAAATTTTATACCTAATCTGTGAAAACATCCTAAAAATGTACTACCATTTGGGAAAAAGAATCCTACTGCATTATAGAAATATCTACAACATGCCTGACTATTTGGGCCATGAGAAAATACAATATAGATAGAATTGGTTCCACAAGACCAGATAGAAGTTTCCTCTCATCCATGTGAAAATAACTCTGTATATTTTGGAGATAAAAAGGTAAATATCATCTAGGAACAAATTATTTTGGATTTTTATAAAACAAACTATTCCATAACAAAACTAAAATAAAATATTATCATATAAAGCATGGGTGGTTCACAAAATAAATGATAACCACCAATATCTAGAGATCATTCCTTGAAACATGTGATATTCTTGGACTATAATACCAATAGTGTGTCGATGGTGATAACACTATCCAAGATTTACACCTCCAAGCCTAAAACATTTACAAAAAGAGTTGCAAAAAGGAATGTGATTCTCTTTTATAAAATATAAAATAAAGGGTATATGATATAGGAATTGTACCATTCAATGTAGATCATCAAGAATCAACAATAGCTATAGTAGACTACATAACATGCCTATTACCAACCACTAAACCCTAGGCTGGAGCCAGACTCCCTGTGTTATATTCTCTTCCCTACACTTTCACTCCTGCATGGTGGTACAACATCCCCTCCCATAACCAAAACATCTAATGGGACTCTAGCGACCTATTATCAGAGGAGTGTCGAGTCCTTCCAAATCTCTGGTTCCATTCATGTTCCCCTACAAAGGCCCTATTGCTGCATGCCCCTAGAAAACCACATTAGGTCGAAGAATCTTTTATAAGCATGACACCTCAAAGTGGTGTACAAACACTAAGACCTTTTGTGAACAATATTAACACACTAATTGAATTTTAATGGAACATGATCCTGAGTTGGATTCCCAGTACCCTAATATGCTTTCCAACCATTTAATTGGAAAAAAATTTCATACCAATGCTTTTACCTCTACAAGAAGAGTTTATACAGTTCTTGATAAAACCATTTGAATTCTTCTCATGGAATCTCCTAGATTTCCTTCGGTGATGGGTTCCTGATTCATGTCGTCTACATAAATGGTCAGATAGAACATGTTCCAATGAAACTAAATCTCACAGTGAATATCATCCTAAAACCACTTTCCTAGGATATCTAATTTGTAACCAAAGATGGAGCAAAAAACTAAAGGTCAATGAAACCTTCATCATGTTTCAATACTAACATGGCCTCCTATGATAGGTGATGAACAAATGACGATTCCCTCTCCGAAACATCATGTGATAGAAGTGGCTCAAGAAATTAATCTCGATGTCCTTCCAAGATAACTACTCTTCCTAACCAATATAATATTGATTATACCTCAATCATTTGGCTGGTCCACTACGCATATCTGGAGAAATAATCATCATCATATCTATGTGTATCTCAATATTCTTGTACATCATCTAAACTGACCCGGTCCAATCAATTTCTACATAAGGGCCTCCCTCCCCAGGGAATATAGGTGAAAGATAAATCAGAAATCCATCATCAGCATAAACATTAAATGAATAGTTAAAAATATCTCTTCCCTAGGATCTGATAACCCTCAATAAGATACCATTATACTGAGCATCCAAATGATACATACGATATTAATGAATGTTATATAAAGTTTGGTGTGTGCTGATTACCATTCTCTTGGCACTCAACCTAATGAAAATCAGGATGAATCTTTTCTAAAATACAAACACAATCCTTAGAGAACTAGCTATAACAAAAGTTTCAACCTCAAGAGGTAACATCAATATATTACCAATATTTGATCATGTTTCCTGAAGTGAAACCAAAAATAGAAGAACCAACATTGAAAATAATCTAAAAACACCCAGCTTGTCAGTGGAGTTAGAGGAGGAGGTGGAGGCAGTGGCTGCAGAGGCAGTGCCGGAGGTGGAGGGGGCGGTGGCAGTAGAGGTGAAGGCAGAAACAGCGGCAGAGGTCACGGTAGCGGGGGTGGAGGCGGTAGAGGCAGCGGCAATCGCGGCAGCGGGAGAAGTGTCGGAGGTGGCGGCAGTGGAGGAGGAGGAGGGGGATGGGAGGAGGAAGGACAAGGAGGAGGATGACAAGGGGGACAAGGAGGAGGAGGACAAGGTTGCAGTGTCTAGGGGCCTAGTTCAGCTTCCATGAAAGCTTGACCGCATGCAATCGAGGATGGCCTATTAGGGTTATTAAATAAAAACCGATATAAACTTTATCAGCGCTCGTTAAAAGCGTTGATAAAGTTATGTTTTATCAGTGCTAAAATAAAAGCGATGATAAGACATTCAATTATCAGCGCTTTTTTTATGATAAATAGATACCTATATCAGCGCTTTTAGATAGTTCTTATAAAATCATACCCCTTTATCAGTGCTTTATTTTTAGCACTGATAAAGGGAAGTTCTTTCCTTTCCCTGTTTTATGGTAGTGTATTTGGGTGTTTTTAGATTTTTTAACGTACAACCATCCCTCCTCTAGACTCAATTACTCTCCAACTATTGTTCCATTATTATTTTTATTCTTTTTTGTTGGATTTTGGTTTTGATTCCACCAGTTCAAGGTTGAATCAGCAATATGATATGTCGGTTTGACTCTCTCATTAATTAGGATGTCCCAGGAGGCGATCTTCATGTGGTCTTGAACCATTCTATCAGGGTATGTCGTTGTAGTGAATTTTCTATTCTTTTAAGATAAATTAATATAAATAAATAATTTTTCATCTTCTTTGGTTGGTGATGTCTCTATATATGAGTATAGTGGTGTGAGAGGGACCTCTGGTCTACCGTTGGTGTCAATTCTGATGCAGCCTGATGGCCCGATTATTTTTCAACATATATACCAATTTTGAATTGATTAATTAATTATTTAACGGTGTTGAAATTTAATAATTATTGATTCCTGGATTCATTATATGTATCGGGGTGTGTATATTATACTGATTTTCCAAAGGAATTTGTTGAATATATTGGGAAAACCATCGAAGCTATTGTCGACCCTTGGTCTCAACTTGGAAAGCTCTGTGTTAACACCGAAATTCGGAGAAGGGCCACATCAGACGAATAAAGGAGCACCGAATGAATCAGTGGTAAAATAGAGGAGATTTCAGGGCCTGGGTGGTAGGCACACACATGATTGGGAAGGCTCTCGCAAGATTGGGAAGGCACATGCAAGATTGGTATGTCATGTGCAAGAGGACTTTTGGTGCGCACACCGTTGTGCCCCCGACCATCCCTTTCGCACCCAAAACACTGTCCTCTGTGACCAGCCATTCCTGGACCCGTTTCCATGCATATTGTGACATCAAACATGCATTTTTACACTCGGCCCAGTGTCCACACCGAAGGCAATGTCAAACGGAAGTTTTCACGCCAAACCCCATTTCCGCACCGAAGGTGACATCGAACATCCATTTGCATGCCCGAGCCCCACTGCTTGCACAAGCCAACGTCTGACCAGATTTTACGCGCCTCTCCAGGGACTCTGATTATAAAACTAACTGTATCCCCCCCCCCTTTTTAGGGACATTAACCAAAGATGAAACGATTCTCTGCTGCGTGAAGACCATGTCTTCCACGAATGTGTGAAAACCCCCGGCATCGGCGATAGTGCGAAAAACCCATTACCATCAAGTATCGTTTGTTGTGTGATAGGTTACCCGGGGGCTCATTCGGATGAGAACTTTGATCCTTCTGAATTTCATCTCTTGCTGACATTATTTTCACATGAGGAGTCCCCTCTAGTGCTCATGTTCCATCTACGTTCGGCGTTCTTGCGCGCAAACCATTCGTCTTGCGTACAACCCCTCGAGCTTGTGTGACACTGGTCCAACATGCACATAAACCATCTGACTTGCGTACAACCCCTCCGTATTCCAGGCCACTCATACCTATTGCACACAACCTATTCTTCTTGGGAGAAAACCTTGCATCTTGCACGTGGACTTCCTATCATTCCCCATCCCATTCTCTTATGCACACTCCATGTGCTGCCCTCATCTTGAGGAACCTTGTTCAAGACTCCTGTATGTATGAATCACCTCCATCATGCACTCTTTTCAAATGTGTCCCATCAGTTTTTCATTGGTAAATTTTAAAATCCCATTGATGATACTCCATGTTGTGTTGCTTCACTTCATGCTCCCTCATAGAGGCACGCTAAAGGCAATTTCTTCTTCGCATAGCCACGTAAACATGGACCACCCCAATGGATTTCTCCATAACACCCCATCACCATGTCATTACTGGTTCCTTCCTTCCCCTAAGGGCTGGAGGGTATCAGTTATGTAAGTCATAGGGGTCTTGAGCGGACCCCCTGGTCCGAGCTGTAGGACGCTAAACTTCCAAGACCCAACAACCTCATCACATGACGTTAAAAGCTAGCCTCACCCCAGGATGTGCACATGGGGTGCTCGGTCTCAGACATTATCTACACCCACTAGTCTACAGATGAGTGAAATCATTCCTCACATGGAATGGCATCCTCTTTATCAGAGAGGCACCTATCTACGGGGAAAGGGAAACCACCCTGGTGTAATCCCCCTAGCTTTCCTTGCAGGAGGCAGCACCCATACTCCTCCTCTATTCTTGGGTGACAAATCCCCATCCCGAATGGCTTTTTCACCACCCAATCCTCCACCATAGAGTATGTCCCAATCTCTATCTCCCCAGGCTACGAACCATGTGTAAGCCCTTGTTTCCTCTTTTGGCATCTAACCACACATGAGCCCCACTCTACTTCCTATAGTATTACCATTCACGATGTGATCGTCAGGTATTTACTGTCTCTTGTTTCTCACACCGATCCTGACCCACGTGGACTTAGAACAAGAATCAACCATGAAACCTTCTCCAGGCAGCCTACATTGTAATCTCCACACCCAACCAAAACTACGAGGTCGTTGATCCTTTCTTTAGGGAGGTTTATAGGAATACTCCTAGAGGTTCAAGCCCACCACGCCTTGGTTTCAACAATCATCACGTCAGTTCCCACACCCACCTGAACTATGAGGTCTTTGATCGTTTCCCTGGATAGGTACGTAGGAAGCATACATGATGTTCAAGCCCACCAATCATTGGTTCTGACCATCTTCACGTCAGTTCCCAAACCCACATAAACTATGAGGTCTTTGATCCTTGCCAAGGCGAGGTACGTAGAAAGCCTCCTTGAGGTTCAAGCCTACCACCCACTGGTTCCGACCATCTTCACGTCAGTTACCACACCCACTTGAACTACGTGGTCTTTGATCTATGCCAAGGCAAGGTACGTAGGAAGCCTCCCTGAGGTTCAAGCTCAAAACCCATTGGTCTCCACCACTTCACGTTGGTTTGCCAACACTTTATGAACTACGTAGTTATTGATCCTTTCCAAGGCGAGGTATATAAGAAGCCTCCATGAGGATCAACCCCACCGTATATCTTTTTCCCAGGTCATCCTTCTTGTCGGTTTTCCCCCATCATGCATGATGTTAATCTATAGAACTCAATCAGTGGTAAGCATTTGTTTCCCCAGTCAGTAGTGGGTCGTTTCCCTTACACGAACTAAGTGGAAGTTGATCATTGACTAGGGACGGTACATAGGACACCACCCATAGGTTCATGCCTAACAACCCTTGGACCCCATTTCCTCATCCACGTCAGTTCACTGAACCCCATCCAATAGGAACGATTTGGGTTTGATCCTTGTCTCCTACATAATGTATGTAAGAAGCCTCCCTAAGATTCAACCACATCCAGCAGTAAGCAGTTGTGACCTCAGTCAGTGGTAAGCCATCGTGGCCTCAATCCGTGGTAAGCCGTTGTGTCCCCAATTCTAGAAAGTTGGTGTAATCCCCTTTACTGGGACCCCCATCTTTGGTATGTCCTAATGGTGTCAGACCAACTTGGGATAATAACATTACGTGTGCCCCATACACATCATCGTGTTTTCATCCTATGTGTACTCCCTAATTCATGTCCACTTCTTGGTCTTCCCTTAGATCCTATGAGTTTTTTGAAGGTCATTCCCCAACCAAGAGGATCCAATTCCCCTCTGTCCAATACTTGCATCCATTATCACATTCAACCTCATTAGGAATCCCTTTTCCCTACCGAACTGTGCGGACTTGGATTTCCTGCCACAAGGATACGTAGGAAGTCTCCTCAAGACTCAATCCCAGTATTATTGTTTACCTCATGGAAGTTCTATCCCATTTACCATCAACTTCATTCAAACACTCCATCATCCATGTTGATTCTTTCCAGGGCTGCCACATCCCCTATGAGGTAATAACAGCTCACCCCCCCCCATATTAGTGTTCCCTCTAGGGGGTTTCACCCATATGATCCACTCTAATAAGTGTTATGATCAGTCTGATCCATCTCCACAAGATATTAAACCTGCGGCATACCCTGTGTTAAAAATGGGAAGATGAGGAAAACCTCATATAGATGCCTATGGAATATGATTCCCTGCGTTCAACGTGGGATGCCTCAGGCATCCGCATCCTCAAGAAGCCCCATAATAAGGGAATGAAACCCAAATGTTCTAGTGTCCCAATGTCCATACATTCTAGTGATGTCCAACATGACTACTCCCCTGACCTATGGTTGCTTCCCTGACCAGACCCTTTGGAATGTCCCTACAGATGCAGTGTAATTAACTGGTGTCCATGAAGATATGGCACTAGGAAGAGTTTCATGAACAACATCTGAAATATATAAGGGAGACCCAAACTAAGTGACATGTTCTTAGGAGGGTTCCAAGATAGGAAGAACCAACATCCCATTATCCTGTTTCAATCAAGGAGAAAGCGTCCCTGATAAAATAATGGATGACACCTACCTTTGGAATGCGGGAATGCGTGGAAACAAAACAGTGTCGCCTTCCCTGAACATGATGAACACACACACTCCGTCGAAAGCATAAGAAATTGAAATGGTGAACCTGATGTTAATATAGACTCCTCAATATGGAGATTAGTAGCATTTAAGACATCAGTGGATTAGCGTGTCACCAGATCTAGTCATACGGTGCTGGGTCCGACGAAGCAAATAACGGGTCTAGCGTGAAACTCACTAAAAGTTGGGGTAGTTGATCGTTGGACATCCTGATCAGCGACATTGTCAGCGTTGACCCCTCATACCATTCCTGGAAGATGAGATGGTGTTGGGGAACTGGTCTTCGATTCCATTTATATTTCAACACTGATGTGTTAATATCCCTACTTTCAGGAACCAAGTTGTTGCACCCAGAACTCGATCACCGCCCACCCACTGACGTAGGGGAAGGGGCAGTATCAGTGTGGTAGTCCTGAGTGATTCCACCTCTTCTACAACAGTCTCAATGAACATGATCATGTGGCGCCCATGACCCATCTCCCAATCTGTGGTTGTTCAGCGGAAGGTGATAAATGACCTCGTATGCCGGTACGAGGAGGGGATGATCCCTATGAGGGATATGACCCGCCATGATTTAAAGGTGTTTTTGCCTCATCATCAATGTCGCCCCCAAGGGCTGCATAGGGAGCCAGTGCTCCCCACTGCATCATATAACCATTTCAAGAGCCTTTCACTAGAACGCTTCGACGACTCCCTACCAAATGCCAATGAGGTAGGGGAGGTCCAAGCCAGACCAGTCAGAGTCCCATTCCAGGGACTCCCAGCGAGGGCCCCCTCCCAGCCGTATCAGCACCGCCACTCAGACTTACTGGATGTGGAGCAGGTAAACCACATACCTGCACCATTGGCTCCAGTCCGTCTAACATGATTCCAGTTTCAAGCGAAAGATGAAGAGGATGTCCCCCAAAGGGCATCAATGTTAGTGGATATGGTGGAACAAGCCACCACCAACAAATATCACCGGGACCATGTATACACAAAGTATGTGAATTTATACACCCGACCTAGATCGATGCCCCAACCGCCCCATGGGCTGGCTCAGTTGATTCTCTTAGTCACCAGTACATGTAGTGGCCGCCACGAACTAACCCGTAGAAAATACACCCAGTATGGAGGTCCTCCCCATACCACTACCATGGAGAAAGTGGATCTTCCCCACTTCCATGATTGGCATGGTGGTCCTCCCCATTCCACCTTCAATCCAAATAAGGGTCCTCCACACGATTGTGTCATCCAAAAGGGATGTCTCTCCCGTGCTCATTACACTTGGTATGGAGTCATTCCTCCTAACTCAAACTGCCTATGTGGGTTCGTTGCACATACAGTCCCTCTCTAATGTGGGGATCTCCCCATATCATTGTAGTGGCCAGTGAAGGTCCTCCGTGCCATAAAAATTATAGGAATGAAGGCCGACTTTACTTCACCAGTGTCCAGCACGGAGGTCCTACCTATGTTCAGCTCGACCAATATGAGGACCCACCTCAAACTGATGTCACTAGGGGAAACAATATTGGAGGTCCCCCCTTGCTCTTACCTGTTCCAGCAGATGTCTTACCCACTCTAGTGCTACCCACGGAGGTCCTACCCATGTCCCCTTTGATATCTGTCATGATGCTCCATGTACCCTGGCTTACTCAGGTGGAAACCATCTCCGCCCATGAACCAGTATAGCTGAAGGACCTCCTCGTGTTAGAAATCTACCTTGTCCTGAAGAGCCATACAGAGGTACGAAGGCAGTTCATCACCACCATAAGAATATTTTTGGGATGGTCCGGACAGAGATCAAACTATTCCTCTTATCAGACACCGAGGAAAAGTGTGACACTGCACGTGAACCCTCTCCTCTCTCCTCCGAGACAGGGTGTTGGGAAAAAATGAGGCACATAAGCCTAGTAATCCTATAATGATAGGTCTATCATATTCCTCTCTCCCTCTGCAGGTATATCCGTGAGGAAGAATAATAGGCTACCTCATAGGTTACGGTCACGTAATCACCACTTTCGTCACCAGAAGCACTCTCTACCTCAACTAGAGATCACAGAGAGAAATTCTGGGGACCAATGGAGGGTGATCAGCAGCGCGTCCCATCGCTAGTAGCCATAGCCCCTACACTAGGAAACGCAACCTTCAGCCTCTCCCACCACGATGTGGTGGCTATGTTGCTACCCTCTTCGATGGAAACCCATGAAGTGGTGGTTTGTCGGCTCACTCATAGTACTCTCCACCAGCTAGCCAACCGTCCCAAAGGATAGCTTCGGTACCTCTTCAAGTTCTTCAGCCACCTCTGGTTGACGAGTGGTGTAATGAAGGGACAGACCCTAAATATGAGCCAAGGAGCATATGGAATGTCCTCTAAGTGGACCACATCCCCGAGAAGTTTTCGCCTGTGGCAGCACCAAATTTCGGCGCACCAAAATCCCTCACCCTAGAGGAAGTTGAGTGTTTCTATCAAAACCTATGGGAGATGAACATTATAATTCATACATAGTGAGTCGTTGATTCCAGGATCCAAGCACATTGAGAAGAAATTGGTGAGAAATGTCGTCTAGTTGATTTGGCCGCACTTCCTGTGGCCCAGTGCCCTGAGTCACCAGGTTGCCATAGGGCCCTCCAACAGCAATGCGTTCACATTTTCATGGAACTCTTCAAGATTATCAAGGAGGATTCCCCCCACCCATAGATCCATGATTGGTGGAAATATATTTCCCTACTCTTCAGTCATATTCGAGGAAAAACCAACTCACTAGGTGATATTTGAGACATTCCCCCAGGTAGAGTCACGGTAAACATTGCCACCCTATTGGAAGAGGAAAATGAGATGGATATTCTAGACAAGGAACTCCCTCTTGAAGGAATACCACAGCTAATAGATCTATTAGAGAGTGTTACTCGTCAAAAAAGGAGCTGGTTGGGTCTTCTTCCTCCCATAGAGGAATTATTCCTTAGCAGAAATCATGGAATGGGTAAAGGGGATATCCGATCATCCAAAGCCTCTGATCCATCCAACTAAGTGTAGAAGATAGAGGAAGACCATGATAAAGCTGATTTGTTTTAGAAACTTTCCGAATAGATGAAGTTGGTAAATGACCTACGGGCTAAATGTGCAGTAGAGAGATGACCAAACTATGAAAATCCTAGTCTAGTACAACATTGGCAAGAACATCTACCCATCATCGAGATGCCTATAGGCGACCCTGACAATCATGTACCCATGGGAAAGGTTGAAGCCGTATCATAGGGCAAGAGGGAGCGGTATGTCTCGCCAAACCCTCCAAAATGATGCGACAATCCATGGGAATCAGCTCGGGTTCCCCCAGTTTCCACAAGGGTCGTGCTACCAGCCGCTCCATGAGCCGCTGGACCTACATACCATATTTAAGAACCTTCCAATCCACTCGTGGTTGTGGATCACCATAAAAACAGTGACCCGCCCAGATGATCCAATGACATCACTCATTTCCTGCCTTCTGTTGTTGGAAACGCGATAAATGGCACTGCCACCTGTTGGAAAGCCATATCCGGTGTGGGTGGATGATATGCTAGCACCCAGGGTTTCAGAAATCCCACCTTCTCCCCCTTTAATGGTACATGGGACCCGCCACAACACATGGACCACTTTTTCAAAAGATGTGGCCCCATGTTAGGAACTCCAATGTGGAAGGAAGCTGCCAAACTCTGGGTATTTGTGCAGACATTGGAAGGCCCAACGTTTTTCTGGTACAACCATCTCCCCATCAGATCAGCGTCCATATGGGAGGACCTCCGAAGGAAATTTCTCTACGATTTCAGCTCCACCATGTAGAATACATGTTTCGCGGACCACTTTTAGTGCAACCAGAGGCATGATGAGCACGTCACCAACTTTGTAGCTCTGTGGAAAGGACTCATGTATTCCCTCGACATGCCACTGACACAGGAGTAACTACTAACGTTGTGTGTGGGAAATGTTAAGATGGAAATGGTTCCAACTATGATCACCCATAACTATCCCTGGGGGTTTCGATAATTCTTGGATAAGGTCCATCACCTTGAGGAAGCCTTATAGGAGGCTAGGAAGGGACATGTGTTGCCTCCTGTAATCCCTGTGAGAAGGGATTCCAGGGCCGTGCACGCTACAGTAGAAATAATAAAGGCCCGTAAGTGATTATAATAGTTGATAGTAGAGCTGCATCCGCATCCTCGTAGAGGCCCACCACCACAGGCGCTGCCTCCAATCCAGCAACTCCCGCCTCAATATCGGCAGGTGCCCCCGCCCAATGTGCCACCACCACCTTGGATAGATAACTGAGTTCCACCTCCTCGACAGGCTCCTCCAGTCCCCCATCAGGGTTAGGCTCCAAGGGTCCCCTTTCTGGAAAGAAGAATCTGGACCTAATTATTTGATGAGACATAGGACCCCGATTGCTTCTGTAGTGCCTAGGAATAGGGGATTGTGCGTTTTCCTAAGTGTAGAAGACTGGAAGAGGAAAACCATACTGATCACCCTAATCACTGCCCCTATAACCGCATCCTAGGGCACAATCTCATGATGTCCTAAGTTCTTAAATATTGGCTACAAGACCAGGTCGACTACAACATAGTCAGGCTGGGCCCAGCCCTAGCGTAGGCGGCATGCGTCTCTGTGAGGCCAGACAACAGCGGCGACAGTGAGGGCGAGTGGCATCAGGTTTCCAGTCATAGATTCCAGAAGTATGATGATTGTATGTCTTGAAAAATAGTCACTCACTCCCATGGTGTCATTTAGGACCGACTGAATCGACCATAGCCTTCAGAAGGTACAACCAACACTTTTGCATTGTCTTCTCTACAATCCTCCTCATAGAAGAGAAAAAACTGGCAACACAATGTAAAGAAAAGTCCCCCGCCAATACCATCGTCATCCCACACTCTCAGAGACTTCATGCCTATGGATATAGAGATCCCTCCCAAAATATGTTCCATAGTGGATGATTCTTCAGTAGACTTTCAATGGTACACCTTGGTTAACACCGTAGAGCTGGTAAATACCTACATGATTCCGGATGATGATGAGCACCCGGAAGATCTCCAGAACGTCCCCAGCCAATGCCGATGTCGGTGGAGCCATGACCACATGGGTTGTAGAAGAACAATAGTTTTCACTTCCAGCCTGGATGTGCATTACACTAAGACCAGACCGCAGGCCCAACGCAAATCGTAGCATGTGCAGCCTCCTCATCTGGTGTCATGAAATCTGCCTCCACCACCATTTGTGCTACTGGATTGAGTAGATCCATCTATGCCTCCCCATGGTCAACCACACTCCACCCCGGACCGTTCCCAATAAGCTAGACCTATTATGGAAGGTACTCTTCATGCTTTGAATAGTGAGAAACATGATATTACCAGCACCATTCTGCCGCTAGTCCAGCCAGCAGGGCCCGCCATGCCTCATATCTTAGAGAGGCCTCCTACAAGTATATGTTCAAACATGGAGCAGAAGTATTATGCCCTTACGATTATTTCTAGTATTCCATCAAGGCACTCCATCCTTGAGGCCCTTTTCCTATCATCGGATATGCGTGAGGCCCTCACTGAGGCTTTAAGAAGCCCCCTCAAATTTGAGACAGAAGTAGCAGCCGCAGAAGCTTTTCATGCTGAATCAGTCAAGAATCCTGAATTCCTGCCCATTATCTCATTCTTTGAAGAAGGATAAGGCTCCCCCATATAGGGGAACAATCTACCGCTTTACATCAATGATCATATCGATGGCGTGGAGGATCGCCACTTCCTACTCGGCAAGGGCTTTGGAATTAACATAATCTTGACACAGACACTACAGTAGTTGGAGTTATCTAAAGATGATATGAGTCCTAATGACCTAAGAATCCATGGTTATGATAGGATGGAATAGACGCCAGTTAGTAAGACCCGTTTGATGACCATGTTTGGTGGCCTAGTTTCCAGCACCGAATTTATTGTAGTTTCCCAAGACACCGCCTATAATGAGTTGATGGGAGGCCATGGCTCCACCTAAATGAGAATGATCCCTCTTCATATCATCAGTGCCTCATGTACTTCCTTAATGGTCGATTGGGTGTGAATCAAGGTGACTCATCTCCCTTTGCTTCTTGTGAGGCCCACTATTTTGATGCAAAATACTACAAGAGAAAGGACAAGTAGATTCAAACCAATGAGGTCGAGCATGCTACGGCTGCGACCGACCCATGGATAGTTCTAGATGATGCCTATGTATTTCTAATACACCAGTTGGAGGAATCAACCCCGGATATGGGGAAATGTTTGGTTGTCTCTGGGACAAGGGGGTACCATGTCCCCAAATCCAGGCAACATCGGAATATCGCCTCGTATTCTTATATTAATCAGGTCTCAATGATCCCTGAGCACCATACTCCCACAATGTATCGGGATGTCTGCCGCATGACAAAGACAACACGTCTTACTTGTTTGTTCCACCAGGCTGGAATTAACCATATCAAGATGACATGCCCCTATTTCTTGGATGTTATCAATTTTGGCCCCTTGGTCTTAAGACCATATGGGATCGGGTCAACATCCTTCATTGATGTGGTTTCAGCAACACCAAAATATCCCGATGCAGTGACCACTGCATCTCAGACCAGTACCAGCTTTTCCTTGGGATCTGTCAACACAGAGAAATCTCCTCTTATCAGGGATCACATATCTATAAGTGAATAGGAGGACCTAGAGGATGCCTCTATCTTTGAAGAGGGGGTTTCTTCCACGGTCGATGAGTTGGTACAGGTAAACCTCGGTAGCGAGGAAAATCCGAGACCTAAATTAATCAGTTCCACCATGCCCCTTGAGGAGAAACAAAAATAAATAGACTTCATGAAAAAACACCACAATGTATTCTAATGGAGTTATAATGAGATTCTAGGACTGGATCTTCAAGTAGATTTCAACTGCCACGGTCTCCCTGAAAATCATCGTGGGTTCAAATAGTCTTTCAGGAGGATGCACCCTTCTCACGACGCGGTGGTAGAGTCGGAAGTTGATAAGATCCTCAGGGCCAATTTTTTTAAGGGGGCCTAGTATCCGAAATGGATAGCTTACATTATGCCAGTCAGGAATAATAATGGGTAGATCAGAGTCTGCATAGACATTCAGGATCGTAACCATCACTGTCTAAAGAATGATTTTCTCCTTCCAATGATAGAATTGTTGATCGATGCTACACCTAGGTTCCAAGCCCTCTCCACCATGGATGATTACTATGGATACATCCAGATCTGAATGGCCTCCAAGTAAGAGAATTCCACAACTTTTAGGGCACCACAGGGTACTTTCGGTTACCAAGTCATGCCCTTCGACCTAAAGATTGAAGGAACCACCTATCAGTGGGCTATGCATCGCATATTCAAGCCGAACCTTATATCATTGGTGAAATCCTATGTGAACGATCTGGTGGTCAAATATTGTAAGTTGTAGGTCCATATCAATGTCCTTTAGAAAGTTTTCGTCTTCCTCCATTCACACCACTTGAAGATGAACCCATTAAAATGTGCATCTGGGGTCACCTCCATCAAATTTATTGTCTTCGTTGTCAGATATAGGGGAATCAAGATCGACCAAGAGAAGATCATGGCCATCAACCAGATGCCTCCACAAATCAATGTTTGGGAGCTTCGAGGTATTCAAGTAAACTTAGCCTACATATGCTAATTCATTGTGAATCTGGCCGGAAACTGTAATCCATTTTCTAATCTCATGAAGAAAGGAACTGCATATATATTGGATGAAGAGTGACATACCATGTTCGAGGAAATCAAGTAGTATCTACTCCAGCCTCCGGTCCTGATGCCAACCATCTCTGAAAAACCACTGGTCCTTTATGTGACTGCCCCAGAATTATCTATTGGCTCCCTTCTGACCCAGAAGAACAATGAGGGGACAAAGAACAACATTAATACCTTAGCCACCTACTCCTCGATATGGAGACCAGATACTCCCCCATTAAAAAGAACTGCCTTATGGTAGTATTCCAAGTACATAAGTGGTGACATTACTTGCATCATCAAGATGTATAGATGGTTTCTTAGGTAGACCCACTTAATTACATTCTGAACCGCCCCATGTTGATAGGTTGTCTTGCTATGTGGGCAGCGATTCTACAGCAATTCGATATTAGGTTTTTCCCTCAAAAAGCTATTAAGGAGAAATCATTGCATGTCTTCCTTGATACCCATCCGACTCCTACTGACCAGTCCTTGGATCTAGATTTCCCTGATGAGGAGATCCTCTCTGTAGACGAAGCCATGTTGTGTTGTCACATGCACTTAGATGGTGCTTCCAGAAGCCCTGCTGGAAGGAGGCTCAATGATTCCATGCTCGACAGGGTAGGCTTGGGTATCTTCTTAATTACCCCATTACAATCCATTCTTCATTACTAATTCCTATTGTCAGTTGGCTGGACCACCAATGTGGCAGAGTATCATGCTCTCATCAATGACCTCGAGCAGGCCCTCAAGAATGATGTTCCATAATTACATGTGAAATGATATTTTGATCTAGTCATCAAGCAGATCAACGATGAGTACATCGTCAGAAATCTAGAGCTCGTACCATTGTTGGAGCGTACTCTCCAGATAATGTACTAGTTCCCATCACGGTCATAATTTACTCATGTCCCTCAATCTAAGAACTTTCGAGTTGATGCCCTGGCTGGCCTGGAATCATCACCTGCATAGCCAGAGTAGGATGACCTGATTATCCACATGGAACATCAGAGAGTAATTGTTGCTATATCCCTAGGTTACTATGATGAACTGTAGGTGATCTATCTTACCACAGAAGCATCCATGTCAGGACCCCCAGATGTTGTGGTTGAAGGGACTCCTGACTGGAGTGCCCCCATTGTCGAGTATATCCAAAATGGTTACCTCCCAGCTGGTCAGGCTATGCGCGAGAAAACCCAACACTGTACATTATAGTTTACCCTCCAGGATGGTGTCAATATTTATCACATCCTCTACAAGAAATTTTTTGATGGTATTCTCCTCTGTTGCAGTTAAGGATTTGATATTTCTTAGGTAAAGCAAGAAGTTCATGCTGATTTCTGTAGTGCCCACCATACTGGGCCGATGCTATCTCACTGGATCCAAAGACTGGGGTACATTTGGACCTCCATTATCCATGACATTATCGCGTTCTCTAAGAGATTCCATGCCTACCAAATTCATTATTGCTTTAAGAATCAGCCGTCGGAGACCCTCCACTCCACCAATTACTCTTGGCCATTTTCAGTATGGGGACATGATGTTGTGGGATAATATCCACCGATGATAGCTCGCCAGTGCAGATTCATCCAGATGACTACAGACTTCTTCTCTAAGTGGGGAAAGGTAGTGCCACTCACTGAGGTCAAGTTTCAGTCCATCATTGACTTTGTGAGCACCGACATCATCAACCGATTTGGAGTCCCTCACGCCGTCCTCACTGATAACGACATAATATTTTGATTATATGAGCTGATGAAATTGTATACTATGTAAAAAAATCAATTCTAACCATACCTCCCTCTATCATCCAAAAGAAAATGGAAAGATCAAGGCTTTTAAAAAACCCTCTCTAAAATATTGCAGAAAATGGTTGGTGATAATAAGAAGAGTTTTCCAGAAAAGCACCCCAATCAACTCTAGGCTTAGCGGACAATGACTCATAATTCCACCCTGGTGACCCCATATTCCCTTGTGTACAGAACTGAGACCGTCTGTCCCATTGAGATTCAGTTTCCTTTATTACACATGGTGGTCTATAACCAGAAGCTTCTATATAAGGTAGCTGAAATATGTATGGCTGAATTGGAAGCAATTGACGAGAATAGGCTTCGTGCCCTGCAAAATATGGAAAGGAATCACAAGAAGATAGAAATATATTTCAATAGTAAGGTTCAACTATGCTCCTTCTTTCAGGGTGACTTGTTACTGGCTTTGAGGTCACCAATAATACATGGCAAGAAAGCACCCATGTTGGAACCCAAATGGGAAAGACCTTATATCATTCACATGGTTTACTCCAATGTCATAAACTCACTGGTTACAGTGGATGGTGAGATTATTAATCCTCCGAACAATGTCAAGTTCCTCAAGCAATATTTTTCTTGTTCCATAGGGTCCCACATAACCATAAATTGTATGGTCCTACATGACCTTAACTGGGTCATCCTTGCATGATCGTAAACTGCATGATGGTCCTACATGACCTTAAACTGCACGGTCCTACATGACCTCAAACTGTGGATTGTCATGCATGATGTTAAACGACATCACAAGAACTACCAATGGCTTGATTCCCATTCCCAAGGGATACATATGAATGCTAAGACTCCTTGTCTTGTGTCCGAAGCCAGTTTCGACTTTGGTTATCCCCTCCTGGGCATTGTTCTTTTGGGGGATCACACAGGGCGTCATGTAGGCTTCATAGGTCACACCCATTTCAGGGTTATGATGGTTGCACCATGTTCCCTCATTCATTCTACTAATCCTCCCATGTCTTTAAATCATGGAACTGAACGTCATGGACTTTTTAGAACTACGTGTAGCTTGATTCCCATCCTCCTCGGATGCATAAGACTGCTAAGACATATTATCCGTAGGACCAGCCCCAAAACATCGGGACCTTCCATTGGGATGAAACACATGGTGTGGCACATTCATTTTCCATCATTCATGTCATGTTTGTCATAAATGTACCATGTATCTATCTCCCATAAAGATATCTTTATATTCTCTTATCCAACTTCATTTGAAATTGCACGAGTGCATTCATGTTCCACACACCCTATCATTTGGATTTCCATTAAATTTCACAACATATGAGACCCCCAAATGGAATGTATGTTAGGCCTAATTAGTCTCCTATCATTATGGGAAAAATTCCTCAATGGTTTCAGACAACATATCGATACATGTCCCATGTTGTGAATATGGTCAGTGGTCGACCAACATTTTTTGTTCCCATTTCATGTTACACAATATGGATGCTGTGTTTTTAATCTGGTCAACAGCTATCCATTGTCATTGTCACAACCACTGTACATCCCAAACATTGTGTGTGGTGGCTCATCCATCCCATTGTATCTTCGAGTTGTGATTCCCTTCAGGTGATGCCAGCTATCAGACCCTTATCATAGGGAAATCCAAATCCATCTAATTGTTTCCACATCGAGCACAGCTCACGTGGGATTAAGAGCTATGATGAAATAATAACCACACAAGAGGTCATACATCTATAGTTGCCTATGATGCCCAGCCTCAGCTCCATAGGCCCCTTCAGGCCCCTAGAACAAGTTCTCATTCAGGATTCTGTGGTGCGATACAAGCTTATGTCTTCATTCATGTCGGGCTATTTCACCACACCACACATATCCCCATGAGATATGTCTTCCTCCATTTATCATCTGTTCCATGAGCATAGTCCCTAACATGCTTAGAATGACCCATCATTTGGGTTTCTATCACCCTCTATATCTAGAAGGGACCCCGAATGGCATGGATGCTCGGCCTAAGGGCTATCCTACGGTTAATAGCTAACTCCCTCGAGGATTGAAAGCAAAATGTTGATACAAGTCCCATGCTGTGAATACGGTCAGCAGTTGATTCCCAATTTCCCCCTTCTTGTCCAACAATGGGGGATACTGGGTTGAAAACCTGATCAAAAACTATCCTCCATCATCGTTTCCTCTTTTTGGTCTTCCATAGTCATGATGATTCGCCCTCTCTGTCTCATACATATGACACTAAACTAGTCATATACTGTCTGAGCTCAATGACCCAAAACTAAGATCACCTATATCCTCACTACAAGATGATAAACTGATGATGGCCATATCATTCTGTCCATGGTCCAGCCTCAGATCCCTCAGTATTTTTGGGCCCCTAGCACATGATATCACTTAGGGTTGTATGGTGTAGGGTGATATTATTTCCTCATTCACATCGGGTAACTCACCATGGCGTACACATCCTTGGGCGAGATACCTTACCCCTACCTTCTTCCTCACAGCAAGATGTTAAACTAAAATATGGCCATGTCATTCAATCCAAGGCCCAACCATAGGCCCCTCTTCCTTTTCAGGCCGCTAGACCAAGTTCTCAATTAGGGTTGTATGGTATAGACTCACATTCTTATTCATGTCGGGTTACTCGGCATGCCATACACACCCCTCATTGGGGTATTTGGCCTGTATTTTCATCACCCCTTTTCAAGAACTACATGTTTCTTGATTCCTATCCTAAGGGCATACATAGGACCCCCCGAACATCTAGGCTTCAGATCCAGCCCCATCTTTTCGAGACCATATTTTTCATCTTGGTACCTTGGTCTGCATTCTTCCTTGAGAGGGACATACGGTGTGGTATGGTCTTATGTCCTCATTCACGTCGGGTTTGTAGAAACCACACCATCTTCCTCTTTCTATTGAGATTTCTCCATATATGTGTATAATAATCATCATTCCAAACTGGCTTCTCTTAGGTTGATCCCCTTGACTGTCAACGATCATTCACCAATTGGCCCATGAGTACTCTGGTCTAGAGCCCGATGTGTCATATTTTATAGGGACTTGCTTCTGCCCGTTTTTAAAGTTCGTGATCCCCTTCATATGGGCTTCCATAATAATTCACACCCAATGGGACCGCCAAATGGAATGGATGATAGGCCTAAGGGATCTCCTACCATTACGGGACAATATCCTCAAGGGTTTCAGACAATAAAGCCATACACGTTCTGTGTTGTGAATATGGACAGCGGTCAATGCTCAATTGTGGTCCCCATTTTAGGCCACACGATATGGATGTTGTGTTTTGAACATGGTCAATAGTTATCTTCCATCATCATGCTATCCCCTTCAATCCTTGAATGTTGGTTACATGATTCACATTATTTTACACCCCGTCATTTCCAAATGGAATTTTGACACTCCGGGAACTATCCCTTAGTGAACATTTTCTTGTTAGGAGGGAAACGCCATGGTAATGTAATCATTTGGGACCCCACATATACTTACCTTTGGCGAGCATTCCATGTATTGAAAAAACATCTTCCTCCCTTGTTTCCCACAACGAGTTTGACACACATGGGTTTAGGGATCTAGTTGAGGTCTACACTTACTTGGAAGGATTCTGCTCCTCTAAGGTATGAGCTCTATGACCATAATGTAAGTTCTCATTTAGAACTATGTATAGCTTGATTCCCATCCCGATGGGATACGTAGGAACACCTAGGCATCTTGTCTTTGTGTCCAGCTTGAATTCCTCTAATTTATCTATGCTATTCTACCTTCGTGGCTTTAACTCTTATGGGACTACATGGAATTGTATGGGATTATGTCCTCATTCACATTGGGTTTGCATTAGCGTCACCACATATGCCTCCTTCTTGGAATTACCCTCCCCTTACTTCCTGTCCCTGGTGACATTGTCTCGCACAACATTAAAATGCACCTTCATGAACTACATGTGGCTTGATTCCCATTACCATGGGATACGTAGGAACACCCAGACATCTAGTCTTCGGGTCCAGCTCAACTAGGGGTTATCCTCCCCAACCCCATATCCACTAACCTTTTCTGTCCCCTCGGCTCATGGTTTTTTTCTCGGAATTGTGCGCGGTTTGGTATGGACCCCATCCTCGTTCTCGTCAGGTATACTTTTTCTCACTATGAACATTCCCCCTTTAGCCTCATATCTACTATGTCTTTGATGAATGAATTTAAAAGGAATGGTTGGTCCAATCACATGAACCTAATCTATGACAATATCATCCTGGACGCATGACGAAAAATCTCACTGCATTGTTGTGTCCTTGCTCAAGGGACATCATGTTTGGTATTGGTCAAACACCATACCCTTTTTCAATGCCTTAATTTCGATTTATTCTTGTTATGATGCATGGATTATATATTCTAGTTCCATATCCTCAGAAAAAAACACACACATCCATTCACCTTAAAGGAAAAACAAGACCTATCAAATGTAACATCTTTTGGTGTGGGGGAGAGACCTACAAGACCTTTTTATCTCTAGAACTGGTACCTTACCACGTCGTCACATAAATCTATGTAAAACTTGATTACCATACTCAAGGTATACGTAATAATCCCCAATAATCATTCCTTTGGGTCCAAACCCAATAATCATAAATCAAGAACCCCTCTTTTTCGGCCCCTTGGAACGAATTCTATCGGGGATCCCTACACTTGCAGCTTTAGCCTAATCAAGTCCAAGATGCCCCATGACAATGATGGGATGCGCTATATTTCTCACTAGATAGGTCATTTATATGAATAAGAATGATATATGATCAAACCGGTACATCTACCTAACATGTTTCCACCACGGTGGCATAATTTCAAGAGTGTTGGACTCCATCCGAACTACCCGTCGCTCCACGCTCCACACTTCGTGTGCCGTTTATCCAGACCGTCATGCCCTTTCATGTATAAATGAACCCCCTAAATGTATGGATTCTAGGCTTATGGATTGCTTATTATCCTAGGCCAACATCCTGGAAGAGTAATGGATCACATTTTCAGTGAGGTCCTGTGTTTCTAACATGGTCACTGGTCACCCCCCATTTATTGCCCCCATATCAGGCTAATACCTTATGGATACTATGTTTCGAGCACGGTCAACAGTTATCCTTTATTCTCTCACCTCCCCCCATAGTGTTCCGAATCTAGGTTATTTTGATTCACACCTTCTATTTGCTTATATTTGGGATGATTTCAAACACCCCCAGTGTTACCCCACTCATGCACTAGAGCACATTGGGAAGACGATATGTCAATTGTTCTGAGGACTTCTTCCTCTAATCGGGCCACTCCCTTATCTTACTGGGATTCTAGATGTGTTATTTGACCCTCAGGTTCCTAAATATTGGTTATAAATCCTTCATAAAAATGATGTAATAGTTCTATCATCCCTTGTTTCTCACTTCAGGTACTACCGACGTGAGCTTAAGAATTCATTGCTATTTATTTTAGGATTCTGGTTGAATGAATTAAACAAAATTAAAAATTAAATAAATATATCCATACATGTATCAATACATGCATTTTAGGAAAACATGTAGTAAAGAGAAATGTGTTTATCTATTTGACCAAAACAGGGACCTTTAAAATCAGCATCTTGGATAGATCGTTCCAGCACCACTACCTTTTGGATTGTGGCCCCCATGATTTCTTTCTACCCCATGAGAACCCTGTCATCATCAGTGGCCATAGAGCATAGTGCACTTGCTCTAGCTAGTGCTTGTGCTTGTTCATTTTGGAGTTCAGTTATTTGGTGACACGCTTCCACAAGATGCTCTTCGGCGTCCGCCAGCTAGGACCTCAATTTCTCTACCAGCTCAGAATAGTTGGAAGTTAATACCTCTTTTTCATTCATCAGTTCATCAAGGAATATGAACTTTTTCTTCATTAAGAAACTATTGGCTACTCCCCGAATCTTTTTGACATCAAACATCATCGGGGCGTCGGATGCTCTCGCACAGCTTCTTGTCGATGTAGTCACAATCAATTGAATGAATACATTGAGCATCCACCCCACCTTCATAGAGAAATTGCCGCCTGGTGTGTGTCGATACCATTCATTTTAGACATTAAGTCTGAGGATGACCGAGAATGTGCATGATACACTTCCACCCTTTTCTCCATGACATATGACTCTCTTCGGCCACCTATGAATCACAATCATCAATCTCCTCAGGATATACAGGCTGATGGTCAGGGAAATCTGTGAGGAGTTCAGTAACAGGGTATTCGTTGGGGACCTCCACCCTGTCAACAGCTTCTCCATCATCAGGATGGTGTTCCACCCTAGTGGCATTTCCATCCCTCATTGTGATCTCCTGCACACCGAGTACTAGTGTAGGGTCATAGGGAATAGTAGTTTCAGTGAAGGCTGATGCGGTCACTGTCCATCCCGCCCATGCAGATGTTCCGGACTCGACGGTTTGTCATTCCTCCAACCATGAAGTCACTACATCAGGAATCAGTATCTTGGTTAGCTAAATTATCTTGAAAAAATGGAAAATGATAAAGGACTTATAGGAGCCAAGTGAAAAGGTGTCCAATACCTCTGTCATGGTAGGGGGCGCCACCACAGGAGAGACTCCAGCCCTTGTCAACTCGATCACTGATGTTGGCTACTTTTGGAAAATGGGGATGGTATGGTGATCTCCTTATGGACCATTATCACAAAATCTTGCTAAAATCGATGCCCCACTATGCCCTGTTCTGATGACTGGCCCCCTGATGTTCCTCCCCAGTCACTATAGTCGTTCTCGTGCCCCCGGTGGAGAAGGCATCTGGGTGACACCCACCCATGTGTTCATGAATATTAATGGGTTTGTTTGATAGATCGAGACTATGAAAAGATGGAGGCAAATATAAGGTTTAAACTATACCTCAAACTGCTCTTCCAGTTCTGCATCGAATCCAAAAACATCGCCACACTCCCAGGAACTCCACTAGTGAGTGGGAACTTCTAAGGGACCCTCACCACCAAGAACCTCAGCATGGTCCTCTTACTCCTACCCTTATACTTCTTCTTCTTCTTTTTCCTCCTCTACACTTTTATCCTCAGATGGCAGCCTCTCTGGGTCAGGCTCCAGGCCAAGCATTACATTCACCTAGAGATGTGGTTCTTCCTACAGCCCATGCTACCAAGAGTACATGTACATGGCTATCGGGTATGCATGCCAGCAATGAAAGCTTACTCTATCCAATATCCAGATGCACCCTTTTTCTGGATTATTGAGCCCAGTGCGTATCATCCTCTGCCATAACTCTTCGCAGGACACGGACTGTCACAACGTTCTCCATGTAGACCAAAGAGAAGGAAAGATAACATCGACAGATGATGTCAGGATGTACCCGAGTTGCTTTCCTAGGATTTCCTTAGTTGAACCCCGGGGTTGTGCATGACATCACCCTTCATCGGAGGGTAGAGGCATGTTCTCGGTCTGTGCAAGCCTTGCCGAAGAAGTATTGGCCTGCGCCACGCTAGCTGGCCGACATGTTCTTCACCTCACACCCCCCACGACACCTCACCTACCTTCCTGCTCTTCAGGCTTTGCACTAGTTTCCTTGATTTTCCAAACATGTTTCCAATGAATCGCCTTAGGGAATGTTCTCATCCAGTGTTTGAAATACTCTATTGATAGTCTGACACTGACATCTGTGGGGGGAAGCGTGATGATTTCACCCAGGCATTCCATCATGAACATAAGCCACAACTGGAAGAGAATGCTTGGATGCTTCTCTTCCTAAACCTTTGTATATTCTATCTTAGGCATCTGTTGTATACACCCAAACTACCCGGAAAACTAGGTCAGCATGTAGGGTTCACAGAAGATTTTTCCAACAATTTTTTCCACCAGAACGCCAACCCAGTTGCTTTGCAGGTACTCCCTCTGCTCCAGTGGACCCCTCCCATCGTCAAACATTTGTGTGACTGGGGTTCAGAAGGGGGGTTGTTGAAGTAAGTGTGACTGATGATCTTGATTTTGACCTCATCATCCTTGAACATCAGTGTTCTTATCCTAGTGATGCTCATGTGGGATGGCCGCATACCATTACCAGGGGCAGATGGCATTCAGAAAGTCATACCCACCCCAGTGGGTCGCAACATAACCTTGGAGAATCTGGAATGACCCGCATATCCTTCTAGGCATTACTCCTTTCTAAATTCACCCTATAGTACTATATATCATAGCCAACACATGTACCCTAAGGTTAACCATGTCCTTTTCCGCCATAATCGTGACCATCACTAGCGTCCCCAAGAGGACTCCCATCCTCGTGTCCCTTATAGGTAACAACAATCCACTCAAGAATGTGAAAAGGAACCTAAAATATTTTACATTAGGGTCTCAACCTTCATTGATTCCAAATCCCCATGATTGATATACTATCATATCCAAATTCTTTCAATATGATCCTACTTTTCCCATCTATGATGTGTTTGGGCATTGCTTCCCTCAGCTGGGCATCTTCACGACCATGTCCTGGGTCAAGAAGGGACTATGCCACCCTGAATAGTGTATGTTCTTTAGGTTATATTTTATTCTGAGTTCCTCTTTAGCCAGCTCTAGTAGGTTCCATGACAAGATTGGGATGCAGGTCGTATCCCCCGAGACATTCTTCGTCGGGAGGAACTCATCGAACTAATACCCCTCCAAGGGGATTCCCCCGATACAATGAACATCCCAAAAACTAATGCCCATCTCCCCATGAGGGAGTTGAGAAGTTTTGGTGTTAGGTGACCAACGACTAAAAAACTATGCTACTAAGTCCTGTTATAGGTAAATGTGGAATTGAGACTTCCAAACGGCCTTGGAAAGCCCATGGCCTACAACTCCAACCCGAATTACTTGCATTTCTGATTTACACAGTACGTCCATGCCCATTCATTAGTAATAGAGCCCCCAGATTTGAAATTCCACTCCTTCCATCCCATCATCTCGTCCATAATGCTGCTTCTGAAAGTACTTGCATAAATAGTGGGAGATTCCTCAGGAATAGTATCGCTTCCAACAACCGTCCTGGTCTTCAGATTTAAGACATAGATGGTTGTGTTCTGTGTTTCCTTAATAGGATGGACATTCTTGTTAATGAAGAATTGTGGAAGACTATCCCCGCGCGTCACCCATGACCGTGGTGTGTCAGCCTCGAAACCTAGCATTAGCACCTCTTCTAGAAGACTACTGTTTCATAGCGACAGGAAACCGCTTAGGATGTAATACTTTTGATCTTCCGTAAGCATGCCAAAAAGCATTTAGTTGTCAGACACGATCCTCCTCACTCGATGAATCAGAGGTTTCACTATCAATTTGGTTCTTCTTGCTGCAGCAACAAATTCCTTCTCGGCTTTGGTCATTTTAACGGCCGTTTTTAGAACTCCGAAGGGGTCATCCCAAAAGAAGGATGATTTGCCTCACAAAAGAAGTGGTGGAATGAAAGAAGGTCGACATGTGCAGAAAAAAATTTCGATGGAACACAAAACCTGGAGTCTATCACAGAATCATAATTGCAAATCAGTACTATTTTCATGCATGAATGAAAGAAAGTCTGTCACTCAGAAAAAAGAAACACTAGGGCCTAGTGGGGTCCCTCAACATATTTATAAATCACAGACACATCTTCAGCACACACCCAACACTTTTCTTGCACAAAATTAGTTTTTCCACACCACTGAATATGACTATTTTCTATTTTTCAGCGTACCCTTAGAATATGACCTTCGGGTTCCCTTATGGCTCTGATTCTGAGGGGGGGGGGGAATTTTGGACCCCAAAATTTTTTGAAGGGAAGTATCAGGAAGATAGAACAGCACCAAATGAATCTGGGATAAAAAATAGGAGATCCTGGTGCCCGGGAAGTAGGCACGCACAATATTGGGAAGGCGCGCGCAAGAATGGGAAGGCACGCACAAGATTGGGATGGCACATACAAGAGGAATTCTGGACCTACATTGTTGCAAACTTTCCATTCCTTCCATTCCAAAAACACCATCCTCCATGACAGGCTGCATTCGACCTTGTTTCCATGCACAAGGAGTCGTCGAACCAGAGTTTGCGTGCCCAGCTCGGTTTCCGCGCCAAAGGCCACATCAAACGAAATATTGTGTTACTCTTAATTAAGATAAATAAAATTGGATTGAAAAAAATTACTTAATTTTTTTTGGGGTTTCAAGGATGTGAATATCATTCTAGTGGAGTACATTCAGTCATGGTACAAGATGGACATTATGTTTGATGATCGGATAATAGATGAACCAAACACTCAGGTATCATCTATATCATCGAAATTGTTTAGGGAGATTAATTTTATAAAATTAAAATTTTTATTTATATGGATCTGTGAACTTCTGTTGTAATTTATTTCTTGGTTTCTCACCATTACTTAAAGTGATTGTATTTAATTTAGTGATGGTGTTCATTTTGTGGCCTTACGGTTCACATTTTAAGGGACCATCCTAGTTCTCCTTCGTGGGGATTCGTCAGAAGCGGTTCAGAGTAGAGGGTTCCTCCTGATCATTACTCTTCAGATTTGGATGGTTGAGAGTGTAATGAATTATCCATCGGTTCTGTTCCCTTGAATTATTTCATGAGACAACATATGATGAAATAATGAGGAGATGAAACTAATCTTAATGTGTTTATGCTGGGGAGAGACTTTAAATTGTTGTCTTGAACTGAGCTAGGCCTTGGGTTTTAATGCCCTGGAGGTTTGATAGTTTTTAGTCTCTGATGACTTGTTAGGTTCCCCACACCCATTAAAAGAGGCTAATGCTTCAATAAAAAATTATAATTTTTAGTAAGTGATTGAAATTAGGACATCAATAGAGCATCTACATATAGTAGATGATGCATTCATTAGAGATAATGAAGGGACCTACATGTCTATAAACTGTGAGTGGATATTTTGAAGAAGTAGTTAGAAGACTTCAGTTGAGAGAGAAGTGAGCTTTCAAATATTGATTGGTTGTAAAGAAGGATGGATAGAAAGTCGACATCAAACATTGTAAATAGTATAGTATTTATTATGGATTTGGAACATACACACATTTTCGGTGTATTCTCCTTGGACATTTCCCAGTGAATGTGAACCAAGTAAAATTTATGTTTCCGATGCGTGTTTTTATTTATGTATATAATGTTCTACAATAATGATAGAGAGAAGTGTTTTGTTTAATAGAAAAAAAATATCATAAGGGGATGTTATTATAAAAACTCATACCCTGATTCAACCCCTCTCAGGGTAACCGACCTGGTTGTTCTAACCAAATCTCACTTATTATCTCAATTCAATTACTATTTAGTTTTAAAAGGATCCCTCTAATTAGAAGATCTAACACACACACCAAACATGGTGGTAAAAAATGGATGATATAATGAAACACCCCACGTGTGGCCAAGGTAAGTGGTAAAAATATGAAACAATATTAATCATACTAGTTTGAGACCCATACAGGTTCCATTTCATCCAATTAAATGATTAATCTAATTAAATGGGAACCGTCAAAATGTATAACAAGCAGTATTAAAATAAATAGATTTATAAAATTCTAAACATGTATGAAAACGTATAGACCACCAATTGTTTCCCTGTTGTAGAGAACTCACCTATTATTATCCTCGGGTTTGGTTTATGTCACAACAAAAATGAAGAACGGATACAATTTTTGAATATAGGTAATATTAACATGAAAAAATGTAACTCTATAAATAAAATGAAAAATGGATAACAATGCAAGATGATTTGAGAACTCATCAATGTGTATAATGAGACTGAAGACATTTGAATTTTAGTTTATATAGGGAAACACAAGTGAAGCCTATGAATTGGATTCAATGGGATCAACTAATTTTTAATAATGGTTCCACTAAATCATGGAGGTATTAAATGTGGTTATAAGAGATTTAAAGGTCAAAAATTAATTTTCCAACAATTTAGCTGTCGATCATAGTTTGTCCACATCACTAGCTAGGCAATGTTTCAACCATGCACCACTCACTATCTTAATGAAGACCACAAATATATTGAATGACCATGATCAAATTATGCTTCACCCCTTGACTAAAATTATAGATCAATCAAAAAGCGAGTTTGACCTTGTCTTCATGGATTCCTCAAATAATGCTCCTTTTGACAGAGGCATGGATCACCACACATGGTTCCAGCAGTATGTTTGTCTTCAGGGGCACTGTTTCTACTGACCATATGGCCTAGATTCATTTTCCAAAAAACAAGGCATCAAAGATCCAAACATGCACTTGATTCCCCAAGAACTATTGTGATTTTATAATTCACTATCTTTATAAAAAACCAATGTGGTTATCCGAAATAAAAAATATCCATAAATCATAAGAAAACCTTGGATATTAAAAGAGGATACATTATAAATGGATGAGTTCTATGGAATTTTCTAACAAACATCAGGCCTTAACACAATTTTTTTGGGAGATGTGGTGCTAGAGGGTGATTATAAGTGATTTCGGGTTATGGAGAGAGACATGTGTGTGACATTAAAAATAATGAACATTTTTGTTATATATGATTACATTTGGACACAAAATTCATTATTTAAGGTAATGTAATGGGGTATTTATTATTTATTACGATCTTGTTTTGGTAGTGTGACAACCATGTTGCTCATAAGGTGGGAAGTAGGAAGTTAGTTGGGAGTTTGTGGACCGTGTGAAATAAGGTTTATTGATGTGCGAGACCAATTGATGTAAGAAAATTTTGTAATATTATTACCAGTTTACAAATTTATCCACGTACTAATTGATTTCTCAGTAAATAGAAATGATTGGATGGGTGTCATATCAGGAAGTGTTCAAGCATGGGTGTCAAACTCAAGGGTGTTGTGAAAATATGATTGGGTTTCATATTAATTATACATACATTATAAAAGCATGGAATGATGATAGAAATGGAAAGTGGATGTTTTGGATAGATAATTTCACTAGGAGTTGGGTTTGGACTCTTTTGAGTAGGTTGATCTTGCAAAGGGATGTAGAATGGGCACTATGATGTGTAATTGTAAACATGTCAATTGTGAAAGCTATGTATCCTCAAAGGAAGTATGAAATAGGTTTCCAAACATCTAGTTCATTGTATAATTGGATATAGAGATTATGAATCCTCAATTTCTATATCATAAGTGATATGAAAAGAGTTCTGGGATGGTTAGCTGGGTTATTAGGAAAAAGGGAGCATGGAAAAATTATTATTTTTCTTTTGATGTTCGGACTAATCAAAATTGAATAAAAATAGGGAATGGAAATCTCATTTGTAAATGGGTGAGGTAATGGGTTACAATATTGGGATATTTTTTATATGATAGTTTCATGTTTATTTTGTAATATTTGATGATGGAGTCACCACAAATCAGAATTCATCAATGTAAGATATAACCTATGGTGGGGAACACCATGGTTTGGAGGAAGAATCCAAATGATACATGATTTATGTTAGGGCGAGATATGATCTGGTGCATTTTCTCAATGTATCTATTGGTTTTGTGTGTGTTGGTTTAGTTATAGTGTTTTAGTTGCCTTACGTTCATGGTGGATCTTTATATGAGCGATGGGAATTCAACCCTAGAGCTCAACTACTTGTGTATGAATTCATGACTGAGCTAGGTATTGAATTTTTATTATGTATTCACTCATAATTATCTATGATGTGATTTTATACGGTAGGGAGATTATAAATAATATTTTCGGATGCCAATTTGAAATTCGAAGTAAACTGGAAATTTCAAATTGGTTCAATGAACAATTTTATAACCAGGGTTTATAACCAAGCTCCATAGCATGGAACACCTCAAAAGGAGTTTTTGGGGTTTGATAAGAGCCTCAAGGTTTATTATTATGTCTTAAAATATTTTTTAGAATGGATGGAGTGAGTGATGTATTTGGGGTATAGCACACCACCGACTATCCAGTCGATGTAGGCAGCATGCCCATCGGGGGTTGTCGCCGTTGTGTTTATATATCCTTTCAACAGATAGATTACAGGGATTTAAGGGTAATAATGACCAATCCACACCCTTAGGGTTTTAGAATGGGTTTCCCTTACTCAACATATATTTTTCACATGCAAGGGGGTCATATCCCCTTCTTCTCCATATATATTATTTGGTCGGGGGTCACTCTTTGGGTGTTTTTATGTTTTTTATGTACTACCATCCCTCCTCTAGATTCAATTGGTCTCCATTTTTTATTACATTATTTTTTGTTCTTTTGTGTAGGATTTTTGTTTTTATTTCACTAGGTCAAGGATGAATCAGCTATATGATATGTCTGTTTGACTCTACCATTAATGAGGATGTCCCAGGAGGTGATCTGCATGCGGTCTTGCACCATTCCATCAGGGAATGTTGTTGTATTGAATTTTATATTCTTTTACGATTAAATTAACATAAATCAATAATTGTTTATCTTCTTTGGTTGGTGATGTCTCTAGAGATGAGTATAGTGGTGTGAGAGGGAGCTATGGTCTACCGTTTCTATCAATTCTGATGTAACATGATTGCCCAATAATTTCTCTACATATATAATAGTTTTGAATTGATTAATTAATTAATTATTGTTTTTGAAATTTAATATGTGTTGCTTACTGGATTCATTAAGTGTATCAGGGTGTGTAAATAATACTGGTTGACCAAGGGAAAGTGTTGAAAATATTGGGAAAACCATCGAAGCTATTTTCGACCCTTGGTTCTAACTTGGAATGATCCGTTTTGACACCAAAATTTGGATAAGGGCCACATCGGGCGGATAAAGGATTGTCGAATGAATCAAAGAAAAAAAAGAGGAGATCCTAGGCCCCGGGTGGTAGGCGCACACATGATTTGGAAGGCGTATGTATGATTGGGAAGGCGCGCACAAGATTGGTATGGCATGTACAAGATGAATTCTGGTGCGCACACTGTTGTTCCCCGACCATCCCTCCAGCTCCCAAAACACCGTCCTCCTAGACTTGCCACGTCCGACCCCGTTTCTGCACACAATGTGACATCGAATGGGCATTTTAACTCCAGACCCAATGTCTTCACCGAAGGAAATGTCGAATGGTAGTTTGCACGCCCATCCCCGTTTCTGCACCGAAGGTGACATCAAATGACCGTTTACACACCCAAGCCCCACTAATCACACAAGTCGACGTTTGACCAGAGTTTGCGCGCCTCTCCAAGGACTCCAACTATAAAATGAACTTTATCCCCCCATTTTAGGGATGGTAATGGAAGATGAAACGACTCTCTACTGCGTGAAAACCCTCTCTTCCACGACTGTGCGAAAAACCCCAGCATCCATGACTGAGTAAAAATACCATTATCTTCAATATTCGGTTTCTTCACGATAGTATCCCTGGGGGATCATTTGGATAATCCCTTTGATCCTTCTGAATTTCATCTCGTACTAAAGTTCTTTTCATGTGAGTGGTCTCCTCTAGCGCGCAAGTTCCATCTACGTTCGGCGTTCTTGTGCGCAACCCATCCAAATGTGCACACAAACCATCCGTCTTGCGCAAAACCCATCGGGGTTGTGTGCCACCTACCCAACTTTCACGTAAACCATCCTTCTTGGGTGGAACCCCTCCGTCTTGCATGCCACTCATACCACTTGTGCACAACTTCTTCCTCTTGACCGCAAACCTTGCATCTTTTGCGTCGACTTCCTATCATTCACCAGACCATTCTCTTATGTTCACTCCATGTGCTTCCCTCACCTTGAGGAACCTTGTTTGAGCCTCCCTTATGCACGACGCACCTCCATCACGAACTCTTTGTCCATGTGTCCCCTTAGGTTTTCATTCACTAATTTCAATATCCCGTGGATGATACTCCCCGTTGTGTTGCTTCACTTCATGATCCTTCGCATAGGCACGCTAATGGAAATTGCTTCTTCGCATAGCCGCGCTAACATGTACCCCCCCCATGGATCTCTCTATAACACCCCCTCACCATTTCATTACCGATTCCTTTCTTCCCCTTAGGGCTGGTGGGTATCGGTTATGTAAGTCCTAGGTCTATGGAGCGCACCCCCCTCATCCGAGCTGTAGGACGCTAAACTGTCAATCCCCAACGACCTCATCACATGATGTTAAACTCTATCCTCAGCCCATGATGTGCACATGGGGTGCCCTATCTCAGAAATTCTCTACTCCCACTAGTCTCCATGGGTGTGAAATCATTCCTCACATGGAATGACATCCTCTTTATCAGAGCAGTGTCTGTCTGCGGGGAAAGGTTAACTACCCTGGTGTAATCCCCCTAGATTTCCTTACTGGAGGCAGCACCCCTGCTCCTCCTCTCATATTGGGTGAAAAATACCTCTCCCATTGGGTTTTGTCACCACTCGGGCCTCCACCCTACAGTAAGTCCAAATATCCATCTCCCTCGGCTAAGTACTGTTCGTAAGCCCCTGTTTTCTCTTTCAGCCGATAACCACATGTGAGCCCCACTCCACTACCCACAGACTCACCATTCACGACATGATCATCAGGTCTTTACTGTCTCTTGTTTCTCACACTGATCCTGAATCACGTTGGATTAGAGCAAGCATCGACCATGAGATCCTCTCTGGGCAGCCTCGAGTTTATGCCCCACACCCAACCTGATCTACATGGTCATTGATCCTCACCAAATCGAGGTACATAGGAAGCCTCCTAGAGTTTCAAGCCCACCACCCCTTGATTTCGACTATCTTCACGTCGGTTCCCACACCCACCTAAACTACGTGGTCTTTGATCTATGCCAAGGTGAGGAACGGAGGAAGAAAACTTAATGTTCAAGCCCACCACCCATTGGTTCCGACCATCTTTACGTCGGTTCCCACACCCACCTAAAGTAAGTGGTCTTTGATCCTTTCCAAGGGAAGGTATATAAGAAGCCTATTTTAGGTTCAAGCCTATCACCCACTGGTTCAGAAAATCATCACATCAGTTCCCACACCCACCTTATCTACATGTTCTTTGATCAATGACCAGGCAAGGTACGTAGGAAGCCTTCCTAAGGTTCAAGCTTGAATCCCATTGGTCTCGACCACTTCACGTCGATTCACCAACTCCTTATGAACGACATGGTATTTGATTTTTTCCAAGGCGATGTACGTAGGAAGCCTCCATGAGGATGAACCCCACTATCTATCTAGGTCCCAAGTCCTCCTTTTTGTCACTTCTCCCTCGTCCTGCGTGATGTAGAACTATAGACCTCAAGTAGTGGTAAGTCGTTGTTTCCCCTATCATCGGTATGTCATGGAACTCACATGATCTAAGTGGTATTTGACCATTACCTAGGAAAGGTATGTAGGAAACCTCCTGAAGGTTCAATCCTAACAATCCGTGGACCACATGTCCTCCTCCACGTCAGTTCACCAACCCCCATCCCACAGGAACTACGTGGATTTGATACTTTTCCCCTAGATATGGTACGTAAGAGGCCTCCCTGAGATTCGACCCCATCCATCGGTAAGTAGTTGGGACCTCAATCAGCGGTAAGCCATTGTGGCCTCAACCAGAGGTAACCTTTTGTGTACCATATTCCAAAAAGCTGTTGTAATCCCCTTTACTGGGACCCCCATCTTTGGTCCACCCTAATGGAGTCAGACCAACAAGGGATACTAACATTGTGTGAGCCCCATACACACCATCGGGTTTTCATCCTATGTGTACGCCCCAATTCATGTCCATTGCCTGGTCTTCCCTTCGATCCTATGAGTATTGGGAAGGAAATTCCCCAAACAAGAGGTTCCACTTCCTTCGTGTCCAATATATGCGTCCATTATCATGTTCCACCTCCATAGGCATCCCTTTTCTGTATCGAACTGTGTGGACATGGATTCCCTTCCATAGGGATATGTAGGAAGTCTCCTCGAGACTGAAGCCTAGTATTACTATTGTCCTCATGGAAGTTCTATCCCATTCATCGTCCACTTCATTCAAACACTCCATCATCAATGTTTATTATTACATGGCCTGCCACATCCCATGTGAGGTCATGACAGCTCACCCCCCCCCCCCCATATCAGTGTTCCCTATAGGGGGTTGCAGAAATATGATCCACTGTAACCAGTGTTCTGACTAGTCTGATCCATCTCTGCTATATGTAAAACCTCCAACATACCCTGTGTTAAAAATTGGAAGTTGAGTAAAACCACAGATACATGCATATGGCATATGATTCCCCACATTTGTTGTGGGATAACTTGGGCTTCTGCGCCCTCAAGAAGCCCCATAATATGGGAATGAGTCCCAGATGTGCCCATGTCCCAATGTCTAGACACGCCAGTGATTTCCAACGTGACTACTCCCTTGAACTAAGGTTTCTTTCCTGACCAGACCCTTTGGAATGTCCTGATAGAAGCAGTGTAATTAACTGGTGTCCATGAAGATATGGCACTAGGAAGAGTTTCATGAACTACATCTTAAATCTGTAAGGGGGACCCGAACAAGGTGATGAGTTCCAAGGTGGAATCAAATAAAGGAAGAAACAAAATCCCATTATCTTATTTTGATGAAGGATCAAGCATCCCCGGACCACGAATGGATGACACCAAACATTAGAAATCCGGAATGCGGGGGAAAAAATAGTGCCGACGTCCCCCAACAAGATAGATGGGAAGACCCCATCAAAAGCATCATAAATTGAAATGGTGAACACAATGTAAATCTAATATCCTAAATATAGAGATTAGTAGCATTCGAGACATTAGTGGATTAGCGTGTCACTAGATGTAGTCATCTGGCTCCGGGCCCGACCAAGAAAATAGCTGGCCTATCGTGAAACTCCCAAGAAGTTGGGGTAGTTGAGTGTTGGACATCCCGATATGTGATGTTGTCATCCTGGACCTCTCTTAACATTCATGGAATATGAGATGGTGTTGGGGCACTGGTCATCGATTCCATTTTTCTTTCAACACTAACGAGTTAATATCCCTGCTTTCAGGAACCATGTTGCTACACCTGGAACTCGATCACCGCCCGCCCATCGACGCATGGGTATGGGCAGTATCAGTGTGGCAGTCCTGCGTGATTCCGCCTCTTCTATGAAGGTCTCAATGACCATGATCATGTGGTGCCCACACCCCATCTCCCCATACGAGTTGTTCAGCGGAGGGTGATCAATGACCTTGTATGCCAGTATGATGATGAGGGGATCATCCCTACGAGGGATATGGACCGCCTATATTTAAAGGCGTCTCTGACTCATCATCAACCCCACCATCGAGGGCTACACAGTGAGCCACTGCTCCCTAGTTCCATATGATGTCTTACCCTCTCTATTTCTACCCACAGAGGACCTCCCCATGTCTCCTTTGATATCTGTCCCAATGTTCCACGCACCCAGGCTTACTCAGGCGAAAACCCTCTCTCATCATGCACTAGTATGGCTGAAGAACCTCCTCGTGTCAAAAATCTACACTGTCCTGAAGATCCATACGGGGTTAGTAAGGTTGGTCATCACCACTATAAGAAGAATTTTGGGAAGTTCTGGACAGAGATCAAACTGGTACGCTTCTCAAACTCTGAAGCAAAGTGCGACTCAACACGTGAACCCTCCCCTCTCTCCTCTGAGTCAAGGGCATAGGAAAGAATGAGGCACATAAGCCTAGTACTCCTAGAATGAATGGTCTTTCAGATTCCCACCTCCCTACGGAGGTATATCCACAAGGAAGAATACTTGGCAACCTGGCAGGTTACAGTCATGTAATCGCCACTGTCGTCACGAGAAGCACTCTTTACCTCGACTAGAGATCACATAGAGCTATTATGGGGACCAATGGAGGGTGATAAGCAGGGAATCCCATCGCTAGTAGCCCTAGCCCCTACACTAGGAACTGGAGCCTTCAACCCATCCAACTGTGACGTGGTGGCTAAGGTGCTACACTCTTTGGAGGACAGCCCATGAAGTGGCGGTTGGTCAACTCGCACAGCATACTCTCCACCGGCTATCCAAACATCCCAAAAGATAGCTTCAGAACCTCTACTAGTTCCTTATTAGCCTCTGGTTGACGAGTGGGGTAATGATGGGCCATGCCATGAATCCTAGCAAAGGAGCTTAAGGAATATCCTCTCAGTGGAAAACATCTCGGAGATGTTTTGGCCTGTGGAAGCACCTAATTTTAGAGGCCCAAAATCCCTCACACTAGAGAATGTTGAGTGTTTTCGTCAGACCCTCTAGATGATGCACTTTATCCTTCATCATCAGTGAGTGGTTTATCCCAGGATCCAAGACCATTTAGAAGAAATTGGTGACAAATGTGTCTACTGTATTTGGCCGCACTTCTTGTGTCCCAAAGCCCTGAGTCACAAGGTCACCATAGGGCCCTCCAATAACAATGCCTTCAGAGTTTCATGGTACTATTCCAGATTATGAAAGAGGATTCCTCCCACCCACGGATCCATGGTTTGGCAAAATATACGTCCCTCTTCTTCAGTCCTATTCAATGATAACCCGAATCAATAAGCGATATTGAAGACAGTCCCCCAGGTAGATTCATTGTCAACATTGCCACCATATTGGAAGAGGAAAATGAGCTGGAGCTTCTGGAAAAGGAACTCCCTCTAGAAGGCATTCCATAACTACTAGACCCATCAGAGAGTGTTACTCGTCAACTGAGGAGCTAGGGGGGTCTTCTTATGCCCACCAAGGCATTAGTCATTAGCCGAAATCATGGTAAGGGTAAAGAGAAAATTGGAGCCGCCAAAGCCTCTGACCCATCCAGCTCAGTGTAGAAGATGGAGCAAGACCCCCAAAAATCCATGCTGCATCAATAACATTCCAAACAGAAGAAGTCGGTAGATGTCCTCCTGTACGAACGGGTAGTAGAGTGATGTCTAGACTACGACAATTCTAGGATAGTATAGTAGTGGTAAGAAGAAATACCCCTCACTGAGATGCCTCCAGGGGACCCAGAACATTTTTCCCCATGGGAAATGTTGAATTCAGAACATACAGAATGAGGTCATGGTATGTCTCACCAAACCCTTCGAAACGGCATGAAAATCCATGGGTCCCAGCTAGTGTTACCTCAGTTTCCAAAAGGGTCGTGCTACCAGCCGCTCCTCGATCCACTAGGCCTACATACCATGTTTAAGAACCTTCCAACACACACGTGGTTAAGGATCCCCATAAAAATTTGGACCCCATCCAGATGATCCAATTACAGCACTCATTACCCGCCCTCAGGCGTTGGAAACACGATAGGTGGCACTCCCACCAGATTGCAAACCATAACTAGTGTGGGTGGATGATATGCCAGCACCATGGGTTTCGGAAATCACACCTTCTCCCCCATTAACGGTATAGGGGACCCTCCACAACACCTGGTACACTTTACCAAAAGATGTGGCCCCATGTTTGGAAATCCAATGCGGCAGGAAGCCTCCAAACTCCGGAGTTTCGTGTAAACATTGGAAGGCCCTGCATTTGTCTGGTACAACCAGCACCCCATCAGATTACTGACCAGATTGGAGGACCTCCTTAGGCAATTTCACTACCAATTAAGTTCCAACATGTAGAAAAAATTATTCACGGACCTTTTATGTGCAACCAGAGGCCTGATGAGCGTGTCACCAACTTTATCGTCTGGTGGAATGCACTCATGTATTCTCTTGATATTCCATTGAAACAAGAGAAATTACTAAAATTGTGTGTGGGAAATGTTAAGATGGAACTGGTTCCCTCTATAATCGCCCATAACTATCCTCGGGGGTTTCGAGACTTCTTAGATAAAGTCCAGCACCTAGAGGAAGCCTTACAGGAGGCTAGGAAGAAACATCTGTTGCCTCATGCAATCCCCGTCAGAAGGGATGCCAGGGCCGAGCCCATTGCAGTAGTGAAAATAGTGGCCCCTAAGTGATTAGAGTAATTTCTAGTGGAGCTGGCTCCACATCCTCATCGAGGCCTGTCATCACAGGCACAACCTCGAAACCAGCAGCGGCTGCCTTAAAATCAGCAGGTTCCCCAACCCAATGTGCCACCACCACCCAGAAAAGTTAACCGAGTTCCACCTCCTCGACAAGCTCCTCCATCCCCCCATCAGGTTCAGGCCCCAACGGCACCCATTCCGGAAAGGGGAAACATGATAAAATTATTTTATGAGACACAGGTCCCCAGTTACTTATATAGTGCCTTGGAATATGGGATTGTGCATTTTCCAGAGTGTAGAAGACCGGATGAGGAAAACCATAATAATCACCCTAACTATTGTCCCTATCATTGGATCTTGGGGAATACTCTCAAGATGTGTTATGTGTTCAATTATTGGATACAAGACCAGGTCAACAACAACATAGTCAGGCTGAGCCCAGCCCTGGCATAGGCAGCATGTGTCTATTTGAGGCCAGACAATAGCGGTGATACTGAGAAAACATCGGCGACGCAGTGTAAAGCAAAGTCCCCCGCCGATACCATCTCCATCCCGCACACGCAGAGACTTCATGCCTATGGAGATGGCGACCCTCCCAGAACATGTTCAGTAGTGGATGATTCTTCAGTTGACAGTCAATGGTACACCTCAGTTAACACCGTTGAGATGGAAAATCCTTACATGATTCCGGACGATGAGGAGCGTCGGGCAGATCTCAAGAACATCCCCAGCCGACGTTGATGTCGGTGGATCCACGACCATATGGGTTGTCGAATCACATCAGTTTTCAATTCCATCCAGGTCATGAATGCCACTAAGATCATCCAATAGGCCCAACACATATCTTATCATGTGAATCCTCCTCATCAGGTGTCATGAGGTCCACCTCCACCACCATTTGTGCTACTGGACTGGGTAGAGCAACCTATGACTCCCCATGGTAAACCACGCTCCACCTGGGACCAATCCTAATCAGTTATCCCTAGTATGGAAGGTACTCTACATGCTTTAAATACTGAGCAGTAGGATATTCCCACAATCAGTCTGTCACTAGATCGGCCACCAGGGATTTCCATGCCTCATGTCATAGAGCGGCCTCCTGCAAGTAGAAGTTGACACCTGGTGTGTAATTATGATGTTATTATGATTCTTTCAAGTATTCTATAAAGGATCTCCATCGTTTAGGACCTTATCCTGTCGTCAGATATGTGTGAGGCCCTCACTGAGGCTTTAAGAAGCCCCCTACAATTTCAGACAAAAGTAGCAGCTGTAGAAGCTTTTCATGTTGAATCAGTAGAGAATTATGAATTCCAAGACATTATCTCTTTCTCTGGAGAATATGAAGGCTCCCCCATATAGGGGAAGATTCTACCACTGTACATTAATGACCAGTTCGATGGTGTGGAGTTTCGTCGCTGCCTAGTCGACAAGGGCTCTAGAATTAACTTAATCCCGACACAAACACAACAACAGATGGGGTTATATAAAGTTGATCTGAATCCCCATGACCTAAGAATCCACAGTTGTGATAGGAAAATGTAGATGCTGGTCAGTAATATCCATTTGAAGACCATGTTTGGTGGCCTATTTTCCAGCACCGAATTTGTTGTAGTCTCCCAGGACACCGCCTACAATGCATTTATCGGTGGCTATGCCTCCTCCTTTATGAGTAGGATCCCTCATCATATCACCAGTGCCACAATTACTTTCTTAATGTTCTATTGGGTGTGCTTCAAGGTGACACATCTCCCTTTGCTTCTTGTGAGGCCCACTCTTTTGATGCAAAACGACTACATGAGAAAGGACAAGAAGATTCAAACCAATGTGGTCAAGCATGGCACGACTGCGACCGACTGATGGATAGGTCTAAATGATGCCTATGTATTTCCAATACACTGGTTTGAGGCTTCAACCCCAGATATGGGGAAATTTTGGGTTGTCTCTGGGACAAGGGGGAACCATTTCCCAAAATCCAAGAAGCGTCGAAAGATCACCTCGTATTGTTATATGAATCAGGCCTTGATGATCCCTATTCCCCATACTCCCATAAGGTATCAGGATGTCTGCCCCATGACCACGACAATACATCATACTTTCTTTTTCCATCGGGCTGAAATTAACCAGCTCAAGACGACACACCACTATTTCTTGTATATTATCAAGTGTGGACCCATGGGATGAAGAGAAGATGGAATCGGGTCGATACCCTTCATTGCTATGGTTTCGGAAACACCGGAATCTCCCGATGCAATGACCACTAACGCTCAGGCTGGTACCCACCTTTCCTTGGGATCTGCCAACTTAGAGAAATATCCTCCTACAGGGGATCTCACAATTATATGTGAAGAAGAGGTCCTAGAGGATTCACCTACATTTTAAGAGGGCGTTTCTTCCACGATCTGTGAGTTGGTATAGGTAACCCTCGGTTGCGAGGATGATTTGAGACCTATATTAATCAAATCCACTATGCACCTCGAGAATAAACAACTGTGCGTAGACTTCATGAAACAACACAACGATGTTTTCTCGTGTAGTTATTATGAGATTATAGGACTAATCCTCAAGTTTACATCCAATTCCACAGTCTCCCTACAAATCATCAGAGGTTCAAATAGTCTCCATGGAAGATGAACCCTACTCACGGTGCAATGGTAGAGGCAGAAGTTGATAAGCTCATCAAAGACAATTTTTTTAAGGGGGTCTAGTATCCCAAATGGTTAGCCAACATTATGCTAGTCCAGAAAAATAATGGGTAGATCAAAGTCTACATTGACTTCGGGAATCTTAATCATCAATTTCTGAAGGATGATTTTCTCCTTCCTGTGATTGAATTGTTGATCGATGCTATGGATGGGTTCCAAGCCCTCTCTTTCATGGATGATTAATCTAGATAGAATCAGATATAAATGGCATCCAAGGATGTGGATTCCACATCTTTTAGGTCACCACATGGTACTTTCAGTTACCATGTCATGCCCTTCTTCCTAAATAATGTAGGCACCACCTATCAGTGGGTTATGCATCACATATTCAATCTTATACTTAAAACATTGGTGGAATTCTATGTGGATGATCTGGTGGTCAAATATCGTCGGTTCTAGGACCATATCAAAGAAATTTAGAAAGTGTTCAACTTCCTCTGTTCAAACCACTTGAAGTTGAACCCATTAAAATGTGCATTTGGGGTCACCTCTGGAAAATTTATTGACTTCATTGTCAGATATTGGAGCATCCAGATCGACCCATAGAAGATCATGGTCATCATGCAGATGCCTCCCCATTTCAATATTTGGTAGCTTCGAGGTTTACAAGGCCACATACCATACATAAGCTGATTCATTGTGAATCTGGCCAAAAAATGTATTCCATTTTCAAATCTCATGAAGAAAGGCACCGCTTATGAAAGGGACAAAGAGTTCTAGACCGCGTTCGAGGAAATCAACCAGTATCTACTCCAAACTCCGGTCTTCATGTCACCCATCTCCAAAAAACCAATGGTCCTTTATTTGACTACCCTGGAATGATCTCTTGGAGCCCTTATGACTCAGAAGAACAATGAGGGGATGAAGAACAACTTTTTCTATCTCATCCACTTGCTCCTCGATATAGAGACCAGATACTCCCCCATAGAAAAGTGCTGCCTTAAGTTTGTATTCCTAGTATAGAAATGGTGAAATTACTTACAGAACCAAGACGTATAGATAGTGTCTCGGGTAGACGCACTGAAGTACATTCTAAACTACCCCATGTTGATCGGTCGTCTCGCTCGGTGGTCAGTTATTCTCTTATAGTTCGATATCAGGTTTGTCCCTTAGAACGCTTTTAAGGGGAAAGCATTGATAGACTTCGTTGATGCTTGTCCGACTCCTACTGACTAGTCCTTGGATCTCAATTTCCCCGATGAGGTGATCCTCTTGGTAGACAAAGCAATGTCGTACTGGATTATTCACTTAGATGGTGCTTCTAGAAGCCCCACTGGCAAGAGGCTCAATGATTCCAAGCTCATCATGGTAGGCTTGGGTATCATCTTTATTAACCCGCTACAAGCCATTATACCATACGCATTCATGTTTTTAGAATGTTTCACCACTAATGAGGTAGAGTATCAGGCTCTCATCACTGACCTCGAGCTAGCCCTAAAGAATGATGTGCCCCATTTTCATGTGAAATGAGATTCTGAACTAGTCATCAAGCAGATCTACGACAACTACATCGTCAGAAATCTAGAGCTCATACCATGGTGGAGCGCACTGTCCAGCTAATGGCCTAGTTCCCATATCGGCCAAAAGTTAATCATGTCCCTCAATCTCATAACGTTCGAGTTGATTCTCTGGCCGGCCTGGCTACATCACTTGCAAAGCCTGAGCAGGATGACCTGATTATCCACGTGGAACATCATAGAGTCATTGTTCTAGTCTCCCCAGGGGACGACGACGACTTGCAGGTGAGCCATCATACCGCAAGAGCATCCATGTAAGGACCCCCCCTAATGCAGTGGTTTAAGTGACTACCGACTAGAGTGCTCCAATTGTCGAGTATCTCCAAAATGGTTACCTCTCGACTGGTCGGGCCGAGCGTGAGCAAATCTGATGCTGCATGTTATAGTTTACCCTCCAAGATGGTCCCAATCTTTATCAGATCCACTATAAGAATAGTTTTGATGGTATTATCCTCTATTTCAATTATGGATTTGATATTCCTTAGGTCAGTCAAGAGGTTCATGGAAATTTTTGTGGTGCCCACCAGACTGAGCGAAGATATCTCACCAGATCCAAAGTCTGAGTGATATTTGGCCCTCCCTGATACATGACTTTATCGAGTTCTCTAAGAGATTCCAAGAATGCCAAATTCAAGTTAACGTTATTCAGCGGCCATCAGATCCTCTCTACTGCCCCCATGTACTCTTATCCATTTGCGGTATGGGGACATGATTTTATGGGAAAATATCCACCGATGAAAGCTCACCAGTGCAGATTCATCCTGAGGACTACAGATTTCTTCTCCAAGTGGGGAAAGGATGTGCCACTCTGGGAGTTCAAGGACCGGTCCATCACTAACTTTGTGAGTTCCAACATCATCTACTGATTTAGAGTCCCTCACGTTGTCCTCACCGATAATGAATCAAACTTCTGAGTAGCTGAGCTGATAAAATTGTATGATTTGTATAAAATCTATTCTAAGCATACCTCCCGCTATCATGCACAAGAAAATGGAATGATTGAGGCATTCAACAAAACCCTCTCTATTATTTTTCTGAAAATAATTTGCCATAATAAGAAGAGATTGTCTGACAAGAACCACAATGCCCTCTAGGCATATTGGATAACTACTCATAATTCCACCTAGGTGACCCGATATTACCTTGTGTTTGGAATATAGGCCGTCTGGCCCATCGAGATTCATTTTCCTTCATTACACACAGTGGTCTATGACCAGCAGGCTCCAGATAAGGTAACTGAAATCAATCTGGCTGAATTGGAAGTACATGATGAGAATAGGAGTTGTTCCCTGTAAAATATGGAATGGCATCAAAAGAAGTTAGACAGAGCTTTCAACAAGAATGTTCACCTCTGCTCCTTCTTTTAGGGTGATTTGGTACTGGCTCTAAGGGAGCCAATGATACATGGATGGAACCACCCATGTTGGAACCCAAATGGGAACGACCTTATATCATTCACAGGGTTTACTCCAATATCGCATACTCACTGGTTGCAGTGGATGGTGAGCTTATTACTCGTCCCACCAATGTCAAGTTCTTCAAGAAATATTTTTCTTGGGACATAGGGTCCCACATGACGATAAACTATATTGACCTACATGACCTTAAATTGGTCGGTCCAGCATGACCGTAAACTACATGATGGTCCTGCATGACATTAATCTAAACGGTCCTATAGGTCCTCAAACTATGGATTAAACTACATGATGTTAAACTACATCTCAAGAACTACCAACCACTTGATTCCCATTCCCATGGGATACGTAGGAATGATCAGATGCATCGTCTTATGTGCGGACCTAGTTTCCCATTTGGCTATCCCCTCCCGGGCATCGTTCTTTCAGTGGATCACATAGGGAATCTTGTAGTCTTTTTAGGCCCCCCACCCATGTCAAGGTTATGGTGATTTCACCATGTTCCCTCTTTCATTCTTCTAATCCTCCCATGTCTTTACTGCATGAGAATAAACTGCATTGCATTTTCAGAACTACGTGTGGCTTGAATCCCATCCTCTTGGGATGCATAGGACCGCCCAGACATATCATCCGTAGGCCCAGCCCCAAAATATTGGGACCTTCCATTGTGATGAAACACATGGTGTGGTACATTCCTTTTACCTCATTCATGTCATGTTCATCATAATTGTACCATGTATCTCTCTCCCCTAAATATTACTTTATTATCTACAGTACAACATCATTTGAAATTGCATGGGTGCATTGACGTTCCACACACCATATCAATTGGGTTTCCATTAACTTTCACACCAAAAGGGACCCCCAAATGGCATGGATGTTAGGCCTAAGTACTCTACCAACTTTATGGGACAATTTTCTCAAGGGTTTCAGACAATAAATCTATAGAAGTCCAATGTTGCGAATATGGTTAGTGGTCGATGAACATTTGGTGTTCCCGTTTCAGGTTACACGATATAGATGATGTGTTTTCAATCTAGTCAATAGTTATCCTTTTTCATTGTCACCACCCATGTACATCCAAAACATTGTGTGTGGTGGTTCATCCTACCCGTTGTATCTTCGAGTTGTGATCCCCTTCAGGAGATGCCAGCTATTAGACCCTTATAATAGGGAATGGAAAATCTAGCAGATTGTTTCCACACCGAGCACTGCTCACATGGGCTCAGGAGCTGTGATGTGGTGGTAACCACACAAGAGGTCATACAACTACAGTTGGCTGGGATGCGCAGTCATAGGTCCTTCGACCCATTTGTGCCCCTAGACCAAGTTCTCATTCAGGATTGTGTTGTGCGATACAAGCTTATGTCCTTATTCAAGTCGAGATATTTCTCCAAACCACACATATACCAATGATATATCCCTTTCTTCATTTATCATCTGTTCCATGAGAACCTTCCCTACCATGCTTGGAATGACCCATCATTTGGGTTTCAGTCAGCCTCTATATCTAAAAGGTCCCCCAAATGTCATAGATGCTCGGACTGAGGGCTCTCCTACCTTTATGAGCTAACTTCCTTGAGCATTGAAAGCGAAAAGTTGATACAAGTCCCATGTTGTGAATACAACCAACCGTTGATGCCCAATTGTTTGCACCCCTTCTGGTCACATTAGGGTGGATACTGTGTTGAAAACCTGATCAATAGTGGTCCTCCATCACCATTGCCAATTTTTGGTCGTCCATAAGCATGATGATTCACCTTCTCTATCTCATGCTTATGTCATTAAACTAGTCATATATGGTCCGAGATCTATGACCCAAAACTAATATCACTTTCATCCACAATAGAAGATGATAAACTCCAAGCTGGCCATGAAATTCTGTCCATGGCCCATCCTCAGATCCCTCAGTCTTTTGGCCCCCTAGCCCAAGTTCGCACATAGGGTTGTACGGTGTGGTGTGAGATTATGTACTCATTCATGTCGAGTAAATCACCATGTTGTACACATCCCTGGACAAGATACCTTACCCCTACCTTCATCCTCACTGCAAGATGTTAAACTACAAGCTGGCTATTTCATTCAATCCATGGCCCAACATCACGCCCCTCTTCCTTTTCCGTCCCTTGGACCAAGTTCTCAATTGGGGTTTTTTCGGTAGGGACTCACGTTCTTAATCATGTTGGGTTACTCGACATGTCGTACACACCCCTCATTGGGGTAAATGGGCTTGATTTGCATCATATCTTTTGCAGAACTACGTGTGACTTGATTCCAATCCTAATGGCATACATAGGTCCGCCCAAACGTCAGGGATTCTGATCCATCCTTATCTTTTAGAAATCTCCATGTTATCTATGCACCTTGGCCTGCATTCTGCCATGAGAGGGATATACAGCGTGGTATAGTCTTATTTCCTCATTCACGTCGTTTTTGTAGCAACCACACCGTGTTCCTCTTTCTCTTGAGAGTTCTATATCTATTTGTACAATACTTATCATTCCAAATTGGATGATCTCAGCATGAGCCCCTCGACCCTCTATGATGATTCACCAATTGGCCTATGAGTACTCTAGTCTAGAACCCGGAGTGTCAGATTTTACATGGACATGATTTCCCCCATTTTTTAGGATTCGTGTTCCCCATCATTTGGGCTTCCATAATCATTCACACCTGATGGGACCCCCAAACAGAATGGATGCTATGCCTAAGGGATATCCTACCTTTACGGGACAACGCCCTTGAGGGATTGAGACAAAAAATCGATACACATTCTACGTTGCGAATATGGTCAGCGGTCGATGCTCATTTGTTGTACCCATTTTAGGCCACATGATATGGATGTTGTGTTTCCAACAATTTCAACAGTTATCCTCCATCCTCCCGCCATCCCCTTCAATACATGAATTTTGGTTACAAGATTCACATTATATTACACCCAGTCATGTCAAAATGGAATTTTGACACTCCTAGCACTATCCATCAGTGCGTATTTGCATGTTATGAGGGAAAAGAAATAGTAAAGGAATCATTTGGGGCCGCACTCCGGCTTCCCATTGGCATGAATTCCATGTATTGGAAAAACCTCTTCCTCCCTTGTTTCCCACATCGAGTTTGACTCAAATGGGTTTAGGGATTGAGTTGATGTCCGAACTTACATGGAAGGATTCCGCCCCTCTATGCTCGGAGATCTATGACCATAATGAAAGTTCTCATTTATACCTACGTATCGCTTGATTCCCATTCCCATGAGATACATAGGACTGCCTAAGCATCCTGTCTTTGGGTCCAGCTCGAGTTCAACTAATTTCTCTCTTCTATTCAACGTTCAGTGCTTTAACTCTTATGGGAAAACGGGGCATGGTATGGGATTATGTCCTCATTCACATTGGGTATTCATTATCCTCACCACATACACCCCCTTATAGGAAATAGCCTCCCCTTACTTCCTATCCCTCATAAAATTGTCTCGCACGACCTTAAAAGGAACCATCATGAACTACATGTGGCTTGATACCCATTACCATTGAATATGTAGGAACACCCAGACATCTCGTCTGCAGGTCCAGATCAACTATGGGATATCCTCTCCAACCCCATATCCTCAAACCTTTTTTGGCCCCTCGGCTCATGTTTTTTTCTCGGAATCGGGCACGGAGTGGTGTGGACCTCGTCCTCATTCTCATCGGGTATACTTTTTATCACTGTGCACAATCCCCCTTTAGCCTCATCTCTACTACGTCTATGCTACACGACTTTAAAATGCATGGTTTGTCCCATCACATGACCCTAATCTCTGATAGTATCATCCTGGAAGCACGATGAAAAATGTCATTTCATTGTGGTGTCCTTGTTCAAGGGACATCATGTTTGGTATTGGGAAACAACATACCATTTTTCAATGCATTAATTTGGCTTCATTCTTGTTATGATGCATGGATTATCTATTAAAGTTATATAGCCTCACAAAAACACACACACACCCATTCACCTTAAAGGACCAAAAAGACCTATCAAATTCCACTTCTTTTGGTGTGGGGGCCAGACCTGCAGGCCCCTTTTTTCTATGGCACCGGTACCTTACCCTGACATCTCCTAAAAACATGTATGGAATGATTCACATCCTCATGGGATACGTAGGAATGACTAATAATATTTCCTTTGGGTCCAGACACAAGAATCATAAATCAGGTTCCCCTCTTTTTCAACCCCTTGGCATGAATTCTTTCGGGGAACCCTACACCTGCAACTTTATCCTGAACAAGTCCAGGATGACCCGCTACAATAATGGGATGTGCCAACTTCCTCACCAGAGATGTCCTATCTAGGAATATGAATGATCCATGATCACACTGGTACATCAAACTAACGTGTTTCCACCACGGTGGCATTATTTCAAGAGTGTTGGACTCCATCTGAACAACTCGTCGCTCCACACTCCAAAATTCATCTGCCATTTATTCTGGCCCTTGTTCATTTTAATATCTAAATGAAACCCCTAAAAGTATGGATTATTGGCCTATGGCTTGTTTACTGTCCTGGGCCAACATCCTGGAAGACTAATGAATGACATTATGAGTGAGGTCCCGTGTTTCTAACTTGGTCAGCAGTCAACACCCATCTGTTATCCCCATATCAGACTAATAACTTATGGATACTGTGTTTAATGCATGGTAAAAAGTTATCCTTTATTTTCACCTCCCATAGTGTTATGAATCTTGGGTATTGTGATTCAAACCTTCCATTCTGTTATGTTTGGGATGATTTCAAAGGCCCCTAGTGTAACCCCGCTCATGCAATAGAGCACATTGGGAATATGACATGTCAATTGTTCTGAGGTCCTCGTCCTCTAATCAGGCCTCTCCCTTCTCTTCCTGGGAATCCAAATGGGTTGTTTGACCCTAGGGTTCCATAATCATGATTGTAACTCCTTTATTCAAATGAAGTAATAGTTCTAGCATCCCTCTTTTCTCACACCGGGTATGAACGACAGGATCTTAAGAATGGATCACTATTTATTTCAAGATTGTGGTTGAATGAATTAACCCAAAATAACAAGTAAATAAATCTATCCATACATCTATACTTAACTGAATTTTAGAATGAAAGGAAGAAAAGAGAAATGAGTTTATGAGTTTGACCAAAATAGGGCACTTAAAAATCAGCATCATGGATAGATCGTTCCAGTGCCACTACCATTTGTCTTGTGGCCTTCTGGATTTATTTCTACCACCAGTGAACCCTCCCATCATTAGTGGCCATAAAGAATAGTGCACTTTCCCTACCTAGTTCTTGTGCTAGTTCAGTTTGGAGTTCACTCATTTGGTGACTGGCTTCCCGAAGCTTCTTTTCAGCATCTGCCAGGGAGGCCCTCAATTTCTCCACATGCTCGAAATAGTTGGAAAGAAATACCTCTTTTTCTTTCATATATTCTTCAAGGAGTAGGACCACTTATTCCACCTTAAAGAACTCTTGGGTACTCCACAAATTTTTCTGACACCAAGCAACGTCAGAGCGTTGGCTACTCTCGCGCAGCTTCTCAGCCATGTAGTCCCAATCTATTGAATGAATATGGAAAGCATCCACCCTTCAGCATAGATAAATCACAGATAGGTATGGATTGATCCCATCCGTTTTAGATATTTCGTCTGGGGATGACCGAGAAAGTGCTTGATACACTTCCACCCTATTCACTACAACATATGACTCTCTTCAGTCGCCTCTGAATCAGAATCATCTATCTCCTCAGGATCTGTAGGCCGATAGTCGGGTAAAGCTGTGAGAAGTTTAGCAACATGATCTTCTAGGGGGACCTCTACCCTGTCAGCGACTTCTCCCTCATATGGCTATAGTTCGACCCTGGTGGAATTACCATCCCTCATTGCCATCTTCTGCACACCAAGTATGGAGGTAGGGTTATAGGGAATAGTATTTTCTGTAAAGGCTGACGTGGTTGCTACCCATCCCGCTCTTACGGATGTTCTGGACTCGACGGTTTGTCATACCTCCAACCATGCAATAGCTAAATCAGGATTCAATATCTTGATTATCTAAATTATCTAGAAAAAAGGGGAAAATGAGAAAAGACTTACAGGAGAAAAGTGAAAAGGTTTCTAATGCCTCTATCATGGCGGGGGGGCCCGCCATAGGAGAGCCTTCGACCCTTGTCAACTCGATCACTGATGTTAGATCCTCCTGGACAATGGGGATGATATGGTGATCTCTTTCTGGCTTATTATCACATAATCTAGCTAAAATCGATGTGCCACTATGCTTAGTCCTGAAGACTGGCCCCCCCCCCCCCCCCCCGAGGTTTCTCCCCTGTCTCTTTAGGCATTCTCGAGCCCCCGGTGGGGAAGGATTCCTAGTGACCCTCACCCATGTGTTCCTGAATATGATGGGGTTTGGATGATAGATCTAGACTATGAAAAGATAACGGATGATGTAAGGATTAAACTATACCTCAATCTTCTCTGCCATTTCTGCATCAAATCCAAAAATATCACCACTCTCCCAGGAACTCTGCTGGTGAGTGGGAAATTCTGAGGGCCCTTCGCCAGCAAGACCCTAATCTTGGTCCTCTTACTCTAGTCATTCTTCTACTTCCACTTCATTTTCCTCCTCTACACTTTCATCCTCGGATGGTAGCCTCTCTGGGTCAGGCTCCTGGCCAAGCATTACTTTCACCAGGAGATGTGTTTCTTCCTACCACCCATGTTGGCAAGCGTACATGTACATGTCTGTCATGTATGCATTTCAGCAATGAAATTTTTCTCTATCAAATTTCTAGATGCACCTTATTCCTAGATGATCGAGCCTAGTCAGTATAAACCTCCTCAATAACTCTTCGGTGGACATGGACTGTCACAGTGTTCTCCTTGGAGACCAAAGAGAAGGGAAGATAGAATTAACAAAAGATGTCAGAAGGCACATGAGTTGATTTCTTAGGATTTCCCTAGTTGGACCCACGGCCGTGCATGAGATCACCCTTTCCCGGAGGGTAGAGGAATGTTCTCGGTCTATGCTAGCCCTACCAATGATGTACCGGCCTATGCCGTGATAGCGGCCCGACCCGTTCATCGCCTCACATCCCACATGACACCCCACCTACCTTCTTAATCTTTGAGCTTTGCACTAGTTTCCTTGATTCTCCAAATGCATTTCCAAAGAATTTCCTCGAAGAATGTTGTCATACAGTGTTCAACATACTCTTTTGACAGTCCGACACTAACATCGATGGGGGGAAGAGTGATGATTTCACCAAGGCCTGTCATCGTGAACATAAGCCACAACAGGCGGAGAATTCATGGGTGCTGCTCATCCTGAACCTCTGTATATACTATATTGGGAATCCATTGTATGCACCCAAAATACCTGGCAAGCCTGGTCGGTATATAGGGATCGAAGAAGATTATTCCCACGATTTAGGCCACCAACATGCCACCCAGGATGCTCTTCTGGTACTCCCTCTTCTTTAGTGGACCCCTCCCATCATCTACCATTTGGGAAACCAGGGATCAGAAGGGGTGTATTTCTAAGTGAGTGTGAATACTGATCTTCTTCTTGACCTCATCATCCCTGAGCGTAAATGTGTGTATCCAAATGATATTGAAGAGGGATGGCCGCATACCGCTACTGGGTGGATGATGGCATTCGGGAAGTCATACCCACTACAGTGGGGTTCAACCCATCAGTAATGGAGAATCTATAATGACCCGCATATCCTCCTTGGCATACATCCCCTCGAAATGAACCCTAGAATACTGTATAGCCTATCTAGCACATGTACCCCAAGGTTAACCTTGTTCTTTGCTGCCATAATCCTGACCATCAGTAGCATCCCCAGGAGGACTCCCATCCTCATGTCCCTTACAGGTAACAACCATCCAATCAAGAATGTGAAAAGGAACCAGGCATATTGCACATTCGGGTCTCAACAATCATTGAAACAAAGCCCCATGATCGATACACTATCATCTCCAAAATCATTCAATATGATCATGCTTTTCCCCTCTGAGATGTGTTTGGGAATTGCTTCCCTCAGACGGGCATCTTCACAGCCATGTCCTTGATTAGGAAGAGACTAAACCACCCAAAATATTGTATATACTTTAGGTTATATTTTATTCTATGTTCCTCTTTATCCATATCTAGAAGGTTCCATAACAAGATTGGAGTTCAGGTCCTATCCCCTGAGACATTCTTCGTCGGAATGAACTCATGGTACTGATACCTCTCCAAGGGGATTCCCCTGATACAATGAACATCTCACAAACTGATACCCATCTCCCCATGAGGGAGGTTTGAATTGTTGGTATTAGGAGATAAATGACTGAATAGCTCTGCTACCAAGTCTAGATATCGGTAAAAGTGGAATTGAGACATCTAAACAGCCTCGAAAATCCCAATGGCCTACAACTCCAACCCGAATTCCTTGCATGTCTGACATACCTAGTTAACCCATGCCCATTATTTTTTAATATGGCCCCCATATTTGAAATCCCACTCCGGCCATCTCGTCGTCCTGTCAGTAATTTTGTTTCTGAAAGTACTTGTATTAATAGCGGGAGATTCCTTGGGAATAGGATCGCTTCCCGCAACCTTCCTGGTCATTGGATTTAGGACATAGATGGATGTGATCTATGGTTCCATAGCAGGATAGACATTATTGTTAATGTATAATTGTGGAAGAATATCCTCGTGCATCACTCACGACCACGGTGTGTCCCTCTCGAAACATAGCATTAGCAACTCCTCCAGAATTCCCAAGTTCCATAGTGACAGGCTACCGCTCATGATGTAATATTTTTGAGCTTCCTTAAGCATGATGAAAAGAATTTGGTTTTCATACATGATCCTCCTCCCACGAAGAATTTTAGGGTTCGCTATTAATTGGGTTCTTCTTGTAGAAGCGACAACATCCTTCTCAGCGCCATTCTTTTAACCGACCATTTTTAGAACTCTGAAGGTGTAGAGAACCAAAGCTTGATGTACATAGACATTACATTTCTTTTGCAGAATACATAATACATAACAAAAACAGACACCAAAGGACTATAATAGTTTATTGTCTTTGGAAACTGGTAACGTAATCTTCTAATCTTGGTGAATGATCTTCAACATCACCGATAAAGATCTTCCCCTTTTGTTTTCTTACCTAAAACATTTCTTTATATCTCGGGGAAAAGAAAACATAGAAATATTGAGCTCAAATGCTCCATAATGGTAAACATAGAGAACATAAAACAATCCATAAACATTTGAATGAAAAAACACGAGCATAAAATCTAAACATCAAAACCTTGAGCAAAGACATAAATATTGGAAGTACGTAAGGCATATATCATAATGTAACTTCAATTATGATAAAATATCAATGGAAGAAACATGTAATTGTGGAAAACCATTAAGCACATGATATGATTTCCATAGTAGCCAAGGCTTTGCTGTCAAGACCATCTTAGTGGACAAAGTCCCTTTCTGAATCGAGTTCACTCCTCGTTACAGTCATGTATCACGGAACCAGATTAACATAAATTTTCACCCATGTCTATCTGATGATATATAAATCTATAACCAATGCATTGGAGGGAGATATAGGTCCCACCCATCTCATAATTAAACCATTATTACTTGTTCCACAATATAAACTTAAAACATTCATTATAACACATTGAATTAAATGGGTTTCATAAACATCATCCCATCATCAAATAATCCATATAAAACAAATGGATATTTCATCATAAGAAAAGTGATGCCATGTAAATAATAGAGAAATTATACTAGAAACATACACATATGAAATAATTTCATTCTAGATGGAATATGTTTTTGATAAAACACTTGAAATTAATTCTTAATGAAAATATCCTTTCTTCTTCAAAATCAATTTCTTTTCAGAAAATTCCATGAAATTTTAAAATAAAAGTATTTTTTTGAAATTAGTCATAAAATATTGTAGAGTAAGCTTCAAGAAAATGAGGTGTTATGAAACTATAAAAATCCATTCGTGTCATATAAGTTAAAAATAACATTTTTCTCGTACTTTTGTCGGAAAAGTCAAAATGTTCCTCATGGGTTAAAAAAACTAAGATTCCTTTCATAAGATGTGTAAAATTTCAATAATTGGTAAAAAGGACATTAAAAATACATGGAAACATTTTTAGAAAACATGGGAATGGATGATAACAATAACCCCAGTAAATACTTACGAATAACAATCTCGGATAAGAATGAGATTGGAATAGTTATTCCTTACCTTAGGTCCGATATGCTTCGTACGTATCTGAAACTCCTATATAATGATTTAAATAATGTCGTTGACTTATTAATGAATCATATTCATTATTATGATATCATATATGGTTAACCTTTGACTTTATATTACCCGTTCGTTTTTAAATTCCATGTTAAAACATTATTTTGGGTAAAATCGTTTCATTTATCGTACGTGTTTCGACATGTTTTTCTTGATAGTATTACTTAAATCCTGATTTACATAATTCCAGAATTTAAAACATGATTTATATATAATATATATTCAGTATATAAATATATACTATAGATCGAAAAATGGAATGAAATACACCATTCATTGAGACGGTAGGTCGTGCATACGCATGATTACTGTTTTCGTTTACTTATTGAAATAAATGGAATTAAGTAAATGAACAATATATGTACATAAATCCATTATCATAATTATGTAATATATTTCATGATTATTTATTATATATACTTTATAATCATACTTTAATGGTTAATCGTGAAAATGAATCTCATCACGTTCGTGGAGACGGTAGTCCGTACGTACGCACGAGCGATGATATCATTACCATGATTGTGGAATTGTATTGAATTGTATGTATAATATTTAAGAATCAATATCAAATTAAAATAATCATATATATTTCTTTATTTACACCAATATACCCATCCAACTAAGGTGGTGGTGGAAAACAGATTACACCACGGTGTGGAGATGGTATTCTGTACGTGCGCACGCACGATGATTTCATTATCCATAGGATCGATAGAGGATGAAACTGGGTTGTTTAATATTTACAATAACATATCAGTATATGATTGATACTGAGGTTATTAATTTATGATGAAACATATATAGAATAATAAGTAGAATATGAAATAAATTGGATACAATCGGTAAAGGATATTACCTCTTCTTTGACGCACCTCTTCTTAACCTCCTCTTAAGGCTCTAGGGTTGGTCTTTTGAGGAGACCAGAACCTTTATAATGTATCATTGGAAGTTGAGAATGGAAATGGTCAGGGGTGATCTAAGCTTCAATTCCCAAAAGGGTTTGAAGAGAAGAGGAAAGGGGTGCCCTTTTTATAAGGGAGGAGAGGACACCTTTGAAAAATCATAAAATATTATTTTATAATAAAGTCATATTCATTTTATAATAGCACAAAATCGATTTATTTCCAAAATAAAGTGGTGATAGGTCGAAATCCTCTCAACCAATAGGTTTTATACAAGTTTATGTTACAATTTATCCTTATCATTTAGAATTAACTCTAAGTTAAATAATTTAACTTTTACCGTGTCTTCTTGCTTTCTTATACTATATGGTTAACAGTCATACTATAACAAGCCAAACGAATCACAAGTGGTTCATTAATAATATATATAACCTCATATAAGTCATTTGGATGATCCTTAGATTTTTATGAATATAATAACAATTAATAATAGGAATTTTTTTTAAAACTATTTTATGTCAATTTTGACCGTATTTGGTAATTGATTTTTGTGAAAATAATATCATCATGATTAGTCTGAAAAGGTTAATTTAATCAATAATAACATTTCATATTAACCTATAAAATTAGTGTAATTCTTAAAAAGCCTCAAATTACATTTATATGGGTATTTATAACATCAATTATGGTAATATTTCATTAACAAGGTAATTAATTCATCATCATTGTGTCATAAATAAATTAAATTATTTAATGTCTAAAAATTATAAATAAAATACCATTATGTAGGAAATATTTTTAGATTTCGAATGAATATTTATAGTATAATTTATCTTATATATAACACTATATTAAAAATTATTTAGTTATTAAACATTGATTTTAACTATCTTAACTATTCATTAAATAAAATAATAATAATTGTCCTAATCTATTCCAAGTGGACCTAAAGGGTAATATTTTATTCCTAAGATTTATTTCGGTCTAATTAAACTTATCCAATAGAATTAGGTCATGTTTGATGGTAATAATAATATCAATTTTACCATTAATTACCCTATTAACATTTAACAGTGGTAAATAAAAGTCAAAAGTTACTATTCAACAAAAAATATTTTTATCTTATTGAACCACATTATACTCCTTGATATTAACCATGTCTCTCGGATTTTCGAAATTCCACTCCTAGAAGTGGTAAAATTATGTTTTATGTAGATTTTCAAATTGTTCAAGGAGGTGGTAAAAAGACAGTGAAAAGTTCAATACGTTTTTTACATATCTAAAATTATTATAAAATGACTCAAATGAATTAAATTGAGCTTATATAGGTATTATGTATCAATTTTCACCTAAAATAAATTTAAATAAAATAAATAATTATTTAACGAAAAAGATGGTTTTTAAATAGTAACCCAGTGTTTTCACTATTCATCAAAAGTTGAAAGTATTCATAATAATACCAATAATTCACCCTATGCTAATTTCAAAATTCTGAATCCAAAAATGAAGTCCATTTTTAATGAAAAAAATTATAAAATTTTAAAATGTGGGTATTACTATTCATAAAAGCTAGTTCATAATAATATTATAATAATATCTCGTTTAGTGAAACTTGGTATTGCGTACTACACACGCTATCGAAGAAGGTATTGATTGCGTGTAATGAAAGCCATGTCAGGGCTGCGTGTAGTGAAAGCTCTATTTTGTGTTGTGTATAACATAATCAAAAGTTATTTCATTTATACATTAACCAAAATATATACTTAATGTTGCGTAACATAATTTCCACAAAATAAACTCGAAATTGTCTGTAACATGATCCGAGAATAGTGTTGCGTATACTGCAAGATAATACTGTGTTGCGTATAAAACAATCTAATCCCGGTGTAGTGTATAATAGAAGACATCAATGAAATTTAAAATAATATATCTCATAAAATCTCGGGCTGTTACATTCTGCCCCCCTTAAAATAAATTTCGCCCTCGAAATTCGCCGGGGTTATAAATCGTTTACGACTTTAAAGTTTCATTCATAGAATCCCACACTGTAAAAAGGAATACTAAATCAACATTTTAAAAGGAAATTTAGAAAGAAAATGGGTACCCAGAGTAACTCATCACTTGGGTTCCCACATAAGAGTATATTGGTGAAAATATGGATATGTAAGAGAAATATACCAGTCATGTTCTGACGGAGAGTGGTAGAGAACACGGCAATGAAAAAGCCAACAATCGCAAAGTCGTAAATTTGTGATGATCTAAGGTACCATCTGATTCATCAGATATTAGAGTACTAGGACAACATTTTTGGTTTCCAAGATCATTTCCCTAACATTGATGAATTTTTACATAAGGATAAATACATACATGATTTTAGTGTAATATCATCATTGGTCATTCCACGAACAATTTCCACTTCATCTGTATTTAAAGAAATGAAGCTGATTTTTTCATTCATGAAGTGTTAGTAGATCTTGCGACAGAATGATTAGTCATCCCATCTATTTCTATCACAAAATGGTTTGCATAATTTATTAAATATTCATAAGTCCATCTACGGTGAGATTAATAATATATGATTCAAAAAATAGACTTATACTTCCTCTATCATACAATTTAATAAAATGAAACTAGTTTCTACTAACCAGGGTCATCCTGTAGGCTAGTGGTAGGCGATAAAGGTCTATCGCACTTCGGTTGTTGGTTCGATTCCTACAGCATTGTCCGACGCGATGGGTTGTCGCCCATCCTGCAGGTTGTCCTTTTTCTGAAACTACATTAATTTAACATCCAATCAATAATATCGAAAAACGTTTTATACATAAACAATAATAATTTATTTTCATCATAATCCATTCCAATCTTTAGGCTTATCTAAAATACTTCTGTCCATTCTTATAGTATAAAAAGAACGATTACTAGAAACACCATAAAAAAGCATTGGAATACCATCATTTATCTCCCATATATCATACGATATATCTTTTTTTTCACATTCCAAACTTGTGAATACCTAATTATTGTATTCTCTTGAAAATTGAAAACCCATTGAACCTTCGTGAAAACATGAATGATGACAAATGTTAACTCTTTCAACATACCAAAATCCCAAATATTCTATATACTAAAACCATGATATCAGTCATGAGCTCATTTAATTTTCTCTTTATCTCTTCATTATGCACATATAATTTTCTTTAAAAAAATATTTCAATGACTTTTCATGGTTACCAGCACCATATAATTATTAAAAATAAATACATAGATATTCCAAAATTCCATGATACCATAAATGAGATTCCATTACACTATTTTGAAATCCCATGACAAAAACACCTAATCATTTCACAACATCATTTTCATACTCAACATCACAAATAGTGATCACATGTGAATTCCATTTATCCTTTTCCTTAAGAGGTTGCTCACGTTGATCATCATTAACCCTTGGATTAAGGCATTGATTAAAATAATGCCCCATTTTCTTTCACTTGAAGCATTGAAGTGTTGGTGGTGCATTCTCTATAGTCTTTTCTTTATTCACATCATTAGCAACCCTTTTTCCATTACTTCGACACACGGCTTCTTGATTAACTTCTTTTACACACATAATAGATTTTCTAGTCCCTTTAATACAATCACTTCCATGCTTATTTCCACACTTTGATCATAAAGAAACATTCATATTCTTTTCATCCTTATTCTGAGATTTCTCTTTGAACTCCATCTTTCCTTTCTTGTCAAAACCATGATATGGATATGTTACACCAACATCCATTTATTCCTTGATAGTACAATGAATAATTTCTTCATAGATATTGAAGTCTCTTTTAACTAATTCCCTTTGAATGATTGGTTTTAAGCCACTGAATATGTGATCAACTTTACTTTCCGGTTGGATGATAAAGCCAGATGCATACCTTGAAAGTGTTGTAAAATTTTCTTCGTATATACCAAAAAATTCATCATCCTTCTTCTTAATCTCAAGGAACTCCTTTACCATCTTTGTTCGAAGAATACGAGGGAATTACTTACTGGAAAACATGTTCTTTAACTCGTCCCATTCCATGGATTAAATTTCATCATGGGGCCTTGTATTCTTAATTAGAGTCCACCATTTATTTTCTTCACCTTCTAAACGGTAAATAGCCAGGATGACTTTTTCATGTTCCAAACAGTGAAGTATGGATAATATATTTTCAATGGTACTGATCCATTGTTCAGCAACACATGGATTAGAAGACCCACTGAAAGAAGGTGGACGTTGCCTCATGAATGACTCAGTAGAATATTGATCCCTTCTCTGCACATTTGGAAGTCCAGAATGATTCATAGCATGTGTATGTATAGTAATAATATATTTCACTCCCTATCCCATGAAATTTGTCTGTACAGGAGGAAAATCATTGCATTGTCCATTACATTTATCTACACGGTTCCATTGGGTTCCAGCCATAATCGAAAACCCAAAAAGAATAGTGTGAGAGTAAAAATTCATGCTAAGGAAAACAACATAATAAAGGGGGAGTTCCTTCAATATATAACATTTTAGGATTAATTCTAATATGGTTACCGTAATTCTATGAATATAACCTATACTTATACTTAACCTTAGGGACATCCATAGACATACCTTAGAAATATCTCTTGGGATCTCTTTAAAGTATTTGCATCCTATTTTCCAATGGTTAACTAATCCATTCCTCTGATACCAACTTTAGAGACCCAAAGATTGACGTACATAGAAATTACATTACATTTTCCGAATACGTAATACATAACAAAAAAAGACACAAAAGGACCGTAATAGTTTAGTGTCTTTGGAAACTGGGAACATAATCTTCTAATCCCGGTGAAAGATCTTAAACATCACCCTTAAAGATCTTCCCCATTTGATTTCTTACCTAAATCCTTTATTTATATCCTGGGGAAAAGAAAAAATAAAAAGGGTGAGCTCGAATTCTCAATATGGTTAAACATATAGAACATAAAACAATCCATACACATTTGAATGAAAAAACATTAACATAAAATCTAAACATCAAAATCTTGAGAAAATACATAAATCATGGAAGTACATAAGGCATATATCATAATAGACCATTAATCATGATAAAATAGCACGGGAATAAAATATGTAATTGTGGAAAACCATTAAACACATGATATGATTTCCATACTAACTAAGGCATTATTGCCAAGAACATCTTAGTGGAAAAAGTCCCTTTCTGAATCGAGTTCACTCCTCGTTCCAGTCATGCATCACTGAACTGGATTAAATTACCGTTTTAGCCATGTCTATCTAATGAGATATAAATCATTACCCTATGCATTGGGGGGAGATATAGGTCCCACCCATCTCATAATGAAATAATTCTTACTTGTTCCACAAAATAAACTTAAAACATTATTTATAACCGAAAGAATAAAATGGGTTTCATAAACATCATCCCATCATCACATAATCCATATAAATCAAATTGATATTTCATCCTAAGAAAAGTGAAACCATTTAAATCATAAGGACATTATACTTGAAACATACACATATGAAATAATGTCATCTTAGATGGAAAATGGTTTTGATAAAACACTTGAAATGATTTCTTGAGGAAAATATCCTTTGTTCTTCAAAATCACTTTCTTTTCACAAAAGTCCAACAAAATTTTAAAAGAAAAGTTTTTTTTGAAAATATTCATAAATGATTTTATAGTATGCTTCATGAAAATGAGGCGTTATGAAACTGTAAAAATCCGTTCATGCCGTATAAGTTAAAAATAACATTCTTCTCGTACTTTTGTCAGAAAAGTGAAAACGTTCCCCGTGTGGTAAACAAAAGTATGATTCCTTTCATAACATGTGTTAAATTTCAAAAACTGTAAAAAGGACATTAAAAATACATGATAACATTTTTAGAAAACAGGGGCATGGGTGATAACAATAACCTCAGTAAATACTTACGAATTACAATCTCAGATAAGAATGAGATTAGAATAGTTATCCCTTACCTTAGGTCCGATATGTTTTGTACATATCTGAAAACCCTGTATAATGATTTAAATAATGTCATAGACTTATTATAGAATCATATTCATTGTTATGATATCATATATGGTTCACTTATGACATTATATTTCCCGTTCTTTTATAAATTCTATGTTAAAAGAGTGTTTTGTGTAAAATCGTTTCATTTATCGTACGTGTTTCGACATGTTGTTCTTGATATTATTACATATATCTTGATTTACTTAATTCCATAATTTAAAAAATGATTTATATATATTATATATTCTGTATATAAATATATATGATAGATCGATAAATGGAATGAAATACACCGTTCATGGAGATGGTAGGTCGTGCATACGCATGAAGTCTGTTTGCATTTACTTATTAAAATAAATAGAATTAAATAAATGAAACATATATGTACATAAATCCAGTATCATTATTATGTAATATCTTTATTGATTATTTATTATATATAATTTATAATCAGACTTGAATGGTTAATCATGGAAAATGAATCTCATCGCTTTCGTGGAGACGGTAGTCCATACATACGCACAAGTGATGATATCATTACAATGATTGTGGAAGTGTATTGAATTGTGTGTATAATATTTTAGAATAAATATAAAATTAAAAGAAACATATATGGTTATTTATTTACACCATTATACCCGTTCATGTTAGGTGGTGGTGGAAAACAAATTACACCATGGCGTGGAGATGGTATTCCGTACGTATGCACGTGCGGTGATTTCATTATTTGTAGGATGAATAGAAGATGAAACTGGGTTGTTTAATATTTATAATAACATATCAGTCTATGAGTGATACTGATTTTATTAATTTATGATGAAACAAATAAATAAGAATAAGTTGAAGACAAAATAAATTGGAAATAATCGGTAAAAGATATTGCCTCTTCTTTGACGCGCCGCTTCTTAACCTCCTTTTATGGCACCAAGGTTGGTCTTTTGAGGAGAACAGAATCTCTATAATGTTTCTAGGGATGATGAGAACGTAAATTGTCAGGGGTTGGCTGAGATTAAATGTCCAAAAGGGTATGAAGAGAAGAGGGAAGGGTTGCCTTTTTTATAAGGGAGGAGAGACACACCTTTGAAAAAACATAAAATATTATTTAATAATAAAGTCATATTCAGTTTGTAATAGCTCAAAATTTATTTATTTCGAAGGTAAAGTGAGGATGGGTCTAAATAATCTCAACCAATATGTTTTATACAAGTTTAGGTTACTATTTAACCTTATCATTTATATTTAACACTAAGTTAAATAATTTAACTTTTACCGTGTCTTCTTGTTTTCTTACACTATATGGTTAATAAACATCCTATATCAAGAAAAAAGTACCACAAGTGGTTCATTAATAATTTATATATCCTTATATAAGTCATTTGGAAGAACCATAGATTTTTAGTAATATAATAACAATTAATAATATAATATTTGTTTTAAAAACTATTTTATGTCAATTTTGACACAATTTGGTAATTGATTTTTGTGAAAATCATAACAACATGATTAGTCTGAAAAAGTAAATTTAATCAATACTAACATGTCATATTAACCTATAAAATTATATTAATTCATTAAAAGTATCAAATTACATTTATTTGGTTATTTATAACATCAATTATGTTAATATTTCATTAATAAGGTAATTATTGAATCATCATTGTGTCATAAATAAATTAAATTATTTAATGTCTAAAAATTATAAATAAAATAACATTATATAGGAAATCTATTTAAATTTCTAATTAATATTTATAGTATAATTTCTCTTATGTATAACGCTATATTAAAAATGTTTATTTATTAAACATTTATTTTAACTATTTTAACATCTCTTTAAATAAAATAATAATAAGTGTCTTAATCTAATCCAAGTGGAAGTAAAGGGTAATATTTTATTTCAAATGTTTTTTTGGTCTAATTACACTTATCCAATAGAATTAATACTTATGTTAGGGTAATAATAATACCATTTTACACTTAATTACCCTATTTATTTTTAACAGCGGTAAATAAAAGTAAAAATTTACTATTCACCAAAAATAATTTTTATCTTATTGAACCACATTTTACTACTTGATATTCATCGTGTCTCTAAGATTATCGAAATTCCACTCACAGAAGTGATAAAATTAAGTTTTATGTAGATTTTCAAATTCTCTTTGCAGGTGGGTAAAAGACGGTGAAAAGGTCAATGAACTTTTTACATATCTAAAATTATTAAAAAATGAATCAAATGAATTACATTGATAATATATAGGTATTATGTATCAATTTTGACATAAAATAAATTTAAATTAAATATATAATTATTAAAATAAAAATTCGGCTTTTAAATAATAACCCAGGGTTTTCACTATTCATCAAAAATTGAATGTTTTCAGAAAAATACAAAAAATTCACCCTAGGATAATTTTGATATTTAGAATCCAAAAATGAAGTCCATTTTTAAGGATAATATTTATAAAATTTCTAAAGTTGTTATTACTATTCATAAAGGTTAGTTCATAATAATATTATAATAATATATCGTTTAGTAAAACATGGTATTGTGTACTTCACACGCTATCGAAGAAGGTTTTGATTACGTGTAATGCAAGACAAGTCAGGGCTTTGTGTAGTGAAAGCTCTGGTTGGTGTTGCGTATAACAGAATAAAAAATTACTTCATTTATACATTAAATAAAATCTATAATTAATGTTGTGTAAATTAATTTCCACAAAACAAACTAGAAATTTTGTGTAACACGAGCCAAGAATAGTGTTGCGTATACTGCTAACTAATACGGTGTGGTGTATTGTACAAGCTAATCTTGGTGTACTGTATAATAGAATACATCAAAGAAATTAAAAACAATATATCTCATAAAATATCGGGGTGCTACATTCTACCCCCTTAAAATGAATTTCACCCTCGAAATTCGTCGGGGTTATAAATCGTCTATGACATGAATGTTTCATTCATAGAAACCCACATCGTAAAAAGGAATACTAAATCATCATTTTCAAAAGGAAAGTTAGAAACAAAATGGGTACCCAAAGTAACTCATCACTTGGGTTCCCACGTAAGAGTATATAGGTGAAAACATGGATATGGAAGAGAAATCTAACCTTCAAGTTCTGATGGGGAGTGGTAGAGAACATGGCTATGAATAATCCAACAATCGCAAAGTTGTAAATTTTTGATGATTTAAGGTACCATCTTATTCATCAAATATAAGAGTAGTATGACAACATTTTTGGTTTCCAAGATCATTTCCCTAAAATTGATGAATTTTTACATAAGGAGAAATACTTACTTTATTTCAGTGTAATATCATCATTGGTCATTCCATGAACAATTTCCACTTCATCTCTATTTAATGAAATGAAGCTTAATTTTTCATTCATGAAGTTTTAGTAGATCATTCGATAGAATGATAAGTCATCCCATCTGTTTCTATCACAAAAAGGTTAGCACAAGTTATTAAATATACATAAGTCCATCTATTGTTATATTAAGTGTATATGATTCCAAAAATGGGCTTATACTTCATCTATCATACCACTTAATAAAATAATACTACTTCCTACTAACCAGGGACTTCCTGTAGATTAGTGGTAGGTGATAAAGGCCTGTCGCACTTAGGTTGTGGGTTCGATTCCCACATCATTGTCCAATGCAACAAGTTGTCGCCCGTCCTGCATGTTTTCCTTTTTCTAAAACTACATTATTATAACATCCCATAAATAATATAGAAAAAAGTTCTATCCTTAAACAATAGTAACTTATTTCCAATATAATCAATTCCAATATTTAGGCTTAACTAAAATACTTATGTCCAATATTATAGTATAAAGATTATGATTACTTGAAAATTTATCAAGCAAGCATTGGCATACCATCATTTATCCCCTATATATCATACAATATATCTGTTTGGTCACATTCCAAACATGTGAATTCCTTAATCAAGTGTTCTCTTGAAAAATGAATACCCATTGAACCTTAGTAAAAACAAGAATGATTTCAAAAGTTAACTCTTTCCACATACAAAAATCCCAAAATTTCTATGTACTCAAACCATGATATCAGTAATGAGATCATTTAATTTTCTCTTTATCCCTTTATTATGCGCATATAATCTTATTTCAAAAAATATTTCAATCACTTTTCATGGTTACCGGTACCATATAATTATTAAAAATAAATACATAGATATTCCAAAATTCCACGATTCCATAAATGAGATTCCATTATAATATTTTGGAATCCCATGGCATAAACACCTAATCATTACACAACATCATTTTCATACTCAACATCACAAATAGTGATCACATGTGAATTTCCTTTATCATTTTCTTTAAGAGGATTCTCATGTTGATCATCATTAACCCTTGGATTAGGGCATTGATAAGAATAATTCCCCATTTTCGTGCACTTGAAGCATTAAAGTGTTGGTGGTGCATTCTCTATAGTATTTTATTTATTCACATCATTAGCAACAATTTTTCCATTACTTCAGCACTCAACTTTTTAATGACCTTCTTTTCCACACATAAAACATTTTCTAGTCCCTTTAATACAATCTCTGCCATGCTTCTTTCCACACTTTGAGCATAAAGAAACATTCATCTTCTTTTCACAATTATTTTGATATTTCTACCTGAACTCCATCTTTCGTTTCATGTCAAAACCATGATATGGATATGTTACACCAACTTCCAGTTCTTCCTTGATAGTAAAACACACAATTTCTTCATTGCTACTGAAGTCTCTTATAGTTAATGCCCTTCGAAGACTTGGTTTTAATACATGGAAGAATAAATCAACTTTACTTTCAGGTTGGATGATAAATCCAGATGCATAACTTGAAAGTCTTGTAAAATTTGCTTCAAATATACCAACAAATCTATCATCCTTCTTTTTAAGATCAAGGAAATCCTTTTCCATCTTTGTTCGAAGAAGATGAGGGAAGTACCTACTGGAAAACAAGTTCATTAACTCATCCCATTCCATGGATTCAATTTCATCTTAGGGCCTTGTATTCTTAATTAGAGTCCACCATTTATCTGCTTCACCTTATAATTGTAAATAGCCAGAATGACTTTTTCGTGTTCCAAATACTGATGTATGGAAAATATTTTTTCAATGGTACTAATCCATTTTTCAGCAACAAGTGGATCAGAAGACCCACTGAAAGAAGGTCGGCGTTGCCTCATGGAGGACTCAGTAGAATATTGTTCTCTTCCCTGCTCAGTTGGATGTATAGAATGATTCATAGCATGTGTATTTATAGTAATAAGATTTTTCACCCCCTCTCCCAGGACATTGGTTTGTACAAGAGTAAAATAATTGCATTTTCCATTACATTGATCAATACGGTTCCTTCGGGTTCCATCCATCATCGAAAACACAAAAAGAATAGTTTGAGAGTAAAAATAATGCAAGGGAAAACAACATAATAAAGGGGGATTGCCTTCAATATATAACATCTTAGGTTTTATTCTAATATTGTTACTGTAATTCTATGAATATAACCTATACTTATACTTAACCATAGGGACATCCCTAGACATACCTTAGAAATATCTTTTGGGATCTCTATAAAGTATTCACATCCTTTTTTCCAAAGGTTAACTAATCCATTCATCTGATACCAACTGTAGAGACCCAAATCTTGACGTACATAGACATTACAATACTTTTTCCGAATACATAATACATATCAAAAACAGACACTAAAGGACCGTAATAGTTTAGTGTCTTTGGAAACTGGGAACATAATCTTCTAATCAAGGTGAATGATCATAAACATCACCAATAAAGATATTCCCCTTTTGTTTTCTTACCTAAATCCTTTATTTATATCCTGGGGAAAATAAAAAATAAAAAGGGTGAGCTAAAATTATTTTTAAGGGTAAACATAGAAAACAGAAAACAATCCATAAACATTTGAATGAAAAAACATTAACATAAAATCTGAACATCAAAATCTTGAGAAAAGACATAAATCATGGAAGTACATAAGGCATATATCATAACAGAACCACAATAATGATAAAATAGCATGGTAAGAAAACATGTAATTGTGTAATACCATTAAACACGTGATATTATTTCCATAGTAACCAAGTCATTACTGCCAAGACCATCCTAGTGGACAAAGTTCCTTTCTGAATCGAGTTCACTCATCATTCTAGTCAAGCATCACTGAACTGGATTAACTTACCATTTCAGCCCTGACTATCTCATGAGATATAAATCGTTACACAATACATTAGAGGGAGATATAGGTCCCACCCATCTCATAATGAAATCATTCTTACTTGTGCCACAAAATAAATTTAAATACTATTTATAACCCAAAGAATAAAATGGGTCTCATAAACATCATCCCATCATCACATAATCCATATAAATCAAATTGATATTTCATCATAAAAAAGTGAAACCATTTAAATCATAGAGATATTATACTTGAAACATACACATATGAAATAATGTCATCGTAGATGGAAAATGGTTTTGATAAAACTGTTGAAATGAATTCTTGAGGAAAATATCCCTTCTTCTCCAAAATCACATTCTTTTGACAAAATTTCAGGAAATTTTAAAATAGAAGTATTTTTTTTGATAATAGTCAGAAAATCTTGTAGAGTAAGATTCATGAAAATGAGGCATTATGAAACCGTAAAAATCCATTCATGCCGTATATGCTAAAAATAACATTCTTCTCGTACTTTTTTCGAAGAAGTCAAAAAGTTCCTCGTGTGGTAAACAAAATTAAGATTCCATTCATAACATGTGTTAAATTTCAAAAATGGTAAAAAGTACATTAAAAATACATGAAAACATTTTTAGAAAACATGGGAATGGATGATAACAATAACCCAGTAAATACATATGAATTAAAATCTTGGATAAGAATGAGATGGGAATAGTTATCCCTTACCATAGGTCCGATATGCTTCATACATATCCGAACCGCTGGTTTAATGATTTAAATAATGTCATAGACTTATTCTAGAATCATATTACTTGTTATGATATCATATATGGTTCACTTATTACTTTATATTCCTCGTTCTTTTGTAAATTCCACGTTAAAACATCATTTTGGGTAAAATCCTTTCATTTATCCTACGTGTTTCGACATGTTGTTCATGATATTATTAATTTTATATTGATTTACATAATTAATGAAATTAAAACATGATTTATATATAATATATATTCACTATATAAATATATATGATAGATCGATAAGTGGAATGAAATACACCGTTCATGGAGATGGTAGGTCGTGCGTACACATGAACGCTGTTTTCATTTACTTATTATACTAAATGGACTTAAGTAAATGAAAAATATATGTACATAAATACAGTATCATTATTATGTAATATATTTCAGGATTATTTATTATATATTCATTATAATCATACTTGAATGGTTAATCAGGGAAAATGAATCTCATCGCGTTCGTGGAGACGGTAGTCCGTATGTATGCATGAGCAATGATATCCATACCATGATGGTGGAATTGAATTGAATTGTATGTATAATATTTCAGAATCAATATCACATTAAAATAATCATATATAGTTATTTATTTACACCATTATACCCATCCATGTATGGTGTTGGTGGAAAACAGATTACACCACGGCGTGGAGATGGTATTCCGTACGTACACACGCGTGATGATTTATTTTTCTGTAGGATAGATATAAGAGGAAGCTAGGTTGTTTAATATTTATATTAACCATTCAGTATATGAGTGATACTGATGTTATTAAATTATTATTAAAAAAATAAATAAGAAGATGTAGGAAATGGAATAAATTGGAAAGAATCGGTAAAGGATATTACATCTTCTGTGACAGGCCTCTTACTAACCTCCTTTTAAGGCACTAGGGTTGGCCTTTTGAGAAGACCAGAACCTATATAATGTTTCTAGGGAATATGAGAAGGGAAATGGGCAGGGTTTGGCCGAGCATCATGGCTCAAAAGGGTTTTAAGATAAGAGGGAAGGGGTGCCCTTTTTATAAGGGAGGAGAGGAGAACCTTTGACAAAACATAAAATATAATTTTATAATAAAGTTATTTTCAGTTTATAAATGCTCAAAATTTATTTATTTAGAAGATAACGTGGGGATGGGTCGAAATAATATCATCTAATAGGTTTTAGAAAAGTTTAGATTACTATTTAACCTTATCATTTATATTTAACTCTAAGTTAAATAATTTAACGTTTACTGTGTCTTCTTGTTTTCTTACACTATATGGTTAATAAACATACTATAACAAGCCAAACGAACCACAAGTGGTTACTTAATAATATATATAACCTTATTGTGTTGGTGTTTCCCTACTGAGTGATATACTAACACCTTTATCAGGTTTACACCATACATATTTACCCACGAAACTCTCACATTTTTATTATAGGAACATGATCAGACTATGTCTCGAGATATCTTGGTCGAGTGAGACTACCAGATGGATGTCTGGAGACTAAAACGGGGTATGTATCCAGATGTTTTCATCTGGATATTTTATATTCTTCTTTTATTTCATGTATATGTTAGATGGCCATGTAGGTGGTTAGCTTATTGTAAGACATCACTGTTTAGTCTTAACTACATTTCAGTCATTGTTACATATAGTTTATATTTATTTTTACTCCATTCAGTTTATTCTTTAAAGATGAATTTTAGATATTTTATATATTTTTACGCTATGATACAGAGGGTATAGTATCCCCACAACACCACTGTTCACCTGCACTTTTAGTCAGCAGCCTATGCTGTATGAGGATGAATGATTGAGGTCACATGGTGGACTGGTACAACCACTATTCATAGAGTTATACAGGGAGGGATGTTAGAAAAATCATCTATAATTCTCTTCATCGCCACACATCAAGCCATGAAAATTTGTTCTAATTATTAATGTATTCCATTTATCATGGATGGACTAATCAATGGAATTTATTATTTAGTTTTAATATAATCAACCTACCAGGGTAACTCCTATATTAAATTTCTATTTGTCTCCTTGAATAATTGATTGGAGAAGTGCTTTAATATATCCCACTAAAATGGAAGAATTTGTGTGAATGATATTTATTAGTTTGGGTAAATAAGGATTGTTGAATTTTGAGTTCAGTTCAAGACCAAATTTCATGGAAATATTTTTTTCATATTCATTTGTGGGAATTGTCAATTTAGTTTATCTAAATGGCTATTGGATAATCAATTATAATTGATGACTTAGTGAATGATTTTACTATGTATTTTATCTTATGTATCATGTTCTTCATTTGAATTACTTATTCCCGATACTTTTATACCATATATTCCTAATTATATTTACGAATTGATGATTTATTATAGCACATCACTACAACTACAGTTTAATCTTAAATTGAATCTATCTGTGATAATTTTTTAATACGTAGATTAATTTTCACCTAAAACATTTATCACATTCCATTTTTAATACAATTCATGTATTTACCCGACTGAATGAAGATCTTAAAAAATAATGGTCATCACATGAAAGACATATTTCATGTATCTTATAATAATTAAATGAAACGTTATAAATAATATTTTTTCCAAAATAATGGTGTCTTACACATACATCACAAAGGAAAATGAACATCACATTATTTCATTAATAGAGGTCATTACATTCATCTCTAACTGTACACATGAAATTGAAAAATATTATAATGGGAGAGAAATATTAAATTGAAATAGTATAATGGGAAAACATCGATCATTATAACTTTATTAAAATATCTCCGATATCAAAAACAATATTGAAATTATATATAATATTTGTAAACAAATCTACATATTATAAAAAAAATTATAAAACCTTAGGAGGAATTATATTGACTATATAATTAAAGAATTAAGTTTTGTTTTGTAGAAGTAATATGATAGTTCCAATATAAACCTGACTTTTAGAATAGTGATTTGATTGTTAGGAATAGTAACCTTACTATTTGAAATAGTAACAACAATGTTAGAATAGTAATTTGAATACATAATAACAATAGGTAATATAAATATTGTTGAGGAATTTTAATTTAATGAAATATAAATATTATCATTCAATAAAATAAATAACATCAAAAAAATGTCAATAAAAACACAAACATGTTTTTGAGAAAAATTATTTAATTCTTTTGGTATAAATAAATATATTTTTTATATTAAATTTTAAAATTACAATCATTATAAATTTATTTTGAATAAATGAAATTTTTATTATAATTTTTACAACTAAATTGTATGGGTGATATATTTTCAAAATTTTCTTGTATAATTTAAATTTTAGTAAACGATAAAAATATGTTTTTAATAACCAGTGTATTTTAAATTTCATCATTTATGATGTAATCATGAAATTATTAATTCTAGAATTTTAGGCTTCAAAAAACATGATTAATTTTTTTAATATTATATTAAATTAAAATTACAATTGTAAAAAGTAATTTACAAAGTCTAAATGTTTAAAATGTTCATTAATTTTTTTTCCAGTTCTATAATTTTATTTAAATGAAAATATAAAATTGGAATTAAAAAAGAAATAAAAATACAGAGACCATGTTATTTAATTATAGTAAATCTAGTAATGATAAAATATTACTACTACAAGATTTACCTTTGATATAATAATTTTTTAAATATTTTATTTATAAATACTCATCTCCTCATGAATGACTAACCTCCACTCCTCCCCTAGAAAACTACTCCTCCCTCACTGGAAATAGTAATGGATCATTGTAAATCCCATCTATCATGCCCATAAATATTATTAGATATGTTATGTAGTAAAAATCACCAAGAATTCAAGGATTATAGAGCTATGAATGATTCAACAATGAGGAGAGGAATACCTTTCAGAACATTTCTTCTCATTTTCCTCCTCTCTTCATCTATTTCTCCATTCATTTCAAAAACAAAATATTCTAAAAATAGTTGAAAATAATGATACCTTTTTGATAATTATGATAATATATTGTAATAATTATATTTATAAATGGTTTGTATTTCATTCTTATATATCTTCTTTCTTTTGATATTGTCCCATTAATAGTCAGTTAATCGCCAATAACGACGTTGTCAAAATATTTCATATCACCCCCTTATAAATGGTTATAAGAAATAATTTACAATATATAAATATATTATGTTTTGTATTTATAAGATTATGGAGTAAATACCAATAATGTATGAATAAAAATAATGAATGTTCATTAATGTGAAGCATTATGAGAAATTATATGAACAATAATATATCAAAAAGCTTCATCCTTAGAAAAGGGAATTAATGAGTAGAATACAATGATTATAATTAATAATATGTGACGAAATTAACATTATTCACTTAGGGTTCAATGTTTTAATAAAACTATTTTTATTATTCAGGAGCCATAAAAAAATAAAAAAATAAATGGTATTTAATGAAATCGTTTTCTGGGACCCAAGTCCCTCTTTTTTTGGATATTTCCATCTCAGATAAATATTAGTATTGATATTATTATAATGATTAATAATTATTATTTAGCTTGAATTTTTTGAAATATATTTGATTCTACCTTACCAAAATAATTTCTAAGACAAATAAAAATACTTATCAAAATGAATTTTGTTTTACAAAACACATCTTTGACTCCACCTTAGTTGTTTCTTTTGTAATGAACAATGAAGTTTTATGTAATAGTATGATATTCATTATTACATTGGTAAGACCAAATATTATCCCATAAAGTAATAATGTCAAATAATTTATGAAACAAATTCTTTTAAAAGGTTTTAGTTCATGACTATGATTTCCATATAACATCTTTCCATGTTTTATGCCTAATTATGTATATTTTATAATGTGATTGGTGGAAAAAAAATTATATAGATCATCATTTATTTTGTTAATGGGTCATATCTCATTATATTATTTGTATTATACGTGACTATGATTCAATCTATTTTCACAATTATGATGTTTCAATTTATTCACATATGTTATACGTGAACATGATTCTAACATTATTTAAAACATCGTGAACTATTTGGAAACAATGTTATGATTTTTCAATACATTGAATATTCTAAATTACACTCCATTGTCAAATGTAGTCCAAAATATTATTTTAATGATACTATTCTTTGGATATATTTATGTTGATTATTCTAACCCATTAATTATTTACTTAGGTTCATAACACCTCCCATGATATTTTTCTCTTTACTAGGATTTTATATTACCCCAATCATTTATGTGTATCCTTAAATTATCACATAAACTAATGATAATGTGGGAGATTATAATAGGATAAATAATACGGACTTAAATAAGGTTTTAGTTTTATTATATTCAAGTGATTTATGAGGGTAATTTCTACAAGATACTAAACCATGAGATATTTTGTTTTAACATTATTTTTCTATTTATCATAAATATGATAGTATAGTCAGGTAATAAATTGTAATTTCACTATTAACGGTAGCATGGAAAAATTTTTTAAATTATAAAATTGGGACTATAAAAAATTATTGAAAACTATATGTATAATTCTATATATAGGTAAGAATAATTTTTTTGTAATTTATATGAGAATGTGGTTTCAGATAAATGAAATACTCGTCTAAACACTATGTATTGATGTGGCTCTAGAATGGATGTAGTAATGAATAATAACATTTTAAAGGGAGGATTGGGTATTAAACCAATCATTCCTAGTTCATGAAATAGTGTCTTTACTACACAATTAGTTTATCACTCCCAAGGTTTATGCATAGAATAATCATAAACTATATAAAAATAATGACGAAGAACATATAAAAAATATAACTCTTTATATTAATGTTAGAGAATTATTAAAGTAAATGATCCATGAAGAATCATTTTAGAAAAGTTATAAAGAAATAAATCCCCCAAGATATTAATTTTTAGTTATTTTTCATAAAATATTAAATTACTTATGGATTACTTATTGACTTGTTTTTGATAAAAACATGTCAATTTTAAAAAGATTGTGGAACCAAGAGAAAAAATACTAAAAAATTATATGAGGAACAATACTACAATATTATAAATAATATTTCTTCTGAAATAAGTTGTGTAGTTCCAAAAATCATGAAAATTCATAACCAACTATCATAGCTTAAAAAAATAACTTGATCATCGTAGAATGTTTTATTTCACCCAATAAAGATAAAATGTCCATAAATCCCATTATACAAAAACGACCACTGATTGTTAGTGGATCATTTAATCCACTTTTTACAGAATAGTTTTTTAACTCATCAAAGAAGATATTTCATGTGCTCCACACTTCTAATAAAAATAATGATATAGTAGATACCTATCTATTAGATGTATAGGATGATCAATTGTGGTTTTCAATAGTGAATAAAAAAATGTAGCATTAAATTGGTGAAATAGTTTGGGATGTAATTAAAAATATAATTAATAACATGTATTTCCACTGAAATGTATAAAAAATATTAAAAATAGAGTTCTAATAGATTTGGAAAAGTAAATTTGAATCTATCATAGTTTATTAGGAAATAATATTAATGATTTTATGATACACCACAAATTTTGTTAGACATAATGATAGGAAAATAGAAATATGATTTAGTATTTTAAAACCACATGTTTTAAATGATATAAATACATTAGACTTTCAGAGTTATGAAGAAGTATTTTCTTGGTCTCTCAATGTTGATATCGATTTTGAAGAATAGTCCCATGGACATAGAGATAATAGGAGAAGAATAGAACATAAAACTAGCAGATCTAATGTCAATGGGGTAAGAATATCCAACAAAAAACATTTAGAAATGTGGAAATTAGTATCAACCGCATTTTCTCAAAGGGACAATTAAATGATTTAAGTGTGGGAGTTAAGTCCACAAATCTCATGAATAATACAGTGACATGAAGAATATATCTAATTTAATGGAGTTAATGGAAGAACCACACCATGATCCCACTATTTTTCAATAATTCAATCATAGGGAGAAAGAGAACTATGTAATTTATTTCACTAAACCATGGGTCATTGAGGGTAATCAATTTCAGGAACTAGAAAATTCTAATGAGTAAGAGAAATATTAATCCATAAATACTACTAAAGAATAAAATAAAAATGCAGTCATATAAGGTAAACTTGCTATTCAACAATGAATGGAAAAAATATTATTTTATTTTAGTTCTATGAACTCATTTATATCCAAGTTGTTTCCTAGAACTACTAATACAAAAAAGTAAAATATTTTAGTAGGGATATTGGAAAAAAATTATTTGTTTTGATTAATTGTACCAAATTTTCATACCTCTATACTATTATTATATATGGTAATATTCCTATAGTGAATCCCATTATCCTTAAAATAATGGATTTTGACAATATACTGGTCATGGAAATGATCTCATTATATAAATATCATATCAAATATTCGGAAAAAAAATTAATTTCTACATTACCAACATTTCCATAATTTGGTGTGGTGATGATTCCCATAGAAGAAGTATAAATTTCCCTAATATTTGACCTTAATGAATGTGTTAACCTTTAGTAAATACCAATTGTAAGGGAATATACAGATATATTTAATAAAGTGTTACATGGACTTCCCCTATATCATATGTTATATTTCACTTTATATAACATACCTTTAGCCAATCCTATCTCCACGTGACCATATTGAATTTCCCAGATAGATTTGGGGGATTTAAAGAAGTAGAATAAAGAGTATTTAGAAAATGTGTCCATACACCCGAAGGAATCGCATTGGGTTTTGATAGTGTGATTTTTCCCGAAATAGAATAGATCAATGTAGTTATTTATCTATTATTTGGACATAAATAATATCACTATAAAGAGATTTATCCCCTTATAAGGAACGATGAAAAATTTATGTGTCTTTATAGAGATCAATACTTCTCAAAATAGTACTATTATTCGTGATATAATTTGATGAACGTGAATAGGGAATTTATTTACTAGAATTTTTTATGAATGCGATATAAACAACGTGAGGGCATAGTGATTCCCTATAGATTAACTCATGACCCCACAATATTCATATAATTTTAAAAATTTATGGTTGTCTTTATTGAGGAAATTGTTATTTACTGCATGTGTAAGGTGGAATAAGAATATAATTCTATTATAATGTTGATGATATTAAGAAATGAGAATTTTTTAATATTTTAAACAAGATTTATTTCTTGAGGTTGAAAGTCACATTCTTATATAATGTGATCAGAAATGAGGGAATTTCTATAAATCCATCAAATAAAAATTTATTTTATGAATTTCCCAAACATTCTAGTGATATAAAAATCCATAGATTTATTTCCTTAGATTGGTACAAATGTGCCTTGTGATAAATTTTACACAACCATCAATGTCACTATATAGGAAAACCTAGAAATGGGTAAATTATATCAGGATGGAAGAATGTGAGGGAATCTTTAAGGATCTTGATAAGAGTCCAATCACTGTTCATACATTCACAATACCTTAATGTGGAGAAGGGTTTTTTATATACAATTATGCTTCATTAAAATTATTTTTTTGTTCGCTCATGAATAATTATAATGTCGTAGCCTATGTCTCATGATAGTTTATGATCCATGAGCATTACTACCTAACTAATGATTTTGAGGTAAAAGATGTGATCTTCAACTTCATGATTTGGAGGAACTACTTATATGGTGATAAATTTGACTTATATAAAGATAACAATAGTATAAAATTTCTATTAATGAAAAATATGAAAATTCATCAACAAAGATGGTTAGAGATTTTCAATTAATATGTTTTATCTATTCACTACCATGTTGGAAAAGAGAAAATTGTAACATATTCTCTTATAAGAAAAGTACCTCATACATTATCCATGATGCATATTGAGAAATACTCTACAATCAAGGATATGAATGGAATAGATCTAGAAATAAAAATATTATGGAAAATGTCGTAACAATTGGAATTTATTATCCAATCTTATATCCAAGAGGGTAGAAAAGAGGAATAAATAAATGATCTAATGTTACTGAAAAAGGAGGATGTTGTAAATGAGGAGAAAATTAATTACTTCCACATTGATATAGTCATTGTCATTCATTTTATAACTTAATAATTTGTTCCTATATCTCATGTGATAAGGAAAGTTTTATTGGATAATTCACAAATAACATATTTTCCATACATCCTAGATGTACCATTATGTACCATGATATTTGGAAGAACTTCTAGTGCGACAACATGATCAATGATATTACTAAATACAAATAAAAATTAATGGTAGGATATCATGTTATAGAAGACTGATAGAAGTCCAAAGGAATAAAGAAACCATTTATCACGCCCACATGGAAATATGAGAACATCGCTATAGTGTTTTTCACTAATATCCGGAGAGTAGCCAAAGAACAAAAATTCAATATGGGTTATAAAGGATTGAATCACCAATAATTACCATTTCATCATTATTCGGAAATATTTATTTCTTGATTTTTTTCTATGATATATGAAAATGAAATGATGTGCCAATATTGGTTACCAATTTTGATTTCCATTAATTGTGATCCAAAGGAAACTTCAAAATTTCGGATACACCTTTAACATTATATGAGTATTAAATTGAATTCCATTATATCATATCATCTCATAATTTATTGATAATATAAAATTAATAATAAAAAACTCAAGGACATGTTGTTACCCTATTAAATGTAATTTAATGGTGTATGAGATCAATACCTCATATTTGTCAAGTTCTCATCCAACAATATATTATAATCAATTATTCTCATAGATCCATATAATGATATATAAGGGAATAAATGTATAAGCCTACATGTTCGAATGAAGTTGATGGATGAAATATTCACATACATTATCTCTTATAATAGATTATATAGAAGAGTGAATCCATCCAAAAACATATAAAATATAAACAGAGTTTGTAGAGAAGAAACGTCGATAATCATTAAATAAATATAGATTTTTAATTTTGCAAAAATATTTTCCTTTGAATATATTTTTGGAAGAGTTTAATGATGGTGGAAAATAAATAAAGCTGAGAAGAAGTTACATTGGCCCTTTTAGATCCTTAATCACATTTGAGTTGTGTCATATCAATAAATATTTCAACCAATCATGGATGTAGTTCATGATGTTTAATATGTATATCTCTGAAGAAAGTACACACCAAACTTATCACCTGTGATGAATCATGGTGATATATAACTAAATCATAACCTATCTTAATATGAGAAACTGGTGAAGATAATATATTATCTAGAAAATGTTCTTTCTAACAAGATAAGTAATATCATCAAAGTTATATGTTGGAAACATATATATGTAGAAGTGATGCAGGAAATAGAAAAAACGAGAAAAGCAATGTATCCTCATCTATTATAAACAAAGAATATGAGGTGAAACATTTGGAATGAAATTTCTCTGGGTGGGATATTGTAATGACCCTGACATTGTAAATAATATGTTTCTCTGGATAAATGTGTTATACACTTACCACATAGAGGAAAATGAACAAAACATTATTATATTAATAGAATCAATAGATTAGTCAATAATTAGACCCATGAAAATGAGAATGAATTAATGGGAAGAAATAATAAATATGAAAAGTAAAATGAAAAAACAGAGATCATTCCAATGGGCATGACTTGTCACCCCCGTGATCAAAACTATATAAAACATATAGAATATTTTTAAATAAATCGATATATTAGAAATGTAAAATATAGTACATTTGGAGGAATTATATTTAATTTTTAATGAACTAATGAAGTTAAAATAATAAGATGTAATATGACAATTATAATAGTAATTTGACCATTGGAATCATAACCAGACCTTTATTAATAGTAACCATATAATTAATAATAGTAACCTGGTCCTTAAGAATAATAACATGATTGCTATAATTTTAATTTGAGATCAAAATAATAAAACATACATAATTAGTATAAAATATATTTTATTTAGGAAAATATAAATACTACAATTTCATTACATAAATATCAAGTAAATAAAATAAATGAAAATAAAAACATACATTAATCAAAAATTATTATAATTATTTTCATAAAGTATTATTATTAATATTATAAATAAAAATTAACAAATATAATAAAATTATTATGACTAAATTAAAATAATTTTTATAATTATAGTTTAAATTTTTTTAAGGATTATTTTTTGGTTGTTTCCTATAATACATCAATTTTATTGTTGAGTAGTAAAAAATATTTTTTTTTTCAGAACTAATGTCTTTTAATTAACATCATTCATAATCTTGTAAAGACAAAATGAATTCATTAATTTTTTTAAAAAAAGAATAATTTTTAATAATTTATTTAATCCATGTGATTAAAATTATGAACACAATATTTATTTTACCATGATTAAATGTCTATAGGTTTCTTTTAAATAAATATTTAATTTTCATTCTCCTCTTTTCCTATTGATTAATGAAAATAATTCAAATAATTATGTGATTACAAGTCAATAAATCATGTTAATATTTTCAAGTATATCCAATAATGTCATAAATATTAGTATTTAAATGTTTACATGGGATATAATAATTTTTTTAATATTTTATCCTCAAAATACCTTTCTACTCATGTATAAAAGCCACCTCATCACTCCCTTGGAAAATTATTCATTCCTCATGTACCAAATCAAAGGATATGCCCAATTAAACAATCTAGATAGCCTTATAATCCTTAGGGATGTCTTTTAGTGAGAAAATATAAGTACTCAAGGAGTCTATATTATCAGGAATGAATAAACATTTAAAAGAGGGTTTATTTTCATCCACTTTTCTTCTCATTTTCTTCCTCTCTTCCCCATTTTCTATGTTCCTTTCAAAAAAATATTAAAAAAATAATTATGAAATTTTGAAACAATTTATTTTTTATGTGAACCTAATTTTTTTTATTTTTAATATGTATTTCTATTTCTCACTTCTCATTCTTATTCTTTTTACAATGTCCCATTAACGATCGGTTAAACACCAACAAGGTCGTTGCTAATTTTTTCTTTTGCCAAAAATTATGGATAGTAAAAATAAATTATTTATATTATATAAATGAATAAATTTAATTTTGTTATAATATTATAGAGTAAATATTTATAATTTATTAATATAAACTCTGAAATATCATTAAATTGAAGTAATTTATGATATTTTACAAAATATATGATATAAAAAAGATTCATATTTAAAAATGAGAATTAGGGAATATAATCAAATGATTGCAAATTAAAAAGTGTGAAAAAATTAACATAATTTACTTATGGTTCCATTTATTAATAAAACTATTTTATTTATTCAGTAGGTCCAAATGTGATGAAATAAATAGGGAATTAAGGTAAGGGGATTTCTGAACCAAACACCCTCTCTTTTGGGTTGTTGCCTTTTTTCTTTTTTTTTTCTATTGATAATCCTATAATGTACAACCATTATTATTTTCCATAAAAATATTTTAATATATATGACTGTATGTTTACAAATTTACTTCTAACCAAAATATACAGACTTATCAAAAAGACATTATTTTTCTAAACAAATATTTTACTCCTCTTGAGTTATTTATACTTTTTAGTAAAATGGTATTTTATGAAATATTACAATATCTATTATTTATTTAGGAACCCAAATGGTTTTATCATTTAGTATGATATGAAATATACTCTATAAAACTCATTCATTACCATGTTTTTATTTTATTACTATTATTTCTATATGTTATCGATATATGAACCATTCATAATTTTTCATGTTTTATTATGTGATGGGTGGACCCAATATTATATATCCCTCCAATTCATTTGGTAATATTTAATATCTGATGATATTATGTGAATTATGTGTGATCATGATTATGTATTTGATCACTATATTTTTTGTTATTTGACCACTATGTTTTGATGTTACATTATTATGAATAGGCCATATTCTATGTCTTTATCAACTTTTCCCTCGTAATGAGGTTGATGATACTATGATTTTCACATAATGATACTAATCATTCTCACCCATGTATTTTTGATTCATATCACTTATCTAACAAGGATATTTAATCCCTAACTAGGATTTTATCTCACCCTTCTCGTTATGTATATAATTAGGTGAAAACATGTACTAAGGTGCATGTGATAGATTTTATGAGGATAATAAATAATTATTTAAATAATGTTTCAATTTTATAATGAAATAGTGATGTATGAGCCTAATTTTTACAAGATACTAAACCTTTGGATCCTAGAATATATCACTATTTTGTATTTTATATTTAAAATGATGTAATATTTATATAATAATACATTTTTTCACTATTGTTGGCATCATATATAAAATTAGTTATTTTAGAAATTAGGAATATAAATCATTAGTGAAAATAATATGGACATTTCAATGAATAGTTATAAATTCTATGTAATAAAAATGTATTAGAGCATGTGTTTTCAGAATAATTAAATCCCTATCTAGATACTAGAAGTTAATGTAGATATTATATTGATATACATAGGGGTAATAACCTCAAATAAGACTGATGGGTCATTAACTCAATCGTTACCTTGTACCAAAGAAAGAGGTCGTGATTTTTAAATAATTTGGTAATCCAAGGAGATATACTTTAGATAATCATGAAATCTATAAAAACCATTATGAATTATATATAGATAAACTCTTTCAATTAATGTTATAAATGGATTTCTTTATATGAGCCTACAATAATAATTTGACAAAAAGGATAAAAATACAGATCCCGTAAGATATGACTATAAAATTATTTGGAATATAAGAGTAAATTATTTATTAATGATTTTTTGACTCTTTTTTTACAAAATATTTATATTTTATAAAATTGGTGGAACTAATAGAAACAATACTAAAAAATTATGTTTATGATAATACAATAATTTTTTGAACAACATATCCAATGAAATATGATGTGTAGTTTAAAACATTATATAGATTCTTAACATCGTTTATCAAGTTAAGAAAAATAATATGAAAAATATTTAATTTCCACCTTCACCAAATAGGGTGAAAATGACCAATGAGTCCTTTATGTCGCAATAACCAACAATGTTTTGTGAATCGTCTGATCCACATATCAAATAATAGTGGGTTAACATAATAGGGAACAAATTTTCTATAATCCACTATTTTGAGAATGAGAAAGATACATCATGTACATATAATTTTGATAAAGAGGTTGATCAATATTGGTCATTAATAATGAAAACCAAACAAATTGATGAAATTAGAGAAATAATGTGTGATGAATTTCTAATGTTATTTATAAAAAATTATTTCTGTCAATCTCCTTGATGAATTTTGATGAAATAATTCATAGTGGATAAGAAAATGGAGGGTGAAACTATCTTGTCTTGTGGATAAAATTTTACAAGGACATAATGATATAAATTTAGTTTTTTTTAATAATAATTATATTAAAATAGATATATTATACAGTGGTTTAAAAATACACCTTGAAAATTAACTATCTACACAAGACATTGGGAGTTAAAATGAAGTAGTCATATATTCTCTCAATGTAGAGATGGAGTATAGATAACAATCCCACATACATGGCAATATTACGGGAATAATTTAATTTCAAGATGGAGGATAAAATTTCAATGAATGAAAGATGTTCCAACCACCTACATAAAGAAAATAAGGAAATAAGTATCATGTGAATTTCCTCAAATGTACAATGAAATTATTCAAGAATGAATGATAAGACCACCAATACCATGAATGTTGAAGTTACATAATAAATATGGAAAATATGATTGAGTAAAGGAAGTAACCTACCAATGGACACCACATGGTTCAATACAGTAACTATAGAAAGCAATGTAATTATTTAATTCATTTCACTTTACCAAGGGGCGTCGATGGTAAAAAATGTTAGAAACCGCCAAAGTCAAAGGAGTAAGGGAAATATTTTTCCATCACTACTGTTGACATGGAAAATTAAAATTTAGTCAATCAAGGTATATATACTATTCACTCAATAGTGGAAAATGTTTTATTTTTTCTATTTGCATTCATTCCTTTATATCCTTCATTATTTCTATAACTATTGAATCAAAACACTTATCCCTTGAAGTATTTATATCATTAAATGTTTCATGTTTTGTGATTAATGAAATACAAATGTTGGAAATTTCTAATAGTATATATGGGAGTATTATTTAAGTGAATATCATATTACATTCATTGATAGAACTAGACAATATACTAGGAATGTATTATCACGTATAACAATGTTCTAAAATAAAATGTTAGAAAATGAAAATATATTTTTATATTTATAGCCATCCCATACTATAATAAAAATGAAATTAATTTCATGATTATCCTTTGGAATATACCTCAATGGTGTTGGTGTTGATACCCAATAAATAATAATAACATGAAAAATGGTTTACCTAATGAAAAGTATCAAACCCGAGGAAACACACATTATAAATAAATATAATGATGTATTTCAGGAAGAGTTAACTAGACTCTACATATATTATTTGGTAAATTAATCAATAAAAACTATATCAATAGACACTCCCATCTCCAAATAACACTATAGGACATCCCCAATGAATTCTAAGGTGTTATAAAAGCTGATGCAATAGAACATAGAAAACGGGTCCACACACATTAGTGCATCAACATGGGGTGAGAAAATGATCTTCGCCAAGAAAATGGATGGATCAATGTAGAAATTGATCAATTATATTTTCATAAATAAGATCTACATAAATAAATATTACCCCTTCAAATGACTGGTGGTTTATTCAATCAACATTGGTGAGCTCAATAATTATCAATGATTTATCTTCACGTGGGATGTAATTGGATGATGGATAATAAAGATGATATTAAAATGAATTATTTGCCTATGAGATATTAAAACAATGAAATCATAGAGAGTCCCTTCAAACATAATAATTAAGCTATATTTTTATTATAATTTTTATTATTATTTATGCTTTTATTTATCGATGATATTATAATTTACTATAATATTGAGGAGTAATATAAAGATAATTTAAGAATTTTGGAGACTAAATTATGAAAGTATAAAATGTATTATTTTACAATACGTGTGAATATTTAATGTAGTATTCCACCTTCATGGGTAACATGATCACAAATGAGGGAATCTATATAGAACCATCAATGAAAATATGAAATTGAGTAATTCTAAGACCATATAGTGTCATAGAGTACTATATTGTTTTGGGAATATTTGTGCAATACTATGATTTTTTAATAAATTTTACATGAGTATCTAGGTCAATATCAACTTTAACAAAGAAAGGGGTAATGTATGATTAGATGAAATATTGTGAGGGAAACTTAATGGATTTAAATAATATATTGGTCACTATTACTACTCACACAACTTATAATTAGAGAAGTATTTTTGATATACTAATATTCTGAAAAATGGCCGAGGATGTTTACTCTAATTGAATTTTAATGTAATGTCCTATGAAAAATGATTATTGATGATACATGAGTTTAAAAACCTGAATAATGATATAGAATTAATAGACCTGATATTTTCCTTCGTGATTTAGAAACACCACCTCAATGGTGAGAATTGTTTCATATTTAAAAAAAAAAGATTTTAATGTATATATGACCCAAAATATAGATTAACACACATTAATAAAAACTGTTAGATCTAATAAAAGACTTTGATTACTCAATTCACTGCCAGCTTAGTAAAGAAAACATTGCAACATATTCACTTAGAATAACATAACATGATACTCTATATATGATAAAAATTGAGAAAGAATCTATCTTCATGGATATTTATAAGAAATATCTATAAATCATAATGATACGGAATATAACAAACATTCATAAAAATATTTTTAATATATCTATCCTATATAAAATCATAGAGGAATAAAGGGAAGATCTAGAGCCTTAAGAAATGGTGGAAGTAGTGAAGGATGAGAAAATTAATGAATTCCACATTGATAAAGATGATTTTTTTCGATTTGGAATTGGGCATTGTGTTCCTACATGACCATAGATTATGAATGTGATATTGGATAACACACAATGCTCGTCTTTCTCTATCCATTGTAGAAGTACAAGGATATACCCTGATCTTCATGAGATCTGTTGTTTGGGAAACATGAAGAAGGAGATTGATATTTATCCATGAAAGTGATTGTTATGTTATCAAGCTAAATTATGGTGATAAAAGTCTAAAATGATGATGAAATAATCTACCACACTTACATTGAAAGGGGATAAAATTACAATGGGATTCATCAGCAATCTCATGAATACATCGAAAGGAAAAAATTCAATACAATTTTTGGTGGATCGACTCACCCAGAATGACTACTTCATCATTATTCTGGAGAATTATTTCTTGAAAAATTGACTAATATATATGTGAATGATGTAATTTGGATGATTGTGGAACTGCTTTCAAACACATTCTATTATGTTATATATATCACATATATATTTTAGGGAAGTCATCAACGTGGTGTGAATAATGAATTGAATTTTTGTATTGGATATCATCCCCAAGCTGAATTACAATCTGAGAAGAACATTGATACACTTATGGTTAGGGTGAGATCCTTTTTAATGAAATTTAATTCCGGATGAGATAAATATCTCCCATTAGTTCGGTCCACAAAAAACAATAGGTACCACTCTATTATTCAAATGGATATATATAAAGATCTACGTGGGATGTGATGTAAAGATATTAATTGTTGGGATAATGTTATTGAATTAAAGATACATAGACCCTCACTTTTGAAGGTGATGATTGATAAGGTTCATGCCCTCCAAGAAAATATAAAATCTACTTTGATCCGATCTAAGATATATGTTATCAAACGTTAAAGGGGCATGGTGTTTAATAACGTATAAAAAATAATTCATTCAAATATAACTCTAGAAGGGAGTCATGATGTTTGGGAAGAAATATAGCCTATCTATAGTTACATTGGCCACTTTTAGATCTTTGATTGTATATGACTTGTGTCCTATCAATTATCATTTCAACCAAACATGGGTCAAGTTCATGAGAAGTTACATATTTCTTGATTGAGGAAGTAAATATCTAATCTCCCACATGTACAAAATATATAGGTTTTATAATTAGAGCATGAGCACTCTTAAGACGAGATGTTGATGAAGGTCATAGACATTATAGTAGATGTTATTTTCAAGAAGATAACACAACATTCCAATGTGATGTGGTGGAACTGTAAAAATAAAGAGGCAATGCGGGAATTATTAGAAATTGTGTAATAAATGAACCACTGTTTCTTCTAAAATGAGAATATAAGTTGAAATTTAAGGGTTGAAATCAATAATTTGGAATGTATATTCTAACAACCCGTACGATATAAATTGTATCAGTATCATGATTAAATGTATCGTACACCTACTCAATAAAAGAAAATGGACAAAAATTTACTTCATTAATGGAGATCATTAAAATGTTCACGAATTAAAAACACGAAAATTCCAATTATTATAATGTGAAAAACAAAAAAACAAAAAATTAGAATGAGAAAACATGGATGATTCTAGTGTTTAAGAATTATATCACCTCGTGAATTGCACAATAGACACAAAATAGAATATTAACAAACAAATCAATTTCACAGAAAAGAAAAATATTGTTCCTTGGGGGGGATTTTGATTAATTTAAAATTATGTGACCATGTTGTATTTATAGGTGGTAATATGTTCCTTGGAATATCACATTGACCATTAAACCAATAGTAATAATAAATTAACCATTGGGAATAGTCAAATAACCATTAAGAATAGTAACAAGATCATTAGGATAAACATTTGACCTCAAAATAATAAAATGTAACTTAAATAACATTTATCACAATTAATTTCTTAAACAATAAATATTATAATTCCATAAAATAAATATAATGATTAAAAATTAAAATTAAATATAACAAAAATTTTAATAATGTTTTTTCAATTTTTTATAAAATACATAATTTCTTTTATTATAAATTAAAATTAAATAATTAAGAAAAATATTTTAATAAAAAAAATTATTTCTTAAATTTAAAATACAAAAAATTATCTTTGTATAAATTGTTATGGTAATTATCTATTTTTTTATTCTTAGGGTAATAGTAGAAATACAGTTCTTCATAACCGATGTATTTTAAATTACATCGTCTTGATGTAATAATGACCAAATAAATTTTATAATTTTATTGAATTGTAAAAACTTTTTTAATAAGATAAATAAATCATGAAAACAAAATTGTACGCCTGTCATATATTTTCCAATTTCCAAGAGACTAAAGTGCCCTTTTTGAAAAAATAGATTTTATTTTTTTTCATTATTCTTTATATTTAGCTAATAAATTCTAATTATGAAGTGATTGTAAGAAAATAAATCACATTATTTGATTAAAATTTATTTCATTATGTCAAAATTATTACATTTTTAATTTTTAACTTGGAAATAATAATTTATTCAGTATTTTATCCTCACAATATCAATAAACTCGTGTACAAATAACCCATCACCTGTCATTTAGAAAAAAACTCCTCCAACACTTATGAAAGATAAGAATATAACCAAATACCCTATGTATATATATTTACCATCCTTACTGATTTTTGGGAGAGAAAACCTGAAATATTAAAAAATTCTAGTTCTATAGGATTGAAGAAACATCAAGAAGAGGGTTTGCCCTCATCAACTTTTCATCTCATTTTCCTATTCACTTCCTATTTTTATCTTTTCCTTTAAAATCCATATTTTCAATTCTTAATTTAGTAGTCTGTTAATATTATATTAATCACATTATCCTTATATAATGATTATATTTACTATTTATGTATATTTATTAACTCTATAACTTATTCAACTGAAAATGTACCATTAGCGGCTGATTACACACTAACAAGGGAATTTCCAATTCTTTTAATATAACCACTAGTGTGGATGGTTATAATAAATTATTAATATAGTATAAATTTATAAATATATTTTTATACTATTCTATAATTAATATTAATGATTTATCAATATGAATAATGAAATATCACTATATCCATGCAAGATATGATATTTGAAGTGAAATATATCATCAAAATGATTCACCTATAACAATGGGATTTAACGAATATAGTACAATTAATATAATTGATAAAGTAATAGAATAACGAACATAATTTAATTATGGTTACAAATTTTAATAGACATATGTTAAATATTCAAGAGGCATGATAATATTGAAATAAGCTAGGATTTAAGGTAAGGGTATTCTTGAACCCAACACCCTCTATTTTGGATTATTTCATTTTCCAAACATTTTTTGGAATGGATATTACAATAATGTTATTACAATATTTATTTACATTCTCTAGTATGAAATATTAATGTTTTTACATTTCCAAAATCAGTTTTATGAACAATTTAATGATTTATTAAGGTGGCTTTATTTTTACAAAACACTTATCTGACTCCTCTTGAGTTTTTTATTCTTCAATGAAAAATAATCCTATAGTGAAAAGTATGATCTACCTCATTCATGTAAGATCCCCCATGTTTATCCCAGGGAGTATTACATTTTAAATCCTTTCTAAACAGTATTCCTTTCTGTGGGTTATTCCAAGATAGTGATTTGTATATGTTGTCTTTCCATTTGGCTTGGGTGATTATGATATTTTTAGGATGTGGAGGGTGGGCCTAAAATTATAAATCCATCAATTACATTGGGAAATTTGATATATATCATGAGATTATGTGTATTTTTTGAAGACGATTCTATATTTGTCAATAATTATGATGTTATGATTTATTTATATATATTTGGCATGAACATAACCCTAGAAATATTCAGAACTATGTGTGGTACTTTTCCACTATATTATGATGTTTAATTATTCTGGATTTCTAAATTCCATGCCATTAAAAAAAATCCATCATGATTTTGTTGATGATTCTATGATTATGATATGATCATGTTGACTGTGCTAACCCACATACAATTGATTCATATCTTTATCCCCCTGATCACATTTCTCCCCTTACTCGGATATTAGCTCTCCACTATATTTTATATATATATGTTGATGATTAAATTCACAATGGATACCATGATATTTTTTAGAGGATAATGGAAGTTAATAATATTTGTGTATTATTACATACAAGTTATATTTTATCACCAAATCATGTATATTTTATAAATGTTGCATCAATCATATCTGAAAAAATGGGTTGCTATATTATTCATATGTCAGCTTCAGTAATTATCTTCAAAACTATGGTAGCCTAAAAAATCACCAGTTAATCATAACAAAATATTTATTTTTATGTTCCATTTAGCTAATAAAATACTCATTACTCTAACACAAGTATTCCCCTCAACTATAAATAAATAATTTTAAATAAATATATGTTTTGTTATAAATAATTTCAAAGGTATATTAATAAATTAAAAAGATTAATTTAAATTCATTTCAAATTTACTATAAATATTTTCTAAATTTATAAAATATGGTTATTTCTTATGAATTATTGGATTAAAAGGGAATTTAATCGTGAATTTTATTGGATAATGTATTAGAATATTTCTCACACGACGTCCCAAACTTCTCATTTTTAATATTCTAGGTGAAATCCACATACTAAAGTTATGTTAATTTTATGAAGGAATTATTGGTAGAAAATTTCAGTTATTATACCCTTGTAAGTGTGATTCTTCTTCTATGGATCTCAACTACCTAATTAACTATTGTCAAAAAATCTATTTAATCCCTTTTTTAACATCAATATTTATTTCAACGTAACTTCCAAAATATTTATCACACCCAACTCATGGAATCAAAAAAATGAATTTTATCATTACCATCTAAAATGATGATTTCAATTGTATTGGTTCTATCCAAATATCTTATCATAATAGAGACACATAACAGTATCAATCATGAAGGTTTTAAATTATTTAATATTTAGGCCATTGTGGTAGGTTAATATGTAACAATCAAAGAAATAAAGAGTTATGTTTAATGTTTTTATTAAATTAGATAATTTAAAATGCGTGACTCTAAAAAAATGTTTCTCAATAATTCCACATCATGTGATTATTCAATACCAGTATTTCCATTAACATAGAAGTTAATAAATCAAGAAAATATATTTAATTATTTATACGATTCTCTCTAATTTTTTATTTTTATAACAATATATATATATATATATATATTCTCCATCTTTATTTTTTCTATATAGAAACAAGGAAAAAAATATTAAAACAAGTTTTGTTAAATATCCTAAAAAATAAATAATGGAAACCACAAAAATAATTCCAATATTAAAATTATCTTCCCATAAACTTATAGAAAAATACCTCCTATCAAACTATATTATAATGTAATCAATCAATGTGACCAAAATTCGGGTGTTTAGGGCTTTTATGTCATAATGTGGCTCCTAAACACACCATTGTTGCATTCTAGGGTATTTTAATGGGACGTAAGAAAAAATATGAATCAAGAGAGGGTGATAAATCAAAAGGAATATCAAAAATGATGCCTCAATCAATTTGAAGACATAAGATAATGTATAAATTTATTTTAAGAATGAAAAAATAGAATGTTATATATTTTATGAAATTTCTCAATATTATCTAGAAAAAATATGAATTTTTGAATTTTACATAAATGCTTATGAATTTCTTGAGGATGTGAGTTCGACGTTATAAAAACATGTGTACTAATGGTTCATATTTAATTAATGTTAATTAGATGTTCGAATAATAATTTTATTATTTCCAAATGTATTAATAATCCTTTGAATCAATAGACTCTTAAGTAAATATGTTTTTCAAAAATTACCTGATTTTCAAAATTCCGTAACAATTTAGTTTATCTAAACAAGTCTAAAAAACATTTTAAAAATTGTAATACTATTATAGGATTGGAACCATGGCCTTAAAATTCTCTATTTAATACACTAATTAATAATTTAGAAATCATTATTTCAATGATTACATAGAATAGTAATAGTTCATAAAAATGACGAGGCATAGGTGTACAACCTCATGGTTATATTTAATGGACAACCATCAGTTAATCATAGATGTTATTAGTGTTGTATTCAATGATAAAGAACATACAATGATAAAAGTATATTTGGGAATATTAATTAAAAAATTAAATATAGTAGGAATGGAGTTCTTGGTTTTGATCCCCTTGTGGGTATAATGCTATTACTTCCCCAAGTTACTCAATTCTATATAGCACTCAAAAAATTCATCAGAATCAAATTAGGTTTGAAATTCATGGTGTCAGTGGAAAACAATACCTATATTATTTATTATCCATTTATACCACCTCTTATGTGGAATCTTCATTGTGTATCTATAAATATGGGACTAAAGTAGTTATTTTAACAATGTTTAATATGTGAATAGTTTTTGTAGTATTAAAATTAGTTATGTTTATATTAATTTACCCCATAAATATATTAAATTTTAAAAAAAAAATCACTTTGAGTGGATTTAAGAAAGTACACTTCAATTAGGGAATGAATAATGGTGTCTAATGGTGGAAGAATCTGCATTAAATGGTTAATGGATTTTATTTTAGTTCCTATTTGATAATCTAATATTTATTGATTTGAAATATAGTATCATCATCCTCAGATAAACAAATTTATAAATGTCATAGATCATCTATTTTATCTTCATAATTGGTAATTTATTCTCTAAAATAATATAATTTATCTTATACGTAAAAATACTGATGTTATAAATCTATAGAGTCAATATAGGGAGAATTCCTTGTCAAATAAATTTTAGAAAATAAAAAAAATAGAATAAATAGTTATAAGACCACCCTATTTTTTTATATTTTAATCACATGTTTCTACAACGAATCAATATCCATGAGTTATGGATTATTTTGTATTTCATTTTCATCAAGCATAGATTTAACATATTTATTATGTTATTTCAATAAACCTGGAAAATGTAGTGTCTAATTTGGCTTCTCTACAAGAATTGAAATTTTGGGAAGTATGTTGATTGGTGGGAAAATTTTAATTCCGCCACATAATGGTACTATTGTTCACTTAATTTTCTTATATTATATATATAATCTTTGAATAACACCCCCTAATCCTATTTCTTTGAACTCCCTTTATTTGTGGGGAACCAGTGATACACTATATGTGAAATCATAGGGTGAGTTCAAAACATAATCTATTTCATTATATTATTCTTATAAGAAAAAAATATACTTATAAAATTTTTTAATAAATAATATTATATGGTTTGACATCCTATTGATGTTTTATAATTAATAAAGTGTATATCATATGGATCCTATCAAAATTTATTTCTAAACTACTTGTATAGCCTTGTGGATTTACTAGGGCCAAGCCATGAAGATCCTAGATGATAAATCACTATAAAATACCCTTATTTATGTTTAATGTTTTTTAATGTACTTAAATGTGAAATAAATACATGGGGTATTGGATGTATGTGTTGTAATTTAGGTAGGAAAATAAAAATGAAAATGAACACTAGAGATAGATCATGAAGAAAGATAATACTCCAGTGATTATTTATTATGGGTTCCTTCAACACCACACTCTCATCCCAAACAATGAAAATTGTTACCCATATAAATAATCATCTTCCATTTCACATGGATAATGTGACTACATGATTCACTGATGAAACTCTTGAGTGAATGTCAAATCCCTGAAATATATAAGAAGCAAATGCAACAATCATCAAATGAGCAATCACGCCACCAGTATCCTTTGAGACCACTCACCCCATTGATCATGAAACTACCTTACTTACTCTAATGGCCATGAATATTGAATTATGTAAGGTAAAAAATATATCTAGTAGATTAATAAACCATAAAGAAATAGATTACCCCTCATGAAACTACCATCCCAACACTTTTAAATCATCAGTTTATAAATTTGATACAGAACTGATAATTTGAGGACTAATGATTTCAATATAAATTATCCCAATGAATGACATGTTCTATATATCTATTATAATGGAAACTAATATCAGTTGAAAATAAAATAGAGGAGGATAAAACATAAAAAATTACACATAGAGGATGTTATACTTAATAAAATTCTAAATTAAAATATTTGAAGTCCCTAACTAAATCAATTACATATAAAAATGTTAAGGTTATGATTCCCCATAGTTATAATATCTTCACAATTTTATAAATATTCTCCTCTATATGTATCTTCTTCAAAAATCATCAAGTAGTGTAAACCATTTCCACTGATCAATATATTCCAGTCATCATGATTATTACTATATATCATTCTGAATTTACTTCTTCAGTTGTTTTTAATAGAATCAAACTACCTGAGTTCCTATCAAAATAATTCTTTATAAAACATCAAGAATAATTGATAGATTATGTTCTTATCTATTGTATAATGCATTTTGAAATATTTTTTATTGACTTTGGTAGCTAGGGAAAAGTTAATTTTACAGGGTTATCCGTTATTTCATCAAAATAATAGTGTATTATTCATCTTTGGGAATCATCCCTTAAATATACCTTATGACTATGTTGTATAATTAATCATTGTATAAAACCTCTATCATAAGATTCTTGTGGATTTTATAAAAAATATCATATAAAGAGAACGAATTAACTGTAAGTAGTATCTATTTTCATTATATATTCTTATGTAGCATTAATATTTGTTTATGTATTCTTGAAAATCCCTCCCAAGAACTAGTTTAATTTGAGACATTGGTTATATGAGGAAATTTTGTATTATGAATTTACATGTTAATGTGAAAATGACTTCATAATCTCTAATTTATTCTAACATTTATATTTATATAACAGAATAACTCTAATGTAAGTCTATTTATCTCTAATAAATAAAAAAGTCATTGTTTCCTTGTGGTTATTGTAATTCCCCAACACCATAATCCAAAATAAGGTGCGGTATTTTAATTCATTGGCATGATTACAAGTAATCATGTCCTTATCGACTGATGGTCTTAGATGTCTTAAAATATTTATTTTATACAAGAACATTATATTACAATTTTGATCATAAAATACAACATAGATAATACATTAATAACACCATTATTCTAATCGATTAATCTTAAAAATCAGTCATAATACACTTCTTGGTATCATTGGAAAATAAAAAAGAAGAAAGGGGTGAGCTCTGAGGCTCAGTAAATGTAAATAATTTAGTAGAGGCTATAAACATTTAAGTAATGATGTTTAATAAAAACATCAGTCACTTTTAAATAAACAAATGTTCATAATATGGAAAAAATAAATCAAACATTACCATATAAAAATGCACATGGCTATTTTAAAGGTCCAACAATCACATGTAATAACTAATTTCATAATTAGAAAATGCATAATGATTGATAAAACAACTACTACGTCAAGGCCTTGATCCAAGATGATTCGCAAATATTATATCAAGGCCTTCTACCGAGACACTAGTATATCACATATGACATATTGATGCATAAAGGGGCTATGGAGGTCCCAACTAGTGAGTTACTAAGTCCAACTCATTCTTCATATGAAAATGGTGAATCATAACATAATCATTCATATTTAAACTAGTATAAGAAATGTCACTACATTAACCCTAAATCACGATTGATATGAAAATAGCACATAGATAATCAAAACAATCATAAATCATTCAATAAAATATGGAAGATTTTATTAAAATAAATCAACCGCTATCAAAAATAATATCAATCATGGATGTTGACTTAGATGTAAATAATCAATAAAACACTTTGAGAGAAACATCGAATTTTCATGAATTCATTTATAAGTTTCAAAATTTATAAAGAAAGTAATTTAAAAGATGTTTTTAGAATATAAGTGTACCATTACACTTTTAAAATTTTGGTATGAATTAAAATTTTATAACAATGATTTCCATATAAATAAAAACTCAAAATCATTTAGAAAAAATGGACATTAAATAAAATATTTATAAAAATAAATCTTTAAAACATTTAAAATGATGATCTAATAAAGATTCCCTTCCATAAAACCTTAAAATTTTCTTTATTATTTTTTTTATGAAACACGGAAATGGATAATAAATATTTCCCTATAAATAATTACACATGAATAATCTTAGATAATAATGAGATTGATGAATTAACCCTTACCTTATATCTAATACTATCCTTATGTGTTCGAAACTCCTCTTCTTCAGGTGATTCCTTTTGATTTGAAAATACGAATCCTTAACAATGATTTATTGCAAAATGTTAGCCTCTATAATTATTTGGGTGATGTTGGTAGGAAAGTTGGGCTAGTTTTGGGTGAGCCAAAGGGATTTGGAGGCGTGAATTAAAGAGAATTGGAGGTGCCCTTTTATAAGAGAGGTGACCGCCACATTAGAAAAATATGAAATAATAATTTATAATAAAATTATAATCAAAATATAATAGCTCAAAATTGATATAATTATAGGATATTAGGATTAGTGTTTTAAATCCTCTCAACCAATAGGTTTTAGACATGTTTATGTCAAAAAAGAAACCTTATCTTTTAGATTAACCCTTTGTAAAATAAGTTAACTCTTACCATGTCTTCATGTATTATTATACTACATGTTTATTATCATTACTATGAAATTTCTAGAGAGATTAAAGTGGAATAATTATATAATTTCTATCACTATGATTGTTATTTGGGTGAACTATAAAATTTTCGGTGTTATATATCATATAATAAAATAGTATTTGTTTTCAAAACTCATTTATGTTCATTTTGACACAATTTACTAATTGATTTTTTGTTAAATTCATAATAACATGAATCCTTCAAAATAAAGTAATTAAATAATACCCCATTTGTTAATGGAATCCATAAAATTTGTGGAAGGAATCAAAACATTCCAAATATATTAATTTTAATATTTATAATATCATTTATTATATTATTTAATTACAAAGGAATATACAGCGTCATTGTTGGGTCCTAAATGTATTTATTTATTTAATGTCTAGAAATTAAAAAAATTATCCAATATGTAGGAAATATTTTTGGAATTCTAATTAATATCTATAATAAAATATATTCTTCATATAAGCCTATATTAAAATTGTTTTAGTAAAAGATATATGTTTATGTTATATTTATCTTTACTTTAAATTAATGTTTGAAAAATGCCATTGCCACACCCATGTGTTCCCATGGGGTCCTCAAATGTCCCTATGGATGCCCATGGTTATAAATATCGATTAAAATAGGATTATGACAAGTTTTAGTGTTGTTTTATAATATTATAATAATATTGTTCACCCTTACTTACCCAATTTACCCTTTAACAATAGTTAATAAAAATAAATACTAAAGTTACTATTCATAATGTCCAAGTATAAAAGTTAACTGTTTAAGAAATATGGACCTTCTTATTCAAAATATAGAATCCATTTTTCCAAATTTAAAACACAAAAGTTCTAGAAATTAATTTAAGTTTAATTCTCGTTGTCAAAACAAAATGAAAAGTTTTTATGATGTAAAAACCATCCATAGATTGAGATAAGTTTATGTGAAATTTAAATGTTAAAATTCATCCAATGATATAATTTATATTAAAAGATTAAAATATAATCTAATTATACATTAAAACCAATCAAATGTATAAATTAACACTATAAATTATTTCTATTAAAAAAGTTATTTTCATTTAAAATGTAGTAATTTTCATTATTTATTAAAATATAAAAGTTATCAAAAAAGTAAAAAAAATTCCAAACTAAATTTTTATGCCCCTATTTTGAAGAAGTATATAATTATTCCCCATTTAATATATATAAACGTTTCAAATATTGGATTAAAAATCGTTCTACATTGAATGTCTGAAAAAATGCATTTAAAAATTACTTTTTTTATCAGAAAAATAAAATGTTTCCTTATATTATGTCTAAGAAACTAAAATTATTAATTATAAAAATATATGGGATATAAAATAAAAAATTTGGTTAATACTATTAATAAAATATTTTTAAACCGCTCGTTTGATAGGTCATGATGTGCTCGTACTCAGTGCTGTGTACATCACTTGTTATTGAATTATTTTAAAAGGATGCATACTATGAAATCTGGGTCTGTTAAATTATCCAATAATTCTATAAATTTCATCCTCACAATTTAATCTTTGGATTTAAAACTAGTTGTTTTTCATTTCAAAATATCTTAGTTGAAATCCCACAACGAAATATGGATTAATGATTCCTCAATTTTAAAATAAAGAAAGGATTGTTTGAAGGTCACTAGAAATAAAACATACTGGAGTTCCATGTAAGAAAACCTGGATATGGAAGAGAAAAAATCCATAATTATTTGATAGATAGAGAATACTATTATGAGAATGTTAACAACCAGAAAGCAATAAATGATTGATGATCTAAGGGGCCATTAAATTCACTGTAAAATAAGTTACTAGGGAAATTATTTTTGGTTTTATGATCCATTTCCAAGTGTTGTAGAATTAATTTAATTCATAGAATAAGAACACAAGGATGAACAACTAATTTACATGAAGTGTTTCATCCTTTATTGTATTTCTACTACAAACTCATCTTTCTCTTCAAAAACTAATACTAAAAAATATTATATTTATCTCAATCGTATAGGGTTCCAAATAAAATCATATATTTTTTATATAAAGAAAACTATTTTATAATAACTAGGGAATTTTAGTAGGCTTTTGGTTAGAGATAAAGAATATTCACATTTCAGTTGTGGGTTTGATTCATATAGCTTTGTCCAACGCGACAGGATTCCCCCTGACCTACAGGTTGTCCTTTTTCTAAAATAATAGTATTATAAAATTAAAAAAAGAATATTTAGAAAGGTTTTAACCTTAAAAAATACTCTCCAAAGTTAAAAATAATCTATTCCATCTTTTAGAGTAATCCAAAATACATCTTTCCAATCTCTATCTAAATGATCTAAAAATTTCCAAATTCAATTGAAACATCAGATTCCCCAAACAAAGTAACGTATCTCTTATTATCACATAATGAATATGTGATTACCTTCATAATATTATAACATTGATTAAAACAAAAATTACTGCAATATAATCCTTATATATATATCACATTCTTCTTATAATTAAAATATAATTCTTGAATCCAAAAACACAAATACATTAATTATTCCACTTTGACTGTAGTAATAACATAAGAATGACCTTTATCCATATAATTTTTCTGAGCTACATTTCAGTGATGCTTTGGACAATAATTTTCATAATTCCCCATCATTGTAGTTATAACTTTTCACAACTTCATTATTTCCCTTATAATGATGATCTTGGTGACATTTTTTACCACATTTGTAATAAATTCCCATTTCTTTTAGGCATACACTAGGGTGTTTCTTCCCACAATTATAACTGAAGTGAAAATCCTTCTATCCCTTTTCCCCCTTATTTATCACTTTCTCCAACATTATATTCTTATTATCAATTAATTTAATGACATAACACATAGATAATTATTTTTCTATCTTGATAGTACAAGAGACTATATCTTTATTAAATGAGAATGATTGTGAGACCAATGACCATCAGAGGATAGGTTTTAACCCATCGAAGAATCAATAAATATTACGTCTTGAGGTACATATGCAGTATTTATCATTCCTTGATAACCATGTGAGGTTAGCCTCATGCATTACATCATTTTAATACCCCTTTTTTCCTTAGGCTGATAAATTGAATTTAAATATTAGCTCGTTGTCCATGAGGATAGAATCTCTCTTGAGGATGTTATTTATGATCCCTCTATTCCATATTTACCACTTCTTCATCCTCCTTTGTATTTTGAATTAATGAACAACATTGATCCGCATATATTGATAGGTGATAAACTGCCATGACAACATTTTCCATTCTGTTATTACCAAAAGCAATACATATTTTCTCTAAGGAACTTATCCACTATTCATTAATAAAATGATGTGTAGTTATATTGGATTTTGGAGTTTGTTGTCTCATGAAGCTATCTAACTTTTATCATTTGCATTGTGGATCAAGATGATCCATATGAGTATGTTTATTATTCAAAACATGAGTTAGTTATCCCAATGTGGTTATAATCTATTCTGTACAATTTTTGTCCCCAAATCCACTATCATTATCTCACATAAGCGTAAATACCTACATGGATTATATGTGTTAATAAGATTTCCATTTATTATTGTAGGATCTATTTCTAAAAATGGCATACAATTTATATGGTTATGAATCATAATGCCTTATTAAAAACTAGTCAAATACTTAACATAAATTAAAAACTTTATACATATTTAATCCATAATAATAAATATGGTCCATTTGAGGATATATTTTCTCATAAATAATTAATAATTAGTTGTAATGAAAATATGAATTACACTAATCAGATCCCTTAGGAGTGTCAAACCAGGTGCATGGTAAGTCATGTTGTTATTTACAATGTTAACCTCAAGTCATGCCCAGAACACCTCATTAGAGTTTTGACCCCATGGTACATCTATTATAGAACCACTTCCATATGCAGTATCATGATAGGGTTGTACATCTTGGAATATCCATGTATCTACTGTACCAAAAATCTAAGGGGTTATTGTATACTTGTCCTCGGAGTCTATATTAGGGTTATGATCCCAAATCAATGTTTTCTAAATTTATTTCCTAGGATGTTGCTATAATTACAATGATACCAACTGTAATTATCTAACCCCAGAATCCCAAAGGCAGTGCATTATTTTAATACATTTCCATGATTAAAAGGAATAAACACCCGAATGATAGATCTGTTTAGAAGTTTTTGAGGATAGATTATATACATGAACTTCACATTGAAATATCTAACATAAAATAACACATATATAATCTATATATAACTCCATAATTCCCTTATATGAACCCTGAATATCAATCATAATAAAATTCTGGTCATCATGGGAAAACAAAACATAGAAAGGGTTGAGCTCAGATACTCAGTAAGGGAAAGTAATTCAGTTGAAAATATAAACTTTCAATGAATTATGTAAAATATAAACAACAACCTTTTTAAACATAAACCTTAAATTAATATGGAAAAATATATCAAAATATTAAAATATAAACATGAACATGGATATTATAGTAGTCTAATAATCACCTATAACAACTAATTTCATAATGAGGTAATATATAATGTCGGATATAATAACTACTACATGAAGGCCTTATGCTAAAACCATTCAAAAGAATATTCTTTCAAGGACTTGTTCCAAGACACTAGTTTGTCTCATGATTACTACAGATGAATCAAGGGGCTATATATGGCCATGTCCATCACTTACTAATTCCAATTCGTTCCTCATATGAAAAGGGTGAAAATTACATAATCATTGATTTTAAAACTAGAAAAAGAAATGTCAATACATTAACCATAAACCACGAATGATATAAAAATATTACATCCAAAGTAAAACATGTAATAAACCATTAAATACAATTTTAATGATTTTATTACAATAAATCAACCTCAATAAAAAATAATATCCAATAATGTATTTTGACTGAGATGAACATAATTGATACAACACTTTGAGAGAAATATCCCATTTTCTTGAAATCATTTAAATGTTGAATTTTTTTAAAGGATGTCATTTAAAAGATATTTTTGAATCAAAGTGTCACATTCCACTTTGAATATATTTAAAGGAATTAAAAAGTTGAAATAATTATTTCCATATAAATGAATACCTAAAATAATTTTGAGAAAAAGGACATAAAATTAAAAAATATTTTGAAAAATAAATGCTTAAAACATTTAAAATGATGATGAAGTTAAATATTACCTTCCATAAAATAAAAAAACATTACCTTTGAAAATATTTTTACAAATAATTGACATAGATGATAAATTCATCCAAGTAAATACTTACACATAAACTATCTCAGATAAAAATGAGATTGATGAAAAAACACTTAACTTAGACCTGATACTCGTTGTACGTGTCTGAAACTAATCTCCTTGGGGTGGTTCCTTTTGATTTGTAGGAAAAGACTTTGTATGTATGATTTATGCCCTTTTTGTTTCCTATAATATGATTTCAGGGAAGTTGGGAGGAGATTTGGTTTGGGGTTGGCTGAGCCAAATGGCTTTGGAGGTGTAAATTAAAGAGAAAGTGAGGAGCCCTTTTATAAGAGAGGTGAGAGAACATTAGGAAAAGAATGAAATATTAATATATTATATAATGATTTTCTGATTCAAATAGCTGAAAATTTATTTATTTAGAGGCTAAGATGAGGATTGGTCAAAATCCTCTCATCTAGTAGTTTTTAGACTTGTTTAGGTCATAAAATTAATCTTATGTTTTTTGTTTAATCCATTGTAAAATAATTTAACTATTACCATGTCCTCTTGTATTTTTATACCACATGGTTAATATATTTACTATAAAATCCCATGAAAACACCATGTGGATAATTTATAATATTTTTATTCTAATATATAGATTTTCAGGATTTTTATATCATTTAATAATATAGTATTTATTTTCAAAACTCTTTTATGTCAATTGTGACAATATATAGTAATTGATTCATTTAATATAATAATAAATTGATTGCATTTAAAAATAGAAATTAACTCATAAATAATATTTCAATGTCATCTAATAAATTCATGTATGACATCAAAACTTTCATATAATATTTATTCTAATATTTATAATATCATTTATTTGATTCGTTCATTAATAAAGAAAATATTGTATCATTATTGTTTCATAAATAATTATTATTATTTAATATATAAAAATTAAAAATAAAATCCCATGATGGAGGAATTTTTTTTATATTTCTAATCAATATTTATAGTCAAATAGATCTTTTATATTACCCTAAATTGAAATTGTTTTAATGAAATCTACTTTTTAGGTTATATTTATCTTTACATTGAATTAATTTATATAACATGTCATTATCACACCCAAGTGGCCCCAAGGGGTCCTAAAAATTGACCTAATGATTCATATGGTCAGAATTATCTCATCCAATTGGATTAAGACATATGTTATGGTTGTTTTATACTATTATAATATTATTTTTACCCTTAATTTCTTGATTTTCTCTTTAACAATGGTAAAGAAAAATAAATACAGACGTTACTATTTATAATTTCACAAAATAAAAGGTACCTAAATATATAATTTGTAACATCTGATTCTAAATATGGAATACATTATTTATAAATTCAAAAAACAGATGTTGTAGTAATTAATTTAAAATTAATTGTTGTGGTCAAATCCAAAAGGCGGGGTTTAAGAAGTAAAAAACTATAAAAAGATTTACAAGTGTTTATTGAAATTTAAATGTTAAATTTTATGAAATTATGTAAATTATATTAAATTATCAAAATATAATATAATTATACATTAAAACAACTCAAATTTATTATTTAACATGATAATCTATTTTAATTAAAACTGTTGTTCTCAATCAAAATTAAGTATTTCTTAGTATTAATCCAAATATGAATGTTTTCTGATAAATACAAAATATTTATCCAAAACAATTTTTAATGTCTCTATTATAAATTAGAATATAATTTCATCAAGTTTAATATATTAAAATTTCAAATATTTTATTTAAAAATGGTTTTCCTTTAAAAGGCAAAGAGCATTTTTTAGAAAAATAAATCTTTTATCTGAAAAATTGATATCATCTATATATTAGGTCTAAGAAAAAAATTTGAATGTTAAAATTATAATGGATATAAATTTATAAATTTGGTTATTAGTAATCATTACAAATTTTTAAAGAGCTCGTTTGATAAGTTGTGGTGCTCTTGAACTCAGTGTTGCGTACATTGCATGCTATTTAAATATTTAAAAAAGAAGCGTACCATGGAAGCTTGGGGTGTTACAATTATTCATATGAGAAGTTAATTTTTTATCCTTTAACCATACATGATGTCAAAATATCACATTTAATCTTATTTCATCTGGTATGTTAAGAAATATTCCTACATATATTAAAGAGAATTTTCCCCCCACAGAAGTCTGTTTGTACTGTAAAAAGTTTTAAGAACCTTAACTAGACACTATAATTAATGTACTAATTAGGTACCACATGTTAAAATTAACTTATTCAATTAAAATGATAAATTTATATCCATTTAATTTTTTTTCCAAAATCACTAAAATTTGACTAATTTTTAGTAATTATAAGATTGCGGGGGGGGGGGGGGGTTAATCATGATTTTCTATGATTTATTTATCAAAATATGGATCACAAAATCCATGCCACCTCATAAGATATATCTCGAATCCAATAACAATAAAACTCACCCTTCCAATTTTTCCAATACCAACTCCTTTTAGTATTCCACACCCTAGAAACACCTTTATCCCTATAAAAACCATTATAACGTTTTTGTAAGGAAGGTATCGAACACCTTCATAACTATCAATAATTATTTATATGAACCATTGATGCATATGAATCATTGGTATTTGTGATTTTCTTTTCTCTAAATTCTTATACATAAAAATTGGTATAAAATTATTTAAATACATCTAATCATATATTTATATTATATATATATATGATCATATAGAAATATATATGTATATATATATAATTAATTAAGTATATACAATTTCTATATATTATTATAACATTTATAAATAAATACAAAGAGAGACACATCAATGGATATAACGGTATTTTTATATAATTTTACATTTTTATATACATTTATATACTATATTGTTATAAATATGTTCACATAATATATTTACACATATATACATATGATTATTGTATTTAAATATATATAATCTATTTTTTATAGAATAATTAAATTCAATATTACATGTATATTTTATATATATAATGGTTTTTATAATTTATATTTATTTTTAAATAAATTTATAAATTTTTTTTAATATAAGAAGAAAGAGGTTATTATTATGATATCTTTATACAGGGGGATGAATTTGTCTCTTGATCAACCATAATCTTTTTTCATTGAACTTGTGACTTTAATGAATTAATTAATAAAAATGAAATTTCATTCATTATAAAGGTTCATATTAAATTTATAAACTATTATGTCTATTTTTGTTGATGTGTTATGTTATTTGGATTTAATTTTTCAGTTATCATTCTTTTTAGTGATTCATAGAGGTCATCTGATTATCGAGGCAATTGAGAAATAATTTTAGTTTAACCAAATTTGAGTCTTGACGGTGTTGATTGGGTTTATGAATAATAATATAATAAATATTCTATTATAAATATTCTATTTGATTAATATAATTAATTTTCATGATTCTATAGTAGGGATTAATTGAATATTTAGTGCTCAATATTTTATATTTCAAAATTATATATGCTCATTTTTTACTTACGTGAGTAACCAATTATGAAATATTTGGCTTAGATTATTTCTTACCAAATATTTTATTTTAACTAAAGGATCATATTAATATATAATGTTTAATGGGGTGTCTATTTATACATGATTTAATTTAAATGAGCTTCTCAATGAAGTTAGTATAGTTGGTGTGTTTAAATATTGACATCTGAAAGTATTTTACTTAAAACACTTGTTTTAAAAATGATCATTTATGATTTTTCTATTTTTTCATGATAATGGAACCCCCTTTTATTTGTTATCAGCAAAATAAGAGGGAATTAATCCTTTAATTTTTGTATTTTAATATTATCATTAATAGTGAAATATATGAAGCATGATTCGAATAATGAATGCGATGAAGGATGAGTGTCTAGAAAACCACAAGGAAACGTGAATATTTTTTCAAAGGGATAGGATGTATATTATAACATATAATAAAATATAAGGTAGATTGCTGACATTTTTTTGAGCATTTAATCAATATAATGAGAGAAAAAATTTATTTAATTGGAATTATATTAAAGAAAAAACAACTCTACCATAGATCATTCAAAAGGGTCTTAGGAAATGCATTTACACACACCCCAAACATAATTAGAATGAATATATAAATTTAAGTAAAAATAATTTCATATTCTACATTTCATAATTTATATACATTTTAAAAAAAAATTGTAATATAAATAATTTATACCCCCATAATTAATATTTTATTATATATTAATTACGACACATGTAATTAATACATCCAATGGTGAAATCATTTCCAATTTATAAATTGATAAATAATTAATGAGGTAGCAAAAAAACATCAATTATTCCCCATTAGATATAATCCAAAGATACATATTTGATTGTCTAAATTCAAATAAATGAGTTCTATTATCAAAATATCTAATAGATTTTCCATCACATTGATTAATACATGTTTTATATGTTGTTAATCCATCTACAAAGAAACATAGTGATAAAAAAAATCAATGGGATTTATTAAAAAATAGTTTATTAAATTTTCACTCAAGTCCAAATAACATTGATTATCATAATACAGATTGTTCTTTTTGGATTGAATTGTTGATATGGTAGAAAATAATTTAAAAAAAATTAAATACAGGATACTATAATATAAATTTACTTTTCATTGGTCATGGATAATAATACACATTAAAAATAATGATTGTTGGGACACGCATCCTACTCTAAATGTATGAATTTATCTAAATATTGATTTCAAACTCTTAATATATCTTTCAACATTAACATCAATATATCCATCGAAGAGTGATTTAGTTACCTTTTATCACAAAAATATATTCTGATAAACCTTTAAAATATATCATGATCAAGTTAAATTACATTATACATTTTGTTTTATAGGATTGAGTTCAATTGACTCACATTACCCATATTATAGACCTTTTTGGCTATATACATATAACAAACATACAATAACTGATCTATGTGACATCATCTATATAACCTCTATCTATTCCATGGATGAGGAGAAATAACTCATTCAAAAATTCATATGATTAGGAAGAGGAATAATACTTTTTCAATAAACCCCACATTGAATAACTTGAGTACACGTTAAACATACTACTCTTGAGATAGACCTAAAGTGTAATTATTTATATCATTGATAATTTTAATCCACTAAATATATTCGGATATTATTTGGTATTTCATATGAAAAATCTTTTAAAACCCCATCATATATTGAAATATCTTAACCGTATTATTTTTAATGATTAACATGTCATTAAAAAAGTAATATATAAGCGAAATCCTAAAATTATTTAAAGTAAAACCACTAATCTTCCCATGGGCATTTTTTTCCGTCACCAACTATGAGGGAGTAAAAAATCTTATGACATGATTTGAGTGGATTTTAAACCCGTATAATATTTTTTAAATTTTAACATGTGGTTTTAGTATCATGAATCCTAAAAAATAAATGATCATTTTGTGGATAAAATGTGTTAGTTTTCATTATAAAGTTTTTATCATTACATCTATATACTTATGTTTCATGTACATAATGTCCAAAAAAAGAACTATAACTAACTTATTATCTTCACTAGAGAGAAAATCTCATTGATTTAATCATATTTCTTATATAATAGTCCACTAAACACCAATCACCCTATAATGTTGACTTTATTTCTAGTTCTACATGAGTTCCACCTGTGATCCTTTTTTTGTTAAATCATTTATTTCTTTGGGTAGATTGGAAAAATAATACATTAAAGTCTTAAGAAATGAAACTACCTAATTATCTGTTTCATGGAACCAATAGAGATTGCTTGGATTATATATTATTCATGATATCCTTCTTACTCACCCATATTATTGGATAAAAATAATCTAATTTCAATTATTTTTAATGGAGTTGTTCCACATGATAATTTTTAAACAAGTGTAATAATTTTTGGATATATACCATCTCTTTGATCCAATAAGAGCTCTAAAACCTTTTTTAAAGAGGAATGTCTATACCCTTTCGCAGCATCAACCCTCATTAAATCCATTATTATATTTATAATGATTCATTATGAATTTCCAATTAAATTTAAACTGATTATGAAAATAAAAAAAATTTAAATATTCATTATATATTTATTTAAAATATTTATTTGTATATTAACCTTTTTTTTATTTATTACATTGTTAATATATTTGGTTTATTTGAAATTAAATTTTAATTTTTTAAATTTTTTTAATATAATATAAATTTATATTATGACCCTAATACAAAATTATAGCATAATTTATTATGATTTTAATTTATTTTTAGTGATGAGTGTCAGAGCCAATGATTATGGGATAATATAATTCCAAAAGGATATAAATTAAAGTATTTTTAAATCATACAACATAGTGGATTTGAAACTACATGATTGAAACTCAATGGATAAAGAAGTTTTGTCAAACCTATTGACAAGTTCATTTTTAGTCCAGACATTAACATAATGACATTATGTGAGATTAAAAAAATATTCAAAAGAATAAAATTTTATCTATGATGGAAATCAATAACTCTTATTGAATAAAATTCTTATGAGTTGAATGGATATAAGAGAGTAGTGGACAATTATAATGAAAAATTCATAAGAATAAAATATCACATGTTTCATAAAATCTTCATTTCCAATAGATGTGTATAAATAACTTTTACCATCTCATGATACAGATGAGAAATACAAAAGGGAATCCAAATATACCCCATGTTCCTCAATTATGTGGTTATTTGTAGCTGTGAATGGGGTTTTCACTGGGGATATTGTCATGGTTTATGAAATTTATATGTCTATTCCAATGAAATGAACCACATTACATGACATCATTATGTAATTAAAAAATGTGATACCCTTTTTTCTAAGATATTTTTTACCATCCATGATGTATATGTCATTTTATAAACTACGAAATAATCATTAAGGATACAATATACCAAAGATATTACAGGCTATGACAAATTATATTCAATTTGAAATGATGTCATATCTATTTGAAAGACATAATGAAATTCAAATCACACATGTTGGAAGGATGATAACGATTGAAGTGATATACCCAAAAGTTGATTCATATTTTATGAATGATGCATATCACCTATGATGATTGGGTCACTACATATAACTATTTAAAATTACATCCATTGATATAGATTCAGGCTCAATTATCACATATGTAATCTTCAGGTACACACTTCTATATATCCATGCTTTTATAAAAATCATTACACAATGGAAACCTGTGTTTTGAATTCATTATGAGGGTCTAAAGAACCCATCATGAAGAAAAATAAATTACCACTAACCATATAATCATTCCACGTCTATATAATGAAGGGACCTTAACCCTTGATCACATATTTATTTCTTACGCCAACCCATATTAGGGAATACATGAAATGAATTCCTACATTCATTATATTTAGGAAAAGCACAAAATAATTATTGTGGGGTGATCTATGTGATAAAAAAATTGAGAAAGTACGTTTCCAAAGAATTACATGTGTATGAATCCATGACCATGTTACTTTTAATATAGAGCTATCTGGAAAAATAAGAAGAGAACCTACATTACATACTTATACTATCCCTTCTCTCACTTATATTAGATTATGCTCCTTGACCTAATTCTAACTTTTCATCAATTAAATTTTTATAATATTTGGCATCATTTTAATATAGTTCCCCCTTGTATTATTTATTTATTTTTAGTTTTGTGGGTATCCCCCCTCATTGATGTTACCTAAAAATAGAATTCTCGATGGTGGGATAAGTGATATTCACCCATGGTAGAAGGATGATTTTTAAAATAATTACTCAATATTTTTCTCATATGCACTTTTTTTGGAAGAATACATATTTTTCTAGGGGAGTTGTGTAGGTGATAGTAATTCTTCAACATTTCTCTTCATTATTATCTTTCATTTTCAACAAATCATTAATGTATTCTCCAAATTAGTAAATTTTACAAAACTGACCCATAATATAGGTTTTGAATTGGTGTGATATCACACAAGATATATTAGTGGGTGGTTCCCTCTATTGAGGATCCATTCATTCATTTAACAATGGAAGAAGCATGAATATTGTGTGCATTATGGTATCCATTGAATTATATATTCACACATAAGTTACAAGAGGATGTTTGATTATATGTTGGTAAGTTCCCAATGAGTGAGGGTGAGGTAAATAATTATGTTCTATTGAGATTATTAATAAATGTTTTTCTTAAATATACATAAATTATTTATTAATCCTTTTTTTAAATTTTATTATTTTCAAAATTTAAACTCATTTTTAATATTTGTAGTGCCGTTATTATTTTAAGAAAAACACACATAAGGGGAAAAGGTGAATTAAAATGATATTTAGATGAATTTTATTGATATAAAATAGAGGTATAACACTATGATACATCTTATGATTAATTTGTAACTGAATCATACCCCATGATATGTATCTGTATCAATATTGGAAAAAATTACTCTTGATCCAAAATCTTCATACATTGTATCTTCTATAATTTTAAATGAACTATACTACATTTAATTGTTTTTTCTATTTATTTAATTATCTATTTTTTAACTAATGATAGAAATTTCTTTATTTTTCTACTCACCACTAATAGATATTCAATCATATTTATATATGAAATAAGTGAAATTATCATTGACGATGTATGAGATTCACTTTTTCATAATAATTTAATAACTACCACATTCTCTTCTCAAAGGAGTCTAAGGACCTATTATAATGGAAATAACATGAAAAATCATCAGTGTACACAAATTGGTTTTGGGATATTAATATTATCACAATGAACAGATTGAATATGAAGTTTAAAATCCCTTTTAGCATCATGAAAAATAAAAATAATCAAAAAAATGAATAATAAATACCAATAAGTGAATCAATTTCACATAAATCATAATGAAACAATATGAGATGGGATTATCAAAGTAAATAATGGAAACAATACCCACCACTCTATACACATTAATGGATATTGGAACACAACATGAAGAAGAGTAATAACTAATTACCATGGTCTGTATAGATGATTATATTGGAGATTGGGAAGATGTAATTGGAAACCCATAAACCCCAAACATTAATATAATATTTAGAATCCAATGAAAGTAAAAAATAACTTACAAAATGACCTGTCAAGGGATTATTAATTTCATATAATTTATAATGACATAAATTTTCACCATATTATTTGTCTAAAGACTCCATTTATTTTAATACTCCATAGATATATGAGTCAACCATGTCCATGGAGAGTGAACACGAAAAAGTATAATAAATGATTAATGATAATATGGTGTTAGAGATTAATGAATAATAGTTCCTAATGGTTGGGCATAATGTGATATAACATAATTCTTAATAATTTATGTGGAAAATTCATATATAAATTTATCTATTTTTAAATTAATTCATATAGAAGTCTCCATCAATTCCAAAAAAAATGTATAAAGATTTTGTACCGATGAATCCATCCTATGTTGAATAATAACACTAAGAACCTATATTGAAATATCTACACCTCTTCCTAAAAAATTACATTCACTATAGGAGGGATTTAATAGAAAAGAAAACCCCATTATTTCTTCTCCATCTCCCATATTATTTATCAATGTTTATTAAATTTTAATTGGGAACTTCTCCTAGATTTTTGGGTAATCAACTATTGATGTCGACTCATAGAAATCTTGAAGGGAAACGTGTGGTGTCTTAATTCACACAAACACTATCCACAATCATATTGTATCTGAAAACTACAACGACATGGTTGTCGGTAGTAAAAATATAGACCAATATAGGGAATTAACCGAAACTCTTATATATATATATTTATTTATGTTTCCACTAAATAAATTTAGTATGATCTTTTTTACTTTTCTTTATAGGATTTATAGTTTTGGTTGATAATAGATAAAACATGTATTATTAAAATAATAACCACTTGGTTATGTTATTATTTTATAGTTAAGAAACCACTTCCCTACTACATTGTGAATAAATTGTAGAAATAAATTAGGATGTATAAATTTAGTGTATGTGGGGGGTCTCAATATTTATCTTAAGCATTAATTATTTATTATGATTTTAATTGTTGGTGTGTTTGAAAATAAAAAAGTATACATATAAAATAACAATATTTTGAAAAGATCCACTGCTATTTTTGAGGAATTAACTAGTTTAGAAATAGTTTAATTTAAATTATTTCATATTTTAATTTTTTCTAAATATTAAATGGATTCAAATTGTTTTAGTAAAAAATATATCAACACACAATCAATGAATTGATTTTCCTTTTTTATCCATTTTTAGAGAGGTGGTTTGACCAATATTTATCATACTATTCATTGTAACTAATTTTCATGAAATCCCTGACATATGTATGAATTTATAAAGTCCCTTGATTACTATCCCAATATGTAGGATTCATGTATAATAAGCATGATTATGGGAATATTGTATTGGAAATACCTTACATATCAATTTTCTCCACCCAAAAATTTAAGCCCACATAGGAATTAGGGACCTTGGATGACCTGTTAGGTAAAATACATTACAAAAAAACATTTTCTACCCATCTCATAGTGATTTTCTTAATATATTTGTATTTCAACATATAGTTGAGTGTATGTTTGTTGTATCACATTGGTGGATGATAATTTATTGAGTTCAATTTGAGGATAATTTTTATATAGTAGTGTGTAATATAGTCATAAACTAGATATTCCATTTGAAATCATATTTACTCATTCACTAGAATAACCATTTATATGACAAAAATAATAATATAAACAAATCCGATTAAAACAGAAAGAAATAATATAATTAAAATTTATGTAAGAGAATAAATCTGTCATTACTATTTATTTCATAGATTTTAACTCACCATATGAAAAGGATAAATGTGATTTTTGGTATTTTATATGGGTAAATAAAAGTGAGAAACCTCCATTGTGATACACAAGTTGGAATCATATCAAAAAAATTTATTTAGAGATTATATTCGACATTTATTCATTGTGTTTTATAAATAAATAACATAATAACAACAGAACAACAAAAAAACTATTACATGTATTAATAATTAGTGCACCTTGTTCAAGTGGTATATAACCAAAGGAATTATAAATATAACTAGAGAATAATAGATCTATAGTAATTATGATAACAAAATTTAAAATACTACTTCAATGATGAAGGAAAATTTATTTTGGGGTAGTTAAATATCGGCATGTGTAGTAGTAAAAGGCTAAAATCATGAGTCAGTGAAAGTGCTATACAGATATTATATTTTATTTGTGGAATTATTAATTTAAATTATTCAATTACACACCTCTTAATTGGTGTGTTCATGTGTGATTGTTACAAATGATTATGATGGTAATTTTTTGTTTGTATTCATTATAATTTCCCAGGAGTACAAAGAAATGAGTGTGAGGGAGTGAAAATTTTAAAAAATATTAATTTTAATTTAGTTTTCATTAGATTTTAAATTCTAATATTTCACTATATTTCCAATTTTGAAAATATCATTAACATTTCAAGTAGATTTTTATATTTGTAATTAAATATGAAAATTTATTCATTTTTTATATTTAATTATTATATTGTGATTTAATTTTAAATCATTTTTTCTCAAATTATTGGGATTTATTGTATTTAGGTGATTAGAATTAGGATAAAACGTAATTGAATTTGTGAAATTTTGTAGGATGTTATGTTTATAATGTTATATCATAATATGGGGGGATAAATCCCTCTATGATTGGATAATAATTTTAAAAATGGTGTTCTGAATCCAGTTACAGTTGAATTTTGGGAGCAAATGTTGCATATGAGTAATTATAAATGGAAGTAGCACAACCAAAATCATTATCTACAACTAGGATACCTCTAGACATTAAACTATTTTTCACTATGGTAGATATGTTACTTTCTATGACATTTTTCTGTGGTAACCTATTAATTAAGTTGCTCAATATGGTTTTTAAATTTAAATATCCAAATATGATAACCTATTTTCCTAGTTATTATAGAATGGATTTACAACATATGATCTTTCATTACATAGATTCCTTCCAGAAATAATCCGTGAAACCCATAATTTCATTTACTATGAAATATTGTCATCAATATATCATGATTATATAACTATAGGTATCCAATAAGATATTCTTATCATAGCTAGGGAGAGGATAATATTATTTATAGTGGTATACTAAAAAGTTTAAATTTTACCTACTATAGACCGATGTCACCACATACAATTTTGTTTCTATCAAAGAATACCTTAACTTAATAAATTTCATAGAGACAGAGGTAATGATCATCCTTTTCAATGTTTCATTTATGTTTTACCATATACCCTTAATAATATGACTATTAGTAAATCATGAAATGTATTTATTATTATTCTATATAAAGGCTCATAGGAACCCACATGGATACCATCGAAGGATTTTAGATCATATTTTCATCAAACATAGAACAATTGTATGGGAATTGAAAATTAACTAAACCTTCATTATTTATGCCTTCCTAGCTGAATAAATATTAGAAATCCATATTAACAAGGTTTTTATCCACAAGAAGGAACTAATATGCCATTTTTGGGTGTTCTAGGTGACAAAAAATATGGGAAGATGATTACAAATTCTTTCTACACGCGTGAATCAAATAAATACGAACATTTATTATTGTCACATCTTCTTACATAGTTAGGGAACTCATTCTACCTATTTATTAAATATCATTTCATATTCATATTTAATTTTAATCCTTATCTCTCAGACATATTTTAGATTATTTAAGTCGTTATTATTTTTTTAATGTAATAAAATATTTATTATTTTAATTTTCATGGCTATGTATTTTTTTGTTCCTCCAATGTTTCATTGTTATATAACCTCTTTTTATGATTTTTCGATAAGTGAACCTCATTTAATAGTAAATTATTTAAATTTTCAAACATATGGTCAATCCTTTTCACATCATTCCTTCATAATAAAATTCCAGATGAGTATTTGGACTTGGGTAGTTAATAGTAACTATTCACCGATATTATTTATTATCTTTATTTCATTGTGATAAAAATAAGTCAACCATTCTAGATTAAAAAATTAGGGATTATGAAGAAGCATTATGATAGTTTTGAATATGGTTGGTCTCACACTATTTATACGAATGGGGATTTCATTTGGTCATTGAGTCCTTAATTAAGTTACCAATGGAATAGGTGGGTTTGTGGTTTTTATTTAGGTCTTCATTGATTCATACATTTACAAAAAAATGATAAGGGGTTTCATTCTTGTATGGAGGTATGTGTACATTTAATTTGAGTTTGTTAAACATTTTCATGATAGTGATAATATTTATTGCTATGTTTCATGAGAAATGATTTTTTTTCATTAATTTTTTTGTTTCCATATTTCATTTCTCTTATGTTTTTTAGTTATTTCTATTCATCCTTATATATTTCATATATTTTATTATTTGATTAATTAAATAATTAAATAAAAAAATTGATGAGAAATGAGTGTTTTTGGTACCCGAATCGAAAACCCTTATTAGACCGTAGTCTACACTATGTTTTTACAATTTCATTAACTAGGAATACATGATAGGTCCCTGCATGAACGATACTTGTATAGCTATTAGATAAATAAATAATAAATCAATTAATTATCTTTTATTATTTTTTTTATTATTATAGAGACCCATACATTACATACATTGTTATTACTTAAGAATTGGATAATACTTATTACAACATATAACAAAACCATGAAAGGACCGTATAGGTATGGTGTCTTTAGAAACATGGAAACATAAACAACTGGTTCATAAATCATCTACATTGTCTCCCATTTATTTCATCATATCTAGAGTCCCTTTTGGAATATCCTACTCAATACCCTTCTTCCTGACTTGGGGAAAGGAAAACATACAAAATGGTGAGATAAAATGCACTGTAAGGGTAAACAAAAGAAATATCAATCATATCATATTCATAAGAACATAATATTTTGAATATCTTAACCTTCAAAAGAGATCATAATATCATAACATGGGATAAATCATAGTGGGGAAATTTAATCCCAATAATAATAACTTTAAACATTATACTTTGTGTCATGCACAAATAATCATAGAAAATAATTTCATATTAGTCAAGACTCATGGCCAAGACTATCATAAAGGACAAAGTCCATTACTGAACCGAGTCCCCTCCTCGTTCAAGTCCTGTATCACTAAATCGGATTTACTTACCCTTCAGGACATGTCTATGTCATGAGATATAAGTCTTTAACCAATGCATTGGATGGAGATATAGGTCCCACCCATCTTATAAGGAATCCATTCTTATGTCTGCCACAAAATCATATATCATACATCATAGTATATCCCATGTAATAAAAATGGGATTCTTAAACATCGTGAATTCATAAAACAATTCATATAAGATAAAGGACTTCAAAAAATTATTTCCATCATAACATAATATAATCAATGTATTATTTGGGATAGAAACAGAACCCTATATTATCTTAGATGGAAAATAATTTCGATAAAACACTTGAACTCCATTCATGAGGAAAATATCCTTTCTACATCAAAAACATTTTTCCTTTCTTAACATGTCATACAATTTTAATTTAAAAGAAGTTGATTAAAAATAAACATCAAAACTTGTAATGGATCCTTCATGGAAATAATTTTCTATGAAATCAAATAAATTTATTCATGTCTTATAATTAAAAAAAACATTCTTCACATACTTTGGCTGGAAAAGTCAAAAAGTACCTCGTACTAAAAACGAAAAAATATTCCTTTCATATATTTTACAAAAAAACTCGCCAATGGGTAAATTTGGATTAAAAAAATTGTAGGTGGATGGAAATAATATTACATATTGAGGAAACATGGATGTGGATGATAAATATGCCCCAGTAAATTTTGAAGTATAAACAATCTCGGATAAAAATGAGATTGTGAGATTTTCCCATACCATAGGTTCGATATAGTTTGTACACGTCTTAATATCCTGTGTAATGTCATTGAAATATTCTAGAATCATACACATGATATCATATATGGTCATATTCTTAGCTTCATATTAGTAATATTTCTTTGCTACTTGTTATTCAGGTGTTTATTGCATTATGTTCTTATGCGTGTTTTGTTGAATAAATTCTTATTCTTCTTTTTAGGTAATAAATTACTCATTTATATAATGGTATTAGTGTAATACATATCATATTTACTCATTCAATTCATTTATATAATCATTATACAATTAAGATCCTTTATAATGAGTCGCATCACATTGTGGCGACGGTATGCCATACATACGCAGGAACGAAGATATCGTTCCCATGATCACGAAATTGTATTGAAGTGTATGTATAGTACATCAGAATCAATATCACTTTACAATAAACATATATAGTTATTATTTACACCATAATACCCATCCATGTAAGGTGGTGGTGGAAAACAGATTACACCACGGCGTGGAGACATTATTCCGTACGTACGCACGCACGGTGATTCCATTTTCCGTAGGATGGATAGAAGGTGAAATAGGGTCTTTTCATATTTATAATAAAATATCAGTATGTGAGTGATAATTATGTTATTACATCATAATTAAAAAACTAAAGAAGAAGAAATAGAATAATAAATAAATTTGAATGAATCGGTAACGTATATTAACTCTTCTTCGACACGCCTCTTTAAAACCTCCTCTTAGGGAACTATGATTGGTATTTGAAGAAAACCAGGACCTCTATGATGTTTATAGGGAATTTGAGTGGAGAAATAGGCTATGTACGGCCGAGCTTGATTGCAAAAAGTGGTGTGTGGAGGAGAGGGAGGAGGATCCCTTTTATAAGGGAGGAGAGGGGAACCTTTGGAATTACAAGAAATATTAATTTATAATAAATCCCAATCCTACTTATTAACATTCAAAAATGACTCAAATAAAAATATCAGATGGGATGGGGTTGTAATATCATCAACCAATAAAATTTATACAATTTGGGAATTTATTTTAAACATTATCAACTTGATTTATCCTCATATAATCTATTTAATTTTATTTGTGGTAATAATATTCTAAATTTTAAATCATTATAAATAATTACTTATATGTTTTTAATTGTCCATAATGGTATACTAAATTACATTATATACTATATAAATTTTAATTTATAATTTTTAAATATTTTTTTGAATTTTAAACGATTTTATAATATTTAATGTTTATAAAATGACAATAGTGTCAATTTTGACACTATTCATTTATTTGAATTTAAATAAAATATAAACATATGATATGTTCAAACTAAAAGATTTAATAGATCCATAACATGTCATATTTATCTTTAAAATTAGTTGATAACATTAAATAGTTCATATAATAATTATTTTAATACGTTTTAAATCATTTATTTGATATTTCAATCAATAAAATAATTTCAACTTCACTATTGTGTCATAATTAATGATAATTATTTAATCCATAAAATTTATAAATAAATTAATATTATGTATATACATTTATTAGCTTTCTAGGTATTATTTATATCCGAATTTTTATGATTTTTATCACTAAATTAAAATTATTACACTTATTAGATATAAGAGAGTGACATGTTGTCACTTTCTTTGGTTTTAATAATAATTATATTATTTCATTGTCAAAAGTCCATGAAATGAGTCTATTCCGACCCTTAGGTGATATGGGTAATCTTTTATTCATCCAATAGGATTTTTTCAAGGGGTAGGGAAAAGTTATAATCTTATTTTTACCCTTAATTACCAGATTAACCTTTAACTGTAGTAAATAAAAATTACCGTAGTTATATTCATAATATCATAAAAAATAAAAGTAACCTATTAACATAATTCTGACCCACTAAATACAAATAAGGAATCCATTTTTCAAAATTCAAAATGCAGAAGTTCCAGTAATTAATTTAAAATTAATCTCGTTGTTAAGAAAACGGGTTTTAAAAGTTAAAACACTGCCATAGATTGTAATGTTTTTACCCATGAATTCAATGATAATGGCAGACATTATATTAAATGGTAAAAATATATTCTTATTATACATTAAACCATTCAATATTATAGTTTTACAATATAAATTATTGCGATGAAAAAAGTTGTTTTTAATTAAAATATAGCGTGTTTTTACTATTCATTAAAATATGAATGTTATCAGAATAATATGAAAAACTTACCCAAAGTAAATTTTTATATCCTGATTCCAAATAAGAATTTTATATTTTCCTATTGAAGTAATAAACATGTCAAAAACTAGATTTAAAGTGGGTGCGCCATCAAAAGGCGGCAAAACTGTATTTTTTTAAAAATACTTATTTTACCCGAAATATTTATTTTGTTCTCATACCATGTTCTAAAAAATATGTAAGATGAATAATAATGTTATAAAATTCAAAATTCAGTTAATACTATTCATAACAGCTAGTTTATAATATTATAATAATATATCGTTTTTTTGTGAAACTCGGTATTGCGTACTACACACACTATCAAGGAAAGTCGTGATTGCGTGTAACGCTAGCCAAGCTAGTATTATGTGAAGTGAAAGATTACATTGATGTTGCGTATAACATAAGACATAAAACAAAATATACATCTCATAATATATTAGGGTGCTACATTCTACCCCCCTTAAAATGAATTTCTCCCTCGAAATTCACCACTTCGTAACAAACAAATGAGGATACCTCTCCCTAATCATATCCTCAAGCTCCCATGCAGCTTCTTATAATTAGTGGTTACTCCATATAACGTTCACCATGCAAGTGGTCTTGTTTCTTAGAATCTTTTTCCTGTGATCTAGAATCTCTATCAATTGTTCTTCATAAGAAGGATCTTGCTCCAATGGTAAAACATCTATGCTTTGTACATGTGAAGGATCAGGTATGTACTTTCTCAGGAGAGATACATAGAACCCATCATGAGCTTAAGATAGATTAGATGGAAGCACCAATCGGCAAGCTACCTTCCCAACATGATCTAGTATTTCGAAAGGACAGATATACCTAGGGCTCAAGTTTCCCTTCTTTCCAAATATCATTACTCTATTCGAAGGAGATATTCATAAGAACACTTTATCACCCACTTCAAACTCTTGGTCTTTTCTTCGGTTATCGGCATAACCTTTTTCGACTTTGATATGCTCTTATGTGTTGTTGAATAGATCATACCTTTTTTTCCATCTCATCAAAAAGATCAGGTCTTAATAGCTTTCTCTCCCTAACTTCATCCCATAATGTTGGATTTTGGCATTTATTTCAATAGAGAGATTCATAAGGAGCCATCTGAATACAGGAGTGAAAGATATTATTATCCTAAAATTCCACCAATGGTAGGTGTTGATCCCAACCACCTTTGAAATCCATAGATCAAGCTCTTAACATATCTTCTAGAGGATAAATTTTTCTCTCAGAATGACCATCTGTTTGAGGATGATAAGCAGTGCTGAAACTCAACTCTATATCTAAAGTATGTTGAAGACTTCGCCAAAACTTTGAGGTAAACCTCTAATCCTGATCAGATATAATTGAAAGTGGTACTCCATGCAATCTTAGCACTTCTTTTACATATATCCTGGAAATTTGATCCAGAGAGAAATCTTCTCTAATAGCAATGAAGTGTGCCGACTTCGTAAGACGATCAACTATGACCCAGATAGCATTCTTGCCTTTGGATGTTTTATAATTCCAGTGACAAAGTCCATAGTGATGTTTTCCCATTTCCATTCAGGTATGGGTAATGGTTGTAACAACCGCTTGGACTTATGTATCTCTTCTTTAACTTTCTATCAAACCAAGCATTGAAAGACATACTCAGCAACATCTCTTTTCATTCCATCCCATAAGAAATACTCTTTCAGGTCCCTATACATCTTCTTGCTTCAAGGATTAATAGAGAATGATGAACTATGAGCCTCGTCCAGTAGCTCCTTCGTTAATTCTGGGATGGGAGGAACACAAACCCGATTCCTAAACCTTATTATCCCATCACAATCAAGGTTGAATTTAGGATCATTTATCACCTTCTTTTATAACTCTACATCTTCTTTTTGTGCCTCTTAATCTTCACATGCATAGATGGTTGAACATTCATTTGAGAAAGATAATATTTTTCCACATCCATTATAATTCCAAGATCCATCCCTTTTAAATCCATAAATATTGGATCTTTTGTGATCCTCATCATGGATAAGCTAGTATGGTCTTTTCGACTTAATGCATACGACACCTTGTTTGCTTTCCCCGGGTGATAATGAATTGAGTAGTCATAATCATTAATGAGATCAAACCATCTTATTTGGCGCATATTCAGGTCTTTTTGTGTGAAAATATTCTTTAAAAGTTTATGATCAATATAAATATCACACCTTTCACCATAAAGATTATTCCTCCAGATCTATAATGCAAAGATTACTGCAGCTAACTCCAGATCATGAGTTGGGTAATTTTTCTGATGTATTTTCAACTATCGTGAGGCATAAGCTATCACCATATCATTTTTCATGAGAACACACCCCAATCCCTTCTTGGATGCATCACTGTAGATCACAAAACTTTCCCCACAATAAGGTAGTGTGAGCACATGTGCACTGGATAACCTTCTTTTCAACTCCTTGAAATTCTCTTCACACTCCTCCGTCCACGCGAACTTAACTACTTTTCGAGTCAACCAGGTTAGTGGATTAGATAATCATGAAAAATCTTTCACAAAACGTTGATAATATCCATAAAAACCAAGAAAACTTCAAATCTTAGTTACTATTGTTGGTTTCGACCATCTTTCGATAACATCTGTCTTTACTGGATCCATAGATATCCCCTCTTTTGTGATTATGTGACCCAAAAATGAATATTTTTGACGCCAAAATTTACGCTTGGTAAATGTTGAATAAAGATTCTCCTTTTATAGGGCCATTAATACAATTCTCAAGTGATCTTCTTGTTCTTCATTGCCCTTTCTATAGACAATAATATCATCTATAAAGACTACTACTAACTGATCAAGATAGTCCCTAATGACTCTATTCATTAGATCCATGATGATATAAGGGGAATTAGTAAGACCAAATGGAATCACTATAAATTCATAGTGTCCACACCTTGTACTGAAAACCATCGTTGATATATCCTCTTTTTTTACCCTTAATTGATGATATCCTGAACAAATATCAATCTTGGAAAAGTATTGAGCTCCATGTAGATGGTCAAAAAAGTTATCAATGTGCAGAAGAGGATATTTTTTCTTGATAGTGATCCAGTTAAGTTCTCGATAATCAATGCATAGTCTCATTTATCCATCTTTTTATTAACAAACAGAATAGGTTCTCCCTAAGGTGACACAGTAGTGTGTATGAATCCTTTATCAAGATTCACATGGAGTTTTTTCTTCAATTCCTACAACTCAATTGGGGAAATTCTATAAGTTGTCTATGAAATGGTCATAACACCCGGTATGAGTTCTATTGAAAACCCAACTTCACGATTTGGTGGAAGACCTAGCCATTCCTCCAGAAAGACATCATCAAAGTCCCGTAAAATGGGTGTATTCTTAATCCCAAGTTTCTCTCCAACCATTTGAGATAAATAACCTTCATTTATTGGAACCAAGACCCATAAGATTGAATAAATTTCCACTATAAAGATATATTCATCCTTGCTTCGATAGATGATAGTACATTGATTGGGAATATTAAATGTGATTTCCCTTCTTTGGCAATTGATATTAGCTCCGTATAAAGATAGCCAATCCATGCTAAGAATCACATCAAATTCCACTATAGGAAGGATCACAAGATTTACAGGATGCACTTTCCCACAAACATAAATCAGAGAAGAATTGTAAACTTTTGATGCAACTGTTGTTCCATTAGGAGTTGCCACAGCTAACTCAACATCTAATTGTTGATGTAGTATGACGATACCCTTAGGAAATTCTTCAGAAATAAATGAGTGGGTGGATCCAGAATCAAATAAAAACATTTTCTACTTTAGAGTGGATGGAAAGTGTACCTTTAACCACTTCGTTATCGTACTCCACATCACCGATAGTAATTGCATGTGACATTCCTTTGTATTTGGCCTTAATAGTTTTTTGACATAGATCATCATCAACAACCCATGGATTAGGGAAATTATTGGCATAATTCCCCATCTCCTTACACTTGAAACATTGAAGTGTTTGAGGTGCATTATGTGCATCCCTTTCATTGTTCACCTCATTAGACAACTTCTTCCCATTATTTCGACATTCAATTTCCAGATGACCTTCTTTTCCACACTTAAAACCTTTGATTTTCCATTTAAGAGAAGTCCCTAAAAGTTTCATTCCACAATTTGATCATAAAGGGAAAATAATCTTCTTTTCAGTGTGGTCTTTAGATTTTCCTTTGAATTCAATTTTCCTCTTCTTATCAAACCCATATGATTGATGAGTTACTCCAATCTTCATCTCAACCTTGAGAGCACATCGAACAATTTCCTCATTGCTATTGAAGTCCCTTATGTCTAACGCCCATTGAAGACTTGGTTTTAAGTCACTAATGAATCGATCGATCTACACTCAGGTGGGATAATAATTTTGGAACCGTACCTTGCATGTCTTGTAAAATTTTCTTCATAGGTACCAACAGATTCATCATCCTTTTGCTTCAGCTCAAGAAACTCCTTCTCCATCATTGTTTGAAGAATATGAGGGTAGTACTTAGTTAAAAAAAATTCTTTAACACGTCCCATTCCATGAACTCAATTTCATCCCTTTGCCTCATATTCTTGATAAGATTCTACCATTGATAAGCATCACATTCCAAACGATACACTACTAAGTTGACTTTTTCATGTTCAGAACATTAAAGGACTGAAAATATCTTTTCAGTTGTAAAGATCCATTTCTCAGCCACTAATGGATCAGAAGACCTGCTGAATGAAGGTGGATGCTTCCTCATGAAGGATTAAACAGAATGATGGTCCTTCCTTTGCTCGTTTGGAAGTCCTACATGATTCATTTCTTAAGAAAGTCGAATGAGCATGGCTACATGATTTTTCATTCCACCTCCCAGAACGTTTGGTTGCTCAGGGGGACAATCATAACATTGCCTGTGGCATTTAGCATTAACATGGTTCCCTCAGGTTCCATCCACTGACTAAAGCAAATAATCATAGTGTGAGAAACACTAATCATAATAAGAAAACAACATAATCAAGAATAAAATTTTACTCATAAGGTCTTATCTTAGGTTATTCATTGATATTTCTAAAACACTGATATTGTGTTCTATGCTAAGACATATCCTTAGGGTTCTTACTATGGATTTCACATCCTAGTTTACAAAGGATGACTATGCCTTCCCTCTAATACCAACTATAGCGACCCCTAATTTACATACATTGTTATCACATCGGAATTGAACCATACTTATTACAACATATAACAAAACCATGAAAGGACCGTATAGGTATAGTGTATTTAGAAACATGGAAACGTAAACAACTGGTTCATAAATCATCTACATTGTCTCCCAATTATTTCATCATATCTAGAGTCACTTTTAGCATATCCTACTTAATACCCTTCTTCCTAACCTTGGGAAAGGAAAACATACAAAAGGATCAGATCAAATGCTCAGTAAGGGTAATCAAAATAAATATCAATCATATCATATTAATAAGAACATAACATTTTGAATATCTTAACCTGTAATAGAGATCATAATATTATAACATGGGATAAATCATAGTGGTGAAATGTAATCCCAGTAATCATAACATAAAACATGATACTTTGTGTCATACAAACACAATGATAGAAAATCATTTCATATTAGTCAAGACTCGTTTCCAAGACTATCGTTGCAGAAAAAGTCCATTACTGAACCGAGTTCACTCCTCGTTCCAGTCCTGTATCACTGATCAAGATTAACTTTCCATTCCATCCATGTCTATCTCATGAGATATAAATCATTACCCAATGCATTGGAGGGATATATAGGTCCCACCAATATCATAATGAAACCATTCTTATGTGTGCCACAAAATCATAAATCATACATCATAGCACAACCCATGTAATAAAAATGGGATTCTTAAGTTTTGTGACATCATAAAACAATTCATATAAGATAAAGGACTTCATAAAATTAATTTCATCATAACATAATCAAATCAATTTAATATTAGGGATAGAAACAGAACCCTATATTATCTTCGATTTAAAATAATTTTGATAAAACACTTGAACTCCATTCGTGAGGAAAATATCCTTTCTACTTCAAAGACATTTCTCCTTTCTTAACATGTCATACAATTTTAAACTAAAAGATGTTGATTAAAAATAAACATGAAAAATTGTAAAGTAAGCTTCATGGAAATAATGTTCTATGAAATCATAAAAATTCATTCATGGCATATAAGTTTTAAAAAACATTCTTCTTGTACTTAGGCCAGAAAAGTCAAAATGCACCTCGTACTAAAAATGACAAAAGATTCCTTTAATATCATTTACTAAAAACACTCAAATGGGTAAAATTGGATTTAGAAAATTGGAGGTGGATGGAAATAATATTAAATATTTTGGAAACATGGATGTGGATGATAAATATGCCCTAGTAAATTCTAAAGTATATAAAATCTTGGATAAAAATGAGATTGTGAGATTTTCCCTTACCTTATGTCATATATACATTCTAGATGTCTAAACCTACTCTATAATGAATTAAGTAATATCATTGAATTATTACAGAATCATACTCATGATATCTTATATGGTCATATTCTTAGCTTCTTATTAGTAATATTTCATTGCTACTTGTTATTCGGGTGCTTATTGCTTTATGTTCTTCTGCGTGTTTCGTGGAATAAATTCTTATTCTTATTTTTATGTTATAGATACCTCATGTAAAGAATGTTATTATTGTAATATATATCATATTTTCTCATTCAATTCATTTATATAATCATTATTCAATGAAGATCATGTAGAACGAGTCGCATCACATTGTGGGGACAGTAGGTCGTACGTACGCACGAGCGATGATATCATTCCCATGATCGTGGAATTGTATTGAAGTGTATGTATACTAATTTTGAATCAATATCATCTAAAAATTATCATATATTGTTATTATTTATACCATTATACCGATCCAATTAAGGATGTGGTGGAAAATAGATTACAACCTGTCGTAGAGACGGTATTCCATACGTACGCACGCGTGGTGATTTCATTTTCCGTAGGATAGATAGAAGGTGAAATAGGGTGGATTCATATTTATAATAACATATCAGTATATTAGTGATACTGATGTTATTACTTCATAATGAAACAACTAATGAAAAATAAGTAGAAGAAGAAATAAATTTGAAAGAATTTGTAACAGATATTACCTCTTCTTCGACACACCTATTTAAAACCTCCTCTTAGGGCACTAAGATTGGTCTTTGAAGAAGACCAGAACCTCTAGGATGTTTATAGGGGAGTGGAGAGGATAAGTTGGCCATGGTTGGCTGAGATTTAAGGCTCAATGTGGTGTGAGGAGGATATGGAGGAGGTTCCCCTTTATAAGGGAGGAGAGGGGCACCTTTGGAATTACAAGAATTATTAATTTATAATAAATCCCAATTCCACTTAAAAACATTCAAAAATGACTCAATTCCGAAATTTAGATAGGATAGGGTTGTAATATTTTCAACTAATAAAATTTAGACAAGTTGGGAATTTATTTTTAACATTATCAACTTGATTTATCCCAATTTAATCTATTTAATTTTATTTTTGATAATAATATTCTAAATTTTAAATCGTTATAAATAACTACTTGTATGTTGTGAATTGTCTATAAATGTATACTTTATTACATTATCGACCATATATATTTTAATTTATAATTTTTAAATATTTTTGTTATTTTTAAACGATTTTATAATATGTAATTTTTATAAAATAACAATAGAGCAAATTTTGACACTATTCATTTATTTGAATTTAAAGAAAACATACCTAGAAGATATGTTCAAAATAAAATATTTAACAGATCCATAACATTATATATTTATCCCTAAAATTGTTGGAGCACATTAAATAGTTCATATAATATTTATTTTTAGACGTTTAAATCATTTATTTTATATTTCAATCAATAAAATAATTTCAACATAACTGTTGTGTCATAATTAATGACAATTATTTTATCCCTAAAAATTATAAATAAATTCATATGATGTAGATAATTTCATTATATTTCTTGGGATTATTAATATCCGAATTTTTATGATGTTTATCACTAAATTAAAATTATTACACTTATAAGATTTAATAGAGTGACATGTTGTCACTTTCTTTGGTGTTAATAATAATTATATTATTTCATTGTCCAAAGTCCGTGAAATGAATATAGTAAGACCCTTAGGTGATATGGGTCAACTTTTATGCATCAAATTTTATTTTTTCAAGTGTTAGGGTAATTTTATAATCTTATTTTTACCCTTAATTACAAGATTTTCCATTAACTATCGTAAATAAAAATTACCGTAAATACGATTCATAATATCAAAAATAATAAAAGTAACCTATTAACATAATTTGGACCCACTGAATCCAAATATGAAATCTATTTTTTAAAATTAAAAACATAGAAGTTGCAGTAATTAATTTAAAATTAATACCATTGTTAAGAAAACATGTTTTTTAAGTTAAAACATTGCCGAAGATTGAAATGATTTTACCTATAAATTCAATGCTAATGATATACATTACATTAAATGGTAAAAATATATTGTAATTATACTTTAAAACCAATAAATATTATAAATTTACCATATAAATTATTGCGATGAATTTTTTTTAATTAAAATATACCGTGTTTTTACTATTCATTAAAATATGAAAGTTATCAGAATAATATGAAAAAATAACCCAAAGTAAATTTTTAAATCCTGATTCCAAGAATAATTTTATTGTGTCAAATTGAACTTATGAACATGTCAAAAACTAGAATTAAAGTGTGTGCACCATCAAAATGCTACAAAACAGCATATTTTTTAAAATACATATTTTACCAGAACATTTTATTTTTTTCTCATACCATGTTCTAGAAAATATGTAAGATAAATAAAATTGTTATAAAATTCAAAAATCAGTTAATAATATTCATAATGGCTAGTTTATATTATTATAACAATATATTGTGGTTTAGTGAAACTCTACATTGCGTACTTCACATGGTATCGAGGAAAGACACGATTGTGTGTAACACAAGACAGTCTAGTGTTGTGTGCAGTGAAATATTCTTTTGATGTTGCATATAACATAATACATAAAACAAAATATACTTCTCATAAAATATTAGGGTGTTAAAATTATGAATGTAATATAATCTATGGTTTCAATAGAACATATAGACCCTACCTAGAACCCCTTTAATATAATGAGTAACCCCAAACATATATTTGAACATGGAAAATCCAATGCGGATGACGCTGGATTCAGTAATAATATTTTATTTTTTCCAGATCACTTTAGATATATATATATAAATTCCAATCATAAAAAAACATAGATAAATGTAAGAGTGATTTTATAAAAACCATATCACTTATACAATTTCAAATTTATAATCAACTATTGGTAACCTATTTATATGGTAACATAATTTGAAAATATATTCTCTATCAAATTGGTTAGGTATTTTAGTCTTACACATCATGTGTGTAACCATGTCTATGATGGTCCTAATTATCGTTTTTGTAACTAAATTTGTTAAGGGGTGCATGGGTAAATCCTTTCTTGGTCCCAACAAGTATCGACACCCTGATCTGGTGGGGCGGTGATAATAGGTATTACACATTTCTCCCCAGAAATCATATTATTACATATTTTAAAATATATAATGATCGCTATCTACCTTATAGTAAATATAGGGGTTGTAAACTTGTAAAATAGAGAAAGAAATGAATTTTTACATGTTGTACAAAAATCTGAAAAATCCATGGTGAATAATATAAAATGTCATTTTACTTGAAGTGCTAAGAACACTTCTTGTATTACAATTATTGAGTCGCTACAATTAACCTCATCACTTATAACCATTAATAAATAGAAACCTCGCTCATCTCAACCAATTATAAGGATGAATTCACCTACTTTATTTTCTTCTTGATCTTATGCTTAAAATATTTTCGATGATTGTGTTGTTTCGACAAGATCCAATATTATTAATGTGATAAAATAAATGTTCTTCTTGAAATATTTACTTTGAGAAATCTTATTCCCTGACTTTCTAGTGAAATATTAGAATCCATATTCCATTGTATCCAATGTCAAGAATCACTTTCAACTCCACTCTTAACTAAAAAATAAATTTTTTCAATGTTGTAATCAATATTCCTCTAGTGTCATGAGAAATATCTAAAATAATATTTCATTTTTATATTTTATCATTTTTATGTTATTTGTAGATATCACAGATATTATAAATATGGAATAATAAAAAATCACTAATATTATCATTTTTCATATTTATTTGTGGAATGTTATTTAATTCAAAATTTTCCCTCATATAGAACAATATTATTAATAATAGATTCTTTTATGTCTTTACAACCATGCTTTCAATCTCTATTATCATGCATTTTAATTCACTAAAAATATCAAAATCTTAATCCCTTTAATAATCCCAAAGATTTAAAAAGATATTTTGGTTATATTAAAAATCCTAAATTATGATTTATAATATAAATTGAAATTCAAATTGATGATTATAATTATATTTTATAGCAAGATGAAAATCCCTGATAGAAAATTGTAATCATTAAGTTGTTCTAGAGATAATGTATAATAAATTAAGAATAATCACAATAATTATGTACTAGGGAAAAATTTATTAATTACTCATGTCATAATAATAATCACCTCTTCTTTAGACTATGTTCCACTTCTTATTTATCATCTTCCAACTCATATTAAAAAGAGGACCTCTAAATATGGTGTTGAAATTATTTTGTATGAATACATGCATTTTACAATTACATTGAATAATCCCCCTATTGTATTAAATCATCCTCATGTATATTATAAATCATGGTGGAATTTAATACACTTCCAAATCATGACCACCTGGGTATCTTATGTCCTAAGTGAACTATAAGACCAAACCATTTTTTCATCTTTTAAGAGTCTTACAAATAAAATAGATGTTATTATATTTATAGATAATTATAATAAATTTTCTAAGTCCTTCAAAATTCATTAGATGAAACATAAAAATATAGTTAATTATACACTAATATTCCATTTTCACATTAGGGTATACATGATGTATCTTATAAATATGAGAAGAATTATAGAAATTTTGTAAATTTTATTTCTCTTAACCCATTAATAAATCATTTATATATATAATTTTTAATAATCCTAAATGTGTTATTGTACCATATTAAATAAAAACCACCCATGTCTCCTCTAAAATTCATATAACTATTTCCCCAGGTCTTTGTGAGGTATTCTGGGAAAACCATAGATAATGTTTTTAGAAAACACAACCCAAAAACCATTATAATTTTATTCTATAAATAACTTTTTTTTGGATTTATTTAAATATCAAAAATATATTAAAGATGTATATTTTTCAAAACTATTGTATTTAATAAATTTGAGTAAAAACTAAATCAAAAGATATTTCCTTATTATATGTTATCAATGATTCTATAACCACCATATATAATCCCAAATTATTAAATATTAGTGAGGGAAACAAGTTTTAAATGAAAATATACTCATGGAAACACTTTCATAACCATTATTCATTTTAACTCTTCTTCTAAAATTTTTCTCCCCCTAATTTTTACTTAATGTACCCTACATATTTCCAAAACAAAAATCATCAGAAATCCTCCCCTTTAAATAAGAAATAACATTCCAAAACCTCTTAATTTAAAAAGATTAACAACTTTTATTGAGTATATAAAAACATAGCCTACTTTTTCGTTGAATTTAAAATGCACATTTAAAAAGTTTTGAAAGAAAAAATGTAAAATAAAAGTCATCAATGGAGTGGATTGACCATACCATTCCAAAAAGAGAAATATATTTAAGGTATTGGGGGTTCCATTCGATAAAAAATCTAGTTTGAAAGAACTGGTTAGACTCTTAGAGAAAATGGGTTCGTTTCAAAATCTTCTTTTGGGTTGTGATTTTTTCATGAGATCCACAAATATATTTCATGCAGGGGGTTTTCCACATTCAAACCAAAGAAACATTTCATTTTTTATATGATGAAGTGTAAAAATTGTTAGTAATATATCATATTTATATAATTAAAATATGACATCAATATTGTATATATTTATAAAATCCATCATAACAAGTATCTTTATTTGGAAGTGATATTAAACAAAACACATTGCTTCATGGAGGTGGTAGTTGAACCTTATGGTATAATGTTTTATTAACTCCCAACAGGATGGAAAACTGTAACGACTCGAACTCAGTTACCCATAGTCGGTGAATTATTACATAACATTGGCATGATCATAAGGAAATCGTGTCTCGAAAGACGATCAGTTTAGCTTTATTGGAAACATGATTAATAAATAAGTTCATATTTACAACTTGAAAAGAAATACAACAGAAATATATTTCATTAGAAAATTACAAGCCTCCTAGATTATGCATGATGGTCACTCATAACTAACTTTTTCATATCCTAGGAAAATAAAACATAAGAATGTGGTGAGCTCAACTTCTCAGTAAGGGTAAGTAAGACAATGAAAATTGACATAAATCTTAAGCATAGTAAATAATTGAAACCACATGCCTTTACCAATAATAAACATGAATAACTTAATGGAAAGAATATTAGATGAGTAAATAATCCCATAATAAAACATAATCATGGGTATTATACTGGTCGAATGACCACATGAACCATTAATATTATTTCCATAGTGAGGGAATTTATAATGCCGAGCATTCTGAAACATTTTGTCAAGGCATCGGCCAAGACGTCTAAAAATGATTAAGGCCTCGGCCAAAACCATAAATAAAATTGGGAAAAGGACTTAGCCAATTCTACATCTAGTTGTCTCATGATACCTACCGATTCATCAAGGAAATATAGCGGGCTCCACCCGTCACTTCCTCAGTCCAATACATTCCTCATATGAAGACGATTAAACATATCATAATCATCCATATTAAAACTAGCATTCAAAATGTCAATACATTAACCATAAATCATGAATGGTATAAAAATAGCATATCCACATCCAATCATATCACAAAACCTTCAATACAATATGGAAGCTTTAAATCATAATAAATCAACTATAAATAAACTTAAAATCCATCGATTGATGTTGACATAGATGAAATCAAAACTCTTTTTAGATAAATATCACTTTCTATTTTGAATTAATTTAAGAGTCACATAATTATCAAGTAAAACATTTACATTGAAAATATTATTATAAGCTTGTAAGGTAAGCTTCTACATGTTTATAATGGTAGAAAATAGCCACACCCTCTGTATAAGTTAAAAAGATACATTCTTACCTTAATTTGGTCGAAAAGGTTAAAAAGGACCTTGTTTGGAAAACAATGGAATGATTCTTTTATAAACATCTTATAAAAATCCAAACAAGTTTGTAAATGAAGTTATCCCATATTATATAAAATAGTAAGAATTATTTGAAATACATTTTTAAGAAACATAGATGTGGATGATAAAGAGGTCCTAGTAGATAATTACGTATAAACAACCTCAGATAATGAAGATATTTTGAAATAAACACTTACCTTGTACTTTTACTTGGTTGAGGGCAGGTTAAACCCCTGTATAATGGTGAAATATTAGTTTTAAAATTGTAAATTAATCATATAAATTATTATGAAATCATATATGATCTTTTAACATTGCTTTGTTAATAGTATCTTAGTATTATTGTCGTTTCTGGTGTTAACTTACTCGTTATATTTTATATGTTTTGTTACATAAGACATGATTGTTATGGATACAATTTATCTTATTCATATCAAGAATGATATAAAGTCCTTAAACATTATATTTAACCATCAAATGAAAATTATTTTTGAATGGATATGATGGGGAAGGAATATCATCGTGTTCGTGGAGACGGTAGTCCATACGTACGCAGGAGTGACAATATCATTATTTTGATATTAAAATAAAATATAATTGGATTTAATATCAAATATACATAATAATTATCATGTTATATTTTTTATTTACATGAATTACATGTCATTATTATACCCATCCAAATAATAATGTATTGAATAAAAATTACACCATGACGTGGAGATGGTAGGTCCTGCGTGTGCACGTATGATGACATGTCTTTAAAAGGGTGGATAGAATAATGAATATGGTTGTACCATATTTATAATTAAATCAAAATTTATATAAGATACTGGATTTATTATTTCATAATAAAAATAACAAAGAAATAAGAAGTTGAAGAAGAAAAAACTTGAAAGAGGGTGGTGAAAACATTAGCTCTTCTTCGGGTTCTTCCTTTTGATTTGATCAAAAGGGATCCATAGGTTGGCTTTATGACTAAATTAAATCCACTAGGATTAATGTAGGATTTTTCAGAGGTAACATGGTCAAAGGTTGAAAGAAACCAAAAGGATTTTAAGGTGTGAATAATTTTTTATAAGTGGTGTCCTTTTATAAGGGGGATGAGCGGCTCTTTAGAAAAAACATAAAGTATTAATTTATAATAAATTATTATTCCGTTTCCAATGGATCCAATGTGGATTATTAAATGTATAAGGTGTGTATGGGTATAAATCCTTTCATCCAATAGATTTTAGATAGGTCTGGGTCATCATATTAACCTTATCTTTTAGTTTTAACTCTTAGTTAATTAGTTTGACATTTACCATGTCACTTTGTATTTTTATATTATATAGTTACTAAACATGCTATATATATCCAAGAGATCCCCAAATGGTCCATTAATGATTCAACTATCATGATATATATCCTTTTGATGAACCATATATTTTTAGGAATAGAATGTCAATTAATAATATAATATTTGTTTTAAAAACTATTTTATGTCAATTTTGACACTATTTAATAGTTGATTTTTGATAAAGTCATAACAACATTATTAATTCGAAAAAAATTAATTTAAGAAATCCTATCATGTCATATTAATCAATAAAATTCTTGGATGGCATCAAAACTTTCACATTATATTTATTTTAATATTTATAATACCAATTATTTCATTCATTCATTAATAAGGAAAATACTACATCATTATTTTATCATAAATAAATTTAATTATTCAATGTCTAAATATTATAAATAAAATACTATTATATAGGAAATATTTTTAGATTTCTAATTAAGATTTATAGTCTAAAATATAATATATATATATATATATAACCCTATGTAAAAAATGTGTTTCTAAAAGATATATGCCAATGTCATTTTTGTAATTACTTTAACATAATTAATATAATGTGCAATTATCACTTACAAGTGGATCCATGGGGTCCCAAAATCGACCCAAATATGCCTATGATCGTACATGTATCAAACAATATTTTTAAAACACATTTTAGGGTAAATTAATATTATTATAATATTATTGTTTTACCCTTATTTACTGGATTTACCCTTTAACCATGGTAAACAAAATATTTATCGAAGTAATTATTCAATTTGTCTAAAAATAGAATTTACCTATTTAAACAATTTGGACCTCTTGATTCAAAATATGGAATCCATATTTATAAATTAAAAACATAGAAGCGGATGAAATTAATTTAATATTAATTCCCGTTGTTAAAACAAAAAGCGTGTTTTTAAGAGATAATAACTATGAAAAGATTGACAGTTGTTTATGTTCGGTTTAAATGAGAAATTATTTCCAATGACCAAAAATGTATTAAATGGTAAAAATATATTTTAATATAATTTAAAATCACTAAAATTCATAATATATCACTATTAATTAATTTTATTAATAAAATTGTTTTTAATTAAAATTTAGTAATTTTAACTTTTCATCAAAATATAAAAGTTTTCCAAAATTTTCCAAAATTTTACCCTAGGATAATTTGAATATTCCAAATCCAAAAATGAAGTCCATTTTGAGAGGTAAAATTTATAAAATTTTAAAAAGTGAATATTACTATTCATAACTGCTAGTTTGATTGGTTGTGGTGTGTGTTAGAACTCAAAGTTGCATACAACACACGCTACTGTATTATTCAAAGATAAGCATACCGTGGAAGCATGGAGTGTTACATTTTCCCGTCCTTCAAATAATTTCATCATATAAATTTATAGAATACTACCGCGTGAAAAGTCTTTGGGGGTTTTTCATCATGAGTTCCTCAGGTTCCCACGTTGCCTCTTCCATCTTATGGTTCCTCCGTAGAACATTTACCAGACGAGCCGTCTAGTTTCTAAAAAATTGTTCTCTCATATCAACAATCTGGAAAGGCTCTTCAAAGAAAGAAATATCATGTTCCAATTATAATTCCTCATAGGTGAGTACATGCATTGGGTCAGGCATGTATTTTCTCAACAGTGATACGTGGAAAACATCGTGAACTTTGGAGAGGCTTGGCGACATTTCCAATTAGTATGCCAGAACCCCAATTCGTTCTAGAATTTCGAATGTTCCGATGTACCTGGGACTCAATTTTCCCTTCTTATAGAAAGGTATAACACCCTTCCATGGAGATACCATCACGAAAACATGATCTCCTACCTGAAATTCCATATCCTTCCTTCGGTTATCGGCATAGATTTTCTGCCTACCTTGAGAAGCTTTGATGTGGTTTTTGATTACCTTCAACTTTTCCATCGTTTCCTCCACCAGTTCTGGGCCTAAGAGTTTTCTCTCACAAACTTCATCCCAATAGGTTGGTATGCGACATCTCTTTTCGTATAACGCTTCATATGGTGCCATCTGAATACTTTAATGGAAGTTATTGTTATAGGAAAATTCCACCAAAGGTAAATATTGATCCCACATACATAGAAAGACAAGTGAGCATGATCTCAACATGTCTTATAAGATTTAAATAGTCAGTTGTGATTGTCTAACTATTTGAGGGTGGTAGGTAGTGCTAAAACAATGTTCAGTATCCATGGACTTCTGAAAACGTTTCCAGAATCTTGAAGTGAAACGGGGATCACGATCAGAAACAATCGATAGGGGTACTCCATGAAGTCTCACAACTTCATTAATAGAAAGTATTTATAGATGTTCAAGTGGTAAATCCTCTCTTATAGTAAGAAAATGCGATGACATGGTAAGACATTCCACAATAACGCGTACTGCATAGTTATTTATAAGAGTCATTGGTAGCCCAATGAAAAAGTCCATCGTAATATTTTCCCATTTCCACTTCTGTATGGGAAGAGGTTTCATGACTCCCCTAGGTTGTGGCCTTCCAGCTTTCACATGTTCACAAACCATACATTGTGACACAAATTCAACAATCTCCCTCTTTATGTTGTCCCACCAAAAATGTTCCTTAAAATCTCTATACATTTTGGTGCTCCTAGGGTGTATAGAGAAATTTGAGCTATGAGAATCATCTAACAATTCCCTTTTTAGATCAGATATATCGGCAACACAACGTCTCTGCCCAAATTACAAAATTCTTTCTTAGTACACAAATACTCTCAATCTCCCATCATTCAGAGCTTTAATATTCTTTTTAAATTGTTTATCACCGGTCTGAGAACTCTTTATCCATTATAGTAAAGATGGTTTTGAATACATTTTGAAAAGTATCGATATTTCACCTTCCATGGTAATTCCTATATCCATCTTCACTAGATCCATGAAAATAGGATCCCTTTCAATTATCATCATGTTCAAAACTCCATTATCATTTCTGCTCAAAGAATCTACCACATTATTTGCCTTCCCCGAGTGGTGGTGTATCGTACAATCATAATACTTTAGTAGTTCAAGCCATCTCCTTTTCCTCATGTTTTGTTCTATCTATGAGATAATATACTTCAAACTCTTATGATTAGTATAAATCTCACATTTTTTACCATAGATATAATGTATCCATATCTTCAATGAATGTTTTACAATAGATAACTCAAGATCATGAGTATTATAGTTTTTCTCATGAATTTTTAGCTGTCGTGATGCATTGACAATAACTCAATCATTGTGCATAAGGACCAAACCAAGTCCTTTCTTCGATGAATCACAATAAATAATGAACCCATAATTCCTCAATGGTAGAGTGAATATAGGAGCACTAAAAAATATTCTCTTCATTCCTTCAAAAAATTATTCACACTCTTTTGTCCAAACAAATTTAACCCATTTACGTGTGAGCTTCATTAATGGTTAATCCAATCGGGCAATGTTATGGATGAAATGCCGATAATAACTTACTAAGACAATAAAACTGCATACCTCAGTTATACTCGTCGGTGCATGCCATTCTTGTATTTCTCTTCTCTTATAAGGATCAACAGAGATTTCATCCTTAGAGACAATATTTCCCTGAAAAGAAATCTCATGAATCATGAATTCAATCATGCTAAACTTCTTAGATAATTTATGTCTTCTAAGAGTCTTTAGGATAATGCGCAAGTGATTTTCTGGATCCTTGTAGATTTTGGAGTATACCAAGATATAATCAATAAATACCACCAAAAAATCATCGAGATATTCCTTGAAAACTCTATTCATTAGATCCATGAATACAGAGTGTGAAATAGTCAATCAAAAAGAAATTTCTATAAACTCGTAATGCCCATACCAAGTTCGAAATGCTGTCTTCATAATTTCTTCCTTAATTACACACAACTGATGGTATTCAGATTGAAGGTCAATATTTGAAAAGTATTGAGCTTCATTAAGTTGATCAAATAAATCATCAATGTGTGGTAGGGGATACTTGTTCTTTATTGTTATAGCATTGATTTCACTATAGTCGATACATAACCCCATAGATCCAACCTTTTTTAACAAAAAATATAGGGGCTCCACATGGAGAAACACTAGGGAGAATAAATCCCTTATTACTCAATTAATCTAGTTGTTTCTTTAGTTCAACTAATTCCATAGTGGCCATTCTATAAGGGGTTTTGGATATAGGCCTTGAACAATTAATTAAATCAATGGAAAATTCAATTCCTCATTTGGGAGGATGTCCAGGTAAATCATCTAGAAATACATCACCATATTCTTTCACAATATGTACATCATCTATTTGAACATTCTTTTCCTCACCCAATGTTATTTTATTATCTTCCTCCTCGATAATTGAATTTAGTTGAGCTACTGGGGGTGGATCTAGGTAAGAATTAGGGGGTGACGATTCCTCTCTAAAGATAAGGTGTTCCTTATCATCACCATAATAAATAGTAACCTCCTCCTTCTTACAATAATGTTTTGCATCATGTTCAGAAAGCAAATCTACAATGAGGATTATATAAAATTCAATCATAGGTATCGATGAGATCCGCCGATAAAGAACATTTTTGTGCTCTAATGGGGATTGATTCAAAAAACATTTTTCCAATGATAATTCCCTTAGGAGTTTTTACTGAAAACTCCCTTGTTAAATAAAATTGGAAATATATAATTTTCATAGCAAAATGCGAAGATATGAAACAATGTGAAGATCCAGAATCAAATAAACCATTTGCTAAACTTGAGGAAACCATTAAATTATCTGCCACCACATCTTTTAGGGCTTCAACCTCAGCAGTAGTGATTGCATAAGCTTGGCCTTGGACCATAGGCCTTTTCTGAGGCATTCTTCCCTGATTCATAGGAAATTCAATTGAAAAATGTCCCACCTCCCTGCAATTGTAGCATTGAACATTGGTAGCGTCTTTCTTACTTTATAATCACCAAATAGATGTCCTTTTTCTCCACACTTGTAGCATACTCATTTTCCTTTTAGAAAAGCACTAGGGTGCTTCCATCCTCAATTATCAAAAGTTGGAAATTCAATTCTTCCCTTCTTCCCTATTTCCTTATTTCATTTCCCAGAGTGTTCAGCTGATCTATTCCTATTTTGCCTTGATTTAAAGACATAAGAGTTAGAAAATTATTTTTTTGTATTGATAGCACACGAGACAATATCTTTGTATGACTAGTAGGATTGTGAGACCAATGGTCATCATAGAAATAGTTTTAACACATCAAATAGATGATCAATCTTAATTCTTGGGTTATTTATATAATCTACATCATACCTTGGTAACCTTGTAATGTTATCCTCATACTTGGCGACATTATCATACTCTTTTTGTCTCATCCTCAGAAATTTCCTTTCCATATCAGCTTGATGGTCACGAGGAAAGTATTTTTCTAAAAACAGATCTTTAAACTCCCTCCATTCCATATTTTATACTTCATCATCTTCCTTAGTGTTTTGAATCATTGACCACTATTGATCAGCATCTCCAGTGAGTCGGTAAACTGCCATGGTATCTTTTTCCCATTCACTCTTTCCCAACGCATGGATTATTTTATCTAAAGAATTCTTCGATTTCTCACCTACTAAGGGATTTTTGTTCCAATTTAATGTTAGTGGTTGTTGCCTCATGAAGAGATCTAACATTGATCCTCAACGCTATGGATCAAGGTGCTCCATACGGGTAAGGTTATTATTCATAACCTGATTGAGTTGTCTTAGTATGGTGATTAGATGATCAGCACCAGTTGCATCACCAGTACCACTATAATTATCTTGAGCAGGAGCGAAATCCCTACATGGAGTGCATGCATTGATATGGTTTCCATTTTTTCAACTAGGCTCCATTTCTAAACAATGGCATAAAATAGATCAGCTTGTGAATCAAAATACATAATTCCATACTTGTAAAACACTTAACATAATTTAACTATTTATGAATATAATCCATAATCATAAAAAAAATTCTCTGAGGATGTATATACTCTCATCATAATGGTTTTAAGGAAAATGATAATTATCGTAAGAATACACCCCATGAGTGTCACGACCAAGAGTGCAGCAAGGCCCGTTGTCGTGCACCAGTTCCCGTTCGATTCTAGCTTAAAGCGGTGTTTTCAGGTTTTACCCCTAGGTTATTCTGTGCCAAATCCGCCTCTACCTGCCCGTATCCAGATAGGGATGTATTGCTCGGAAAACTCACAAAATTTATACAATACCAAAATTCTAGGGTGTTCTTCTATACTAATATTCAAAGTCCATGTTAGGTCTATGTTCTCTAATCAGAGTTTATCTGAATCTATTTTCCAAGGTTTGTACTAAACTTAAACTAATACCAATTGTAATGCCCTGAACCAAGTTACACAGAGTCAGTGCATTATTACATAACGTTGGCATGATCATAAGGGAATCATGTCTCAAAAGACCGATCAGTTTAGTATTATTGGAAACAAGATTCATATATAAGTTCAACATTACAACTTGAAAATAAATACAACAAAAATATATTTTATTAGAAACATACAAGCCTCCAAGATTATGACTATTGGTCACTGATAACTAACTTCTTCATATCCTGGAAAAATGAAACATTAGAAAGGGGTGAGCTCAAACGCTCAGTAAAGGTATGTAATATAGTGGAAAATGCCATAAATATTAATCATGGTAAATAATTGAAACCACATGCCTTTACCAATAATAAACATGAATGCCTTTATAGAATGAATATGATCATAGTAAATAATGATATAATAAAAAATCATCATGGGTATTCTACTAGTCGAATGACCACATGAACCATAAATATTATTTCCATAATGAGAGAATGTATAATGTCGTACATTCTGAAACATTTTTTCAAGGCCTCGTCCAAGACGTCCAAAAATGATTAAGGCCTCGGCCAAAACCATAAATAAAATTAGGAAAGGGCCCCAACCAATTCCATGTCTAGTTGTCTCAGGAGTCCTACAGATACATCGAGGAGCTATAGTGGGCTCCACATGCAACTTACTAAGTCCAATACATTCCTCATGTGTAAAGGTTTAAACATATCATAAAAATTAGTATTAAAACTAGCATATGAAATGTCAATACTTTAACCATAAATCATGAATGGTATAAAAATATCACATCCACAGTCAAACATATCCCAAAACATTCAATACAATATGTAGGTTTTGTATCATAATAAATCAACTGTAATTAAACTTAAAATCCATCAAAGGAAGTTGACATAGATTAAATCAAAACTTTTTTTAAGAGAAATATCCTTTTCTATTTTGAAATCCTATAATAGTCACATAATTATAATGTAAAACATTTCCTTTGAAAATATTCTTATAAACATGTAGGGGAATCTTCGACGATTTTATAGTGGTAGAAAATAACCGCACCCGCCGTATAAGTTAAAAAGAGACATTTTTTCCATAATTTTGTCGAAAAGGTTAAAAAGGACCTTGTTTCGAAAATGATAGAAGGATTCTTTTATAAACACCTTATGAAAATCCAAAAAAAGGGTATAAATGACTTTAACCCATATTTCGTAAAGTAGTAAGAATGATTTGTAATACATGTTTAAGAAACATGTATTTGGATGATAAAGAGGTCTCAGTAGATAATTACATATAAACCACATCGGATAATGAAGAGATTGTGAGACAAACCCTTACATTGTACATTTACATGGTTGAGGGTAGGTTAAACTCTTGTAAAATGGTGAAATAATTGTTATTAAAATATACAAGAATCATATAAATTAATATGATATCATATATGATCATTTAACATTTCTTTGTTAATAGTATCTTAGTATTATCTTCGTTTCAGGTGTTAACATACTCGTTTTATTTTATATTAATTATTACATAAGATGTGTTTGTTATGGGTGGGTTGTATCTTATTCGTATCTAGAATGATATCAAGTACATAAACATTATTTTTAAACATCAAATGAAAATTATTCATGTATGGATATGGTGGGGAATGAATCTCATCACGTTCGTGGAGACGGTAGTCCGTACATACGCACGAGCGAAAATATAATTGGATGGTATATCATATATACAGAATCATTATCATGTTATATTTTTTATATAAATGAATTACATATCATTATTATATCCATCCAAATAATAATGTATTGAATAACAATTACACCACGACGTGGAGACCGTAGGTTGTACGTATGCATGTTTGGTGACATGTCATTCATAGGGTGGATAAGAAACTTTATATGGTTGTACGATATTTATATATCATTAAAGTATATAGATGATACTGGAGATATTATTTTATAATGGAAATAATAAAGAACGAAGATGTTGATGAAGAAAGGTACTTGAAAGAGGGTGGTGAAAACATTACCTCTACTTTGGGTTATTCCTATTGATTTGATCAATAGGGCTCCTTAAGATGGCTTAATGACTAAATGAAGGCCTCTAGGATTAAAGGAGGATAGTTGAGTGGGTATTTGATCCGAGGTTGGATGATCCAAAAGGCTTTGAATCTCTGAAGAATTGGATAGAAGTGGTGTCCTTTTATAAGGGGGATGAGGGGCTCTTTAGAAAAAACGTAAAGTATTATTTTATAATAAATTCATATTCTGTTTATAATGGATACAAAGTGGATTATTCAAATTAAATGGTGGGTATGTATCGAAATTATTTCCACCAATAGTTTTTAGATAGGTTTGATCAATATATTAACCATATCTTTTATTTTTAACTCTTAGTTAATTAGTTTGACATTTACCATTCGACTTTGTATTTTTATATTATATAGATAATAAAATTACTATATTAACCCAAGAGACCCCCAAGTGGTCAATTAATGATACACCTATCATGATATACGTACTTTGGTCAAAATTTATATTTTTAGGAATAAAATATCAATTAATAATATAGTATTTGTTTTAAAAACTCTTTTATGTCAATTTTGACACTATTTAATAATTGATTTTTTTAAAGTCTTAAAAATATTATTAATTCGAAAAAAATTCATTTAAGAAATCATAACATGTCATATTAATCAATAAAATTAGTGCATGGAATCAAAACATTCAGATTATATTTATTTTAATATTTATAATACCAATTATTTAATTCTTTCATTAATAAGGAAAATATTGCTTCATTATTGAGTCATATATAAATTTAATTAATAATTTTCTAAAAATTATAAATAAAATAATATTATGTAGGAAATATTTTTATCTTTCTAATTAGTATATATAGTCGAATATATAATATATATTACTGTATGTAAAAATTGTTTTTCTAAAAGATATATGCTTATGTCATTTTTGTATTTACTTTAACTTAATTAATATAAGGCGTCATTATCACTTAAAAGTGGATCCATGGGGTACCAAAATACACCCAAAGATGCCTATAGTCGGACATGTATCAACCAATTGGGTTAGGACACATTTTCGGTTAATTTAATATTATTATAATGTTAATGTTTTACCCTTATTTACCAGATATACCCTTTAACCATGGTAAATAAAATATTTACCCAAGTAATTATTCAAAATGTCTAAATATAAAAGTTACCAATTTACACAATTTGGAACTCATGATTAAAAATATCAAATACATATTTATAAATTCAAAACACATAAGTGGTAGAAATTAATTTAAAATTAATTCTCGTTGTTAAAACAAAAAGCGTGTTTTTAAGAGATAATAACTATCAAAAGATTAACAGTTGATTAGTCTGGTTTAAATGTGAAATTATGTCCAATGACCAAAATTGTATTAAATGGTAAATATATATTCTAAATATACATTAAAACCACTCAAATTCATAATTTATCAATATTAATTAATTTGATTAAAAATGTTTTTTTAATTAAAATTTAGTAATTTTCACTATTCATCAAAATATAAAAGATATCCGAAAAGATTCAAAATTTTACCCCAGGATAATTTCGATAGTCCGAATCAAAAAATGAAGTCCATTTTGAGAGATGAAATTTATAAAATTTCAAAAAGTGTGTATTACTATTCACAATAGCTCATTTGATTGGTTGTGGTGTGTGTTAGAACTCGAAGTTGCGTACAACACATGCAACTATATTATTCAAAGGGAAGCGTACCGTTGAATCATTGGGTGTTACATTCTCCCTTAATTCAAAAAATTTTGACATTGAAATTTCGAGAATTCTACCACGTGAAAAGACTTGGGGGGGTTTTCATCATGAGTTCCTCAGGTTCCCACGTTGCCTCTTCCATCTTATGGTTTCTCCATAGAACTTTTACCAGACGAGTCATCTAGTTTCACAAAACTTGTTCTCTCGTATCAATAATCTTGAATGGATCTTCGAAAAAAGAAATATCATGTTCTAGTTCGAATTCCTCATAGATGAGTACATGCATTGGGTCAGGCATGTATTTTCACAATAGTGATACGTGGAACACATCGTGAACTTTAGAGAGACTTGGTGGGATTTCCAATCAGTAGGCTGCTGCCCGAATTATTTCTAGAATTTCGAATGGTCCAATGTACCTGGGACTCAATTTTCCCTTCTTATCAAAATGTATAACTCCCTTCCATGGAGATTTCATCAAGAAAACATGATCTCCTACTTGAAATTTCAAATCCTTCCTTCGGTTATCGGCATAGCTCTTATTCCTACATTGAGATGCTTTGATGTGGTTTTTGATTACCTTCAACTTTTCCATCATTTCCTCCACCAGTTCTGGGGCTACGAGTTTTATCTCATCAACTTCTTCCCAACAGGTTGGTATGCGACATATCTTTCCGTATAACGCTTTATATGGTGCCATCTGAATACTTGAATGGATGCTATTGTTATAGGAAAATTCCACTAGAGGTAAATATTAATCCCATATACCCAGAAATACAAGTGATCATGATCTCATCATGTCTTCTAAGGTTTAAATAGTCCGTTCTGATTTTCCATCAATTTGAGGGTGGTAGGAAGTACTCAAACGAAGTTCAGTATCCAAGGATTTCTAAAAACTTTTCCAGAATCTTGAATTGAAACTAGGATCAAGATCAGAAACAATCGATAGGGGTACACCATGAAATCTCACAACATCATTAATATAAAGCTTTTCTAGAAGTTCAAGTGGTAGATCCTCTCTTATAGTAATTAAATGTACTAACTTGGTAAGACAATCAACAATAATGCATATTGCATCATTCCTTCTAGGAGTCTTTGGTAGCCCCATGACAATGTCCATCATAATATTATCCCATTTCCACTTTGGTATGGGAAAAGGTTTCATGACTCCTCCAGGATGTTGCCTTCCAGCTTTCACCTATTCACAAACTATATATTGTGACACAAAATTAAAAATCTCCCTCTTCATGTTGTCCCACCAAAAATGTTCCTTTAAATCTCTATACATTTAGGTAAATTTAGGGTATATATAGAAATTGGAGCTATGAGCATCATCTAACAATTCCCTTTTTAGATCAGATATATAGGGACACAAAGTCTCTACCCAAATTTCAAAATTCCTTCTTTATACACAAAGTCTCTCAATCTCCCATCATTCAAAGCATTGATCTATTTTTGAAACTGTTCATCACCGGTCTGAGAACGCTTATTCCTTTATAGTATAGATGGTTTGGAAACCAATTAAAAAAGCATCGATATTTCCCTTCCATGTTAATTCCCATATCCTTATTCACTAAATCCATGAAAATAGTTTCCCTTTAAATTCTCATTATGTTCAAAACTCCGTGATCATTTCTACTCAAAGCATATGCCACATTATTTTCCTTCCCAGGGTGGTGTTGTATCGTACAACCATAATCCTTAAGTAGTTCAAGCCATCTCTGTTGCCTCATGTTGTGTTCTTTCTATAAGAAAATACACATCAAACTTTAGTGATCATTATAAATCTCACATTTTCCCCATTGATATACTGTCTCCATATCTTCAAAGAAACGTTTACATTATCTAACTGAAGATCATGAGTATGATAGTTTTTCTCGTGATTTTTTAGCTATCCTGAGTCATAGGAAATAACTCTATCATTCTGCATAAAGACCCAACCAAGTCATTTCTTCGATGAATCACAATAAATAATGAGCCCATAATTCCCCGATGGAAGAGTGAATATAGGAGCACTGACTAATATTATCTTCATTTCTTCAAAAAAAAATTCACACTCTTTTGTCCAAACAAATTTAACCCCTTTACGTGTGAGCTTCGTTAATGGGTTTGCCAATCGGGAAATGTTCTGGACGAAATTCCGATAATAACCTGATAATCCAATAAAACTGCGTACCTCAGTTATACTCGTCGTTGTAGGCCATTCTTGGATTGCTCTTGTCTTAGAAGGATCACCAGAGATTCCATCCTTAGAGAAAATATATCCCTGAAAAAGAAAACTCCTGAATCCAAAATTCACACTTTCTAAAATTCCCATATAATTTATGTCTCCTAAGAGTCTTTAGGATAATGTGCAAGAGAATTTCATGATCCTTATATATTTTGGAGTATACCAAGATATCATCAATAAATACCACCAAAAAATCATCGAGGTATTCCTTGAAAACTCTATTCATTAGATCCCTGAATATAGATGGTGAATTAGTCAATCGAAAAGGCATTATTGTAAACTCGTAATGCCCGTACCTGGTTCGAAATGATGTATTCGGAATTTCTTCCATCATTACACAAAACTGATGGTATTCAGATTGCAGGTCAATATTTGGAGAGTATTTAGCTCCATGCAGTTGATCAAATAAATCATCAATGTGTGGTAGGGGATACCTGTTCTTTATTGTTATAGCATTGATTCCCCTATAGTCGATACATAACCTCATATATCCAACTTTCTTTTTAACAAAAAGGATAGGGTCTCCTCATAGAGAAACATTAGGAAGAATAAATACCTTATTACTCAATTAATCTAGTTGTTTCTTGAGTTCAACTAATTCCATAGTGTCCATTCTATAAGGGGTTTTCTATATAGGCCTCGAAACAGGAATTAAATCAATGGAAAACTCAATTTCTCATTCTGGAGTATGTCCAGGTAAATCATCTAGAAACACATCAACATATTCTCTCACAATATGTACATCATCTATTTGAACATTAATTTCCTCACCCACAGTTATTTCATTCTCTTCCTCCCCTATAATTGAATTTTGTTTAGCTATTGGGAGTAGATCTAGGTAAGAATTAGGTGGTGATGATTCTGCTATAAAGATAAGGTGTTCCTTATCATCACCATCAAAAATAGTATCCCCCTTATTCTTAAAATAATGTTTTTCAACATGGTTTGAATGACAATCCATACCAAGGATTATATCAAATTCAATCATTGGTATGAAGATGAGATCCGCAAATAAAGAACATTTTTGTGCTCTAATGGGGACTGATTCACAAAGATTTGTTGCAATGATACTTCCTTATGAGTTTTGACTAATAACTCCGTTGTTAAATAAAATTTGAAATATCTAATTTTCTTAGAAAACTGGGAATATATGAAACGATGTGATCATCCAGAATCAAAAAAATCATTTTCTAAACTTGAGGAAACCATTAAATTACCTTCCACCATTTCTTTCAAGGCTTCAACCTCAGCAGTAGTGATTGCATAAGCTTGGCCTTGGTCCCTAGGCCTTTTTTGAGGTATTCTTCACTAACGCTTAGGAAATTCAATTGAATAATGTACCATCTCCTTAAAATTGTGTCATTGGACATTGGTAGCGTCTTTCTTAACTTTACAATCACCATCTAGATGGCCTTTTTCTCCACACTTGTAGCATACTTGTTTTCCTTTTAGAAAGGCACCAGGGTGCTTCCTTCCACATTATCACATGGTGGAAATTCAATTCTTCCCATCTTCCATATTTCCTTAATTCCTTTCCTAGACTGGTCAACAGATCTCTTCTTCTCGTGCTTTGATTTAAAGTCATAAGACCTAAGAAATTATTTTTTTGTCTTGATAGCACAGGAGAAAATATCTTCATATGACTAGAAGGAATATGAGACCAATGGCCGACAGAGAAAAAGTTTTAGCCCATCAAATAGACAATCAATCTTACTTCTTGGGTTACGTATATAATCTATAGCATACCTTGGTAACCTTGTAATGTTAGCCTCATACTTCGCGACATTATCATACTCCTTTTGTATCATCCTCAAAAAATTTCTTTCCATATCAGCTTGAGGGTCACGAGGAAGGTATTTTTCTAAAAACAGATCTTTGAACTCCCTCCATTCCATGTTTGATACTTCATCATATTCTTTCATGTTTGAATCAATGACCACCATTGATCAGCATCTCAAGTGATGTGGTAAACTGCCATGGTATCTTTTTCCCTTTCAATACTTCCCAACATATGGAATATTTTCTCTAAAGAATTTATCCATTGCTTAGATACTAATGGATTTGTGTTCAAAATTGAATTTTGGTGGTTTTTTCCTCATCAATAAATCTAACATCGATCCTCCATACTATGGATCAGGGTGCTCCATATGGGTATATTTATTATTCATAAACTGAGTGAGTTGTCCCAGTATGGTGATTAGGTGATCAGCACTAGTTGAATCACCAGCACCACTATATTTATCATGAGTAGGAGGGAAATCCCTATATGGATTTCATGCATTGATATGGTTTCCATTTCTTCCATTACGCACCATTTCTAAAAAATGGCACAAACTAGATCAGTTTATGAATCAAAATACATAATTCCATACTTGTAAAACACTTAATATAAATTGAAATACATATGGATATTATCCGTAATCATAAAAAAAATTCTCTGAGGAAGTATATAATCATAAATCTTTCATAATGGTTCGTAAGGAAAATTAGAATTATCCTAATCATATCCCCCAGGAGTGTCATAACCAAGAGTGAAACAAGGCCCATTATCAGGCACCAATTCCCATTCGAGTCTAGCTCAAAGCAGTGTTTTTGGGTTTTACCCCTAGGTAAATCTGTGCCAGAGCCGCCTCTACCTGCTCATATCCATACATGGATGTATTTCTCGGAAAACTCACAAAATTTCTACAATACCAAAATTCTAGGAATTTATTCTATACGAATCGTCAAAGTTCATGTTAGGTCTATATGCTCTAATCATAGTTTATCTAAATCTAGTTTCCAAACATTATACTAAACATACACTGATACCAACTATAATGCCCTGAACCTAGTTACACAGAGTCAGTGCATTATTACATAACATTGGCATGATCACAAGGAAATAATGTCTCAAAAGACCGATCAGTTTAGTATTATGGGAAATAAGATTCATATATAAGTTCTACTTTACAACTTGAAAAGAAATACAACACAAATATATTTCAATAGAAACATCCAAGCCTTCTAGATTGTGCAAGTTGGTCACTCAAAACTAACTTCTTCATATCTTGGTAAAATGAAACATAAGAAATGGGTGAGCTCAAACGCTCAGTAAGGGTATGTAATATAGCAAAAAATGACATAAATATTAAGCATGGTAAATAATTGAAACCACATGCCTTTACCAATAATAAACATAAATAATTTTATGGAAAGAATTTGAGCTGAGTAAATAATGACATAATAAAACATAATCCTGGGTATTCTATTAGTCTAATGACCACATGAACCATCAATATTATTTCCAAATTGATGGAATGTATAATGATGGACATTCTGAAACATTTTGTCATGGCCTTGGCCAAGACGTCTAAAAATGATTAAGGCCTCGGCCAAAAACATAAATCAAATTGGAAAAGGGCCTCATCCAAATCCATGTCTAGTTTTCTCATGAGGCCTACCGATACATAGAGGAGCTATAGTGGGCTCCACTTATCACATACTGAGTCCAATACATTCCTCATATGTAAAGGTTTAAACATATCATAAACATTCGTATTAAAATTAGCATACAAAATGTCAATACTTTAACCATAAATCATTAATGGTATAAAAATAGCACATCCACAGTAAAACATATCCCAATACCTTCAATACAACATGTATTTTTTGTATCATAATAAATCAAATCTAAATAAACTTAAAATCCATTAATGGAAGTTGACATAGATTGAATCAAAACTCATTTTACAGAAATATGTCTTTCTATTTTGAAATCATATAAGGGTTACATAATTATAAAGTAAAACATTTACTTTGAAAATATTCTTATAAGATTTGAGGGGAAGCTTCAACGATTTTATAATGATTGAAAATAGCCTCACCCGCCGTATAAGTTAAAAAGAGACATTTTTACCATACTTTTGTCGAAAAGGATAAGAAGGACCTTGTTTGGAAAACGACGAAAACATTCATTTATAAACATCATATAAAAAGAAAAAAAAGGTTATAAATGATTTTAACCCATATTTTTTAAAATATTAATAATGATTTGTAATACATTTTTAAGAAACATGGATGTGGATGATAAGGAGGTCCCAGTAGATAATTACATATAAACAACCTCGGATAATGAAGAGATTGTGAAATAAACCCTTACATTGTACATTTCCATGGTTGAGGGTAGGTTAATGTCTTGTATATAGAGATATAATTGTAATTAAATTAAAAGGAATCATATAAATTAATATGATATCATATATGATCATTTAACATTGCTTTGTTAATAGTATCTTAGTATTATCGTCGTTTCGGGTGTTAACTTACTCATTATATTTTATATTATTTATTAAATAAGCCATTTTCTTTATAATTAGGTTGTATATGATTCATATCCAGTATGATATCAAGTCCTTAAACATTATTTTTAACCATCAAATGAATATTATTCAGGAATGGATATGTTGGGGAATGAATCTCATCACGTTCGTGGAGACGGTAGTCCTTACGTACGCACGAGCGGCAATATCATTATTTTGATATTAAAATAATATATAATTGGATGGTATATCATATTTACAGAATAATTATCATGTTATAATTATTATTTAGATGAATTACATATCATTATTATACCCATCCAAATAATAATGTATTGAATAACAATTGCACCACGACGTGGAGACCGTAGGCCGTACGCACACATGTATTGTGACATGTCATTCAAAGGGTGGATAGAATACTGAATATGGTTGTACCATATTTATAATAACATCACAGTATATAGAAGATATTGTAGTAATTATTTAATAATAGAAATAACAAATAATTAAGAATTTGAAGAAGAAAGGAACTTGAAAGAGGGTGGTGAAAACATTACCTTTTCTTTGGGTTCTTTTTATTGATTTGATCAAAAGGTCTCCTTAGGATGGATTTCTGACTAAAGGAAGGCCTCTAGGATTAATGGATGATAGTTGAGTGGATATTTGGGTAGAGGTTGGCTGAACCAAAAGGCTTTGAAGCTTTGACGAAGTTGATAGAACTGGTGTCCTTTTAAATGGGGGAGGAGGGGCTCTTTAGAAAAAACATAATGTATTATTTTATAATAAATTCATATTCGGGTTGTAATGGTTCCAAAGTGGATTATTCAAAGTAAAAGGTGGGTATGGGTCGAAATTATTTCAACCAATATATTTTAGATAGGTCTGGTCATTATATTAACCATATCTTTTAGTTTTAGCTCTTAGTTAATTAGTTTGACATTTACCATGCCACTTTGTATTTATATATTGTATAGTTAATAAAATTACTATATACATCCAAGAGACCCCCAAGTGGTCAATTAATGATACACCTCTCATGATATAAGTTCTTCGGACAAAATTTATATTTTTAGGATTGTAATATCAATTAATAATATAATATTTGTTTTAAAAACTCTTTTATGTCAATTTTGACACTATTTAATAATTGATTTTTTAAGTCATAAAAAGATTATTAATTCGAAAGAAATTCATTTAAGCAATCCTAACAGGTCATATTAATCAATAAAATTCGTGGATGGCATCAATAGTTTAAAAGTATATTTATATTAATATTTATAATACCAATTATTTGATTCTTTCATTAATAAGGAAAATACTACATCATTATTGAGTCATATATAAATTTAACTATAAAATCTATTTAAATTATAAATATAATACTATTATGTAGGAAATATTTATATATTTCTAATTAATATTAATAGTCTAATATATAATATATTTAACTCTATTTAAAAATTGTTTTTTCTAAAAGATATATGTTTCTGTCATTTTTGTATTTACTTTAACTTAATTAATATAAAGTGTCATTATCATTTACAAGTGGATCCATGGGGTCCAAAAATACACCCATATATTCCCATGTTTGGACATGTATCCACCAATAGGGTTAGGACACGTTTTAGGGTAAATTAATATTATTATATTGTTATTGTTTTACCATTATTTACCGGATGTACCCTTTAACCATGGTAAATAAAATATATACCGAAGTAATTATACAAAATGTCTAAAAATAAAAGATGCCTATTTAAACAATTTGGACGTCATGATTACAAATATGGAATCCATATTTCTAAATTCAAAACACAGAAGTGGTAGAAATAAATTTAAAATTAATTCTTGTTGTTAAAACAAAAAGCGTGTTTTTTAGAGATAATAACTATCAAAAGATTGACAGTTGTTTATGTCCGGTTTATATGTGATATTATGTCCAATTACCAAAATTGAATTAAATGGTAAAAATATATTGTAAATATAATTTAAAACTACTCAAATTCATAATTTATCTCTATTAATTAATTTGATTAAAAAAGTTTTTTTAAATTAAAATTAAATAATTTTCACTATTCATCAAAATATAAAAGTTATCTGAAAAGTTTCAAAATTTTACCCTATGATAATTTCGATATTAAAAATCCAAAAATGAAGTCCATTTTGAGAGATAAAATTTATAAAATTTCAAAAAGTGGGTATTACTATTCATAACGGCTAGTTTGATTAGTTGTGGTGTGTGTTAGAACTCGAAGTAGCGTTCAACACACGCTACTGTATTATTCAAAGAGAAGCGTACCATGGAAGCATGGGGTGTTACATTCTCACATCCTTCAAATAATTTTGTCCTAGAAATTTCTAGAATACTACCACGTGAAAAGACTTGGGGGGTTTTTCATCATGAGTTCCTCAGGTTCACACGTTGCCTCTTCCATATTATGGTTTCTCCGTAGAACATTTACCAGACAAGTCATACAGTTCCTCAAAGCTTGTTATCTCGTATCAAGAATCTTAAAAGGCTCTTAACAAAAAGAAAGATCATGTTCTAGTTCTAATTAATCATAGATGAGTACATGCATTGGGTCAGGCATGTATTTTATCAACAGTGATACGTGGAACACATCGTGAACTTTGGAGAGACTTGGTGGAATTTCCAATCAGTATGCTACAGCCCCAATTCATTCTAGAATTTCGAATGGTAAAATCTTCCTGGAACTCAATTATCCCTTCTTATCGAATCGTATAACTCCCTTCCATGACGATACCTTCAAGAAAACTTGATCTCCTACCTAAAATTCCAAATCCTTCCTTCGGTTATCGGCATAGCTCTTATGCCTACTTTGAGATGCTTTGATGTGGTTTTGGATTATCTTCAACTTTTCAATATTTTCCTACACCAGTTCTGGGCCTACGAGTTTCCTCTCACCAACTTCATCCCAACAGGTTGGTATGCGACATCTCTTTCTATATAACGCTTCATACGGTGCCATCTGAATACTTGAATGGATGTTATTGTTATAGGAAAATTCCACAAGAGGTAAATATTGATCCCAAATACCCAGAAAGACATGTGAGCATGATCTCAACATGTCTTCTAAGGATTAAATAGTCCGTTAAGATTTTCCATCTATTTGAGGGTGGTAGGTAGTGCTCAAACAAAGTTCAGTATCCAAGGCCTTCTGAAATCTTTCCCAGAATCTTGAAGTGAAATGGGGATCACGATCAGAAATAGTCGATAATGGTACTCCATGAAGTCTCAAAACTTCATTAATAGAATGTCATTTCATAAGTTCATGTGGTAGATCCTCTCTTATAGAAAAAAATGTGTTGAATTGGTAAGACAATCAATAATAATGCATATTGCATCGTTCCTTATAGGAGTCTCTAGTATCGCAAAGTAAAATTCCATCATAATATTATCCCATTTCTACATCGGTATGGGAAGAGGTTTCATGACTCTTCTAGGTTGATGCCTTCCAGCTTTCACTTGTTCACAAACCATACATTAGGACACAAAATCAGAAATCTCCCTCTTAATGTTGTCGCACCAAAAATGTTCCTTCAAATCTCTATACATTTTTGTGCTCCTAGGGTGTATAGGGAAATTGGAGCTATGAGAATCATCTGACAATTCCCTTTTCAGATCAGTTATATAGGGACCACAAAGTCTCTACCCAAATTTCAAAATTCCTTCTACATACACAATGTCTATCAATCTCCCATCATTCAGAGCTTTAATCTTCTTTTGAAACTGATCATCATCGTTCTGAGAACTCATTATCCATTATAGTAAAGATGGTTTGGAAACCATTTAAAAAAGTATCGATATTTTACCTTCCATGGTAATTCCCATATCCATCTTCACTAGATCCATAAAATAGTACCCCTTTCAATTCTCATCATGTTCAAAACTCCATGATATTTTCTTCTCAATGCATCTGCCACATTATTTTCCTTCCCCGGTTGGTGGTGTATCATACAATCATAATCCATGAGTAGTTCAAGCTATCTCTTTTGCCTCATGTTGTGTTATTTCTGTGAGAAAATATACTTAAAACTCTTGTGATCAGTATAAATCTAACATTTTTAACCATAGATATAATGTCTCTATATTTTTAATGAAACTTTTACAGCAGATAACTCAATATCATGAGTATGATAGTTTTTCTCTTGAATTTTTAGCTGTCGTGATGCATAGGAAATAACTCTGTCATTCTGCATAAGGACCAAACCAAGTCCTTTCTTCTATGAATCACAATAAATTGAACCCATAATTCCACGATGGTAGAGTGAATATAGGAGCATTGACTAATGTTCTCTTCAGTTCTTCAAAACATTATTCACACTCTTTTTTCAAAACAAATGTAACCCCTTTACGTGTGAGCTTCGTTAATGGGTTAGCCAATCGGGCAATGTTCTAGATGAAATGCTGATAATAACCTTCTAAGATGATGAAACTGCGTACCTCGGTTATACTCGTTGATGCATGCCATTCGTGGATTTCTCTTCTCTTATAAGGATCAACAGAGATTCCATCCTTAGAGACAATATGTCCCTGAAAAGAAATCTCCTGAATCATGATTTCACACATGCTAAACTTCCAATATAATTTATGTCTTCTCAGAGTCATTAAGATAATGCGCAGGTGATTTTCATGATTCTAGTAGCTTTTGGAGTATACCAAGATATCATCAATAAATACCACAACAAAATCATCTATATATTCCTTGAAAACTCTATTCATTAGATCCATGAATACATAGGGTGAATTAGTCAATTGAAAAGGCATTACTGTATACTCGTAATGCCCGTACCTGGTTCAAAATGTTGTCTTCAGAATTTCTTCCTTATTTACACACAAATGATGGTATTCAGATTGAAGGTCAATATTTGAAAAGTATTGAGCTCCATTCAGTTGATCAAATAAATCATCAATGTGTGGTAGGGGATACTTGTTCTTTATTGTTATAGCATTGATTTCCCTGTAGTCAATACATAACCTCATAGATCCAACTTTTTTTAACAAAAAATACATGGGATCCACATGGAGAAACACTAGGGAGAATAAATCCCTTATTACTCAATTAATCTAGTTGTTTCTTTAGTTAAACAAATTCCATAGTGGCCATTCTATAAGGGGTTTTTTATATAGGCCTTGAACAATGAATTAAATCAATGGAAAACTCAATTCCGTGTTCAGGAGGATTTCCAGGTAAATCTTCTAGAAATGCATCCAAATATTCTTTCACAATATGTAAATCATCTATTTGATCATTCCTTTCCTCGCCCACAGTTATTTCATTCTTTTCCTCCACGATAATAACCAGCTAAGCCAATAAAACTGCGTACCTTAGTTATACTCGTCGGTGAAGGCCATTATTGGATTGCTCTTTTCCTAGAAGGATCAACAGAGATTCCATCCTTGGAGACAATATGGCCCTGAAATGAAATCTCATGAATCCAGAATTCACACTTTCTAAACATCCCATATAATTTATGTCTTCTAAGTGTCATTAGGATAATGCGCAAGTGATTTTTATGATCCTCGTAGCATTTAGATTATACCAAGATATCATCAATAAATACCACAAAAAAATCATCGAGATATTCTTTAAAAACTCTATTCATTATATCCATGAATACATAGAGTGAATTAGTCAATCAAAAAGGCATTACTGTAAACTCGTAATGCCCGTACCTGGTTCAAAATGTTGGCTTCGTAATTTCTTCCTTCTTTACACACAAATTATGGTATTCATTTTGAAGTTCAATATTTGAAAATTATTGAGATCCATGAATTTGATCAAATAAATCATCAACGCATGGTTGGAGAAACTTGTTCTTTATTGTTATATCACTGATTTCCCTGTAGTCAATACATAACCTCATAGATCCAACTTTATTTTTAACAAAAAGGACACGGGCTCTCCATGGATAAATTCTAGGGAGAATAAATCCCTTATTATTAAATTAATCTATTTTTTCTTTAGTTCAACTAATTATATAGTGGCCATTCTATAAGGGGTTTTAGATATAGGACTTGAACCAGGAATTAAATCAATGGAAAACTCAATTTCTCATTCAGGAGGATGTCCAGGTAAATCTTATAGAAACACATCAAAATATTCTATCACAGTATATACAACATCTATTTGAACATTCATTTCCTCATCCACAATTATTTCATTCTCTTCTTCCCCGATAATTGAATTTAGTTGATCTACTAGGGGTGGATCTAGGTAAGAATTAGGGGGTGATGATTCTGCTCTAAAGATAAGGTGTTCTTTATCTTCACCATCAACAACCGTAACCTCCTTCTTTTTACAATAAAGTTTTTCATAATAGTATGAAAGCCAATCCATACTGATGATTATATCAAATTCAATCATTGGTATGAGGATGAGACACACAGATAAAGAACATTTATGTACTCTAATGGGGGGTGATTCACAAAACATTATTGCAATGATACTTCCCTTATGAGTTTTGACTGGAAACTCCCTTGTTAAATAAAATTTGAAATATCTATATTTGATAGAAAACTAAGAAGATATGAAACAATGTGATGATCCAGAATCCAAGAAAGCATTTACTAAACTTGAGGAAACCATTAAATTACCTTCCACCACGTCTTTCAAGGCTTCAACCTCACCAGTAGTGATTTCATATGCTTGGCCTTGGTCCCTAGGCATTTTATACGGTATGATTCCATGTCACTTTGGAAATTCAATTGCATAATGTCCCATCTCCATGCAATTGTATCATTGAACATTGTTAACATATTTCATTACTTTACAATCACCAACAAGATGGCCTTTTTCTCCACACTTGTAGCATACTCTTATTCCTTTACAAAAGGCACCAGGGTGCTTCCATCCGCAATTATCACAAGGTGGAAATTAAATTCTTACCTTCTTCCTTGTTTCCTTATTTCCATTCCTAGAGTGTTCAACAGATCTCTTCATCTCTTTCTTGGATTTATAGTCATAAGAATTAGAAAATTCATTTTTTTGTCTTGATAGCACACAAGACAATATCTTCGTATGACTAGAAGGATTGTGACACCAATGCTCGATGGATAAAAGGTTTTAACCCATCAAATAAATGATCAATATTACTTCTTGGGTTACATATATAATTTTCAGCATAACTTGGTAACCTTGTAATTTTAGCCTCATACTTTTTGACATTCTCATTCTCTATTTCTCACATCCTTAGTAATTTCTTTTCCATATCAGCTCAATGGTCACAAGGAAAGTATTTTTCGAAAAACAGATCATTGAACTCCCTCTATTCCATATTTGATACTTCATCATCTTTCTTTGTGTTTTGAATCAATGACCACCATTGATTAGCATCTCCAGTGAGGTGGTAAACTTCCATGGAATCTTTTTTCCATTCAGTACTTCCCAACGCATGGAATATTTTTTCTAAATAATTTATCCATTGTACAACTACTAAGGGATTTTTGTACCAATTTAATGATGGTGGTTGTTTACTCATGAAGCGATCTAACATTGAACCTCCACACTGTGGATCAGGGTTCCCCATACGGGTATGGTTAATATTCATAACCTGAGTGAGTTGTCCCAGTATGATGATTAGTTGATCGGCACTATTTGCATCACCAGCACCACTATAATTATCTTGAACATGAGGGAAATCCCTACATGGAGTGCGTGCATTGAAATGGTTTCCATTTCTTCCACTAGGCCCCATTTATAAACAATGGCATAAACTAGATCAGTTTACGAATCAAAATACATAATTCCATACCTGTAAAACACTCAACATAAATTGAAATATTTATGGATATAATACATAATCATAAAAAAAATTCACTGAGGAAGTATATAGTCATAAACCCTTCATAATTGTTTATAAAGAAAATGAGAATAATCCTAAGCATAACCCCCAGGAGTGTCATAACCAAGAGTGCAACAAGGCCCGTTGTCGTTCACCAGTTCCCGTTCGAGCCTAGCTCAAAGCGGTGTTTTTGGGTTTTACCCCTAGGTACATCTGTGCTAGAGCCACCTATACCTGCTCGTATCTAGACAGGGCTTTATTTCTTGGAAAACTCACAAAATTTTTACAATACCGAAATTCTAGGAAGTTCTTCTATACTAATCTTCAAAGTCCTTGTTAGGTCTTTGTGCACTTATCAGAGTTTATGTAAATCTAGTTTCCAAGGTTTGTACTAAACATACACTGATACCTACTGTAATGCCCCGAACCCAGTTCCACAGAGTCGGTGAATTATTACATAACATTGGCATGATCATAAAGAAATCATCTCTCAATATACCGATCCGTTTAGTATTATTGGAAACAAGATTAACACATAAGTTCAACTTTACAACATGAAAAGAAATAAAACACAAATATATTTCATTAAAAACATCCAAGACTCCTAGATTATTCATGTTGGTCACTCGTAACTAACTTCATCATATCCTGGGGAAATGAAACATAAGAAAGGGGTGAGCTCAGTTGCTCAGAAAGGGTAAGTAATACAGTAGAAAATGACATAAATATTAACCATGGTAAATAATTGAAACGATTGGCCTTTACTAATAATAAAAATGAATAATTTTTTGGAAAGAATATGAGCTGAGTAAATAATGCCATAATAAAACATAGTCATCAGTATTCTATTCGTCGAATGACCACATGAATCATCAATATTATTTCCATAATGAGGGAATATATAATGTCGGACATTTTGAAACATTATGTCAAGGCCTCGACCAAGACATCTAAAAATGATTAAGGCTTCGGCCAAAACCATAAATCAAATTGTGAAAGGGAATCAGCCAATTCTATGTCTAGTTGTCTCATGATACCTACCGATGCATCGAGGAGCTATAGTGGGTTCCACCTATCACTTACTGAGTCCAATACATTCCTCATATGTAAAGGATTAAATATATCATAAACAATCGTATTAAAACTAGCATAGGAAATGTCAATACTTTAACCATAAATCATGAATGGTATAAAAATAGCACATCCACAGTAAAACAAATCCCAAAACCTTCAATACAATACATATGTTTTGTATCACAATAACTCAAATCTAAATAAACTTAAAATCTATCAAAGGAAGTTGACATATTTTGAATCAAAAATCATTATAGAGAAATATCTCTTTGTATTTTGAAATCCTATAAGAGTCACATAATTATAAAGTAAAACATTTACTTTGAAAATATTCTTTTAAGCTTGTAGGGGAAGGTTCGACAATTTTATAACAGTAGAAAATAACCGCACCCACCGTATAAGTTAGAAAGAGACATTCATACAATAATAATGTCGAAAAGGTTAAAAAGAACATTGTTTGGAAAACGACAGAATGATTCCTTTATAAACATATTATAAAAAGAAAAAAAATGGTATAAATTACATTAAACCATATTTTGAAAAATAGTTAGAATGATTTTTATTAAATTTTTAAGAAACATGGATGTGGATGATAAAGAGGTCCCAGTAGATAATTACGTATAAACAACCTCAGATAATGAAGAGATTGTGAAATAATCCCTTACATTGTACATTTTCATGGTTGAGGGTTGGTTAATCTCCTGTATAATGGTGAAATAATTTTTATTAAATTATACAAGAATCATATAAATTAATATGATATCATATATGAACTTTTACCATTACTTTGTTAATAGTATCTTAGTATTATCGTGGTTTCGGGTGTTAACTTAATCATTTTATTTTATATGCCTTATTACATAAGACATGTTTGTTATGGGTAGGTTGTATCTTATTAATATATATAATTATATCAAGTCCTTAAACATTATTTTTAACCATCAACTATAAATTATTCTTGAATGGATATGATGGGGAATGAATCTCATCACGTTCGTGGAGATGGTAGTCCGTATGTACACATGAGCGACAATATCATTCTTTTGATATTAAAATAATATATAATTGGATGTTATATCATATATAAAGAATCGATATCATGTTATATTTATTATTTACATGAATTACATATCATTATTATACCCATCCAAATAATAATGTATTGAATAACAATTACACCATGACGTGGAGACCGTAGGTCGCACGTACGCATGTATAGTGACATGTCATTCAAAGGGTGGATAGAATACTGAATATGGTTATACCATATTTATAATAACATCACAGTATATAGAAGATACTAGTGTTATTATTTTATAATAGAAATAACAAAGAATGAAAATGTTGATGAAGAAAGGAACTTTAAAGATGGTGGTGATAACATTATATCTTATTTGGGATCTTCCTATTGATTTGATCAAAAGGGATCCATAGGATGGCTTTCTAACTAAAAGAATGCCTCTAGGATTAATGGAGGATAGTTGAGTGGGTATTTGGGCAGAGTTTGGAGGAACCAAAAATCTTTGATGCTCTGAATAATTTGATTTTAGTGGTCTCCTTTTATAAGGGGAGGAGGGGCTCTTTAGCAAAAACTTAAAATATTATTTTATAATAAATTCATATTCGGCTTCTAGTTGTTCAAAAGTTGATTATTCAAAGTAATGGGTGGGAATGGGTCGAAATTATATCAACCAATAGATTTTAGATAGGTTTGAGTCATTATATTAACCATATCATTTAGTTCTAACACTTAGTTAATTAGTTTTACATTTACCTTGCCACTCGGTATTTTTATATTATATAGTTAATAAAATTCCTATATACATCCAAGAGACCCCCAAGTAGTAAATTAATGATACAACAATAATTATATAAGTCCTTTGGCCAAAATTTATATTTTTATTAATAGAATATCAATTAATAATATAATATATGTTTTAAAAACGCTTTTATGTCAATTTTGACACTATTTAATAATTTAATTTTTAAAGTCATAAATACATTATTAATCCGGAAACAATTCATTTAAGAAATCCTAAAATGTCAAATTAATCAATAAAATTCATGGATGGCATCAAAAATTTCAAATTATATTTATTTTAATATTTATAATACCAATTATTTGATCCTTTCATTAATAAGGAAAATATTGCATCATTATTGAGTCATATATAAAAGTAATTATTAAATGTATAAAAATTATAAATAAACTAATATTATGTAGTAAAATTTTTTTATTTATAATTTATATTTATAGTCTAATATATAATATATATATCTCTGTGTAAAAACTGTTTTTCTAAAAGATATATGCTTCTTTCTTTTTTGTATTTACATTAACTTAATTAATATAAAGTGTCAGTATCTCTTACAAGTGGATCCATGGGGTCCCAAAATACACCCAATGATGCCCATGGTCGGATATGTATCAACCAATAGGGTTAGAAAACGTTTTAGAGTAAATTAATATTATTATAATGTTATTGTTTTACCCTTATTTACCGGATTTACCATTTAACAATGGTAAATAAAATATGTACCAAAGTAATTATTCAAAATATATAAAAATAAAAGTAACCTATTTACACAATTTTGACCTAATTATTAAAAATATGGAATCTATATTTCTAAATTAAAAACACAGAAGTGGTAGAAATTAATTTTAAATTAATTCTCGTTGTTAAAACAAAAAGTGTGTTTTTAAGAGATAATAAATATCAAAAGAATGACAGTTGTTTATGTCCGGTTTAAATGTGAAATTATGTCCAATGAACAAAATTGCATTAAATGGTAAAAATATATTCTAAATATACATTAAAACCACTCAAATTCATTATTTATCACTATTAATTTTTTTGATTAAAAATTTTGTTTTTAATAAAAAATTAGTAATTTTTACTATCCATCAAAATATAAAAGTTATCCGAAAATTTCCAAAATTTTACCCTAGGTGAATTTAGATATTAAGAATCCAAAAATGAAGTCCATTTTGAGAGATAAAATTGTTAAAATTTCCAAAATTGGGGATTACTATTCATAACGGCTAGTTTGAATGGTTGTGGTGTGTGTTAGAACTCGAAGTTGCGTGCAACACATGCTTCTGTATTATTCAAAGAGAAGCGTACCATGGAAGACTGGGGGGTTACACAAAGTATATAAATATGTTTATTAATCTAAATTAATAATGATATATTATTTATAATTAATTTATTATATTATAATGGTGAGGAAGAAACTAAAATATGTAGAGAATAATTAAAATGAAAACACTTTGATAAGATGATTACCACATCATTGAAGTGATTACTTTTGATCTATCCTTATAAACTATATGGATTGTCTTTTAATAATTAGAATATCTCAAAAATTTATTTAACAATGTAATAATATGTTTTAGTAGATTTTAGTTGAGTTAAGTGGACCAAGATGTGTGAGGAACAGAGGAGGGGTGGTGTCCATCTATAAGAGATGATAAGATCACCCATGTAATAAAGTAATGTTTAAAATTAATATAAATCAATTTCCTTGCTCACGAGACCCAATATGATATAATCTTATGATAATATTTTTATACTTTTAAATACTCTCATACAATATAATTAAGGTAGTTTTAAGATATATTATTAAATCGTAAAAAAATTATTTTTATTCTTAATTTCCTAATTTACCCTTAACAAGGTGACTAATATTTCCCATGATTACAATACATTATAGAAAAAATAATTTTAAAACTTGTAAGACATTTAATCCCATTTATTCCAAATATTGAATATAATTTTTAGTATAATATTTTTCGAGGTTTTAGAAATTAGTTTTATAATAAACATGAAAACATGGAGAAAAATTAATTTGTAAAAAATAGATTTTTAATTATAAAAATAATTTTATATAAATGTTGAAAAATATACATTACAATGAAATTAATTATATTTTTTATAATAAAAATGAAATAATGAAATTTTAAAACGAATTCAACCAAAAATCTTGTTATGTAAATAATTGAAATGGAAAAACAATTTTCTAAAAAATCATTATAATTCATTATTCATATAAAACAAATCTTCATTAAAAAATAAATATGTCATACAAATAAAAATTTGATATGATGATATATAAAATGATATCCTTTTTAAAATATAGGGTTTCTTCGTGTAGAACAAATTAATTATAATACTCAAAAATAAAAATCTATAAAACCATCTCTGAGGAAAATGAGTTTCGAAGCATAAAACAAGTTCACTGAAAATTGAGTCCTTAATTCCTAATAGTTAAAAAATATATTTTTATTTTGTAGGAAAACTATATTAATATTTCATTAAATTATTAGTTTAATTCATACTCAAAAAATCAATGTCAGCGTTTTAATGTGAATATTTAAATGGTAATATTTTTAGTATTTTAAAATTCACTTAAAGCACATTTTTGCATGTTAAGTAGTCTATCAAGACGTTTATTATTTAAAAATATTTTTTTTGTGATTTTTTTACATGAACGATTCAAATAATTATATAGATGTGGTTGGGTCATTAATTTGGTGAAATGGTTGAATAATTTTCACCATAAAACAGTACAATGTTGTATAACTTGGTCAATTGGTTGGGCCCCACTCTAAATAAGAAGGACATGTTCTTTTTAAATTAATGTATTAGAAATTTTATAGCTTTTTAAATAAATACTCTTTGATTAGTATAAATGAATTTCCCTATTCTACTACAGATTCAGACAAAAGTCCAACCCACATAATCATAGTGAGATGGGAGTGCTAGAGTTTGGGTAATTCATTATAGTGGATAATTGGCCACATCCTCTATGTTATAAAAATACATTTCATTGTCCCATATAGTTTAAGATGTACCGGAATTTTTTCCATGATTGATGTTATGGTTGTGTAATCTAGATAGAGTACTTCACAATAAAATCAATCCAACTTAATTATGATGATCATATATTTTATTATTATTGGAATAATTTACGTCTATTTAGGATACATTATTTCGTAGGCATAGAATCAACAATAACAGATAGTAATTATGATCAAAGAGGGGGATTTTAGTAATGTATTATATAAACTAGTTTAACAATAATGGAGAATGATAAATGTAATGGGATTAAAATCTCCTGAATCTAGTACACCCATTTCCCTATTCATGATGGTACAATCTATAATATTTACCATAATATATTGTAGGCATTCACAATTCCCATGAGATGAGTATTAAAACCAAACTACCTCAGGATACATCCATTAGGATAGGCATAATGGTTTCCCATATATTTTCATCCCATAACATGAGTAATAGGATAAAAATAGGTTTGGGTATTTATAGACCCTCCCTATAAAGGGAGTAATCTGTTATAATTTATATTGATTTTTATGACCATATACAATCATTGATGGTGGGTGAATCATGGTGTGTACCAAAATAATCATTTTCCTTTTAGTTATTATTTTTTATTTACGGCAATTTTACCACACTTAATGGATATTTGTTTAACAAGATTCAAAAATACCCTTTAACAGATCCTCATTGAAACAAATACATATATGTAGGAAATTAATCCATGAAAATCAATTCTTTTAACCAATTCAACATAAATTGATATTCCCACCATGAAATATCAAAAAATATATTATAATATGAAAAAATAATTTATGATTCGAGAGTTTTGTGGATACACTATTTATTCCATTGTCACATCAAGCCATGATCACTATCAATTTAATTTTTGGAATCAATTTCTCTTTACCATAGGCATATGAACTATTATTTTCCTCCATGATGATATGTTATATGTAGATCATCTAATTATAGACATGAGAGACAGTACATATGTTTCATAGAAATTATAATACATGAACATTCAATTATCAGTAAATTCTCAGTTGATCTACCCATATACATCTCTTATATTCTTCTAGATGAATAGGAGTACCCAATCACTACCCATGAATACTATGTGTGTTAGCTAAATCACAATAGAAGCACCACTTAATATAGATCTAGTTAAATATTCATTATACTTATTCCACTATAATGTTCATCCTAAATTGTGTATAACAGAATAATTCTTAGAAAAAATAATATAATCATCCCTAAAACCTTTGTAATTATAAGGTTTACCGTGTAGGCTCACCCAAGTACCTTCTCACTAGTATGGATATTTATTGTATGGATTTTTCTAGGTATGGATTCTCCCAAAATTAGCTCTTCTGAGTTATTGGTCTATAATGGTCCCTACACTGAAATTCATTATCCTAAGTTCCTTGACATATCTTTGGTACTGTCAAGTAAATTCTCTTATGTACATTCATGGAACCCCCTATTCACTAATTATATTACTGATTATTCCTTCAGTCATGTGAGATCACTCAAGCCTCACCACCATTCTAAATTTATCAAAAAATACATCATAAAGCCTCTATCACTATACCCATCTTCTGCATTAATCATTTCACAACTGCATTCATTTTACCTTTTTCACAATATAGTGTTTTCAAATGTTCCTTTAATCATGTGTTTTTTCCCAGGACACATCATGAATCATCAACAACAAAACCTAATATTTGAAACTCATTCTCTATTTATCACTTCTAGAAATAATATTGGTAAGGTCCTCCATGTTTCAAATATATTTTAGGTTTATGTATTTGACTATCCATGTGTGTTGGGACCCAGTGGATGTATTTTATTTGTCGATATAAGGTGAGGAAAGAGACATGGTTGTTACAAAATGATGGAAGGATAATTTTTATTAAATATTTATGTCGGTGTTTCTTCTTGAATATATTGTTATTTATGGGATTAGAGATGTTATGAAGGCCTAAAATGGGGTTTTGAGTTCTATGGATTTTAGTTATATAATCTCATAATTGGATATTTATTAATTGTAAGACATAGGTTTGTTAGACAATACATAGTTTTAATTAATTTAGTAATATTTTTTATAGATGAGATTCATTATTGAATCACTATTTATTTCATTGTCGTATTAACAAAATTAAAAATAAATGAAAAATATGTATATTATTTTTCTAGTATAATATATATTTTATATATATTACATTTGTATATTAAAAACGTCCTTTATATGTTCCATTTATTCTATTAATTAGTTATATTACTTTGAGAGGGCGGTAGTCCACACTTCCTCAAACAAAATTATCATATTTACTCATGATGAAAAGAATAAAGGTATGTTATAAATAAATATTAAAAATAATAATTAAATTATAAATATCATATATAACATATATATACACATTATCTATCAAAATGGCCACCATGATAAGTGGTAATGGAAAAAATATCAATCATCATTTCGTGTGGCAATAGTTTTCCTCCCACACAAACAATTTGTTCGTTACCCATTAGATAGAACTGTGTGTAAGTGTAGGTCAAAAAGTTAGCATAAAAAATCATATTATATTATTTATAATGGTTTTTTTATAATATAATGAAATATTTATAATTGAGGTAGTGGAGAATACAGTTTAAATTATAAATCTTGAGAGAAGACGTAAACTCTTAATCTGGTAACTACAATTGGTAGTAAAAAAAGACATACCTGGAAGACTTTATGACCAATGGTAGGCTTAAAGTTCAAGGTTATGTATGTTGGTAAGGTATTGGAGTAGATAATTTCTGATCATAAGTGGGTTGAGTGATGGGAGGAATGGGGAGAGTTGGTGACATTTATACGGAAGGAAAATTACTCACTTTGTAGTTTTGAAATGAATTTAGTTGTACCCATGTTTTCACCTAAAAATTCTGAAAAAACAAAACAAACTCACAATTGTAAGGTTAGTAGATTAATTATTCCCATCCAATTGGGTTTGGACTAATTTATTGGTCATTTTGGCCATTATGTTAAAAGGTGAGTCCTTTGTTATGATTAATTTTACCTTAACAATTTTAATTAATTATAATTACATAAACTAATATTATTGGTCAAAAACAAATTATTTCTGATTATACATAATAAATTATGGTTACTCAAAATATCTAATCCAATTTTTCAATTTCCAGTATCATAATAGTCATAATTTAATTTAAACTTAATCACGCCGATGAGAGGACAATGTGTGTTTATAAGGTAAAAATGTCCAAAAGGTTCATATGATTTGATAGTAAATTTTAAAATGAAATTGATTTAAATGACATAAATTTAAATAATTGGTAAAAATATTATCTAAATAAGAATTAAAAAATAAAAATATAATTTATCCTTATCGATAAATCTAATGAGAAAGTCGTTGGATATATAATTTAGTATGTTTAGCTATTAATTAAAAATTGATATGTTTCCAAGAAAATATCAAGATTCAATATAAACAAAATTAAACATTTCTATTTCAATTTATATGTTTATTTTGACATAATATATCAATAAATGATTCAAAATTCACATTTAAAATCTGTTTTTCATTAACATGAAAAATCATTGCCTTTATAAATAAATTTGTTTTGAAGTGTAATATTTGGTTTGTTCTTCTCTTTTTCTTATCAAATCTATTGTATGAACATTAAAAATATTATATTTAATATAAAATATTTAAATAACATTAATATCAGAAATTAATTTTTATTAATTAAATCTATCAGTGTAAACCAACTATTTAAAAATAATAATAATTTCATTTATATTTAATTGGATTCATATTGATTTAGAGTTATTTTATAACCAATGAATTCATTTTAATTTTTTTGTAAACCATACATTTTAAATAATTAGTAAACACATTTCATAATAACTAATTTAAATTATATCTTATATCTTATTCTATTTAATAATATATCATTATTTGGTATAACTCGGTCTTCTGTGAAACACAAGCTTTCGAAGAAAGTCGCTCTTGCATGTAACATAATGTATGTCTGTATTGAGTTCAATAAAAAATAGAGAATATATAAAATATATTTAAAATATTAAATATATTTTAAAGTATCATGGTATTATTTTACACTATATGTTTGTTATCACATGTCTTGCACGCTATCGAATGTAATGTTCTTAAATTATAATTTTGAGCTCTTACATTCACTATACCTCAAATAAATAGTCATCACAATTTAAACATCATATTAGAAATATATTTATTGAAAATAAACTATTTTTTGAAAGCATCACATCATAAAAAGTGTTAATATCACTTCTTTCTAAAAATTGATATTGAAATACAAAATTATCTTGTAAATAAGTCACTTAGTAAGAGAACATGGGGTGGAAAAAGAAACCTAGATATAAAGGGAAAGTATCAAAAACAAGTTATATTGTTGTGTTCTAGAGAAAATGATTAGGCGAATGTTAACATTCAGAATTTCCTAAATTTTCATTGATATAGGTGCTATTTGATTCATCAAAAAATGAAGTTACTAGGGCACCATTTATGGTTTCATTAAAAAATTTCATTATGTTGTGGAATTCTTTCACTCCCTAAGAAAATAATTATATTTATGTTTCAATAAATATAATATTATCCTTTTACTACACCATGAAATATTTCAACTTCATCTATTAGCATAAGATACATTGTATGATATAGTAATGCATTACCCTAAAAAATCTCATCCAATTATCAACTTACACCATGTAATAAATGGTTTATTTTTCAAAAATATTTTGATTAAACAATTTATAAATAAGGACACTTAATTTACAAGATGAATTAATCGTTATCCGTTAATAAATATGAAGAAGATCTAAATTTTTACAATCCAAACATGTGAATAATTTCATCATGTATCCATTTGAAATATTTTAATAACTCAAATCACCATATAATTTTTCTAAAAAAAATTAATTCTTACTTATTCCTTAAGCCATACACATGTTTTTGTGTATATTACTTTAATCCAAAAATGTTGTAAACTCCATTAATAATATCCTAGACCATTTTTTGAAAATTCTTTAATAAATTCCATAGAATCCATCAAATGTCCAAATTAATCTTTTATTCATCATTTTCTCCACAATAAGAACATATTAAGGGACTTGTTTCCATTGATCATGTGTTTTTTTGGAAATGTTTAACCATATACATAATATCATTTTTTGATATCGTTCGGTATAAAATATAATATCCTTAATTAAAGAAGCATTGATGTTTAATGATCATATATTTTATAATTATCATAACTCAGGAAATAATGATAAAAAATTTGAATTATGTAATTATTTGATAGGCATATTAATCATTCCTCTTTATCTAAGATGGTATCGTAACATGATAGTTATCCAATATAATTACATGGGTTATATTACTTTGATACTTGAGACATTAATTTTCATACTGTTCTATCATCTTGAAGTTATAACTCTAAATAGTTTCATTTTTTTACCTTTTTCATTCCTTAGCATGGTTACCCTCATCTCCAAACCTATGATAGTCTCCCATTACCTTCAATCATTTACCATGGTTATTCATTCCATGGTTATCACATATGTTAAAATCCATCTTTCTATTCGCCCCATTTTTCTATAATTTTATATTTACTCCACTTTATATCATGCATCCCTTCAAATTTATGGGGCTTGAATAATTCATTACTTATATTGTTAACACATGATACTTTTTTCTCATCTGATCAAAATAGGTTGGAGAATATTTACATTCAATATTTTTTCATAATACCATGGAAGATATAACCCTTATTACTCATTGGATCGCATGCATTGGTGGAGTTCTCATCCATTCTATTAAGAGACATTTGTTAACAATGGAATTTACTATATTAAATAATAAATTAATATATTATCCCAAATATAGTGAAATAAAATACTCAAATTTATAAAGCTAATATCATAATCATAAATAAGATTTCATTATGGATATCTTTACATTCAAATCCTTGATATTTATTTTTAATGAAAATTTAAATTATCGTGAGTGTATCACTCGTTAGTGTCAAACCATTTGCACACTAATGCTAATTTTTATTTACCATGTTACACCGATTCTAGCCATCCACACGTTGTCCGTGTTTTTTTTGTCCTTGGTATATCTGTACCAGAACCACATGCACTTGTAATATCTAGACATGAATATATTTCAAGGAATACCCCCATAATATCTACCATAGAAAAATTCAATGACATAATATACACATATACTCAATGTGTATATTATGTTTTTTCTCCTTAATATACATTTTTAAAATATATTTTCCTTGTTTACTGTTAAACATACATAGATACCACCTCAAACACCCCGAACCTAGAAGCCTGAGGATGGGGTATTATTTTATTACATTGGCATTATTATAAGGAAACAAATATCAATGGACCGACCATTTTATCTATCTTGGTAATCCATATTACATATATGAAACACATAATACATTGGGAAAACAAAACATATCATTCTACACAATAAACTGGAATAAACTGCACAAATGAACGCGTATTCAAATTTTTATTATTCGTAACATGTGGAAGGAAACATAATAAGGTTGAGAACAAATTCTCATTAAGGTTATGTAAATATTAATATATAAAGAATAAATATGAAAAATTAACATGTAATTGAAAATAACTGATTACAAATGACACTGAAATAATTAGAAACGGAAAATTTATTATGGGAAGGATAGAAACCGATACACATAGATTTTCATCAATGAATATCGATAAAATGGATCCCTATATATGTTGATCCAACATATCATGAATTAATAATAACTAAGATATCAATGAAGGAAACTTTTAATTGTTGGATTTTATGTGTTAGGCACATGAGGGCCTATACTGTCAAGATCCATCCTCTGGACTATTTGAAACCACATGTACAAACCTATTTAATTTGGCCAACATAATCAACTCACGAGAAGCTATCAATGAATTGAGGAGATAAATACATTCTAAGATTCACCCATCATTTCATGTAAAAATAATTCCTCATATAGACTATTCAAATTAATCAACATAAAATATGCCATATCAAATATCTGTATTTAATAAAAGATATGAAATTATCAATAATTCCGCAATTAATGAAATAAAATTCGATGAGAAAATAATATGCGAAATGAAATATGGTTTAAGAAAAATAATATAAATCATAGAAAATATGTATATGAAACGAAATTTAAAAATGGAAAATTTTTAACAAGGATGTGAGACTACAATGGCTATCATTAAGATAATTCTTGATAATAATAATCATTAAGCAATGCAAAGTGTCCCATACCACTTTGAAACACTTGAATCATAATATCCTAGAATTATGACATAAAATAAATCACATAAATTAACAATAATAAATTAATTCATCATATAACTTGATAAAGTCGTTATATACACCAAATAAAAGTGAATTGGTGCATAATAACAAATAAGTGTCATTGCAATGTAACATTAGATGAAATTCACATACCTTAACCTTCATTTTTTTGTGTTATTTATCCTACTGTATAGTGGTTTATAATATGATAATAACTTATTCTAGAACCATACTAATATTTATAATATATAATATTAGTTTCATATAATATATTATTACCCGTTTGTTAACACTCTTTCAGTAATTTCACTATTTTGAGTGTTAATTTCCTTGTCTGGTCGAGTATGTTTAAACTTGATTATTTGTTGTAATCATTAATTAGATTATGGTTTAATTATATAAATAATTTTAAATATTTTATTAATTATTATATATAATCTGTTTATATGTATTTATAAATGTCTATTATATTTGGAGAATAGAAATAAAGTGTGTCGTTCATGGAGACAAGATGTCGTACGTACGCATGAATGCTACTTTCATTTCATTATGTAGTAAAATAATATAAACTAAATTATTTATATATATAAATTATAATTCCATTATCATATATATGTTATATATGTTACATATCTTTAATAATACCATCCTTTATATGTTACATGTATGGTATGAATATGTCATATTTTTTTGAGGGGAAGGTAGTCCACACTTCTTCAGATGAAATTATCATATTTACACAAGATGAAAAGCATAAGGGTATGTTCAGAATATAAATTAAAAATAAAAAAAATAAAATCTCATATATAAAAAATATAAATATATTGTACATCAAAATTACCACCATGATATGATGGAAATGAAAAATGAACAATCATCATTTTTTGATTTAGTAGTTCGACATACACAGAAACATAATGTCTGTTACCCAATAGATGAAATTGTTTGTAATTAAAAGTAAACACCTTATAATAAAAAATACTAATATATTTATAAATATTGTTTTTTTATTAAAGAATTAAATATGGATATTTTATGGAGTGAAGAATATAAATTAGATTAAAAATCATGAGAGAATACATTACGTTTTTATCAGGAAACTACTTTTGGATTGTACTGGAAGGCGTACAATGAATTATTTGGTCCAAAATGTTGGATTAAAGGTTTTGGGGAGTGATTTTTAGAATTTATAATCCAATATATTGTATTAACATAATTTTTTTGAGAGGAGTGAAGAACTGTGAGAGGTGGTGTCCTTTTATAATTGAGGAAAATGACTCACTTGGTATTTTTGAAACGAAGATTGATGTACCCAGGATTTTAACAACTCCAAGTCTTCAGAAACCAACTAAACTCAGTAATGTATTGTTAATTGGTTATATATGTTCAAATAAATGGTTTTTGGACAGCATTTTTGGAAAATATGGTCCCATATTTTAATGGTTTAGTCATTTATTAGGACTAATTTTACCATAATAATTGTAATTAATTATAATTAATGTCAATAGTATTTTTGTTCAAAAAAAGATGGAATTATTAGAAATATTATATTATTCTCACTCAAAATATGGAATTAATTTATCCAAATCCAAATATTTTATGTGCTACAAAATAATTTAAATTTAATCTAGCAGATGGGACGACAATGCATGGTTTTAAGGTAAAAATGTACAAAAGATTTCTATGTTTTTAATGTCATTTCCAACGTGATATTGATTCAAATGATAGAAATTGTATTAACATATAAAAATATTTTCTAATTAAAATTTAAAACTAACTAATAATATAATTTAATCCTATAAATTAATTAGATGTAAAATAGTTTTGAACTAAAATTTTGTATTTCGAAGTATTCATTAAAAATTATATATTTCGGAAATATATCAAAAAATCAATATAATATATATTTTTTTCAAAGGTGAAGTTTATTTTGTAATTTTAAATAAATTAATGTTTCAAAATTAATATTTAAAACTCTTCTTAATTAAAATGTGGTAAAACATCCTTTATAAAAATATAGGGTTTTAAGTGTAATATTTAGTTTTTCTTATATTATTCATATAAAATATATTGGATGGGCTTAAAAAAATTATATAAAATATATAATGTACATATTACATTAATATCATCCTTTAATTGTTATTAATTTATCTTTTTGGGGTAAAACAACCTTTTGAAAATAAATTTTGTTACTTTATATTAAACTCATTTTCATAGTCATTTCTAATAACATTTAAACCAATGAATTCAATTTAAATTTTTCTAAACAATATATTTTAATAAATTATTTACCACATTTAATAACTACTAATTTATCAATATTTTCATATATTATTATATTTAATAATATATGATTATTTGGTTAAAATCATTATTGACTGTAATGTATGTTTTCGATAAAAGTATCTCTTTCATGAAACACATGGTAAGTTTCTGTCAAATGCATTACCAAATATAAGGTATATAAAATTTATTTAAAATAATAAATATATTTTAAAGTATAAGGGAAATATTTTAATTTATTCACTTGGTGTGGCGTGTCATTCATGCTATCAAATATAAGTTTCATACATTTGAATTTTGGGTTGTTACATATGTCTTCATAACTATATTTTTTAGACTTATCAAAACATAGACCAAAACAACATTCCGAAGAATCCAGGATAGAATGATCCTCTCAAATTCACAAGCTACCAATATATCAGCCTATTCCCAAATTGTTTTCCTAGATTATTAAATGATACCATCATTTTATAAACTAATCCATTACCAATGTGTTTTAATAAAATTATCTCTAAAAATATATGATCCACAAAATCCTATTTTGATCACCCTCAAAATAATCGTATATAATAGAGTAAATGGACTATTAAATCTGTGGAAAACCTAGAATATCTCTTATGAAAATTATGGGGTGAATATTTGAACTCTATTCATGAAATTTACATCATTAAACATCTGACTAAAAATCACCACCTTTATATTACTTCACATAAACGAACTACGAAGTCACTATAAAATTTTCTATTTGGTTTTCATCTGATTCATTAGTGTCTATTTCATCCATTATCTCTAATACTTTTCAAACTCTTAAATACGTTAAAAACTAAAAGTAATTAACAATTGTTTCCAATCATCTTGTTTCCATATTCTTTTTCCCAAATACATATTTCTATATTTGGATTGAAGCTTCTTTTAATCATATTTTACAATCTGATCATATTTCAATCATCTTTGACTTTTGGTTTTTCTAAGCATAAATTATTATAATTTCCTATAGTGTAAGACATAATTCAGACTCTAAACATCTTGAATTTCTCATATTCATTCACAAAGATAATATTTTTTTACTAAAATTCCTCTTAAAATTATGTTTATCATCAACTAAGTCCTTGGTATGATTGATAATAAAAACATCTAGGGCATCTACATCTCAACATTACTTCTGATCTATTCTCTTAATCTTCTTGTCAATCCGACTTTTTTTCCAGGGAGATTTAGTATTGATGGTCCTACTTATGGTTTTTCTCAAATATTTTTCCCCACATTATGGTGACATCATAATTTTAAGTTGATTCATAGGAATCTACATATTATAGTGACTAGGACGTTAACAAATACCTCCTTATATTTATTACATCATCTCATCTTGGATCAGTACTAGTCTCCTAAAAAAGTGATCATTATATATTTAAAATAATAAACTAGTGTCATCCTATTTATTGTCGAATCCCCTTAGACATATCAATCATCATACTCCTCTACATCGACTTATTTTATGATAACATCAAAAGATGTTATTAATAGCTCAGTATCCAATAGTATAACATCATAATCACATTTCCCAAAAAACTATAAATTTTTTTTATATTAATAATATTCCACCATTTTATATGTATTTAAAATTATGTACATTCCGTACATTTATCCTCTTCATCATCATGTTGATATGTCATGCACTATCAACTCATCATTGAGTTTCATCTTATGGTCATTTATCTTTTGGATAGACTTTATTATTGTTTTCTTCCTAGTTTTACTTTTGGTGGTTGTACATTCATGATTACCATTTGGAAAATCATCTTTTAACTCATAGTGGTGTCTTTTGTAGTGAACTCCACTTAATTTTAACTTTTTTACTTGCTCATCCATGTATAATTTAACATTGAAAATTTATATCTATTCTACGAACACGATGGGATAGACTTTAAAAAATATAATTTAGTTGAATGTTCTCTCAGAGAACATAAACACTTATAATGTAACAAAATTATTTATAGTTCCAAAATAATATTATATAAAACATATACTTAATTACTCTTAGTCCTCAATTTTTCTATTTTATAGATAAATCATTTAAATTCATATAGAGTGTATTTTTTGGTGGTATTATTCGCATTTTCTTGTGTGATATTGATTGATATATATATATATATATATATATGTTACATCATATAGTGAACCTAAATTTCATATCCCCCTTAGGAAGTACCGTGAACTTCTCTAATTACCTTTTACTTATAATTTCAAATATATTTAATAATAACTAACAATAAATACACCCTTTCATTTACAAAACTGATTTGATACTTTAATAATCAACATGGGATTTTTTGTGAGTGAAAAATATATTATTAAATTAAATGATCTCTTACCATTCTTATTTGGGATAAATTCAATGAATTTTTATTCTCCTCATAAATGAAATCAAATATTTTTTTTGGTGGATAGAAATTCTTATCTCAACATTTAATACTTTTTTAGTCTCCCGATTTCTATTATTAAACAAGATGTAATATTTTATTTCCTTAAGAGATGATAAGAATTACATTGATTAATGAAATGAGTCATACATTAATCTAATATATATATATATATATATGTTATATAAGAAAGTTGTAGAAGTAAATATTGACATGCATGGAACTCAAATCAGTCAATTAATTATTCATCAAGATATACCTCTCAATACAGCTTGTTTTAAGGAATTGTGAAAAATTATTTTTCATTCAACTTATTCCTTGCATCAATATCTTTAAATAAATTAAAAACATACACGTAAATTATATTAATTCTCTCCATTTTAATGATAATTTGTAATTTTTCATGAAATTATTATTTTTCCCATATAAACTCATAATATATGTTTACAAAATTATAGGGGATAACATCAACTTACCTCGACGATGAATAAAATTTAATATCTGGGTTTTACAGTCTAAAACATCATCCCCATTCATGGAATTTTCTTTTGGTAACCCAAAAATGAATTCATCATATTCCTTTTACATCATTATTCAGTTGTATAGAATTTATATCATATCTTCCAATTAATCAAATATCCAAAACCACCAGCTTCAACATCAAAATCACAAAGGGTTGAATTCCATATTCAATCATTAAAAAGGTGGATGTGAATAGAATTGTGTCATGGGGATCCATGTTTTCATTCAAATTAGAATAATTAATTGTGGATATCTAATAGTATTCTGAATTATTTAAACAAAATATAGTACATAAAATATCCTAGTAATCTCCTGACCTCTAATTCCATTCTTTGTCATGATTATATAATCTATTCTCATAATACAATGATGTTTTATTAACCCATTCATTAATTCTATAATACTGACATGTGTTTCTGAATATCGATTATCCCTCTATTATATCATCTCTTTAATTATTTCACCCATGACTTTTAATACAATACTATTCTTTGGAATCATTGAATTATTCAATATTTACTTATAACTGTTTTTATTAATCTTCAAATCTGCTAGGAAAACAGAAGAAATTAATATTTATTCTTATAACTTTTATTTCTTATTTTATTTTCTTTTCTAGATAATCATTGAAATCATTAGAACAAGTTGAAATTATTAATTCTAATAATCCCTAAATCATTTAATTCATGCTTGTTTTGATTACAAAATCTGATTATCTAGTTATCCTTATTATTCACTTTTTAGGACTCTATGGTAACAACATAAAATTTCCATAAAAGATCTTTATTTATATTGAGTTAAAAATTGATAACTTTTTATAAAAACTAAATTATTCATTGGGGATATCATTCACTATATAAATATAACTATTTTTTTATTAGATACATTCATTTCATTGTTCTTGATTTCTTATGTTATAAAATAATTTTAAATAATTTTTTCAACTATATATGTTGTTTCCATTCCTCTCATAGGATTAAAAAATTTATTTTTATGTGAATCATGTTTTCGTATTTTTGTTGTTACTTGTTGGATACAAATTTTTAGTTTATAGTAAACTAATATTGAATTATAGTAAAACATAAATTTATTTTTCTTCATATTTTATGTATTAAATCCATTATATTAAATAGTATTATTCATAGGGATCGTAAACTAAAATGAATAATCAATGTTACCACTTATTTCATATTCTTCATAGAAGTTTTTAATCTTTTCTGTTCTGTTTGGCATAAATATATTATTATTACATCATGAATTCTTATTTAAGACTATCAAATTCCTTTTAGAATCTGGTAAAATTATCTTAAAAGTATCCTGTGTCCCTTTTTAGTTGTATAGTTTTTATTCCATCATTTAATGATATTGGTTTTGAATTTTTCATGACGACACAAGTAGCCAACAAAGTCTATTCTTATTCTGTTGATTCTATCTCTAGCCAGTGGATGGTCATTATTGTTTTTTATATTAACATCTTCTTTATAAACATGTTGTGGGAAAATACATTCTTCTTTCATTGTTGCGTCTAACATTCAAGAAATATTTGGTTCCTACAAACTCTTCAGAACCCATTATTTTATATTTCTTCGGTTTCATCATGCACAATTAAATGAGTTTAAATTAATACGTGAAAATTTACTAGATTGTATAAATACCATTTTCTACTTCAAATAATATTTTACATCTTTTTTAAAGAGCATATAACACTGATAGAATGATTAATTTATTGACATGTACTTTCCATAGAGGTATCAAAAAATTCTCATGTATTACATGTTAGGAATTTTTTATTGAATTTATTCCAAATTATATTGATTGAATTCATGTTATAAGATCATTATGTTATCATTTTTTATCAAATACTACATAACTTATTCATTATTCTTAAACATTCCTCTTATTCTTATGTTTTTTAACGAATCATATTTTTAACATGTAATAATTGATCATGCTCTAGAATTCGTCATTCCATTTAGATCAAATATGTATTATTTTATATTAATATTTGATTTATGAGTTTATTTTGATGCATATAACTTTTATAACATTGGTTAAATTACAAAATTAGTATTAAAAACTTATTTACATGGATCTTTTCACCACTTTGAATCATTATTTAAGTAGTTATGTTAATTATTCATGGAGTTGGGTGTGTCTATTTAGAGTGTTACACTTCCTTACCTCTTAACCAATGAATATAACATTGAATCCACTTCCTATTCCAAATGTGATTTTTATTTATAATTTACCTTAAAATAAATCAAATATATACATGAAAAAATCAATGTTGTCATCATTTAGATGATATTTAATTTTAGAGTATAAATAACTATTTGAATAATTAAACTCATATACATCATATATTGAGCTAGATTCATGCTTTAAATCATTTTTAATAGTTGTGTTTAAAAAACTAATTTTATTATCTTGAAGAAGTGAGGATTCCTCCATCAACTGAGTTTGGGAGGATGACTACCATTATTTATAAAATTAATTATTCTTTTACCTATTTAATGTTTTAATAATGACATCTCTGTTACAATAAAATTATATTTTATTAAATATAATTATAGCTCACCATTTTTATCTTCCAGAAGTGGAATATTTATTCCTTCTAAAAATAATAACTTCACTAGGTAAAAAAAATAAGTAAAAATGTTAGATCCAATTAGAGGGAACATAGCGATTGATATCACATAAGTGTACAATTAGATTATGTAGTTAAAATAACCAGGGGATTTGTTTAGACCAACATATAATAAATAATTCCACGCTACAAAAAATTCTATTTTAATTTTTTCATACCACAATCCTGGTCTTGATATATGAATCTTAAATATATTCCCTCTGCACTTAGAACAAAACAAAATAAATATAATTTAATGGAGTCATCATAGAATGTTTTTAACATGGTTTGATCCAAGTGTGGGAAAAGTACTCCATGTTGTGATCAATTTTTATTCCAAGTCATAATATTTATCTTTTAATATGTGTTACTATAGTATAAGTTATTATCCTTTATCAAAGAACCAGGACTATCCTAAACATCAATTCAACTAGATAAATATGTTTGATATGGTATATTTTGAAATGTATATGCTATCATTCAATAGGAAATGAGGCATTATATATACTAGAACCAAGAAAATTAAAAATATATTTACAAACTCTATTAATAGATCTTCAATTTCATTATGAAGGTATGATAATGTAAACCCACAAGTATGTCTTCACATACATATAATAATCTAATTTTGTGCCTTAAATCATTAAAGAAATTCAATTTTTATATAATATACATGCTAGAATTCTTGTAAGTATGGACCTCAACGATTGGTCACATGAGGATGATCCCCTACTCTTCTTCCCAGGAACAACAATATATTGCATCTCATTACATTGAACCAAATATACTTTTCATGAATCAATGTTGATAAATAGCTCTCGAATAAAGATATAAATGATCTTATTTGATAATGACTTGTACATTATCAAATGTTTTAGTGTAATTTTTTCAACACAATTCAAATATCTCTATCTATTTATTTTGAATGATTTTAAAATATTCAAATATCATTAATTCAATGGTCAATAAAATAATTATAAAAAATCAAATTCAATCACATCTGTAAACCACAGTATGAATTATAAACCCTCTTAAAGAATTTCATAATATTGAATGTCAAACTCATGATTTTCATAATTACATTGTATTTATATAAATGAACTATGAAATCACTTTATCACCATATATTCTACTATCTTCTAATTTGTTTGTATCATTTAATATTTTTTTTCATATAACTATCAAAATCATCCAACCCTCAGTACCAAAGACAAAAATCACCATCTCACATGTTTTATTGGTTATCAACATCCATTTCACCCACACATTTTTTGATATTTCATTTAAAACATCTTTTCTATATTTATTTCAGTCATCACATCTTTCCATTATCCATTGATTTAATCTTGGATGACCATTAAATCATATGATTTCCTCTATCATTATAATCACTTCAACTTCCACACAGCTAGTGTTCCAATGATTCATTAATTGAGTTAACCATTTTTAGTAAAATTATTTCGACACGTAGGTTTATCATGAACTAAGGTAATTAGTAAAATAATATCTATACTAAAACTTATCTTGAATCACAATATTACTTCCTATCATATCAATTTTTCTTCAAGTAATGAAAAACATAATTTTTTTTAGATTTACTTGAAACTAACATACTTCTATTTTTTTACATATTCAAATACTCTATATTTAAGGGTAATCTTAATTAAATTATTATTCTCAAAAATACTTTGATTTTAGTGAGAATGTCTTTGAAAAATTCTCATATGGATCAGTAAATTCAACATAGCTTGGATAATTGTCGGTCTTCCTCCAATTTCATGTTTATAATGTTCAATGGATTGCATGGAATCATATGATTTGTTTTTTTAACCACCATGACAATTCATCCATCATACCCCTCATTTATTCCTTATCATCCAATAATATCACAAGACATTATTTTTATATCCCCATCCCATTGTATAATTTTTGGATCCAATGAGTTATTAAGTTCTGTAAAACATATAATCCAGATAATTTTCACGCAATTACCATTTGTTCAATGTACATTGCATTCATTTGAGTTCAGTTTTAGATCCATATGGGAAGATCGACATAAAATATTAAATTATTCAACATTTTATAGTCATATATCATCGAAATGATCGATATTTTTTCAATAATTAGTAAAATATGATGGTAATATGTCCAAAAGTACTTACTTGAAGAAATCAACCAGTTTTTTTGATGGTGTATCAATTGATGTGATCATCTTTCAAATGACCTCAAACAACATTATAAAAGTAAAGTAAAACATTGGACCCCAATTTTAATATAATTTAACAATTTGGATAGATTATCAAAAATAAAATATCACAGAATGTGCTCTCATCCAACTTAATCAAATATCATGAAATCATCTTAATATCAGTTCCAGAATAATTTGGAATAAAAATTATACATTATTAGTCATGAACATAATTTCATCTTTTATATAGATATATCATCTAAAATATTTATTGCATACTTCCTCATAGTAATACTAAAATCTAAAAATGTGTCATCATATAATGTTCTTGTGTTACATCATCTGATGAACTGGGCTTCCAAAACACCATAGACAGTACCACTTTCCACACTAAATGTATTTTAATTATCTACTTCCTTTGTAAAAAGATAAATAATATTATTAATAAAAATTAAATATAAATACAATACCAAATCATCACAAACCTTTAGGTACTTCAAAATATTCACATATATCCTTTTTATGAAACATAAACCATAATGGATACTATCTACACCTTATTACTATACCGAATTACAAATATTCATCAATATTTAAATGCATGGGGAGAAGGGTACCTATAAACATCCTCTAGAATAGGTATTTTGTTGGTCATGATTAACCGAATCTTAATTTTAATCAATTATCTAGGCCTGGATAGTAGTTCAGATTTATGTGATATAATTTGTAAAAATTTAAATGTTGATGTTTTCTCTATGAATATTTAATTTTTTTTGGATTTGGATTCAATTCTATAGTAGGACTAATCACAATTTGGCATGTTTATTCCTATGATTCATATTTATTGAATCCTTTTTCACAAATCCTTTACCATAAAAGGGATCCTCCACTAAATATAACTAATTTTTTTATGTAAGGAAATGTATAACAACCAGGGAATTCCTTGTGTCAATATTCTAGGAATACCACTTGAGAATATTTATTCATATTTATCCTTAGTGGGTATTTCTTATAAAATGATTCAACCTCTCACCCAAATGGATTATCATTATTTTTTTATTCATGACTTGTTTTGGATCATTCTATGAGGTAAAAATTTAGTGAATTTTATTTAGTTCTTGGTACACCATTAGTTCAGATACATTTTATTTATTTTGAGTTGGAGGTATTTTTTACATTTTTACATATCTTATTTAATTAAAAACAATATTTTGTAGTATCATTAAAATAATGAATTTCTTAAATAATCTTTTACCCTTTTTCTATGATAGATATATTTTATATGTGGATGATTTGGAAATATAAAACATATCTATTTGAAATAATACTCCTATAATAATTTATTAGTTGAGATTTCTTTTCAAAAAGAATATTTAATTTTATATTCCCTTTGGACACTCTACACAAACTCATCCATTAAATGTTCGATTTTTTTATTAATCATAGAGAAATACACAAAAAAACATAGGACTAAAATAGTGGAGACCAAGATAAATATATCTATCAAGGTTGAAACATTATTTTGAAATAAATCCTATAAATGTGAATATGATATATGAATTATCCGAAGCGACCCATAATGAAAGGATACTTCCACTATATTTACATCATTCAATGTTTAATAAATTTCCATCTGATTACAGAGGAGAAACCTAGAAATTAAAAATAATGAGGTTATATCCCATAGGATAGATATATTGTTCCAGATGGATGCATGTAAACTAGATGAACTGGTTTTGACCACATAAAGAGAGATAACTTGGGAATGGAAAAAATTATTTCCCTATATTGTGGAAAAAACATTTGTAATGATTGAATCAACCAAAAATAAGAGAGCACTGGAATCATAGAAAAAAGAATATGCTTTTCCAAAAACAACTCATCTTCCATGAAAGCCGCAATTAATTCATGGGAATTCATCATTAATTTTTAGGGTATAGACATCAGATAAACAGCAGATCCAGTTACCTTTTAGGGTTTGTCTTCCAAACATGTTAGTTCGATGCCTACCTTCCATGGGAATCTATTTCAGACACAGTCATCAGAGCACACATTTGTTTGATGATGGACATACTGATTTATTTCCCCGAATTCCCGCTTTACAAATACAGGTGGCTTCTATCCCTTATTCTGGGATGTTTTATCCTTGACTGAAATGGTATGATTGGATGTTGGCTCCCCCTTTGGTGAATTCATCCTCAGAATTCATTTCCTATTCTGGGACTCCGTTAATGATTAAGATGTTCTTTCCCAAAACTCTTCCTAGTTCCATAACCTTTTGTATGGAGGTTAATTATAGATCTTCTGTCAGGACTTTCCTAGGGGACATGTTAGGTCAGAAACCTTTAGTTGGTGGAGTAGTCAGGCTTGACATTGCTAGTGTCTCTTTTTGTTAGAACACTTGTGTATCTGGATTTATTCCCCTTATAATAGGGATTCTCGAGGGCATGGAAGCCCGAGAAATCCCATATCGTGTGCAGGGATTTATATTCCATATGAATGTCTCAGAGGATTCCCTTAGCCTCCTATGTCTAAAAAAGAGTATTTCTTGAGTTTAACGTCTAGATGAGAAAGATAACACTGATCATAACACTGATGGATGTGGATCTGATGGGTACATCCTGAAGAGGGAGTACCAAAGGGATTATTGGATGAGTGTTTCAAGAAACCCAATTATGGTGAATCTGAGGATTATATGTCCACTATAATAGGGACAGTAGGATATTCCATTAGCAGGGATTGTACCTCATGGTGGTTTTCTACATACCCTCTCTTGAGGGATGGGTATCAAATCCATGTAGTTCATGGGCGTGATGAGTAAGGGTGTGCACATAGGACAACTACCCGATGATATTATGGGGTATCACAAGTGGTTAGTAGCTCGCCATAAGAGGGACATGATTAGGTGTATGATTATGGACCATGTTGGGATTTTTCATATTTATAATTCCAATTTACACTAGAAGTAGTGATGATGATGGTGGCATGATATCACTGGGAAGTTGCATCCAAGGTAAGAATCGAGATCGATATGGATGTTTGAGAGAATTTAATGGAGAATTAAATGGAACCAATTCGAATATGGCAGTGATATTAGGCTTTAACATTGAATGATACTTGCTACGTATCCCCAAGGATGGGAATCAAAGTCTGCATAGTTTGGTGGGGCGATGAGACACCTTAGGAGGTGGCCCGTGATAATGGACGTGTGGATGGGACCCAAAGGAAGTGGAACCTATGGGTTGGGTGAAGGCCTTCCTGAAACACAAAGCCTCAATGGGGAGACTAGGTCAAGACCTGGATGAGGGGTTTAAACCTGAGGAAGGCTTCCTACATATCCTCTTGGTAGGGAATAAAAGTCCACGTAGTTCAAGATGACAGTATTGAATTGAAGTGTATGCATAGGACGGAGACCTGATGATATGCTAAAGCTTATGCATGGTTAGCAGCCCATGATTTGGTCTCACTCCACATGGATAGACCAGAGATGTGGGTCCCCACTTAGTGTACTATAATAGAATACTGTTGATTGCAGACTACTACAAATTAGATTTGGTTATGGAATGAAAAATATTATAACTGGATGAGGTTCCAACGGCTTACCTCTGGTCGGGGGGGGGGGGGTATTACAGTTACCATTGGATGTGGGATCGAAACGTCTTACCATGGAATGGGGATCACAATAGTTTATCACTGGATGGGGGTCACAACGGATTAAAACTGAATGGGGATCAAAATTTCTTATTTCTTGCTAGGGATCACAATAGCTACAAACATGAATGAGATCACAACGGATTACCACTAGATGGGGATCAGAAACGATTACCACTGGATGTTGTCGAACCTCATGGAGGCTTGCTATGTACCCTGTCAAGGTGACAGGGATGAAATACCACATAGTTCGAATGGGTACAATTAAGCATCATGCAAGAAAAAGGGAGTATATAGTTTAACATCCATGATGATGAGAGTGAACCGACATAGATTGGTTGGTTGATATGGATGATGGGATTAAAACACAAAGAGGCTTCCTATATAAAATGCATGGAAAGGGGAAAGGATCAATGTCCATAGAGATCGGAAGGGGGATACAGATTAACGTCATGTGGGGTGATGGTGGACTAGTGTGATTTGGTCGAGACCAATAGGTTTAGGGATTGATCCCTAGAGAGTCTTCTTACGTACCTTTCATGGAAAAGGCACAGTTTAAGGTCAAAATAGTTCTAGATGGGGATTTAGGAATTACACACTAGGGCAGCTCGAGAAGGATTCCATGGTCAATTTTTACTCCAATCCCATGTGATTCATGATCGGTTTTAGAAACAATATGTGGTAGAGACCTGGCTATCACATTACAAATGGTGTGTATGTGGGAAGAGTAGTGGGGCTCTCGTGTGGTTAGCTTCACAAAGTGGAAACATGGGCTTATGCGTGGTTAGTGGCCCATGTAAATAGATAGTAGGACTTAATATAGGGTGGATGCCCAGTGGCGAAAAATCCTAGAGTGAGAGGGATGAGGTAACAAAGGTCTTTATGCCCATCTCATCTATATTCACTGGCACCAAATAATAAAGGAGGAGAAGGGATGCTACAACCTGCAAGAAATTCTAGGGGATTACATGAAGTTGGATGCCCTACCCCACAAATTGATTTTGTTCCAGAAAATGGGATTTCATTCCATGTGAGGAATATCTCACTACAGTGGAGACAACCGGGCATGGGGAATGTTTGAGATGGGTCACCTTTTGTATATCGCATGGGGAGAGTCCATAGTTTTACGTCATGTGCTATGGATTATGTTGCTTGGCAGTTTGTCATCATGCAAATTGGATGAGGTGGATTCACACTGCACCACAAGGACATACATTATTGATACCCACGAACCCTTTGGTAAGGGAAGGCATCAACATTGACTTAGATTTGGGGTGTTATGAAGTGATCCATTGAGGGGATCATGTTAATGTGGTTGTGAGATGAATCGATAGTCATTAGAAAGCCTATGTAAAGGAGCATGAGGCAAAGAAATGAAACGTGAAACACTACCCAAGGGACCATGATGTAACTTCCTACAAACCTGGAGGTTTATAAATGAGATGGGTGTGTAACAAATTTGTTTTTTGCATAAGACCCTCTTCAATATTGTTCCCAGGAAAGTATTATTGAAGAAATGCTCATTGGTGAACCCATGGAATGAGGATTTCATGCTAAAGGAAGGGTTTTCAAGCAATAGTCGCACAAATAAATGTTGGTGATTAATTTAAAAATTGGCTTACATGTTAAATCCACTTGAATGCATCGTTGACACTGCATCATTTATGTGTGGGGGAGGGAACCTTTTTAGTATAGTATTTTTATTTGATGTTTGTTTTCAAAAATAAAAAAAAATTGTGTGTTTTCAAATTTTTGTGTGTTTATTTTTCAATTTTTGTTCTGTTTTTGAAACTTTTGAGCTGAAAAGATTATCAATACCATTCATTAAACCCATGTCAATGAGTGAAAAAATCTATTTCATGAAACCGAGCTTAAATGAATGCTGAAATGAATTTGTTTCAAGTTCAATTTTTTTTGGAATTTCATGAAAAGTACACTAAATTTTGAATCTCATGCCATATTTCACTGTCTATATCTTTGAAATCTCTTTCCTGTGAGGCTTCTGGACCATTTTTTTCATATTCTTTTCATTCACCTCATTTCTTGAGAGAACCAGACCATGCATGATTTAACCCGAATTTGATTTATTCCTTTCAAAACATGAGGGTCGGGGTACGTGTGTTTTAAATGATTGAGTCATTTATTTTGTTTGAATCCCCCTTATCAAAATAATCATTTTCATTATGGCCCACCTTTACATTTATCCTTCATTGTAGCCCCTAGTAGCCATGAATTTCCTGTTAGGTTAGCGACATTACAAGACAATTTTCCCTATCATACCTGCTCTTGATGTAAAATTGCATGATCTAGTTGAACTTAAGTGTGGAATAAAGTTGGATTTCTTGTAAATGTAAGGATTTGTGTCTAATAGGCACGCAACTGATACCCATTGTGTGCAATAATCAATGATAGGGTTGATAAGAGAGGCTCACATGAAAATTGGAAGATGATTAGACATAATAGGAAGAATTTATCATGAAACTAACAATAAAAAAAGGAACTTGGTGAGGGTTATACCATAATGATCATGCATGATGGTGGGCCCTTGGGAGACCTATCACAAATAATCATGTACATGAACGTCATATTTTTCCTACTAAAGGGATGTATTACGTGTAGGGAATATGGAATGAATTCTTCAGCTGTCGGATGTGAGGAGTTTTCCTTCTATTTATAAGTGATTAGCATAATCAGGGCACACGTGCTATTTGTCTCATGTGGAAAACCTATCCCATCCATTAGTCACATAATATTTTCTGTAGGGCACAAAAAATATCTTTAGGCCATTCATGATTTCATGCCATGGAGTAGCATTACGCTTAACTCCTCTGTTTTTCGGCGTAACACATCGACCCATCCATTAACATTTCGATTAGTCAAAATATGCCTTCGATGTTCCCAAAATTTCAACTAGAGGGTTTCGGCGGATTTTATTATCTTCAAATTCACCCCCCCCCCCTTGGAATCAGATATGTGATGCTGTGTAGAGGTCAGATTTCGAGGGGATCACTAAGGCACATGGCCCCATAGGAGTCAGTGCGTGAGAAATGGCCTATGTGGCATTCAATCCATTTTTTGCATGAGGAATACCTAATTCATTCCTATAAATACCCTTAGGGGTCCTATGGTCCATAAAATATTTCTCACACAATAAGCTCTAGAGATCTTTTGCTCGTAAATCATTTCTACTGTTGTGCGGAAATTGTTGTGTTATTGCATCAACTTCCCCGATTTAGGGGGTAATTTTACACATAACTCCCATTTTCTGTGCCATTCTATTGGATTTCAATGCATCCTTTTGGGTTTTCTCACATTCTCCTCTTTTCTTCATGCACACCCCCTAGTTTTCTGCACAACCACCTAGCTTTATCTAAGATTTATCAAAAATGATGGTGGATGATCAATGTGAGACTGGGAGAGAAGCTATATATGCATATTAGAGGGCTAAGATGATTTCTAACCCTGAGGTTTATGTTATCATAAAAGATATATCCAATAAATATGATCTCTTCAATATGCTAACCCAATACTATAAGGATTATTCTCTATCTGGAAACCTTATGATATGTGACATTAGTATTTTAGAGGAGGTACCAGTGCCAGGATCTAATGTTGATACACCAGATTCATGGGTGATGCGCAAGGATGATTTTATATAGTATAAAATTAAAAAAAATGGTCATCTTACTAGAGAAACTAGGAAAATGGACATCTATGACTTGGATATGTGGACCAGAACCATCTTGGGAGGAAAACTGGTCACCGAGGATTCTCGAGCCCATTATTCGAGTACATTTCAGTAGAGCATTATTGGTGGGGCAAAGGTCTGGTTATAGGATTGGGACCTGAGGTCTGGAGGAAATTTCACTAGTGAGTGGTCTTTGGCATAATGGGTTCGCAAGTCATGTGATCAATTCAGAGCAGAATTGTGGCACGTCGGGCATTTCGAGACAGTGTGGACACCACATTTCCATTTCTACCACTAGAAAGAACTTTATACATTACTATTTTTCCGATGGTCCCCTAATTCCATAACCATCCATCATCATCAGGGCGTGGTTGGGATTAGTATTTGGGAAGTTCACTACATCAGGAGTATTTTACTTTGGGTAGGTATAAGTACGAAGAGTTCATTCCCAGTTAGAATATCATGGGGGATATGTCCTGGACTCCCATACCAATGTGGAATTTGATAGAGATGGACAAAGAGAAGATGGGGGTCGAGGATATTCTGAAAGACATGACCTATTTGAAGCAGTTCATCTTATTTCTACCGAATGATAGAAATATAAAGATGTCGGGGTGAGGGAAGAAATTCCTGACTATGGAGCAGTTATGTAATAGCGTTTCATATTTGAGGATCATTGATGCAGGGGATTATCGATCCTAGGGCATAAGTGCGGTTGAAATCTGGGAACAATATTTTATGTATTCCACATAACATGAAATGTTCTTGAGTGGGTGTACACTTCTAGTAAGGGACACAAATATGGGAGTCTTCCTAGCATCATTAGTGATGGAAAACATAATGGAATGTAATCAGAGGCTCAACCTGGGGGTCCCTATGTGGGCTTAAATGTACTCCATTGCGGGGTTTATTTTGACAGGGGGGTCACCAAGGAGGAGATGTGGCCCATTCCAAATCCTCCATGGTTAGATTACATCTCACTGTGGCAGGTACCCATTCCCAAATTCCCTTCATCCATTGGGAAACGGTATGTGACCTTCCTTGTTAAATTTTTTCAGGACCATTCCATTGACACTCAATAAAGAGATGATAAAGATTAGGATCAGTAATCACCCCAATTTTACCTTTAGTCTATTCCCGAACATGAAATTCTAGATAATAGACGATGGTATAGTGTCTATGGATAAAATAGAATACTATAAGATCATATGAAGTGGGGGTCTTGGTCACCGGGTTGATGGGACGATCCGTTGTGAGCCCTATTTGTCGTCATGGTTTTCTATGTATTTTGGATGCCTCCAAAGGGTGCCAAAGAAGGTGTATAAATATGTACATGGGAGAACAATACTTGCATAATTTATCAAATGTGGATAATGTTCACAACATATGGCTCTAGTGAGGTAATTACCTTTCCCTCCACTGGGATTGATGTTGGCCTCTCAACAATGTATACTGAACATTGGATGGCGACATATCCTGAGAGGCTCCTGCGTAATCGAGATCAAGAGATCAAGTTAGCCAGTTTGGAACCTGGATAGTAAGAGTGAATGAAAGGTTCCACTAGGGAGGAGAGGCCAGAAACATATTAGGCAGTTGGATCAGAGTAGACTATGACTTCAACAGTGAGGATGTCACGTGGTGCTGCCAAACCCTCATCATTGAGAGAGAGTTGGTCTCATTAACAAACTCATAGATCCACCGATGATATTCTTGGGAAAGGATAATGTATCTTCTTCAGAATTATGAAGACGTAATATTCCCAATATTTTGGTCATCCAGGTTGACACGACGACAGTAAATGAGCTCCAAAGAACTTTGGAAAAAAATTGTGTGAGATGGGATACAGCAGCTAGAAACTGGGCTTATTCAAATTGATGAAAAAGTAAACTATAATTTTCAGAACTCCTAGTTGATGGCCATGGATTTATGTGCACACCAGTGAGATGGCGTGAGGAACCACATCATCCAATGAAGGTAATTCTCTGTCAAAAGCATGATCCGGAATGAGTTTTATCTGAAGATAACAGTAGTGATGTGGAAACACATTAAAGTCAATCAGAATAAGATGATAATGGAGAAGAATAAATTGGAGAATTCGAAGATGAGCATGAAGATGAGGGGTCTCTAGGGATATCCCAACAAGAGAGTCCTCATGATAGTGGTAGGATTACTAGATATAACATGAGCATGGCAGAGTAGCTCAATGTATGTCTCAATTCTTGTCCCAACCCATCATATGTTCATCATTCATAATCATAAATTGATTTTGTTATCCTGTTCAGCAGTATATTGGCGATGGTGTTCCAAAAGTTCCATCCAAGGGGGGTGGAGGTGCACCAATGGAACAAGGTGGGGAGCCAACACCCATCATTGAGTTGACAAGTGCTGAAGGATATCCTACAGTGAAAAAACCTTTAGAAACATAATATTCGGAGGCCGATTCACTGAGCTCTTGTATGCTTCCTTAATCAGATACTTGTATCCATCATTAGAGAGCTCAGATACATAGGGAATTCATTATTTGTGTTGTATTCATGATATTGGAGGCTCGATGTGCTACTAAATATGGACAATCTGCATATGTGATCGTACAAACCCAATCGGAAACCACTTCTCAAACCAAACTGGTTCCAATACCTGGTGAGAAAGGGGTTGTGGATACCAGTGATATCACTGTTGGGGTGGGGTCGGATGTTGGTAGGGGTGAAATTTATTAAACAGAAGTAATAAATAAAGGTCCTCCACACATTGAAGAGCCTAATCCCTTGAGTGGAATACTATATGGAGACCCTTCTTCTGATCTTCTATATTATTTCCCTAAATATCGGCCTCCAGACCCTCCGGAGATGGTTGATTCTAACCCTAAAGTAGACACGAGATTCTTTTTGACATGGTGGAATGGGTGAAAGTGTATTGGGTTGTTTCTAAAACATCTAAAATCATAATTGGTTCCTTGAATGGGATTATTGTGCACCTGGTTGCACCTTCTCTACACCGGGTGGTGGATGCTTATCATAATTACACAATGATCTTGGATTACTTGGCTGATAATATGTTGGAGAGCAGCCAACAACTCATTTTCAATCAGTTATGGAATATATCAGTGAATATACCAAAGTTCAATGAGGTTGAGCGAGAATTTTGGAACCTTGATGAACATGAATATGAGAGACCCCTAATCATTGCAGACCAATCCAAGATCTTTGAGAGGTAGAAGACCCAGATGATCGAAAACCAAAGGAAACCAACATAGGAAATCCATCGAATTGCTGGGTTCTAAGTAGAGTGGGAGTGAAAGAAGATTGCATCCGATGAACTCTACTCTGTAGTAATCTATGAAGAAGGGGATCTCATGGAGTGGGATGTAGTCTTAAAGGATATAAGATAGATAGTGGTATCACTAGAGAAATCCTTTAAAGGGGATGATCCATAAGGGACATTTTTTGGAAAAACATATAAACATTTCCATTTTTATTTTCTTATCTGGAAAATCGTGTATTGAATTATTATCATCTTACATGATTATTTTGATTATCACATCTCTATCATAATGGTGGATTAACTAAAAGTCAACCCCTATGCTCCTGTGGGTGGTTCCAGATGTGAGAAACAAGGGATGTCTGCATCATTACCTCATCAGAATATGGGAGTTCCAACCAATTTTTGGGAAATCAAGGTCTAAATGACTAATAAGGGCTTCCGAGAAGGAAGATGGTCAGCCTAACTGGGGCATGCTGTTATCAAAACTGTTGAAATTTCGTTTTCCCTATGTGCACTAGTTCACGAGTGTAGTAATGTCAAGGGAGTTAGAATTAGTCCGAATACATGAGAGTGGAATGTGTGATTCATGACACCCAGAATTTAGAATACGGTGAGGGTGGAATGACAATGAAGGATAAATCTTTACTGTGTTCAAAACATGGTATCTTCAATGTGTTAGCCAGAAATGGGGATGACAAATGAGAACTGACCACTAACCATGATCAAAATACAGGGATTGAATCATAATTCTATCCATTATTTTTTCGAAACACTGACCTAGGATAGTAGGAAACCTATAAGCTACTCATCCATACTATTAGGGGGTTCTTTTATGCATGAAAGAGGATGATGTTTTGAATAAAGGGCATACAAATCATGGAGGGTGGATTGATGGGTTGTACTAAATGAGTCCAACACACAAAAAACTAAGCCACGTTGTTGAAAAAAAAATATGTGGGCATTCTGCTCTGATCAGAGATATAACATAATTCCAAACATGATCTCTCTAGTGAGGTCCTAAGTTACGTTTTGGTTGTATGACATGTTAATCCGTAATATAGAACCTCGAATGGGCCCAAGGAATGTTTCCTAGACATTTCTACATATCTCATAATTATTAAAATCAAGCCGAACATAGTTCTCAAGCACATCGTGGTTAGAGACCAATGCTAGTAGGGGGATTCTTCTCTAGTGAGGAAGCTGACACATCCCATAATTAGCATCACGCATCCAAAATTTGGGCAGGATAGAATCTTAGATTAATTTCATGCGTTGTGTACATGATTACCCAGAAAAAAATGTGTGGCACAACACATATCCTAACGTGAATGAGCACATAATAATCCCGCATAACACTTCATGTTCCTGATGGGATTCCATATTTCATATTCCAGAGGTGTCCTGGTATGGGATTGGACTTGAGGGAGAGTTCTTGGGTGTTCCTACATATCCCATGAGGATTGGAATTGGGATGTACATAGTTTTATAGGACCCACGTATTTTATTGTCATATGGTAGGAACGAATGTAGGGGGATCCCATATTGGAAAAAACACAATGTGGCCTCTATAGACGCAACATTAATTAGGACTGAAACAATCTGTACCACACCACATAATCTTGGGGGAGAGATTAGGTTGAGGGGCCGAAAGGGAAAATTGGACGGGGACTAAGATTAGTCATTTGGGAATTCCTACGTATCCTATAAGGATGCGAATATAGTCATAGGTAGTTCGGAATTTTAGTTTAACATCATTTTGTATGATAGGCCACTGTGGTACATCTGCACCAATACACAGCCCACCAAAACTGCTAATCCCATTTGACTCATGCTCAATGTATGAAACATGGTCTAGTCGTATGATTTCCTTGGTAATTGGATCCCAACATAATGGGTGATTGTCCACTATGTGAGTGACGTACCACGACAACAGACCTGCTTACTTAACACACATAGACGCCTAATGGGGGAAAGTAACAGGTGTGATGGAATTCAACTTAAAAAATTTAGGGGTGGAACGATGTGAATCGTGATTCTAGATATCTTGATCACAATGATAGAGGCGTGAAGATAGAGGATGATAGCTGACCTTGTTCAAAACACAGTATCTATTACTCATTAACCTAGAATGGGGACATACAAATGAGGGTCAACCGCTAACTAGGTTTGAAACCTGAGAACTATCGCAAATGTAGTCAAGGTCTTTAGGGGTATTGGCCCAAGGTGATAGGTAAAACAAACCATCATGAGACCTAGCCATAAAGGGTGTCCCCTTTAGATGTGGTAGAGGATGTGGAGTTAAATAAAGGACTCATGAAGCATATACATGAAATAAGGGGATGTTAATGTTAAAATTCAACACATTTGACACTTTTCCATGCGGCATTTGAGTATGCCAATGAGACATGTTTGATAGAGGATGATGAATCCCATTCTCGGGACAAGGGTCATGGGGTTGTGTGCTCTTAGCTTAAGGTCATAGAGTGAACAATTAATAGGGGACCTCGTGTGATGGATTGTGTTCAGGTTGGAGAAGTTTCCCAACTCAATGTGTTGTTCTCATCAGGAGATCTTAGTTTAGGGTCATAGAACATAGACCAGGATAAAAAGAGACAACAGAATAACATGGTGTGGTTGTTGCAAAACTTGACATGAATATGAACCCTAGTGGTACTCACGACACCACATGCTCACAAAGGAGCTTCGTCCATGGGGGTTGGAAAAAAGGGTATAGGAATTAATATTCTTAGTGTTGGACCTATAGAGGGAATTTTTGTAAGTTCATACTTATCCCTTATGGATGAGTATGAATCCTTTCATAGTTCTAGGAAAATGTTGTGAAATTTAACATCATGCGACATGGAGGGTTGGATCACAGTTTAAAGGTCTTCGAGAACATAAATTATATTTAAAGGATGGAGGGATTCACATTGTGCATTAATTTTCAAAACCCGATGTGAATGAGGACAACAGGAGTTCATATCACACCATGTGCTTCCTGGTGCGATTTTATGTTGAGTGAAGAAAAATAGAAGGTGGGATGGTCCTGAGGAAAAGTGTGTGGGGAGTTCCTATGTACACCATTATGATTGGGACAGAGCCATATGTAGTTCATGAAGTGCCATGGTAGGGTACCAATGCCAGGGACAATACAGTCATGTCAGTCTAGACCATGCACTACGAGATGTGAAATTTGACAGATCTTGTTTGTTATTTAGGATGGATGTGTGTTGTTTTTTTTTGAAATGACAAATATATGATGGAGAATCCAGGATTTTCTATAGGAAGCAAGCTGTAAATAGTCTATGACCAATGGAATGGAAGAAAACTAATTCCAAACATGATGTCCTCTCGAGTGAGGATACCACAATGCATTGTCGTTTTTTTTCAGGCATCCAGGATGATAATGTCATATTGTAGGTTCATATGATAGGACATACCCATGATTTTTATCATCGTTAAATAAAGATGAAATAATTTAAAGTGATGTGGGACCAAGCAGTATAGTTTAATGTCATATGTCTTGGATGCACACCGAATAGTGAGGTCTGAAGTAATTGTGCTTGGTGTGATAAAAAGTATACCCAGCGTGCATGAGGACACTGAATCCACACCACACCATGATCAATACTGGAAAGGAAACTTTGGGCCAAGGGGCCAGAAAATGTAAGGGAATATGGGGATGAACCTAAAGACAAGATGTATGGGTGTTCATATATATCATTTGGGGAAGGTAATCAATCCATACGTAGTTCTAAGAGTTCATTTTAACACCATTTCGGAAGAAAGGTGGGAGAGACTCGCTCCAAGAAGGGGAATATGTGGTGCAGCCCTAGCACATCCTATCTAAATGAAAATATAAGACCATACATTACACACCACACAATCCAATTAATTTCAGGGAAAAAAGCCAGACATAAGAGACAATTAGGGGAACCTTAGCTAGACCCAAAGATGGAATGTCTTGGAGTTCCAACATATCATAAAGGGGTAGGAATCAAGTCACATGTAGTTCTTGAAAATGTTTTGTTGTTTAATGTCATGCAGCAAGGACACAAAGAGACCATAGTTTGAGGTCCCAGAGCTCTGACTAGGGTAATTGAGACTCTCCCAAATGGGCATAATACATGAAAAAATCCCTAAGGACATTTGAGCCACACTAAATGTGGGATACAAGGGTGTACAAGGTCTTTACAACTCGTGGAATATAGATAATATGGGAGACGGTGTAGAACCTCAAATGATGCCTCAATGTGTCTTTTTCCTCCTAAAGCAAATACACACACTAAGGGAAAACACCAAGAGTATTGAAATTATACTTATACATGATGGAGTGGAGAAGAGTGTGAATCATGAATCCAATATTTGGGGCTTAATATGGGTAGTGTGAAAATGGAGTATAACTGATGACCATGTTCTAAACAGAACATCCATATTGTGTGACCTGGAATGATAAAATGCAAATGAGCATCGACCGCTAACCATATTCGTAATGTGGGACTAGTATCAAATCATCATCAGGAATCCTCGAGGACCATAGACTGAGATGGTAGGATATCCCTAGGGGTTACCACCCATACAGTTCAGGGGCACTTTCAAATGTGAAGGAGGATGAAATCCCAAATAAAGGGGAACATGGAGAATAAAAATGGGTGATAACATGTCTATATAGAATCATACATTCTCAGTCTTGATCAAGAGTTATCTTGGGTACAGTTGTAAACACCCAAAAAGTGGGAGGTACGTGGCATGGTTGTAACAAACTAGACGTGAACAATGACATCATCCCATACCACACCACATATCTTCCCACCTAGATGAAACAAGCCATGGGGCCAAAGAGATGAGGTTTCTATGAAGCACGTATGGTATCGAAAAAATGTTTGAGAGTTCTTACATATCTTGTTGGGCTAGAAATCAAGACACGTGTAGTTATTAAAAGTGGCATGTAGTTTAACATCTTGTATTATGGATGGGAATTGAAGGGGGAATTCGATGAGGAATATGTATGAAGTGGAGAATAACCCAATGTCAATGAGGGAATAATACCACATAAGCCACGCCATGCATAATACTTGGAGAGAATTCCTACCAAAGGGCCATGAGAAAGAACAAATTAACCTAGGTTGGGCCCAAATACAAAATTCTTGGGTCATCATACGTATCCCATATTGATGGTAATAGATCCATAAATAGTTCATAAAATTTGGTGTTATTGTGTGTCTTGTGACAAAGACGTAGATAGGGGAGGTGTCTCAAGGATATATATGTGACATGGTAAAGATATCTTGACTTGAATGAAGACACAGATTCCATGGCACACCGAAAAATATTTAGTGAGAACAAGGTCCAGGGGTCCAAAGAGGTTGATGGACGAGAGACAGGGACATATATGGAATGTATTAAACATTTTTCTCATTATAGTCATGTAGGAATAGGTTTGAGTGGTTTTATGTCCCTAATTTCGGACGGATCACATAGGTCCAAAGTCATACGTTGAAAAAAATGGTGATCATAGTTTAAGGTAATAAGCATGAACTAGAACCACATGACCCTTTATGGGGGGGTATGGCCTTACCAAAGCTCCTTTGGCCAATTGAGAAATTCTTGGTGTGAGAAACAAGGAAGATAATCAGGTTCTTCCCAACACATAAATGCATGACAAGAAAGGAAAGAGATTGATCGTGGTTGATCCCACCTATACCAACATTGTTTCTCACGGAATGCCGACATTCAAAGGGATTAAATGGGAAAAATAAAAATACACAATATTTGGGATCTATGGGGAGGTGAAAACAATGGAGGATGGCCACTAACCACATTCAAAACAAAGCCTCTATATCATGTGACATGTGAGGGGAACAACAAATGTGTGTCGATCTCGGACCATATTCGCAATGTGAGAATTATTATCAAATTGTTATCCAGAATCCTTATGGATGTTGGAAAAAAAAATTTGGAGATCCCTATAACCTAGAATCCATGTTGTTTGGGGGTCCAATTAGATGCAAATGTTAGTGTCTTCTCAAATTATGGGAACATGTGAGGTGCAATGGTACCCATGAATTTTAGATTCTTGCAGTAAGGACGATGACTAGTGAAGCCCTCATGGGAGGGGAACACAATTTGTGGTCATGATAAACCCAAAATGAATGAGGAAAATATCCCACACCACAACATGTGTTTTGGGAAGAATTCGGGTCAAGGGGATGGGTCAAAGGATATATATTGATGTTTGGGGCTAGGCCTACAGATGAAATATCTACGACTTCCAATGTTTCCAAAAAAGATGAGATTCTTATTGTACATAGTTCTAAAAGGGCCATGCAGTTTAATGACATGAATTGAGGATGTGGGAGGATAGAATAACAGATGGGAAAATGGTGAAACAATCATAATCCTAACACCAATGCAGCCAAATAATTTTACCTGATACCATGTGCAATCCTTCAAGGGAACTACACCCAGGGGTAGTCAAAGAGAAGATTCTTGAGGTGAGAATATATGAAGAAGAATTTGAGTATTCTTATGTATCCCGTGAGGATTAAAATTAATCCATAATTAGTTCTCAAAACATTTGTGAAATTTAATATCATGCAGCAAGGACACAACAATTTAAGGTCATGAAGGACTAGATACAATTTAACGTCCTACAGGATGACATACAGTTCAATGTCATGCATAAAATAAGATGATAATTTTTACATCCTTTATCTCAAACAAAACAAATATTTTATCATCATGTAGTAATGAATTCATAGTCTAAGGTCATGTAGAACCACGTAGATATTCATTTATGGTCATAGAGAACAAGTCATTTTGAAGTTTATTGGGACGTGGGATGTCAATGCAGTTTAATGTCATGCATGATGTAACATTTTAAAGTCATTTAAGACCACATCATTCTCAAGAAATTTATTTCTTCAGAAATTAGGAATTGGTGGGAGGAATTATACACACATTATCCATTGTAACCAAAGAGTATGTTCCATTGGGGTAATCCTTGTGATTGATGTAAGGTCCATCCCATTTGGGATTCAATTGGTAAGGTTTCCATCAATGTATCATTGGTGTTCTCATGTCCAACACCATGTCACGTTTATAGAAATAGTATATGTGATCTTTCTTGTTGAAATTCAATGTTATCTTGTCTTGATGCCTCTCTAGATTGTGAAGGGAACAAAACATGTTCTCATCGAGCGCTTCCAATTCATCCAGAAGGATTCCGAATACCTTATTTGGGGTCTTTTGATCATAGAAGACTATGTAAAATAAGGTCAACTGAATTTCTATGGGCCAGACCACCTCTTTTTCATAAACCACGGAATATGGGGTCACCTGAGTGGAATTTTGGGTTGTTTTCCGATCGGCCTAGAGTGTGTTGGGTAGCTTATCTAGACAACTCTTCTTGTCTTGAACAACTATCTTCTCCAAATTAATAGATAGGATTTTGTTGAAGGCATCTATGTACCCATTTTCATACGCGTGATAGTGGGAAGTGTGGTTATAATAGATTTGGAAGTTTTTGTACAATTTCTATAGTTCGTCCTCTCGGTAGTTGGATTCATTATCGATGAGGACAACATGAAGAAATACAAACATGTATATGATATTGGATCTCAAAAATTAAATGATAGAGTCGGCAATGACCTCGTTGATGGGAACTTCCTCTTCTCACATAGAAAAGGAATACACAGAAGTCATGATGAACCTGCACTAGTGATTAGTCGCCTGTGAATAGGGTCCCATGACATCGATACCAAAATTGCAAGGGGAAAAGAGTACTCTGTAGGTTGGAGAGGCTACAGTGGCCTGTAAAAAAATTGCATGGATTTTTTCAAGCATGGAATCTCATGGAAAACTCGATATAGTCACAGATCCTAGAGGTCCAAAAATACCCCAACTGATGGATCTGGTGAGACAGTTTCGGACCGGTTTAATGATCCCCACAAGAACCGGGATGAACCTCTTGCATGACCTGATAAGTATTTCTCCCTTATATCCAATGGAGGAAAACACCATCAAAACCACATTTGTAGAGGATCATCTCCAGACCTGGACCACTCCGAAGGGTAAACTGTAATGTGAGGCATCAGATACGCTCACGCCCGGCTCAATCTTCCAGGAGATTTCCATGCTAGAGATACCCAGAAAAGGGGGTCCTCAAGTCAGGAGTCTCCTCAAAATATATTTAAAGGGGACCTTGGAGTACTAATCCAATGGCTCTGGTAGTAAGGTGGCATTTATGAAGGCTATCACCATTGTCCAAAGCGATAGGATTGAAGAATCTCTAGTGTGACATGTCAATAATCAGATCATCCTTGTCAGGTTCTGAAAAAGATGTAGCCTTGCTGTCCAGGGAATCAGCCTGAACGTTCATGGGATGAGGGACATGAGTAATATCCAATCGAGATGGGAGTTGGGCCATCATCTGGTCGGTATGTTTCAATAGTGGTATGAGCTCTGACTTTCTAATGAAATAGTCACATTTTATGTAGTTGATGGCTAGTTTGGAGTCCCCATTCACATGAAAGTGAGGAACATCAATCTGAAGGGATAGATTGTGACCTATAATAATATCTTGGTACTCTTCGCCATTGTTGGTATATACATATAACAACAAGAATGAATATGGCCGAACAAAAATTTTCAGTGTGATGAATATGATACCCAGGACCAACCTGTTGAGCCTTGAATCATCGATTATTCTACCGTCAGTACTTCAGGAGGCTCCATAAAAGTGCATTTTCCAACACCGGACAACATGTTCAACCGAGTTGATATCCTCATCTAGAAAATCACGATCTAGGGACTGGTCTGTGGGAGCCGGATGGTTAGCAAGGAAGTCTTCCAACACCTGTCCCTTGATGACTTTTTGGGGGAAAAACCTAAAATTAAACTACTATAGGATCACTTCCCACTGATCTTGATGGCCTTTCAAAATAGGTTGGTTTATATTTTACTTCTGTGGATCCACTTGGGGAACTAGTTATATTTATGGATGCTTCAAGTAGTGTCGCAAGACCTGCACTGTGAAAACCCACGTGATGAAGATCTTCTTTATAGTGTAATATTTGGTCCTTGTATCGAGGGGCATGTGGATAAGATAGTACCAAATATTATTTTTCTATTAAATTTTCTCATGGATGAGAAAAGAACTGATGGATCATTCCAGGGTGGTGACATAAAGGACCAATAACATTCCAGAAACAGGTTGAATCGGAACTAGAGGTTGTGATAGTTACTACCTAATTATTTCGAAAGAGTATGACACTCCTCATCCCAAGTATAATCAACACACATATTCATGTGCTAGGAAAATGGAATACACTTTCCCATAAGATTCACAATATATCGGTGTATCTAGGCTATGTGGCGTTGAGAACATCAAAACTCATAGATGTTGCTTGTGGGAGACATATGGCTAAGGTCCTTGATACTCTCTAGGTCATTCTCAATGCCCCTATATCTAACAATGAATCCATGAAACATTCCATAACTGAAACCAATGGTTCCCTTCAACGGGTTCATCTTTAGATGGCGGGATCAGTGGAATCCGAATAATTTCTCATGTTCTTTGAGATGGTCATGGAACTGGCGATATTTGACCACCAAATCATCATGGTAGCATTCAAACAATGTCCTTAGGAAAATATTAAATATTAAATACCTGGAATGTTGATTGGTGGAACCTATATTCTTTAGACCTAAGAGAATTACCTAGTATCAGAAAGAACCTTGTGTTTCCCTAAAAGCTGTAGACTCTTCATCCTCAGGGACCATTCGCATTTGGTTTTTCCTGGAATACTCATCCATGAAGGAGAGGTCATAGAACCCAGTGATGGGATAAATCAATAGTTCTATCATGGGAAGGTTAAAATAATCCTTTATATATTGAATATTTAGATATCGTAAGTCGATGTAGACTCAGATCCATCAGTTCTTCTTCTTGATGGGAATAATTCTGGCCCATCATTTGGGGTATTGGATTTCATTGAATAATTATTCTATGATGAACATATCAACCTCGACATCAACCATGGAACTGTGAGAAAGGATCATCATTCTAGGAGGATATTTGAACCTGTAATGAATCATTGGAAGGACGAGGTGGTGGATAGAGAACTGAGGATCTAGTCCAGAAATCTCATCATAACTGTAGGAAAATACACCACGGTGATGCTTTTGGAGGTTCGCATATCAATGATGCTCATCTACAGGCATAACGACACTAATCAATGTGTGTTTTAGATCTATCTCGCTATAGAGATTCACCTGTATGAATTAATCAACCATGGATGAGAAACCTTATTCAATATCTATAGGGAAAACATCTAAATGTTATTCTTCATTTGTGGAGGAGGGATCCTTGGGAAGAGGTGATTTTTATGAGTCAATAGAGCTTGATAGGACATTGGTACTTGTCTGAGAAGTAGTGGAAACTGCATCGGGTGACTCCTATGTTGTCTAAATCATAGCGATGAATGTTTTCGACACGATCCCATCTGACCTTCGACCCAAGGGGCCATGCTTGATGATATCAAATCAATAATGGCGTGCTGGCTTGAGCCAGATTATCCCAGCCCACAAAAAAAATCAAGCGTTCTATATTGTCATTTCCCTGGGGTAGATATCCCGATACCTTATGGGAGTAGGGGGTTCTGGGATCACTCAAGCCGGATTTTTATTTGAATATGAGGTGATCTTATGGAATCGCATAGAATTGGGAATGTGATTCCCCCTAATATCATTGAAAACAAATAATTACCATAGACCTGGATTCGTGGATTCCATTTGATGGATTATGAAGATATTATAATCATCAAGGCCTTTCGATGGGTCGGTCAGAACCATAGAAGATTCATCCTCGCTATCCTGGATCTGATTTTCTTTTCTCTTGTAATAGTCAGCATCTTGGTAGCGATCTTAACTGAAGAAAAGGGAGACATTCCACCAAGGAGTATGCATAATTGACCGTTATGGGAGTACTTAAAGTATTGGTGATATGAAGAAGAAACTAATGGATGTAGGTTGAGCCCGGGCCTGTCCATCAACCTATTGTAGGTAGTGTCTTGCGAAATAACCATGAGCATGGTGCTGGCTACTAGACCATGAAACTGTGTCTTCAAGAAGATATTTCTAACTTGTCTCTATTCTATCCTATCATAACCTTTAATTTTTAGTTTTGAGGGACTCAGATTATTTTCTAACATCCCCAACATATAGAGTGTCTCTGTCATGATAATGTTGATCATAGAACCTGTTTCGACAAGAATACAACAGACCTCATCCCAATTAAATTGGATATTGATGTACAATGGGTAGATGTTCACTATAATGGATCAACCATTATCATATCCATAGAAAGAGATGATGTCTTGACATTAATCATGCTTAGCTGCCTCATCATGGAAGCCTTATGCAGCTGCTAACTCAGTATCAAACTAGAGGGGGCTTTCTCAAAGCTTTGAAAAGGGATTCTCGCATGTCTGACAAAAATCTAAGATCCTAAAGGATGGATATCCTCACAGAAATTATATCCAGATGATTAAGGAACATTTACTTCCATTCCAAGCATGATCTTTTTTTGACAGTAGTTCACTCTGTGGAAGGTGGTATGGCGAGCCCTTCAAGCTGGACTGATAACCGTTTGGTTTCGAAAATATCACGTAGCTCGCTTCTCAAAACATGTGGATAAACCACCGAATGTGGTCTAGACGGGTGAGGCATGTCAGAAATAGAAAATAGTTGGTCATGTTGTGGTCGGTACAACCCATCCTGATCGAGTATCACAAACAGTGGTGAATGTAAACATGGTGAAATTAGATGTGATGATTCTACAAGCTCAGCTCTATGATATTTTTGTTATATGGTATTGTAGGTAGGCACTTCCTAACTGGAAGTGATGACTGAAGAATTATTATGAATCACATAACCATGACCTCATCGATGCTGGTGATAGTTGAGGATGTGGGGAGGATCTGTTTGGCACTCCTCATCAGCATGAATCATGTAGGGGTATAACATCTCCATGTTGTTAACCTAAGAGAACCCTTGGATGTAACATGAAGAATACTCCACCACTACATTGACCCTAAGAGCAGTCTACATCTCTGGAGGCATGAAGTATTTGATCATAGGAGGTGACGATGGCATCAGGGAGGGGATTTGTTTCCCTTTGTGTTGCCGATGATTTCTCTTCTAAGAAGAGGGTAGCTGAGTCGTTGATCCTATTGTAGTAGTTGATGATGGAACAATGGCTCTTTAAGGGAAAAGTTGATTCAGACCTATATAGATAATTCCATGTATATTGGTGACTACATTACGATCCATCTAGTCATCATACATTTGTGACCCGTGGTTTGGAACCTTCGGCCACTCACCTCTACTGTCACTGTCACTGTTGGACTGTAAGGACACACATGCCACCATTGGTAGTGATGGACCCAAGAAAAATATTTTGTTATAAACCTAGTCTTGAATACATTATTTGAACACATATAATTGTTCAAGGGTGTGCACATGGATCTAGTGATAGGGGTTGTAATTAGGGAGATCAGTGAGATCTGCTTCTTTGGTCATCTTGTATTCCGAAGACCACAAGAGTGCCTATTCCAAGGAACTTTGGAAATAACCAGGGACCTGAACCTCATTGAATGTGTAGGTAAGATATCTTTTATTAGGGAATGGAGATCTATGAGCCTAGACGTGGCGTGGGAGTAGAGGATCCTACTGAGGAGGTGGATCCTATTTATCTCACTTGGGTGATGGTAGTGCATTACGCAGGGACGCATGCTGATTATGAGGCTGATGCTGCTGGACTAGAGGCTATTCTTGAGTTGGAGGGCCTCTGTGCAACTGTGGAGGTGGATCCACTGGTAATAACTCCATTTTATTGGGGGTCTCTATATGTGCTACCATGGTGTGCTCAACCATAGATGCCCTTCTTGTGGGAACTACATGAGTCAATGGATCTTCCAGCCTATCCTACTAAATGGCTTCCTATAGAATTTGGGCCTTATCAGAGAAATCGCAGAATCCCTGATGAAATTCACGGTAATTAGGGAAGGGACTAGTTTGGTCTTGACATTCCCCACACACATTGTCAGAAACTGCTCCCCAGTCAGAGACATAAGGAAGAAGTTTGTGAGTCCTTTATACCGGGATGTGAAGTCTGTAATGAACTCTTCGAGCATCTTAATACACTTGAAGAGGAATCTATACTCCATATCCCAGTGGTAGAGTTTATCTAGTAATGAAATTTCCAATGAATATCGTCCTAGCCGGCTAATAACCCAATGGATAGTTGGCTATTCCAGAATAATGCGGGTCCTTCCAATGTCTATATAAACCACCAGAGTTTGGTAGCCTCTTTCTATTATAGTGTTCCATAAATGGATACAAACCTTGGGATTATGTGGGACAAATGTTGTAGTAGGTCTCTTGTCCCCTTAAATGATGAAAATGTAGGGTTACCAAAACCCATGGGTGCGAGAATATCATCCACTGAAGCTGGATATGGCATAACATAAGGCATAATTTCCACATTTCATGTTTATTATGCCTCAATGTGTGAAATAAGTTCTAACATCGGATCATCTTGGCAGGGATTCCAGTTTAGGTGAGGGTCCCTAACCACTAGTGTGTTGTAAGGTTCATCAAAATGATAAACAGGCCTAATGGCTCATGGAGCAGCTGGTGGGACGACCTATAGAGAAGATGGGGGGACCTAAGCTGTATCTCGAAGCTCATCACACCACACAAGAGGATTTCAGGAGGCATTCATTCCCACATTCTATAAGATCCAACCCTTATTTTTTCCATGTGGGAAAGATGGTTTTGGTCACCCGGAGGAAACTTGCAGGGGTGAATTTGTATCATCTCCTAATGATCCGATCGAGGTTCACCGATGTCTGGTCATCAATCTACAGCATGTTCGTCAAGGAGATCATCGGCCATCTACTTTTTTTACAAGCTATTGTCGCAACGCGACCATTTCAGGATCATATAACATCTTCTAAACTGAGCTAGGTGGGTCAGAGGGTTTTATTGCTCCATGACTCCCATGTCCCTTATGGAGATTCCAGTCGATGGATAATGACTCAATACGTATGGGAAGACCCAATAAATTTTGTTGATGGAGAGTGATGTTCCCCAATGGATACAATAGTTGTATAACTCCCTTAGGGGAATTTCCACATCATGGAGTTCAATCATGTTCCCTCCCTTTACTAGTACAACCCTATTAACCACGATCCTTTTTGAAGGAATATCCTAAATGCCACCAGGCAAGTCGAGATGGAGCTGAATTTAACCCCCAAACACAGATATTTTTGTGGGGTGAAGACTCCTTGATAATAATGTAGGTCACATTAATGCTCTGGACACATCGTTATTGGAGAGTCTAATGGTGACCAGCTGACTCAAGGAGCTGGTCCATATGGAGTACATCCAAGTCATCCAAACAACACAGATGGCCAATTTCTTCAACGTTTTTCTAAATTTTGGGTTAAGATACTCTCTGATGATGAAGACGGAAGCACATAACCAATATGGTTTCGCGAACACACCATACATCCTCATAGGTTAGCAATTCTAGTGTGCACAAGTTTTCTGTTGCGACTGGAAAAAACATCTATAGGAAATGGACCTCTATAAGGATGTCCCACAAGCTCCTCATAATAGACATGGAGTCTGGCCCTTAGATTCCCAATACATTGAGAGTGGGTGATGAGAGAATTGGTAGTGTAATTGATGAATACCGAAAATACAGTAGGCTTGACGGTGGAGAATACAGAGAATGAGATGAAAATCCACAGCATCCTTGGCTACCCTCTAAAGAATACAGTAACTTAGGCACTACATCCTGCTATGACGGGCGAGAAACTACAGTTTCGGGCACCAGGGTGGCTGTTGCAGGTGGTGGGGCATCCTGATGCTCTTTCTCCATCAGTACCTAGAATAACACTCTTTGATCTCTATATGACGCAGTGAGTGCTCCTGGTTATTATAGGGGGGTTACATGGCCAAAACCTAGAAAGAGGCCAAATCCTCCTCCTCCTGGATATATCTTTGGAGAGTGGTGAGAATCCTATGGACCTTACTTTCTAGAAGGATGAGGATGATACACCTCGTTCCTTACCCAACCCTCGATACATGTTATACTCCAAGCTTCAACGGTATGTTTCCCTTTGAATAATACAGTAGCTTGTGTTGAATGCAACTTCGAGTTCTAACACACACCACAACCAATCTAACTAGCCGTTATGAATAGTAATACCCACTTTTTGAAATTTTATAAATTTTATCTCTCAAAATGGACTTCATTTTTGTATTTGTAATATCAAAATTATCCTAGGGTAAAAGTTTGGTACTTTTTTGGATAACTTTTATATTTTGATGAATAGTTAAAATTACTATATTTTAATTAAAAACTACTTTTTTAATCAAAATAATTAATAGTGACAAATTATGAATTTAAGTGGTTTTAAAGTATATTTAGAATATATTTTTACCATTTAATAAAATTTAGGTCATTGTACATAATTTCACATGTAAACCGGACATAAACATCTGTCAATCTTTTGATAGTTATTATCTTTTAAAAACGCGCTTTTTGTTTTAACAAAGGGAACTAATTTTAAATTAATTTCATCCACTTCATTATTTTGAGATTAGAAATATGGATTCTATATTTTTAATCCGGAGGTCCAAATTGTGTAAATAGTTAACTTTTATTTTAAGACAATTTGAATAATTATTTCCGTAAATATTTTATTTACCATGGTTAATGGATAATCTGGTAAATATAGGTAAAAAAATAATATTATAATAATAATAATTTACCCTAAAACATGTCCGAACCATATTTGTTGATAAATGTCCGACCATGGTAATCTTTGTGTGGATTTTTTGACCCCATGGATCCACTTGTACGTGATAAGAACACTTTATATTGATTGAGTTAAAATAAATACAAAAATGACATAAGTATATATCTTTTAGAAAAAAAAATTTCATTGGGTTATATATGTGGAATTTTTTGACTATAAATATTCATTATAAATAAAAAATGATTTCCTACATAATTATATTTTATTTATAATTTTTAGACATTTAATAATTAATATTATTTATGACACAATAATCAGGTAGTATTTTCCTTATTAATGAATGAATCAAATATTTGATATTATAAATAACCAAATAAATTTAATTTGAGACATTTTATAAATACCAATAATTTTATAGGTTAATATGACATAATAGTATTTTTTATATAAATTTTTTCTAATATATAATGTTGTTCGGAATTTTTAAAACAGAAAATACACAATAGTGTCAGAATTGACATAAAAGAGATTTAAAAACAATATTATATTATTAATTGATATTCAATTCCTAAAAATTGACGGTTCAGCCAAGGGACTTATATCATGATATTTGTATCATTAATGTACCAATTGGGGGTCTCTTGGATGTATATAGTATGTTTATTAACTATATAATATAAAATTACAAAGTGACATGATAAATGTCAAATTAATTAACTAAGTGTTAAAACTAAAAGATAAGCTCAATATAGTGACCCAAACCTATCTAAAAACAATTGGATGAATGGTTTTCGACCTATCCCTAGTTTAAAATTTAAATAATCGACTTTGGAGCCATTAAAAACTGAATATGAATTTATTATAAAATAATATTTCTAACTTTTCCAAAGGTGCCCCTCACACCTCTTATAAAAGGCAAGTCCCCCTTCTCTCTAATTCATACCTTCAAAGCCTTTTTGATCTACAAAACTCTACCCAAATACCCTCTTAAATATCCTCACTTCATACTAGAGGCCTTCATTTAGTCATAATGCAATCATAAGGAGCCCTTTTGATCAAATCAAAAGGAAGAACCTAAAGAAGAGGAAATGTTTTCACCACCCTCTTTCAAGTTCCTTTCTTCTTCAACATCAAATTTATTTGTTATTACCAGTATAAAATAGTAAATCTAGTATCTTCTTTATACTTTGATGTCATTATAAATATGTTAAAACCATATTAAGTATTATATCCATCCTTTGAAGGACATGTCACCATACGTGCGTACGTACGGCTTACCGTCTCCACGTCGTGGTGTAATTGTTATTAAAAATATTATTATTTGGATGCATATAATAATGATGTGTAATTCATGTAAATAATATATATAACATGATATTTATTCTGTATATATGATATAATATCAAATTATATATAATTTTAATATCAAAAGAATGATATTGTCGCTCGTGCATACGTATGGACTATCGTCTCCACGAACGCGATGAGATTCATTCCCCATCATATCCATTCAAATATAATTCTAATTTGATGATTAAAAATATTGTTTAATGACTTTATATCATTCTGGATATGAATAAGATATAACCTATCCATAAAAAACATTGCTTATGTAACAAAACATAAAAAAAACGAGTATGTTATCACCCGAAACGATGATAATACTAAGATATTATTAACAAAGCATTGTTAACTGATCATATATGATATCATATTAATGTATATGATTCTTGTATAATTTAATAACAATTATTTCACTATTATACAGGAGGTTAACCTACCATAAACCAAGGAAAAGTACAAGGTAAAAATTTATTTCACAATAACTTCATTTTCCGAGGTTGATTATACGTAATTATCTACTAGGACCTCTTTATCATCCACATCCATGTTTTTTTAAAATTTCTTTCAAATAATTCTCACTATTTTACAGATTATGGGTTAAATTCATTTATACCATTGTTGACTATTTATAATAAGTTTATAATGGAATCTTTCTGTCGTTTTCCGAACAAGGTCCTATTTAACATTTAAGACAGAATTTAGGTAGGAATGTTTTTTAACATATACGGCAGGTGTGGTATTTTCCGCCATTATAAAATCATCGAAACTTACCTTACAAGATTATAAGTATAATTTCAAAGTAAAAGTTTTCTTTTATAATTATGTTACTTTTAAATGATTTCAAAAAAGATATATTTCTCTCAAATATTTTTGATTTCATCTCTATCAAGATCCTTTATGGATTTTAAGCTTATTTGAAGTTTATTTATTATGATACAAAACGTCCATATTGTATTGAAGGTTTTGTGATATGTTTGACTGTGGATGTGTTATTTTTAAACCATTCATGGTTTATGGAGAAAGTATTGACATTTCATATTCTATTTTTAATATGAATGTTTTTGTTATGTTTAAACCTGTTCATATGAGGAATGCATTGGACTTAATAAGTGACGTGTGGAGACCGCTAGTGCTCCTCGATGCGTCGGTAGGTCTCATGATAAAATCTAGTGTCTTGGAATAAGGCCTCGACAAAATCATCTTTGTAGTCATGGTGTAGAGACCTTAATCTTGACATACATGGACATTACATTACTTTTGCAGAATACTTAAATCATAACAAAAACAAACACACAAGGACCGTAATAGTTTAGTGTCTTTGGAAACTTGGAACGTAATCTTCTAATCGTGGTGAAAGATCTGCATCATATCCCATAATGATCTTCCACTTTTTGTTTCCTTACCTAAAACATTTCTTTTAATCCTGGGGGAAATTAAAAAAATAAAAAGGGTGAGTTCAAATGCGCAGTAAGGGTGAGAATGGATAAAATAAAAAATACCATATACTTTTGAACTTATAAACATGAACATAATTTTTAAACATCAAAATCTTGAGCAATGACATAAAGCATGGAAGTACATAAGGGATAGATCATAATGGAACAAAAATCATGATAAAAAATCATGGGAATAAAACATGTAATTTTGGAAACCATTAAGCACATGATATGATTTCCATAGTAGCCAAGGCATTGGTGCCAAGACCATCTTAGTGGACAAAGTCCCATTCTGAATCGAGTTCACTCCTCGTTTCAGTCCTGTAACACTGAACCAGATTAACTTACCGTTCCAGCCATGTCTATCTCATGAGATATAAAATCTTTACCCAATGTATTAGAGGGAGATATAGGTCCCACCCATATCATAATGAAATCATTCTTACTTGTGCCACAAAATAAACATATATCATTCAAAATAACCCAACGTATAAAATGGGTTTCATAAACATCATACCATCATAACATAATCCATATAAAAGAAATGGATATTATTTAATAATAAGGAAAGTGAAACCATGTAAATCATAGAGACAATATACTTGAAACATACACATATGAAATAATTTCATCTTAGATGAAAAATGGTTTTGGTAAAACACAAGAAATGAATTCTTGAGGAAAATATCTGTTCTTATTCAAAATAATTCTCTTTCCACAAAATGTCATGAAAGTTTAAAAGGAAAGTATTTTGTTAAAAATAGACATGAAATATTTTTGAGGAATATAAATGAAAATAAGGCTTTATAAAACTGTAAAAATCCATTCTTGCCGTATAAGTTAAAAAAACATTCTTCTCGTACTTTTGTCGGAAAAGTCTAAAAGTACCTTGTAGGGTAAATAAAAGAAAGATACCTTCAATACCATGGGGAAAAAGTAATAATGGGTAAAAATTACTTCAAACAGACATGAATACACTTTTATAAAACATGGACATGGGTGATACCAATAACCCCAGGAAATTCTTACGAATAAGCAATCTCGGATAAAAATGAGATTTGCACAATTATCCCTTACCATGGGTCCGATATGCTTCGTATGGATCCGAACCTCTTGTATAATGATTTAAATAATGTCATTGACTTATCAATGAATCATATTCATTGTTATTATATCATATATGGTTCACTTATTACTTTATATTACCTATTCTTTTGTAAATTCATGTTAAAGTAGTGTTTTGGGTAAAATCTTTACATTTGTCGTTAGTGTTTTATCATGTAATTATTCATATGATTAAATAGATCATGATTACTTAAATAAAGAATGTAAAACATTATTTATATATAATATACATTCAGAATATACATATATATAATGGATTGATAAATGGAAGGAAATACACAGTTCATGGAGACGGTAGGTCGTACGTACGCATGAACGCTGTATTCGTTTCCTTATTGTATTGAATGGAATTATGTAGATGACATAAATATATATATACATAAATCTAATAGAATTATTATGTCATTTATTTCATGATTACTTATTATATATACTTTATAATCATTCTGAATGGTTAATCATTAAAAATGAATCTCATCGCGTTCGTGGAGACGGTAGTCCGTACGTACGCATGAGTGATGATATCATTCCCATGATCATGGAATTGTATTGGAGTGTATGTATAATATTTCAGAACCAATATCATTTTACAATAATAATATATAGTCATTATTTACACCATTATACCCATCCAAGTAAGGTGGTGGTGGGAAATAGATTACACCACGGCGTAGAGATGGTATTCCGTACGTACGCGGGCGCGGTGATTTAATTTTCAGTAGGATGTATAGATGGTGAAACAGGGTTGTTTCATACATATTATAAAATATCATTATTTGAGTGATACTGATGTTATTACTTCATAATGATACCACTAAAGAAGAATAAGTAGAAGAAGAAATAAAGTTGAAAGAATCGGTAACGGACATTACCTCTTCTTTGAAGCACCTCTTTGAGACCTCGTTTTAGGGCACTAAAATTGGTATTTTAATAAAACCAGGACCTATAGGATGTTTCTAGGGAAGTGTAGAATAGAATGTGGCAGGGGTTGGCCGAGCTTGATGGCTCATATTGGTGTGAAGAAGAGAGGGAGAGGTTGCCCTTTTATAAGGGAGGATAGGGGCACCTTTGGAATAACTAAAAATATTATTTTATTATAAAGTCATATTCGGTTTTTAATAGCTCCAATTTGAGTTACATCGAAGCTAATGTTGGGATGGGTCGAAATCCTCTCATACAATATAATTTAGACAAGTATAGGTCATTATATTAACCTTAAAGTTTTGTTTTAACTGTTACTTAATTAGATTGACATTTACCATGTCACTTTGTATATTTATATTATATACTTAATAAACATACCATATACAGACAAGAGACCCCCAAGTGGTCCATTAATGATAAATATATCATGATATAACTATCTTGGCCGAACCTTAGATTTTTAGGAATATAATTACAATTAAAAATATAATATTTGTTTTAAAAACTATTTTATGTCAATTTTCACACTATTTGGTAATTGATTTTTGTGAAAATCATAACAGAATGATTAGTTCGAAAAATGTTAACTAAATCAATTATAATATGTCATTTTAGCCTATAAAATAAGTTTAATTCATAAAAATTCTCAAATTACATTTATTTGGATATTTATAACATAAATTATGTCAATATTTCATTAATAAGATAATTACTGCATCATCTTTGTGTTATATATAAATTAAATTATTTAATGTATAAAAATTATAAATAAAATACCATTATGTAGGAAATATTTTTATATTTCAAATTAATATTTATAGTCGAATTTATCTTATGTATAACACTATATTAAAAATTATTTAGTTATTAAACTTTGATTTTAACGACTTTAACCCTTCTTAAAATAATTTAATAATAAATGTCCTAATCTAATCCAAGTGGGCTTAAATGTTCATATATTACTCCTAAGGTTCTTTTTGGCCGAATTACACTTATCCAATAGAATTAGGACATGTGTTAAGGTAATAATAATATCATTTTTACCCTTAATTACCTTATTTATTTTTAACCGTGGTCAAAAAAGTAAAAAGTTCCTATTCACCAAAACTTATTTTCATCTCATTGAACCACATTTTAGTCCTTGATATTAACCGTGTCTCTCAGATATTTTAAATTCCACTCACAGAAGTGGTAAAATTATGTTTTATGAAAAATTCAGTTTTTTTTAACTACCACTTAGTGGTTTCACTATTCATCAAAAAATGAAAGTTTCCAGAAAATTACCAAAAATTAGGCCTAAGCTATATCTGATATTATGAATTCAAAAATTATTTCTATTTTTACCAAATTGAAACACATATCAGTTGCATTAATTAATTTAAAAATTAATTCCCATCATCAAAACAAATAGCGTGTTCTTAAGAGATAATAACTATCAAAAGATTGACACTTGTTTATGTCTGGTTTAAATGTGAAATTACATCCAATGAACAAAATTGTATTAAATTGTAAAAATATATTCTAAATATAATTTAAAACCACTCAAATTAATAATTTATCACTATTAATTATTTCGATTACAAATTTTTTTTAAATTAAAATTTAATAATTTTTACTATTCATCGGAATATGACTGTTATCTGAAAAGTAAAAAAATTTCACCCTAAGTGAATTTCGATAATCCGAATCCAAAAATGAAGTCAATTTTGAATGATAAAATTTATAAAATTTCAAAAAGTGGGTATTAGTATTCATAATGGCTAGTTCATAATAATATTATAATAATATCTCGTTTAGTGAAACTCGGTATTGCTTACTACACATGCTATCGTGGAAGGTCGTGATTGCGTGTAATGCATTCCAACCCAGGGATGTGTGTAGTGAAAGCTTTTTTTGGTGTAGCATACAACACAAGACATCAATAATATCAAAAAGAATATTTTTCATAAAATCTCGGGGTGTTACATTCTACCCCCCTTAAAATGAATTTCGCCCTTGAAATTCGTCGGGGTTATAAATGATTTACTACTATAAAGTTTCATTAATAGAAACCCACATCATAAAAAGGCAAACCAAAACATAGCTTTAAAAACTAAATTATGAAATGAAATGGTTACCCAAATTAACTCATCACTGGGTTTCCCCGTAGAAGAACATAGGTGAAAATATGGATATGAAAGAAAAATCTAGCCATCACGTTCTAATAGAGAGTGGTAGAAACATGGATATTAAAAATCCATCAATCACAAATCCATAAATTTGTGATGATCTATGCTACCATTTGATTCATCGGATATAAGAGCACCAAGGCAACATTTTTGGTTTTCAATATCATCTCCCTAAAGATGAAAATTTTGAATTAGAAGAAATACTTGCTTGATTTTGGTACAATCTCACTATTGTTCATGCTTTGAACAATTTCCACTTCATCTCTTAATGAAATGAAGTAGAATTTTTTATTCGTGAAGTTTTAGCAGATCATGTGATAGAATGATGGGTCATTCCATCTGTTTCAAACAAAAGGATAGCAAAAGTTATCAAATATACATAAGTCCATCTATGGTGAGATTAAGCATATATGGTTCCTCAAATGGACTTATACATAATATATCATACTGTTTAATATAATAAAACTTGTTTCTACTAAACAAGGACTTCTTGTAGGCCACTGTTAAGCGATAAAGGCCAGTCGCACTTCAGTTGTGGGTTCGATTCCCATAGCATTGTCCGACGCGATGGGATGTCGCCCGTCCTGCAGGTTTTCCTTTTTCTAAATCTAAATTACTATAACATCCCATCAATAATATCGAAAAAGATATATCCATAAACAATACTAAATTATGTCCAACATAATCTATTTCAATCTTTAGGCTTATCTGAAATACTTCGGTCCAAGCTCATAGTGTAAAGAAAATGATTACTTGAAATGTCATATAACAATCACGTGAATGCCATCATTTATCCCCCATATATCATAAGATATATCTTGGTGGTCAAATTACAAACATGTGAATACCTTAATCATGTATTCTCTTGAATAATTAATACCCATTTAACCTTAGTGAAAACAAGAGTGATGTCAAAAGTTAACTCTTTTCACATACCAAAACCGCAAACCATGATATAACTATTTCCTTATATCAGTCACGAGCTCATGAATACTGTCAAACATTTCATTTTCTCCTTATCCTTTCATTATGTTCATATCATATGTTTTCCAAAAATATCTCAATCACTTTCCATGGTTACTGGTACCATAAAATTATTGAAAACCACAATAGACCAATAGATAAATATTCTAATATTCCACGATACTATATACAACATTATTTTGGAATCCCATTACATAAACACTTAATCATTACACCACATCGTTGTCATATTCAAAATCACCAATAGTGATCGCATGTGACTTCCCTTTGTCCTTTTCCTTAAGTGGTTTCTCATGTAGATCATCACAAACCCTTGGATTAGGGCATTTATTAGCAAAATGTCCCATTTCCTTGCACTTGAAGTATTGATGTGTTGGTGGTGTGTTCTCTATTGTCTTTTCTTTATTCACATCATTAGAAACCCTTTTTCCCATTACTTCGACACTCAGCTGCTCGATGACCTTCTTTTCCACACATAAAACATTTTCTAGTCCCTTTAAGAAAATCTCCTCCATGCTTCTTTCCACACTTTGAGCATAAGGAAACCTTCATCTTATTGTCATCATTATTCTGAGATTTCTCCTTGAACTCCATCTTTCGTTTCTTATCAAGACAGTGAGATGGATAAGTGACACAAAATTCCATTTCTACCTTGATATCACAACACAATATTTCCTCATAGCTACTGAAGTCTCTTATAGCTAATGCCCTTTGAAGATTTGGTTTTAAGCCACTAAAGAATCGATCAACTTTACTTTCATGTTGGATGATAAAGCCAGATGCATAACTTGCAAGCCTTGTAAAATTCGCTTCGTATACACCAAAAGATTCATCATCCTTTTTCATTAGTTCAAGAAACTCCTTCTCCATCTTTGTTCGAAGAATACAAGGCATGTACTTATTGAAAAATAAGTTCTAGAACTCGTCCCATTCCATGGACTCAATTTCATCTATTGGCCTCATATTCTTGATAAGATTCCACCATTGATCATCTTCAACGTACAAACGATATAGTGATAAGATGACTTTATCATGTTTAGAACATTGAAGAACTGGAAATATCTTTTCAGTAGTACCGATCCATTGTTCAACAACATGTGGATCAGATGACCCACTGAAAGAAGGTGGACGTTGCCTCATGAAGGACTCAATAGAATATGGTTCCGTTCTCTACTCATTTGGAAGTCCCGAATGATTCATAGCTTGTGTAAGTATAGCAATATGATTTTTCACTCCATATCCCATAACATTTGTTTGTTCAAGAGGACAATCATTGCATTGTCCATTGCATTGATCAACTTGGTTCTTTCAGGTTCCAGCCATCATCTAAAACCGAAAAAGAATAGTGGGAGATGCAAAAATCACGCTAGGGAAAACAACATAATAAAGGGGGAGTACCTTCAATATCTAACATATTATGTTTAATTCTATGATCATTACCGTAATTATAGGACTATAACCTATACTTATACATAACCGTAGGGACATCCCTAGACATAACTTAGAAATATCTATTAGGATCTCACTAAAGATCTTGCATCCTAGTTTCGAATGGTTGACTAAAACTTTCCTCTGATACCAACTATAGAGACCAGAATCTTGACGTACATGGACATTACATTACATTTTCGTAATACATAATACATCACAAAAACAGACACATAAAGACCGTAATAGTTTAGTGTCTTTGGAAGCCTGGAACGTAATCTTCTAATCGTGGTGAAAGATCTTCATCATCTACCATAAAGATCTTCCACTTTTTGTTTCCTTACCTAAAAACATTCTTTTAATCCTGGAGGAAAATAAAAAATAAAAAGGGTGAGCTCAAATGCTCAGTAAGGGAGAGCATGTATAAAATAAAACATACCATATACATTTGAACTTAAAAACATGAACATAATTTTTAAATATAAAAATATGGAGAAACAACATAAAACATGGAAGTACATAAGGCATAGATCATAATGGAACATAAATCATGATAAAATAGCATGGGAATAAAACATGTAATTGTGGAAACCATTAAGCACATGACATGATTTCCATATTAGCCAAGGCATTGCTTCCAAGACCATCTTAGTGGACAATGTCACATTCTGAATCGAGTTCACTCCTCGTTTCATTCCTGTAACACTGAACCGGATTAACTTACCATTCCATCCATGTCTATCTCATGAGATATAAAATCTTTACCCAATTAATTAGAGGGAGATATAGGTCCCACCCATCTCATAATGAAATCATTCTTACTATTGGCCCAAAATAAACATACATCATTCATAATAACCCAACGAATAAAATGGGTTTAATAAACATCATCCCATCATAACATAATCCAGATAAAAGAAATGGATATAGATTCATAATAATGAAATTGAAACCATTTAAATCATAGAGACATTATAATGGAAACATAAACATATGAAATAATTTCATCTTAGATGAAAAATGGTTTTGATAAAACACATGAAATGAATTCTTGAGGAAAATATCCTTCTTCAAAATCATTCTCTTTCCACAAAATTTCATGCATTTTTAAAAGAAAAGGATTTTGTTAAAAATAGTCATGAAATAATTTGGAGGAAGCTTCATGAAAATAAGGCTTTATAAAACTGTAAAAATCTGTTCTTGTCGTATAAGATAAAAAAACATTCTTCTCGTACTTTTGCCGGAAAAGTCAAAAAGTTCCTTGTAGGGTAAATAAAAGAAAGATTCCTTCCATACCATGGAATAAAAGTCAAAATGGGTAAAAAGAACATTAAACATAAATGAATACACTTTTATAAAACATGTACATGGATGATACCAATAACCCAAGTTAATACTTACGAATAATCAATCTCGGGTAAAAATGAGATTTGAAAAATAATCACTTACCTTGGGTCTGATATGCTTCGTATGGATCCGAACCTACTGTATAATTATTTAAATAATGTCAATGAATTATTAAAGAATCATATTAATTGTTATTATATCATATATGGTTCACTTATGACTTTATATTACCCGTTATTTTGTAAATTCATGTTAAAGTAGCGTTTTGGGTAAAATCGTTTCATTTGTCGTTCGTGTTTTAACTTGTAATTATTTATATGATTACAAAGATCATGATTACATACATCCATAATGTAAAAAAATTATTTATATATAATATACACTCAGAATATATATATATATTTATATATAATGGATTGATAAATGGAATGAAATACACCGTTCATGGAGACGGTAGGTCGTACGTATGCATGAACGTTGTTTTAGTTTCCTTATTGTATTGAATGGAATTAAGTAGGTGAAACAAATATATATATACACAAATCCACAAGAATTATTATGTCATATATTTCATGATTAATTAGTATATATACTTTATAATCATTCTAAAATGGTTAATCATGGAAAATGAATCTCATCGTGTTCGTGGAGACGGTAGTCCGTATGTACGCACGAGCGATGATATCATTCCCATGATCATGGAATTGTATTGGAGTGTATGTATACTATTTAAGAATCAATATAATTTTACAATAATCATATATAGTCATTATTTAGACCATTTACCCATCCAAGTAAGGTGGTGGTGGAAAATAGATTACACCACGGCGTGGAGACGGTATTCTGTACGTACGCACGCGCGGTAATTTCATTTTTAGTAGAATGGATAGATGGTGAAATAGGGTTTTTTCATAATTATAATAACATATCAGTATGTTTGTTATACTGATGTTATTACTTCATAATGAAACAACTAAAGAAGAAGATGTAGAAGAAGAAATAAAGTTGTAAGAATCGGTAACAGACAATACCTCTTCTTTGAAGCAGCTCTTTGAGACCTCTTTTTAGGGCACTAAAATTGGTCTTTTAAGAAGACCAGGACCTCTAGGATGTTTCTAGGGAAGTGGAGAAGATAATTTTGTAGGGTTTGGCCGATCTTGAAGGCTCAAATTTGTGTGAGGAGGCGAGGGATTAGGTGCCCTTTTATAAGGGAGGAGAGGGGCACCTTTGGAATAACTAAAAATAATATTTTATTATAAGGTCATATTCGGTTTTTAATAGCTCCAAATTGATTTATTTCGTAGCTAAGGTAGGTATGGGTCTAAATACTCTCCTCCAATATAATTTAGACAAGCATATGTCATTATATTAACCTTATCCTTTAGTTTTAACTCTTAGTTAATTAGATTGACATTTACCATGTCACTTTGTATTTTTTTATTATATAGTTAATAAACGTTCCATATACATCCAAGAGACCCCCCAAGTGGTCCATTATTGACACAACTATCATGATATAAGAATCATGGATGAACCTTATATTTTTAGGAATATAATAACAATTAATAATATAATATTTGTTTTAAAAACTATTTAATGACAATTTTGACACTATTTGGTAATTGATTTTTGTGAAAATCATAACAGAATGATTAGCTAGAAAAAAGATAACTAAATGAATCCTAATATGTCATAGTAACCTAGAAAAGCAGTTTAATGCATTAAAAGTCTAAAAGTAAATTTATTTGGTTATTTATAACATCAATTATGTCAATATTTCCTTAATAAGATAATTACTGCATCATCATTGTGTTATATATAAATTAAATTATATAATGTCTAAAATTTATAAATAAAATACAATTATGTCGAAAATATTTTTATATTTCAAATGAATATTTATAGTCAAATTTATCTTATGTATAACCCTATATTAAAAATGATTTAGTTATTAAACATTGATTTTAACTATTTTAACACTTCTTTAAATAAATTAATAATAAATGTCGTAATCTAATCCAAGTGGGTCTAAATGGTCATTTTTTATTCCTAAAGTTGTTTTTGGCCAAATTAAACTTATCCAATAGAATTAGTACATGTGTTAGGGTAATAATAATATCATTTTTACCCTTAATTACCCTATTTATTTTTAATCGTGGTAAAAAAGTAAAACGTTACTATTCACCAAAAATTATTTTCATCTCATTAAACAACATTTTAGTCCTTGATATTAACCGTGTCTCTCAGATATTTTAAATTCCACTCACAGAAGTGGTAAAACTATGTTTAATGAAAAATTCAGTTTTTTTTAACTACCACTTAGTGGTTTCACTATTCATCAAAAATGAAAGTTCCCAGAAAATTACCAAAAATTAGGCCTAAGCTATATCTGATATTATGAATTCAAAAATGAAGTCTATTTTAACAAATTCAAAATATATCAGTTGCATTAATTAATTTAAAAATTAATTCCCGTCGTTAAAACAAATAGCGTGTTCTTAAGAGATAATAACTATCAAAAGATTGACACTTGTATATGGCTGGTTTAAATGTGAAATTAAATCCAATGAACAAAATTGTATTAAATTGTAAAAATATATTCTAAATATACTTTAAAACCAATGAAATTAATAATTTTTCACTATTAATTATTTTGACTAAAAAAGTTGTTTTTAATTAAAATTTAGTAATTTTCACTATTCAACACAATGTGAAAGTTATCCGAAAAGTACCAAAATTTTATCCTAAGCTAATTTCAATATTTTAAATCCAAAAATGAAGTCCATTTTTGATGATAAAATTTATAAAATATAAAAAATTTGGTATTATTATTCATAACGGTTAGTTCATAAAAATATTATAATAATATCACGTTTAGTGAAACTCGGTATTGCTTACTTCATACGCTATCGTGGAAGGTCGTGATTGCGTGTAATGAAAGCTACGTTAGGGATGCGTGTAGTGATAGATCATTTTGGTGTAGCGTACAACACAAGACATCAATAATATTAAAAATAATATTTTTCATAAAATCTCGGGGTGTTACACTTGGCACGAGGCCTTGACTATGTAGTTAAGATAGTCTGGCATTATGAATTCCATCATTATGAAAGTAGTTATTGATATTTCATGTGATTATTCGACTAGTATAATATCAATGTGAATAATTAAATAGAATTATTTCATTTTATCATTTTCATATTATGCATAAGTTCAAGTTTAAAAGGCTTTTATTTTAGTTATACATTGCCTTAAATGTTTATGCTTATTTATGAAAGTTTCTGTTATATTGTTATCCTTTCTGAGCATCTGATCTCACCCCTTTCAATGTATTATTTTTTCCAAGATGTGAAGAAGTAATTTATGAATCACCTTAGGTATAGTATGAGGGGATATGAAGACATTATTTTTTAGTAGTATTTTTCACTTTATGATGGAATTTAAACTTTTTGAATTTATCTAGTGATTCCAAGGCTACTAAACTAATTGGTCGTTCGGGACTTGATATTTTGTGATCATGCCAATGTTATGTAATAAAGCACCGACTCTTGGTAACTGGGGTCGGGGCGTTACAGTTGATATCATAGGATGTTTAGTATAAACCATGGAAGCTAGATTTAGATAAACTCTGATTAGAGCACATAGATCTAAGATATACTTTGAGGATGAGTATAGAAGAAATTCCTAGAATTTTGGTATTGTAGAGATTTTGTGATTTTTCTGAGCTATAAATCCTTATATGGATACGAGCATGTAGAGGTGGATCTGGCACAGATGTACCTAGGGGTAAAACCCGAAAATAGCGCTTTCAGCTAGACTCGAATGAGAACTGTTGCACAGAAATGGGCCTTACTGTACTCTTGGTTATGACACTGCTGGGGGATACGCTTAAGATAATTCTCATTTTCTTTACAAATCATTATGAAGGGTTTAGGAGTATATGCATCCTCAAAGAAAACTTTTTTATTAGGATTATGGATTATATTCATAAATAGTTCAATTTATGGTAAGTGTTTTATTAGTATGGAATTGTGTATTTTGATTCATAAACTGATCTAGTTTATGAAATTGTTTAGAAATGAAACCTAGTGGAAGAATTGGAAACTTTATCAATACACACACTCCATGTAGGGATTTCCCTCCTGCTTAAGATAATTATAGTGGAGCGGGTGATACAACTGGGGTTGGTTAGCTTATTACCATACTGGGACAACTCACTCAGGTTATGAATAACCACCTTACCCATATAGAGCACCCGGATCCACAACATGGAGGATCAATGTTAGATCGCATGATGAGGAAACAACCACCAACATTCAATTGGAGTACAAATCCATTGGTAGCGGAGTAATGGATAAGTTCCCTAGAGAAAATATTGATGGCTTTGGGGAGTAATGAAATGGAAAAAGTTATCATGGATATTCACCGCCTCACTAGTGATGCTGATAAATAGTGGTCATTGATTCAAAACATGAAAAAAGGGATGAAGTATCAAATATGGAATGGAGGGAGTTCAAAAATATTTTTTTAGAAAAATAATTTCCTCGTGACCATCAAGCTGATATGGAAAGGCAATTTCTGAGTCTAAGCCAAAAAGAGGATGAGAATGTAGCAATGTGTGAGGCTAACTTTTCAAGGATAGAAATGTATACTGGAGATTATATATGCATCCCAAGAAGTAATATTTATCATTACATTGATGGGTTAAACCCAATTCTCGTCGAGCATTAGTCTCACAATCCTTCTCGTCGTACGAAGACATTCTCTCATGTGCAATCAAGACAGAAAAGGGATTCTATATGTATTATGACATTAATGCAAATCAAGAGAAGAATATATCTGTTGATCAATCTAGGAATGGAAATAAGGGGAATAAGGAAGAAGTTGAATATCCATCCTACAGTAAATGTGGGAAGAAACACCATGGTACATGCTTCAAGGGAATGGGAGTCTGATACAAGTGTGGTGAAAAAGGCCACCAAGATTGTGATTTCAAGGATAAGAAGGACGCTACCGATGTCCAATGCTACACTTGAAGGGAGATGGGACATTATGAAAATGAATGCCCTAAGTGTTAGGGGAACTTACCTCAGAAAAGGCCAAGGGATCAAGGCCAAGCTTATGCTATCACTACTGCCGAGGTAGAAGCTCCGAAAGACGTGGTGGCAGGTAATTTAACGATTTCCTTTAGTTTAGCAAATGCATTATTTGATTCTGGATCACTGCATTGTTTAATATCTTTCTAGTTTTCTAAGGAAATTAGATATTTCCAATTATATTTAACAATATATTTTTCAGTTAAAACTCCAAGAGGAAGTATCATTGCAACAAGGTTTTGTGAATCAGTCACCAATTGAGCATACAACTGTTCTTTATCCAATGATATCATCGTCATAACTATGATTGATATTGATATAATCCTATGTATGGATTGGATTTCGGACCATGATGCAAATAATTATTGTAAGAAGAAGGAGGTAATGATTTTTGATGATGATGATATGGAACACCTTATCTTTATAACAGAATCATCACCACCAAATTCTTATCTAGATCCACCCCCAATAGCTCAACTAAATTCAATTATTGGGGAGGAAAATAAAGAAATGACTATGGGTGAGGAAAGGAATGTTAAAATAGAGTATGTACCTATTCTGAAAGAACATGTAGATGTGTTTCCGGAATATATACATAGACATCCTCCAAAATGGGAAGTTGAGTTTTCCATTGATTTAATTCCTGGATCAAGGCCTATATCGAAGACCCCTTATATAACTAACACTATGAAATTTGTTTAACTAATGAAACAACTAGAGAAATTGAGTAATAAGGGATTTATTCACCCTAGTTTGTCTCCATGGGGAGCCCCTGTCCTTTTTTTTAAAAAGAAAGATGTATCTATGAGGTTATGTATCGACTACAGGGAAATCAATGCTATAACAATAAATAAGAAGTATCCCATACCACACAATGATGATTTATTTGACCAACTTCATGGATCTAAATACTTTTCAACAATTGACCTTCGTTCTGGATACCGTCAGTTATGTGTGAAGAAGGAAGACATTCCGAGGATAGCATATCGAACTAGGTACGGGCATTACGAGTTTACCGTAATGCCTTTTGGGATGACTAACGCCCCCTCTGTATTAATGGATATAATGAATAGAGGTTTAAATGAATATCTCGATGATTTTTTGGTTGTATTTATTGATGATATCTTGGAATACTCCAAAATCAATGAAGATCATGAAAATCACTTGCAAATTATTCTAAAGACTCTGAGAAGACAAGAATTATATGGGATTTTTAACAACTGTGAATTCTGGATTCAAGAGATTTCTTTTCTTTTCCATATTTTCTCTCAATATGGAATCTCTTTTGATCCTTATAAGACCAGGAAAATCCAAGAATGGCCTGCAACAACGATTATAACTAAGGTACGGAGTTTCGATTGTTTAGTAGGTTATTATCAATGTTTTGTCTAGAATTTTGCCCGATTGGCTAACCCATTAACAAAGATCCCACGTAAAGGGGTTAAATTTGTTTGGACAAAAGAGTGAGAAGAATGTTTTGAAGAACTGAATAGAAGATTAGTCAATGATCCTATATTGACTCTACTATTGGTGAATGATGGTTTCATTATTTATTGTGATGCATCGAAGAAAGGACATGGTTGTGTACTTATGCAGAATGATAGGGTTATTGCCTATGCATCATGAAAGTTGAAAATTCATGAGAAAAACTATCCTACTCATGATCTCGAATTTGCAGCTGTGATATTTTCTTTGAAGATATGGAGACACTACCTCTATGGGAAAAATGTGATATTTATACTAATCACAAGATTTTGAAGTATATTTTCTCACAAATAGAACTCAATGTGAGGCAAAGGATATGGTTTGAATTACGATTTATTATGATTGCATGATACACTACCACCCGGGGAAGGAAAACAAGGTGAAAGATGCTTTGAGAACAAAAGATCATGGAGTTTTGAACAATATGAGAATTTAAAGGGATCCAATTTTCATTGATCTAGTGAATATGGACATGGGAATAACCATGGAAAGTGAAACATCAATGATTTTTCAAATGTTTTCCAAACAATATTTAATAGAAATGATTAAGAGTTCTCAGAATGATGATGATGAATTTCAAAATAAGATTAAAGCTGTGAATGATTGGAGATTGAGAAACTTTGTGTATGAAGATGGAATTTTGAAATTTGGGAAGATACATTGTGTTTCCGATATACCAGATCTAAAAAGGGAATTGATGGGCGACGCTCATAGTTTCAATTTCTCTATATTCCATTAGAGCACCAAAATGTATAGAGATTTGAAGGGAAATTTTTGGTGGGACAACATGAAGAAGGATATTGTGGATTCTGTGTCAAGATCTTTGGTTTGGAAGTATGTGAAAGTTGAAGGGAATATCCTGTAGGAGTCATGCAACCTCTTCCCATACCAGAGTGGAAATGGGATATTATCACGATGGACTTTGTCATGGGACTACCAAAGACTCCTAGAAGTAACGATGAAATATGGGTCATTATTGATCGTCTTACCAAATCAACACATTTTCTTGATATAAGTGAAGATCTACCACTTGAACTTCTATAAAGGTTATATATTAATGAATTAGTGATACTTCATGGAGTACCCCTATAAATTGTTTCTGATCATGATCCTCGTTTTACTTCAAGATTCTGGAATAGTCTTCAGAGGTCCATGGATGCTAAACTTCATTTGAGAACTACCTAACACCCTCAAATAGATGGACATTCAGAATGGACTATTTAAACCATATAAGACATGTTGAGATCATGATCACTTGACTTTCTGGGTATGTGGGATCAATATTTACCTCTGGTAGAATTTTCGTATTTCAACAGCTTCCATTCGAGTATTCAAATGGATCCATATGAAGCATTATACGGAAAGAGATGTCCGACACCAACCTATTGAGATGACGTTGGGGAAAGAGAACTTCTAGGCCCAGAACTGGTGGAGGGAACGATGGAGAAGGTGAAGGTAATCCAAAACCACATCAAAGCATCTCCATGTAGGCAATAGAGCTATGCTTACAACTTAAGGAAGGATTTGGAATTTCAGGTAGGAGATCAGGTTTTCTTCAAGGTATCGCCATGGAAGGGGGTTATAGGTTTCAGCAATAAAGGTAAATTGAGTCCCACGTACATTGGAACATTAGAAATTCTAGAACAAATTGGGGTTGTAGCATACCATTTGGAAATGTCGCCAAGTCACTCCAACGTTCACGATGTGTTCCACGTATCACTGTTGAGGAAATACATGCCTGGCCCAACGCATGAACTCACATATGAGGAATTAGAACTGGAACCTGATTTACCTTATTGTGAAGAGCCCATCAGGATTATTGATGCAAGATAACAAGTGCTGAGAAATCGGATGACTCATCTGGTAAAAGTTCTATGGAGAAACCATAAGATGGAAGAGGCGACATGGGAACCAGAGGAACTTATGATGAAGAACCACCCGAGCCTTTTCATGCGGTATTATCCTATAAATTTAGAGGACGAAATCATTTGATGGAGGGGATAATGTAACACCCCAAGCTTCGATGGTACGCTTTCCTTTGAGTAATATAGTATCATGTGTTATACGCAACTTCGAGTTCTAACACACACCACAACCAATCAAACTAGCCGTTATGAATAGTAATACCCACTTTTTGAAATTTTATAAATATTATCTCACAAAATGGACTTCATTTTTGGATTTGGAATATTGAAATTAGACTAGGGTAATATTTTGGTACTTTTCGGATAACTTTTATATTTTGATGAATAGTGATTGTTACTAAATTTTAATTAAAAACAACTTTTTTAAATCAAAATAATTAAGAGAGATCAATTTTGAATTTAATTGGTTTTAAATTACATTTATAATATATTTTTACCACTTAATACAATATATGTCATTGGACAAAATTTCAATTTTAAACAGGACATAAACAACTGTCAATCTTTTGATAGTTATTATCTCTTAAAAACACACTTTTTGTTTTAACAATGGTAATTAATTTTAAATTAATTTCTACCACTTCAATATATTGAATTTATAAATATGGATTCCATATTTTTAATCATGAGGTCCAAATTTTGTAAATAGGTAACTTTTATTTTTAGACATTTTGAATAATTACTTCAGTAAATATTTTATTTACCATGGTTAAAGGTTAAATCCTGTAAATAAGGGTAAAAAATAGTATTATAATATTATTAATTTACCTTAAAACGTGTCCTAACTCTATTTTTTGATAAATTTCCAACAATTGGCATCTTTGGGATGATTTTGGGACCCCATGGATCCACTTGTAAGTGATAAGGACACTTTATATTAATTAAGTTAAAATAAATACAAAAATGACATAAGCATATATCTTTTAGAAAAAAAAATTACATAGTGTTATATATGTTGGATTTATACTATAAATATTCATTAGAAATCTAAAAATATTTACTACATAATGGTATTTTATTTATAATTTTTAGACATTTAATAATTAAAATTATTTATGACAAAATAATGATGCAGTATTTTCATTATTAATGAATGAATCATATAATTGATATTATAGATACCAAAATAAATGTAATTTGAGACTTTTTATAAATTTAAATAATTATCTAGGTTAATATTACATATTAGGATTCTTTATATAATTTTTTTTGAAGAAATTATGTAGTTATGAATTTATCAAAAACAAAATATCCAATAGTATCAAAATTGACATAAAAGAGTCTTTAAAACAAATATTATATTATTAATTGATATTCCATTCCTAAAAATATAAGGTTCGGCCAAGAGAATTATATACTGATAGTTGTATCATTAATGTACCACTTTTAGGTCTATTGGATGTATATAGTATGTTTATTAACTATATAATATAAAAATACAAAGTGACATGGTAAATGTCAACTTAATTAACAAAGAGTTAAAACTAGATGATAACTTTAATATAGTGACCCAAACCTGTCTAAAACCTATTGGTTGAATGGTTTTCAACCTAACCAGACCTTAAAATTTAAATAATACATGCTGTAGCCATTATAACTTGAATATGAATTTATTATTAAATAATATTTCTAGCTTTTCAAAGGTGCCCCTCACCCCTCTTATAAAAGGGCACTCCCCCTTCTCTCTAATTCATACCTTCAAAGCCTTTGGCCTCAGCCAAAATATTCCCAAATACCCTCCGAAATATCCTACCTTCATCTTAGAGGCCATCCTTTAGTCATAAAGCCAACCTATGGGTCCCTTTTAATCAAATGAAAAGGAAGAACCCGAAGAAGAGGTAATGTTTTCACCACCATCATTCAAGTTCCTTTCTTCTTCATCTTCTTCTTTCTTTGTTATTCACATTCTAAAATAATAACTCCAGTATCTTGTATATACTATGATGTTATTATAAATATGGTAAAACTATATTCAGTTTTATATCCATCCTTTGAATGACATGTCACCATACGTGCGTACGTACGTCTTACCGTCTCCACGTCGTGGTATAATTGTTATTCAAAATATCATTTTTTGGATTCATATAATAATGTTGTGTAATTCATGTTAATAATAAATATAAAATTATATTGATTCTGTATATATGATATACTATGCAATTATATATTATTCTAATATCAAAATAATGATATTCTCGCTCGTGCGTACGTACGGACTACCGTCTCCACGAACGCGATGATATTTATTCAACATCATATCCATTCAAGTATAATTCTCATTTGATGATTAAAAGTAAATTTTAAGGACTTTATATCATTCTAGATATGAATATGATACAACCTAACCATAACAAACATGGCTTATCTAACAAAACATATAAAAGAAAATGAGTATGTTTACACCATAAACGACGATAATACTAAGATATTATTAACAAATCAATGTTAAAAGATAATATATGATATCATATTAATGTATATGATTCTTGTATAATTTAATAACAAATATTTCACCATTATATAGGAGGTTATCCTACCCTCAACCAAGGAAAAGTACAATGTAAGAGTTTATTTCACAATCATTTCATTATCCGAGGTTGTTTATACATAATTTTATATAGGGACCTCTTTATCATCCATATCCATGTTTCTTAAAAATGTATTTCAAATAATTCTAACTATTTTCCAGACAATGGGTTAAATTAATTTATACCCTTGTTGACTTTTTATAAGAATATTATATAGGAATCTTTCTTTCATTTTCCGAACAAGGTCCTTTTTATCCTTTTTGACAGAATTAAGGTAAGAATTTTTTTTACATATACGATGACTGTGGTATTTTCTTCCATTATATGATCTTTGAAAATTCCCTTTTAATCTTATAAGAATATTTTCAAATTAAATGTTTTCGTTTATAATTATGTGACTTTTAAATGATTTTAAAAAAGAGATATTTCTCCCAAATAGTTTTGATTTCATCTATGTCAACATCATTTGATGGATTTTAAGCTTATTTGACGTTTATTTATTATGATAAAAAACTTCTATGTTGTATTGAAGGTTTTGTGATATGTTTGACTGTGGATGTGTTATTTTTATACCATTTATGGTTTATCAAGAAAGTATTGACATTTCGTATGCTATTTTGAATACGAATGTTTATGTTATGTTTAAACTTGTTCGTATGAGAAATGAATTGGACTTAATATGTGACGGGTGGAGCCCACAATGGCTTCTTGATGCATCTGTAGGTCTCATGAGACAAACTAGTGTCTTGGAACAAGGCCTTGACAAAATCTTATTTGTAGTCTTGGAACGAGGCCATGACTATGTGGTTATGATAGTCTGGAATTATGCATTCCATCATTATGAAATTGGTTATTTATATTTCTTGTGATTATTAGACTAGTAGAATATCCATGTAAATATGTAAATGGAATTATTTCATTTTATCTATGTCATATTATGCTAAATTTCATGTTTAAACGGCTTTTGTTTTAGTTATTCATTACCTTAAATGTGTATGCTTATTTATGAATGTTTCCGCTATATTGTTATCCTTAATGAGCATCTGAGCTCACCCCTTTCAATGTTTTATTTTTCCCAGGATGTGATGAAGTAATTTATAAATGACCTGCAGGGATAGTATGAGGGGTTATGAAGACAAGATGTTGTTGTAGTAGTTTTAACTTTATGATGTAATGTAATCTTTATTCATGTATCTAGTGATTCCAAGGCTACTAAACTAATCGGTATTTAGAGACTTGATCTTTTGTTATCATGCCAATGTTATGTAATAATGAAACGACTCTGGGTAACTGGGGTCGGGGCATTACAATATAGAGGATCATGGTGAGGCTTCCACTACTGAATCACATTCCACCTCAGAATATAAGAAGAATATATTTTAAATTGAAATCTGAATCTTATCTACAACATTTCTATGGTGTAGGTGACCCTCCCTCTTACCCATGGCTGGTTCTCCTTGACTGGGTATGTTCCTGGCGCAAGGAGGACCTTCGGGCGAACTGGTGCTGGGGAGGAGTGGTAATCCACGTAAGTGAGCCAGGGTGTGAGGAGCACCTGGAAATATGTCAAATGGAACACATGGAGGACCTCAGTGTCTACTAGCTGGCACAAAGAGGGAGTCCACATGGGATGTGTGGAGCAGGTAGGACCTCCACTGGAGCTGGTAAGAACATGGGCAGTGCCTCACTGCTTGTTCTCCCTTGGTAGTGACATTATGAGAAGGGCCTTCATTCTAGTCAAATTGCACATGTGGAAAACCTCCATGTTGGGTAATAATGAAGCGAGGTAGGCCTATACTTCCTTGATTTACGAGATGAAGAATACATTCATCTATTGTGATAAGAGCTTGGGGAAAACCCCCATGCTGGTAGTTTACATGATGGGTAATATCTCCACATCGACGTCCTGTAACAATATTAACTGCTTCATACATATGTTCATGGGTATGAAGGAATCATCCATGAAGGATATTAATGTGGCAGGGAGGAACCTCACTCAGATCGATTGTGTCATGGGGGGGGGGCATCCACACCGAGCTTGGGAGTAGGTGTGACATGTGCTCTCGTTGGTGGTGGCACGAGGAGGAAATCCATGTGGGAGGTTGACACCATGGGTTTTCCCAAAACTGATTCCACTTGTGTCGGCGACCAGGAGAGTCGAACCAACCTGCTAATGGGGAGGTTGGGGCCTCAATATGGGTCGGGTGTACAAGTAACCCTTCATGACACAAGTAGGTGACCGAATGTATCTGTCAGTGGTGGCACATGCCACAATAGACGTTGATGTTGATGCCCCATGAAAATAATCCTTTTTGATCCTGCACCTGACACTAGATTCAGGTTAACTGGTCTAGGTTGGTGTCATAAGTGAATAACTCTAATGTTCCACAACCGATGGGGCCTTGTGGCTACATTGATGCGGCCTGGTGGGAGCCCTCCTTGGTGGCACCGAGAATGGATCTACAACTAGGATAATCGAGAAAGCCCTCAACTAATTGTCACATGGGGATGGAGTCATCAAGGAATTCTAGGGAGAGGCCCCTGAAATGATTTTAGGTCAAAGTGGGGAGCAGTGGCTTCCTATACAACCCTTGTGGGTGGCGACGATGGTGAGTGAAAAAGTCTCGAGATCCCATAAGTTCATATACTATGATGGGATGAACCCCTCTTCCTCATATAGTCTAATGAGATAAATTATCAACCTTATGTGAACAATTTCAGATGGGGAAGAGGGGTGTGGGAACCTAAAAACCGTGGATGTAATGGTAACCATGTAAGGGATGAGGCCCTGCATGATTGTTGTGTTATCATTTTCCCTGCCCCTATGTCGGTGTGTGGGTGGTGACCGGTTTCCTTTCAAAGTATCTTGGGTCATCTAAAGTAGGGAGATTCAACCATTTGTGTTGAGAGAGGTAAAGAGATGTCTAGTTCCCCAATGACATCTCTTCTTCCATGGTGGGTAAGAAGGATCCACTCCAACAACATCATAGACCAGGATGTCCAACATTACACTACACTAGTTTCTAGGGAGTTTCATGCTAGGCCCACTATTTTCTGGGTGTGGCCTGGCGCCGAATACATGGATATGGTGAGACACTAATCCGCTGATGTCTTGAATGCCAAAAATCATCACATTGAGGAAAATAATTTCACATCAGGTTTTGAATTTCTATTTCTGAAGCTTTTTCCAAAGAGTCCATCCATATATCAAGGGACACACTGATCTATTGCCCTACATTCCCATTTCCAAATGGTAGAAAGAATATATCGCTTATTCAGGGACATATTGACCATGATCAATATTGGATAATAGGAGGTCATATCCTACTTTTTTGAATTCCTTCCCAAAACTCATTTCCTTGTCTGGGTCTTCTTTAATGATTATGAAATGGTTCATGAATCTATTTCTAGTTCTATATCCTTATGGATTTAGGGTAATTTCTATTCTATTATTTGGTCATTCCTTGGGTTAAATTCAAGGAAAAATCCGTTGGTCTGGGTAATAGACATTTTGGACATCACTTGTGTGTCTAGGAGCTATAAAACTAGTGTTTCTAGTTTTCTTCATCTTAAAATATGGATTCTCGAGGGTACAGAAGCCCGAAGAATCCCACATAGAGTGCGGGGAATTATATTCCATAGGATTTTATCTGAGGGTTTCCTTAGCTTCTCGTGTCTAAAACCGAGTATTAAATTAATTTAACATCTAGTGGAGACAGATTAGAATGATCAAAAAACTAATTGAAGGGTATCAGATGGGTACATCCCAACGATGGGGCACCTGAGGGTCTTATTGGATGGTTGGATCAAGAAACCCAATGAAGGTGGATCTGAGGATTCTTGGGTCCCTATAATGGGGAAACATATATTTCCAATTATATGGGATTTAAACTTATGGAGGCTTCATACGTACCATGTTCCAGGAGGCAAAGATCAAATCCACATAGTATGGGGGATCGACGAGTTGGGGTGTGCGCAGATGACAATGACATGATGATGTACAGGTTGCTCAGACAGGGTCAGCAGCTCGCTGCAAGATGAGCACTCTTAGGTAGGTTATTGTAGATAGTGTGGGGCCTAGGAAACATTATCTTCCTAATTTCTATGAGGAGAAATGAGTATGTGGGTGGAATGATCTCATTGGGATGTAGCGGCCTAGTTGATATGGATGTTGAGAGAATTGGATTGATAATGAAATTGAATAAACGCGAAGACGAGAGTGATATTGCGCCTGACCCATGAAGAGAATTCATATGTACCCATGTGGTAGGGGATCAATGACTGTGTAGTTTGGTGGGGCGATGGGACACCTTTGGAGGTGGCCCCTGAGAATGGACGTGTGGATGAGACTGGAAGGAAAATTAATATCTGGGTTGGGGCATGACCTTCCAAAAATACTAATGCTTAAGGGAGAGTCTAGGTTGAGACATGGATGATGGGATTGAACCTCAGAAAGGTTTCCTATATATCCCCAGAATAATGAATCAAAGTCCACGTAGTTCAAGATGAGGTCATAGCATCAAGGCCTACACATAGGACAGTGACCCGATGACATGTTGGGGATTTCATGTGGTTAGCAGCCTAGGAGTTGGTCTGATGCTATTGGGATGGACTAGAGATGTGTGTCCCAACATAGGGGACTACAACAGCATAAAATTTATTTCAGAGAACAATGACTTACCATTGGTTGGGGAATAAAACATCTTATCAATTTTTTAGGTTCCAATGGCTTACTACTGATCGAGGGGGTGTACAATTGCTCACCACTGGATATGGGTTCACAAAATCTTAGTAATGGGTGGGGATCACAACAGCATACTACTGACGGGGATCACAACATCATACCTCTAGATGGGGATCAAAATGGCTTTCTCCTGGATGGGGATCACAATAACATACTGATGGATGTGGAACACAATGACATTACACTAGATGGGGATCAAAATGGATTTCCATTGGATGCGGTTGAACCTCATGGAGATATCCCACATACCCTCTCAAGGAGAAATGGATCAAATCCCACCTAATTGAAATGGGTATAATTTAGCATCATGTAAGATGAAAAGGGGGCATATATTTTAACCTCATGTAGTAATGGAGTGAACTGACGTTGAGTCGTTGGGTCTGATGCATGATGGGATTGAACATAAGACAAGATTCCATCATTCCTTAAATGCAATGGGGGAAGGGATAAAAGACCTTGTATTTTGGAAGTGGGAAATAGTTTAACATCATGTAGGATGAAGGTGGGCCGACGTGAAGTGGTTGAGACTGATATGTGTTGGGATTGAACCTCCGGGAAGCATCGACAATACATTTCATGGAAAAGGAAAGGATCAACAGCCACGTAGTTTGGGATGGGGATTTGAAACATAATGTCTAATGTGGACCAGGAAGGATTCCATGGTCAATGCATACTCTAAACCATCATGAGTCATGCTTGGAGTGAGAAACAAGAGGAAACAGAGACATCAAAACAATGTCGCGAAAGGTTCTTATGTGGGAAGTGTAGTGGGGCTTATGCATGGTTAGTAACCAAAAGATAAAACATGGGATTATATGTGGATAAAATATTGAGGAGATATATATTGGGACCTACTTTAGGGTGGAGGACCAGTGGTGACAGAACCAATAAGGAGAGGGATTGGGTAATGAAGGTCCATGTGCCCATCTCACCTCCAGTATTTGGAACCTGAAGAATAAAGAAGGATCATGGATACTGCCTCCTACGAGAAATGATAGGTGCATAAAATAAGATAATTTCCATACCCTAAAGACATATTCCATTGTTTCAAAGAGTATCTCATTCCATGTGTGGAAGATCTGACTCCGGTGGTGATGAGAGGGCATAGAGATTGTCCAAGACGGGGAACCCCATGTATATCTCATGGGGTGAGGCCACAATTTAGCATCATGATTTGGGGACGACGGTGCATGGTAGTTTAACATCTTACAGCTCAGATGATACTAGTTCACTCCTCAGCCAAAGGAAGTACACGACTAATACCCACCCACCATTGGATAAGGGAAGGAATCAGCAATCCCATGGTGTTGGGGGTGTTATGGAGTGATCCATTGAGGGTCTAACATCATCATGGATATCTGAAGAAACAATATTCGTTAGATTTAATATGTGAAGAAGCATGAGGCTCTGCAAAACAACATGAAACACCTCCAATGGGACCTTGATGTCACTTTGTTTGAACCTATAGGGTCATATGATTGAAGGCCGTATAACATTGGTGTTTTTCATGTAAGAAGCGCATGAAGATAGTTTTCAAAAAAGCGAGATTGAAGACATGATCAAGGGTTTACATAAAGAGAGAGGATTGTCTACAAGAGGCAGGTATTGTGTGCAATAGTCATGTAAATGAATGTTGGTGCCTGCAATTTGACAATATTTCACATTAAAGAAAGGGTTTATATGAAATAGGTGCAAAAATGAGACCCATTGCCTGAAATAATCATTGATGGTTTGGATTGGAGAAGATCACACACAAATTTGAAGATATTTTCATGAAATTGGAAGACTTTTGCACACAAATAATTAACAACGGAACTGGGGGAGGGACAAACCCAAAGGACCATGCATGGAGATAGACCCTTGGGAGACCTCATGTAGAAAATCTTGTACCTAAATGTCATTTATGTGTGTGGAAGTGAAGTATTACGCATAGGGAAGATGGTTCAAATTCGTCATCCTCCATATGTGAGGGGGTGACCATTTATTTATAGGTGATTTAAAGCAATAGGGCCCATACAAAATTAGGCTCGCATAGAGAACCCATTTCATCAATTGGCCATGCGGAATTTTCTACACGACACACACAAAATCTCTGGGTCCCAGATGTTTTTGCGTCATGGAGCGACTTTTTTCCTAACTACTTTTTTTTCACTCTACCTTTCAACCCATCTCAAAACAGTTTTCTAATTAAAAATATGAATTTGATTTTCCCAAAATGTTGACCAGAAGATTTCAGTAGATTTTAGCGTCTACATAATCCAAAGAGATAGGGAGAGATCCCACTATTTATGTAGTGGGAGAAAATTGACAATGTGTTCAAAATCACTGACTATAACCTTCATCCACGAGATATGTTTCCCCTCATTGAGATAATTATTATTATCACTTAATATAATCCAATATATGGCCACAAAGAATAGTACCCTAGCCTTGTGATTGTTAATTTTTTCTTCCATGTCATGAATCCATGCATTCATGAAGTTTCTATTGGAAGGATATCAGTTTTCTTGATTACTATAAATACTCAAGCCGTAATAGATAGTGGGTTCCCACTCACCTTTTTAGAACATATGACACACAAACAACTCATTTGAACAACAATAACACCTTTATCCTCAAACAAGGGAGGTTTCCATTCATCTCACTACCTCATAAATACGTAAATAATGACTAATAATATGTAATATCAGGAAGTGGATCATAGCTGTATTATCTTCTACCAACATAGCTTCCCCCCAATCATCATGATCATGGATTTCATTTAGGATGGGTACATAAACCATCATCGAGAGTAAACATAAAACAGAAGGAGTGGAAACCAATTGTCTTCATTCATGGACATAAAAATATTACTTTAGGTCTCCTAATAATGTGTGTTGTGCATGGAATTGATAAAATATAGAATGTTACTGGCATGTTCAAAGGATATATCCATAATTGGTCATATTAGGAAATCCTACCAAATTCACACCGAATTATCATTATATTTGTTAATTTTCCCATTCCCCATGATTCATTATGAGTTGAGAAATTTTATGTTTCTCTAAATCAAGTCCCACAACCTTGAAGACCTTCCTCCCATTCCATCAAAACCATATTTATATGTTTTTTCATAGGGATCCATTCCCATTATATGGTGACCTACATAGGTCATCAGAAATTATATTTTGAATATTTTACATCTACTTAGAGTAATTTCATAGTTCAATATCACCACTCTCATCTTCTATGGCCATCTTATAACATGATTCCTGATGGTGACTACCTTACGCAAGAACATCCCATATAAATGTATTCAAAACTGTCTAAATATTTCATTGTTTCACTTTTAGAACCATGATCCATGATATGAAATACATGGAAATATTGGTAAGCATACAATTAACATGGGTGATGTGTCCCACAATGAAGAGGAAACAATTTTTTTTCAATTGAGAACACACTATTATTTTTTAAAAAAAATACTATAATAAGGATGAAATTGGATTCCACCCAGGGATATCGGCGATCCCAATTATTACATGGGATATGGATTTTGGGAACCCCTAGTCTATCAACAATCATCAACCCTCTTCTCTATGGACCCTCATATAGTGTCCCAATTTTCCAGAACAACATCAAATTGACAATAACTTATTTGGAATTTCATTACGTAGAGATAATTATAGAGTATTTTTCTAAGATACAAAATCTTTATTTGGAAATCAATATACTATTGTTATTTAGGAATATAGAGAGGGATGAACCAACTTCTCTATCTAATTGTAACAACAATGATGTTTTTAATGTTTTTTATTTTGTCATCCATTTTCATTATCAAAGTAAACATCAATTAGAAGCTCAATGATGTTAATATTCAAGATTTATCGACCCATCAAGGTGTGTATTGTGTTGGATAATTCCTATTTAATACCTTTCCTATTTAAATGTAAATTAAAATATTTTTTATTTCTTTTATAAATATATCTTTATTCATTCATATTGGAACATATTTTCGTTATATCATAATTTAAAGACTCTTCCATTTTTTTAACATTTTGATATATAGGTATTGGTCTTTAATAAATTCAAGATCCTAATGAGGAATGATTTTCAATAAATTTACCATTTAAAAGAGTGATTAGTCTATTTCTCCACTACTAAAAGAACATTCAATAGCATAAGGATTTCATGTTATTATCCTTTCTTCCTTATAATCCTAACTTCATTCCTTCACCAAATTGAAATCTAAGTGGCTATATTTAAAATTTTTAAATTAATTTTTTTTATAGAAGAATAAACATTGATTTAAATCCCAAAAAACTAATTTTGATTCTCTATATTCTATAGAGTAATATACAGATTTCTCAGTTTAATATAATTTAACATAAATAAGACTACCCTAATTTACATATTGGGTACCAAATTATGTTTTTTCATTATTATTATTTGGTATACCTCACATATAATTTTACATATTAGGTTTTCCAAAAGAAATCATCCATTGTTATCCACATCTCAAATGATGTTCCACAATGAGTGTCTTTATATTGAATATCATAATACAATGATATGAGAAATACCATCTCATTACTTACATATTATTTATCATCATCATCCCTTTATATATAAGTATCATGACGAATTTAAATCCATTATCTCATTAAAAATAATCTAAAAGAACATATGAATTTAATTTGTACACCACCCAAATTCTTTTCCTAAAAAAATGGTGGGATTATCATACACTATATAATTATGTAAAACCAAACTATGATTAAAAGGTCAAACACCAAGAATAATCAATTTTTTCAAATATCAAATTTTTAAAATAGATACAAAATAATAGTTTGGTGGGGTGATAAATTATAGTATAGAAACATATATATCATCCTTTTGATATATTTGTTTTATATTTGATGATATTGTTCACATATTAAGAAGATAACATTTCATCATTTTTCCTGAATACCCTTTCAAATAGTTGTACTGAAATAAACAAGAATATGTTGGTAATGAAAGCATAAAAAACTCATATATTTAACATGGTTCACCATAAATTTATGTTTATAAGGAAAAAAATAATGTTGTTTCAGTGTTACAAAATAAACTATGATTAACCAATTATGTAGATACACTATTTATTTCTTCTTCACTCTATGATAAGGCCTATGAATTTATAATGTTATTGTATTAGTAACTCCACAATTAAGGATCTATTTTTTATTTTCGTCCACAAACCACTTTGATGAGTGTATTATTGGTTTATTTACTTGAGGGTCCTTAGAGGATCAAATGTGAATGAATAATTTTGTACATATTAAATTCCTAGTTATTTATCAGTTGATTTTTACTAATTCAGATCTTCTGTAAATAAATCAAGATTAATTTACACACTCATTATGTGTTAATACACATAGTTTTCCACTATTCAAATTAGTTTCCCCACTTCTTCTAGATGAGGATAATTCTATATTGGATTATCCTATTTACTCTTCTTATTTATTTAGGTAGGGAAGTGTAAATATTTTATCAAATATTGGAAATATCCTTATTACATATTCAATGATATAGTGATGAAAGAATGGAAATTAAATTTTCATTTCCTCAATTATGGATTCACAAATGTATTTATTCACCTATGTATATATTCTATATTGTATATGTTTTCCCTTGTATAGATTCACCCAGGATCCTTCGCCTAGCTTTACACACTCAGGTCATTTCACCTAGTTTTGGTTCACCCACGAAAAATCAAGAAATTTTGTTCTTGAAATGACCTATTCTTAGGATAGGTTTCTGCCCATTTTTTCACTCACGTGATCTTACAAAAATATCATCACACATCCGAGTTTCATTCATACAACCTCATTAAACATCCTTTGATCTATATAACTCTGGATATTATTCTAATGAAAATGTATACAAGCATCTTTATTCAGTTATCTATGTTCACATAGATACATTATTAAATAATATTTGTTGGGTATGCCTCATGAAACACCTATTATAATCAAAAAATTATTAAACTCCCACCCTTAGCCTTACTTCACAAAACATTGTTCATGATTCGATTTCACTATGTGATTTAATTTTGACAATGTTAAAATTTTCATAACTCTTTCATAATGTTTTTGGGTTCTAAAATTATCTAGGTAATCAATAAATATTTATGTATTGGGATTAATTTTTATTTTTTGGAAAATGTTCCTATATTTTCTTAGCACAATGCTCTAAATTTCATGTATGGTCAGTCACACAACACTACATTTATGTGACTCCTTTAGGATAAAAATGCATGACTAGCACACGAAACCCCTACAATGCACTAATCCACTAGAAAATATGAATTTTTCCTGATTCTTATTTTTAAAATCTTTTATATATCACCTTGACTATTGATAAAAAAATAGAATTTATCTATCCTTTTACTAGAATTGAAAACATGGAACATTTTCACTGTATTAACTCTTAACATAAAAAAATTACTTATTCCAGGGTAATTAAATAAATATAAAATTCCAGAATGGATCCTTAATATATAAGTATTCCTTACAATATATAAGAGGAATATTCTAACATATCTATTTTAATGTAATGAAAAATTAGAATGGCTTAGACACTTCAATTCCCCCATCCATGTTATTACTTTATACTTATCCAACATCTTCTATAAACACATTCCTATATCTATATTTCCACCAAGACATATTATTTATTTATGAGATACCATGAACATGAATTCTAGGGTAATTTCCTCAGTGAATTATAGATCCATGTCTTATCTAGTTGTCTATCAAGGATAATTTTGGATATCTGATCGGCTTGAAAACCTTGAAGTCTTCAGGATCCTACATTTTTATCTAGCTTCCAAAATGTCTCCACTAGTACACACTATTGATATAATTCTAAATAAATCAGAAGATATTATTTCATTATTAAAAATAGTCAAAATAATAATGCATCATGTTTCTAAAAATCCAACACACAACCATTCAATTGAAAAACCAATATTTTATATTCATCACAATTTTTCCCACTATGTATTAGTTATTAATGGAATTTAAATATATTTTATAATTTCTTTTGTAAATGTGAATACAAGTTCATCAAAATGACTATTTATTTAGTTCATTGTTGAGTTTTATTTTTTGGAACCCAAATTTTTACATAACATGCACCCTAAATTGAAGTATTAGTTTATATATAGTATTACATGAAAAACTTTTGGTATGGGAAGATGTGTAAACATAAAATATATTTTGATTAGGTAATTTTGGAGATTATATGTTTTCTTGTATAAAATATCCATGTGTTATTAGAGTTTATTTCCCTGTTTGGTAGGACTGCTGTTAAACCATCATCTATCTAATTCCATAGTCCATTGCCCTCCTCGTTGTATAAGATATTTTAATATTAAATTCATGTAAAATAGTATATATATTTATTATATACATATTATGATTTATATGTTTCTATTTGATTTCTATTATATTAAGGGATGATTCCTTATAAATTTTTTTTTGTAATTTATAGCCTATGGATGAGTCATTCTAGTACGATCAGATATTTATGTTATTAATATTAGTCTAATAGTGTTGGTTAATCATTTTAAACTAGTAAATCAAAAACTATTGCATTATTTTAAATCTCATGGGGATTGTATAGTACATATGAGGTAAAATAATCATTTTTTAGATTACAATAACGAATAATGATCAGTGTTTCTATAGAGTGGTGTCAAAGTGTTTTTGGGTTCATTGGGGGTTTTAAATTAATAAAAAATAATTATATGATTTTTAAATTACATGTTATTGATAAATTGTTATGGTCAATCAAATTATGGAATAATATCTAGTTTAAAGGGGATATACTTGTACAAATTTTTCACAATTGGTTTATGTGAGGATTTAATTAAATATCTTGAGTATGCCTCTGATAAACATCAGTGTAAGGACCAAGATCATATTTTTTGGTATAGAGCTTATTTTGGGGTTGATTTGAGGAAAAAGGAAAAAATTGAAATTTATTATGTACACTCCATGTACTTTAGAGTACACGATGTGTACCTAGCTTTCCGTGTACAACTGTGTTTTGATCGTGTAATGGAAAAGTAAATGGGCGTGTGATGACCTATAAGACCCGATAAACTCAATGGCCGGTAGGGGCTACTACACGGCATGTAGTGTTAATGAACACACAATGTACATTTATTTTTATTTTATTTATCTGAGAATGATCACGTCTCAGGTCTGGAATATTCTTCTCCTACTTGTGTTTCATACTACAGTTCTCCAGAACAACGGATGAATGTCGATCTATCTATTCACTGCCCGATCTCTGATCAAGACACCATGAGGTGTAGTGGAATCCGACTCATCTACACCAATTTATGCCAATTCAAGGGTTGAAATTCAAGTATATCGATCGTAAGAAATCAAGGTAGATGGTTTGTTCCTTTCATGTTTTTTCTCTAGATTATATATCCAAAAATTTCTGCATTCCTAAGTTTTGTGTATTTCCTATTTTAGAATCTAACCCTATCATTACATTCTATGGTTTTATTGATATATAAAGGGATGTTTCTTATGATTTAGTTCAGATAACTAGTCAATGGAGTTTCATTGATTGATAAAGGGTTTTTTCTTATGAGTATGTTCAGATACCAAGTCTATGGGAGAATCCCATGAGTTATTTTGCCCCTCATTGACTTTTTATGACCATTTGGTCTAGGTTCCAAAAGAGGCATTTCTTTTTTTCCTGTGCCTCTTTTGATTGGGGTGGAGTTTGAATTATTATACGAAATTCCGTTGATATGCATTATGAATGTTTAGCCATGCAATAGTTTCAGATTAAATTAGCTTCACTGATAAAATATGTGCACTATTCTTTCCAATGGACACTGAGAGCCTTGAACCTGGAAAACTCAGTGGGATTATAGATTACTTATATGTATTATGTTTTTCTAATGAACCATGTGATCCTTGGACTCGGATGTCAGAGGGGAATTCCAAATTATTTTAATAGGATTGTGAGATCCTTGGAGTAGAACGTTGTCCAAAGGTCTTATACCATGAGAGAATTCCCATAGGTTCATTATTTACTAACTTGATGCTATGTGGGACCCAAAGGGTTAAAATATGAGAGCTTTCCTAAAGGTTCATGTGGGAATTGTTGAATGATTTTGAGATGTCTTCCAATCCAAATCACAAGCTTGTATTTAGTCTAACGTGATTGTTTGGATGGTCTTATGAGATGACTATTTTAGTTACATTATATAGAGATATAGATATTTGGACAGATCCTATGTTAATATGATTCAATGGATGAATAATATATGTTAAATGAATGTAAATGATAGTTGTAGGATTGTTTACTTTTGAGTACTTCTTAGTTTATTGCTTCATTCTTTGATATTACAGGAAATATATGTATATATAGTCAATGACATTTAGACACTAATCTCATGGTGGGCGCAAAATAGGATTCAACTCACACCCTATTTGGGACATGATTTTTTACCCAAAAAGATTATATGTTTGCAGATATAGTTAATGGAATGCACCCTTCTTCCTTACATACATGATTGCTATTGGAGATGGAGATCATGTGATTGAGTTGAAGCTTGCGATGCTATTGGGCGTTTTTCTTATAAACTAGATTGTGTTTTATGTATATATTTTTGACATATTTTGGCTGCTATCCTAGAAATATGTGACATGAATTATAATATATATGATATGAATTAAGTTTATTTTACCCTCAGTCCTCCATTGTTTACTTCTATTTGGTATTATTTCTACAACTATTGATTACTATTGGTTTTACGATGTGTATACTCTTCCAATGAGGTAATTGTTTTCCCAATTTAACATAGTGGGCCTTGCCGCTAGACAGTAGCCTCTGGCATTTGGGAAAATTTTCTTATTTTCATGGGACCAATCGGGTTTTGTGCACCTTAGGGTGGTGCCTGGGCACCATTGGGAGGCACCTGGATATGGGATGTTACAAAGTTGTATCTAGAGAGGTCCTTTTCTATATTGTCTTATAATTCAATGACTTTATCAAGGGAGAGGACGGAAATGGAGTTTGGAAATTATCTGTGCCCAGGAGTATATTCCCCATGTATAGGTAAAATCCAAATTACATTGAATTGAATTGTAATTTTTGGATTTTGAACTATTGCGGTTGATTAGGTCTCACCATTAGGTGACACACTTGTTTATTGTTGTCAGTATTGATATCATTATGGTTTTCTTTTGATTCAACCCAATGAGAGGAGGTTATTCCATCTCATGAATCATATATTCACTTGCTAGAGATCACATGTCGTGTATTATTTCCTTGCTATTTACAGATAAATACTGATTGCATACTATTCTGGTAGATGTTGTGCTAGATATTCATGTTGTTGTGATATATGTCATGATATAAATACTATTTATTTTATAGGTTATTCGTACATGTGATGTTTTATTTGGTTGGATGAAAAGATTTGGTCCCTGAGGTGTTGTGTCCCAACTTGGATTTGAATTTGGTGGATAATGTTTGATCTTTAATTTAATTTTGTTAATATATGATATGAATACAGATGAAAAATATTGATATTCTGGAGTATGGTCTATCATGTATCAGAAAACGGAATTCCCTATCCAAATTTTATCATTTTGGGGGTTCTAGAGATGTTTCAGAAGATTACTATCATGAAAACCCTGAAAAAGAACTCTGTACCATATATACATGTTGTGTAGTTGTTGACCATGTGAATGACTATATGACCAGAGACATTGGTTGGTAAATATTTGGTAGAACACACCGTGTACTGGAATTACATATCGTGTAGTAATCGATCGTGTATCAGACTGTGTGACTAATGACTCAGGTTGATGAAACTTTTTTTGTAAACACTGTTTCTAGAGTGTGCATTCTGTGTAGTGGTACACCAAGAAAAACTGGGTAGTTCTAGCGGTTTAGTAGTACCAAGGGAGGATGGAATATTCATGTACATGTTGTGTCTCAGGATGACCATGCCATGTGTATGAGGTGTTACACAACCATGTTGGAATAGGTACACTCGCATCTTAAGTCTTTAGGTAACACACCATGTAGTGGTTCTACATGCTGTGTAGAAACTTTTTTTATAAATTAATGTTTTCCTTATCCTATTTTTTTCTCACAAACTCAATGTTATAGGGCTTGTTAATCTTCAAAGGAGGTGTGCACTTTACCTTGTTGAATCATTCCTCCAAGGCATCCTTCAGTTATATGCCAGGTACAAGGTGTTGATCAGACACTAGAAATGGTTGATCCAGGACTTCTAGAAGAACCTCTCATCACGCCCATCTTGGTACCAGAAGTTATACAAGATACAACTATTGATAATAATGCATGAATTCTTTGTGAGGATAATGAAAATTTTTCAGGGATACCACATCCTACCCAAACTATGGCAGAGTTTATATAGGTGTTCTTAAAGTAGGATCCCCCTTATTTTTTAGGGGAAGGAGGACCACAGGCTACCAAATCCTAGTCTGAGGCCATGATTTCTATATTCGAGCATGAGGAGATTCCTTCTGAGGGGAGGGTGATGCTCACAACTTACATTGAATGTGATTCCACCAAGATATGGTGGGATGTTATCTCACAGGTGGGATGTCATCAGGATATGAAATCAGAAGAGTTTTCGAGGTCCTTATATGATTATATCTACTCATAGACTTTGAGGGATGACTTAGACTGGGATTTCATGCATTAGGATCAAAGATCTCTTTCTGTGATGGATTACTCATCTCTCTTTACAGATATTCAGTTCAATGCACTTATTCTAGGGGGTGATGAGTTATCATTGGGAAGTTTCTTTTTGGATTGTCTTAGATAAAACAACTGATAACATGTGAATGTTTTCATTTAATATTTGGTGAATTATATAGTAATGTAGACAGTGATTACCGAGTGCTATCTATAAGAGTTTGGATCTGGGAGCCAGATTGGTTCAGCATCTTGGGCAGGTACTGCATAAATTTATTGTAGGAAGTGTCGTCAGGAGCATTCACAAGGTGTTTCTTCTAATAAAAGGGATTCATATTTAGGTAGCCATGTGAGTTTCTATCAGTGTAGGATGTTTGGACAGATGAGACCACCATGCTCTAGAACCCCAATTGAGGTTGAATATTGTTGAAAGAAGGGTCACCTTCATCATTTTTAATGGATGTTCTAGCTATCATCTAGTGATAGGGGATCTGTTATAAATCCACATACAAGAGTGGGGCCACAAGTTCCTCATCAGTCTGGGAACTAGAGTTCATCAGACAATTCACAAAGGGGAGGTGGTCATGGGAATGATATACATATGACAGGTTTTTAAAGAAAGCATGGTGGATCAACTTAGGGTATCGAGGCAGGGTCAGAGGGCCGCGAATAAGGATAGAATTTTTTGATGGAGAAGACCTAGTAAGATCCAAATCCTGGACCCTCTATAGTCAGAGGTATGATTTTAGTTTCCTCGATTTTAGATTCTACAATTTTTTAGGGGATTGCCATAGTTTTATATCTATTTCTATGGTAGAGATATTTGATCTCTATATCATTACTTATAATGATGATAGGAATCTATACACCCTATTGATGATTAGGATTGCTAATGTACATCTGCAAAAGGAGATCACTCTTGAGGTTGGTGGGTGCCACTTCTTGTTGGAAATCCATATTTTAGAGATGAAAGGCTTCATTTTCATTTTCAGACTGGACTGGATGGTCTCTATTCAGGCCATTGTTTATTGATATCATCGTAGGTGATTTCATGTCACCAAAAGAGAGATCTTTTCTATAAAAGGGAGAATGGGATGTTCAGGAGAGCAGAGCTGGACCTGAGCATCATGGTTTGGAATAAATCACATCCCATATTTCTTTTTTATTTCTGTATGAACAGCGGACTTCACATTTGGGTTTTCCACTAATGTTGAATCATTTCAGATATATATTTGTAGATGACCTTTCAGGTTTACCTATAGAGTGAGAGGTGTATTTCTCTATAGATCTTTTGTTAGGAGTGGCACTGATATTCATTTCTCTTTATATAATAGATAAACTATAATTATATAATATTAAGATGATATTAGAGGAGTTGTTTTCAAAGGATTTCATCTAACCCAGTACTCTCCATGGTTTTGGACTATCCGTTTTGCAAGGTAGGAAGACAATTCTCTCAAAATTTGTGGGGTTTATCAGAAGTTGTACTAGTTTATGGTCAATAATAGATATCCATTTTCAAGGATTAGTGATCTCTTTGATCTTCTTTGAGGATCCTAGGTCTTCATAAAGATTTATATGAGATACGGTAATCATCAGTTGCACATTTGATCATTAGACATACATATTACAACCTTTCGAAGGAGGTATGTTCTATATGAGTATTTGATTATTCTATTCGGTCTCATGAATGCTATGATTGTTTTCATTACACTAATGAACTGAGTGTTCCATCCTTTGATTATTTTGTATTAGTCTTTGTGGATGATATCTGGTTGTACTCTCACACTCAAAACAACTATTTCATCGATCTTGAGATCATATTGAGTACATTGAGAGATCATCAGTTACATGCTAAAATCTCTATGTGCCACTTTTGGATGGACCAGATTCACTTCCTGGGTAATGTAATATCAAAGACAGGAGTATCAATAGACCTAGAGAAGGTGAGAGTGGTAGTTTTTTAGCAGTTAAAGAATGTATTTGAGGTGCAATGTTTTCTAGGATTGATATGATAATACATATGCATTACTGAGTACATTTCAAGCTTAGTAGTGCCAGTAATGGTCCTGACTAAGTATGGTGCATGGTACTTGTAAAGACCCGCAAATTTCAAGGAAATTTTTTTCTTAATTTTCTTTGTAATTTTACAAGAGCGCAGCTTCAGACGGCACCTGATTCCGAGGCCCGGTGTGCCCGGAATCAATTTCCGAAGTTTGGCTCGGGTACGTTCAGTGAACGGACGAGCGGGTTTTTCTATCTTTTGAACCGGTGCCCGGAATCGAATTCTGAGGGCACCGATGAAATCGCAGCGCCGGTATTTGCTTAGAAACGCCTCTTCCGAAGTTGCGTTTGCTCAGACGTGGTTTTTAAATTTTGCGGCTTTAAGTCAGAAATAAAATAAATTTTCTGCGACAACTTTATTTTATTTCACTTAAGCTGCTTGGAAGTCACTTGGAAGCCACTTGAACTGAGTTAAAGCGGATAGGGTGCTATCCGGAAATATCCTACCCCTTGTTAGGATATTTGTGCGGTGGGGCCCGCACGAGCCCCGCCGTTTCTTTCGCTAAGTAACGCACCCGCGAAAACCCGTCAAAGTAACTGAAAAGTCAACCGACGCGTTTTCTTTAATTTTTAACAGACCATTTAATTGGGCGGTTTATTTCGTGAATTAAATGGGCTGTTTCTTTCGTGAATTAAATGGGCTGTTTCGCTCGTTGAATTAATTCAACGAACTGATGGGTCGTTACTTACGCTTTTGCGTTTGTTGGCATGTTTATAAAATAAGACCAACCTAAAAATCCTTTGAAAGGATTTGAGAGGATCCTTGTTTCTTCATCTCCCCGCGAAGATCGCGAAGAACGCGAAGAACGCGAAGAACGCCGGCGACCGGAATTCGACGACGCACACCGAGATCTGCGACGTCGACGAGCTTTACCAGTGACGTTCTTCGGCGACGCCTCTTCTTCCGCGGCCGATCCTCGTTCGACAACTAAGGTGAGAATCGGATCGTTTAAATTCTCCCTTTTTAAATTTCATGGCAACGGATTTAATTAATTAAATCCGTTTGTTCTTGATCCGGAGATTGGCGACGCGACGCCGGATACCGCGACGACGCGACGATCTCCTTCATCCGCGACGAGCGATTCCGCGACGACCTCTCGTCCGACGACGACGACAAGGTAGGGGTTTATTTTTTTTCTTGATGATTCTTTCCCCGTGTTTATTCTTTTAAAGTTAAGAACAAGTTCTCCGACAATTTTAATTTATTTAAAATTGTTGTTGATTATTCCTCCCGTGGTTTATGACTAACGCTGAGGATGCGGGTCTAACGAACAAGACCCGGCAACCCTCCGCCGATCTCTTTTGTTGTGCGGATATGGCGGACGACGACGAACCGCGCGGCAGGGCGATCTGTTGATCCCGCAGTGAAGGTCGGCCCCCGGGAGGGGAAACGGCGCAGACGAGAGGCAAAACGGGCCACCGGAGCAACTCTGGCGGCCCGCGGAAGGCGGCGGCGGCGCGGGTCGCCGGCAAGCCGGCGCCGGCGACCGGAGGCGGCGGCGCCCGGCGCGCCGCCGTGGAGAAGATCCGCCGCGGCTGAAGTCGCGGCTGCGGCGGCCGGTTCCGCGGCCGCGCGGAATCGTGGAGGGACGCGGCGGCCCAGCCGCGTCCGCGTGACAGGCGGCCCCCCGCGGGGTCGCGTTTCCTTCAAGCCGCGGGTCAAACCCGCGGCGGCGGCTCCTTCGGCCGCTCGGCCGAAGCCGAGCCGGCCGGTCCGGTCGGCCGGGCCGCGCCCAGGCCGGACTGGAGCCGACCTAGCCGGGTCGGGCCGGGTCGGGCCGACCCGGTTCGGGCCGACCCGGTTCGGCCGACCCAAGGGGGGGGGGGGGGGGGGGGGTTCGGGCCGGGACGCCCCGGGCCCAGAACCCCCGTTTCGGGCCCTCTTCGGTCTTTCGCCCATATCTTGGGCCTGGGACCTCCGATTGACGAACCGTCAGCGGCTACGCGATCCTTGGATCGAGACTGTCATTTCGGTATATTATACTCAAGGTTTCGGGAGACTTTGGGTTCGGCCGGGTTGGTTCGTACACGAAACCAACCGGGCCCTCGGAGCGGAAACGCTCATAACTTGAGCTACGGACGTCCGATCGACGTACCGTCAGCTGTGGTAGTTTCCTCTAAGTGACACGGAACTTTTGGCATACTCCGCCCGAGGATCGGATACAGGCGGAGTACGGTCGGGTTGGTTTTGCCCTAAAAACCAACCGGGCCCCTGGGACGAAAATGCCAATAACTCTCAGACCGGGCGTCCGATTGACGCGCCGTCTGTTGTGTTGAGATCCTGTTGTCGATACGGAACTTTTGGATACATCAACTTCGGACTACGTGTCAGTTGATGTATCAGCCTCTCGGCTCGTGGAGCGGACCCTCCTAACGAGCTCGCTATGTGCGGGAACCCTAGCGCTGGCTGTGACTTCGACGACAGAGCAGAGATCCTCCGTGGACTGCGACGACGGCAGAGCAGAGATCCTCCGTGGACTGCGGCGACGACTGTGCAGAGATCCTCAGTGGACTGCGTCGACTACTGCACTCAGCGATCTTACGTGGATCAGTGCTACAGGTTCTGTGTGAGCCCGATCCTATGTGGGTCCTTACTACCGGTTCTGTGTGAGCCACTGCCTACAGGTTCTGTGTGAGCCCGATCCTACGTGGGTCTTTTGCGGGGGTTAGTACCTATCGATCCTTCATGGGTCCGACGACTTAGATGGATCAGTGATCATCTTTGACGTCATCTGAAAAATTATACCTGGTTGAGCTGAATCTTATGTTACTCTCTTTCGTGGATTGTGTTGAACTATCCTATGTGGATTTACTGTTTACTCTCCTTGTGGATTTGAGTCTTGCTTTCCTTTGTGGATTGAGTTGTTCTTGAGCTCGTGAGCAGAGCTAGAATTGGGGACTTAGGTATATGTATGGGCATATACCTAAGTCGAGTCAGATGTTACTTCGTGATTGCATCTTTCTTTTGTGCTATATCCTTTGTGGATTTCGGGAGACCTTCGGGGGTCTCGGGGTCCTTACTGAGTAGCTTGTACTCACCCCTGCATGGGCTATGCCCGCACCTTGTTGTGTTGGTTGCAGACGACGGACAGCGCTGATCACGGTTGGGGCATGGAGCAGGACGGTACCAGGAGGTGGACCACTGGGCGGGACGTGCTCGGAGCGGACGCGGGACCCGAGGAGCCTGGAGGCTATCTGTACCCAACCTTCAGGTGGGATTGCCAGTGGACGACACGAGGCCGCCGTCTTTTCTTCAGTTGCTGTTCTTTACTTTTCCTGTTGTACTTTCAGTTGGGCTTGTATTCCGTCCCCCTTTACTTTTCTGCACTTTACTTTCCGCTTGCTGACTCTGTGTGGTTGTTACTTATAAAGGCAATTCCTTCCCTGTTTACCGGGAATTTAAGCCTTGGTGCTAGTCGCCAGCCCCTGGCCTATGGAAGGCGGGCTTGGGGTAGTCACGGCACGGGCCCCGAGGACGGGTCGTGACAATTGGTATCAGAGGTGGTCGGTTCTACCGCAGACTCTGATCGTCTTTTCTTTCCATATGAAGCAATAGTGTTTAGTGTATTGAGTGTGGTTATCAGTTCAGGGAGCCCAGTGTTGGTGCGGCGGCCGACGTATCCGTACACCAGGACCCTGACTCCTGATTTCCGACTTAATGCATGAAAAAATTTATTGCGTGTGTGTTTCAAGTTTCTTTGTGATTGCTTGTGTCAGCTCACCGGGTATACTGATCTGCTTCATGAAAGTCTCATGTTTTCCTTGTGATTACTTGTGCCAGCTCACCAGGTATACTGTTCTGACTATGGTGCTCTTGTTCTCCTTTTCAGGATGGCCCCGCGACGACAGCCAGCTAGGGTTCCGAGTGTAGGGCGCGACGGCAGCCCACCGAGCGACGAGGCCTCGGTGCAGGGCCCTTTGCCAGCAGTGGCACCGGCGGTAGCTTTACCCGCCGAGCCACCGATGCTACCAGTACCAGACGCTGACGATGCACGTCGCCTTAGGGCACTGCATGAGTTTCAGAGCCAGCGACCACCCAGGTTTCGCGGTGAGGCGGACCCCCAGGCCGCCGAGGACTGGCTAGAGGCAGTGGTACAGATCTTTAGGCTAGTGAGGACACCAGCGGATCTCATGGTGATCCTCGCGGCGAGCCTCCTGCAGGCGGCGGAAGGACGATGGTGGAGCTTGATGCTCCAGGTTCACGATGAGGCATCCTTGCTCTGGACGGACTTCGAGAGCCTCTTCCGCTCTGAGTTCGTCCCGGCCACCCTCCGAGTGGTGCGCATCTAGGAGCTTCTCCAGCTGCGCCAGGGCAGCATGACGGTCGCTCAGTACGCAGCAAGGTTCACTGACCTATCTCGCTACTCGACCGACATGGTACGAGACCCCTTCTTCCGGGCCCGGACCTTCGAGCAGGGCTTGCGACAGGAGATTCGGGCGTCGCTGATCTCCCTCAGCATTCCGACCCAGGCGGGAGTGCTGGAGCGAGCCCTCCTGATCGAGAGCTTCCTGGCAGAGCCTTCTTCAGCGGCGAGACCTAGCGCAGGGCGGCAGGTAGCTGAGTCTTCGGCAGCAGGTAGCCGACAGATGACTCTCGGGTCCAGGCAGACCAGACCCCCACGCAGACGGCCTCAGGACACCGGCTCAGCAGTGCGAGGCACACAGCGGAGTGCCAGCCTTCCGAGAGGCAGGCTGTGCTACTCCTGCGGTGGGCAGGGTCACATGGCTCGTGACTGCCCGACTCACCGATCAGAGGAGCAGCAGACGGTGGAGGGGCCACCCAGGCAGAGGCAGAGGGTCGACCGTGGTGGTCCGCAGGGAGGAGGCGGACGAGGCAGAGGAGCTGGCCGAGCAGCGGGTGGTGGGCGACGCTTCCAGGCTCTACCCCCACCACCACCAGGAGGGCCACCTCGACCACAGGGAGCTGGCGGGCAGGGACAGGCCCAGCTCCAGGCAGTGGAGGCCTACGACCCCGACTTGCCAGAGATGATTCGAGGTACGATCTGTGTCTATTCCACCCTTTCTGCAGTACTTATAGACACAAGAGCGAGTAACTCTTTCATAGCCTCTGCCCTTGTTCGGAGCTCAGAGATTCTGACTGAGCCGTTGGCTCGATCCTTACGGCTAGAGACTCCTACGGGAGCAGACTCGACGATTACGCACTGGTGCCGGCAGTGTGAGCTTACTCTAGGAGGCGAGAGCTTCGGCTGGGATCTCCTTGTAGCGGCGTCGAGGCCTTACGACGTCATCTTGGGCATGGATTGGCTATCCACGGTTCATGCCCAGATCGACTGTTTTAGGCGCAAGGTGCGATGTGTTCGCACCGACGGGAGCAGGTTTACCTTCACCGGCGAGAAGGGAACCTTTGCAGCAAAGGATGGACTTCCGTGGAGGAGAGTGCAGCCCATCTCTCATCAGTTGGCTAGCCTCATCCTGGGAGCAGTGGACGTGCGGAGTCCAGTTTTTCCTGCAGTGGTGGACCAGTACATGGACGTCTTTCCCGACGACGTTCCAGGGCTACCTCCTTGTAGAGAGGTAGACTTTTACATCGACTTGTACCCCGGGACAGCCCCGATGTCTACTCCAGCATATCGGATGGCCCCCGCCGAGCTTCGGGAGCTGCGGGTACAGTTGGAGGACTTGCAGAGAAAGGGGTTTATCAGACCCAGTGTTTCACCCTGGGCTTCCCCGATTTTGTTCGCCAAGAAGGCGGACGGGAGCTTGCGACTATGTGTCGACTATCGTCGCCTGAACCAGGTGACAGTGAGGAACAAGTATCCGCTGCCACAGATTGATGACCTCTTCGATCAGCTCAAGGGAGCGCGGTGGTTCTCGAAGATAGACCTCCGGTCAGGCTATCATCAGCTCAGAGTTCGAGACGAGGACGTGCAGAAGACGGCCTTCAGGTGTCGGTATGGCCATTATGAGTTCTTGGTTATGCCGTTCGGCGTAACCAATGCTCCAACAGTGTTCATGAGCCTCATGAATAGGATCTTCCATCCATACCTCGACCGATTTGTCGTGGTCATCATTGACGACATTTTGGTATACTCGACGACTGAGGAGGAGCATGCCTACCACCTGCGAGTTGTGCTAGACACACTCCGAGAGCACCAGCTTTATGGCAAGCTCTCAAAATGCCAGTTCTGGTTACGTGAGGTCCATTTCTTGGGGCACGTCATTTCTGAGGCGGGAGTTGCAGTGGATCCCGCGAAGATCGAGGCAGTGCTAGCTTGGGAGCCACCCAGGAGCGTGACGGAGGTGCGGAGCTTCTTGGGCCTAGCGGGATACTATCGGAGATTCGTGCCAGACTTCTCCAGAGTTTCGGCACCACTCTCAGCATTGACGAAGAAGGGGAAACCCTTCGTGTGGTCAGACAGATGTCAGCAGAGCTTTCAGGAGCTGAGGCAGAGGTTGACCAGCGCACCTATCTTGAGGTTTCCTGAGGAGGGAGTTGGATACGTAGTTTACTACGACGCATCAGGGACTGGACTCGGGTGCGTCCTGATGCAGGAGCGGGCCGTGATCGCCTACGGATCACGTCAGTTGAGGCCGCATGAGCAGAACTACGCCACTCATGACCTGGAGTTAGCAGCAGTGGTCTTCACTCTGAAGACTTGGCGGCACTATCTGATGGGCGAGCGCTTCACAGTCTTTTCTGACCACCAGAGTCTCAGGTATATCTTCTATCAGAAGGACCTGAACCTGAGACAGCGGAGATGGCTTGAGTTCCTCCAAGACTATGACTTTGAGATAGTCTATACTCCTGGGAAGGGGAACGTGGTAGCCGATGCCCTCAGCAGGAGGACGGGCATTCAGCTACTTGAGGAGGCGACGGAGCAGCTAGCCTCCTTACAGATATCCTTCGTGGATAGAGACAGAGCATCCTTTCTTCAGTCTCTCACAGTCTCTCCTCCACTTCTACAGCGGGTCAGAGAGGCTCAGCATGGGGATGCTGACTGTGAGACCCGGCGTGCACTGATATTCTCAGGTCAGGCGCCTGATGGCTTCTCCCTTGGAGCAGAGCATGACATCCTTTTCAGAGGGCGTACCTTCATACCAGTCTCTTTACGAGAGGAGGTGTTGAGAGAGTTTCACACTTCTCCCTTGGCGGTGCATCCCGGAGTGGCGAAGATGTACCAGGATCTCAGACGACAGCACTGGTGGCCAGACATGAAGAAAGCTGTGGCAGAGTTCGTTTCACGATGCCTCACCTGCCAGCAGGTGAAGGCAGAGCATCAGGTACCAGCAGGCTTGGTACAGCCCTTGGAGGTCCCGGAGTGGAAGTGGGATGGCATATCTATGGACTTCGTGACTGGACTTCCACGCACTTCCAGAGGTCACGACTCCATTTGGGTGATTGTCGACCGACTCACCAAGTCGGCACACTTCTTACCCATCAGAGAGCAGGGCTCAGTGGAGAGCTTGGGACGTCTTTACGTCCAGGAGATCGTACGGCTTCACGGTGTGCCATCTCTATCGTCTCCGATCGAGATGCTCGTTTCACTTCCCGGCTTTGGAAGGGGTTGTAGGAGGCGTTCGGGACGCGGCTCCATCTGAGCACAGTCTTCCACCCACAGACGGATGGTCAGACGGAGAGGACCATACAGACACTTGAGGACATGCTCCGTGCATGTGTTCTCGACTTTGGTCGTAGCTGGGAGGACCACCTACCCTTGGTGGAGTTCGCGTACAACAATAGCTACCACTCCACCATCGGGATGACACCATACGAGGCGTTGTACGGCAGACCCTGCAGATCACCGTTGTGCTGGACAGACCCTGGGGAGTCAGCACTCGTGGGACCAGAGATGGTCCGAGCCACGACAGAGAAGGTCCAGATCATCCAGGAGAGGATGAGGACAGCTCAGAGCCAGCAGAAGTCATATGATGACAGGAGGAGGAGGCCACTAGAGTTCGAGGATGGCGACCACGTATTTTTGCGTGTCTCACCTCGACGTGGTTTACGGAGATTTGGCTGAGGCGGCAAGTTGTCTCCACGCTTCATCCGGCCTTTCCAGGTCCTCAGCAGGATAGGAGAGCTGGCTTATCGCCTGGCTCTACCACCTCAGTTGCACCGGGTGCACGACGTCTTTCACGTGTCTCAGCTGAGGAGATACGTGCACGACCCGACGCACATCATCGACTTTGGGGAGCTGGACGTGGACGATGGGGCGACTTTTGCGGAGGTCCCAGTGGAGATCGAGGATCGACAGGAGCGGGTCCTACGTGGGCGGTCGATTCCTCTTGTGCGCGTCAGATGGCAGCACGGGAACCTCCCGGAGAGCACTTGGGAGCGGGAGGCTCAGATGCGTGCTCAGTACCCCCATTTGTTCCCCTAGTTTTTGATGTATCTTTACGGGGACGTAAAGCCCTGAGGTGGGAGTAATGTAAAGACCCGCAAATTTCAAGGAAATTTTTTTTCTTAATTTTTTTTGGAATTTTACAAGAGCGCAGCTTCAGACGGCACCTGATTCCGAGGCCCGGTGTTCCCGGAATCAATTTCCGAAGTTTGGCTCGGGTACGTTCAGTGAACGGACGAGCGGGTTTTTCTATCTTTTGAACCGGTGCCCGGAATCGAATTCTGAGGGCACCGATGAAATCGCAGCGCCTGTATTTGCTTAGAAACGCCTCTTCCGGAGTTGCGTTTGCTCAGACGTGGTTTTTAAATTTTGCGGCTTTAAGTCAGAAATAAAATAAAGTTTGTGCGACAACTTTATTTTATTTCACTTAAGCTGCTTGGAAGTCACTTGGAAGCCACTTGAACTGAGTTAAAGCGGATAGGGTGCTATCCGGAAATATCCTACCCCTTGTTAGGATATTTGTGCGGTGGGGCCCGCACGAGCCCCGCCATTTCTTTCGCTAAGTAACGCACCCGCGAAAACCCGTCAAAGTAACTGAAAAGTCAACCGACGCGTTTTCTTTAATTCTTAACAGACCATTTAATTGGGCGGTTTATTTCGTGAATTAAATGGGCTGTTTCTTTCGTGAATTAAATGGGCTGTTTCGCTCGTTGAATTAATTCAACGAACTGATGGGTCGTTACTTACGCTTTTGCGTTTGTTGTCATGTTTATAAAATAAGACCAACCTAAAAATCCTTTGAAAGGATTTGAGAGGATCCTTGTTTCTTCATCTCCCCACGAAGAACGCGAAGAACGCGAAGAACGCGAAGAACGCCGGCGACCGGAATTCGACGACGCACACCGAGATCTGCGACGTCGACGAGCTTTACCAGCGACGTTCTTCGGCGACGACTCTTCTTCCGCGGCCGATCCTCGTTCGACAACTAAGGTGAGAATCGGATCGTTTAAATTCTCCATTTTTAAATTTCATGGCAACGGATTTAATTAATTAAATCCGTTTGTTCTTGATCCGGAGATTGGCGACGCGACGCCAGATACCGCGACGACGCGACGATCTCCTTCATCCGCGACGAGCGATTCCGCGACGACCTCTCGTCCGACGACGACGACATGGTAGGGGTTTATTTTTTTTCTTGATGATTCTTTCCCCGTGTTTATTCTTTTAAAGTGAAGAACATGATCTCCGACAATTTTAATTTATTTAAAATTGTTGTTGATTATTCCTCCCGTGGTTTATGACTAACGCGGAGGTTGCGGGTCTAACGAACAAGACCCGACAACCCTCCGCCGATCTCTTTTGTTGTGCGGATATGGCGGACGACGACGAACCGCGCGGCAGGGGCGATCTGTTGATCCCGCAGTGAAGGTCAGCCCCCGGGAGGGGCAACGGCACAGACGGGAGGCAAAACGGGCCACCGGAGCAACTCCGGCGGCCCGCGGAAGGCGGCGGCGGCGCGGGTCGCCGGCGACCGGAGGCGGCGGAGCCCGGCGCGCCGCTGTGGAGAAGATCCGCCGCGGCTGAAGCCGCGGCGGCGGCGGCCGGTTCCGCGGCCGCGCGGAACCGGGGAGGGACGTGGCGGCCCGGCCGCGTCCGCGTGACAGGCGGCCCCCCGCGGGGTCGCGTTTCCTTCAAGCCGCGGGTCAAACCCGCGGCGGCGGCTCCTTTGGCCGCTCGGCCGAAGCCGAGCCGGCCGGTTCCGGTCGGCCGGGCCGCGCCCAGGCCGGACCGGACCCGGCCTAGCCGGGTCGGGCCGACCCAAGGGGGGGGTTCGGGCCGGGTCGCCCCGGGCCCAGAACCCCCGTTTCGGGCCCTCTGAGGTCTTTCACCCATATCTTGGGCCTGGGACCTCCGATTGAGGAACCGTCAGCGGCTACGCGATCCTTGGATCGAGACAGTCGTTTCGGTATATTATACTCAAGGTTTAGGGAGACTTTGGGTTCGTCCGGGTTGGTTCGTACACGAAACCAACCGGGCCCTCGGAGCGGAAACGCTCATAACTTGAGCTACGGACGTCCGATCGACGTACCGTCAGCTGTGGTAGTTTCCTCTAAGTGAGACGGAACTTTTGGAATACTCCGCCCGAGGATCGGATACAGGCGGAGTACGGTCAGGTTGGTTTTGCCCTAAAAACCAACCGGGCCCCTGGGACGAAAATGCCAATAACTCTCAGACCGGGCGTCCGATTGACGCGCCGTCTGTTGCGTTGAGATCCTGTTGTCGATACAGAACTTTTGGATACATCAACTTCGGACTACGTGTCAGTTGATGTATCAGCCTCTCGGCTCGTGGAGCGGACCCTCCTAACGAGCTCGCTATGTGCGGGAACCCTAGCGCTGGCTGTGACTTCGACAACAGAGCAGAGATCCTCCGTGGACTGCGACGACGGCAGAGCAGAGATCCTCCGTGGACTGCGGCGACGACTGTGCAGAGATCCTTAGTGGACTGCGTCGACTACTGCACTTAGCGATCCTACGTGGATCAGTGCTACAGGTTCTGTGTGAGCCCGATCCTATGTGGGTCCTTACTACCGGTTCTGTGTGAGCCACTGCCTACATGTTCTGTGTGAGCTCGATCCTACGTGGGTCTTTTGCGGGTGTTAGTACCTATCGATCCATCGTGGGTCCGACGACTTAGTTGGATCAGTGATCATCTTTGACGTCATCTGAAAAAGTATACCTGGTTGAGCTGAATCTTATGTTACTCTCCTTCGTGGATTGTGTTGAACTATCCTATGTGGATTTACTGTTTACTCTCCTTGTGGATTTGAGTCTTTCTTTCCTTTGTGGATTGAGTTGTTCTTGAGCTCATGAGCAGAGCTAGAATTGGGGACTTAGGTATATGTATGGGCATATACCTAAGTCGAGTCAGATGTTACTTCGTGATTGCATCTTTCTTTTGTGCTATATCCTTTGTGGATTTCGGGAGACCTTCGGGGGTCTCGGGGTCCTTACTGAGTAGTTTGTACTCACCCCTGCACGAGCTATGCCCGCACCTTGTTGTGTTGGTTGCAGACGACGGACAGCGCTGATCACGGTTGGGGCGTGGAGCAGGACGGTACCTGGAGGTGGACCACTGGGCGGGACGTGCTTGGAGCGGACGCGGGACCCGAGGAGCCTGGAGGCTATCTGTACCCACCCTTCAGGTGGGATTGCCAGTGGACGACACGAGGCCGCCGTCTTTTCTTCAGTTGCTGTTCTTTACTTTTCCTGTTGTACTTTCAGTTGGGCTTGTATTCCAGCCCCCTTTACTTTTCTGCACTTTACTTTCCGCTTGCTGACTCTGTGTGGTTGTTACTTATAAAGGCAATGCCTTCCCTGTTTACCGGGAATTTATGCCTTGGTGCTAGTCGCCAGCCCCTGACCTATGGAAGGCGGGCTTGGGGTAGTCACGGCACGGGCCCCGAGGACGGGTCGTGACAGTACTTGTGGACAGATTTTTGATATTTATTCTTTTAGGAGATGAAAGGGATATTGAATTCAGCCCCGATTCTGATTATGTAGGGATCAGGTAAGAGTTACACTATTTATTGTGGGGCATCAGTTATCTATATGATAGAAGTGCTTATGAAGGGGAAAAAATTCATTTCATATGGGTATCAGTAGTTTAGGACATATGGGAGTAATTACTCAACACATGATCTTGAGTTAGCTACAGCTGTGCATGCATTGCAATGTTAGAGTGATTATCTTTTGGGAGAGAAATTTTTATTATACATAGACCAAAAAAGCCTCAAGTATATTTTTTCTCTGAATAATCTAGATTTGACACAATGAAGGTGGGTTGAGTACCTTCAGTCTTTTGACATTGAGATTTCCCAAATGCCTCAGAATGTTAATGTAGTGTATGATGCATTGATTAGGAGGATCAAAATGTAGGCAGTTTAGGAGGCCTGAAGTGAGTGGAATCTTATGGGTCTATTCTCTAATATGCATTTATAGGTGGATAAAAAATAGGGGAAAAAGTATCTTTCATCTATATATGTTACCTCTACACTAGAGGAAAGAGTGATAATAATGAATATATTATATTTTGAGGGCCTTGTTCTATGAGAGAGTGTGTCTGGTGAGGACCATTTTCCTCAGTGGACTGTAGGAGTGGATGAGGTTTTTTGTTTTCATGGGCATGTATGGGTGTCATTTAGACATGCATGAGTAGATTTAATGAGTTTTCTGTGAATCCATATGGGATGTTAATCCTTGTTTCACCAATATGTATCGATATACACATCATCAATATAGGTGGACCTGAATGAAAATTGAAGTTACTTGTTTTTTAGGAGTTTTTCCACCTATCAGCAGGTGAAGGAAGAGAATAAATGATAGGCTGGGCTATTATAATATCTTCACATTCCTATATTGAAGTGAAATGATGTCACTATATATTTGGTGATAGTTATACCATTGTTTCCTCGACGAAATGATGTTGAATGAGTTATTGATGACAAAATCATGAAGGTTTCACATTTCATGCTGATCAAGGAATCCTTCAGTGGTGAAGATCATGTAATGTTCTAAATCCAAGTGATAATATGCTTGCATAGGGTTCCACACTCTACCATTTAATATAGGGACTCCCAGTTTCCTTCTTGTGTTTGGAAAAAACTACATAGGTCTTTGGGTACACATATACTTCTTCGTAAAACATACAATTCCAAGATAGATGGGTAGTCCAAGCACATGGCTTAGGTTTTTGAGGACATGCTTCAATAATGAATCCCATATTTCAGAGGATCTTTGGAAAAAAATACCCCTATTAGTGTTTTGCAACAAATTAGCTTTCATGAAATTTTTTAAATGGAAACATATGAGGCTTTGTATGATAGGCCATTCTTATCACCCCTATGTTGGATGGAGGTAGGGGATGTAGATATGTTGTGACCCCATATTGCCTAGGAGACCACTAATCAATAGAATTTGATACAAAAGGGGATTTCTAATAAATAGTGTTGATATAAATCTTATGCTAATCAATGGATATGACCTTAGGAGTTCAAGGTCAGATATTATGTTTTCTAGCTTGTCACATCTATGATGGGACCCTTGTGGATTAGGAGATATGAGAGTGAATCACTAAGATACACCACGTTGTTTGAGATTTGTAGGGGTTCGGGCCAGTTTCCTATCATTTGAAGTTACCTCATAGGTATTAGGCTATGCATGAAATATTTCATGAATCTCTGATATGACGTTACTTTTCAGACCATTCTGACATTTTTCAACACAAGGATGTCGAGTTTGTGGTGGATGCATCTTTCGAGGAGCACCCAATTATGATTGTGGAGCATAACCTGAAGGTTCACCAAGGCATGTCTATATCTCTGGGTGATATATCAGCACATATGTGTAAATGATTAGACTTGGGAATGGGAGGCTGATGTGCATTCACAGTGGCTGTAGGTGTTAACAGATTATTTATCACCAACCATAGAATGTAAATTTTGGGATGAATTGCTTTAAGGGGTGTGGGGTTATAAGAACATGGATCTTATTTTCATGTTTGGGTCTTTTTTGGGTTTTTTTATGAAAAAGTGGTGATAATATGATTTCGTTAAGTACATGTCATGTACTAATGAGTACACACCATGTCCCGAGCTTCTTATTTACAACCGCATTTTGACTATGAACCGCCAAGTGCATAGTCTTGTAGTGACCTGTCAGACAATCTTATGTCAGAGGCTAGTTGAAGCGATTACATGACGTGTAGTGTTAATGAACATGCCATATAATTTTATTATTATTTTATATATTGTAGATGGGTCATGTCTGAGGTATGGAATCACCTTTTTCTTCCCGTGTTTCATATATTATCACTTCAGAACGATGACTGATGTTAAATTTCTAGATTCTCCATTCGAGCTCTAATTAAGACAGCATCAGGTGAATTGGAATCCCACTAATATACAACTATTCAATGTTGATCTTTCGTGTATATAGATCTCAAGACAGTGATGTAGATGATTTTTTCCTTTCAATGGTTTTATTTAGATTCTATTTCCTTAAAGTGCCACATGACCTTGTTTTCGGTATTAATTGTTTTGGAATACAAGCATGTTATTACTTGTTTTTGTTTTTTTGATCAACAAGTTGTCGTATCTTCTATGAAAAGATAGATAACTTGTTTAAGGGAAACCACATTGGTGAGTTTCCCATTCATTGACTGATTTTGGCCATTTTGTCAAGGCTACCTATAATGAATACCCTTTTCCATTCCATTTTTGATTGGGATGGAGTTTGATTGATTATATGAAATGCCTATGATATGGATTGTAAATTTTTAACTATGTAGCAGTTTAAGATAACATGAGATTTTTGGACATAATATGCGCACTATTTTTTCAATGGACCGTGAGGGCCTTGGACCTGTACGAATAAAGGGGGTTCTAGATTTATTATATGTATTACGTTTTTCCAATAGAAAATATCGACCATAGACTAGCAACGATGTGGGGAATTCTAGATTTTTTACAGACGACTATGAGAACCTTGGGGTAAAATTTTGACTAAAGTGATTAGACAATGAGATATTTCCCAAAGGGAAGTTATTTTTTGAATTGATGCTATGTGGAACCAAAGTGGTTAGACTGTGAGAGCCTTCATAGAGGGTAATTTTTTAGTTGATGAATTATCGTATGGTGTCTTACAAGCCAAAGAAAAATCATGGATTCAGTCTTAATTTATTGTTTATATGGTCTTATGAGACCTCTCTATTGGTTACTTGACATGGGGGATACATAGATTATGCTAGATTATAGGGTTACATGATTTAACAGATAAATAAAAAATGTTAAATGTAGGAAATTGAAAACTGTTGGATTGTTTATATTTGAGTACTTCCTAGTTTATTACAATATATTTAGATTTTACCAGAAATATATATATATATAGATATTCACTAACAATTATTAACATATATTTGGGTGGTTTCCTACGATGATTCATATCACACGAAGTTTTGGGAAAGCTTTTGGACCCAAAAAGATAATATGATTGTAATTGTAGATAAGGGATAACACCCTTCTTCATTAGGTACCTGGATGTTGTTGGAGATGTAGATCATGACACAAATTTCAGTATTGTGATGCTCTGGGAGTCTGTTTGTTTTTCTCTTATATTGGATTGTGTTGTATTTATAGCTTTGTGACCTGTTTTGGCTGCTTTCAAAGACACATATGACATTCATAATTATATATATGATGTGGATTCAGCTGATTTTACCTTTAGTATTCTGTTGTTTGCATATATTTTGTATTATTATTTCCTATATTGTTTACTATTTGTTTTTCACTATTTATACTCTGCTAATGAGGGCATCATTTTCCCAATCTGACACCATAACCCTCACTGCTAGCCGACACCCTCTAGCGTTTGGGAAAACAAGCATGAGTTCATGTGACCATCCAGGATTACGGCCCCTTTGGGAAGCACCTAGGAACTATTGGGTGACACTCATATCGAGGATGATAAATTAGTCGTGTTACAAATCTCATCATGTATCAATGATCAAAATTTGTTTACACATCATTAAAATCAATTTATAAGTAGGCACTCATAGTATTCCATAACAAGTTATCATCATTCCTTTTTTTATAGGATAGTTAGAATAAATTTATGATTATTAATAACTATTAAATCACTAATAATAATAAAAAAATTATTATATATTATTAGGACTATTTAATATGAACTGATAATTGATTCCACTAATTGGGTTAATTAATCTTTTATAGTTGATAACTAGACAACCTTGTTTCATGTTAAACATTATATGATGAATAACTTTTCCTATTTGGGTTTTTATGGGTTTTCATGTTATCTAATTTTTATTTATATTCTACTATAAAATATGAAACTAGATTTTTTGTTTTATATTAAATTCATTATTAGGATATTTTTCATATTTATACTACTGTGATATCAATGTCGGTCTTTAAATGTTTTCCTCAAGAATGTTATTTTCGTTTTTAATTCCATAATTGTATGAAACATGTATCATCATATATTAGTAATTTTGAATTATATTTAAATGGGTCATGTAAATAAGTCATGGAATATGAAATAATTTAGTCATCATATTGGTAGGAATGTATTTTAAAGGAAAGTGGTGTTTTTCTAATGGGTCCTTATAAATGAAATTTATATAAATCAAAATATAGTGTGAAACATTGTTTTATATTAATGATATATATATAAGGAAGAAAAAATAAACTTAATGCGTATTTTTGTTGGGATATTGTTTCGTAAAAAACTATATTCATATACCAATAAATTATTTTAAAAAATATTCTTTAAAATAATTTCCTTTTTTGATAATGAAGTGAGTCTTAATGTAGATTTTTTATCCTGTTATTATTTAAATCAAAATTATTTTCATAAATAATATTTTAAATGAATAAAATATCAAAAATATGATTCTTTTTAAATAATGCATTAGAAACATTTTGAAACGAAATTTTACTTTCAATAAAAGTAGATAAGGTTAAATATATTTTATAAATTGGTAGGTGCTTCCTAAATTGTTATATATGAGAAAATCAGTTGACGTGGGATTGTTGAAATGAACAGTGGTATTTTAAAAAACCATTATAATTGATTGCCTTTGATAAATATAAATTAAGCTATAGGTTTGGAAAATTATGTATCACATTGATTCATATGATGTGGAAGAAATATGTTCATGATAAAAATGGTTAGCTTATGGTATTCACGGGATCATATAGATTTTTGTGTGTCTAATGGTATTTAAGTATTCCATCATTGAATTAATTGAATTTTTTAAAAAAGTTATACAATGCAATCAGGATGATTTATTTGGGTTATGTATGGGGGTAAAAGAATTGGGTACACCTTGTGGAAATTGGGATCATAGATCGTTTTTTATCATTAGGATGAATTTGGAATTTTTAATTATATTTTGTGTGGATTAATAGATAAATTTATAGAAGGATTATTTATGAATTATGGATCCAGAAATGTAGTAATCCATTGGTTGATCATCTCCTCAAAATTCTCATGGATGATAGTTCATATGGTGTAATGTATTTTGTGACATATGTCATTATAATATGGATTAAATGATTAATATATATTTAAATTAGATACTAAAAATATGGAAATGTAGTATTCAAAAAAAATTTAGATTTTAATTACAGGTCATCCTTTTTTTTGGGACACGATCAATCATTTTGATGTTTGAGGATGAATTATTAAGAGTTTTTTAATTTTTTTTAATGTTTATTTATGATTTTTAGAGTGTTTTGAGAATATAATATGGGGAAAATATTTGTTTAAAATTAATGGTGGGACTAAGAACCTAGTGGGAAATATTGGGAACCCAGTTAACATGAAACAGAATGGGATACCCTATGGGTGACAATGGGTAACCTTTTATCATAGGCATAGATATTTCTCATAGGGGTTATTTTTTCAATTTCATATTAATACTTTTAAATCCTATTTATGAATACCTTTGAAACCACTTGATCCTCATTGTCCATGGACTATAATAATTTTAAATTTTGAATGGATTCTTTATCTCCACTTTTTATTTGGTTGAAACATGATTGAATGACTGTTATATATATTAACTTAATGGAATATATCACATATTATCCTTTTATTTTCTCTTATACTCTTTTAACCATGTTTTAATTTTTTATAGAAAATCAATGAATATTTATAATCAAGAAAGATGGAAATAATCCAAAATTAAGGGGTATTTTTCATGTCCACTTTAGAGGTAGTTATGTTGTTCTATCTATACTATTTAAATAATTTAATTAGTGTGAAGAAACATTACGATTATTTTTATATGGTTTTGATGAAATTATTATTAATTTTGATGTGTATTTGTTTATTTCAATTTAGGTTTTTTATTTTTGCAATATTTTATGTATATTAGGGGTTATCTACCTAGGAATTTTTTATTGTCCAATATTCTATTAATTTGGTAAATGATTATTAAATTCTCTTGGTTATCAGATTTTCATTAATCGTTCACATGCACATAATCCTGATTTTTGGGATCTATAAATCTGAATAATTTATTTGGTAGGTGGTCCTATACCTTGATGTGATTTTTCAAGAAATGCATATAAAATTCCTATTAATTAGTTTCAAAATAAATAAAAATTTCAAAAAAATATTTTCGAAATTATTAATGGTTGATATTTAAATATATTTTTATGTATCATATAAATGGATTGAAGTGAGTTTTCATAAGGAAATATACTATTGTTTGTAATTATTATTTATTTCTCTAATGGTCTTTATTTATTTCTTTATAAAGTTTGTTTTTAGTGAAACCTTATTTTTTCAAGTTAATGATTTATTTTACTATGTATGAAAACATGAATTTAATAGATAGTTTTTACTGGTTAGTCGATATATCATAGAATATTTTAAATTGTATAAGAACTTTTTTTAACGGTTTATTTTTCGTTGTTTTTTTATTTACTACATTTTGTACTCATATTCTTCAAAAAACATTATTAGGCTTGTTTTGTTTCCTTAATTCTATATGTTTTTTTGACATAAGATCATTACATGTTTTCATTGTCCATAAGTATTTTTTTTACATAAACTATAATTTTTTATGAAATACAATTAATATATATTAATTTCCATTTCAATTATATGATAGATATTTTTTAATTTTGTTACAGAAATCTATTTTTCAATATTTTTACAAGTTTTACTAATGAAATAATATCATTCATATTTATCCTACATGTTTTATAAGTCAGTTATCTATAATTGAATATTGTTCAGGGTTTTCATTAGTGGTCATAAAATTTTTTGGGTAGTTTATGTTGAATGAAATGATATTAATCTGAATCATATTTAGTCCTGTACATTAGGTTATTACATAAAAATTCCAAGAGTTTTCAAAACCTAAATATTTCTCTTACATGGAGTGTTCAGTTTGGTTTCAGTTCTATATTACGAATATAAATCATAATTTGTTTCCATGAAACTAATTATTAAAATAAAAATATATTTTAAATAAATTACAGATTCCAATGTAAACCATGTGAAGTCATTTTAATAGTCTAATACAGTTAATTGTTTAAAATTTATTCATAATTAGTAAATTTTTATTAAAATGCTTTATTTAATATATGTTTCCAATATTTAAATCATACTTGTAATAAAAAGGTAACATATAGCATGGACTGGTTTTATCCATGATATACACAGTTCCCTTATTGTTTCATTAATAATAAAAATGGACTTATTATTATGTATTTTCATTAATAATATGTTGAAATGCTATTATAATTATTTAATGTAGTGATTGTACTATGAAACATGCCATGTTTTTGTTGATGATATTTAGTTTTATTGTTCTATAGGAACGACTTTATCAATGGAATATTTTGGTTACTTGTCATGTTATATTATTTAATATGTGTATATTAAGGTATTTAAAATGATTAATGAGGATTCGATGACTGTGAGTGACACTTTATTTTGTCAACTTGTTGTTTTCATGTAGTTTTATGAATATTGGATGATATAGAAATTAATATTTCATGGGAATGTAAACATCATTAATTAATGATGAGTATGTCAAAATAGGCATATTTCAACAATGTAAATTCAATGTATGTTAATACTATGTGTATAATGGTGAATGTGATGGGCTCATAAGACCTTGAATCTATTAGTACCCTTTTAATATTTTAATGGGTCTTCCTATATGATTTCCTTGAATTTTTCATATATATAATGCTTTTATATGGGATATATATTACACCTAGTCTACCTTATACTAGTTCAATTGGGATATGAATCATGATTACCCATTAGGGGTTGACATATAACTCACACATTATACACATAATATGTTTTCATATGTTTGGAGCTTCAAAACATATTTAGTTGTGAGTTATAGTTGATACTGATCTCTGTGTTTTCCATTGTGTATTATTTACGTGTATTGATTGATAACCTCTTCTAATTAAATTTATTACTTTTATATAAATGATTAAGTATTTTCATGCATATAACATGTAATTAATTATTCCGTTGATACATCATTTGAGGTTTATTACTGTTTATATTCTTAGAAACTATATGGACACTTTAATGGACACGTGGTTTCCCTGACTTCATCAAAATCATGGGAAACTATGTAGATAGGTAATGGATTCTATGATAAATAGTTTTGATGTAGTGTGGTATTTTGTATTAAGGCTCCACATTTTATTGAAGTAGATGGTCAGGCATGGCATGTTTAGATCAAGAACATCACATATCTGATTGAGAATTTATTAGATTTCTAAGTAGAACATAACATTATAAATATTATTTCATATAAAATAATATTTGTATTTATATTATAAATAATGATATGTAATTTTTTATTTTAGTTTATTATAGTGAATGGAATGTTTTCCATTTGTCTTGGGAACATAGAAAATATATACTATTCATGATGATACCTTAGGAGAATCTATTCATGACTAATTATTCATTCAATGTGAATAAATAATTTCTGAAAGATAGATCACGATTCACAAAAAATGTCTCCTGACCTTCATGACCATGAATAATCATGGTATAATGTAGTCATTGTTTTTGGATACTAGTTGTGTATGTCGGTAAAGGATGAAAAATTTAGTTTACAATCCATGCATCCATTAGATGAACCATTTCTATTACAAATCAATGTAATCCTCATAAGTCAATAACACCCGACACCAACCTAACTCTCAACCAATGATTTTATACCACTCTATCATGAATCATCTCAACTAGTATACCCATGATTTTCTATTTATTATGTACATGATCCCTAAATGTAGAAAAAATAGGGGAAGGTTTGGTGAAAAGTGTTGAGTGCATGAAACATACGATTTGGTGGGGATTACCCATTTTAGTATATAGAAATTATGAATTACCTTAAAAAAATATCAATAAAATAAAACAACCCATATTCACTGAAGTTATTTAATATACATGTAATATATTAATAAAACATCAAAAAAATAAAAAAGGTAGATACAAGAAATGATATAGCTCAGCAGGTAGCCACTCCTCCATTTCATTCTATTTACTATCCCATGCGATTTTAATATCCATAGTAATCACGAAACCCATCCAATTTTTTATTAAATAGTGTATTGAGGTTGGATTATCATAAAACTATAATAATTTGGGTTTTACATGGAAACAGTCATCCCAATGGGGACAAAATCTTTCAAATACTTAGTGAATATGTAGTGAAATTGAATTATCTCCCATACAAATGTCAATTAGAACATATCTATGATGAATCACTGTACAAATAGATGTATAATAATAATATAGCATGCATGAAAATATTAAATCTAGTTTCTCACACCCACATCACCACCCATCTAGTAACTATTCCATAACAATGAAAACTATTCTAGAACACCTATACCATACAAATCCACTATATAATCTCATACCAATACTCTAAAAATAGTTTCATGTTAGAAGCCTATACTCTATTCTCAAATTAAATCCTAAATAATTACCTATATAACAAGTTTGCATACCAAAACAATATAACATATCCAAAAAACAAATCACCATATAGTTTTTTCAATGAAATAGTTAAAGCGGGAGGATTTTTCGCAAACCATATCATATAAATTTTAGATGTTGGTGGTTCAAAGAGTTTTTAAAACATAATATGGGTGTCGGTTTTGTTACCTGAGTTATGTTTTGAGGCATAAGAGACTAAAAATAATTATTGGAATATATAATACACAATTCCATAATCTTGTAAAATATATATTCAAACACTTCTAAACCCAATCCCATAGCATCATTAGTTTCCCTACATAACACTATTTTATACTTGGTCATGGAATACACACGGTATTGAGAAAATCGGGATCATAGAAAGGAAAAAAGTCTAAGTATTAAACTAAAAATTAATAGATCCTATAATAAATGGAAAATGTGTGGAGGAGGACCAGTCTAGGATGAGCGTGGCACAATAATCATGGATACTTCTGCCTAATTTGTTGAGGGAACTCCACTCTATGGAGAATCTTAATTTATAATATTTGGAAATAATAATTTCATGAATAAACAAATTTATTCATCAATTTTATAATCTGACTCATCAATTCTCTCCACTTATATTTTGGGCCACATCATTGTTTATTGGAGCTTCAACTAAACTACATGGAAATTGTGATGTACACTTTCTTTTTAATTACAGATCATGTACACTTTGTGAGATGGAAATCTGTCACTGGATCTTATTGATTCAAAAGGTGACTGTGTAGTGGAGTTTAACTCATTATCAATGTAATGATCCCTATATATATACATGGTTTTTTTCCATTGAAGTGAATTCCCTTGGTCTTCATCAATTTTTTCCACTATATCCCCTTGTCCCTTTCCTCTCCGATATTTTCTAATATTAAACAATAATAAATATTTCATTTTAACTCTATCAGTATCTATACAAAACAAAAAATATTTTCACATCTTACCATAGTGTTGTCGATAAAAAAACATATAAGATATATTGGTCTACACATTATTACTTGTTATTATCACTTCAAAATAATTCACCAATAAAAATAATAATTTTTTAGTATGTTAAATCCCTAAAATTCATACTTCAAATAAATGAATACACATTTGAGAATAAAAAACTCTTTACCATTTTTCATCATTCTTAATTCATTAAAATTATCTACCACTTAAATTAAATTAAACATACACATTAATTATTCAAAAAAACTCATTGCCACAAAACTTATATAGCCCAAATTTATTTAATTTCCCAATAATATATACCCTTTGGAATTTTATACACCCTTACATCACCAACCACTTGAAATAATGTAATTATAAAACCACACCTAAACATCCTCCACCTTCTAAATATAAAATTATAACCACTAATACTTAATCACCAATAACTATTTAATAATATATATCACCAACCCAAATGATCGAACAATAATATTTATTTAATATATTAATAAATTATTATTAAATGATTGTAATAATTCCAAAAGAATAATAGATGAGAGGAAATGAAAAGAATTTAGTATAATAAAACCTTACAGAAGATATGATTGAAAAATTCTATAGTCTCAAGCTTCAACCAAGGTAATCCCAAAATATTGATTAATATCCAAATAATAACCATGGATTTAATGGAATAGATAGCTAAATATGTGAAGGTTGTTGACTGGGTTATTATATAATATTAAATAGGAAACCCATCATATGGAAAACCTTAATCATGTGTTCTTATATTTTTTTATCATTGGTGATTTAAAAAACCTGATTTTTTAAATTAATAGATCGTAAAATATGACTGATAATTTTATATCAAAAAATTTACCTCTTAGAACACAATGATTGAGTAAAAATCCCCAGATGTGGAATACATATCATAAATATTGGGTCATGTGAAAACCAAAATAAAATGTTCAATACATAATTTTTCATTCATTACAACCAAGTAAATCAAAACACTTATACACGTCAAGATTTTAAAATTAATTTCATCAAAATTAAACCACAAAAAAGAAGTAAAAAATTAAAGAAAACACCCAAACCATTTCATCATATAAAATCATAGTGTAATACGTCACAAAAATGTTTTAGCTGATCTCGAACACTATAATCATTGAAAATTTTTTAATCTATCATAACCAAAGTCACAAGAATGATTAAACATTAAAAAATGATATATATATATATCTAGAACACTATGTGTTTTTAAATAAAATCTTATACTCTTTTTATTAAAAATAATTCACCTCAATAATCATTTCATAATCCTATAAAATATATAATATTAGACACTCCCTCTACTAATACTATATAAATCCGAAATAGCAGCTACAACAATGAATCCTCACGATTCCTATAAAATAATAAAATTAATAACAAATTATAACATTTACTTCACGAAGGAAGTCACTATTTTGAATCCAAGGAATATATTGACACACAATAAAAAGTGTATATACTCAAATTACTGAGAAAACATCACATTATAGGAAAAATAATAGTTGTTGTGATAAAATAAAAATTGTGATGTAGTATATTCCTAAGGAAAAAATGATAATATTGTATATGATTTATGTTATTGATACTCGTACATAATCAAATTGACATGATTCTTCTTCCAATTAATTTTCAATGAATGATATCATTTTACATTCTTCTATATTATTGAATACTCCGAAGAAATAACTATAATATTGTGATCTCATGGTATCTAATTTAATGGATTCAAAATTAAATACTTTTTATGGTGATATTTGCTAGTTGGTCTAGCTGTCAACATGAATATCTGTTAATTATTACAAACACTGATGATAGTCTATATAAATGTAATAATATAAGGTTTTGATCAGAAGATTAATTTTACAACAGTAATGTGACTATTTTGTATACATAGTGATGTTATTTTAATTATGATGAGACATCCATTATACTAAATAATTACTTTATCACTAATAAATCATAGGTTATTCTAATTTTGGATATTGTAAATTGCATTGTAAGTGAATGGGAAAAACATCCAATACCCATGTGGGAATTTTAATATACATAAATATTCCCTCTATTTTAAAATTACAAATATATTATATATGTTGATAGAAAAATTAATTATCTTATAATAATTCAAAAATTCAATAATATATAAAAATATTGATGAAATATTTTTCTACAAAAATTTTCAATGATAGTTTCATAGAAACCAATGCTATTTTTTGGAAATAAAAATTTCATGTGATGAAATGTGCTGTAAAATTCCAAATGTGATCCTCATGTAGAAAACACATGTCATGTTTGAGTTGAAAATTATAACAATATTTACATTAAAATAAAATTTTATTTCAATGTTCCCAAGATTTCTCAAACATGTAGGGATTGATATTCCATAAAAACATTTTCTATTTTGATGAAAAGGTGTTGAGAACATGAATTCATTATTATGCCTCATATTTCATAGTATTATAACTAAAAGGGTATTAATGTTGAAAACCCTTATTTTAGGATATTTTTGGAAATTTTGAAACCAAAAACATCATTCTAGGTCTTGTACATCATAATTGGTGGTGCAGTTCACATCAAAAGTTTTAATTTGACTACTTATAGTGTATTAAAAGACTTAGAAATACAAATATTTGGATGGTACAAGATGGGATTTAATTTAAGACTCATCTTTTTGGTCACTTGACCTACCTTTATGAGGTATTTTTTGTTCTCTTAGGCTACCTTTCCCAAGCCATGTGTGTGAACCACCTCTAATAAAAATATACCACTCAGCTAGGTCCTTTCTATGATATATAAATAGACTCACTCACCTCTAATTTTCATCATATACACATACACCAATGGAAGACTGAGATAAGTAGGAGTTTCTATAACCCAAACTATTCGAGATACCTCAACTAGGGGATCATGCACCAAAGTTAGCTACCATAAGGGTGAGATACCACCATGGCGAGCCACCACCAATGTGAGATACTACCTAGGGGAAAAACCACATATGAAATACATTTTGGTGAATCACCTAGTTAACGTCTCATTTAGATGATTCACCACCCCAGGCATGGTATTAAGGTGACCATTCATTGAAATACCTTCACTACCATGATACATTTCCAATCTATCCCCTGGGGTGGAATAATAGGATTCCTAGTCTCCATTGGAAATGAGATCTCACCCAATGACCCCTATATGGGTGAACATTCACCCAATTCTATACTATGGAAAAGAATTTCCATTCTCATAGAACTATAATAGGAAGAAACACTAGTTCACCTAAGTGCCTTTTGGGTGAAACCTTTACCCACGACCCTTTAAAATAGAGATCTTTCACCAAGTCTTGAAATAGGTTGAAGGAAGTCAATTCACCAATCTCTTGTGTTGGGTGAATATAGGTGATAACATTTAAACTATAACCTCAATGGGGTTAATAATAATTCCACCACTATTTGGTCATAAACACCTTACAAATTAAGTCTCTCACAATGGGGACCCATCCCTAACATATACACATAGTGTAGTTAAACTATTATAATATTCCCTTCTAGAAATCCATGCAACAACCAATGAATTTTTGAATTAATTTTATATAATTAATTTTATCTTTTTGATATTATTCATTTCCCAGAACACAGAAAATAGTTTATAACAATCAAATCCACTTTTTAGGAATACATTTTATGAAATATAAATTTAGTCATGCAATATAGAAAACATAAATTTTTATATTTCTCTACACAGAAAATAGATGTTAGCTTACGTTAAATGCATGACTGACATTTCTCAATGGATTGCATAAAATGAATGATCGAGTGTTACCGAACAATAATCCATCATTAAAAATTATCATTTAATTATATATAATATGGAAATTAAATTTAATATTATACTATTAATTAACTTATGAATATATATATTTTAATTATTTGAAAACATATTAATTTTAAATAAATATAGATTCCAAATGAATCTAAAGGGACTTATTTTATAGAAGCCACTTCTTTGGTGAAAATGATGATTTCTATTAATATGTTAAATTAATTACTAATAGTGAATGGTATTAATTAAGTTAATTTTTTATAAATTACAAATGAAATAATTTTGATAAAAATCCAACATATTAGATAGATATAAGATAATAAGTGACCCATTTTTATGCTTAAAACCTATATTTTTATAATGGGAAATTTGTCACTTTCTGATGAAAACCCCTTTTTAAGTCCAATAATTGTAACCTTTATATATTTCATATGTGAAAATATAATTCATATTTGATTATTTTACATATGAATGAGGTTCAGTTAATTTTTTGGTATTTTTCAGTAAAGATTCATTTTTAATGAATAGTTAAAAATACTGATTTATAATTCAAACCATATTTCTCATTTAATTTATTTATTAGGTAAATTATAGTTAAAATTATTTTAAAAGTTTAATTTGATAAAAATAAAAAAAATTATCCAATTTAGGTTATTGGATCCAATTTCACATTGAAATTGGATTTAAAAACATAACAATATTTTGTTCATTTTGACCTTAAAAACTCACATTGACATCCCTTAGTGGGATTAATTATAAATTAATTTCATCCCCTTTTGTGATTTGAATTAGGAAAAGTGGGTTTCACGTTTTTAATAATAAAAATATATAATTTAAAATATGTTCAAATTATCATTTGGTCAAAAATATTTGGGAATTAAAATGAAATTATTTACATAGATTATGGTAAAATTATATTTATTAATGGACTAAACCATAACTTGAAGACCTAAAACAACCTATAAACTTCTCCAGTATCCATTTTATGGAAATATTTGTAAACTATACTATGATGGATCTAATTTGGTCAATTATTATATAATATTTCAAAATTAAAAACAATGGTGGAATTATATCTTCAAATATTTACAGGAGCTCCACTCATCCTCCACTATAAAAGCCTCCCATCCTCCCACGCCCTAAAAAATATCAAGGATCAATAGATAAAAAAATATCCACCCATACAGAACTTAAAAATAAGTAAATTTTACATTTAATCCAAAAAATTTTATAAAATAAACCAAGGATGCCTTTTGGCACAAACAGAAAGGAGTTACTCGATTGAGAGGTAACATGTTTTCTCAAGATCTATTATTTTATTTTATTTTTTGACCCCTCTACAATATTTTTTCATTTATTGTTTCAAACAACTAATATATTAAATATAATATTATTTTTTATTATAATTCTTTGTCCTACACTTACACAAACCTCTATCGAATGTGCAGCGAACACACCATTTATGTGTACGGTGATCTACCACCTCACAAAATGATGACAGTTCATTTTCCCTTACCACCTCTCATGCTGGAAATTATGATTGAAAATATATTTATATATGTTATATATTATATTAATTATTTTATTCGGGTTATGTAATCCCTTTACAACACATATCATTACATGTTCCATTTAGTGTGAATAAGATAATTTCTTTTAAAGAACAGTGGGATTACACCCCTCAAAACGATGTGATTATTTCAAAAACTACGTGGAATGTAATAAGAATTGTTTTATTGAAATTATATGATTTATATGATATAATAATTCTAATAGAATATATATATACACACTTAGGTAATTTACCTTATTTAATTCAATATGACAATAAAACCAGAAACATCATTAATTCATATGTGCAACTTACCTTGTCCACGAACAGTGTATTGAATTTCACAAATAAGTTATATATATATTTTTATAATAAAAATATAATTTATATAATAAATATATATATATTATTTATAAAATTTTTCAAATATATATGTAAGTATGAGGACGAAATATATAACAAATTAAGAAACATGTAATGAACAATGTGAATATTACCTAAAGTGAAACCTTAAAATAGGTTGGTTAAATGAGGGTAATATAAGGTCATAATGAAAGAATATATGGTATTATATATAATAATATTTTTTGAAATATTTATTATTAATTTATATTTATTATACTAGTGGTTTTAATTAGTATGTTGAGAGTCTATACACAAGATAATGTAATTTCTTCTACCTTTTTATTTCTGTGAGATACAAGCTTTATTCACCACCCATTCCTTTAGTATGGTGTGTATACAAGCCATGAATGAATTATATGGATCATATAGATAAATTTATATTTATTTTAATTTCCATTTTATTATATTTATTTCAAGGGGTTTATATTTCAAAAGATACCATATTGTAAAGTAATTTTTTCTCAAGTTTCCCAATTGAGGCACAATTAACATTATACACCTATATTATTCCATTTTGTTAATATACCACCAATGAATTATTATATCATGAATATAATTATGTTCATAATATTTTATGTTTCATTTAATTTAATTTTCTAAAATTGGAAGTATTTTTAAAATTTACCATGGTGTAAGAGATTATTGAAATATTCTCACCACTTTTCGAGATTGTTTACGATTGTTCTTCCATTGATGAACTATTATGATAAATCTATGAAGAAAATAAATTAATTTTCTTATCATCTTTTTATTAATGAAATATTCATGTCTTGGTACCATTTTTCTTCCCATTGTAACATAATATATTTTATATAATGTTTTTAATAAATCACCAATTTACCATCTATTCAGTCAAAAATCTATGTTCCTTCAAAATAATCTATTATAAAAAGGTTTTCCAAGAATATTCTAAAATTATCCTATAATAATTTTTTAAAAAAATTAAACTTTATTTATATTTTAACAATTTAATTACTGGAATCATATTTTCAATCTCTAAATAATTAATTTTCATACATTTATATAATGGATAGATAATAAATTTTTAATTTGTTCGACATGAACATATTTCCTACCATTATTTCTGTGATATTCATTCCCCATTTAAAAGGATAATTTGTAATAAAATGATTTTAAAAGTAATTATGAAGATTTTTTTGTTTTCTTTCATGATTAATTCATATGTTCTCAAGTAAAATTGTTTTTCCAAATGTTCTCAATATTTCATTTTAATTGATCAATTTATATTACATTAAATTCATTTCAAAACGTTTTTAAATCTTATTTTATATTTATTTGGGAAACTTGTTTTCAAGAATGTGTTCATGATTATTTTATAATTTTTCACAGAAAACACTTTTCAAAATATTTTGAATATTCTTTTATAAATTTTCATCGAAAAATGTTCTGAAAATTATTCAAGAAATATTTCTATGTTTCTAATAAAATTTCAAAGATAATGTTTTTATAAAGGTTTTATGTTTTAAATATCCCTTCTCCAAGAAGTACGGATATTTTCCACAAGAAAGGTTTGTTAATGATATTTCAAAATTATTTCCCATCTAATCTTACATCTCTTTGAATTATGTAGGCTTCTATTGTAAAATTATTTAATGTATCCATTGATATTATTTATATATATAGTTTAGGGATTTATGGAATGATGTTTATGAAACTGATTTCACATCCATGGGTTATGTGTTTATGAATCAGGGTTCTCCTTCATGGTTTATATTATTATAAAAAAACTACCTATTACAGGTTATTATTCGATAATGTCATTACGAAACATATCTTCTTCCACATATTAAGATATGAGTAAATATTTATGACACCCATTTCATTTAATATTTTATGATATGAATGATTATGATTTTTTGGCACATGTTTTCATGATTTCATGATGAGATGTGTGTGAACTATATATCACCCCATTTCATTAGGTAATAATTTATATCTCATGGGATAGACATGGATGGAATGAGAAATGATCTTAGTCTAATATTACATGGATGGAATGAAGAGTGAAGTCGATTCAATAATAAAGGTCTCAAACATGAGAGTATACTCTTGTATGATCGAAGATATTTATAGAGATGACGCCCCACTCGCCTAGAGTTGGATGTCAGCCTCTTCTATCAGTTTTGTCCTCTCCTCCCAGGGTTTTTGAGTTCTCCCTGGAAGCAATGGGACTTCCTCCTCCTTCAACATTAGGTTTTCCCTTATCGTTTTACCCATCATGGTCGTTCTCCCCTTCTGGGCTTTCTTTTTTTTCTTTCTTCTAGAGATGTCTCACTTCCTACTTTCCATCCCCACTCTACCGGTCTGGCCTGATACACTCAACACCACTTGGTCAGTTGTGTCAGTTATTAGACGAGTTTGGGACTGGAAGTGGGATTGGGTTCATCGTGGGATTCTCTATTCAATGGTTTCTTCCCTTATCACCCATCTATGTTTCACAGAGCTCTCTCTTATTCTTATACTTCATAAGGTTTCATCCCCTAGGTGTTGGAGCATTGTTCTTATTCTGCCTAGGGTTTTATCCCCCCGATCATTATTTTATTTAGGGTTTCATCCCTGGTTCACCCTTTTGGTTCCCCTTTCGTTTTTCCTATTAGTGTTTTAGTCTAGAAATATTCTTCCTCATTCGATGGTGTTTTTGGGTTGTGAATCTGGTTCTTTTGGGGCGTTTTGATGGTGTTACTATCTTTGTTTTGTTGGTTATAGTTCGACGATAGGGTTTTATGGTGTGGTTGATGTTTCATGCTCGGTCATGGCTTGTTGTGAAGGCCCTTTATGCTCGAAATCTGAGGTTTGATACACTGTGTTTATTTTTACAGGTTTTCACGGGTGGCCATTTGGATTTCGTGACTCGAGGAAATGTTTCCACAGTGTCATGGTGGTTCTTTTCAGAATTTGATTTTTTTTAATTTTAATATGTTTAAGTCATGTAATTTTATGTGTGGTATGTGGTATGTCCAGTCACTATGTGGATCTCGGTTTTTGGTTCCCACTTTTCCAAAAAGTGGCTTTTAAAATATAAAAAAGAATGGTTTGTGGAAAGGGCTCAAACGGGATGCAAACACAGTTTATTATTGGAATTTTCCACTATGATGTCAATGGTTGAGATACAAATAAATTTATGGAAATCATTATATATATACATATTCTTATGTTTCAACAACAATTCCATATACTATTACTATGTTAAACATTCATGGATTATGTTATTTATTTTTTGATGATTCATTTATTATTTCCTCCCAATATTTTTTGCATGATTGAAATTTATAATATTTGATATTCAGTGTATGATTATATGTTTTGTTGATCATGTTCTCTTACCCATATGCCCATATTTATGCTTGCATGTCTCCCTTGTCAACATTAATAAGAATTTGGTCTCACCGAATTTAATATTTCCTTACACAAGATATGAATAAATATTTCTTGTATTATATTTATAAGAGAATTGATTTTCTTGGAGAACATAGTAGGAGAAAATATACCTCGCACATGCACCAGTGATTACATATCCATGTTTCTAAAGGAACTAGACTAATATAGTCTTTGGGATTTTGTTTGAATAATTTTTAACTAATCTTTGAATTTTATGTAACGTTAATGTAAAAAATGGTGTGGTATGTATAGTTGGTTTTGAAAAAAGATTTAATTAACCATTGGATGAATAGAAAAGAAAACCATAGTGAAAATCCTTATGAAATTCTTAATTGACAAGTATAAGGATGCAGAAATGTATAGAAAACATTCATAGAATTTTGTTAAAAGATAGAGTGAGTGGTTTCATTGAAGTAAATCCCTATGTGGATACTACAAGCGTATGCAGCTATGACACATTTGTACCAGGGGTAATCAAATCAGAAAATAAATTCCGAGGATGACTCATTGTAATTTGGTAGATGAAATTGGGCCTTGCTGTACACCTGGTTTGACACTCTAGAGGTTTATGATTTCTAATTCACAAACTCTTCACGAACTTTCATGAAGTATTTAAATATATTTTTCCATGAAAAACATAGGATGATCATACGGTATCATAAAATAAATAAGGACTCATGATTTAGACATACAATAAGTAATTCTTTTCATCAATATGTGGTTTTCTGCTATGATTAAAATTTATCATAGTATGCTTTAACTTATAGTCAATGCAGGGAGCCAAAGTGAACATGATTAATATTGAATGTTATAGAATATTTTCTGATGAGTAGTCAACTGAGATGATCACTAGGGAGAATGGTTTTGTGATCATTCCTAATCAGTTTTCATAGAACATGACTAACAACATGTAGCTCAACCAACTACTTGGCTCACCAATGAAAATAAGGATAGTGTATGCTGATAGTTTGGGTAATGGATACTATGGAGGAAATAATAATATTTTTCATTTGTGTCAATAATGTGGAATGAATCACCTAAGTGAATGTCTTAGAGGAACAAGAATATGTTTTGACTGTGTAAAATAAGGACACAAAGAAAGTGACTATAATAGAAAAACGAAGAGTGTACTTAATGAAATGGATGAGATAATTAGACTCTCAAATACATCATCTAAAGTCTATGGTTTTATGTTCGGAATAAATAGTCATTATGAATCTCAATTTCCTAAGAGGAAATATCCTGAGGAGAATCATCAAGGAGGTAAGTGTAATGGCTATATTTTTGATGATGATGATACAATAGAAGAAATGAAAGTACGAAATAAGGACGATTGTATAACTGTGAGGGGGAGGTGCTAAATCAGTAGTAGTTTATCATTTTATATTTCCTTGAAACACGATTCGCCTCCGATTAAAGAATTAATTCCCCACAGAAAACAATTCGACCAAACATTCAAAGGAACTCACATATTTACAAGGTTCACTATTGAAAAATAATTGTTACATCCTTGATATGGTTTGGAGATGATCTAATACTACACAATCAACTAGAAATTAATCCTTGGATTACAATGAGTAGAATATACCATTACAATCAATTATTCCTATATAAACAATTTCAGTAGTTTCTGTGCACCCTCTTAGGACCAATAGGGTAATACACTGATCATTTAGAAACTCATGTTACCTTTATTTCATTTCAATTCCACAAATATATTCAATTGAAATAACTTCATCTATTTCACCTAGAAGATGATAAGTACTCCTTAGTCTTTTTCATGAAAACTCAATCATATTTCACCAGTCTAATATTCCGAGTCTGATTCCATTGAGTATGATTCTACTCAATAACATTCTTCTAGGTATGATTCTCCCTAGTACAAAAAATGAATTTGACATAATATGGAAGATATGAATAAAAAAACATTAATTAGGATTATAGAAAACTCAATACAATTCTCCCATTACAATTCTTCCTTTATATGGAAATATCCGTACAAAAATCCCATATCTGATTATCCAACCTGATATGATGATAATACAAATATGAATGACGATCATAGTAAGATAATCAGCTGATTATGAATATCACTGTGTACAATGATAATCTTAATACAAGAATATGAACTTATATCATAAAATTTCACTATAATCAATCAATACATTTTTAACATAAGTGATTATGTAAATTTCCCCCTCTCTCTCTCTTAAACTTGAAGCGTCTCTCTCATTAAGATTACACCTTTCATCAGAAAAATTAAATTTACTTTTCTCCAATAATAGGTGACCCTCGAGTTGCTTTGGAGGGAATCCCAAATTGATTCCCACTTAATAAAATTCACCATAACCTCTATTTCCCCTAAAATCATGGATGTATTTTGACTTTGTCTACCCCTCATGAAGATTCTCGATTTTTCTACAATCTTCAATTATCCATCAAACCCTCATTAGAATTCCTAGTCTGATTTTAATTTAGGATTAAATATATCAAAAAGTGATTTATTAAATAAGAAGTATTGTTTCAATAGTATATATAAATTTCTGAAGAAATAAATACCACATTGTATGATGGACACAATTATTCATTACAATACCAATCTCCCCCATTTCAATTCATTCATAAATCTCAGCATTCAAACAAATTTTACTTCTTCAATACATTTCATGACCCCAATGGAAAAAAAGTAAAATAATTTTACTCTGATACTATGTTCCTTCACCCAATTGATTCGTACAATTTAATTAAACCCTTATTGAAATAGTTTAATACAATGTTGAGCTAATTATTTTCATTTCTTTTCAAAAACCAATGCATGTATCATGAATTTCTTCATGAATTTAAATTTATTTTAGAATCACTTCAACATCTTCATACTTCGATTAGAAGGTATAATATGTTTCTAATCATCCCAGTTCCCTTATTTTCCTTCATAGTCTAAGTATAATTGACAATAGAAATATCTTTTTGAGTACAATTCCATGAGTACATTCATTCTAGGAATGATATTCAACACCATCTTTAATTCCTTTTACATGTATTTGATAAAATTGGGTATGATTCATTTTTAGTCTTCATCATATATATTGTCTCTTCAACCCAAATATGTTAAATCAGGGTATGATTTAGAATACAACTTTTCCCCTTTTCTTCAACCAAGCTGGAATCATATGTTCTTCCATCATCTTACAAGCTTTGTGTAATACAAACAATAAGAAATCATCACATTAATTTTATCATAGTAATAGTGACTCTAATCCTCCATAAATACAAAAAATTATTTCATACCGAATTCATAGTGAATTCGATGATCATTTACATCCATCAAGATTCATTCTCTATGTGAACAATTATCTCATTCTAGATAAATATTAATTCCTTATTCTAATCATTTCACATAGTGGACCCCAGGTGAGTTTGATGAGAATCTTTTCTTCAGAACCCTTTTATCTCAATACGATGGAAAAAGTGATTCCAATTATTTTTAGAGAAACCATTAATACAGTTCTCCCTAAATAAAACATGAGGTGACTTTATTTATTTAAAAACACTTCATAACAAAAAATAATTTGAAAAAAACATGTTCCTCTCCATCATGGTACTAAAAATATCCCCTTTAGATTTTATGGTCAAAAAATTTTATAAATCACTATTCATTGTCTCCTCAAGTAATGGATTATAAATCCACAATTCTAAGGCTATGCAAGCTAAATCATTGTAGGAAACAGGAATCAATGACATCAAAACAATGCTATCCAAAAGTAGAGGTTATGACAACACATTTATTTTTCAATTCTAATATATTCTTCAACCTCATGTTTTTGTATTCCTCTATAAAATATTTTTCCTCTACAACCACTATAACAAAATGGTTAGAGTATTTTACTCACAAAACAATGATTAATTCACATATTACCCACAAATACAACTTTTTACGAACATCAAATGGATACAATTATAAAACAATTGATTATCCCCCTTAAGAAAACTATCCAAAGTTAAGATGAGAGAGGTTATATACACACATACCTCAATCTCAAAGAGAAAGAGGTTGTACACCCTTCCTCAACCACATTTTAGATAATCAATCCTTTGGTAATGGTTTTGTGAATATATCAGAAACTTCTTCTTACTTTAAAAAAATTACAGCTTCAATTCACTCTATTCCACATTCCCGTTGATGAAATGATATTTGATATCAATATGTTATGAACGATAATGTTCAACTGGATTCCTAGTTAGATCATTTTATCTTTTATTATCATATCCCAAGAGAAAGTGTAACTTCACTTCAACGCATAAATCATCCAATTGATTTTTCATAAATAAAAATTGAAGAGTGGATTGAGTTGCTAAAACAAACTCAACTTTAATCATATTTAGTGTTTCTGAATTATATTTCATTGAATACTTACATACACAATTACTTATCGGCAAGATTTTTAAACCAGATATGGATCTTTTATCATTATCATTTCATGCCCAATCAGTGCCTATATTCCTAAACAATTAAATAATATCTATGCATCCATACCGGATGTGGAATTCTATTTTACCTTTTATTAATAATAGAATTATTTTTCCACAAATGAAATTTCATTAAATTAGATTACATTGTAATCTTCAACATAAGGTTACTACATAAACAATGTCGTATCTTAAGGGAGTGAAATACAACAGACGTCCAATAAACTATCAAAACTCCATGTGATGAACATTATTTCCTTCTCTTTATTTTATCATCATTATCCCCACAAAAATTCAGGTGTAATGAGGTTTTTAGTTATCCGTGATGAATCTAAAATATGTTCCTTAGCATACTTTTCATGATAAAGAAAAATTTATTCCTTCCTTTGATGTATTTTTAACCCTTGAAATTATTTAATTTCTCTCAAAATGGACATTCAAATACCTTTTATCAATTCATATGATAAACATTCACATCATGTTTCTTCATTACCAATAAAGATAGTTTCATCGATAATAACAATCACTATGAGGGAATACTCATGTCTACTATCAGTGTTAAGATTTTAATCCACTTTTCCACTCTTGAAATTCATATTCTTTAAACATATATCCAATTTGAAATACCATTCCCTTAGACCTTGTTTTAGAACATAAAATACTTTTTCAATATTCACACAAAACATTCATATCTCCCAAAAACCAATCCACATGGTTGTTTAATATAAACATCCTCTTCAAGATCACCATTCAAGAATATAGATTGAACATCCATTTGAATGATCTTGAAGCCTCGCTGTTCAGTAATATCTGAAAGATTCTTATTATTTCATGTCTTCCCAATGGAAAAAAGATTTCTTCAAAATCAATGATTTGAATTTGTAAATACCCTCTGCACACAAATATGAATTATCTTATTACTACATCACCTTCATCATTCATTATGTCTGGAAAACCCACTTCGTGTCAATAATTATTTTGTTTTCATGATTGGGTATGAGTTCATATATATACTTATTTACAATCTGATAAATCTCTTCATTGATGTCCTGAACAAATTTTGGTTTCTTAAAAGATACTTTCAAATTATTCGTCTCCACATTTGAATATAAATAAATATGTGTAATTTTATGTGATATTATTCTTGTTTTAAATTTTTCATGTTGGTCACCCATTATATTATAAGCATCTACATGACTATTTACCCTACGATGAGGTTCTGAAGTATCCTCTACATCATTGGAAATACCTGATTTTGATTATACTTCTTGATTAAGATATCAATTGTATATATTTTTATTAGAATTGTTTTCAAAACAATCTGGTTCATCATTCTCATCTGACTGAGTATCTTTATCTTCATCCACCTTTTTAGTCACTTTCTCATCAAATTAATCAACAATTCTTCCAATTTATTTGTTGAAACACCTATATCATATTTCGTGTACATCATTGTAAATATTGACTCCATCATGACCATTCTAATGAAACATTCCATAATTTCCACCTTTCTTTTTTAAAATAAATGTACTCCCGAAATATCATAAGTGTTTCATTCAAGGATATTTTACAAAAAATATTAATTTATATGGAGTCATATCTGATTGAGTCCTATATAAACAATGGTTGTGTATATAAATAGTAGTGTTCTTAGATTGCATCCAAATGTAACGAGATATACCGTGTTAAAATAACATAGTTCTTCCCATTTCTACCACACTTCTACTCATTCTTTTAGAAACAAAATTTTTTTGAAGAGTGTATCTAGAACTACACTAATTCTGAATTTCATGATTCTAAATATAAATTTAAAATTATTCCATTAGATTTCACCACAATTTTCTGTTCTCAAAATCATCACTAAATACTCAAATTCTTTCTCATCCTTCCTTGAAAAACTTTTATACATTTTGAAAGAAACCAATTTATGTCTCACATATATAAAACAATAATGTGGGTAAAATAATTAATAAATGTGATGATGTAGATATCTATATTTGTTAACTATTTTCTCATGGTCCCAAAAATATCAGAATGAATCATCACTAGGGGTTGTATTGAACGAATATCAACATTCTTATGCACAACATTTATAATATTTACATTCATAAAATAGTGAAACACTAATTTATTCTTCTTCGAAAATTAAGAATGTCTCCGACACGGTCCATTTTAGATAACTTGTCCATGTTTTGTTGACACATGTGTCCATATATTTTGTTCCATAATTAATTCTCTTCCACAAAACACATGTAACATGAGTTTTTTACTTCACCAACATGAAATAATAATATTTTCTCTGTTTTCGACATGAAATAATTTTTCCATTGTTTTCACATTTCACAAAATTTCCATTTAATCAAATGATAACATTGTTACGATCATTTCAATATTATGTAACACTTTTGAAATTGTTTTTCATCCAATCTACATAAAATGATTTCTTGGATTTATTTTTCTCTTTCCCTATGTGGGATGTTCCAACCGATTTAATTTTCAAGGATTAATCATTTCCAAATTTCATTGTTCCTTCATTAAAATCAATCAAATTCATCAAAAATTTCAAATAATCTATCACATGAGATGAAAATACTCTATTAAGAATCCATTATTGTTCCCATTTTTTTAATTTCAAGTTATTTTCAACAACATGATCATTTTATTATTCTTCTTTGTTCTTTATCTTTGCATTCTTGTGAATTGTTTAAGATCTTTTTTTTTGCTAGTAATAAAAAAAGGGAAAAATTTCACTATATTTATATTTTGTTCACATGTTTCAAAAATTTTTTCTAGGTCTTGTAACCTATTTTTAATCCTTAATCCAAACGTTACAAGTTTTTTCAAAAAAAATACTATCAAACTTATTCTTTTGGGGGAATTGAATCCCCCTCAAACTCTAACATTCATAACATGTAGAATAAAAGTAATTTTTTTGGTTGAACCAAAAATTATTTTCAGTATGTATGAATCCACCACAATACCATCAATAGTCATAGAAGGTGTATTTTCCTCTAAAACGTTCTTATTGATTAAAAATGTGAATATATTTCTCAGCCACCTTACTCTCTTGATTTTCTAAGCAACAAACCTCTCTATTATCTTTCTGAGACTTACTTTTCTCTTCTAATTTATCTGAATATGATTTGTTTAAAACATTACTAGACTCATATTGTGTCCTAAAATTTATATATTCATGGTTATTTGAGTTTTCTTAATTCCCATCATTTTTGGTATTGGCCACATACATGTTTTTCCCATAATTATTATATTCAAAAAAATTCATTATTCTTATCATCCTTTGATGGTATATTTTTCATACACTTTTTTGGATTATCCTTTCAATAACATTCACCAACATAACTGATATAGTTTTTGAAACTTTTAGTTTTCTTTTAAGATATAGATTTTTTTGGAAAAGTCTCAACTCTTTTTTTCATCTTCCCTTATAAATGATCATTATGATAACATTATTCTTCGAGAGATTTATTCAAATCACCAATCTATCTTAAAAATGTTTCTTTCCCATTACTAATAAATTCGTTATTTTATGTTGAAGAACAGTCATCTTCCAACAATTTTTTCCTTCCAAGACATAAAATATTTCTCATGAATTAATTAAACTCTTCTTTCAAATTATATTCATGTTGAGCTTCTTCTTCTTCTTTAGAACTACTTCTTCTGAATTCTTCATCATTGGCTGTTGAAAAAACATTCATTCAATACCATACTCAACTATTTTTTTTAGATTTATAATAACTTCCTCATTCATATTGTCATTTAGATAAGAAGCTTCTTCATTTGTATTTGATGAATCTCTTATCTCTCCACTGGGAATACAATTTAACTCTATTAACCAGTTTCTTCCAAGGTCATCTTGGCAATATTTATTCTTATTAACTATCCTTTTATTTCTTTATTTGAGGAAAATTGTTTCCAATTTTCTAATGACTCTACAGTAAAAACATTTCATAGGATTTTTACTTTCATATTTCCCTTTAACAATTTTAAAATTTTTAGAAAACAAGGATAATATTTTGTCATGATTTATGAGTATATGATCTTAAGAATCTGATTCATCAGCTTCATATTCAATAAGAATATTCTTTGAATTTACATTATTTCTATCCTTGAATGAAATTTCCTTATTAAGCATTGTTTTTTTCGTAACATTATCTATTATCATTTCATAAGTAATGATGGTGCTATGAAAATGATCAAGAGATAATGTTTCCAGATCATTGTTTTATACTGATGAAACTTTTTCATCAACCTATATGGAAGTATTCTAAAAATATTTGCAGCCACTATAGAATCATCTTAATTTACACCAAGATAGGTGATCGTACTCACATTTTCATTTACCCTGGTAAAGATGTCCTCAATAGATTCATGATCACCCATCCATAAATATTCATATTTTAGTCTACAAATTTTCAAAATTTCCATTATCCTTATTTTATTATATTCATATATGTTTTTCAATTTGTCCCATATATATTTGGTTGTTGCAACACCTTTCACTCCTAAGAATTAACATTTAGAAAGTTATGATAATATAGTATTCATAGATCATTCAACATTCTAAATATTTTCATAATCAATATATGTTAGACGAGTTTTAAAATCAACAGGAGGAAACCCATCTGTTTCAGCTTCAAGAACATAAAATCTAATTGACATAAGATATGAAACATTTAATATTTCAATATATGATGGTTATTAACTTCGACGACGGAAATTCCATTAATGTTTAGACAATTAAAATTCTACATCATCAATGAATAAGAACACGGTACCAACACTCAGATACCACTTGAAAGTTCCGAGAAAAGATGATTGTATCACTAAGAGGGAAGGGGATGAATCAGTAATAAATTTTATTTTATGTTTCCATGAAACAACATACTCCTCTGGTTAAATATTCAATTACCTATTGAAAACATTTCAACTACACATTCAAATGAACATAAGTATTTATAAGGTTCAAAATTCAATATGAATACCTACATTCATGGTATGGTTTGGAAATTATTCAATACCACACAATACACAAGAAATTAATTCATGGATTAAAATGAGTCGGATATACCTTTACAGTCATGTGGAACTATGTAAACAATTCGAAAAAGTGCATTGGCAACCTCTTAGCACAAATATTATAACACAATGATTGTGTAACAACTCATGTTACATGTTATTCTCTCCCATTACAGATATATTTTAAATTGAAACCACCTATTCAAAATCTTACCCAATAGATGACAAGAACAACATGGAATTTTTTTGAAAACTCAGGCCAATTTCACCAGTCCTATTTTCCTAGTCTGATTCATTTATGTCTGACTCTTATTTATATGATTCATCTAGGTATGATTCTTCCTAATTTAAAAAATATGGCCATGATAGAATACAGTAGAGATTAATCAGCACCAATTCCATTCTGATTATGGAAATATCAGTATGATTCTTCCTCATTATGAAAATATTAGAGTGAAAATTCCAAATATGATTATCTTTCCTAATATGAGGATTGACTAAATTTGATTGAAAATCTAATTATATTAATCAGATGCGTATAAAAATCAAAATTTATGATGATCAACTAAATACCACATTATGGTATTTTATCTACTACATTGACTCCAGTAAATCAAAACTTCTTCAACATAAGTGATTATGGAAATTTCTTTCTCACATAAACTCGTAACGTTTCTCTCTTGAACCATATATTGTTCATCAAAAATGTAAAATGTACTTTTTTCTTTTATATGTGACCCTCATGTGCCTTTGGTGGGAATACCAAATTTTTCATGCTAAATAAAATTTACTTTAATATCAGTTTCCCTTAAAATATTGGATGTATTTTCATTTCCCCATATCTTCTCAAATATTATGGATTCTTCTACAATAATCACCTCACGTTCAGACTCTCATTTCAGTATCTAGTTCAATTTCAATTCATGAGTCTAATTTTTTAAACAAATTCACTCAATAAAATCTCTGATTCAATTGAATATCTTAATATATGAAGAAATTAGTACTACTATATATGATTAATACAATCATACATTGGAATTAAAACATCCCCCATGAAAATTCATTCAGAAATCTCGTCTTTCTATCCACTTTTACATCTTTATGTCTTCTGCTAGCATGTTGGAAAAAATATAATACAATTTAACTCTGTAATAATGTTCCTTAACCCAATTAAAACCAATAATTCAATTTAAAACGTTTTAAAATGGTTAAATATATTCTTGATCTCCATCGATTCATTTATTTTCAAATCCAGTGCATGTATTAGGACTTTCCGCATGACTTTTAATTTATTTGGGTAAAACATCATCATAGTTAGAATTTAATTAAAAAGTATCATAATATTCTAATCATCCGAACATCTTTCTTTCCTTCATATCTTGTATAAAATTGACTAGATTATGATAATTCTAATCACCATTTCTTGGCCATGATCATTATAGGAATGATATTCCACACCTTCTCTCTTTCGTTTCTTCCAGATATGATAAATATGAGTAAAATTCCTTTTTAGTTGGAATCGTATCTTTTTTCTCCTCGACTAAATATGATAAATCTGGGAACATTTTTGAATACCTCATTTCCCATTTACTTCCACCAAGCATTAATAATATTTTTTTCAATCCACTTATGATTCCTGATAAGTAAAAATCTGAAATGCATCATAACATTACCTTATTGTAGTAATATTGACTATGATCCTCCATTAGATAAAAACTTATTTCACACTGATTTCAATGTGAATCTGATAACAATTTACATCATGAAATTTACATTATCCATATGACTGATTCTCTCATTTTGTATAATGATCAATTCTTCATTACAATATTTTCACATACTAATCCCAAGGTGAGTTCGATCAGAATATTTTCTTCCAAAAAAATCTTCTCTATATGATAGACAATGTGTGCCTGATTATTTTTAAAACCACCATCAATATGATTTTTAGAGAATATAAAGTGATGTGAGTTTATTTCTTTAAAAACTATCATTGAAAACAAACATAAAAATTTAAAAACAAACAACTTCCTCATCAGCTTGGTCCTCTAATGAGATGTGAAAGGAAAGAGGTATTAAGTAATAGGATGAGGAATAATTATTAAGGATTATGTATGAAGTGGAATAGTTTAAGTATTTATGTATATGGAATAATGGAATTATGTTATATTAATGGTGAAATAAAGAATGATTTTTTAGTTTTCTTTTTTTTCTATGGATTTAAAATATGATGTTGAATGTGACTAATGGACAGGAAAAGTTATTTAATAAAAAGGTAATCATGGATGTAGTTTACGAATTAATTTATTAAATGAATATATCCAATGTTCTATGGAATAAGGAAGCTTTTATGTTTTTTGATTGTATTTCTGGTAATTATAATTTTTCATGAGAATACATTATTATGTTATAAAAATGTTTCGAATATGACACCCATGTGGTAATTTCTGATATATGGGTGGATCAATGTTAGAATAATTTGTTGATATTAATTCTAATGATTTGGAATCCCATATTTCATAAGGTTTATAAGGATAATCATTCATTTAATATTTTAATCTAAACATTAGAGGATGTATTAAAGTATTAAAGATGTATTAAAAATATTAGTTAAAATGGTTCTTAGTGATTAGGCTTATTTGAAATAAACCACTCATATTTATTTTTGAAATTATATTATTTTGGTTTTAGAAAAGGGATTAATGTATGTATTGTGACATCCAATCAAATCATTGAAGTCCAAGGGTCTTGAACCCATGATTGAATGATGATAAGGGTTTCACACCTATGACTGGCTAATGTAATGTCCCCATTAATATATAATTATCTTTGATATAATAGTAGTATTAATTTTTATGTAAATATATTAATGTATTAAAAATATTTATTTTTTAGAATAGTTATAAATAATTATTATAAATATTCATTCTTTTATGGGCCACAATATCATTAAAAAGTGTATTTTATTTCTTTAGGCATCAAAGTTAATTTAAGGACATCTATTTCTTGATTTAATGGATGAATTTGAAATAGATAAAAATAAAACCATGGAATGAAATTTTTTATATTATAAAGTAATTATATTTATTCAAATTCATGGACAATAAAATAATTACTCATAGATAGGATAGTGATAAAAAAATTTGTTGTTATAATACCTTAATTTTTGTTAAACTACTGGCCTTATAAATCATCACATATTTATGCCTTTGTGTTCCTGAACTATTTAATGGCCATTCACTTGTTACTGATTGATGACATCAATCACTATCTAAAAATATTCACATTTTACACCAAATACATCTTTTCACTTTTTACCTATGTTTTTCTATGTATCACACTATTTATATGCTACTTTGGATAACCATTGTGTTTCAAACATTTCATTTTTAATGGATTTTTTAAGATTCAGTTTTATGATGTGGGTTTCTATGAAATGGAATTTAAAGTACTAAAAATTTGATAACTCAAAATAATTTTGAATGACAAATATATTTTTAGGGAAACATAATGTAATACCTTTATATTGCATGAATTATTAATTTTCAATTTAATATAGTATTTTTGATATTCTTTATTTCACACGATAGTTGAAGTAGTTTATTTTTTACTAATTTACTATGTTCAGATTTTTTAAATGTAACCACATGTTAATGATTCAATAAATGAAATGTTAATGTTATCTTTCTCTACAAAAAATTCCTTGTTTAGTTTATGTTACATGAAATACTGAATTATCTTGATTGCTTGCGTAACACACAAGACATAGAGTTACCGAACAATAATAAATTATTAAAATATTATTTTCTAACAACATATTACATCACCATTAAATTGATGATTATAGTATTAACCTGAATATTAATATATATATTTTTATTCATTGGTTACTAATTAATTATAAAAGAATATAGAAAACAAATGAATATAAAAGAGTATATTTTATAATAGATTATTTTTATGTAAAATAGAAGAATTTTTTAATAAGTAAAATTATTTAATAATAGTTAAGAATATTAATTTAATTTATGATATATATATATATAATATTTTTTTATAATCAACCAATATATTTGATTGATATAAGATAATAAAAAAACATAACTTTATGCTTTAAAAATATATATATTTAAAATTATAGTTTTACAGTATTGTAATAAAAAAATCCATTTTAAATTTAGTATTTGGAACATTAATAGATTTAATTTATAAAAATAAACATATATATTAAATTTAATCATAATAATTATAATAGGATATATTTTTTGAATTTTTACGTAGCGCTACATTTTTAATGATTAGTAAAAAATTCTTAATTTTAATTCAAAACTAATTTTCATTTAATTTAATCATAAGATTAATATATATTTTAAATTTGTTTAAAAGTTTAATTAGATTATATTTTTATCTAATAATAAAATTTGTGTCATTTTAACAACATTCACATTGAAATGTGATATACGTACATAGTAAACTTTGCAGCAATTTTACATTTAAAATCCATATTGTCGTCCTGTCCATGAGATTAATTTTATATTAATTTTTTGCCACTTCTATGAATAGAACGTTTAGAAATGAATTTATTATTGGTAATAATCATAATATATAATTAATAATATGGTCAAAATTATTTTTACCAAAATTATTATCAATTTAATTAATATTTATTACACTGATTAAGATAAAATAATTCTTAACTAAAGAGTAAACCATAAATTTAATACCCAAATAGCCTATGAACATGATGAAGAGACATTTTAAGGATATATTTATATCATATCCTACCTTTTTTAGTATTATACACATTATTGGATCCAAATTAAACATGATAAATGTGGGTGAAATTCTCTCTTCAAATATTTACACGAGTGACACTCCCCCACCAATATAACAAGGCCTTATCTCCTCTCACTTCCCCACACCTCTCAAGCCACTGCGAATCGACCATGATTTTCCAAAATTGCTACAATGAATAAAAAATTCCTCCTTGAAGCCTTAATTTATTAACAAAACAATTCAGGTAATCCATTTTGAACAAACCAAAATTAGTTTCCTGATTAAGAGGTAACATCTTCTCTCAAGTTCTTTTATTTTATTTTATTTATCGAGCCATCCACTATCTTTATTACATGATTGTATATAAAAAACAGTATAATAAATATAATAGGGTTTTTATATGATAATTTTTATAACTATACTTATAATCATCTTCTTTTAATAGTTATCATAAATATTTTTTATGTGTACGGTGAACTAAAGCCTCACAAAATGATGATGGTTCATTTTTCCTTACAGCCTCTGATACTAGAAATTATTATGGAAACTCATTATATTTATTATATTTATATTTAATAATTATTTAATCTTTTGTAATAATTTTTCAAATAATATATTAATACATTCTATTTGTTGTAAAAATGTCAATTTCATTTTAGGATAGGTGGATTATCGCCCACTCAAAGTTATGTGATTCTTTAACACACAACATGGAATGTATTAAAAATTGGTTTGGTGAACTTATATGATATAAATGATATATGTGATATATATGATATATATGATATAATAATTATAATATAATAGTTTTATATAAACAGATATATATATATATATATATGAATATTTCGTTTACCTTATTTCTTTCGATACGATAATAATAAGAGAAACATCGTGCATGCGTACGTACGGCTATCGGTATCCATGAATAGTGTATTCCATTTCATAAATATGTATTCAATAGATTATTATAATAAAACTATAATGATTATTAATTATATTTATATCATAAAATGTTTCTGAAAAAATGATATAAGTATAATGGAAAAGGATATAAGAAATTAACACCCATGTGAAGAATAAAGAGAATATTACCTAAAGAGAATCTTTAAAATAAGGTGCTTACTAAGTTTGTAATATAATTTAATAATCAAACCAAATATTGTATTATATATAAGAATATAGTTGAATAAAATTTCTACAAAAAATTTATATTTATTATATAGGTGTTTTGAATGAGTTCGATGAGAGTTAAGACAGAAGATCAGGGAATTTCATCTCAATTTTTATTTTTATGATTTAAATTATTTATTCACCACCCATTCAATTTGTGTAGTGCGTAAACTACCAACATATGAATTATATAATTATTTTACATAAATATATGGTTATTTTTATAAAATTTGTATGATATTTCTTTAATGGGGATTATATTTCTAAAGACTCTAAATCGGTAACGTAATTTTGTCTCCATTTTCCTATTTTGAGACACATGTAATATTATACACCATTATTTGTCCATAAGGTGTATATAATAACTTTTAGATGTTATATCATGAATATAAATCTCTTCATTATATTTTATTCTTTATTTAATTTAATATTCTTTTGGGGTGAGTATGGTTTAAATTTACAACATGGTAAGAGATTATTAAAAGAATCTAATCATTTATCGAGATTGGTTATGATTTTTCTTCATGTAATAAAATATTATGATCCATATCCCAAGAACATTACTTAATTTTTTTCCCTATGGTTATTCATGTATTGGTATATGTTTTCTACTCTTTTGTACATAATATAGTTAATAAAGTGAGTTTAAGAATTCCTCAAATTATCCTCTCATCGGTCGGAAATATGTTTTCTTTAAACACCATGTATTCTAAAAAGGAATTCCATGAATATTACACAAATATTTTTTAATATTTAAAAGTCAATTTTAAACTTTTATGACATTTACCAATTTTTTCAATGGAAAATTATTTTTTCATTGTGAACTAGCCATTTTTATACCTTTTTACCATGAAAGACGAACATTATTTTTACCTCATACATCTTGTATTGATTTACCAACTATCATTTATTTGAAATTACTTGCCCCATTTAAAAATGAAATTTTTTAATTAAATTCTTTTAAAATCAAATTAATGGGAATTTTGTTTCAAATTAATTTGAATATTATTTTATATGTTTTCAAGTGAAATTGTTCTTCAAAACATATTCAATTTTTTTATATATTTTAAAACAGTTTTTAAATAATTGTATTTCAAATCATTGTGATATTTATTTTATATGTTTTCAAGGAATATTGTTTTAAAAATGTTCTTAATATTATTTTATATAATTTCAATGAAAATATTTTTCAAAATATTATCATGATTCTGTTTTATGATTTCAAAAAAATGTTTTCAAAATATATTCAATCCTTATATATATGTTTTTAATAAATTTTAGATAAAAATGGTTTTCTAAAGTATTTATTTGAATTTTTTTTCAAAGAGTGAAGGATATTTTCATCATAAAATGTTTGTCAAAGATCATTCAAAATTATTTCCCTTATATGATGACATCCGTTGGTGGTAGTCATTCCTTTTTAGGTAAATCATTCAAATGTATCCATTAATATTATTTTTATTAATGATTTTAGTTTTCAAGTAATGATTCTTATGAAACATGTTTATCTTCTATGGAATATATGTATTGGAAACTCATTTCTCTTTCCTAATATATATGCCTTAGAACGATTATTCCTTTCATTGGTTGTACTTTGATAAATTTTTTATAAAACCTATATTTTTTACAAAGTTAGTATAGGATAACATGCTTATGACACCCATTTAATTTCATGGGTTATGATAAGATTTGTTAATATTTGTTGACACATGCTTGTATTTTCTCATTATGAGATGGGGGGACCTATATCAATATCTAATTCATTGGGTATTGATTTATATCTCATAAGATAGACATTTATAGAAATAGGAATGAACTCAGTTCAATATTACAAGGCCGGAATGAGGATAATGCTTGGTTCAATAATACATGACTGGAAAGGGTTGTGAACCCAATTTAGTAAAGTATATTTCCCAATACTTTTTCCTTGGTAGAAATTCCTCGACTACTATTTAAATCAATATATATATATATATATATTATTACTTGTCTTCCAGAATTCCATGTATTATTCCATTGTTATGCTTTCATGGATTATGATTTTATTTAATTATGATTTATATATTATGATCTTCTTATATTTATTCAATGATTCATGTTTATAATCTATGATATGTGGGGTATGATCATCCATTTCTTGGATTATGTTCCCATACACTTATTCCCATGTTTATGCTTGCATGCCTTTCTTTTTTACCCTTACTGAGCATCTGAGATCACCCCTTTTTATGTTTCCTTCCCTAGTATATGGAGACATATTTAATTTATGATAATTCTAAGAGGTGTTTTAGTCTTGAAGTACCTGGTTAGATATAATGTATCCCACTATAGAACCAATGTTTATGTCTCTATGTTTCTAAACAAAACTAGACTAATATGGTCCTTTAGAATCTATTTGTTTATTTTTTTAAGTATTCCTCAAATGAAATGTACTCTTAATGAATAAAGAGTGAGGGTATCTATTATATATGTTGTTCCATGTCCCTAACATTCCTATATCATAAGGATATATTCCCCCATGGTTTTGATCATCCTTCTACATTAATCTATATATGAATAGTGGATTCTACATAGGTATCCTCCAATGTGTGTGTACAGAACATTCCATATATGATCTTAATAGAGAAAAATTTACATAGTTTCATCATATTTCATAAATTATTGATATTTATTTATGGATATTTATTTTATTGTTTCATTTTGTTATTTATCCATGTGGATTATAATATATTCCTTTAGTTTATATCTATCTTAATCGATTCATCATGCAACATGAGTTGAGTCAGATAAATCACATAGAATAGTATTAGATTTTATTCTTATTAGGTGTAAAACACTACTTCATTATTACATAGTCCACAAACTATGTGTAATACCCAATCCATATTTCCTTTCACTGGGTCAATTACTTGGACATTTATCACATGGTATCATACATGGTTAATCCCTACACCATTACTTTATATCCATATTCAGGTTTTGGAATTAATTATTTACCTCACATATATATACTCCTCTTAGATATTATATATTGTCATCATTTATGGTATAAGACCCAAAACCTATCTTAACCAAAATCACATACTAGTTCAGGTATCTCCGGGAAGCGTCGCTATGTAAGACTTCTTAAAATATAATGTAACAATCTAATGAAATCTATTTCATCTTATGATGATTCTGGTTTCTGAAAATTGTAATTTATCATGTCATCTAAGATATATACAATTATAAATCTATTAGCACAATGAATGTGACTCCATTATGAGCTTCCTTTTTGGTGCAAGTGTCAAAAGTATTTTCTTTTTCTCAAAGGGGTGTATTTTCCCATGAGAAATCCCATAAAAGTTACATACCCCTATGTATGCATGATGGTATCGACTCAATGTATAATATTGACTATATAATATGTTTTATCACCCCACTCAACACAAAAAAAATTATTACAATGGTGGTTTTCAGCCCTATTATATGAAATGATTAGGGTTCCACTTTGAGGCTCAATCACATCTCCAAAACTGTAACAACTTCTCGAGATAGTGATAAACTCCAAAGTTCATAATTGTGTTTCTAGAATAAATAATCAAGAAATAATAATATAATAATGGAGTATTTTTAAAAATTTAATTTATGCATATCAATTAATAGTTATGTTCAGATCATTTCAATATTGGAAAACAGTCCTATAATGAGAGTTAATAATAATTCATGAACACATTTTTAGTCAAAAGGGAGTCATGGAGTTAGAAATAACTCCAAAAATTTGGTGTGGTTATCATGAACATCCATAATCTCAATCAATATGCACTATAACGTTTTATTTAAAATAACCCCACTGAAGAACTGACATTGAAAAGTAGGCCCCTAATGATGATCATCAGAGATATAGAAGTCCTTGGAAATTTATGGTTCCCTAAATGACACAAATCATAAATCAATCAAAACTAAATGGTGAACTCGATGTGAATGATTGTGAAACCAATCTCAATACCCTATAATCAATCATTGGGACTTCACATTTATTCCAAAACATACATATATATATATATATTTAATTATTTATACATATATTTATCTGAATATTTCATTTATATGGTTTATTCGTATATTTATATATATATAATGTATATTTATAGGTAGCAGTATAAAACATAATTATAATTTGCAAATAATTTTTTTTAATATTAGAACTATTATTTTTCTGATACATATTTTTAATTTTTTATTAATAATTACTAATTATTAAAAAACATATATTTGAGTATAATTAAAAAATAAAAAAATATTTATTTCCTAATAATAATAAATAATATATATCCCTATAAAAATTCAAGGTCCGATAGAATATTATATAAATGGATTGTGTTTTAAAAATACCATGTAATAATGGTTCCTTAAAAAACTTTGGAAAAGATCATGACCAGTTACTAACCCCAAACCATACACCCATTGTATGATACCATGTTATAAATAAGTAAATTTTCAAATAAATTTGAGATTTCATTTGGTGGATAGGGAAATTATAAAACTGAAATTTTAAATGTAATTCCATGATTTGATACACTTAATAGTGTTTTTTTGGGATGGGGTATAAGTACACAGTGGTGCGTCGGGTTTCTGGGTGAGTATGGGAGCATTGGACTCCAAATTATTGATTTCTGGGATGAAAAGAGGAAAAAAAATATAGATAATGGTTATCACTAACTATAGACCCAAAATGAGATTCTTTCTTGGGGGTTTACTTATGTTTTCCAATCATAACCCTGATGTATCACATTCTTGATTAATACTACAAAGGATTCCAGTGGTTATTGACTTGGGTTGTGCAAGACTTTTCTAACCATGTTCCATGACATGTGAGGGCGAGGAGCGTAGGATCCATTGAAAATATCTCTACATGGGATACACATATTTTTTCAAAATGTTATCCTCTCAATTTTAAGAAGTTTACATTTGGATTTTGATTTCCCTTTTTCGTACACAATTAGTCTTTTCATACAACCATACCAGGTGCTCCATTATAAAATGGTGAATTTATGATTTCCCCTTATTTATTTTAAACAAAAATCCACCCTTTCATTATCCCCAAATGCACATTGAAGTTATCATTAATGATATATTTATTCCATCATGATATGATTTGAGCTATCCTCATAGTATAATATTTTACAAGAGTGTTTTCATTCATGTCGTATCACCCTATATTAGTCTATGAGCATTATTATAACATCCCAAATTTTCGTTAACTATATTGGCTATTTCCATGTGTTCTCTGAAGGCCAATTTTCATGATAATTTTCCCCTTCTCTATTCTCCGTCATTAAAACCCACATAAAAGTATGATAATCAATGAGTAATTCTTCATAATCTATAATTTGGTTGTCTTTGAATTTTCCTTCAATGTATTATACTTTATAACATGTTTATATTCTTCCAAATATCGAACCATCAATGATTTTCTCCAACAAATTACTATTTCAGAAGTTAAATTTATTACTTCCAAATAATTATGTACAATAGACACCTTTATGTGGTTTTTGGTTAATAACATATACTAAACCATAAAATAAGGCATGTTCAAATAAACTTTAATGATTTCTGATGTCTTCCTATGATTATGGAACCACTTGGTCTATATTGAGAATGATACTTATTAGAGTAAGTAAAATAAGAATTAAATTAAATTTTAAAATGTCAAATATATCTTTGGCATCTAATTATTTATAAATTTAAAGGGAAAATGAAAATAAATTAATGGGAATTGTGAAATAAGATGGGTAACCAATTTTATTAGGTTTATTTTTCTGGATGGACTATGACTTTTGGTATGAAAATTAACATGGACTGTCTTTATAACTTATAAGTGAGAAGTTCATTGAATTTAATGGCAAAATTTTTTGGGCATTAACATAGACATGCATTAAACCCTTATATATTTTCAACTTGAAATATCATGAATTTTCATACATTGTTGATAGTACAGTATGACACCAAAAATGGGTAATAGATCATAAAACTACCATTGCTTTTTGTTATAGTCAATTTACTTATATATCATCAACAATTATTATGCCACATATTACCTACTTGTATATAGATTTCATATAATACCTTGAATCATTTCCTTGGGTTTCACCCAATTATATATATTTTTTATATGGACATGTTCCATTAAATCAATATGGATTCCTCGACCATGGATGATAGGTTCTTTTCCCTTTGTAGTACTACATTACAATGATTTTTCCTGGGACATGCTCCATGGACTCAAGGAGGATTACATTTACAATATCCTTTGGCCCTAGAACATATAGTAATGAGACTTTTATATCTCTAACAATTGACAAATATGGTATATTTTTCCATGGTTACATTCATGTAAAGTGTTTTACTTCATCTATATACTATGAATTGTATCATCTTATTCTTATAGACTCGATTACATCAGTCTTTCATATATATATAATCTATTTTTTGTATATTATTATAAATATTGTAGTTATATTTCTTAGAAGGATTTTTTATTGTCATCGTTGGCGTTTAACTATAGATTTTTACCAAAAAATTTTTTCTCCCCCAATTGGTACAAAAAAAGATCCAATGGCAGTAGAATATGACTTGGATCATGATTCTTTACTATTACATCATCTAGGAGAAAGATTGAAAGGGAGTTATTATATGATAATGAAAAAACATTCCTTTTAACGTTAAAGTCTCTTATTTATTTTTTGTTTCTATATATGGCCATAATATATTTTTTATTTATTGAATGTTTACTAAATTGTATTTTTGGGATAAAATGTTCTTGAAAATATGGTTTTATGGGATTTTATTTGGTTTTAATCTAATTTTTTCTTCCACTATTTAAATTATTCATTATTTATTATATTTTATAAAGTACATATCACGAGGTTATAGTCTCCCCACCTTAACTCTGCTGGACCCTCACAGATAGTTGGTAGCCTCTTGCATTCGAGCTGGTACATTTGAGGAAATATTTCCAATTGAGTATTTTTTTTCATATATCTATATATATTTCTATATAAGATTTACTTATGACCTTTTATTAGACATTTATCTTAAATTCCTTATATAAAACATGTCTTGTATTTTAATAACAGTTTTGGTTATGTTTTAATTTTTTAGTTTCATTCCTATAAATTTGATCTTGTTTCCATAATATCCATAATATTTAGAATTATTTAAATATAATACATATTTATCATAAATTTATTTAGTGTAAATAATAAAATTTAGAGATAAAAAATTACATTGTTTTATAGATGGTAGGTTGGACATACGCATGAACACTATTCCCATTTTATGAAAAGGAATAATGAAATAAATGTAAAAAATACATTAAAATTAATGAATAATATTTATAACATTTATAACACATAATTTAATTTAAACATTTCATTATTACCTTTCACGTAGAGTATATGTAAAAAAAGAAGTGCACCACTGTGTGAGGTGGTAGACCACTGTACACACGAACGACATTATCTTATCCCACAATGAATAGAATGTAAAAATGTGTATGTGATATCACAATTATATAATTTTATTTATATATAAATATAATATCAATTAACTTAACCAATCCTTATTTTCTTCCTAGTATTAAAAATTGAAAGCGCATCAAATCAGTTCGTGGGGCAGTAGATAGCCAGACACACGAGTGATATTATTATTTTTGTAGTGGTTTATGTGGTATGAAGGTATATGTGGTATTATAATTAAATAAGTATAAAAATAAAATAAATTAAATATATAAGAAATAAATATATTAATATATCCACCCATTATAGGTGTTGATGGAAGATGAATAACATCGGTCTGTGAGGCAGCAATCTGCCGTACACATGAAAGATAATTTCATATCCCATTTGATAGAAGATGGGATGGATTTAAAATTTCTAATTAAAATAATTACATATTTGGATATATAATATATGTTTTTTATATCATAATAATTTAAATATATTTTAATGAGTTTTTGAGGTAATTGAATAAAAATGTATTGTTTATGATTTTACCATTTCATCAGAAATCATTATTTGGTTTGCACAAAAAGGTTCTATTGAATGGATTTGTGACATTAATAATTAGTCCAGGATGATCTTATTTTGGAATGGATGAAATTTGGGTTGGTATTGTGTGATCCAATTGGCCTTGAATGTGTGAGGAAAAGTGGATAAGAGATGGAATTTTATATGTCAATGTTGTCGCACACTTGTAATTTTTTTAAAATAAAATGTAGTAACCAAATTTTTTGCAATTAAAAAATCTCTAAAATGGGTAATAATTGAAAAATAGATGTTATAAAGTGAATATATTTATATAAATTTGTTTTTTACATTTTAGGTAATTTTTAACCATTATTTAAAAAGATTAAACCCCCAATAAAAACATTTTAACATTAATTTTGGAAATTATTTTTAACTATTTGTACGATTCATTATTTAAAAAAAATTATGTTTTAAAAAATCAGTAATATAAATTATTATTATTCAAAATAATGAATTTAATTTTTCAATTTTCATTCATATAAATGAAATATTTTAATTTTATATTAATCATGTAGACATAATGAGAATGCAAATTTACAAAGAGATATTGCTTTTCAGTATTGATTGTTTTAATATAAAAATTATATGTAATTGATTAAGAAGAAATAATATTGATTAATTGATATATAATTGAATAAATTATATTTTTAAAACGATATAAAACAATTTTTACATTTTGAAAATTTTTAAACAAAACACTATTCTTAATAAAAACAATTATCTATCATAACGAAATGAACAAATATATCTTTTAAAGAAAAACATATAAACTTAAATACAAGAAAATCATTTCTTGTATATTTAAAAAATAAAGTTAATATTTTAAAATAAAATTTTTGGGGGTGAAAAATTATTTTTAAAATAACGTGCCAAAAGTGGGCAGGACAACATTTCTTTTTGAAAAATATAGTTTTAAGTATAAAATTTGAGGGTTTTTTTTAGATCACATGTCCAAAATATTAATAATATGAATGTTAAAAATTTTAATTAATATATAAAATATTAAATTAAATAAAACAATTCAAAATATAATATGTGCTTACTTTTTGTTTTGTATAATGCATTTGGGCTCATAAAAATAGTTTTTTTCAGAAAATGATTTTTCATATTTTCAAATAATTTTTATTCCCATTTTAAAATAATAGGTAAATAAATATATAATTATATATACATTAGAAATCGATATATTTTCATAATTTACATATTCATATTCATACCCAGAATTCTAATGTCTATATGATGACCATCATTTTGAGAAATAATATTTTAATTGATTTTGATGTTTTCTAAAATTTCGGCATTATGTATAACACATGAAATACTAGGTGTCACACTTTATGAAGGATGAACATGGTTTTGTAGGTAAGGTAATATAAATTCTATGTTTCATGTAACAAAAACTATCAACAAATATTAAATTAATTTAAAAATTAATAATTTACATAATCATGGGTTATTACATTATACTCCAAATAAAATGAATTTCACTCTCAAACATAATCACTTTGGTGAAAAAATATTAAGGATTATTCTTCCTCATTAAATGACCATGTTGCCACATAACATTCTCAAGCTAGTGTTTTAAACATATAAGATATTTTGATTTCTTATGAGGTATAAATATATTAATTTGTAATTTTAATGTTTTTTATAGTCTCATGTGAGTTCAAAACTTGATCACATGTGTTTTGGACGTTTTTGGGACTTTCTCGAATCCATGATCTAGTTTTGGGATGTTTTATGTCTATCGCATGTTTAGTAAAAACTATACAGGGCAGGACATACAGTTTGACAGAACTGTGTGAAACTAGATAGAGGGGTTTCTCAAACCATATGATTTTTAAAAACTACGGGTAATGGGACCCACAATAATATGGATAGGTTTGTTGTTTTTTCATAACATGAAATATTATACCCACATGGTTTTTGAAGTGTTTGTAAACCATGCAATTAAACATTGCGGTTTCCCTTTGGGATAGACGAAGTCATGCATGGTTAGAAAATGGTCTGCTAAACCATGTGCCTAAATTGTTTAACCCATGTATTTTTGGTTTTTTATTAATTTTATATGAAATTAATTACTTTATAAAAACTTAAACCATTTTTATTTTTCACACACAACAAGGGAAGGTTTGAAAAGATCGTAAGTATGGATAACCTAGTATTTGAGGTATATTTGCAATCTGATCTCAAATTCAAGAATAGGTTTTCTCATTATATATGCATGGGTCAGATATAATTTATTTTTAGATACTGTTTATTTTTTTCTGCTATTGATTATGGTATTTGGATTATGGCTCATATGCCAGAATTTCACATTCTTCATTCTATCTTTATATGTTTCCTAAAAGAGATCGAATTAGGACATTATATAAGACAAGAACACCACATCTGAGCTAAGTTAGGTGTCCTATAATTTTCTTTCGGATTTTAGAAATTAATGGAACTATCCACCATTTGGTTTTCCATCTAGATTTATTCTTTGACACTGATATTGAATGGTATAATTTAAATAGATGAAATATGACCTATTAGCGACTCCCATGGGTCCCTTGAGATGTGTTGGTGGTTTATTCCCATCCAGTGGAAACCCATGGGGAGAACCATATAAATTAACCTTCGTTATTACATTTAAAATCACCCAAGTGGGGTTTTTGGGGGATTCTTTGTTCGAAGAAGACAATTAAAATTGAATAGTGTTTTTTGGTAGATTAGAAGATGAGTTTTACACCTTTAACTTTTTATAAAATGTCAATCCTGGACTGGTTAATTATTGAATTGATAAAAAGGGTTATTCTAAAAGTGAATAGATTTTGTGAGTGGGTATACTCATTAAATGCCATTCTTGAAAAATGTTCGTAATAGTGTCTGTATAGACACTTGGCTTCATTAAATGGGAATTGATTACATGGATATGAATTTTCATGGGATAGAAATAAATGTATTTGATTGTCTGAGTGGGTATACACTTAGAATGTAATTAAATGTATTTGATCATATGGGTTGGTATAATCATATGGAATTAAATTGTAAAATGTTATGAGATTTATGAATGTTTGGTTAGATTCCAGGGAAGAATCTCCATGGATATTAAACATGGTAGTGTACACCTTTGGTAGTGATTCTTATTTGGGATTTGTTACAAGGGATTTCTTGAGAATTGATACAACCTAGATTAGGCTTTCTTAGACACATGTAGAATATGTTGGTACACATTCTCCATGGACTCCACAATGTTCCTATAATGTGTTTCCATCGATATTCACATGGGATTTTGTGAGGATTACTTAGTTCTTGACACCTTGGATCTAGACCTTAATTTTCTACACATCATTATACAACACCTATGTGGGTTATATGGAACATTTTTTATTTTGGCGTGGCAATGGAAACGTGATACACTTCATTATATGATAGGGTCATGTCGATAAGATATGGATAGATGTAAAATGAGTCCGTGTCACTTATTTATATTGCTTTAGCTACCTTTTTTAGAGCTAACACTTTTGCAAGTATCCTTGAGAGGTTGTTTTTATTGCTCGTTTGTAGTAGTCATAGTACATGGGAATTCATACATACATTAAAACATAACAAAATTAGTTTAATTTATTTAATTGTGCGTCATGGAATTGTATATACATCTTGGTGGTCACCTACTAGGATGTTTATCTCACACCGCATTTGGACCCTCTTAGGGACACAAATAGAATATATGGTTTTATTTGTTAATTGGAAAAAACATCCTAAGACTAGTTATTTATTATATAATTTGAGTAGGCGACTATGTTACTATGATGAGCATTGTGACGCTATTCGAACATTTCGATCCTTTTGTCTTTTTGGGGACTTGTACTGCAATATATTTCCGTATACAAGGTTTGGCAGCTTTCAATATACTTGCATCATATGAATCATTATATATGAGATACATTTAGTTTTTCTATACATCCATTCCATTTTTACATTTCAATTTTACTATAAATTATCTTCTCCATGTATTTTTATGTTATTGACTTCAAATGTAATACACTCTAGTAATTATTGTATGGTCTATCTAATAAATCAACTAGGACCTCATTGCTAGTCAGAAGCTTTTGGAATTTGGGAAGATAATCATGATGTCATGTAGCCATCTGGGCATGTGGGACTATTGAGTCGCATCTTGGTCTTGGATCTTACAATTTTGTATCAGAGTAGGATATTTTCTAGTTTTCATACTATTTGGAGAACATAGAGAAGGATTAGAATGAAATGGACTATAGTAATGACATATGACAGAGAGTAGCTACATTATTTATATGGAAAATCCAAATTTCAATGAATGAATTTTCTTTTCTCTAGTTTTTACATTTATAATTTATTTGATTACACCATTGGGTGATGTACATGAATCATGATGTTATTATTGACACAACTGTAGGTTCGATTTCTGTTGTAACCTATTGAGACGAGAGCATGAAATCTGATACATCATATATGAAATTTTTAGAAATCACATTCCATGAATTATTCCATTCCATTTAGGATACATTAAAAATTAAATTCCATTATGATAGGTGATGAGATATCAATATGTTCTATTGTTATATATTTTTGTGCAGTGGATAGAGGAGTGGGACAAAAAATCAGTTTTTATGGTGTATTTCGACCTTATGGACAAGGAAATGACCCACTCTTAAATTTCAATTGTACAATTATTATTGAAAAGTATGGATTGAATGGGAACAATGTTTTGGGATCATGAGTTTCGTGGGCCCTCATTGATTTAGAATTTGTGACCAAGTGGTTAAACCACTTGAACAAATGAATTTTGGAAATATAATGTAATATGACTGTTAATTAAAGTGAAAAATGAAATGGAAACATGAATAGAGACTTTTACTAGTCCTATATTTGAGTGGGAATGGGGCATAGTGTATAATGTTTTTTGGGTTGATAATTATAGTCCACAATTTAGGAGAAGGATATGTTTTGACTTGGTTTTAGGAGGGTTTTGTAATGTCCTACATTTTTTATCTATGACTTTTAAATCATTATTTTATAAGGTGTTTTTTTTGGAAATTTTAATTAAATGACACAATGAGAACCTCCAGCCATATGCCACGAGGGAGGAAACAATACCACTTTAGAAATGGAGGGCTATGGGCTACTAATAGATCCTCTTATGGTTCCATATATAGAAACAACTATTTTTCCAAAAATAGGTCAAGAATAATTGTTCTACGAGGGTTTCAATCCCATTATATACACTTACCTAGGATCCCTAATGCCTTCCTTGAATATGGATGAGTTGACATGTGTGTTCCATCCACAACATCCTACCATGATTTTAGGGGATGTAAATCCATAGACTACTAATACATGACTATAGATGATGATGCTGAAAATACAGCATATTGAGACATATTTTAAGATGAGGGTAAATATTACATCTTATATGATTCATGATGTAGGAAACAATTGTTGGTATTTATGGATGTATGCTTATAAATTGTGAGATTTGTGTTGGACAAATTTCTAGACATACTTCATTGAATATGTTTACCCCAAGACTATCCGAGTGGAGCGGGCTAGTGAGTTCATGCATCTAGAGAAGGGAATGACGAAGGTTAAGTAGAAATTAATTTAATGTATAGAGGTTTACATTTAAACACTCACATACCATGATGGTGAGCTATCTAGAATGAGATGCTTCACGGAAGGAATCTGGCATGCTATTAGATCCCATTCCCACATGTTCAGGAAGAAGTCTATCATTAATATTGTGAATCAAGCACTAATTATAGAGATTAATCATGGGGAATATGGGAGTCAGAGTGTGTTAGTGCTAACTCTCAACCCAGTGGTTTAACATCCTTAGGATGGAAGCACAATTTTTAGGATTCATGTAAGATGAGTACCAGTCCAACTATGGGTACTGATAGATTTGTATTGTTTCAGAAGTATTGAAATTGAGGCCACATGAGGTATAGGTGAGACCGAAACCCAGTTGAGTGATTATATTGGGGATGAATGGGACCTGTGAAGCATTCCAATATGAAATTCCCTCGATATATGAGTGGCAGAGGCCATCTATAATAGTATGTTCATGAGAAGGTTCCTCAACTATGCATCAGAAATGGAGGTGCACCAGTGATGAACCTTTAGGCCGAAGCAGTGGAGGTCATAGAAGGGGAAAGTAAAAACTATTTACATTGAGACATTATACTGTGCCAAATATGACCAATGAGGCTATAACAAATGGTTGTCGCACATGTCCATTCAATTATGTACAACCTACCTTTAAGGAGAAAGGTCCTATAATATCTATTGTGAGAGGTATGATCCTAGTTTCCTCTAACATTCCATCTTATCTTTTTGATATTGTTTTTTCATTTAGATTTATATCTAAACTTGTTGTGAAGAACCTTTGGCTCAAGTTTACATCTTCTGACATTTCTATGATGTAAGACAAAATGTTGGGATTCAGAATGGGTAATGTTAACTAGCACAAGGAGTTCCCCATTGAGTTTGGTGAGTGTAACATCATCTAGGATCTCCATTTCCTCGATATTACATGGTTTGATTTCATAGTTGGGATATAATGGCTTGTTACTAATCGAGATTACATTAACTTTTATCATTTGAGGGTGAATTTTACAGCATGAGAGCGTGTAGTGTATACTCAAATGGGCAAATGGGATGTCTACAGGAGCCGAGCTAAACCACAAAATCATCAGCAAGGATTGATGTAAGCCCATATGTTTAGATTGTATCTAGATGATATGTGATTATGTTAGGTAGAATTTAACCAAGTTATTGATTTCTTCAGGGGCATCATTCTTGTTGATATTTTTGGTCTACCACCTGAGATATAGGTTGATTTACATATCAAGATAGTTCAAGGTGATGCATCTATATACTTTCTCCCTTACATGATATCTACTATGAAATTGTACGATCTCAAGAGGTAGCTAGAGGATTTGGTGGAAAAGAAATTTATTTAACCCAATACTTTTAAATGGGGCTCTCGAATATTTTTTTTAAAAAGGTAGATGTTACCCTTATGATATTATTGTATTATTGGCATTTAAACCAGATGATGGTTAAAACCTGATATCCCATTCCACATATAGATGATCGGTACGATCAGCTTTGAGGAGACCGAGTGTTTTTGAAAATTGACATGACTTCAGGAAATCACGAGTTACGTGTTTTGTGAGAAGACATATATTTTACAACATTTAAAAGTAGTTATTGTCAATATGAGTATATTTTTATGTTGTTCTGTCACACAAACATTCTGACAGATTGCATGGAACTAATGAAATGACTGTTTAATAATTTCCCAGATTCATTTGGGGTGGTTATTTTTAATGAAGTATTGGTGCTCTCTAATAATCGAAACATCCAATCCGACAACCTTGAGATCATTTTGATACACTGATAGAGTATAAATTATATGAAAATCTTACAAAGTGATAGTTTTTGATGGATCAAATTCACTTTCTAGGTCACATTATCTCAATGACCAGAGTATTAGTGGACCCATATTAGTTGAGAGCTATAGTTAACTAGAAACATCCCAATACCATTTTTGAAATATGATTTTTATTATGGTAGATGGTTATTGAAATAATATTATATAGGAAATATGACATATAGTAACATTATTGGTGGTCTTGACTATGTATGGCCTAATGTTTTTATGGAAAGATTCATGCGAGAGTACCTTTCAGAATATAAAAATTAGATTAACATCTACAAAAATCCATATACCACCCGAACAGGGAAACATAAACATGGTGTAGTGTGATGCATCAGGTATCAGGTATGGTGTAGTTCTAATGTAGGGGAGAGATTCATAGAATACCGATCTCAGAAGATGAGGCATCAAGAGAGGAATTAACTGACACATTGTCTTGAGATACCTGTAGTTGTTCGTGACCTATATTGTTGGATACATTGCAGACAAGGAGAGAGTTTTCTAGTATAAAATGTCTGAAAAATCGTCAGGTACATATTTACACAGTGTGATCTGAATTAGTGATAGTGATGGTGGGTGGTGTACCTATATTCCATTGTATTTGACCTTACATACACACACGGAAATAGAAATGCAATGGCCAATGCACTAAGTAGGGGGGTATAGATACATGAAGCACAAAAATCTAGTACTAAGTGGATGATTATGGAATTTTTCTATAAGATGAATTTCAAGGTTCATGGTAGACATGTACAAACATATATATCATCCTTAACTGTGACCTCCACCCTAATGGGAAATGTTAGTGTGAGGAATCTAGATGATCTTGAGGGACTAGTCCATGGAGACAGTGTGGAAGGTTAAGAAACACATCCTGGTAAGACCATAGGTGAGTATGAGACCTTGCATTTCCATGTTCATTCTTGTGTATCAGTGGATATACATGAGGATATGATGCAGGAGTTTATTTCCTCAGCATGGGCAGTCATCCTAGAGTCACCAAGATGCATCATGACTTCACCATTATTACTAGAGGCTTAGTATTAAATAGAGGTATATTCTTTGATTATAATGTTTTCCACCTATCAATAGGTAATGGAAGAACACCTGTGACTAGACATCCATTTATATAAATTACCTATTTTGGAGTGGAAATGGGATTATGTCGTGAAGGATTTCATAACGAATTTACAAAGGTTTCACTAAGGTAATAATGAAATGATGGTTGTTGTTGAGAGGATCATGAAGTATTCTCAATAGATACTATTAATGGCTACATTCAGTGTTGATGACCTAGGGAGGATATATAAATGTGACATTGAACGACCTCATGGGTTCTTACACACTATCGTTTTGAGTAGGGATGCTATATTTATATCTCATTTCCTGCATAATTTTCATATTGTGCTAGGTACATTAGTTTTTATGAACCCAACATACCACCCAAATACTGATGGCTAGAAAGTGTATACAACATGTGTGGTAGGGGATATACTGTAAGCATGTGTCCTCTATTTTGGGGGATCTTGGAAGATAGGAATTCCATAGGTTCAGTTCACCTACACAAACATTTATCACATGATGATAAACATTCCCCATTATGATTATTTTTATGGTAGTTCATGTCGTTCACCTTTGTGCGGTTTAGAGGTAAGTGTGGTAGCTTTTTTGGGACTGTGTCTCTTGTAGGTGACATTTGAAACAGTCCAGTTGATTCATGATTTGATGGCTACTGCACAATCTTCACAAAAATCTTATTCCAATCAACAAAGATGAACTATACAGTTTGACGTCTAGGATAAGGTTTTCTTTCATGTTTCATAGACACTAGGATAGAGTATAATAATGAGACATGGTATGATTTCATAGTGTTGTTTCTTTTTATTTGAGATTCTAGGGAGAGTTGGGATGGTATCCTATAAGATGTAGTTACCTCAGAGTCACTGAACCATGTATGACATCTTCTATTTACTCAGCTACACTATTATCTTTCAGACCCATATCATTCCTTTCCTCTTGATGAGAATGAGTTATTGGTTGATGCATCCTTGGAGGAGCATCTGATTCATATTGTGAACATGAGAACAATCGTTCTCCAAGGCCAATAATTGTATCTAATATGGTTTCTATGGCAGTATGAATATTATAGGATGAGCATTTGGTTAGGGAGGATGATTTATGTTCTTAGTGGAAAAACATTTTCTCAAAAGAATCAATACCACCCATCATAGTGGAGTTCAAAGAATAATTTACATAAGGGGAATATTTTAAGAACACATGTTTTCTTATGAGTTACAAATACCTTATTTTTCAATTTTAATGTTAGCTTCTGGCCTCATTTTAGTGCCAAACTTGATCACATGTGTTTTGGAGGTGTGCATGGCTTTTTCAGAGTTCAGAACATGTTTTTGTAGTGTTTATAGACCGATACACAGTTAGTGAAACCCATGTGGGGAGGATGCAAGATTTGAATAAACCATGGGAGGCTGGGAAATGTGGTAGTACTTTCCACATGGATTGGATAAATCAAGAGTAATGGATCACGACCATGAATCCAGGTCAGTAGTTTTGTAGAACTTAATAAATGATCTTTCCACATTTTTCTCATGCTTTGTAAATAATTTTGGTAAACCATTCAGGCACCCCTTGGCCTATAGAAAGCCATGCATAGTTGGTGCACTATTTTTTAAACATTTCTCCTAAATAATGATGCACATGAATATTATGGATTTTATTAATTTTTAATTAAAAAATATTTTTTAATCATATAAACCATCTTATTTCTTATGTAGTGAAGGTGACAGTTTTCGAAGCTCTCAATGGTGGATAACCTACGATTTGAGGTATCTGGGCCATATGGTCTTCGATTTGAGCCTGGTTGGTCTCATATGACACACATCATTAAGATATATATTCCATTTTATCCATTATCCATTCATCTAGATATAGACTTTTCTAATTGGGTTTAGGATTATATGACCTAATTTCTTATTCATTTTTCGTTCTTCATATTTCTTCTACACCAAGATGAAGACAGACTTGAGACAGGATGATGGCCCCACAAACAAGCTATTCTAGGTTACCTATATATTTATTTCATTGTATTTAATTCAAAGACGAGTCTAATATTATACATCTCTAGGGATTTTCAGCATGGCCTTAAAATTGATGCGTTAAATGGAGATAGATGAAACATGACCTCTTAGGGATTCCCATATGTTCTGTGAGTGTGTTGGGGGTTATTTCCCATCCCATGGTCACACATTGTGTGTACCTTAAAAATATAGTGTGGTTATTCCATGTCAAACTACCGAAGGGGTTTGTTTGGTGATTTCCTTATTATAGGGATCCAATTAAAATGGAATGAATTGAAATTGTTGATTAAGAGATGTGATTTCCTCTTTTACCTTTTTGTAAACTACTGAACATGAATTAGTTAATTTTTTAATTGATGAAATTTGTTATGTTAAAAGTGAATTGATTATTTTATTGTGTATACTCATTAAATTTCATGGTGGGTAAATGTTGAAATATGGGTGGGTATACCAATGTGACATGATTAAATGGGAATGGAATTCATGGGAGGGTATACTCTTGGGATGTAATTAAATGTATTTGATTATATTATTGATTATACTAATTATTTGGTAATAAATGTATTTTATTATACGAGTGGGTGTACTAATATTTAATTGAATTTTTATATGTTATGAAATGGATGAATGTTTGGTTAAATTACATAGAAAGCACTCTATAGATCATGAACATGGTAGTGGATGCCTTGAGTAATGATTCTTCTTAGGTATTTATTTCGTCAGATCCCTCAGGATTTTCTACCCCTAGATATGGCTTGATTTGAATCACTTAGTTCATGTTTGTATACATGCTATATGGACTCCAACCAATGCATATTACAAGTTCTCATTGAGAAGCTCATGGGACTCAACTAGTATTCCTTAGTTATTGACACATTGGATCCATCCCTTCATGGTGTACACTTAATTATATAGCATGGTCATGGGATATATGAGACATTAGTTATTATGATGTGGTTGAGGAAACATGATACACTTTATTATATGGAATTTTTCTGTGTCCATGATATGGATGAATGGACTATGAGGACATGTAACATTTTTATTTTGAATATAACTCCCCTATTAGAAGATGAAACTTGTTTATGGGAGTCCTGAGAAGTTTTTTGGTGTGTCTTGTATGCATTATTGATATGTATTGGTATTTCACACATACATTACTACATACCTAAAATTTTATCTTATTGCATTGTGCTAAATATAACTTTATAGACTTCTGGGTGGTTACCTGCTGTGATGTTTATATCACACCATATTTGGGCCTCCGTGGGGACCCAAATAGATTATATGGTTACATGTTTAGATAAGGGAAATTTCACTATAAAATGTTTTTTTATTGTGGCATTTTAGATGGATGGAAAGGGACCAATTTGAGGTGTGAGATTCTAATGGGACATTTGTTTTATCCATCACATTTTAGAGACTTGTACTATAATTTATTTCCTTATACCATGTTTTGGATGCTATCTTGATTCTTGTATCATCTTCATCATTATATATGAGACGCCTCTAGTCTGTTAACACATTCCTTCTATGTTTACATTTTAGTTTCACACATATTTATGAACATATACTATTTTCATTTCATTGAATTTTACATTGATATACTCTAGTAATGAGGGCACATTCTCCCCAATGAATCACCAATCCCCTAGCTATTGATCAAAATCATCTAGAATTTGGAGAGATATTCATGAGGAATTTTTGTTAACCCGTCTGGGGGCACAATTGATTGGAATTCATGTCATTGATGATACACCCCCACAAAACGTTTACAATGTTAGAGGTATTATCTCATATAACATTCTCCGAATGATCCAAATTCTCCACTAATTTTTCTTCATATGAATGAACATGATCCAACGGTATGACCACCTAGTTTAGTATATTTGATGGAATGGGTATATATTTCTTTACTAGAGATAAATGGGCATCATTGTAACCTTATATAGGTTTACTGTAAGTTCCCATTGATAATCTATCGTCCCAATAAGAACAATAATTTCGAATGAACCGATATACCTAGGGATTTTTTTCCCTTCCAGATTCGACAAAGAAAATACTATAATCATATTCTCACTAACATGAAATTTTTAATAACATTGATGATTATCAGCATAAAATTTCTTTCAACATTTTTCTATACATTCATGTTGCTAAATAGATCTAACCTAATATTTAATTTCATTATCTACTTCGTTCCCCAATATCATTTTTTAATATTCATTCCAGCACGTTGATGTTATACACTTCATCAATAAAAATATTAAAAATGTGCCATCAAAATTCTTAATTCAATGTTATTTTTGTTTTAAAACTCATATAGAAGAAGTTGTTGACCACAAACACATTTTAAATCCAAATAAAAATATCTCATCGTATCCTTTATCATTTGATTTTTTCTCTCTGTCTGACCAAATATATTAGGTTTATTTAGAGTGTTATAACAAAACTCTATATCATGTGTTTTCTAAAGATGTCAACTAAACTGCTAGAAAACCCTGAAATCCAAATTAGATGAAATTGTGTGTCATATTCTATACAAACATAAATCATCTATAATGTATATTATGAAAATTTTATCTAGAAATAAATCTTATCTGATAGAAACATGGTGAGATGAATTTGTATGGTGAGCTACTATGACCTATAATTACTACAACACCAACGATAAGATAAACCCTAACATTTACCAATGTCCTTAATCATATTTCAACTACGTGTAAAGGAATTACTCCTCAAATAAAATATCTACTAAAACCAATACAAAACCATAGGGTTTTATTTCAATCAATATCTATATAGACCCATTCTTAACATATATGGACATTACATTGATTTTTTGGTACAGTTAATAAATAACAAAAAAAGACACCCAAAAAACATATTTGTTTAGTGCATTTAAAAATTTGTAACATAATCCTATAACATGGTTAAATAAAATAAAAATATACTATAATGATATTCCCCATTTTTTTTTCCTATCTAAAACCTTTCATTATATCATAGGGAAGAGAAAACATAAAAAGGGGCAGCTGAAATTCTTAGTAAGAGTAATCATTGAGAACATAAAACAAACCGTAAACATAAGAATGTAAAAACATGAACATAAAATTTAAATATCCAAATCACGTGTCATGATATAAATCATGGCAGTTCTTACGGAATATATCATAAGGGAAAATTAACCAAGGTAAACTATAATTGGCATAAAACATGGAATTGTGGAAAATATATAAGCTCATAATATGTTTTCCATAGTATCAAATGTATTTCTTCCAATACCATCATAGTGGAAAATGTATTTTACTGGATAAGGGTTACTTATTGTTCTGGCTATGTATTAGAGAAAAAGACTAACATTCCATTCCATCCTAATATTACGGAACCATATTTACTTGACTTTCCATCCATGTTTATGTAATGAGATATAAATCATAACCAAATTCCTTGGAGGGATATATAGGTCCCACCCATGTCATAATTAAATCATTCTTACATGTTTCCCAAAACTAAAATCATTCATACAAGCATAACCAATGAAAAAAAATATGATTCTTAAACATAATATCATCATATCATAATCATTATAAAAAACTTGATTTCATAAAAATGATTCCATAATTTAAATAATCAAATAAATGTAATAATATGTATATAAACATAACCCTATTTATATAGAATCATCTTAGATGGAAAATAATTTTGATAAAACCCTTGATCTTATTTGTTGAGGAAAACATCTTAACTTTTTTAGAAATGTTGTCTTTTTCCAAAATGTCGTTAAATTTGAAAAGAAAAATAATTAATTACAAATAAACTAGAAATATTATTTAAGAAGACTCATGGAAATATGTTTTCAGGAATCCATAAAAATACATTCATTCTGTATAAGCTAAAAATGCATTCTCCTCGTACTTTTGTTGGAGATGTAAAAATTTAACTTGCAAGGTAAATGAACGAAATATTCCATTAAAAACATTTTTAAAAGATAAAAATGGTTAAAAATGACTGTAAATATATTTAGAATAACATTAAACTTTTTATGAAAACATTTTTAGTAAACATGGTCATGAATGAAAAATATACCTTCAGTAAATACTTACGTATAAACAATCTCAGATAAAAATGAGATTGAAAATTTAACCTTTACCTATGGTCAAATCTAATTCCTATGTGTATGAACCAATCAGTATAATGATTTTGATAATATTATTAACTTTTTATATATTCATGGTCATAATATATGGTCATATTCTCCATATTTTTTAGTAACAATTCATTGTTACTCATTATTCGATTTATAACTACTTTATGATCATATGCATGTTTTGTCCAATAAGTTCACGTTATCCTCCTTAAGTAATTTTTATATCATTATAAAATTATATTAACATAATAAATACCATATGTATTCATTCTGTACGAATATATAATCATTTTTTAGTGGATACCATGTAGAATGAATCAAACTGTATAGTAGAGACTGTAGGCCGTAGGTATGCACAAGCGACGATATCATTCAAATAAAAGATGAATGGTATTTATTTTCAAAGTGAAATATATTTAAATATAAATATTATTTTATATTAATCATATATAGTTATTAAATATAATTTTATTCTAATCCAAGTAAGGTGGTAGTGAAAAACTTATTAGACCACGGTGTATAGACGATTAGTCGTGCGTACACATGCGTCGGGATTTCATCCTTATTTGGATGGATAGAAAGTAGAATATGGTTGTTTTATAATTACAATAACATATTGGTATATGTAATACTAGATTTTTAATTCTATACTTAAACAAATCATGAGATAGAAGTATAAGTAAAATTAAATATGAAATAATTGGTAGAGGAGGTTACCAATTCTTTCACATGCTCTCTTTAAATATCCTCCTTATATAACTATAGTTAGTCTGTTGAGATTACCAAATTGACTAGAATGTGAATAGATATTTTGATAAGAGAAATTTTTTAGGTAAGGATGAACAAGAAGGGTTAATTAGTTTTGGATAATTGAGGGAGGATGTGACTTTTTATAATTGAGGTGAGGGGCACTTCTGGGATGCTCTAAAATGTACATTTATAATAAAATAAAACCCTCTTAAAAAACCTCCAAAATGTCCAAATTTCAATTATGAGATGAGACAGGGTTTTAATGTCATTATGTACTAAATTTTAGCAAAGTTTAGATGTCTATAAATACATTATATGTTCAATTTAACACGTAGTTATTCTATTTTATTTTAACATGGGTAACAAATATTTCAATATTTAAAGGATAAAATACTAACTTATTTGGGGTCAATTAGATCATAAATAAATAATTTATAACACATAGAATATATAATAATTATTATATATTTTTTATAACGTTTTATGGTTTTTAAATAATTTAATAAAACAATATTTTGATAAATAATCAATAGTGTCAGTATAGACAATATTCAATTTATTGAATTTTAAAAATATTAAGACAACAAGTTAACATCAAAAAAACTATTTTATTATATTTATTTGAGGTCAATGTTTTTTATAAAATGTATTGTACATATTTATTATCCCAAAAATATATTTATTTTAATATTTTTAATAACATCTATTTGATATCTCCAGTAATAAAATAATTACTATGAAAATATAGTGTAATTTTTAAAATATTTATTTTTTGAGTAAAATATAAAAATAAGATAATATGTTGAATATAAATTAATTAAATTTCTTGTGAATATAGGATTTCTAATTTATCTTCTATAAAATCAATAATAAAAAATATTATACTTATTAATGTATGAATGTGACAACTTTAACATTACATAAATAAAATAATACAAAGGTTGTAATCTATTCTATGAGGCTCCAAATGGTCATTATCATGACTATTGGATGGTATAGTTCTTGAGATATGTGACCAATTAGATTTTTTCATGTATTTGGATATCTATATGGTTATTATGATTTCAATAAAAATTGATTCATTAATCTGCCACTAATTAATTAATTTGGACATCATAAAAGTATAATAAATTATTGTAATTATATATTTCCCAAAAATTAAAAATAAATTACCATTATTTAAGTAATTCTTTCGTATTTCCATGTAATATTTATTTTTTAAGATATCATCATGTTATCACTATATTAAAATTAGCATACTTATAAGAAGTATGAGTTTGACATTTTTCACTTCCATTTGTTTTATTAATAACTATTCCATTTTCAAGTCATGTGGCCCTTAAATTAATTTGATTTAAACCTGAGATTTTAAGGGTGTAATTTTATTTAACAAATATATTTTTGGCCGGTTTTAGGATAATTTTATTGTGTTTTTCATATTAATTGTTACACTAATTTAACAGATTTACCTTTAATCGTGTTAAATAAAAATTTCCATAGTTACTATGCATAATATCAAAAAATTAAAATTAACATGTTAACATAATTGGGATCCCATAATTATAAATATAGAATCAATTTTTCAAAACTCAAATCACAGAATTTGTAGTAATTATTAAAAATTATTCCTAATGGAGAAATAAAAAAACCGGGTTTTGTTTACAAGTTCAAATATTACAGAAGATTGAAGTATTTTTTACATATGAATTCAATGTAAAATTAATGAAAATGAATTACTCATTATTAAATTTAAAAATATTTTATATTTATAAATTAAAAATTTCAATAATATAATTTAACCATATAAATTATTTGGAGGTAAAAAGTTGTTTTCAATTAAAATTTAGCATGTTTTCATTATTCATAAAAATATGAATTTCATCAAAAAATTAAAAAAAATTAAAACAATTTAAATATTGATGTCTTGACTCAAATTAGTTTTTTTTGGAATGCATAATTTATAAAAGAGTTAAAAATTATATTTAAATTTTTTATGCCATTAGAAGGCGAGAAAACTATATTATTTTTTTAAAAATACTTCTTTTATCTTAACATTTGAATTTTTTCTTATATCATGTTCTATAAAATTAATAAGAAGTATTATAATATTCAGAATGTCTAGTTAATATCCCAATAAAAAATAATATTTAAATAATATATTGTTGTTTTGTGAAACAAAATATTGCATAGAACCCAAGTTATTAGGGCAGGTCGCTCTGGCATGTAACACAAGCCAATTCAATGTTACATTTTCTGAAAGGTTCCCTTAGTGTTGTGTATAAAAATATCCAACCATTTTTATTTTATAAATTGAAAAAAAATATACAAAATGTTGTGTGGAATGAATTCTATCTAAATAACTTGAAATTGTTTGTGACACAATCCAGGAATAGTTTTCCTTATACTAAAAGCTAATACGATGTTACATATAATTCAAGATTATCATGGTGTATCATACTACATATTGCATCCATGAAATTAAAAAGAATGCCTCTCCTAAAATCCCAAGGTGTTACATTCTACCAAACATAAAATGAATTTCTCCCTCAAAATTCGTAAATATATACATGGTTTACTACATGAATGTTTCTTTCAAGGAAACCCACATATAAAGAAGGGATACAAATTAATCATTTAAAAAAAGGAATGTCTGAATCCTAATGATTACCCAACGCAACTCATCACTAGGTTTACACAAAGATGAACATAAGTGGTAAGTGAAATGATGGATATTGAAGACAAATTTTACCATCATGTTCTGCTAGATAGTTATAAAAAATTTTGTTTGGAGAAAGTTAACTACCAAAATATATATATCTATAATGATTTAATTGACCATATGAATCATTAGATAAGGTGGTAGAATGATTAATTTTCTGGTTTTCAAGATCCTTTCCCTGGATTTGAAGAATTTTTCATGGGAATAAATACTTAATATATATTGGTACAATCCCAATGTTGTTCATCCATTGAAAAATATCCACATCATCAATTATTTAATGAAATGAAGTCGGCTTTTTCATCCTTGACGTGTTAGAAGATCATGTGATAGAATGATAGGTCATTACATTTGTATTTATCAGAAAATGTTTATCCCAAGTTATAAAATATACATAAGTCCATCTATGGTGAGATTAATCGTATTTGGTTCCAAAAATGAACTTATATGTCATCTATCTAATCGGTTAATAAAATAAAACTAATTTTTACTAACCTGGGACTTACTATAGAGCAATGATATGTGATAAAGGACTATGACACTTCGGTTATGGGTTGAATTCCTTCAGCCTTGTACATTGTGATGGGTTGTCTCACGTCCTATAGGATATCCTTTTTATAAAACTATACTATTATAACATTCCAGAAGTAATATTATATTTTTTTCCCATAAACAATACTATTTGATGTCCAACTTAATAAATTCCATCATTTTGGATTCTCCAAAACACTTCTTTCCAAGCTCGTAGTATCAAAAATAATTAAAATAATGTTTATATAATAAGATATTTAATACCATCATATTCTCCCATATAACATAAGATTTATCATGTTGGTCAAAATAAAATTATTTGAATGACATCATAATGCATTCTCTTGAGGTAAGGTAATAACCAAAATTACATTATATCCTTTTTGAAAACATGCATGTTTCCTACATCCAAAACTAATTATATATATTCCTTAAGTCCTAAAAAAAATTATACATCATCCAGGATATCATAACCTTCATGTAAATAACTCTATAATAAGTTTCCAAGAAACTAGCTTTATCAAATTTACTAATTCAAATAAAACATATCATTATCAAAACATCATTATCATAACATACATGACATATTATCGGTTATCTTTCCCTTAATCACGTATTCTCTAAATATATCACCTTAACCTGAAATAAATTTTTTGCTGAAAAGAACTATTTATCATATCCTTTCCAAAACATAATAAGAAACATATACTAAGAACACTTATATCATTCATGATTAATGTAACGACTCGTCCTAGTGGGGTCCGGGGCACGACTCCCCAAGACCACCACCACTACGACAGGGGATGGTGACATGCACCAAGGAGGCATATAATTATCATGGGAGTCATTTTTTATGTACATGTAAACACACACACACACACACACATCCAAGCCCACAAATTCTGAAATGTAAAAATACACTATGGAACAAAATATATACAAATAACTAAACCCAGCAAACAGAGCACACGAAAAGTAAATTATGGAAAGTAAAATGGGCCAGAATACAAGGCTCCAAAATAAAACAGTCTACAAACATCAAAGATTAACTTTTAAGCACAAATAGGTACAAGGATATCTTCTCATATCCACGGCCAATAAGGAACTCATAAAGATGGTTCTGGTTCGGGTGCACCCTGGACTCCATCCATAGGCCAGTCATCTGTAGAGGACACGACATGTGTGGGAAAGGCCCGTGTAGGGGTGAGTATGACAAAACATAGTGAAGGACCCAAAAAACCATAAATCAGTACACAAGGTAATGGAATATTCATCTCTATGCAGTATATGTCCATATAACATTTTGAAAGAAAAACACAATCCTAATATACTCAAAACCAGAACTATACTCTAAAGACATGTCATCTGACCTCATACCCATGCCAGGGGTTCAGTTTAAATATTACATGAATCACTTGTCTAGTATAACTCACTCCACGAGTCTGATATCTCGGATGAAATTCAGCTAATATGTAATATTCACCGGGAAATTATATGATATACAGAGACACTCATTCTGGGATCACAAACTATTGAGTGGTGAAAGATCATGATGCAAAAAAGAGGATCACTTCTAGGGCCATGGGGGATACCGCGACTCATCTAGATTCACCTGATATGTAATGAATCAATATCCGATAGTATTAGTCACATTGAGAACATACTCAACCCAGGGACAAAAATTGGTAGAGGATATATCTCCATGCCTTTATGAGGGTTACCTGACTCTATATTGGAATTTCCTATTAAAGGGATCATACTACTATAGAGGGAAATGATACATGGACTTCAAGGTAATGAGAAAAGGGGAACATACACAGAAGAAACATGTCCATGTAACTTTGGACATACGTATAAATCCATGTTCCATGAGATACACATCATGTAGAAGGGCCACACGCCATGTCTCTCAACTCCGGGCACTGCACGTTTAAAATTTATCGACTTTGAAGAACATTTGGTGCTGAAGGGGGCAAGTACATGATGTGTAGGATGGGAAACATGCCATGTCTAGGTCACCGGGGTCCACTCCATGTATGTTGTCCATCTGCCCATACACAGCTTCAACCTATGTGTGTCATCTTTGTAACTAGACACGGGGTGACCCATGATACTGGTATAGTCTATCTAGGTGGTGTAGTACATGTCGTGTACTCCACCATGTGTCTTTGTGTCACTTGAGATACACATCGAGTCCCACGAAGTTGCCTCTGCCATGCCATGTAAGGAGTAAATTCCATGTCTTGAAGTCATGTAGTCCATTTCATGTTTGTGTATCCCCCATAATACACGTCGACATTTGGGGAAGGCCATACACCATGTGATGGGGGTCAAATGCTATGTCTCACCTACCAAACTCCAAAAGAATTAGCCACCACTGAGCTGGTCACACATGGTGTATTCTTCAAGATACACACCATGTTCTATGGAAATTTCCAGAATCGCTAGTTCTTTGCCTGCTCGCCTCTGGTGATTCATGTTCTTAGATCTGACCATCTGATCATCATGAAACATATTGGTTTAGGTCCCCTCGACATCATAAAGTTGATTATTTTGTTTTCCGGCCTCTGATCGGCCTTGGAAACACTTTCTTATTCAGCGACATGAAGAATGCTCGAAGAAAATGATCTCCAAAACCATGTTGATTTGTCCGCTGTTATCACCATCGAACCTCTATTGGGTCATCATGATGTTGGATCTCCATTTTGTGACATTTTTCCATGAAATTGGAACACAATGATTCCTTGTTCATATCCCCATGATGAATGCAAAGAACATGTGAATGAGGGAAGAATAAATAGGTCAACGAAGGATGAATTAATACTCATAGTTGTTCTTCAGTGAATTAATCTGCTCTCGTTATAATGTTTAAATGGGAAAAATTAAATATGTGAAAATGTGAAAAAAAATTCTCAAGAATGAAACTGATGATTGCCTCCCACAAAACTGAATATACGCAGGTAATCCAGATCATGGGTTACTCCACGTTCGTTGTTGAATCAAAATAACAGAGAGGAAAACAACTTTAAAACATAACTCTTACACCGAGAAGGGATTGAATGCAGATTAATGGATTGCACTTCCATCATCACTAGGATCATTCAACTCTGTGGGGGCATCGATTATCTCTTTTGATTCATTGCCATTAATTGTCGACAGTTCTCTCCAATGATCATATAATTATCCATAGTTTCCTTAAATATTTCTTCCAACGACCAACATTCAATTAACACATCAAAATGAGGGAATAAATGTTACTACCTTGTTAAGCTAAGTCATTTTCGTTACGATGTGCGATTAATTTTTTAGTGTTGCTGTTTTAGATCCATTATGTTGTTTCATTAATAATCGAAATAGATGTCCCCTCATTATGTTATAGAGAACGTTTCCATATAAAATAAAATAAAATATTCAAATTATTTTATTTCATTGTATTTTAATTACAACATCCAAAACAAAATTTCCCTCAACCCATTCCCGTCGAGGTTAGGCACGATCATAGGTAAATTTTTCATCCTAGACGTAATGGTTCCTTCATATTTTTAATTCCAGCATCCATTTGGAAATTGCCACATCCTCACACACAAGCCAACTCACATAACACAAACAAATTTCAAACCAGAATTTGATATCCACTAGGCCTCAGAATTATGTGTTTTCTCCACAATTGATCTTGAAAAAAATTCAATATACTATTTATTAATATTACAAAAAAAATTAGAGACATTACATGCTCCCCACCATGGGGATTTGCATCCCCAAAAAAGCCAAATCAAGGGCTACTCAAAAGGATGTGGGTACTGGGTGTGGATCAGAGCCTCCCACTCCCACATGCTCACTTTAATATTCTCATTCATCCACTATAAATGAAGTAGGGGAATCTATAACCCACGATGGTTCTTCTCTTGTCGACCATTGATCTCCACTGCGTACTCTACGGAGGTGTGTCTATCCTCTATGTACATCTCGCCCAAGTCGATGACGTGTGATGGGTCATGCATGTACATCCTCAGATGTGACACATGGAAGAAATTATCCACCTAATGCATGTATGGTGGTAGAGCTATGTGGTATTCCACCTCTCCAACTCTCTGTAGTATCTCGAATGGGACAATAAACATCAGAGACAATTTTCCACCATGGTGAAATCTCTGTTACCCTCATCGTGGTGAGACCTCATGGAAGACATGGTCTCCCACTTGAAACATTAGAGTACTCTACCATCTATAATAAAAAGACATCTGCTAGCTATAGACATTCATCATCTTCTTTTGGATGATCTGCTCCATCTCGGTTGTAGCTCGCGCCAACTCTAAACCCATTAGCTGTGACTCTCTAGTGTCGTCCAACAGATCAGTGACAAGAAGGGTCTCCCGTATAAGTCCTTGAACAGTGTCATGCCAATGGTGGAGTGGTAGATTTTATTGTATGCAAACTATACCAGTGGATGATGGTCCTCCCAAATATGACCAATGATCATGATACATGCTCACAATATATCCTCTAGAAACAGTATGGTCCTCTCCATATGACCATTAGTATGGGGATGGAACGTCATGCTCAAGAATATATGGGTCCCAAGATCCACCATAAAACCCTTCAGTGTTCAGTATGTGTACCAAACATCTCGATCTATGAATATCATTGAAGAGATTCAATGAATCCGAACTATCTCCTACTCATAGAGGCATCCCAAGATCTCTAACAAACTCTGCTCCCAAATTCCTAGGAGGTCTGCCAACTTGGTGAGTCTTCAAAAAATCACCCAGATGTAATCGTTCCCCATGGTCATTCGTGGTAAGCCCATGAATAAGACTATAAGGATTCCAACCCAATTACAATCTGGCACATCCATGGGTTAGCTAACCATGATAGAAATTAGTGCTCAGCCTTCACCAGCTGGCACGTAAGGTATCAAGAAATGAACTCTACTACTACCTTTTTCATACCTAAATAACAGAACTGTTGTCGGAGATCCTGGTATATATTCACCTCACCATGGTGTACCACCATGGGGGATTTATGAATCTCCCATAGTACCACCTCCCGCAATGCCACTAGTACATCAGTGCATCATCGGAAAAGAAAAAAAGGCCATAACCTTAAAAATATCCATTGAGTGAATGTCATGATGATAATGTAGCAAGGAAATTCTCTCAGTTAACATCCCCAATATGTGCCTCCAAACCTCACCCAAATAGTATAGGGGTGAAAACCATATACCGATGGAAAACTACATACTCTCTATCTAGGATGGATAACTGTAACAAGGCCAACTGCTTCGTCGCCGTTCATGAAAGGTCCACGCTCGATCTCATGCAAAGAGCATATTCCACCTTATTACCCTTCTCAGAAGTATAGACGATCTCTATGTCATAATACTGGAGAAACTCTATCCATCAAATCTTCCTCTTATTTAGATCCTTCTATGAGATATTGTATTTGAGGCTCTTACGGTCAGAGTAGATGGTAACCATTTGTCCATCCGGTAGTGTTTCCATGTCATCAATGAGAATTCAATATCTGCCAACTCAAGATCATGGGTCTCATATTTCTGATCATATGGCCTTAGCTATAGAGAACCATAAGATATCACTACATATCTCTACACTAGGACACAACCAATCTGGGTCCCTGATGCATAGAAGAAATCTACTTACTCCACACCCTCTTCTGGAAATCTCAAGATTGGTGAACTCCTTAAACTCTTCCTCAGCTACTGGAAATCCTGAAGTAACTTCTCCATATATACAAAAGGATTCCCCTTCTAGGTCATGGATATCATCAGTGCTGATACCCAGGAAAAATCAAGGATAAATCTCCTGTAGTATCCTACCATCACAACAAAGCTTCACACCTCTTTCACACTCTATGGTGGCTACCAGGATAACAACGCCTAGACCGTGTCTAGGTCCACTACTACTCCATATACTGAGATAACATGTCAATGAATGTGGACCTCCTATATCCTGAATTGGAACTTCTAGATATTCACATAAACCTGGTGCTCTTAGAGTATGTCAAGAACCATTTTCTAGTGTCTCTCATGTTCCTCTTATGATACCGAGTACACAAGTATTTTCATAATAAAGACCACTAAAAAATAGTCTATGTATGGATTGACGATCTATTTCATAAGTCCCATTAATTATACATGGGTCTTCATTATTATGAAAGGTATCCCCAAGTACTCCTAATGTCTTTATCTGCATCGAAGGGTTGTTCTGTGTATATCCTCATCATGTACTTGTAACTGGTGGTAAAACAATCAAAGGTCATTCTTGGAGAACCACTATTCTCCTCTTAGCTGATAAAAAAATCCATCGATCCTCATCAGCGAATACTTATTCTTCACTATCTCTTGATTTAGCTACCGGTAATCCACACAAAAACTCAAACTCCTATTTGTCTTCTTGTAAAAAAACAGGGGCTTCCTAGGGTGAAACACTTGGTCTTACGAAGCCATTACTCTGAAAATCCTTCAACTTCACCTATAGATCATGAAACTCTCTGGGAGCCATCCAATACACTATCAAGGATATCAGTGTCGTCTCTAGGTGTAATTTTATGTATATATGGATACACAAATGTAAAGGTAACACTAGAACTTCTTTGTGAATGTCGTACTCATACTCTACCACTACATCAAGGAACTAGAAGCTCCCAACAAATCTTGATATGAGGGTAAGGATAGAAAATTATTGAATAATTGGTTACACCCTCATATGCATGTTCACATTTTGTGCTTCTAGGGTCTCATTTTCTCCAAAGAAATTGAAACCCCATCACATCACTGAAGACACACTACAATATTTACCTAAAGCTATCTATGTAGGAATGGACCGATGGTAGCCACTCTATTCTATGAATGATGCCATAAGGCCTCGACAATTCCACCAAGAGGATCCAATCGAAAAACTCTCTTCCAAGGGAGAGATCACATTTTATTCAATGATTCTTGATCATCTAATCTCCTCTTGTAGGTCTATCAAAGAATAAAGGACAATTCAACGACTCTATTGGAATCTCAAAGTTTAACACTAGAAATGTGGTGTGGAAGGAATGACTAGAACATCTCTCAAAAAGTATTTTAGCTAAGGTAGAAAATACACATATCGTACATTGGATCAATCCTGGAGTCCCTAGGCCGTATGCCTCCCCATCATGGAATGGTCCCCACCCATTTCTCCATAATCCGTGAGCCTAGTGAAGGTATCCTATGGGTGGTGGTGGAAGTAGATCAAAGCGTCGGACACAACATGCAGTTCTCCCTACCCCTCTACCACATCTACCGCCTGGAGGTTCTATCTACCCTACACTCGGCCTCTGCCTCAGTGGTCTATCCACCACCTCCCTATCAGCATCTCACTGGGTTGGACAGTCTCTATAGAGATGTCCTCTACCATCGCACTGGTAGCAACACCACTCCCAAGGCTGACTGGATCCATCCGTTAAGCCCTGGGCTATCAATCCCCTATCCTGGTTCCTCCTATGATGTGTCCCACATACTGAACCCTATGCCTGATGTCGAATTCCCACTACCGAGGTTTCGACACATGTCTTCCTAGAGCTAACTTCCAATGGCTGTCTATTCTCCAACAACAATCTATCGATCACCAAGGATCGCTTGAGCCCTCCAACATTAGTCAAAATTCATAGAGGCACGAAAGTAGCTCAGATGTCCTATCGTATACCTCACTCGAAGGCCCTAGCTCTCAAGTACTAATCCTTGACGATACTTATCGAGTACCCGACACTATTGGTGAACCTCGATGAAAAGTCAGCTACCATAAACATCCATACAAGTGCTTAAGATCCTATGGGATACACACTAATCTCAGCACAACTGGATAGAAGTCCTCCCTAAAGACTCACTGAAACTCTATACACAAAAGAGTCTCCTCATTGTGTGTCTGTGTGGTCAAAGTCCACCATCATCCTAAAGAACACTAAAGAAGGCTATCTCCTAGGATCACCACCTAGTCTGCTGGTCTCCTCATTAGATGAAAGACTAAGGACACCACCTCAAGCTAGTCCTCATCTGCATGAGGGTCTAGATTTCCCTGTAATCTATGTGGTCTCTGCTTCTGAAACACAAAGAGCACGACCGACCTATACCCCTTATCTGTCAGTAATTAAGGTATCACATGTTGCTCCACTGGGGGTGGTATATTTGGTGAATCACCTAGAGGTAAAACTTTTTAAACTGGTCCCTGTATAAAAGTCACGTCATTGAGTGGGTTATCCTCATGATCGAGTTGATGAATCCTAGCGGGTATGCGTCACTGATGCATCCTATATAGAAACAAGATGTAACATGGTCGATGAGTATATCTCGATAGCTGAAATTAAAGGACATGTAAAACAATAAACATTCCTATATGATGTATGTACCATTATATTATTTCTCCACAACAATTTTATTCATGTACCATGTTTAAATACAAGTTATCAGTGTCTTGTTGTATGGATAGGTCGGTCGCTCACACGAACACTAAAGTCACTAGCCTAAAATCTGAACTCAAAAAACGTAACATTTTTGCACATACAAATATCACAGAGTTTTCTTATTAAGGACGATCTAAATCCTCTAATACCACTCCATCATGACCCATCCAAGTGGGGAAAATTCCTCAACTCCCTAAGCCCACCTCCAATTGTTTAGTGGCTAGAGACTAGCACCATGTCTGCATATCGCTAACATGGGAGGCATCGCCAATGTACCTATACACAGACACACATCTCCAAGTCCAGTGATGATGAAATGAAAAAAAAAACACTAATGAAAAAAATGTATCCATACAACTAAACCCAATCAACATATTATAACATATGAAAAGTGAAAAAAGTAAAATGGTCCTGACTAAAATCCATAAAAAACATGATTCTTTTAACTATAAATTCTATCCTATAAGCACGAGGAGGTACTAGGACGAGTGGTCATATCCATAAGAACACCGTGGCCTTGAAGAAGCACTAAAAGTTCAGTCTGGTCCTAGTCTTCCATGGACGCCATCAAAATGACTAAGATCTGTACACGACATGACACGTGTGGGAAAAACCCATGCATGGGTGTATACAACAATACTCATTAGAGGACCCTGAAAACAACAACGAAATACGGAAGTTAAAATTTTATTCATTATACATTATAAAATGTATAATGAACATATATCAAGAGAAACACAATCAAGATATACTATAAACCCATACCCCTAGTCTAGTGAAAAGTCACATGACCACATACCCATTCTAGCGGTTTAGTTTGAAGATTCCAAAAGGCACACATATCGGATAACTCACTCCATGAGTCTAGAAGCTTAGATGACATCTGTCTGAGAAGTAATGTTCTTTGGGATAAGCCATAAGATAATGATACACTCATTCTAAGAGATCAAACTCTTGAGTGTGGAAATATGATGATATATTGTTGATGATCACATCTAGGGACATAGAGGATATAGTGACTCATTCAGTTAAACATCAATGTAGTTGATCAACATAATGTAGTATTAGTCATGTTTATAATTGAGTATACGTATGGTAAATAATGGATTGAGGATATTACTCTAGGACTCTCAGAAGGATACCTGACTAAATCATGGAAAGTCATGATAAAGGGATCATACTCATGTGGATGGAAATGATACACGACCATTAGGGGAACGGGAAAAATGGGAACTGAACCAACCATAAAATTTACAAAAAATAGTTCTTAATAGGATGAATCCATGTTGCAGGATATACACTATGTTTAGAAGGGTAACACTCCATGTCTCCCAACATTGGGTATTACCCGTGTAAAACGAATCGAGTCAGAAGAACAAGTCGTGTTAAAGGGGAAAGTACACAACTTGTAGGAAAAACCACATGTTGTGTCTGATTAATACTGGGACTGCTAAATGTACACTCTATATGTTTCCTTACATGGATTCAACCTCTGTCTGCCATCTCTGTAACTGGTACATTGGGTGACCCATGTAACTGGCCTAGTTTGGTTGTCTGGTGGAGTACCAGTTGTGTACTCCAACCCGTGTCTGTGAATCATCTGACATACATGATGATTCACACAATGGTGCCTACTCCATGATGTGTGTGGAGTACACACCATGTTGTGAAGCATTCTATTTTGTCCCGTATCTATATATTCCCAAAAACACACGTTGATCTTCATGGAAGGGCCCACAAGCCGTGTGATGGGGATCATATTCCATGTGACACGTTTCCGTCTCCTACAACTATAGCCTCAACGACATGTAATTTGAGATAAACACCCTATTCTTCAGAAATATCTAGTATCGATGGTTTTTTGTCGGAGCACCTTTGGTGATGCCCGTTATTTAATATGGCTATATGACCGCCATGACACTCAACGGTTTAGGATTCACTGACATCATAAAGACGATTTCATTGGTTTCGGGCCTCTGATCGGCCCCGCAATCACATCCTAATTCACCCAAACGAAGAATGATCAGTGAATGATAACTCCCTAACTAGATCTATTCATCTTTGCAATAATCCTTGCACCTCCACTAAGTCATCACAATGATGGATCTTCATTTGTGGATCAACACCCCAAGAAATGGGTGAGCAATGATTCCATGTTTATTTCCTCATGAAGAACATGATGTATTCGGGGATGATGGAAGAAGAAAACTGTCATCAACGGAGGAAAGAACCCCCACTATCATTCTTCATAGCATTAATCCACTCCCATCATATGGATTCAATGGGGAAGATGAAACAAATCAAAATGTGACAAAAAAAATTATCCATAATGAACCCGATAAATACATCCTAAAAAAATGATGATGTGCGGGACAACCATTTCATGGGTTGATTCATGTGGGTCATTAAATCCAAATAACAGAAAACAAAAAAAAACTTCAAAAACATAACCCATAAGTTGAGAAGGGATCGATCAATGAAAAGGGGATCTTGCTACCATCATTACTAAGATCCTTTAACTTCATTGGTGCAACAATTCACTATTTTTATTTTCCGCCATTCGTTGATGTGCGTTCTCTCGAAAGACCAAAGAATTATCTAGAGTTTCTCTAAATTATTCATTCAAAAACATGCATTCATTTAAATGATTAATATGACTGAATATGTTACATCGTTTCATTATGCTTATTTGATGTCATTTCACTATGACATTTATGGTCCAGCGTTGCAATTTTAGTGACATTAAGCTATTTCATTAATTATCAAAACTATTTCCTCATCGTTGCAGTGAAACAAACATTTCAATATAAAATAAAATAAAAATTTTAATTTATTTTATTTTAATTTATTTTACATACATCATCCTAAAATTAACTTTTTTCCTTGACTCACGCATGTCAAGGTTATTCTTGTTCGTAGTTATTGTTGTAATCCTACATGCAATGGCACCCTCGAAATTTTAATAACGGCATCAACTTCGAAACTGCCACAACCACATAGACACACCAACTCACATAACTAAAAATAAATTCAAACCATGATTTTGGGATCACTGAGACTTGGAATGACGTGTCATCTCTGCGCATGGTCATGAAATAATTCCATATAATATTTAAAAATAATACACGTTAAATCCGACAAATTTAAATTCAAATAATACAATTATCAAATTCCGAAACATATACACCTTAATCATCCAAATTTATTCTCAAACCATTACTCAGGATGCATCAACTTCATCATTCAAAAAATATGAATCATGTCTTAATGATTCTCATCCTCAAGATTCTTAGGTTTAATGTAATCAATTATATAATAACATCACATACCAATACCATTTCATTTATAATATCTTTTTCCTTCGTTAGAATGACGACCAGTCATACCATTGTCATGATTCTATTCCTGATGTTTCCATAGAAGAAATTGATCCTCATAATTCCCATAATTTTCACATATGAAACATTTAATGGTTAACAATGTTATATATATTTAGATTCATTGACTAATACCAACAAGAAAATTGTGAGATATACATATCATAGATTAGAAACACATAAGCAAAGGGAATTACATATCATATTTCAGTCCATCTTATCTTCAATTTAAGGACTGGTTAGTCATAATTATCACCAAACAATAGGATTGTGACCTATAATTGAATAATCCATAGTAAATCCCTCGACATATCATTATAAATATATCTAGAGATACCTCTAATGTTTTCATAGCCTAGTTACCAAAATATGACTAAAAATTCACTGTGATACCAATTATAGAGACCCTAGTTTGAAGTACATGGACATTACATTACTTTTGAGGAATAATTAATACCTGACACAAATATATTCCTAATGACATTTTTAGTTTAGTGCCTTTGGAAATATGAAACATAATCTTATTACATGGTGAAAGATCATCACATTTTTGTTTCCCTACCTAATAACATTCCTTATATCCTGGGGAAGAGAAAAAAAAGTGTGATCTCAATTTCTCAGTAAGAGTATAAATTGGGAACATAAAACAGACCATATACATAATACGTAAAACCATGAACATAATGATTCAATATCAAAATCACGAATCATGAAAAAAACCATGGTTGTTCATAAGGAATAGATTATAAAGGAACATTATCCGTGCTAATATAGCATTGGAATTAAAAAATAGAATTTTGAAATACAAAGAAGATCATAATAGGTTTTCTATAGTATTCAAGACATTGATGTCAAGACCATCCTAGTGGAAAACATCTTTTACTGAACATGGTTTACATGTTGTTCTAGCCATGTATTATTGAACCCGATTTACATGTCGATCCAGAACTATATTGCTAAACCATATTTATTTTCCATTACATCCTTGTTTATCTGATGAAATATAAATCAAAACCCAATGAATTTGAGATAGTTAAATGTCCCATGAATCTCATAATGAAATCATTCTTACGTGTGCCACAAAACATAAATCTTTAATCAAAACAAAACCCATGAAATACAATGTGTTTCTTAAACATCATTCCATCAAAACATAATCCATATAAAATAAATCAATATCGTAAAAATAATTCCATTATAAAAATAATCAACTAAATGTAATAATAGAAATTGAAACATAACCGTATTTATATATAATCATATTAGATGGAAAATAATTTTCATAAAGCACTTGATCTTAATTATTAAAAAAATATTATTTCATCTACAAAAATGTTTTCTTGTATAAAAATGATGAAAAATTCCAAAAGAAATGATTTTTTTAAAAGAAACGTGAAATACTTTATATGATGCTTCATGAAAAGAAGGCATCATGAAACCATAAAAATCAATTCATAATGTATAAGTTAAATAAACATTATCCTTGTAGTTTTCTGAGAGAAGTTAAAAAGTTAATCCCATGGCATATAAAATAAATATTTCTTACAAACCATATAGTAGAAAAAATTGGTCAAAATTACATTAAACATACATATAAGAATATTAAACATTTTATGAAAACATTTTTTGAATACATGTATATAGATGATAAATATACCACCAAGAAATACTTTCGTAAAAACAATCTTAGATAAAAATGGAATTGTAAAATTATCCCTTAATATAAATCTGGTATCGATTCAATGTTTCTTAACATACCTATACAAGGATTTATATAATTTTATTAACTTTTTCTAGAATCATAGTAATCATATATGTTCTTAATCTATTTTTTTTGTAACAATTCATTGTTACTTATAACTAGGGTTTTAACTACTTTGTGATTGTATGGATGTTTTGTCGAATATGATCTAGTTCTCCATTATAGGTAATATTTATATAATTATAAAATTATATTAAAATAATAAATTCCATATTTAGTAATTCTTTACATTTATATAATCATTCTTGAGTGACTACCATGTTTAACGGATCACAACGCATCATGGAGACAGTAGTCCACATGAATGCATGGGCGGCGATATCATTCCCACAATTCATGAATGGTATTTATTTTCATGGTGAAATCTAATCTAGAATCAATATAATTTTATAATAATAATATATATTTATTTAATCTAATTTTATACACATCCATGTAAGGTGGTGGGGAAAAATAGATTACACAATGCCGTGGAGACGATAATCTGTATATATGCACGCTTGGTGATTTCATCTTACATAGGATGGATAGAAAGTTGGATATTTTTTTTTAATAATTATAATAATATCTAAATGTATGTGATACTTTAGTTATTTTTATTTAATGAATCAACTCATGATTTAGATGTAGGAGTATAAAGAAATATGAAAGAATCGGTAGAGGAGGTTACCCCTTCCTAGGGATCCTCTCTTTAGATATCCTCTTAATGGAACTAGAGTTAGCCTTTTGAGAACACCAGATCAACTAGAATGTAACTATGGAAGTAGAAAATAGAAATGGGATGGGAATGGAAAAACATGAAGTCTTAATGAGTGGTATAGAAACGACGAAGGAGGATCCCTTTTATATTTGAGGTGGGGGTCCTTTTGGAAACCAAAAACATATTAATTTATAATAAAATAAGAACCCATTAATAAACATCCAAAATTTCTCAATTTAGATTAAGAGATGAGATAGGGTTGTAATGTGAAAAACCAATAAATTATATACAAGTTTCTTGTCATGAAACATCCCCTGAGGCCCATGCCGTGACTAAACCAAGCCCACCTTTCATATGCCAGGGGATGACAAGTAGCACTCAAAAGGCATTTCCCTAAAAATGAGAAGGTATTTCCTCTAAACTTGTAATCTCACAAAAACCAAGCACACTGCAAGATATAAGAACAATGTAGACTATATAGTAAACAAGGTGTGTAAAGTATGTAAATGGGAAAAAACACAATCCCAACTGGAATGTACAAGTAAAAATGAGAACCACTCCTGTGAACACCCGCCAAGGATTCTACGTGATGGGTATGTACAACTCTCGAATGGTGTTCTTGGTGGTACATATCTTATAATGATCCACCTCCGAGTAGCCTCCAGTCCTATAACCCTCATCCTTGATCAATTATGTCTGTCGTCTGCACAAGACACAACAACGTGTGGGCATAGCCCATGTAGGGTTGAGTATAACAACACTCACTAGGGACATTGAGACCCCCTAATGTCTCCTAGAATCCACAAAGGATAAATCACAAATAAATAACTCAATAAAATATCAGGAATCAATAGTTATCAACACTACATAGGTATATGACCATACATATACCTGAGCTATCAATATATACTCATCTAACACATGAGAGAAGAATACCCCAAAGGTAACACCACGAAGGTAGAAGTAACACACATGTAACACCACAAAGATAGAATTAACACACAGGTAACATAATAAAGGATTCTACCACAGAGGAAATTCCCCAAAGAAGAATTCCATGAAGGTATCATCACACATAAGTGTACCACAAATGTAAAGACTCAGCTCGCACTAGGTATAACATAAGTAAAGAAGTATAGATGATTACCTATATTGATAGATAATCTTACATCATCGAGAAGATCTAATATTCACACACATAGGATGTGGAAATGACCCACACCAGATTTGGTATGCACTGACCCAAACATGATCGTTGAGCGCTGAACCACACAGCAACCGAAGAAAAATCACAAAGGATCTGGACATTCTTCATGTACAACCAGCCAGAGGGTTCAAACACTAAGCATGATTTGTTTTGGTAGGTTCCACTCTTAAATCCATCATTTGATACATAAAGAACAACAAACTCCCACAATTAATTATCAAGAAGGTCTGTCACATCTATAGGGTCCCAACACAGCTGTTGTTGTGTCAATCAGACGCCCATTCCAAAAGTTATTAGTGTTTCCATTCTACGGTCCTAGTAGGATTCGGGTTCAATCCAACCTACCCATAATCAAACATTATCCCAAACTCATGTGGAGTATACCAAAATGACCTTCTGTACCCAATGACTCTGGTGCCACAATCGGTTTGTCAAATGAACTCTCGATTTTCCAGATATGTCAAAAAAGTGGTATTTGGGTCTAGATGATATCGGCTCTGGTCCGACCCGGCCTGACATAGCCTGGGCCGACCCGTCCCAGTTCTGGTCTACCCGACCCGGTCTGGGTCTGGCCCAGATGGGTTGGGCCACAGTGGGCCTAACCCACTGGGTGGCCCGCGGTGCGGCCTGACACCGGGGTGGCCTGCCGTGGCGGGGTGTTCCCGAGCTGAAACCCAGGGGAGGCACCCCCCATATTCCCAAATGGCCAAATGGTCATTCAGTTTTGGTCATCCAATTGGAAATGCTAGCTGACACAAGGGACTCGCCTGAGTGGTCCCACTCGGCATGACATGGCCATTCGGAGTTCCGACTGGCTCCCCTTCTAGAAACGCCGGCGTGCGCTAACACTACCTCCACGGTCGGTCGGGTTCCGACCACCTCTGTTGGCACTGCCTACTTCAAATGTAGCCAGCGGGGTGAAAGAGGCCCTCCAGGTGCACCACATTCGCATACCGTGGCCAACTGGGTGCCTGTCTACCTCAGGGTGTGCCGCCTGCGTGAACCACAGTCAGCCGGGTGTCGTCCACCCTTCGGTGTGCCGCCGCGACATGAAATCAGCGGCCTCTCCTCTAATTGTGGAATGAACCTGGGTTGCCCTGCCTCCATGCGGCCATCCGGGTGTCGGCCGACCTCCTCCAACGCCGTGACCTCCTTTGGAGGCACGGTTTCACCGCTGCCCCCATCGCAGCCGGCTGGAGTGTCTGCCTCTGCCTAGAGCCTTGATGACATCAGTCACCTTTGACAGGAGATCGGTGGGATTCTGCTCATCCTGGAGTTCGCACGTGAAGAACACATCAACATAGATGGAGCAGAGGGGATAATCTCTGATTGTTTGTCCTTCATCCTCCACACAAGATCGGTAGTGGGTGTTTCATGCGGTTTTCAATCGACATAAAACCCATAATAACAATATAAACACTTCCTTATCCTGATCACCCATTGGAGGTGGTGTGAGGGGGGAGATGATGCGACAATTCTTTGTTGAACATTGGTTCGTCGGCCCTCATTCCTCCTTGGAGAATCTTCTCGATTGGAGAATGCTCTTCCTTCATGAGTTCTCCAACAAATATATTTTCAAAAAAATTCCCCCAACCCATGAAATATGAGGAGACCCTCTCATTTAAGTTGTGTTATGATTAATAATTAATGTTGTCACATCAATAGGAGGACCTCCAAGGGTAACCTCCCATTAAGAGAGGAGTTCAGGTGTTCCCCACCCCCATGATTCAAATGAGAGGTTTCAAATAAAAAAATAATAGTTATTGTCTAATTTTATTAGTTTTCTTTAACTCTCCCAAGAAATCATAATAAACTAACTTCCACCCTAGACCTATAACATTCATGATGAAGGTCTCCTTATGCGAATATCGGCACTGGGAGTTCAACGGTGTACTTAGATTTCAATTTCGAGCAATGGTTCAAAAGTTACAAAACACCTCTCGTGCGATTAGTAAACACACCTAAAAAATGTTCTGAAATTCATTCTGGGAAAACTAGGACTCTAAATCATGTGATTTCAATTATCGCATACTATAATAATTCTATATTATTAAAAAAATACATAGAATTTCTGGGTCTTTACATTCTCCCTTCCCCAAGGCATTGCTTCCTTGAAAGCCACATCACAAAATACGAAACAAATTTGGGGTATTGGGCAGAAATCTAAACCTCCCGCTCCCATGTTCTCTATTGTAGGTTCTCCTAGTGCCAACAAATGCACTCCAGAGGTATCGACTACCCATGAAGGATGGCTCCTACCGATCCACAATCCCCACTGGAACTTCTGAGAATATCGCCCAATCATCGATTTACAACTCCCCCAAGTCAATGATGTGTGAAAGATCTTGTATGTATCTCCTCAGTTGGGGTACATGGAATATATAGTTCACCTAGTGAAACTATGGAAGATGAACTAAGCGATATGCCACCTCTCCAACTCTACCGATGACCTAAAAGGGTCTGATGAACCACAAAGATAACTTTCCTCCGCAATAAAATCTCTAGAAACCTCATTGAGGTGAGACCAGTAGGAAGCCATGATCACTATCATCGAAATCGAGATGTCTCTGGATCATTTCAAAATTAGACTACCGTTTTCTCTGTGTAGTCTTCATCAGCTCTTGGATGATCTGAAACATCTCTAGGGTAGCTCGTACCATCTCTGGTCCCATGAGTGATGAATCCCCTAGGTCAGTCCTCCACAGTGGTGATCTGCAAGGCTGACGGTACAATGCCCCAAATTGTTCTATACCAATAGTTGAGTGATAACTATTGTTTAATGAAAACTCCATCATGGGAAAGTGATACTTCTAGTTGTGGCCAAAATCTAGGATGTTAGATCGCAACATTTCCTTAAGGGTCTGAATGGTACGCACTGTCTGACCATCTGTTTGAGGATGAAAGGCTGTGCTCAGTCAAACTTGTGTCATGAACACCTCCTGGAACCCCCTTCATAGGAGGGATGTAAAAATTGTTCACAATCAGAGATAATTGTCAAAGGAACTCCATGAATCCGTACAATACCCTACATGTAGAGGCATCACATGCCCTATACTGATACCTTCTCATTGAAAGGTAGGACAGGGGCTAACTGGGTGAGTTGTTCAATGATCACCCAGATATAATCATGACCCCGGGACATGCATGGAAGTCTTGTCACAATGTCCACAGAAGTTCTATCCCACTTCCACTACGACATCTCTATTGGCTTAACTGATACTGATGAAACCTGATGCATTGCATTCACTTGCTGAAAAGTAAGGCACCATGAGACAAACTCTGACACTTATTTATTTCCGTCCACCAGTGTTGACGCCGAAGGTCCTGGTACAACTTCGCCACCCCTGGATGTACCTCTGGAAGGGATGTATAGAACTCCCTCAACAATTCCTCTCTTAGCACCACTGGTATGATAGTATGTCCTCTGAAGAGGATAACATGCTCTCTGCTGTCAAAAAATCCATTAGGAGCCTATCTTGTTGATATATAAGCATGTGGAGCCTCTATTTTTATGTCCCCAAGCTGTGCCTCCCGGACTCACTGATGGAGTAGGTGAGTGACTGTCAGAGACTAACGATAAGCTCTTCCATCTCGTTCCTCGTCGGATATCTATAAAGCAGCTAGCTGCTCCATCACCTCACTCAGCAACGATATACCAAATATTATGATAAGTGCATTCTCTACTATGATCCTCTACCTATGAGTACATACTATCCCAAAATCATCGTCCTAGAGTAACTCATGCCAATGTCGTTGTCTCAGGTTCTGGTCCTTTTGATAGAAGATATACACGAGACTCTTGTTTTTAGAGTAAACTGTAAAACATTCTCCCATCAAGTAATGTCAACACATTTTCAAAGAGAAGACCACTGCTGCTAACTCCAACACATGGTTAGAATTGTTATTCTCATGTTGTATCAGTTTCTGAGAACCATACGCGATCATTGCTTGCTCCTGCATCAGGACATATCCAAGCCCAGTCCCTGTTGCGTCCCCGTAAACTAAGTACCCAATGAAATCCTCCAGTAGCCTCAAGATGTGGTCAGCTGTCAGTCACTTATTTATCTCCTGGAAACTATGTTTGAATCTATCCTACCAAAAGATGGGTTTCCCTTTATTTTTTAATATTCACAAGGGTTCTAAAAATCTGGAAAATATTGGAACAAACCTCTAGTAGTAACCGTCCAGACATAGGAAACTCTGGACCTCCATTACAGTCCTAGTTGGATCCCATTCAATCACAACCTCAATCATTTCTGTATCCACTGAAACTCCATCCTTTGAGATGACGTGTCTTAAGAAGTGAACATATTAGATCCAGTACTAGCACTTCAAGAGAATACCATAAATATGGTTCTCTTGGTGTGTGTCCAGAACTATCTGTAGATGATAGGCATGCTCCATCTCCATATATAATTATATTAGGATGTTGTCGATGAAGAATAAAAAAATGATCGAGGTATGGCTAGAATATCATGTTCATTAGTCGCATGAAAACTGCTAAATCATTTGTCACATCAAATGGAATTAAAAATAACTAATAGTGTCCATAACGACATATGAAGGTCGTCTTTTGAACATCCCCATTGTGTACACTCTACTAGTGATAGTTTGATATGAGGTATATCTTAGAAAACCAATGTGCCCCTTCATATGATCAAATATATCATCAATCCGTGGGAGTGGGACTTGGTCATCACGGTCACCTGGTTCGGGTGCTGATAGTCCACACAGAGTCTCAAACTCCCACCTTCCTTCATGGAAAACAAAATCATGGCTTCCCAAGGAGAAACACTAGGACTAATGAACCCCTTGGTATGCATGTCCTCCTACTTTAATCATAGCTTTAGAACCTCTGCGGGAACCATATGATATGATGGTGTTGATATCAGTGTCTTCCAGGGGTACAAGTCAATATAAATATCCACCACTCTATGAGGAGGTAGATCCAAAACATCATCAGGGAAAACATCAGTGTACTGATGCACCACTACAGGATATCTCAGACACTAAAAATAAACCACCACGAGGGTAAGGCAACCCAAAAGATGTGTGATTGGCTACACCCTCCTCAAAGTAAGATCTTCTTGTGCTGTAATGGTTCTATTATCGCCAGTGAAGGACAACTCGGTCCCATCATCATGGAGACACAGCCCATTACACCTAATATAGTCGATCTGAGCATGGACTATAGATAACCAATCTATACCAATGATGACGTTATAATGATTCAACACCACTAGTAAAAGATCCCAATAGAAGCTCTCACCAACTAGTGTAAGATCACAATGAAGAAACAATAGGGTAATCGTCAAATCCCCTCCGGTAGGAGTCCCTATCCGTAAGGATTGTTCCAACTCCTCCACTGGAATCTCCATGTTTAGAACGATATATGTGGAAATAAAAGAGTGACTGGAACCTATGTTTATAAGTAATGCAGCTATGGTGGAGTAGACACAGATCGTACCTCGTATCATCTCTAGAGAACCATGGTTGTAGGCCTCATATTCCTAGAGCAGAGCTCATCCCTATCAAGAAGCTCCATGTAGTCGTGGTGGACCACCTGGAGGTGGTGGCAGTAGAAACTCGAATCACATCCCACCACCTCTTCCATGACTAGATGCTCTCCCACGTCTTCCTCCTGACTATGAACCTCCTCCATTAAATCTTTCCCTATGCCTAGGTAACCCTTCGACTGTCTACTAGTCGCCCGTATGATGGGTTGGGCATTCGCAAGCCGTGTGACCCTTCCCACCGCACAAGTAACGTTACTTGCTTCTCACCTTTCCTACTCTGTATCGAGAGCCTCCCATGAACGACCATGTATCCTGCAGTCATCCACCTATAGGTCTGATCAACTTGGACCTCCACATCATCTGTCTACTACCAGCAACTGATGTCTCTGCTACGTGATGTCTGGTGGTGGGTGTCACTATTGGTGACTGCTTTGCAAGGAATCTATCCACTAATATTTATCACTCTAACACCCCTGATTGTGTAGAAATGCTTAATGAAATCATTATATATCTAATCTCTCGTCTGATCCCCTGTTCTATGGTCCTGGCTCAGAAGAAATGTTCCCACACAATATCAGTGGAGTAGTGCAAATGGTTGGTGAACCTCAATTAATACAGAGCCACAATCATGCTTCCCTACTTCATAAATAGAATATCAGGTATACACACTATGTTTAATTTCACTAGGAAAAACTCTTTTGTAAAAAGGATCTCAATGTCTGCACAGATGAGAGTGACCTCGTCGTGAACCCAGAGCATCAAGTTCCACAATCTTCCCACTACTTCCTGAAGATAACTGGTGGTAAGGATCAGCATGAGACCATCTAGTGTCCTGACCAGTCAAAAAACTATAACCATAGCCTCCAACCAGTCCTAAACTACTTGTGTATCCATCTCACCCTGGAAAATTGGTGGCCTCTAATGCTGGAACTCATACAACACGCTCAAGTGGAATTCAATTTCTGCTGATGGTGCTACTGGTTTCAGCTTCCCAACTGGTAGTGGTGCTGCTGGTACACAACATGATGGTACAACTACCGAAGGGGACCCCATAAAAACCTTGTCACATGGTGGGATGTCATCACATAATTTAACTAGAACCCAGGCTGGATGTCTTCGTGGAGGCATCCGAGAATGAAACAGTCATGCCATGGGTAATATGTTATACCTAGTGAGATGATTCAAAGAGATCACAATGAAAACATTTCAAAAACCCCCGTGCAATCAGTGTTTTCATGCACTGAGTTGGAAATCCGATGTCAGGGTCTTGTTGTATGGATACGTCAATCACCGCACCAATACTCCATTCCCCAAAATGATAACTATACTAATAAACCTTAACACAATTATTTATTAATAGATCAACGTCCAAGTTATTCTATAGAACTAACTCTTATGATACCAATATGGCATGACCCATCCCCCGGGGCCAATCCCGCGACTACCCCAAGCCCGCCTTACAAAGGACATGGGTTGGAGACTATCACAAGGAAGGAATATCCCTAAAACCTGAAAGGCATTGCCTCTAAACAAATAAACTCAGAGAAACCAAGAACACTGCAAGATACAAGCACAAAGAAAACTATGTAGTAAACAATGTGTGTACTGTAAGTAAAGGGGCCGGAATATGAGCCAAACTAGAATTTAAAAGTAAAACTAGGGAAAAAATCATACAAAAACCTACCCAGCATCATACCTGAAGGGTAGGTACAGCTCCTGAATGGTTGTCTTTTCATTTTGTCTCATCTAATGTTCCACCTTGGTGTATCCTCTAGTCATGGAACCGTCAACCTCGAACAATTAATTCCATCATCTAGACAAGTCACAACATGGTTCCGGCACAGCCCCTGCAGGGGAGAGTATAAAAATACTTAATTAGGACCCTGAGACCCCTGAAGGTCTCTCAGAATACACAATACATAACCCAAAATTCAAGTCCTCAAACTCAAATCATGAAGCAATAGTTATCAGAACTACATAGGTATATGCCTATACATATACATAAGTTATCAATATATATGCATCTCACACATGAGGGTAGAATACCACATAGGTAATACCATGAATGTAAAAGTACCACACATGATACACCACGAAGACAGAATTACCATACAAGTAACACCACAAAGGTTAGTACCACAAAGGGAACACCACACTGAAGAATACCACGAAAGAATCACTATAAAAAAGTGTAACAAAAAGGATAAGACTCAGATCACACCTGGTATAACTTTAGTATGAAAGTATAAATGATTAGAAGTATTGTTTGATCATCATACTTCATTGAGAAGCTCTAATGTTCACCCACACAGGATCAAAGATGACCCACACATGATCTTTAAATGACCCACACAGGATCTGGAGATGGCCGCCACATGATCGGTATGTGTTGACACACACTAGATCACTGATTGATGACCCACACAGGATCTGAAGATGCTTCATGTACAACCAACCACAGGGTTCCCGCACTAAAAATGCATGATTATGGAGGTTACACTCTTCAAGACATCACAAAATACATCAACTTCCATGAATTCCCATTAATACGTGTCACAAAGGTTTGTCAGGTCAATAGGGTCCCAATGTTATTGTCAGTGTATCAATTGGACGGTCGGTCTAAAAATAATTACCTTTTTCATTCCGAAGGCCCTATTGGATTCGTGATCGATCCAACACGGATGTACTCCAACATTATCAAAAACTCTCTTGCAGTATTCAAAAATAATTTTCTTAATCCAAGGATCCAAATCCCATAGATGGTTCGTCAAATGGACGAGGTGTTTTGATGATATGGCCAAAAGGTTATCTGAGTCTAGATGGGCCCGGGTCCGGTCCAACCCTGTCGGACAGACCTGACATGCTCGGTTTAGGTTGACCCAACATGGTTCGGGTCTGGCCCAACCCGCAATGAGGAGGCCCGACCCACTCGGCACGGCTCACTAGGGCGGCCTGCTAGGTGGCACATTACCGGATTGAACTGCCATGGTGGGGTCTGCCCCAGCTAACTCCAGGGAGAGGCACCCCCTGGATTCCTGAACAGCCAAATGGATATTCGGTTTTGGCCATCCCAGCGGTTCCACGTGGGGCTGCTTGCTAGCACATGGGACCCATCGGAGTGGTCTTGCTAGGCATGATGCGGCCGACCGGAGTTTCGAACAGCTCTCCATCCAGTGGCACTGGTGTGCCCCGCTATTTCCTCTGTGGTAGGTCGGGTGTCCGCCTTTTTAGGGTTCTCTACCTGCTCAAACAACGGCTGGATGGGTGTCGTCCACCCTATGGGTGCACCACTTGGGTGATCCGCGGCCGCCCGGGTGTCGGTCACCCTCTGGGTGCAATGCCTGCACAAACCGTGCCCGGACGGGTGTTGACCGCCCTACGGTGTGCGGCTATGGCTTGACAGCCGCATCATCCTCCTCTACCAGTGGCGCGGACGTGCGCTGCCCTGAGATCAAGTGGTTGTCCAGGTGTCAGCTTCCCTTCTCCACCACAATGTCGAACGGTCCGCGACCTCCTTTGGCGGCGTGGTTTCACTGCCACCGCCATCGCGGATGGCCGGAGAGCCGGCCACTGCCTTATGCCCCATTAGCATCGTCCGCTGGTGACGTAGTGCCTGTGGGATTCCTCTCATTCCAGAATTCACTCTCAAAGAACACATCAACACATAGGGAGCGGATGGATCGAGTCATGTTTGATTGGACTACGCCTTCCGCATTAAATCGGTACCAGGTGGGTTGAGAGGTTTTGAATCAACTTAAAACAACAAAGAACAATATAATCACTTCCCTACCTCGATCATTCAATGGAGGTGTCCTGAGGAGGAAGATGACTCGTCGGCACTTCTCAGACATTGGTTTCTTATTCGTCGTTCCCCATTACAGATTCCATGTTCCTCGTTTCTCGTTCATCGTTGGAGGATCTTCTTCGTTGGAGAATGCTCATTTTTTGAGAGTTCACCAAATTGTTTTGCCAACAATTTTCCCCAACCCAATAGAGGTAATGATCCCCTATCATTTAAGTTGTGTTATTTATATTGATTAATGTTGTCAAATTTATTGGGGGAATTCCAATAGCTACTTCCGATTAAAAGTGGAGTTCAGGTGGTCCCCACCACTACGATTCAAATGGGAGGATTCATAAAAATAAAATAAACGTTATGGTTTTATTTTATTATTTATCTTTTACCTATCCCATGAAAGTATGAGATACTAACATCCACCAATGACCTATTGTGGTCAAGTTGAAGGCATCCATAAGCGAATATCGGTGCTGCAAGTTCAACAGTGTCCTCTGATTTTAATTCTGAGTATCGGTTCAAATGTTACAAAACGTCGCACATGCGTTTATTAAATGTACTAAAAAAAGTTCCAAAATTCATTCTGGGCACATAGTGCCATAGAATCACACACAGTAAATTTTCACAGACTCATAATAATTTCATATAATTAAAAAAAATGAAATGGAAAATTAGGGTCATTACATTTCTATATCCATTCAAACCTTATCTTTTTAATTTAACACTTAGTTATTCTATTTCATTTTAACTTGGGTAACAAATATTTCAATATGAATAGGGTAAAATATTAACTTATTTGGTGTCAATTAGATCATATACAAAAAATTATTAAATTTTGGACCGTATCACTAATACTCAATATTTATAAAAATTTTAGGGATTTAAAAGTCTAAAAAGACAGTAATTTGATAATCAATAAATTGTGTCAATTTTAAAAATATTCAATTTATAGATTTTTTAAAATATTAATGAAACAATTTGACATTAAAAAAACAACATTATTATATTCCAATGAGATCAAGGTTATATATAATTTTCATTGGACATATAAATTATCCCAAAAATATATTTATTTTAATATTTTTAATAACATTAATTTGATATCTCTATTTCTAAAAAAATTACTATAATGATTTTGTGTTATTGTTTAATACATGCATTTTATAATTAAAATCCTGAAATAAAATACTATGATGAAGAAAAAGATAATACATTTCATGAATATATATGTAGTATAATTTATCTTCTTTAAAATCAAACCTGAAAAATGTTATAATTATTATAGTATGAATATGAAAACTATAACTCTAATTTAAATACATTGATATAAAGGTCCTAATCAATTATATATGGATACAAATGTTCATTAGTATGAAATTTTTGTGATTAATGTATATATATACTCAACCAATAATATTTGATCTAGATTTTTGGCATTTCAATGGTTATTAGGATTTTAATAAAAAGAGGTTCATTGATTTGTAATCAATTAATTAATTTTTACATCATCAAAGAATAAGACATTAAGGTAAATATTTATTTTTTAAACATTCAAAATATGTTACCCTGGTAGGGGTAATTATTTTATATTTCCCTGGACTATTTATTTTCAATTATATATCCAGTTTATCTATATATTAAAATTATTTTACTTATAAGAAATGTGAGCTTGACAGTTTTTCACTTTCATTGGTTTTATAAATATCTATGTCATTTTCATTGTAAAAAGGCTATTAAAGGACTATATATCAAACCAGAGATGTTAAGGGTAGAATATTATCCACGCATAATATATTTAAATGACTTTAGTATTATTTTATTTTCCATATCATATTATTTATTACACTGAAAGACCATATTTACCTTTAATCGCGTTAAATAAAAAACCCGTAGTTACTGTTAATAATATCCTAAAATTAATAGTCACCTATTAATATAATTTTAACCAACAGATTCCAAGTCTAGAAATATTTTTTCAAAATTCATCTCACATAAGTTTCTGTAATTAATCTAATATTTATCATGTTGTTGGAATGAAAAATACAGGTTCTTTTTAAATGTTAAAACATTAATAATGAATGATATGTTGTTACATATAAATTCAATGCATAATTATTGAAAAAGTATTACATTATATTAAATTATAATAATATATTATATTTATACATTAAAACCTTCCAATAATATAATATAACAATATAAATTTATTCGATGAAAAAAAGCTGTTTTCAGTTAAAATTTATCGTATTTTAACTATTTATCTAAATATTAATTTTATGAGAAAATAATCAAAATTTAAACCAAGATATATTTTTATGTGACACTTCCAAAGAATATGTTTATTTTTTCTTATAGAATATTGAAAATTGATAATAAATATATTTAATATTGGGGATCCAGTAAAAGGAAGCAAAATTGCATTCTTTTGAAAAATAATACTTTTATACGAAAAATTGAATTTTTTCTAATATCATGTTCTATAAAATACAAACTGTGGTTACTAATATTAATAGAAGAATTTTTATATCCATTTAAACAATAATATTATAATAATATATCGTTTTTAGTGAAACATGGTATTTCCCAAATTGCAAGCAATCAAGGAAGGTCGTACTGGCATGTAACGCAAGCCATGTTAGTGTTACGTTTAATACATGATTTCTTTGGTGTTGTGTATAACATAATCCAAAAATAGTTCTTTTTTACATTGAAAAAAATATATAATCCATGATGTGTGAAATGAATTATATCCAACGAATGTGAATTTTTATGTAACACAAGCCAAGAATAGTGTTACATATACTACAAGAAAATACAGTGTTTCCTATAGTACAAGCTAATTATGTTTTATATAAAAACAAAATACATAAAAAAATTACAAATAATATATATCATAAAATCTATTGGTGTTAACTCCCCAAGTATCCACGATACGTTTTTTTAATATATGATATCATGTGAAGTACGCAACACCGAGTTCAAGCGCACCCAAACCTATAAAACTAGTCGTTTAAAAAGCGACTATGAATATAAATAACCTGATTTTGAATTTTACATACTCCATATAATTTTAACATCTATATTATTTGTATCTTTGATATAATATAATAACAAATTCTATTTTTCAGATAAAATAAGTATCTTTCATGAAATTCAATTTTACCACCATTTAATGGAAACCCCTTTTTAAATCCAATATATGACACTTTTATATATTCAACATGAAAAAATTATCTTTTTCATTAGAAGAGGGATGTAAGAAAGTAGTCTGGATAAATTCTCGGTGCTTTTCTAACAACTTTCATTTTTTTATTAATAGTGAAAAATACTAAATATTAATTGAAATCAACTTTTTAAATAAAATATTGTATTGTGTTAAGTTATATATTTGAATGGGTTTGAAGTTTAATTTGATTATATTTTTATCATTTAATATAATATTGGTCATTGGACGTAATTTGACATAAAAATTGGATAGAAACACATATCAATCTTTTGATAGTTTTTACCTATCAAAAACCTGCTTTTTGTTTTTGACAATGGGACTATTTTTTAAAATTAATTAATCAAACTTCTATTTTTACAATATGTTAAAATAGAAATAATTTTTGAATATGGAATATCAAAATTATCTTGGGATTAATTTTTAGCATTTATCTAAAAATTTTCAAATTTTGATGAATAGTAAAAACACTACGATATTGTTTAAAACATACTTTTTATTTAAATAATTATATATTTTATTTAAATTTAAACTTAGTTCAAAATTGACACATAAAACCTATATATGTTCAATTTAATTTATTGGAGTCATTTTATAAAAAAAATTATATTTATAAAATTTTATTGAACGTTTTAACGCCTTTTCCCACCATCGAGGCAAATTAGCAAATTTTCCGAAAATGCAATTTTACCGCTTCTGTAGATTGAATTTAAAAAATCCAAGACATACGGTTGACATCAGTTTGTAAAATTTGGATCAATAAGATGAAAACAATTAGTGAATAATAACTTTTTCATTTTATTTACCAAAGTTAAAAGTGAATATGGTATTTAAAGGTTAATAATATATTATAATTACACTAATACATGTCATAATTCTAACGGATAAATTTTTTTGAGTAAAATAATACTTCGGATAAAAATATGATCCTTTTGGTCCACATGTAATATATTAGGAAATTTATTATTAATATATTTAAAGAAGAGTTGAATGTCTTAAATTCAATGATTAATAAATATACCATTTTTATTATAGGGTTATACATAAGATAAATTTAACCATAAATATTCATTAGAAAGATTAAATTAATTCCCATATGTTGGTATTTTATTTTTTATTTTTAGATATTAAATATTGAAATTTATTTATGACACAACGATGATACATTAATTATCTTATTATTGAAAGATAAAAATAATTGATATTATAAATATTAATATAAATGTAAATTGAAACTGTTTATGTATTCCACTGATTTTATAGGTTAATATGACATGATAGGGTTGATTAAATATTTTTCTCTATGTGATAATGTAGTTATGATTTTCACAAAATCCAAATACTAAATAGTGTCAAAATATATATAAATAATGTTTCAAAACAATTACTATATGATTAAGTGATATAATTCACCTAATGATATAAGGATTGGACAACTACCGTAGATAACGTTTTATATGTCAATAATTAACCACTTTCGGTAAGAGTGTCTTTTTATTGTATGTTTATTATACATTTATTATAATAATACAAGAGTACATGGTAATAGTTAAACTATTTATCTAAGAGTTAAATCAAAATGATAGGGTCAATATTGTGACCTAAACCTATCTAAAACATATTTTTTTAGGGGTTTTCTACCCATCCATACCATTTTCTCGAAATAAATCCTTTTGGATCCATTTTAAATAAAATATTATTGTTTTATAAATTAAAATTTCATGCTTTTCCTAAAGTGACCCTCACCTCTATTATAAAAGTGTAATCCCCATTCTCTCAAAATCACACATACAAAGCCATTTGGTTCAGAAAAACCATGCATAAATATCCTCCCAACTACCCTCACTTCATCTTATATGCCTTACATTGATTATAATCAAACCCCAGAGGGCCCATTTTATCAAATCAAAAGGAAGTACTCAGAAAAGATGTTATAATTTCATCACCTCTTTCAATGTTTTTTAGATATTCCACATCCTTTTTATTTGTTGTTTCCGTAAAAAAAAATAATAAATCCAATACATTCTACATATTTTGATGATATATAAATATAGTACAACCATATTCAGTATTCTATCCATCAAATGAAATACAATGTAACGATACGTGCATATGTATGTCTTACCATCTCCACCTTATACTGTAGTTTTTTATTCAACACGTCATCATTTGGATGGGTATAATAATGTGTATAATTTATATAAAAAATAAATATACATTTTAATGATTCTTTATATATGTTATAAAAACCAATTACATTCTATTTCACCATTAATTAAATGGTATTTTCGCTCGTGTGTACGTACGGATTACCGTCTCCACGAACAAGATGGGGATCATTCCCAATCATAAACATTCAAGAATATTTTTAATTTTATAATTAAAAACAATTTTTTAGAAATTAATAACAATCTGGATATAAATCAAATACATCCTATCTATGTCAAACATTACTTGCGTAACAAAACATATAAAAGAAAAATGAATTAGTTAACACCTGAAAACATGATACCAATAAAATACTAATAACAAAGAAATATTTGAAGATCACATATGATATAATATTTATGAATGCTGTTCTAGTATAATTTTAAAAAATATTATTTCACTATTATTCAAGAGGTTAACCTACCCTCTACTAAGAAAATGTACAAGGTAAGGGGTTTTCATCTGGCATTAATTTCTTTGAGAATCATGATATATTTTCCACAATTTCCATTGGTGTGGTGTATTTACTACCCATGATTGTATTATTTGTGTAATATAAATTAATATATAGGTATTTAAATCTTTATTTTATTATCCTTATTTCATGGGGTGATTGTTTTATATGTTACCAAATCAGTAAGGGAATTTCTAATTTCAATTTCCATTGATTGGGTTTTACGCAATCTTTATTGGTTATATTACTCAATTATTATGTGTGAAATAACTATTGTTTTAAATTATTTAGTAATTTCCATCCCCATTAGTGTGGATAATCATTGGATACACATAATCATTCCATTGATAAATTCTCAAGTCATCGATATGTACTTGTTAAGAGTGATCTTAACTCAATTTTTATGCATTGAGTTAAACATCCAAGTCATTGGTGTTGTTTGTACAGGAATATGTGTGAATGTACTCTGATTGATGTACACTGAATATCCAATCATAATGTCTGTGTTTAATTTTTGCACACATAACTATTCCACATATTTATCCTTAATCTAGGGATACGATCTTTATAAGGTGTTTCATCTCAATTTACATTCCATTGAAACATGTTTATTCTTATGCGCCAATTCACTTTTATAAGGATTATATACTTTACTTTGACATTATATATCATGAATTGCATTATTCTCGTGATATTATACAATTTTTTCTAGCTCCATTTTTGTATTCTAGTGTCTCTCATTTCGTTAGGAACTCTAAATAAACTATCATTTTAAACGATTTAATTAATTATTTTTCTAAATATTTCTCATTAATGTCCATGTTTTAAATTTTTTTAAGGATTTATTTATATGGACATGAATATTTTGAAATTAAAATTTCTTTCACAATTTTCAATTTTTTTTGGGACTCTTTGATTCAAAAATTGCTTTTAAATGACTTCTTTTTTTAATAGTGGGACATTTAAATGTTTTCAAGAAAATGGGAAATTTCTCTCAAATAGTTTTATTGATTATTTTCATCTACGTCAATATCCTTCACTGTATATTATTCTTGATTGAGATTTATTGATTATAATAAAATCATCCATATTTTATTGAATGTGTTATGTTTGACAGTGGATGTGGCATTTTAATTCCCATCATGGTTTTTGGTTAATGTATTGACATTTCGTTTGCTAGTTTTAATATGAATGTTCAGAATACAATTCACCCTTTTTATATGAGGAATTAATTGGATATAGTAAGTGACTGGCGGAGCCTGATAGTGTCTTGGAACAAGGCCTTGAAAAAATATTATTTGTATAATGACATGAGGACTTGGCTATGTGGTTATGATGTCCAACATTATGCAATACATCATTATGAAATTATCTTTTTTATTACATGTGATTATTAGAGTAGTAGAATATCCTTGTGAATAAGTAAATGTAATTATTTGATTTATATTATATATATTATTTTCAATTTTATTCTTAAAAGTATTTTTTTAGTCATATACATTTCCTTAAATGTTTATTCTTATTTTTGATTGTTTCTACTATATTTTCATACCTTCTGAGCATCTGAGCTCCCACTTTCTATGTTTTAATTTTCCTATAATGTGATGAAATATATTTTGACTCACCTGAAGTGATATTCTATGGGAGATGATTTTATTAAAAGGAGACATAATGTTTTTGTTTTTCAATTCATAATGTAACACAAAGCTTATGTATTTTTCTTTTACTTCCGAGGACACTGAATTAATCGGCCTTTCATTTATTGATCTAGGGTGATTATTCTAATGTTATGTAATAATTCACTGGCTCTAGATAACTAGGGATGGAGTGTTACAGTTGGTAGTAGATGAAGTTTAGTACAATCCTCGGAAGCTATATTTAGAAAAACACTGATTAGAGAACATTACCCGAAGATAGATTTTTAGGATTCTTAAAAAAACATCCTAGATTTTTTGTAATGTAGAGATTTTGGGTATTTTACATGGAATAAATCTATTTATGGATACAAGAAGGTAGATGCATCTCTGGCACCAATGTACCTTGGAGTGGAAACTCCAGCAAGGAGTTTCAGGCCTGAACTGGGGTATCCTGGTACACGATAACATGACATGTTTCACTATTTTATATGACACTCCTGAGGGATATTCTTAGGATAATTCATGTTTCATTTATAGAAATATTTGAAGGATTTTAATATATGATCATAATAGATAATTTTGATTAATTATATAATTTTTTAGATTTATGATAAGGTGTCATGATATTATCTAAATGATTTTATGAATATTATTACTCACATTTAACTTTCTGGTTTTAGTCAATGGAATGATTCCATGGAAGTCATAGTAATATTGAAAATGATATACAAGGTGGAAATGGAGGCAGAAAGTATCAATGAAATGGAATGTTAATAGGCGTAAAAGATATCATGTTCATGCCAATTCAATTGTCTAAAAATTTGAGTAATAGAAAAACATTAACTAACTTCCGAACAAATCAAAGAGTTGAAAGGCGTAGAATTATAAGATCTCCAGTAGTGGAGACCTTAGAGAGAAGAAAGCCCATTTTTCATCATGTTGGAAATTTTGAAAGAAACACTCAAGAAAATGTCTCAATGGAACTAAGAAATGAATTATTATTGATAAAGAAAAACATAAACTAAATAAATGCTGAGGAAAATTGAAGAGTACAATGTATGAAAACAAAATTGATCCTATGAATTATTTTATAGTCATTTTCCATACATGTAGGGAACCTGGGCATTACCAGAGTCAATTTAATATTCTATATGATAACCTCTATGTCAATGAAGAACCTATGTGGAAATAAATGGATAGAAAAAAGTTTCAAATATTAATGATCCTTGTTGATGGGATAACCTTGCATGACATTTCACTTGTATGTGTAACCCTATAGTTTGTTATACGAAAATGATATTTGAGGAAGAATTATCTTTTCTTTTATGGATATAGTTATAAAGAACCCTTTAGGTTTAGATGATCCTTGAATTTCATTCAATTACAGGTTATATGTTTTTTTAATGAAAACTCAAGGTATGAGATAAAATTTGTGGTTAAAATATGTTATGGTTATTTTTGAGGAATTTATCTCATTTTGGGAGAAGTCATAAAATTATATTGTTTATGAAAAACGTCAACACACAGACTATGTGACAACCGGCAACATAGGACAAATCCGCAGGAATAAATCATAAAACCAAAGTGAGAATGTGATTTATTTCCTACCATTGGACTACGTGAAGTCCCTAGTATGTGTGACGAATTTTGTTTAGTTAATTGTTTTTATGAATAAATAATATGTTTATTTTGGGAAATTACTATTTATTCGTACTATAGGAAAATTATTTGTTGATAAAGTGATAAATTTTATTTTATAAGACGTTCTCTCTTTTCGTACCACCATATGAATATGTAAAATAGAATACTATAGGATTTAATTTGAAGATTAACTGTGGATTTTTATTTTGGGGGACTATATGTTGTTGTATTGGACTTATAGGGATTTTGGTTATATATAAAAAATGAATATCCTATCATATAAAATATGTGTTTGTGTTAATTACTTTTTAGTATATGTCAATAAGAGTAGATTATATTATTTGGAGATAAATGTTTAGATTTATCGTGGAAGACGTTGTGATCAAATCCTTCAAAATTTTCTCTTTCAAACATATTTTGGATTAATTTTAATGATTTAAAGGCATTTTTTTAATAGTCTTTATTGAACATTGGATATTATTTGTCTAATTTTGGAGATTAATAGTAGTATTTCTTTCTATAAAGGTCTATCATTTTAGGGATCATCTAATTGTGTACTAACCATTTAGGTATTAGATAATGTCTAATGATAAGGGAAATATATGGTTCATCTTTTTTGGATTATTTAATTCTCTAGAAGTTGATTCTAGAGCCTTAGGTGTGACCATGTCATCTTGAATAATTATCATTTGGAGTGAATGAAGAGTTTGTGCTAGAAATTAGTTAAAGGATGGAAATCTACTTGTGAAGTATTAATTTTCTTATTCTATGAATAAAATAATTCTTTTACATTAGGGAAAAAATCTTCATACCAGAAATGTTTTATCCTAGTACCATATGTTTTGTTGAACTGATGATATTTTATATCATTATAGATTTATGGTTTTGAGACTCTCAATTTTCTTGTATCTTGTTTGTGATTGATGACCTGAATCACTCCATAAAAATATTTATGATTTTCCTCCAATTATAATTTCCACTAATGTTCTCCAATTCGAAATCCTAATTTGGTCTTGACTTTTTCATTTCCCTTTCCCTGTAATTAAGATTAAAATTTTTAACCGTATTTATGATGTGGGTTTTCCACAACGGTATCTTCTATTTTTTAACCATTTATTTCTGAAGAACAATTACAAATTTTGTGGACGCAATTTATTGAAATAGGGAAGAATGTAACACCCCAAGCCTCCATGACATGTTTCACTTTGAAAAATATGATAACGTGCGATCTACAAAACATCAATTTCAAGTGTATCACTATCTATCAAACTAGCCATTTAAAAAGAGGTTATGAATAGTAATAAACCAATTTTTAATTTTATATACTTCATATAATTTTAATATCCATATTATGTGTTTCTTACAAATTATATAAGAACAAATTCAATTTTTCAGATAAAAGAAGTATTTTAATAAAATGAAATTTTACCTCCTTTTAATGGAAACCCTTTTTAATTCCAATATTTGACAGTTTTAAATATTCTATTTCAAAAAAAGAAACTTCTTCTTTAGAAGCGGGAAATAAAAATGTAGTTTGGATAAATTTTCAGTGTTTTTCTCTCAACTTTCATATTTTTATGAATAGTTAAAAGTACTATATTTTAATGGAAACAAATTTTTAATAAAAATAATGTATAGTGTTAAATTATAAATATGAATGGTTTTGAAGTATAATTATATTATATTTTTATAATTTAATTCAATGTTGTTCATTAAAATTAATGTTACTTTTAAATCGGATATAAAGACATATCAATATTTGGATAGTTTTATCTTCTAAAATACCCGCTTTCTGGTTTTGAAAATTGGAATATATTTTTTAAATTAATTTATACAACTTATATGTTTTGAATCAAGTAAAATAGAAATCATTTTTGAAATAGGAATATCAAAATTATCTTTGGGTGAATTTTTGTTATTTTTTGGAAAACATTATATTTTTTATGAATAGTGAAAACCACTGCTTTATTATCTAAAACATAATTTTTATTTAAATTTTTTTTTATTTTATTTAAATTTATTTTAGGTCAAAATAGATACATAATAATAATTTATTTTCAAGGTAATTCATTGGGTCAATTTATAATAAAACTACATGTATAAAATTTTGTTGATCAATTTAACAACATTTAACCTCCTTCTAGGGACATTAAAACATTTGAATAAAATGTAATTTTACCACTTCTGTGAATTGAATTTCTACAGTCCAACATATACAGATTACTTTATTATGCTAATTATTGTTCAATAAGATGAAATTAATTTTTAGTGAATATTATCTTTTGACTTTAATTTACCACAGTTAAAAGTAAATAGGGTAATTAAAGGTAAAAATGATATTATAATTATCCTAACACATATCCTAATTTTATTGGATATGTTTCTTCAACCCAAATCAAAATTATGAATAAAATATGTTCCTTTTTTCCACATGGAATAGATTAGGACATTTATTATTAATTTTTTAAAAAATGAATAGAAAATATAAAATACAATGTTTAATAACTAAACTATTTTTAATATAATGTTTTTAAAAAGATAATATGGACTATAAATATGTATTAGAAAGTTAAAGAAATTTCCTACATAATATAATTTTTTTTTAGTTTTTTGACAATAAATAATTAAAGGTATTTATGACACAATGACGTTACATAATTACTTTATTATTGAAAAATTAAAATAACTGATATTTTAAAAATTAATAGAATTATAAATTGAGATTTTTTATTTATTTCATGAATTTTATAGGGTAATATTAAATGTTAGGGTTTATTAAATAATTTTTTTGAAGTAATAATTTTTTTTACTTTCACAAAAACAAAATACTAAATAGTGTAAAAAATTACATAAAAGAGTTTAAAAAAAATACTATTTTATTAAATGATACAATACCCCTAAAAATATGAGGATTGGCCAAAAGACTTATATATGGTTGGATATGTAAATATATATTTACTTGGGTATCTCTTGTTTTTTTATTGTATGTTTATTTACCGTTTATTGTAATATTACAATAATACATGGTAAAAGATAAACTATTTGACTAATAGTAAAATCTAATAGGTAAGATTAATATGTTGACGAAAAGTAGTATATAACATATTGGATGACATTTTTTAGACCCAAATACACATTATCCTTGAAATAAAACTTTTTAGATCCCTTATAAACCGAATATGATTGTATAATAATATAATATTTCACTTTTTTCATAAAGTGACTCTAAGCTCTCATATAAATGAGTACATCCCCTTTTTCTCAAAATTACTTATACAAATCCATTTGGATCCATAAACCCTGGCTAAAATATACTCCCAACAACCCTCAATTCAACCAATAGGACTTACTCTGATCAGAATGCAACCTAAGGATCCCCTTTGATCAAATCAAAAGGAAGAAATCGAATAATATGTAATAATTTCTTCACCTCATTCAATGTTATTCTCTTCTTCCAATTCCTTTTTATTTGTTGTTTCCATTAGTAAATAATAACTATAGTAACCTATACATAATACGATGTTATAATAAATATTTTATAACCATATTCATTATTCAATATGTCCCCTGAATGACAAAGTCGACATACGTGTGTACGCATGACTTACCGTCTCCATGTCGTGGTCTAGTTTGTTATTCAACACTTAATCATTTGGATGGGTATAATAATGAGTGTAAATAATTTAAATAATAAATATAACATGTTAATTTTACTGTATATATGATATACCATCTAATTACATGCAATTTCATCATCGAATGAATTGTATTGTCTCTCGTGCATGCGTATGGATTACCGTCTCCACGAACGTGATGAGATTCGTTCCCCATCACACCCACTCAAGAATAATCCTAATTTTATTATTAAAAATAATTTTTGAGAACATAATATCATTCTTTATATGATTAAAATACATCTAATCCATTTAAAACATGACTTACATAACAAAACTAATAATGGAAAATGAATCAGTTAACACCCAAAACAATGATACTACTGAAATATTATTAACAATGAAATAATAGAAGATCATATATGATATCATATTTATATATATGGTTCGTATGTAATTTAAAAATAATGATTTCACCATTATACAATAGATTTACTTGCCCTCTAATAAGGAATAGTAATAGATAATGGGCTTTCATCTCACTTTTATTTCGGTGAGATTCATGATATATTTAACACTATTTCCTTTGGTGTGGTGTACGCACTGCCCATGATTGGATTCTTTGTGTAATATACATTAATTAATATGTATTTACATATTCATAGTATGATCCTTATTTAAATGGGTGGATGTTTTATGAGATACCAAATTTGTAAGGGAATTTCTGATTTCAATTTTCACCCATTTGGTTTTCCGCAAACTTCATTGATTATTTTACTCTTAGATTATGTATGAAATCACTATTTATTTTATTATATAGTAAAATACACTCTCTTTTGTTTGTATATACTTTTGATACACATAATAACTCCCTTGATAAATTCTCATGTCATTGATATCAACTTGATAAGAGTAATCTTCACTCAATTTCGATTAATTAAGATAAACATTAAAGTCATTAGTGTTGTTTTTACATGAATATAAGTGAATGTACTTAGATTTATGTACACTAAATTTCAAATCATATTGAGTGTATTTATATTTTTCACTCATTGTAACGACAAGAAATTTTGAATACATTTTGTTTCCTAAAATTGTGTGTTATTTTATTTTATACTCAACAAAACTATTTTTTTAATAAAATGAGTAGAATTAATATAATATCGTTGGGTTTCGACTGTTATATGACCATTGGTCAATATGCCTGTTGCAATCTAAATGTTGTGATTATTGTATATAAATACAAGTGATCTTGATTAATTAATATAGAAATGAGTTTTTATGGCCCCATCCAGTAGTCTCGGGCCGATCGAATCCCATCTGACAGAACTCATGAAGGAGGCTGCACCTTTGTGCATTGATCTGGACGAAACCCAAACCGAACATCATCATGTGAAGCTGGAATGGAATCAACATCGTGAGAAGTTCAAGCTGATAGACATCACTACTCGGGAAATTTTGGCCAATTTTCCCCAAGAATTTATCACCCTAGCACACCTTACTCTTAGGTCCTCTGCTGGTGTTATAAGTGGCTATGTAATGAGACCGTAACTGCTTAGTGTAATATTTTGATTTAAATAAAAATTGTGATTTCTTCTTATGGTGAAGTTTGTGATTCTAATGTGCCTTGATAAATATAGGATGTATATTATTTTTTAATTTTATGAAAAGTATATTTTAAATATATTAATGTAAACCAAAAATAATTAATAATGTGTAACGATTTTCAAAAAATGGTCTTCTACAGTTCAGTTTAGTATGAATTTTAGAGTCTAATAAGATCAACATAATTTTTGATGAATAAAAAATTATGAATAGTTATTTTATGCTTAGGATTAGTAATTTGACCAAATTTATTAGTAATCTCACAAAAAGAAAGTATTAATATAATTCAGGTACCTTGATTAAGTAATGTGATTCAATAAAATAGGTAAACAATTGTATTAGAAATTATTAGTTAACTATTATTTATTCGGTTGAATATTGTATTTTATTTAAAAAATAATTTAAAATTTTTTATATAATTATTTTTATAAAATTGACCTCATTTTTTAATTCAGATCATCGATATTATGTTAAGGTGAGTTTTTTGGGATTTTTTAGAGAAAGTAAAATTTTCGGTGAATAGTGAATTTTCAGTTTGGAGTTTCGGGTGTTTAATGACATCAGTATGGATGTAATAATTATGTAATAAGTCTTGTAGAGTTATGAATAGTATTATAAGGTTTGATGTGTCCCATGTGGCCAATACCATGGGTAAATACCTTGGTCAAGCCCATGTTTTTTCCAATACCACCAATAATGTATCCCTTGGACATTAATGACTTGTCCCCTCACTTTACCTATAACTACGAAGCAATTATCTAATCATTTCCATTAAAAAATCATCTTCAATGATGTTATGGTCTCCTTTCCTCCCAAAGTGTCCTCCCAATGTGCCTTCAAGCCTCCCAAGGTCTCAAAAATCAGGATTTTGAAGTTACATTTCAAGGTAAGGGATCCAACCTCTCTCTTTCTTTTCATGTATTCTATATTATGTCATTAATTTTAAGCTCCATGTTATTATTTTGTGGATGTCATTTTATATTAATCTTACATTACGTTTCATGTTCATATGATGATATAACCCCTCTTGTTTTCATCATATCATTTTATGAATGCTTAAGTGGCTTTGTTAGGCTGTCGAATTTTTGTAGGGGATTCGTTCACTCTTCCCATTTTCAATGTTCTTCTTTCTTGTCAAGTCTTTAAAGTTACTTTTCTCAATGTTTGGGTATGATATATATATTTATCATACTTTACATTTATGTTCACATGATTAGATACCCTATTTAATCTCATCAATTCATTTTTTTGTTGTTTTAAGTGACGTTGTTAGGCTGCTGAATTTTCAACAAGAGAAATAAAAATTTTTCTCCATTTCATGATTTTCATTTCATATAGTATATAGTTAAAATTTCATTAACATGTTCTTATATCCTTTATATTATGTCCTTATAATATTTTATGGTTCATTTATTAGTGGGTGACTCATTTACCCTCTCTTTTAATTTTTTTTGAAACCCTTCAACATAGCCTTTATGCTGCCAAATTTTCATCTCAAAATGTCTCCCTCTTTTTTCACAAATTCTTTTATTTTAATATGTGAATACTCAAAAATATTTATTCTACATGGGTATTCACATATATATCAAAATGATTTATTTTAAATTATGATATTTAAATACATGAGACCCACTTTCCTTTTTGTGGGTCTAAAGTGACATAAACATCGTGTCTTTAAAGCAGTTTTTAAAATGTAATGACTGTGTAATGAAACCCCTCTCTTTTATGATATATGAGTTATTTATGAATTTTTTTTTGATGATGTCTATGTCTCGCATTATAATAAATAAAAATTAAGTGTGCGCCCTGATAGCACTATAATGCATTGGGTAATGACTTGATCTCTAGAGATGACCATTTTAACGATACCTTGGTGAATAACCATGGTAATTTTTTATGACACCATGGGGACGGACCTTGGTGATACAAAAATGATTGTCTAAGTTAAATTTTGTATCCATATATTCATGTTATGAAACATTTTATATTTTTTTGATATGCCTGAAGATATCTTTCTCATGCATTAAATTTATTTATCATTACTTTATTGATGTATCTAAAGTTCACATGTAAAAAGTTTCTCTTATTTCCCTTACTGGGCCTTCTACTCACCCTTTCCTTTGATGTATGTTCCTCGGTTATGAGATGCAGTAATGAACATTGGATTAACAAATCAAAAATCAATTCAAGTGTTTAAGAAGAATTTTTTATGTTGTCATTTATTAAGATCAGGGTTTCCAAGACAAGAAACCTTAATGATCCTCAGTTTTGTATAATGTAATGAATGTTTATGTGATAAAAAGGAAGGATGCTATAGTTGTTATTAAATTATAGTTAAGTTATTTATGGAAATTGGGATATGAAGACATTAGGAAGAACCCTATGGAAATTTTTAAATATAGTAAATCATCCTAGTATTTGGGTGAGTATTGAGTAAGTGGTTAATCAAACAAATACATCCATATCTGGATACGAGCAGGTAGAGGTGGATTTGGTATAGAGGTACATAGGGGTAAAACCTAAAAACACCGCTTTGATCTAGGCTCAAACGAGAACCGGTACATGACAATGGGCCATGTTTCACTCTTGGTTACGACACTCACGGAGGATATTTTTGGTTAATCGCAAACTTTTTATGAATCATTATGAAGGAATTATAGAAAAATGTAATTTTCTAAGAATGATGTTTTAAGACATAAAATCATTTTTAGTTAAATGATTCGTCAATGAAATAATATTGTCACAAAGGATTTTTTTTTTTAGAAAATGTCCCCATCATCTATGAATACGTTGATGTATTTCCCGAGGAGTTACCCATACTTCCCCCAGAAAGAGAGTTAGAGTTCTCCATTGAACTCGTACTTGGATATCATATGTTGTCAAAGAACCCGAATTGGATGGAAAATATGTAGCTAGAGAAATTAAGGAAACAACTCTGAGATATTTTGGAGAATGGGTTTATCCGACCAAGTGTGTCTTCTTGAGGAGCACCAGTTCTCCACGTGAAGAAGAAGGATGGATTGATGCAACTATGTGTTGATTATAATAACTGAAAGGGATCATAGTGAAGAACAAATACTCTCTTCCAAGAATTGATGACTTATTTGAACAACTTTTTGGGACTCAATTCTTCTCTAAGATTGATCTTCATTTTGGATATCATCAATTGATGGTGAAGTATGATGATATTCCAAAAGCGTCCTTCCCATCAAGATATAATCATTATGAGATTGTTGTTATGCCCTTCAGACTGACTAATGCAGCTACTATTTTTATTGATCAAGAATATGTTTAATTTGGAAACTTATGTTCTTTCAAATTGATATCCCTTGTATAGGAAAATGATTTGGTGATTAAATGATAATGGTTATTTTTGAAGATGTTTTCTCTTTTGGAGTAATATATGCCTAAGGGAAATAAAATACTATATGATTTAAATTGAGGAAGAATGGTTGATTTTTTTAGAATTTATTTATTTATTTCAGACATATGGTGATTTGGGTTATTTATAGAAAATAATGAAACTAGCATAGAGAAAATGTGAATTGGTTAATAACACTTTATTATGAGACTTTAATAGTAGTTTATGTTATTTGGATATAAATGTTATGATTTATTGGGGAAGACTATGTGATTAAATACTTCTGTGTTTTGGTTTCCAATAAAAGCATCGAATATTCTGAAGAATTTTAAAGATAATTTTGTATTGAATGGCCTTTATGGAACTTTGGGTAATTTTTTTGAATTTTGGAGACTAATAGTCATACTAATTTTTATGAAGTATTTCCTTTTTGGGGATTATATCATCTCGTACTAACCGTTTTTGTTTTAGTTGATGACTAATGAAATTGGAAATATATAGTAATTATTTTGTGGATTATGTGATTCTCTTGAAGATGATCTTGTGATTTTGGTTAGACAAAGTCTCTTTGAATGCTCATTGTTTGGAGAAAATAATAGTCTTGGTGGAAACTTATTAAGGGATGAAACTCTACTTTATGTTAGGTATATTTCATTAGGTTTTTATTCTATGTAGTAAGTGAATTCCTCAATATTATGAAATGTAACATAAAACTAAAATGTTCCTTGAGTATGTTTCCTACTGGTTAATCAAATATTATTTAACTCATAGAATGTTTATGATCTTCTTGTGATTAAGTTTCTCCTAATCATGGTTTCTATCACTATCCATCAAAACATGAACCTTTGTTTTCTCTTCCATATCCATGTTTTCCTACATGGAATCCTAGTATGGGTTAACTCGAGTGACCATTGAACTTCCCTTTATTTCTTTTGAAGTAATTGTTTTACTGACTTTTTTTTCTAATGTGGGACTTTCAACGAAATTTCGAATCCCAATTTTAAAATTGCGGGGAAAATATTTATTAAGGGGGGAAGATTGTAATGACCAGAAAATTTGAAAACATTTTCTTTCCTTACATTGTTTGTTATTTAATTTTATACTCAAAAAATCTATTTCATTTAATAAAATGAGTATAATTAAAATAAGACTGTTGGGTTTTAACTGTTATATGACCATTGGTCAATATGACTATTGGAAACTAAATGATTTGATTATTGTCTATAAATACAAGTTATATTGATTAATTAATGTAGAAAGAAGATTTTATGGCTCCATCAAGTAGTCTCAGGCCGATCGAATCCCATATGACGGAACCCTGGAAGGAGGATGCATGTTTGGGCTTTGCATTGGACCAAACCCAAACCAAACATCATCGTGTGAAGCTGGAATGGAATCGCCTTTATGAGAAATTCAAGCTAGTATAAATCACTACTCGAGAAATGTTTTTCGAGCCGCCCCAAGATTCTATCTCCCTTGAAAACCATAATCATAGGTCCTAAGTTGGTGTTATAAGGGGATATTTAACGAGACTGTAACTGGCTTGTGTAATCCTATTATTTAAATAAATTTTTTGATTTCTTCTTATGGTGATGTTTGTGAATCTAAAGTGTCCGGATAAATATAGAATGATTATTACTGGTGAATTTTAGAAAAATGATATTTTAAAAATATTTATGTAAACATTAAATAATTAATAATGTGTAATGATTTTCAAAAAATGGTCTTCTAATGTTATGTTCAGTAAGTAGTTTAGTGTGTAAAAAGATCAACTTATTTTTTGACGAATAATAAATTATGAATAGGGATTTTACACTTAGTATTAGTAATGTGACAAAATGTTTTATAAATCTCACATAAAGAATTTATTAATATAATTTAGGCTCATTTGTAACTAACGTGATTCAATAAAATAGGTAAATAACTATTTCATAAATTATTAGTTAAGTATTTGTTTTTTCAGGTGAATAGTGTTTTTATTTGAAAATTTAATTAAAAATATTTAGAAAAATATTTTTTTTAAATGGTGTTAATTTTTAAATTCAGAGCATCGATATTATGTTAAGGTGAATTTTTGGGAATTTTCTAAAAAAGTAGATTTTTCTTTGAATAGTGAATATTCAGTTTGGAGTTTCAGGTGTTTAATGACATCATTAATGATGTAATAATTATGTATTAAATCTGGTCGACTTATTAATAGTATTATATGGTATGAGGAGTCCCAAGTGGCCAATACCATGGGAAAATTCCATCGGCAAGCCAATGGTTTTGTCTATGAGCTGTCCCTTGGCCATTAATGCCTTGTCCCCTCACTTCCCCTATAAATACCAAGCCATTATCTCACATTTTCCATTCCAAAATACTCCCCAATGACGTTATATTCTCTTTACCTCCCATGGAGTCCTCCCATGGTTCCCTCAAGCCTCCCAAGGTCCCAAACATCAACATTTCAAAGTTACTCATCAAGGTAAGGTATCATACATCTCTCTGTGTTTTCATGTATTCTCCTTTATGAAATTTATTTTAGGCTCCATGTTACTATATTGGGGATGTTATTTTATATTCATCATATTTTCCTTTTTATATTCATATGCTGAGAGAAACCCTCTTTCTATCATCAAATCATTTTAATAATGGTTAAGTGGCGCTGTTAGGCTGCTGATTTTTTGTATGGGTTTCTTTCACTCTTCCCATTTTCAAAGTTCTACTTTCATGTCACGTATTTCAAATTCATTTTTTCCATGTTGGGGTAAGATATCTATATTCATAATACTGTCCAATTATATTTACATTATGATAGTACCTATTTAATCTCATCAATTCAATTTTTTGAAATTTTAAGTGACGCTGTTAGGCTGCCGATTGTTTCACAAGCGAAATCTTATTATTGTCTTCCTTTCATGTTTTTCATTTCATATGGTATATAATTTAAATTTCATCACCATTTTCTTATATCCTTTATATTATTCCCCTATACTATTTTATGTATCATTTATTAGTGTGTTACCCATGTCCCCTCTCTTTTCAATGTTTTCTATAACCCTGTAACATAGTTGTTATGCTGCCGAATTTTTGTCTCAAAATGTCTCTATCTTTTTCTAAAATTATATTATTTTATTAATTGAATACTAAAAAATAATTATTATATAGGGGTATTCACTTATATATCAAAATTTGTTATTTAATATTGTGGTATTTACATATGTGAGACCCTCATTCCTTTTCCATGGGATTAAAGTGACATAAAGATCACGTCTTTAAAGATGTTTTTAAAATGTTATGACTATGAAATGAAACCCACTTATTTTATTCTATATGGGTTATTTATGAAATAATTTAGGATGATAAATTTGGCTCACATGATAATAAATAAAAATTATGGGGGCTCTCTGATAGAGCTCCAATGCATTGGGTAATGACTTAATCTTTAGAGATGACAATTTTAACGATTCCTAGGTGAATAACCATGGTAATTTTTTTTCTAACACCTTGGGTATAGACTTTGGTGATATGGAAATGATTGTCTATGATAAATTTTGTAGCCACATATTCATGTTATGAAACAAATTATTTTTATTATGATATGCCTCATAATCTTTTTTCTCATGCCTTAATTTTATTTATCATGACTTCATTGTTGTATCTCATGTTCACATGGAAAATGTTTCTCTTGTTTTCCATATAGGGCCTTCTGCTCACCCTTTCCATTGATCTATGTTCCTAGGTTATGAGATGCAGTAGTGAACATTGGATGAACAAATGAAGAATATTTTCAAGTTTTTAAGAAGAATTTTTTTATTTTTTCATGTATTATGTTCCTGGTTTCCATGACATGAAACCTGAAATATCCTCAGTTTTGTATAAAGTAATGACAATTTATGTGACAAAAACACATGATTATATACACATAATTATGTAATTGATTTATCCTTAACCCACATTTATGGTCTTTATAAGGGATTTTATCCCAATTTACATTCCATTGAGTTTTATTTGTTGTTATGCTCCAATTCACTTTTATATGGTGTGTATACTGTACTTTTTCATTGTATATAATTAATCCATTTATTATCACAATATTATAATTTTTTATTACCTCAATAGTTTGTATTCAATGTTCTCTTATTTGATTAGGAACTATAACTGATATATCATTTTAAACTATTAATGATTTATTTTTCTAAATCTTTCTCATTAATGTCCATGTTTTAAAAATGGTATTATGGATTTTTTTTTGCAGACATAATTTTTATTGAAATTAAAAATCCATTCAAAATATTTAAAGTGGTTTGGGTCACTATGATTAAAAAAATATATTTTAAATTACTTGTTTGATAAATAGAGTAACTTTTAAATGTTTTCATGAAAATGGAATATTTTTCTCAAATAATTGTAATAATTATTTTCATCTACTTAAATATCCTTCATTGTATTTTATTCTTGACTGATATAGATTTATTATAATAAAATCATCCATATTATATTAAATGAATAAGTTTTGACTATGGATGTGTATTTTTATACCATTCAGGGTTTTTGGTTCAAGTGTTGATATTCATTATAATAGTTTTAATAAGAATTTTTAGATTATGTTTCACCTTTTTCATATGAGGAATACATTGGATGTAGTATATGACGGGTGGATCCCACTATACCTCCTCTATGAATTGGTAGTTATCATGAGACAAACTAGTGCCTTGGTACAAGGCCTAGAAAAAAAATCTTATTTTCACTCATGGAATGAGACTTTGACTATGTGGTTATGATATCTGACATTATGCATTCCATCGTTACGAAATTAACCACTGATATTGCATGTGATTTTTGACTAGTAGAATATCCATGTAAATAAATATATGTATTTATTTGATTTACAATTTCCATTTTTTGTAGAATTTTTTTTAGAAGGATTTTGATTTAATCTTATATATTTTCTTTAATTTTTATGCTTAATTATGATAGCTTCCACTATATATTCATCCTTACTAAGCATCTGATATCACCCCTTTCTATGTTTTATTTTTCCCAAGACATGATGAAATATATTTTGACTAACCTATAGGGATAGTCTAATGGAGATTAATTTGTTCAAAGGAGACACAATGTTGTTGTTATTCATTTCATAATGTAATGTAAAACATATGTAATCATCTATTACGTCCAAAGCTACTAAAATAATCTGTCTTTAGGGACTTGATATTTTCTGATCAAGAAAATATTATGTAATAATGCACCGACATAGGGTTACTGGGGTCATGGAGTTACAACTATATTTTTCTTAAAATACTCATAATCTTTAGAGAACCCCATAACATCAAACTGAAAAGGGGTGTTAATTAATTTTAAGTTATAATCAAAATAAACTCATAAAACCATGATTCCATCTTTAAATGTTAATTTTATATCATAGGAAGACATATCTTCTTCCAATATAAAAACTACCCTTAAACATTTCATCATTAATATAATTTAAAAACCAACGATGAAATACTTCTATAGTATATTTCCTGAATCTAAATACATACTCACTTAAATCCGTTCACTACATTAGTTTGAATAAAATAGGTCTTTCCATGGTCTTTATGAAAACCCTTAGTCTTGGGCATTGAATTGGATAATTCCCAAGATCCCCACTTATAATACATTGAAATCCATTGAAACATGTGGATCTAAGACCTTCATTTACATGTATAAAACATCTTCCTCACCACTTTAGAAATTATTCATGGTTCTCATTACCACCTTCTTTACATATATGAAGATACTTATTTTCTACTCTACGTTAATTACCATACAAACACTAAAAAAATTACATTTTATAATAATTTGATGAATTACTAATTTCATGAATGATCACATTATTAATATTTTATCTTAATCAAACATTTGGTTTCATCACAATATCATTACATAAATAAATAATTTTATTTGGTTTCACATAATCGCATAATTTTCCATCACATTAATTTTTAACATGATTCCCTTTTGTTTCACCAATTTACAAATAACCCAAAACATATTGTAATTAACAATAATCATAGCTGGAAATGACATAGTCATGAAAAATCACTTAACAGAGGTATAAATCAGAACACATTATTTTTAATATATTACATATTAGTCTTACAATATTTCATTTGGGTTCATTCTTTAAATCATTCTTTATGGTTTGTAAATAGTTATTGAATTTCCAAATAAGATGCCCTTAAAGTGTCAAACCTGATGTGCATCAATGTTCATTTTCATCTAGTAAGTGATGATTTAGTTTAACTTAATGAACCTTTATAGATGTTATTATCCATATGAACTTCTGTTCTAGAGCTACATACACTTATATAATCTAAAATTGGGTGTAATTTATTGGAAACCGCTCACACTATTTTTTACCAAAACTTCGATAATTTTTTCTGAACAATTGAATCATCTATAGAATAATATTAAATAATATCTCAAGACACATAGTTTGAAATATCCCTAGGTACGTCACAAATGTTTTATCATACTAGTACATAATTTGTAACTAAAACATTCCTTTTACATCAATGATAAATACAAAAATTTCTAATAAATTGTTATTACATCTCACAAGATTACTATTCATTAAATTTTGTTTACAGAAGCTTACAAGAAATCAATTTCTTACATAATTTGGACAATAGATAAAAAAATATTCTTATATAGTGAAATAATTTCCAAACATCTTATAAAGAAATTCCACTTTTTTGTAATTAAAAAACATACCCTACGGAAAACCTTTCTTCATAATCAAGAAAATAGAAGAAAAAGTATGGGTTATCTTTTATACACATTAATGACAAACAAGAGAGATACGTAGGAATAACATGAGTATAAGGTTATAAGAACATGAAAATAAAATTTAAAATCCCTAACCTACATATCAAATGTCATTATATTGAGTAATGGAATAAATATTAATAGTTTATTGGACATGACTCATAATGAAATGATGAATCATGAAACATGATAACCTAATATCAGCATGAGATAGAGATTTGTCGAATACGAATTAAAAAATCATTTCCATAACTTCCATGGATTATTTATGAGGTTCAATAATTGAATGGGTTCACTCCTAAAACCTTATTATTAATCACAGTTCACTCCCAAGACATTCCTAGTGAAAGAAGTCCCTTATGTAATTAGGTTCACTCCCCATTAAAGTCATGGTTATCTCTATAGATATAAGTTTTTTCCTAATTAATTTTATAGTGATATATATTACATAAATCACATAATGAAAATAATAAATATGTGTGGAATATTATCATAAAAAATTCATCATATCAGAACACATGAAAAAATGTGATTTATGACCATTTCCTCATAGCATAATGTATGGAATAGAAATGGGTTTCATAATCATTTCATTGTTTAATCATAGAATTACCCTTGGAAAATGACGTGGTTTCATAAGATTTTAAGCATTGTATAACCAATGTAATAGAGGGAGGTCACATAAAACATTTACCATGGTATATCCCATAGAAGAGATATAGTTTTCATAAATATTTTATCATGGCCATACTCATGGATGAAAAATTAGTTTTATAACTTTTTTTCATAGAATAACCTATGGAAGATATAAAATATTCAAAACCATATTGTCATCATAAACATACAAGATTTTGAAAAGGCATAAATATGGTATAACTGTGTCAGTCCCCATGTAAAACATAAGTAAAATCAATTTATATCATCCCTGGTAGAAAATGATTTTTTAAAGATCATTGGAAAAAATTATTAAGGAAAATAACCATTCCACATAGGAAGATAAATTTTTAATGATAAAATTCTTCAAAATAATTTATAGTGAAAACAATCTAAGAAACTTACAAATAAATCTTTACAAATTATTCAAAATAATTATTGAGAAATATGCCATCTCCCCTATGAAATTTTTTTTTAAAACTATTTTTTTCAAAATATTTTACTTTAAATTATACATAAATTTAAAAAATAGAAGCTTTAAAAATTATTTGGTAGCCAATATTGAAGAGAATATCCTTTCCAATTTTAAAAAACACCTTTTAAGAAATTAGATATATTCAAATCATTTCATTTATAAATAATCTTGAAATAATCTTCTTAATTATACAATTAAAATAATAGTCACGACAATAGAAAATGTTATTCATTCCATACATTGTAAAAAAATTCCTTTCGAATTTTAAAAAAAATCAAATCGAGTATTTTTATTGAAAATTAAATGAATTTATCTTTCTATATGTTTTTTGAAAATCATAAAAAGGCTGAAATGTCGTTAAATAATCTTACAATATCATTAAATTAGTTTTGATTTTTTATGAAACATGTATATAAATTAAAAAGGTTGCTTATTGTATGGATAAAGAAAGTAGGTTTTCTATAATTACATTATTTTGGAATCTTGGGTCCATATTTTTATTAAAATGAATGGAAAACATGCATTGTCAACAAATATCCATGTGAAACGAACTTTTATTATCCTATTGAGAAATAAATTACAATATTTCATCATCGAAGGAATAATCATAAATAATCTGGATAAAAAATTAGATTGTAATGTCAAACCTGTAAAAATATGGTAAATTTTAAACCTTATATGCAATAAATAATAAAATGAAACTAAAAAATAAATATAAAAAACTGAAATTAATCAGAAAACATATCAAACAGGTTGTATATACACCTAATAAAGGACGACAGGGTCATACCATAACATACGTCTGAAAGAATGAAAATTGAGATAGAAATCACATAACAATACAGTAATCTATTGAATCCAATGGTAAATTATAAAGTAATATAAAAATAAATTATTTGTATCATAAAATAATTATATATAAAATATTGTATGTCATTGGGTATGAATATGCACTTCATAAATTAAATGAGTTGAGAATATGGTATATGTCACGCCATAATAAAAGAGATACTATCAATTCCTTACCATAAGTCTTGAATTCCATCACACACATTACAACCCTATGTGTAATATATGTATATTTTACAATAAATATTTTTAAAAAACATAATTTTACACATAATAACATGTAATATTTACTTATTCTATTTTATTACTTGTTTAAACATAATTCCTTACTCAAATCACATTTCAGATATTAACTGCTATGTTTTCATGTTTTTTTATTTTTTATTTTATGAAAAATTACATTGATCATTGTTACATAAAATCCATAATTTTGATAACTATTTAAATATGATTTATATTCATTATAAATTTATTTTTTGTAATTCAAAAAAGTTAGATATAGAAAATGAAATACATCATTCATGTAGATGATATGACGTATGTAAAAATGGAAATTCTTTCCGTTTTCTCAATGGATTGAAAGGTATAATGGGAAATAATATATTAACATTACAGAATTATTTTTATTTCATATAGATGACATATTAGTATTTAAAATTTTAATTTTTTCCTTCCATGTATAGCGCATGTGAAAAAAGAATCACATCGCTCCGTGGGGATATAGTCTGTCATACAATTGAATGACTTTATTACATCCCACAATGAATGTAGAGTATGAAATTAATTTTTTATAACAATTTTATTATTATAATTTTACATCAAAACCTATATTTATTATTTAAATCTATCATTGTTACGATCAATGTAAAACAAAAATTTAAAACACATTATATTGGTCATGAGGTAGTAATTTGATGCAAAAATTAGAAATGTTATTATTCTGAAATGGGATTCGAGATAATAAAAATGAAATGGTATTATAATTAATGGGGTTTTATAATATCATAAATATATTATATTAAAATAAAATCCATCAATAAATCCATTCGTTATAGGTGTGTATGCAAAACGAAAAACATCGTTTTGTGAGGTTGTAATCAGCCTTACTCATTAATAATTAATTTTAATCCCATTTGATGGAAGGAGAGAAGGATTTAAGTTGGTCATTTAACATAATAATATCTCATTATATGGAATATACTTAGGTTATATGTCATCATTTTTTAATAATATTTGATGACATTGGAGGTATAAATAAAATAAAATTCCTAGATTGGGGTGTTATCTCTTCTTCATATAATATATTTTGGTTTCCACCAAAAGAATTCCTAAGATTTATTTAGGAAAAAAAATATTTATTCTAGGGTCATTGGGGGATGTAAATCGGAAATTTTTAGTGTTATTGGATGAACCAAAATGTTTTTTATGTTTGAAGAGAAGAGTAGAGGGCCTTCCTTTAATATGTAATGTGAGTGAAACATGAGTAAATTATTAATAGAAAAAGGTTTACCCATGTTTTTACATTAAAAAATCTCAAAAATTGTTCAATAATGAAACATTTAGGTTATTTGGTTTATATATGTCCAGAAAATTTGTGTCGAAATTTTTTTTTTGTAGTTTTTATTGCTGAAACATTGAGTTTAAACCCCCGGTAAACCTATTTTTTCCGAAAAAACCTTAATTAATTTCTACAAGTTTTTAAAATTCCTTATGGTCAAAAATTATGTTCAAAGAAAATGATAATATTAAATTTATTTATTATAAATATGGATTATATTATTTTGTAATTTTATTAATAGTATTGGAAAAATTTAATATTAAATTAATCTGGTGGACGTAACAAGGAAGCGATTTTACAAATATAAAAATCTTATAAATGTACAATATATTAAAATAAAAATTCTATGTCATTTATTATAATGAAAAAAACTTAATTAATTGAAATATAATTCAACTTATTTTAAATTCATCACCATATTAAAATAATTTTTACGTTTTAAAAATCATTAAAGTATCATACAATTCTTAGAAAAAATTATATTTCACTAAGAGCTAATTTTTTTTATCTTTGTGGAGAATTATGAAAAATTCACTCCAAGATAAATATTTCAAGAATATTTAAAAAAAATTCTTATTTTTTAAAATATATATATTTTTTATAATTTCTCTAAAACTAATGGTAATATAACTGTGCATACCTGGAAAAAAACTTTTTAGAAAAATATAGCTTTAATCATAAAACTGGATTTACTCTCACATATTTATTGGAATCACAAAAGATGAATATTAAATGTTTTATTGAGTATATTATATATAAAATTTTATCAAATTGTTCACTAAAATATTATTTTTTTAATTTATAATGTTAATATGTATTTGAGTTTAAGAAAATAGTTTTTTTAGGAAAATATTTCATTTATTTTAATTTAGTTTCTATTTTCAATTATAACTAATTTATTGAAAAATAATTCATTATATATAGAAAGCTAAAAATTATATTTTCATAATTTAAATTACCATATTCATACAAACCATTCAAATGGAATGGTGATCAAACCAATATTAAAAAATAATATTTTAATAGTATGGCATGTGTCATTAAGACATTGTTTTTCATATAACCAATGATAAAAAAATTTAAATGTATCTTAAGAAAAAAATGGGGATTCACATAATTAAAATTGTATACAGGATAATATTTATTTGAAAAATATATTACTCATAATCATGGTGTGTTACATATTATTTACATCTCCCTTATTTTCATATTTAATCATAACATGGATAATTTTCAAGCAGTCTTTTGAGAAAGATATGTTTTCTCACCTTCCTTCAAGATTTCAATATTCATACATTTAAAATCTATAAATATTGAATAATTTGTGGTCCTCGTAATAGATTATATATCGTGACCCTTTCAACTATGATCATCTTCCACCGTGATTTCATTCCCATGAATGTAATGTATTGAACAGTTGTCATCATTAATCATATCCAACTACCTTCTCTAGAGAATCTTATTATCATTATATTTGAATATATTATTTAAGGCATTTTTATTAGTATATATGTCCCACATCACCTCATATAGATAATTCCATCATATGTATAAGGAAAAAAACACCACCACTTACTCCAAATCGTTAGTTGGGAAATATTTCTCATTGAAATAAAATATTCAGGATTTATAAGGTATACAAATTTCATTTTACATGAGGAAGAATCACATTCCATTATGGTAATCTTCACTATATATTACTAACGCATCTATAATATAGGGTAGTGTATGAATATGTGTGCTGACTAGACTTCCCTTATTTTCATTAAAACATTCCTCGTATTATTTCATTCAATGGAATTTGGGTCACTTCTGACAAAACATTTTGAGAATATTTTCTAGTCTTAAAATATTATCCGTTATGTTTAAATAATATACATTCAAATAATGAATAATATATATCTTAGTCACAGTGGTTTTTCGGGGAAAAATTTCAATAAATTCTCACATTTAAGGGTCTATTTGTATACCCTCTCCTGAGAATTTTTGAACCAAGATTGAATCATTAGAACAGAAAAATTACAACTTGATAAATTTTGAATAAATTATCTCCTTCAAAAATATATTCTATACAATTATCAAAGGAATTTCATTATCTTTTTTTCTCTTTGAATTAAAAAAAATATCATCTATATAACTATCGTGAATTAATCAAGGAAATAAATAAAGAATCTATTCATTAAATGCATAAAGATAGAGGAAAATTAATATGTCCAAAAGGAATACATATAACTTAATAGTGTATATACCTTTTATTGAATCCCTTATTGGGTATATCTCACTTTATGAACCTTAACTAATGATATTCAAAAATAAGACTCTTTTTGGAAATGTATTTTCTCTACAAAATTGATTGAACTAGTCCCAAATATGGTGTAATGGGTACTTTAAAATATACTTATCCTGTTAATTTCTCTATAATCAAAGTCGAGTCACATTGATCCATATTTTTTCTTAACAAAATGAACAAATGTACCCCAAGTTGATTAACTTTTCTAAATGAATCACTGGTCAAAATTCTCCTGGAGTTAATTCATTAATTTGTATAACTCAATCGAGGCAATTATATATGGAGTCATGGAAATAAGTATTGAATCATGTATCAATTATATAAAAAAATACTAAACAACTACGAATACCACCATGAAAAACATTCAAACCGACATAAACAAATATTACACAATATGAATATCATCAAAATTCAGTTTATCCCAACCCATATGATATATCAAAATCTTTTAAATAATAATAAATACCGATATAATGGATTTTATTTCAATAAAAATCCCATATTTATTATCACATTGATCAAAAAATAAATTTTCATTAGTAATATTGAACATGACTTGTCGTCCTTGGTAATTGATGTGGGATTTAAATAGAAAAATATAATCCAATCTCAAATTAATATCAAACTCAAATAGAGGGATATTAATTGGAATTTTAGGGAACACATTCACATAAACATCATCTTGAGAATAATCCAATAATTTTCATGATATATTATTACCATTATGGGTTTTTAATACCAATCCAACATATATGTTTTCAAGAGATAGTGTGATAAACTTTGGAAATTCCATTAAAATTATAGTGTCGATAGATCCGAAATTTGACAAATACAATTTTAGTTATAGTGTGGATGATAATATTACCTTTCACCACATCATTATCAAACCCTTCAGTTGAAATAGTTATACCATTTAATTTCCCATTCTATCTAGGACTTAGTGGATATTGACGATTATCAATGTAGTTAACCATTGGATTTTGGAATTAGTTTGAATAAATAAAACAATCTTGGAATCAGAAACACTAGATGTTGGGTGGTGCATTCTTTAAAGATTTATATTTATTCCAATAATTTGATAACTTTATACAATTACTTGTGAATTAATTCATTTTATGGCATTCTATTCCAATGTAAAATAATTTTCAAAACCATTCATAAAATTTTCCCCTTATTCCCATCAACACATTGAACATAGGTAAATATCATCTTTTTATCTCATAGGTTTTGATTTTTTTGGGTTTTAATTTTTTTTGATATCAAAACCATGAAGTTGATAGATAACTCCCATCACTATTCCACCATGATAGCACACAATAGAATTTATTCATATAAATTGATGTCCCTCATGGATAATTAAAGTTAGATATTATGTTTTATCACATTGTAGAATAAAATGAATCTTATATTTATATAGGATGATAATTCTAGAATATTACAATGCATTTCTTGAAAATATTTATTCATAGAATCCAATATGTTCATTATACTTCTTTTTAATCCAAATTAATTCCTTCGCAATATATGTATATAGTATATGGGGAAAATAATTATTAATAAGTAATTTAATAAACTCATCCCAATATAGGGAATAAATTTCATCATGTTCCCTAATTTTCTTCATAAGATTCCACCATTGATCTGCATCACATTCTAGATGATAAAAAACCAAAATCACATTTTAATGATCCCATCAATGGAAAGCAGACTATATCATTTGAAGGAGAACAAATTGAATTAATAGAAACTAATAGATTATATAATCACCAAAAATAAGTTGTTTTTTTTCTCAGTATGGAGTCAACATAACATTGTTCACCCCTTCTCTACTCTGGAAGTGAAACATGATTGATTACGTTTGAAATATTTGTAAGAATAGTGATGGGATTATACATCCCAGATACCATGAAATTAGGTTTCCCTTGTGTAAAATTGCGACATTGTTGATCACCTTAAACAATAACATGATTCTATCATGGTCAATCCATGAAATAGAAACAAAAATTTATAGTGTGAGAAATAATAATCATAACGAGATGATAAATAAAATTGATTTTTCTTATAGGATGTTTAAATCATAGAATCCTCATTTAGGAGAATTTTGGATCAATAAAGGTGATTAATAATCATTACCAAAAAATTATTTTTTTTGTCTTATAATGATATATATCTATAGGATTCATAAAACTTTTTTTGATCAAAATTTCAAAATGTTATCTTAACCTTGTTCTGTTTCCAACTATGGTGACCCATACCTTTCAAACATAGATATGACATATTATTAGATTAATATTCACTACATAAAATAGTGATCTATGCAATAATTATATATTTCTAGTTGCATTGGGAAATTGGGATCATAAAACACTAGTTCATAAAATGATATTTATCATGTTGCACTATGTTTTTCAAAACTATAACCATTTTTAAAAATATCTATTATAAAGAGAGATATTTATAAATAGTGTAATGGAAAAATAAGAAATGTTGATATCAAATTATTATTATGGTTAAAGAAGGTAGATATCAATGACCATATAATCTTGAAATGTGCATTAGGGTATGGGAATATGAGATTAAAATTTTAAATACACACCCTACATATCATTAATCAATATACGAAGTCATTAAATAAATCATTTATTTTCATAAGAAAAGAATCATAATATAATCAATGAAAATGTGTCGTGAGAGAATAACATTGGCCTGAGATATATAATTGTGTCATAGACAAAAACTTATATCATTATAAACATGTATAAATAAAGAAACGTCACTCAATAAGACAATGCCATGTAAAATGTCCCAGATATAATCTAATGGACATGAAACCATGCCAACACATAACATTATCATCATGAACTGTCCTAGATGGTTTTTTCATAAGGATCCCCAAGACAACCATCAATATGCCTTGGTCTCATGACTTTCACAAAGAATCCATATAACTAACATGGGATAAATTTCTTATTAACCTATATGAATTCCAAAATATCTAATCCCACTAATTATGAAATGTATAAAAATATGTAATTGATTCATTCCACTAATACAACCACTGAGAGTAGTAGTAAATAATAGAAAGTAATGGGGGCTAGTATAAAATATCCACCAATGAAAATCAGTAAACAAGAAAGTACACATGTCTATAGAAAATCATTGTTAGAAAAACCTAACTAATTGTTAGGTGAAGGGATGATACCTGAAGAAATAGTTTTAATCCACATCTGTCTAATATCATAGGGAATCATAGGGTCCTTGACCACCTAGGTCTCTATCAAAACATCATTTGTCTGCATAAGAAGTGACACGTGCGGGCAATTCCTGTGCAGGGGTGTGTAAAACAATACTCAGTATGATACACTAAAACCATAATGGAAAGACCACAATGAAAAGTATAATGAAATATTTTCAGCTCACATAGGTATAAATATTTGACACAAATTAAATATTTTCATACATAGTCCATAAAACATCTAGTATCAATGAGACACTTAGTTTCGATGAGATACCATGTCCTGATGAGATGCTCAGTCCTGATGAAACTCATAGTCCTAGTGATACACTTAGTCAGGGTGAGTTAAGTATCCCCAAGGTCATGTAGTCTTCACGTAACATAGCCTTCGTGTGAATGTTAGCTACATGATTCTGATCATAGTGCGCTTGATTTGGGAGAACCTACTCCTCAAGAAAACTGTAGTAAGTCAATTTCCACAAAAACACACTTTGAGTATATCAAAAAAGACATCCTTGTTTTGATGATATCAACACCACAAACAGCTCACCAAACATGCATATGGTTTAGATGTTATGATAATTTTAGTAAAAATGGGATTTTGGGTCTGAGTCTGTCATGACCCAACCTAACACGACCCGCTGAGTTCGACCCGACCCGTAGGGCCCAGCCAACCCTTGCAGCAACTGGATCATTCTACCGACTTAGCCCACTACCTACCAGGCCCACCATCTCTTGCCTGAGATACTTGATGAGGGCATGTATGGACGATGGGGACACTGCAGATTCAACATCCCGCCGCACTAATGCATCCAACCGATGAACTTGCTGCTCCTCCCACATGAGGTCTATGCGATCGCCTTCCAGCCAGATGACCTGGAACCCGCCATCATCACTGGTCCACAATATCACAGCCCCCTGGATGGGTCTTCTATCACTACCTACGGTGGCACTGCCGTAGGATCATACAATCGATGGCCCCCACCCACAACCACCTATAATAAGTTGTACAACTATTTTGGTCCCAAAAGACCATGGGTTTCCCCCACAAATAGCGTTCATGCTTTTTTCCGTTCACCAGTCCGAGGTGTGCCATCAGGACAGTGCCACTTTTTCCACTGGGCGCTCCGCCGGCGGCCTGGTTTCAAGCCTCAGCAATTATCACACCACTATGACATCATTGGGGCATTAGATTCATAGTTTTGAGTTGATGCATAGTGAATAAATGGTGGAAGAACTGTTCACTCACAAAATCATGAGGATGATGATGAACTAAGAAAAAGTGAAGCATAAGAACAAACAAAGAACAATCCAGGACATTTTTCATGTCGACCATAGTTCTTTCTCTGTAATTGGATCACAAAGAATGAAAATAATAATCACAAAGATCTAATTCTCATTTAATTAACACTAGTTAACTCCAATTCTACATAGATCATTGCCCGATAGATCAACCTATTGGTGGGTTTATATACATTTTTCATTTAAAATGATTGAATTGGGAATAAAATCATATAGAAATAAAACCACTACCTCGAGGATTGGATTGATGGCTGAAAAAGAGAGATTCATGCATTCATCATTCGTTAATCATTAAACACATTATCTGAATCCTATCATCGAACTGATGGTGTTTGTCATCGGTCAAAAAAGTGGGGGTTTTCCAATGGATTTCAACTTTAGAGTCATCCAGGAAATTTTCTCTAGGGTTATGAATCAAACTCTATTTCCATGTTAATCCATTAAATAGAGAAAACATGTTTAATCAATTAATCATTCCCATCCACTATTATTTATGGATTAAAATGGCTTTACTCTTTGTTTGTTCACATTGACGGTGTGAGATGTTCATAATAAAATACAAAATATTTTTAAAGTTTATTTCATTAATTTTTAAAACGTCCAAAAATTATCTTTTACCCCCAACATGCAGTGGTCGAGGTTAGGCCTATACCATGGTAAATTCATTGTTCTGAACACAACAGTGGCCTCTTATTTTTGATCCAAGAACCCATTTAGATGTTATAAATTTTATATCTCAGCTTACAATTTATTTTTAATGAAAAATTTTACTTTATTCAATGATTTATTTTAAGCGCTCTGGGCCTCAGAATACCAGGCTGTCTAAACTCCTGTTCTCAATATTTTTACAATTAATTAAAAAAATCGAAAAAAACCATTTCATTATTATTTATATTACCTGAAATGTAGTAAAATACCAAAGAATGTGAAAATTAATTATATGTCCCTGGATAAAATTTTGGATTCAAAAGCTAGGTCCATAGACAATCATATTCACATGAAAACATGTTCCACACATATAAATTTTAATATGAAATCATATTCACACATAAAACATTTACCTTGAGATTTTTCTATATTTTACAAATTAATTGTAGGTATATATTTTTAATACACATCATATAATGAAAATCATAGATATGTATTTTAAAAGTTTATAAACAATTAATTTTATTAACACTAAGGGAATGAAATGAGTTCCATTAAAAATATTTCATTATACGAATAAACCATCCCAAGAATGACTAAGTATGGTATATTTGGAAATTATTCTGATTAGATATTAAATAACATCAATGTATGTCATATTATATGTAATCTAATTTATTAATGATCAAATGTAATTGTTTTTTATGAAAATAAAAATTGTAATTTGAAATAAAAATTTTTTAGAAAGCTGATGAGTTATAAATGATTTTTTAAACGAACCTTGAATAACATGAAATAAATCTCAAAATAAATATTTATTCCTGACATTAAAAAATTATATTCTTTTTTTGTATGATAAAAACAAATTCTTTCCAAACTTATGTCAGAGAGGTCACAAAGTATCTAATTTGGATGGTGAGAAAAAAAATACTTTCGTAATGTTTTGTAAAATGAAAGACGTCAGTAAAAATTAAATTAAAAAATAATAGAGCAATAATAAAATATTTTCGAAAAATATTTTGTAAAACATTGTTATGAAAGTGAAATATTTTCCAAAAGAGATATAAACATAAATATTATCTTGTAATGATGAGATTAAAAAAAAAACCTTTCCCCATTGGATACATTTGAAATATAATCTCTGTGAATGAAATAATGTTATATGGGTTTGAAAATACTATATTAATCATTATAATAATAGTAAAATACATTCATATGTAGTATCTAAATGATGCAATAAAAAGTGGTATATAATGTATGGATCTTAATGAAATACAACTGAGGTATAAATCCCTTACCATAATTTTTCCTCCTTCAAATACACTCTACCCTCTTAAATAATAAATGTATATTTTTTATAATAATATACTAAAATATTTTATATATTTAAAATATAAAATATGGTCCATTTTAACTTATCATAATCCATTTTATAAATTAATATTTATTTCTAAATAATAATTATTTCATTTATTCATCAAAACATAATTTCAGTAGTTTCAATCCTCTTAATTTATCTTTGTTCCACAACCTCTAGAACTATAATCATGAGATAAATAAAATATATATTCATTAAACTCATAATAAAACTCTTCTATTTTTTGGAGATAATAAATGAATTAGACCATTCATGGATACGGGAGGTCGTACATACTCAAAAACACTATTTTAATTTTTTATGAATGAAATGAATGAAAGGTAAATAATAATTCACCTTTGAAGAATAATTTTATTTTTTATGTATATATATATATATATTATTAATTAAATCAATACTTATTATCATCTATGTAAAATGGAAATTGAAAACGAAACACATCACTCTGTGGAGGTGGTTGTTATCATATAAACACGAGTGAAAATATGGATTTATAATGGTTTAGATTGTAAGAAGTTAAATGATATATAATAATTATAGAATTATAATTATGTCATAATTATAATATATAAATATTAAAACCATCATAATACCCATCCATTTATTATATTAATGATCAATTAATTTTATCACTTTGTGAAGATGGTGAGTCATACATATGCATTATCGATACATTCACTTACCATTTTATGGGAATGGGTGTACATATTGGTGTTTTTATAATAAAATAAAATTTCATCATTTTTAGGAAAGAAAATATATATTTTTTATTATAAATTCAATGGATTTATAGGATGTAAATAATAATATAAAACGAATAGAAGGGCTTAAGCGATTACCTCTTGTAAGAAACAACCCATTTAGATATTATATATAGGGAAATATGGTAGGAGTTTATGGGAAAATTGAAACTCTAAAATGTATCTATGAATTTTTATAAGGTAATATGGAATTGTTTGTTCAGATAAAAGCCCAATTTCTGTATAAATAAAGAAATAAGGATGTTCCCTTTCAAAATTGAGGCAAGGGTAACTTTTGGAATTTCATAATATTTTTCTTAATATATTATGACTATCTAGAGAATGATTCTTAAAAGAGGTTATGAATATTATGAAAATTTGAGTAATGTTTAAATAAAATCACATAATTAAATTCATAAATGTTTTGATATCATTTTAATTTGTATCATTTTGATTTACCACTTTGTTAATCATTTTTTACATTAACCATTGTTACCATTGTTTTAATCACAATTTGTTTATAATATTATTATATATGGTAATGTGATGAATAAATAGACCATATTTTATTTCATCAACAATTTTCAGTTCACATGTGAGAAGAACATAATTTTTAATGAATTTTATATAATTTATTAAAAATATTATTTTCCCAAAATATTAGTAATGTTAGTTTATGCAGTATTAAATTAATATGAAATAATACATATGAAGGTGAATTTTAAATTATAAAATAGTTTTTTATACCTCTATAATATTTTGTATATATATATATGTTTTGTTCCACATTAACTATTTCAAACTATATCATTTTTTGTATTTTTTAAAAAATTATAATATTTATTGATTTTAATTAAATATATCATTTACTATTGTTGCAAAAAAAATTATTTTAATTATATAATTTATAAAAACTATTTAAAAACTTCCATCATAATTTTTTATATCAATATCAATATATATTTTTAGTTTATTACATATCATTATTATGTCCCTATATATACAAAGAATGTTTATTTAAAACCTAAGGAGTTACATTTAGTAACACTATTTTATTTAAATATTTTAATTGTATTATAATGGAAAATATTACAATAAAAATGTATATTTAGAGACTAATATGAAAACTATAAAATTTATTTCATACAATATGAATTTGAATTAAAATGTATGGACTTTTCACTTACTCTTAACATATATTAACCATATTTATCCATTATTATAGTGATAAAATTTACCACGTATGTTATTAAAAATGACTAAAAATGATTGGGGCCTAATTACTGAATTATACCCTCCATATTATATCATGTGTCTTCTAACTATTGTAATTTTTTAATTGAATTTGATCATTCCATTTGATAGACATTCTATTATATAAAATTATTTTTAAAATTTAAATCTTTTCATTAGAAAACAAAAGAAATTATTTTTTCATAAGGGGTTTTAGTACCAAGAAGTTCCCCATGTGTATGGTTGATTTTTTGAAGAATAATGATTTGAAATTACATTTTTTTAAATGGAGAGAGAGGAAAAAAATTAGTGCTAACTGTGACCCTCTATTGTGAGATGTCTAGAGCGTTCCATATGGTTTTTCAAACAGTTCACCCTGGTCCAATTGGTTTGGAAAAGAATTATATACAAGTGGAAAAAGATAAATTCATGGGATTTGAATGGTTTTTTACACTGCAACACTTCAATGTAAATTGGTGTCCCTTTATGTATGGTCGGTGCGTGGTTGGAGGAAGATTATTACAATAGTGAGTCCAAACATTGTGCCTTATTAAAAGGGATGCAATTAACATTTTCCCCATGTATCCTTTTAATCCTTATGAAATTTATTCCCCTCCCACACACATATATTTTCTCATCTTGATCCCCTTGGACTATTCTTAGTAAATTATTGGTATTTTTCATCCCATATTCATCTCAGACAACAACAAGAGATTTAAAAGAGTATCGGTATTCTCTTCGATTATTTTCCTTCCATTTATTACCTCTCTATATGGAATTATAAATATATTTGGGATTCAACTATTTTAGGGTAAATTACAATTTATTGGATATCTCTCAAATAAGATCGAATATAATCCTGATAATGGATGAGTGGAGGGTCATAATCTTGAGCATAGTGGTCTCGAAATTTCCCCTTGATGTCTCACAATTTTTGAAAATACACCAGTATGAGATGCAACATATTTTTTTGGTTTTTTATCCCTTTTAATGTTGAATTAATATATATAACCTATATTCTTGAATTAAATAGTTGTATTTTCACTAATTGAACCATTTGAGGTTACCCACCTCAATAAAAACCACCCCTTCCTTGGTACCTCCCTTATATGTCATGATCTATTCATCAATTAGTAAATTTAATCACCCTTTATGGGAGTTATCATTAAGTTATTATTTTAAAATTCTATAAATCATATTTAATCACTTCTTTGATTTCCTAAATTAAATCACATGCATGTTTTTTTTCATTAATATTAAGTGAGTGTTAATTTCATCCTTACCCTGTTTTATAATAAAAACCACATAAGATGTGCATCATCTTATGTAATAAAAGGGGTATCTAAATTTGTATATTTAGATGGATGATGACATGATTACAACTTAATCTATATTTTATTATACATTGGTTTTTATAAATGGATACATTACATACCTGTCATTCTTAATGAAATTATACTTGGAATACCTTTTATAAAAAATTATAAAAAAAGGAATACTGTGAGTTATAATAATTGAAATTTACATGGTTGATGTCCATGAAATATAACTGAATACTAATATGAAACATTTAAAAAGGGTTAATAGTCCATTTTTTCCCTTTTGATGATATCAAATATATGAATAAATATTTTACGAGCCATGCACTAAGACAGCGTCCGATTACAATGCCTGGTGTAACCAAAATTATTTTTATAAAAGGAAAAAATAAATATGAAGCCACGTACAAATTATTTTACAAAATATATTTATATATAATAAAAGGAGTCTCATATTTGAAATTAAAGAGAATATTGGAATCCTGTTCAAGATATTTTCCTTTGGAACAACTTCATAATGATCAGAACGATTCATTTGATTGGGGATGATGTTGGTGGTGAGATTAATTATATGAATTATTTTATTATTTATTATTAATTGAATGATCTAAAAAACATAAAAATAAATAAATAATATATTCAAAATAATTTTCAGGATTAGTTTGATGACCCTCAGATTTTTCAGAGGAGGTTATAACACCCTTCATTTGTGCATCGAGATCACATGATGATCGACATTCGTATCAAGAAGAATCAAGTCCTAGTGAACACAATAGATCTCCACATTCATCAAGAAAACATTCTTCATGAATGAACGATTAAATATTATGATATGTACCGTCATTTTTTTATACACTTATTATTAAATGAATTTCATCTTCAAAACTCTATCCCATGATATGTGATAAAATTAGCCACTTTTATGATCACACAAAAAAATAAAAATATATTCCTATAATATATTTCATGATTATACAATGAAATCACCCCTGTCTATAGATCTACGATCATTGGACCCAAACCATTCTCCAATGATGTTATCACTACTGTTCTTATGTTATTCACCCACCCATTCTTCATGTTAATAATCGTTTGACCATGGTGTCACAATTAAACTACTTTCTGGTGGGTTGGAGCTAGATTGGACACTTGGATTTATGGTGTGTGTTTTAAAAATTAACATATTTTATATTTAATGATGAATAAGAGTAAATTTTAATTAGATGTGGTGGCTTCATGGATATGGGATCTTAATAGGATTCGTCAGCTGTACGGGAGTCATGTGATGTCCTTTTAGGATTTGTGCTGACTAATGGAATCGTGATTCTTGGTCACTAGAGGGCCTAAATAAATTAATGTAGGCCATAAAATATTATTTGGGGTGTAAAAAAGGAGTGATTTTATTAAAATGGTAATATTTGGAGATCAAATTTCTAATAAAAATCTTGAACTACTCACCAAGTAGTTCAATAGACCAAATGGAAAGTTCTTCGAAAATATATGACACTAGGATTTCATGAAGAAATTAACTATCACTCGGAATTTTGTTCCCCACACATAATGGGACTTGATGTTGGTGCTCTGATATTTTCTATATGTGTACAGAAACATGGTCACAAATAGAAACACGCCACGCAGTGGCACACTACTTGGTACATAAGAATAATTTGATAGAAATTAACAAGAGATTGAAATAATTTAATAGGTAGCTAATTCACTTCATTTATTACCCATAAATTCTAGGATGTACAATTTGGTCATTGATTCGTTCACTAGAGAGGAAATGACATGGAAGAGGTTCAAGTCCACATGCCTTCTGGACCCCTTTCACAATGGGAACTTCCATTTATGAAAATATCTTCCAATCATATATCCTTCCTTTGGACTTGAATTTTGTACCATTAGAAGCATATATTGAGTGTTTCTCCAAATAGAACGTTGTGGTGGCCTTTATAGTGGTTTTTGAGACATACTGTGATATTTTATAGATCCAAAACTTCATTTGGTGCCATTAGATGATGTTAGTTTCCATACATGATCATCAGAGTGGAATACTTCTTCTAGAATAAGACATGGGCTAGCTATCTATCGATATAGTGGAACCCTAATGATGGTATAAATAATATCCCCTCTATCTATCACCAATCTGAATCCATCATGTAGGAAAAAGGCATGGCTCCACTATTCAACCCACAGAACAACCTTGTAGATATAGGGCTTGGGTCCTCTATCGAGTGAGTGGAACCCTCATGTGGTTCCATGGCATGGTTTATCAATATACTATGTGGAACCCTTCTATAGTGTTAGGGAATGGTTTCTTTATATACTAAAAATAATTATCCTTTAGGTTTAGTGAATGGAGATTATATCTATAGATTATAACCATACAATGGTTTTTTTTAATAGTTCCTCTATCTACAAATTTGAACCCTCTTGTAGTGTAAGGGAATTATCCCTACAAATATTTAGTGGATATCTACTGTGGTGTCAAGGAATGATTCTCCAAAATGTTGAGTGAAATTCTATTGTGGTATCAGGGATTGGGGAATCTGCCTACTGATGGAACCCACCTGTCTTATGGGGGTATGGGTCCTTTATTTATAGATTTTCCCACCTCAAATCGATGATATAATGTAGAGGTTTGGATCTACATAGTAATATCATCATATAGATACATGATATTCTTGGAATCACTGATGGGTCCTTATATCTATTGGAATAATCATTTAATAGGGTTTTATGTGATATAGAGATCCATATTATATCTCAACTCTGATTAATTTAATTAGTATATATATATATATTAATTTGATTCAATCATCTATTAATATTTTTTAGTTATCTAATTATATCTTTTCTCTTCTTTCCCACACTCTAGTTTACAAGAAATCATAAATGGTATTTTTATCATCTCTTCATTTATGGGATTTTCCATCACCTCTTTTGTGTTATGAATATGATTTATTGCTCAGTAGAGATTACGAAGGAGAATATATTGTACATATGTGAATTGGACTACATACATAGGCTAGGTCTTGGAGATCTGGATTTGGGATTTCCTTGCATTTACCATTATAGTTATTATTATAATGGGGAATCTTTTTTGGTTGGGAATTTATTTTACACTTTACATTTCAATATTTTATTTTTATAAATTTATACCTTACAGGTTGTTGCATGCATAAATATTTTTCTTCATGTAAATGAATTTTTTTAATTCCTATGATCATCTATATGGAGATGGTTGGGTTTGTGTGTACAATAACATTATGTAAAGGTGTCCCATAATATTTATTCCACTTGGATTTTTCTTTGTCCCCTAGACTATGGAGGTGGGCTTTTGGTAGAAATAAATCGACCTTACAGTTTCTAGGTGGGCCCTAATTAGCCAGCTCGTGACAGATTTGTATCATAGGTGGTTCAAACTGATAATGATGTTCAGACTTATGCCCACTTATTTTGTTTCCGTGGGTACAATAGGAAAAAATATCAATGTGTATCAATTGTGGATTTCAATCTCGGGACCAAAAAATTGGTGTGGCGGCTGAAATATCCATTCCCCATGATTCTGACTATATACATGATGACTCTGAATACTGAGAAATTGATTTCAGGGAACATTAGTACAAGTATCATATTGGATTGAGTCCATTGACTATCATTCTTGATCCAGCTACCTATATATATATATTCTCATGTAAAATTGGATAAACTCTAGGATTCCTTGAAAATACCACCAAATCAGTTACCAATGTAGGATTGCAATAATGAATAACAGAATGATGAGGACATAATTCATGGTCCATCACATGATATCATTCCTCACGGAGGGTGTGTAGTAGCATCCCACCTTATTAAGAAGTATATTATACCAGTTGATAAGGATGAGTATGTGAGTTGGCTTAGCAGACTCAATGAGTTTTGGAATTAGTGGACGCTGAAGTTCTTTAGTGACCTAGACACCTAAGTAGAAGAGTATGGATTTGAGATAGTGATCTGATTTTTTTTTGACATTTATGGACCCAGACACATCAAATGGTTCTTAAAATGATTTTCCCTAGAGTTTTTGGGTTCTGGAGGAGATTAGTCACATAGAATAATGATTATTCATCACTCTCATTATAATTATTCCAACATATATTTCATGAGGAGTACGACATCTTGTTCATGCACTCAATTTAGAATCAGGAGCAATTAATAGTATAGTAAGGAGGGATGAATGTTTCTATGTGTGGTGTGAGGTTCACTGAACATACATGGTTGTAAATTGAAATGGTTTGAGAATATTATATATAGCCATAAACATTTGATCAGGTTCTCCCTAGTGACAACCATAATATATTGTTACCTCTATAAATTACCACATATACTGGATTATAGGAGCAGGAACTATTGATAGAGAGATTCCTATCATAGGGACACCATGTAACTAGAGGTGGATGTGGGTGTGTAGGGAGGATTCATTATTAGTATCTATAAGGCTCCCAATTTATGGATGTATGCGTAGGAGATAACTTCATGACTAGAATTAGGAAAGTGGTTGTGCGGAACATGTACCACACAGAAGAACTAGGAATCCCAGAGAGGGACAATGCTATTCATTTGATGGGTGTGATCACATGGTATGAGATTTCCCAACATGACATGTTTAGGATGGAAAAAAGACATTATATAGACCACCAAGGAATAGGAGGCGACATGATCATGGTTCACCCATGCATGGCATGGGATTCCCATATGGAGGAGGAGTTGTAAGAAGAGTAGGTGGACCTCATAGAGAAATATTTATGAGTGATGAATGTAGTTATGAGGTAACTCCACTAATAGTTCTACATGACCCACGTCTCGATCATGGATCTGGAATTCAGGAATTTTGGATGCTACATGCAATATATTATTTTATCTAGTAGAACCCAATATGAATAGTGGTACGATTTTTGATTATTATAAACAATAATTAGTACAAGTACACACAAATGTGAGTTATTTCTTGATCACATTACTCTGGGTGAGATAAATATAGCTTGCATTTTCGAATTTAGCCAAGCATCAATTACTAGAAGTTTATATGGGTAAATCTTGTTCAATTCCATTTATCTACATTTAGTGTGAGATATCGGTTGGTAAAGTCAGTTTCTAATGGTAAATATTTGTTATCATGTTTCCCTTGTTTCAAGACCAGATTAAATATCACCCCAAATGAGTTAGATTCCTTCAAACAGATGTGAGGAGATTTTATTTTTTTGGTGAGATAGATATCATTGAGGAGTTATTGGGTCTCATAAATAAGAGCCTATAACCCATCACCCAAAATGTGTTAGGTTTATCACTTGGTGTATTGGGATATTTAGTAATATGGATTTATTGTTTCATGGTAAAATTTTTGGATGCCTTCCATAGGGATGTTCTAAATCTACCTATGGGATGGGAGATGGATTTTTCATTTACTTACTCCTGGTGACAACTATGATATATTATTTGAAATATAAAATAGCCCCTATCGAGCTCCGAGAGATGAGATTATAGTTAGAGGACCTTTTAGAAAAGTGTATCATTAGAACGAGTGTTCCCCTAGAGAGATCTGGTGTTTTTTTCAAAATGGAGTAGGTGAGGTTGTGGATCTATGTTGAATTCCATCCCCAGAAGCCACCCACAATAAAGAAAACACCCCTTATGGAGGATTGAAGTCCTATTTAATTAGTTGTGAGGATAGAGATAATTCTCAAAGATCATCCTCTGATCTGGATACCATTAGGTTTGAGTTCTCATGTCTTCTATTCCAAAGGGGGAATTCAGATGTCGATATGGACACTATTATTTATTCATGATTCTCATAAATTTGATGAATTCCCCAAAAGTTTATATGGATATGATGAACCATAACATCCAACCAAACATGGAATGATTTTTTATTGTATTCATTGAATATTTATTCATATACTATATGTTATAGGAGGATTAGTTTGAGAACATGAGGATTCTCAAAAACATTCTTTAGAATAAAAGAAATTATGGTAAGTTCTCTATTGGTCTGTTCCGGATCCACAACGTTAAATTTCTTGAGAATTTAATATCTGAGAATTGATTAGTTGTGGACATAGTGAATTCTCATTCATTGAATTCTCAAGGGTCACGCAAGAGTTAGATAGAGGTCCAATGGATTTTTAGAGTCACAGGACAGTACATGAGGATAGATGCAAACTTCACAAGGATATCATCCCTTTGACAACTCTTATAATGAAATGAAATCAATTTTCCTTGAATATGTAGTGATGGAGTTCGGTTGAGGAGTTAAGGATGTTGATGATGATTTATATTGTATTTAAATTAATGGAGGAGGGAATGGAGTATGCTATATATTGTCACACCTCTTTAGGTTGGATAAGTTTAATGTTGATGCATAGTAAGGTATTGATCATATAATTATTGAAGCAATTCTGAGCCCACATGAAAAATTATGTTACTATAGGCCTATGGTTCGAAGTGGTAATCTTCGCTCAGAGGATGTAGAGGTACTATATTATTGGTCATCATTTTTCTATTTACATAAATCGTTAAAGTGATTTGTATTTTTTCATATGGAGAAACATAAACATGAGACAAAGGCACTAGTTTCATTTCCAATATGAATTTTACCTTGATAATGTCTATATTAATAGGATATAAAATGTTGGGGATGATTCCCTCATCTGAAATTCGTAGGATCTCCTGGTGGAAAAAGATTTTTAATATTTACCTTTTTTATATCAAACCTTTTTGTGGATGAGGGTGAATATATGTGTTAGTCTATGTAACACCCGAATGGTAGTTACCAAGAGTCGGTGAATTATTACATAACATTGGAATGATCACAAAAGATCAAGTCTCAAAAGACCAATTAGTTTAGTAGCCTTGGAAGTACTAGATACATTCATAAGGATTACATTACATCATAAAATGAAAAACTAAAACATCATTGTTTACATAGACAAAACTGAGATCCCATATACTATCCCTGCAGGTCATCCATAATATACTTTTAGCATCCTGGGAAAAATAAAACAAAGAAAGGGGTGAGCTCAGATGCTCAGTAAGGATGAAAATATAGAAGAAGCGTTCATAAATAAGCATAAACACTTAAGGCAATGTATAAAACTAATAAAAGCCTCTTCAACATAAATTTAATAATAATATGGCAAATATATATCAAAATAATTCCATTTACTTACATGGATATTCTACTTGTCGAATAGTCACTTGCAATACCAATAACCACTTTCATAATGATGAAATGATTAATTCCAGAATTTCATAACAACACAGTCAAGGCCTTATGAAAATACTAAAAATAAGATTTTTTCAAGGCCTTATGGCAAGAAACTAGTTTGTCTCATGAGACGTACCGATGCATGAAGGAGCTATAGTGGGAACCACCGATCACATACTAAGTCCAATTCATTTATCATATGAAAAGGATTAAACATAACATAAATATACTTATTAAAACTAGCACATGAAATGTCAATACATTATACATAATCCATGAATGGTGTAAAATAACACATCCACAGTAAAGTTTTTTACAAAACCTTCAATATAATATAGAAGTTTTGTACCATAATAAATTAACTCCATGTAAGCTTAAAATCCATCAAGGAATGTTCACATAGATGAAATCAAAACCTTCTTTTGAGAAATATATCATTATATTTTGAAATCATTTAAGAGTCCTATAGTTATAAAGAAGACATTTATTTTGAATTTTTTTTATAAACCTATAAGGGATGTTTCGACGATGGTTTAATGGCAGAAAAGAGCTGCATCCACCGTATAAGTTAAAAAAATATTCTTACCATAATTTTGATGAAAAGGCCATAAATTACATTGTTTGGAACATGAAGAAAAGATTATTTTCAAAACATATAAGGTTAAATAATGTTATCAATGAATTTAACCCATTTTCTTGTAAATTGTAATTCTTTTGAAATACATTTTTAAGATACATGGATGTGGATGGTAAATATGTCCTATTAGGCAATTATATATAAACATCCTCAGATAATGAAGAGATTGTGAAATTAACCCTTACCTTGTATTTTTTCTTGTTCGGGGTAGAGTAACCTCATCTATAATGGTGAAATAATTGTTATTAAATTTTACAAGAATCATATACAAATATATTATATCAAATATGATCTTTTAACATTGCATTGTTAATAATATCTTAGTATTATTGTCGTTTTGGGTGTTAACTGATTCATTTTACTTTATATGATTTGTTATGTAATTGATGTTTGTTATTGATAGGACATGTCTTATTCATATTCAGAATGATATTAAGTTTTTAAATATTAGTTTTAATCATCAAATTAAAATTATTCTTGAATTGATATAATGGGGAATGAATCTCATTGCATTCGTGGAGACGGTAATCCGTACGTACGCATGAGGAAAAATATCATTCTTTTGATATTAAAATAATATATAATTGGATGGTATATAATATATATATATATATAATAATTTTCATGTTATATTTATTATTTACATCAATTACATATCATTATTATACACATCTAAATAATAATGTATTGAATAACATTTACACCACCACATGGAGATAATAAGTCATACGTACGCACGTATAGTGACATTTCATTCGAAGGATGGATAGAATAATGAATATGGTTATACCATATTTATAATAACATCAAAGTATATATATGATAATGAAGTTATTATTTAATAATGGAAACAACAAAGAAATAGGAAGTGGAAGAATAAAGGAACTTGAAAAATGTGATGAAATATTTACCTCTTATACGGGTTCTTTCTTTTGATTTGATCATAAGGGCACCATAGGATGGATTTATGACTAAACGAAGGCCTCTAAAATGAATTTAGGATAGTGGAGAGGGTATTTGGGCAGGGGTGTCTAAGCCAAATGGCTTTAATGGTGTGAATTAGAGAAAAGATGGATTCCCTTTTTATAAGTGTGGTGATGGGTACCTTATGAAAATATCGAAATATTATTTTATAATAAAATAATTTTCAGTTTCAAATGGCACAAAAATGTATTATTTAAAAGATATGGTAGGGATGGGTTGAAAAACACTCAACCAATATGCTTTAGATAGGTTTGGGTCAATATTAACCTTCTCTTTTAGATTTAACTCTTTGTTAAATAGTTTGTCATTTACCATGTCTCTTCATGTTTTTATATTATATAGTTAATAAACATACTATATACTTCCAAGTGAACAAAAGGTGGTTCATTAATAATACACATAACATTAAATAAGTCTTTTGGAAGATCTGTAGATTTTTAGGAATAGAATATCAATTAATAATATAATATTTGTTTTAAAAACTCTTTTCTGTCAATTTTGATAGAATATGGTATTTTGTTTTTTCTAAATTCATAACTACATTATTATATTTATTTATAAATTTATAATATCAATTATTTTAATATTTCAATAATTAGGTAATTATTGCCTCATCATAATGTCATAGATAAATTAAAATATTTAATGTCTAAAAAAGATAAATAAAATACCCTTAGGTAGGAAATTTATTTACATTTCTAATTAATATTTATAGTTGAATTTATCTTATTTGTTTCCCAATATTAATGATGTTTTAGTTATTAAACGTTGATTTTAACTCTTTTAACTCTTATTTTAATTAAATAATAATAAATTTCCTATTCTAATCCAAGTGGACCTAAAGGATCATAATTTATTCCTAAGGTTTTTGTGGTCGAATTAAAATTATCCAATAGAATTTGGACGGTTTTTAATGTAATAATAATGTCATTTTTAACCTTAATTACCCTATTACGTTTAACCATGGTAAATAAAAGTAAAAAGATAATTTTCACCAAAAATAATTTTCATCTTATTGATCCATATTTTACTTAATGATATCAATTGTGTATCTCCGATTTTTGGAATTCCACTCACATAAGCGGTAAAATTAATTTTTATGTGAATTTTTAATTGCTCCTACGAGGTGGGTAAAAGACGATAAAAAGTTCAATAAAATTCATATATATGTAAAATTATTATCAATGGACTCCTATAAATTACATTGAACATATATAGGTATTGTTTATCTATTTTTACATTAAATAAATTTAAATAGAATTAATCAAAATTTAAATAAAAATTCACTTTTAAACTATAACTTAGTGTTTTTCATTTATTCAACAAAAATTGAAAGTTTTCAGAAAAATACAATAAATTCTCCCTATGCTAATTTTGAGATTCCGAATCCAAAAATGAATTCCATTTTGAATGATAAAATTTATAAAATTTCAAAAAGTTGGTATTACTCTTCATAACAGTTAGTTTGATTGGTTATGGTGTGTTAGAACTCGATGTTGGGTACAACACAGACAATTTTATTATTCAAAGAGAAGCATACTATGGAAGATTGGGGTGTTACATTCTCCCCCTTCATTTATTTTTATACATGATATATATAGAATATTAATTCATAAAAAGAATCTGGTGTTTCTCCATCATAATTTCCTCGAGTTCCCACATTGCATCTTCCTTCATATTATTTCTCCATAGAACTTTTACCAGATGAGTCATCTAGTTTCTCAACACTTGTTCTCTTATATCTAATACCATGACAGGCTCCTCACAATCAGACAGATTGTGTTCCAGTTCTAATTCATCATAGGTGAGTACATGCGTTAGTTTAGACATGTATTTCTTCAACAGTGATATGCGGAAAACATCTTGATCTTTAGAGAGACATGGTGGAATTACCAAACGGTAGGCTATAGCCTCAATTCATTATAGAATTTTGAAAGGTCCGATATACATGGGACTTAATTTTCCCTTCTTACCGAAATTTATAACACCCTTCCATGGGGATATAATCAAGAAAACATAATCTCCTTCCTGAAATTCCAAATCCATACTTCAGTTATCAGCATAGCCCTTCTGTCTACTTTGAGTATTCGTAATGTGGATTTGGATTAACTTCACCTATTCCATTGTTTCCTCCACAAGTTCTAGGCCTAGGAGTTTTCTTTCACCACCATCATCCCAACAGGTTGGTGTGAGACATCTCTTTCTGTATAACACTTTATATGGTGCCATCTGAAAATTATAATGGAAGCTATTATTATAGAAAAATTCTTCCTGAGGTAAATATTGATCACACTTACAATGAAAATCATGTGAAAATGATCTCAACATGTATTCTATGGTTTGAATAGTTTGTTCTAATTGTCCATCAAATTGGGGGTGGTAGGTAGTGCTCAAACAAAGTTCAGTATCCAGGGATTTCTGAAGCAATTTCAGGAATATTCATGTAAAACGTGGATCACGATCAGAAATAATCGATAGTGGTAATCCATGAAGTCTTACAACATCATTGAAATACAATATTTCTAAACATTCAATTGGTAAATAATACTTGATAGGAAGAAAATGTTCTGACATAGTATGATGATCAACAATGACCAATATTGCATCGTTCCTTCTAGGAGTCTTTGATAGCCCCTTATCAAAGTCCATCATAATATTATCCCATTTTCACTCAGGTATGGGAAGAGGTTTCAAGAATCCTCCATGGAGTTTCCTTCTATCTATAACATGTTGAAAAACCATACAACATGACACAAAATCAGTAATCTCCCTCTTCATGTTGTCATTCCAAAAATGATCCTTCAAATATCTATACAATTTGGTACTACCTGGGTGTATAGAGAAATTGGAACTATGAGAATCATCAAACAATTACCTTTTTAGATCAGGTATATCGGAAAAAAAAAGTCTCTTCCCAAATTTCAAAATTCCATCTTCATGCACAAAGTCACTTAATCTCCCTTCCTTCACAACTATAATCTTCTTTTGAAACTCTTCATCATCAGTCTGAGAACACTTTAACCTTTCTAGTAATGATTATTTGTAACCATTTTAAAAAGTATTGATGCTTTACCTTCCATGGTTATCCACATGTACAAGTTTACTAGATCCTTGAAAATAGTATCTCTTTCAACTCTCATCTTGATCAAAACTCCATGATACTTTCTACTCAAAGCAACTCCCAACTTATTTTCCTTCCTCGGGCGGTAGTGTATTGTGAAATAATAATCCTTGAGTAGTTCAATCTATTTCCTTTTCCACATGATGAGTTTTTTTTGTGAGAAAATATACTTCAAACTCTTTTGATCAGTTTAAATCTCACATTTTTCACCGCAGGAATAATGTTTCCATATCATCAAAGAAAAGATTACAGAAGCTAACTCAAGATCATGAGTATGATAGTTTTGATCATGAATTTTTAGCTGTCGTGATGCGTAGGGAATAACCCTATCATTCTTCATAAAGACACAACTGTGTCCTTTCTTTGATGCATCATTATAAATTACAAACCCATCATTCCACGATGGTAGAGTCAATATAAGAGAATTGACTAATCGTCTCTTTAGTTCTTCAAAACATGCTTCACTCTTCATTGCAATCAAATTTAACCCTTTTTGATATGACCTTTGTTAATGGGTTATCCAACCGGAAAAATTCTGGAAAAAACTTCCATAATAACCAACTAAACCAATAAAACTGCGTACCTCAGTTATACTCGTCAATGCAGGACATTTTTGGAATGCATTGGTCTTAGAAGGATTAACAGAAATTTCATCCTTTGTGACAATATGGCCAAGAAAAGGAATCTCCTGAAGCCCACATTCACAGTTTCTAAACTTCTCATATAATTCATGTCTTCTAAAAGACTTCAGGATAATGCAAAAGTGATTTTCATGATCTTTGTATCCTTGGGAGTATACCAATATATCATCAATAAATACCACTATCAACACATCAAGATATTACTCTAAAACACTATTCATTAGATCCACGAATATAGAGCGTGCATTAGTCAATCCAAAAGTCATTACTGTAAACTTGTAATGCCCATACATGGTTCGAAATTCTTTTTTTGGAATGTCTTCCTTCTTCACAGACAACTGATTATATACAGATCAAAGGTCAATATTTAAAAAGTACTGAGCTCCATGAATTTAGTCGAATATATCATCAATGCGAGGTAGGCGATACTAGTTATTTATTGTTATAGCATTGATTTCCTTGTAGTCAATGAACAACCTCATAGATCCAGCTTTCTTCATAACAATAAGAACAGGGGCTCCCCATAGAGAAATACTAGGGAGAATAAATCCCTTAATACTCAATTACTCTAGTTGTTTCAATAGTTCTACTAATTCCACAGTGGCCATTCTATAAGGGGTCTTTGATATGGGCCTTGATACGAGAATTAAATCAATGGAAATCTCAATTTATAATTCTGGAGGTTGTCCAGATGAATCATCTAGAAACAAATCAATAAATTCTTTCAAAATAGGCACTTCCTCTATTTGAACATTCTTTTTTCTCACCCATAGTTATTTCGTTCTCTTCCTCCCAAATAATTGAATTTCGTTGATCTGTTGGGGGTGGATCTAGATAATAATTAGGTGGTGATGATTCTTCTTTAAAGATAAGATGTTCTTTATCATCGTCATCAAAAATAGTAACCTACTTATTATTATAATAATTTTTTGCATCATTGTCCTAAATTCAATCCATATCGTGGATTATATCAAATTTAATCATGGGTATGAAGATGAGATCAGTAGATAAATAACATTTATATTCCCTAATAGGGATTGATTCCCAAAACATTGTTTCAATGATACTTACCTTAAGAGTTTTGACTGTCAACTACCTTGTTAAATAAAATTGGAAATATCTAATTTTCATAGAAAACTGGGAAGATATGAAACAATTTGATGATCTCGAATCAAGAAAAGCATTTGCCAAACATGAATAAACCATTAAATTACCAGCCACCACATCTTTCGGAGCTTCAACCTCAGCATTAGTGATAACATAAGATTGTCCTTGATCCCTTGGCATTTTCGGAGGTAACTTACCCTGAATATTAGGACATTCATTCACATAATGCTCCATTCACTTCAATTGTACCATTCAACATCAACAACCTCTTTATTACCCTTTCAATCACGAGATTGGTGGCCTTTTTCACCACACATGTAACAAAATCACATTCCATTCATGCAAGTACCAGTGCGTTTCATTCCAAATTTAATGTAGGATGGATATTCATCTTTTCCCTTCATCCCATTATTTACATATCTATAGTGTTCAGATGATCTCTTCTTCTATTTATATTCTTTAAACTCATAGGACTTAGAGAATTCTTTTTCTTTCTTGATAGCACATGACACAATATCTTCGTACGACGAGACAGATTGTGAGACTAATGCTTGATAGAGAAATTATTTTATCCCATAAATGAAATGATCAATATTAATTATTGGATTATGTATATAATATGCATCATGACTCCATGACATTATAAAGTTAGCTTCATACATAGTGACATTCTCATCCTCTTTTTGACTCAGACTCAGAAATTGCATTTCTATATCTGCTCGATGGTCACAGGAAATTATTTTTCTAAGAAAAGTTACTTAAACTCCCTCCATTCCATATTTGATACTTCATAGTCTTCCTCTGTGTTTTAAATCAATGACCACCATTGATCATCATCTTCAGGGAGGTGCTAAACTCCCATGACAACTTTTTCCCTTTCACTACTCCCCAAGGCATGGAATGTTTTCTCTATGGAATTTATCCATTTCTCATCTACTAATGGATATGTACTCCCATTTAATGTTTGTGGTTGTTTCCTCATGAAATGATCTAATATTGATCCTCCATGTTGTGGATCAGGGTGCTCCATAGGGGTAAGGTTATTATTCATAACCTGAGTGAGTTGTCGTAGTATGGTGATAAGCTGATCAACACCAGTTGTATCACCATATCCACTATAATTATCATCATCTAGAGGGAAATCCATAAAATGAGTGCATGAATTTATATAGTTTGCATTCCTTTCAATAGGCACCATTTCTAAACAATGTCATGTACTAGATTATTTTATGAATCGAAATACATTATTCCAAACTTGTAAAACCCTTAATATAAACTGAACAATTTATGGATATAATCCATAATAATAAAAATATTTTCTTTAAGAAAGTATATACTCATAAAACCTTCAGAATTTTTTTTAACAAAAATGAGAATTATCCTATGAATGTCCCCTGGGAGTGTCATAACCATGTGTGCAACAGGCCCGTTGTCGTGCACCAGTTCCCGTTCGAGTCTAGCTCAAAGCGGTGTTTTCAGGTTTTACCCCTATGTACATCTCTGCTAGAGCCGCCTCTACCTGCTCATATCCATACAAGGATATATGTTTTTAGAATACTCACAAAATCTTTTCAATACCAAAATTCTAGGATGTTCATTTATACTAATAATCAAAAACAATATTAGGGCTATGTGCTCTTATCAGTGTTTATCTAAATGTAGTTTCCATTGTTTATACTAATCTTTCTCTGATACCTGCTATAATGCCCAAACCAATGTTACCCAAAGTGGGTGCATTATTACCTAACATTGTCCTGATCTCAAAAGTTCAAGTCTTGAAAGACCGATTAGTTTAGTAGCCTAGGAAGTACAAGATACATTCATAAGGTTTAAATTACATCATAAAATGGAAAACAACAACAACATTCATTCCATAGCCAACACTGAGATCCCATATACTATCCCTGTAGGTCAGTCATAATATATTTCTTCACATCCTGGGAAAAATAAATCATATAAAGGGGTGAGCTTAGATGCTCAGTACGGATAACTATACAGTGAAAGTTGTCATAAATAAGAATAAACAATTAAGACAATGTATAAAACTAAAACAAAAGCCTCTTTAACATAAACATCATCATAATATGGAAAATATGGATAAAATTAATTCCATTTACTTACTCACATGGATATTCTACTACTCAAATAATCAAATGAAATACCAATATCCACTTTAATAATGATTGAATGTGTAATGCCAGACTTTTATAACAACATATTCAAGTCATTGTTCCAATAATAAAAATAAGTTTTTTTCAAGGACTTGTTCCAAGACACAACATTGTCTCATGAGAGCTACCTATACCTAGAATATCTATAGTGGGCTCCACCCGTCACTTACTATGTCAAATGAATTCCTCATATTAACAGGTTTAAACATATCATATACATTTGTATTAAATCTAGCAGACGAAATGTCAATAATTTATACATAAATCGTGAATGGTTTTAAAATAATGCAACCACATTCAAACATATCACAAAACCATAAATACAATATGGATGTTTTTTTATATTAAATCAACTCCATGTAAGCTTAAAATCCATCAAATAATGTTGACATAGATGAAATCAAAACCTTTTTTTGAGAAATATATCTTTATATTTTGAAATCATTTAAATATTACATAATTTTAAAGAAGACATTTATTTTGATAATATTCTTATAAGCACGTAAGGGAAGAATAGACGATTTTATAATGGTGTAAAATATAATAACCCACCGTATAAGTTAAAAAAACATTCTTACCATAATTTTATTGAAAAGGTCATAATGTACCTTGTTTGGAAAACGACAGAAAGAATGTTTTCAAAAAATATAAGGTCAAATAAGGGTATAAATGACATTAACAAATTTTTAATTAAATAATAATTTTTTTTAATTCATATTTATGAAACATGGACGTGGATGATAAATAGTTCCCACTATATAATTACATATAAACAACCTCGGATAATGAAGAGATTGTGAAAATAACCAATACCTTATACTTTTCCTTGGTTGATGGTAGGTTAACCTCATGTATAATGGTAAAATAATAATTATTAAATTATAAAATAATCATATACATTAATATGATATCATATATTATCTTTTAACATTGCTTTGTTAATAATATCTTAGTATTATCGTCATTTCGGGTGTTAACTGCTTCGTTTTCCTTTATATGCTTTATTACGTAAGTAATGTTTTTTATGGATAGGATGTATATTATTCATATTCAGAATGATATTAAGTTTTTAAAAATTATTTTTAATCATCTAATGAAAATTATTCTTGAATGGCTATGATGGGGAATGAATCTAATCGCGTTTGTCGAGATGGTAATCTGTACGTATGCACGAGCGACAATATCATACTTTACATATTAAAATAATATATAATTGTATTGTATATCATATATATAGAATCATTATCATATTATATTTATTATTTAAATCAATTACACATCAATATTATACCAATCCAAATAATAATGTATTGAATAACAATTACACCACGACGTGGAGACAGTAAGTCGTACGTACAAATGTATGGTGACATGTCATTAAAAGGATGGATAAAATAATGAATATGGTTGTAACATATTTATAATAATATCATAGTATATAGAAGATACTAGAGTTATTATTTTATAATGGTAGCAACCACGAAAGGGAATGTGGAAGAAGAAAGGAACTTGATAGAGGTGATGAAATATTTACCTCAACATCTAGTTCTTCCATTTGATTTGATCAAAAGGGCTCCTTATATTGGATTTCTAACTAAAATAAGGCCTATAGGATTATGGGAGGATAGTTGAGTGGGTAATTTGGCAGGGTTTGGCTGAAAAAATTGTCTTTAATGGTGTGAATTAGAGTGAAGAGGGAGTGCCCTTTTTATAAGAGGGGTGAGGGGTACCTTTGGAAAAGCAAGAAATATTATTTTATAATAAATTAATTTTTTGGTCTAATGGTTCTAAAATGTTTTATTTAAAGGAATAGGTGGGTATGGGTCAAAAAATACTCAACCAATAGGTTTTAGATGGGTTTTTGTCACCATATTAACCTTATCTATTAGATTTAACTCTTAGTTAAACAGTTTCACATTTACCACGTCTCTTCGTATTTTAATATTATATGGTTAATAAACATAATATATACTTACAATAGAACCCCAAGCGGTTCATTAATGATACCAATATCATTATATAAGTATTTTGGATGAACATATGATTTTTAGAAATAAAATATATAATAATAATAAAATATTTGTTTTAAAAACTCTTTTATGTCAATTTTGACACTATTTGATATTTTGTTTCTGCTAAATTAATAACAACATTATTACATAGAAAAAAATTCATATAAACATCTCTAAAATATCATATTAACCAATAAATTTTTTTTAATTCATAAAAAGTTTTAAATTACATTTATATGGATATTTATAATATGAATTATTTTAATATTTCATTAATATCAGAAATTACTGCATCATCATTGGGTCACTTATAAAATTAAATTATTTAATGTTTAAAAAATATAAATAAAATACCATTATTTATGAAATCTTTTTATCTTTATAATGAATATTTATATTCGATTTTATCTTATGTGTATCCCTATATTAAAAATGTTTTAATTATTAAAAATTGATTTTAACTCTATTAACTCTTCTTTGAATTAAATAATAATAAATGTCCTAATCTAATAAAAGTAGACCTGAAGGATCATATTTTATACGTAATGTTGTTTTTGTTCTATTTACACTTATCCAATAGAATTAGGACATGTTTTAGGGTAATAATACTATCATTTTACCATTAATTAACCTATTTACTTTTAACCGTGGTAAATAAAAGTAAAAAGTTACTAATCACCGAAAATTATTTTCATCTTATTGAACCGAACTTTACTTACTGATATCAACTGTGTCTATCAAATTTTTGAAATTCGACTCACAGATGCGGTAAAATTAGGTTTTATATAAATTTTCAAATAATCCAGGAGTGGGTAAATGAAGGTAAAATGTTCAATAAAATTTTTATATATCTAAATTTATTATAAAATGACTCCAATTAATTACATTGAACTTATATAGTTATTATGTATCTCTTTTAACCTAAAATAAATTTAAATAAAATAATTATTATTTAAATCAAAATTTGGTTTTAAACAAGAACTCATTGTTTTTCCCTATTCATAAAAAAATGAATGTTTTTAGAAAAATAAAAAAAATTCACCCTTAACTAATTTCGATATTCCAAATCCAAAAATAGAAGTCACATTTGAACGATAAATTTTTTAAAATTTCAAAAAGTGGGTATTACTATTCATAACGAATAGTTTGATTGGTTGTGGTGTGTTAGAACTCGAAGTTCCGTACAACACACACAATTGTGTTATTCAAAGTGAAGTGTACTGTGGAAGCTTGTGGTGTTACAGTCTATATAGTTTATGCCATTTCTTCCCCAATGATTCAGAGATTCCCATTTTGGAGACAATAGTTTTGATGTTATACATGACCATATATCCTCAATAGATTCAATAAATGGATTTTTTGAAGCATGAATGATGTTATACAATTTGATGAATAGAGGGTAGACTAGTAAAATGTTGGAGGAGTGGATGAGGTAGTTTAAAAAATTCCTTTTATTTGTACATCTCAGTGCCCTAAAGATGTATTGTAGAGACCCGAAGCATAATGTACATGGACATTACATTAATTTTGCGGAATACTTGGTACATAACAAAAACAGACACACAAGGACCGTAATAGTTTAGTGTCTTTGGAAACTTGGAACGTAATCTTCTAATCGTGGTGAAATATATTCAACATCTCCCATAAAGATCTTCCCATTTTTTTACCTAAAACCTTTCTTTATATCCTGGGGAAAAAAACATAAAAAGGGTTAGATCAAATGCTCAGTAAGGGTAATCATGGATAAAATTAAACAAACCATATACATTTGAACATAAAAACATGTACATAATTTTTAAATATAGAAATATTGTGCAATGACATAAAGCATGGAAGTACGTAAGGAATAGATCAAAATAGAACATCAATCAAGATATAATAGCTTGTAAATAAAACTTTTAATTGTGGCAAAACATTATGCACAAGATATAATTTCCATAGTAGCCAAGCCATTGCTGCCAAGACCATCTTAGTGGACAAATTCCCTTTCTGAATTGAGTTCACTCCTCATTCTAGTCCTGTATTACTGAACCAGTTTAACATGCCGTTCTAGATATGTCTATCTCATGAGATATAGATCTTTACCCAATGCATTTGAGGGAGATATTGGTTCCAACCATCTCATAATGAAATCATTCTTACATGTGCCACAAAATAAACATACATCATTCATAATAACCCAATAAATAAAATGGGTTTCATAAAAGTCATACCATAATCACATAATACATATAAAAGAAATGGATATCATTTCATAATAAGAAAAGTGAAACCATGTAAATCATCGAGAAAATATACTTGAAACATATGAAATAATTTCATCTTAGATGAAAAATGGTTTTGATAAAACACTTGAAATGAATTCATGAGGAAAATATCCTTTCTTCTTCAAAATCATTTTATTTTCACAAAATGTCATCAAATTTTAAATGAAAAGGATTTTTTACAAAATATACATGAAACATTTTGGAGGTAGCTTCATGAAAATAAGGCTTTATAAACCCGTAAAAATCTGTTCGTGCCGTATAAGTTAAAAAAACATTATTCTCGTACTTTTGCCGGAAAAGTCAAAAAGTTCCTTGTAACGTAAACAAAAGAAGGATTCCCTACATAACATGTAGTAAAAGTAAAAAATGGGTAAAAATGACTTTAAAAGTACTTGAAAAAAAATTTTATAAAACAAGGACATTGATGATATAAATAACCCCGGTAAGTACTTAAAAATAAGCAATCTCGGATAAAAATGTGATTTGAAAAATTATCCCTTACCTTAGGTCCAATATGCTTCATACGTATCCAAACATCCTGTATAATGATTTAAATAATGTCATTGACTTATTACAAAATCATATTTATTGTTATTATATCATATATGGTTCACTTATGACTTTATATTACTAGGTCTATTGTAAATTCATGTTAAAGTGGTGTTTTGGGTAAAATCGTTTCATTTGTCATTCGTGTTTTAACTTGTAATTATTCATATGATTACATATATCATGATTACTTAAATTTAGAATTTAAAACATGATTTATATATAATATATATTCAGAATACACATATATATAATAGATCGATAAATGGAATGAAATACACAGTTCATGGAGACGGTAGGCCGTACGTACGCATGGATGTTGTTTTCGTTTCCTTATTGAATTGAATGGAATTAAGTATATGACATAAATATATATTTACATAAATACAGTATAATTATTATGTAATATAATTCATTATTACTTATTATATATACTTCATAATCATTCTTGAATTTTTAACATGGAAAATGAATCTCATCGCGTCGTGGAGATGATAATCTGTACGTACGCACGAGTGATGATATCGTTCCCATGGAATTGTATTGGAGTGTTTGAATAATATTTCAGAATCAATATTACCTTAATAAAATCTTATATAGTCATTATTTACACCAATATACCCATCCAAGTAAGGTGGTGTTGGAAAATAGATTACACCACAACGTGGAGACGGTATTCTGTACGTACGCACGCGCGGTGATTTCATTTTCCGTAGGATGGATATATTGTTAAATAGGTTTGTTTCATACTTATAATAACATATCAGTATATTATTGATACTGATGTTATTACTTCATAATGAAACAACTAAATAATAATAAGTAGAAGAATAAATAATGTTGAAAGAATCGGTAACGGACATTACCTCTTCTTTGAAGCACCTCTTTGAGACCTTCTCTTAAGGCACTAAAATTAGACTTTGAAGAAGCCCAGGACCTCTAGGAAGTTTCTAGGGATGTGGGGAAGTGAAATGCGTAGGGGTTGGCCGAGAATGAAGGCTCAAATTGGTGTGAGGAGGAGAGGGTGGAGGTTCCCTTTTATATGGGAGGAGAGGGGAACCTTTGTAAATCTTAAAAATATTAACTTATAATAAATCTAACCCCACTTAAAAAAATCCAAAGATACCTCATATTCGAATATTAGATGAGATAGGGTTTTAATCTCATCAACCAATAAAATTTATACATGTTAGGAATTTATTTTAAACATTATCAACTTGATTTATCATTATTTAATAAATTTAATTTTATTTGTGGTAATAAAATTCTAAATTTTAAATGATAACAAATAATGACTTATATGTTTTCAATTGTCCATAATTGGATACTATATAATATTTTATACCATATAAATTTAAATTTATAATTTTTAAATATTTTTTTGATTTTTAAACCATTTTATAATATGTTATTTTTATAAAATAACAATACTGTCATTTTTGACACTATTCATTTATTTTAATTTAAATAAAATATATACAGAATAAATGTTCATAATAAAAGATTTAATAGATTCATAAAAGGACATATGTATCTAGAAAAATTGTGGATCAAATTAAATAGTTTGTATAATATTTATTTTATTATTTTAAAACCATTTATTTGGTTTATCTCTCAATAAAACAATTTCTACAACATTTTTGTATAATTATTTAATATACTTATTTGTTGCATAAAAATTAAAAATAAAATCCTATGATGAATATTAATCTATTAACATTCACAATAATACTTTTATTCGAATTTATAATCTTAAAATAACAATGTTTAAATTGTTATATTTATTAAATTATGAAGGTGACTACTTTGGCATCATTTAAAATAAAATAATATAAGTGTCATAATCACCTTAATAAGTATCCAAATGGACCAAAATTAGTCCAGTGGATGATTAGGGTTTATATATACACTAATAATAAGTTTTTTTTCATATTTTTGGGCCTTTGAATATGTATTAATATTTCAATAAAAACTATATTATTGATTGTTCACTAAATAAATAATTTCTGCATCATTAATGTAAAAGATAATATGGTAATTAAATAACTCTTAAAAATTACAAATAAATTACCATGACAATGACAAACATTTTATATTTCAAATGAGTATTTATAATGGAATTTATATTCTGTATAAACTTATATTAAAAATACTTTAGTTATTAAAGTTGAGTGAGACATATTTCACTTTCCTTTAAATAAAATAAACTAGAGGTCTTAATCACCACCAAGCAGGTTCTAATGGATTCCATTTCGACCCAAATATGACTTATGACAAATTATAATCATCCAATTGTATTAATACAAGTATTAGGATAATTTTATAATATTATATTTACCCTTAATTACCCAATTAACCTTTTACTATGGTAAATAAAATTTACCAGTGTTACTATTCATAAAGCCCAAAAATAAAAAGTAGTCTATTAATTTAATTTAGACCGACTAATTCCAAATATGGAATAAATTTTTCCAAATTCAATACACAGAAGTTTCAGAAATTAAATTTAAATTAATCCAGTTGTCGAACGAAAATGGGTTTTTATTTAAAACATTGCAAAAGATTGAATTTATTTAACCTGTGAATTCAATGTAAAATCAAGGCTAATGACATACATTATATTAAATGGTAAAAGTTTATTCTATTTATAATTTAAAACCAATAAAAAAGGTAATCTAACCATATAAATTATTGCGATGAAGAAAGTTTTTTTTAATTAAAATATAGCGTGTTTTTACTATTCATTAAAATATGAAAGTTATCAGAATAATATGAAAAATTTATCCAAAGTATATTTTTCTATCCTGATTCCAAAGAATAATTTTATTTTGTCAAATTGAACTTATAAAAACGTCAAAACAAGATTTAAGGTGGGTTTGCCATCAAAAGGAGGCAAAACTGCATTTTTTTAAAAATACTTATTTTAACTGAAAAATTTATTTTATTCTCATACCATGTTCTAGAAAATGAGTAAGATGAATAATTATGTTATAAAATTAAAAATTTAGTTAATAGTATTCATAACGGCTAGTTCGTGATAATATTATAACCATATATCGTTGTTTAGTGAAACCCGGTATTGCGTACAACACATGCTATCGAGGAAGGTCGTGATTGCGTGTAATGCAAGACATGTTACGGTTGCGTGATGTGCAAGAATCCTTCATTGTTTCATATAACAGAATCCAACCATATTTAATTTATACATTGAATATATATATATATATATACACTCAATGTTGTGTAGAGTAACAACTATCAAACAAACATGAAATTGTGTGTAACATGATCCAAGAATAATGTTGCGTATACTGAAAACTAATATGATGTTGCGTATAGTGCAAGATATTCTTGATGTATCGTAAAACATAAGATATGAATGAAATTAAAAAGAATATATCTTCTAAAATCTCGAGTTATTACACTCTACCGCCCTTAAAAAGAATTTCACCCTTGAAATTCGTCGGGGTTATAAATGGTTTTCTACATGAAAGTTTCTTTAATTGAAACCCACATCGTAAAATTGAATACCAAAACTTATGTTTAAAAATTAAAGTATGAAACGTAACAGTTACCCAAATTAACTAATCACTGGGTTTCCATGTAGGATAACATAGGTGAAAATATGGATATGGAAGACAAATCTAACCATCATGTTCTGATATAGAGTGTTAGAGAACATTGCTATGAAAAATCCAACAATCACAAAGCCATAGATTTGTGATGATCTAAGGTACCATCTGATTCATCGGATATAAGGGCACATGGACAACATTTTTGGATTTCAAGATCATTTCCCTAAAGTTGATGAATTAAAAGAAATACTGACATGATTTTGGTTCAATCTCACTGTTGTTCGTGAATTGAACAATTTCCACTTCGTATATTAATGAAATGAAGTTGAATTTGTTATTCATGAAGCATTAGCAGATCATGTGATAGAATGATGGGTCATTCGATCTGTTTCAAACAAAAGGTTAGAAAAATTTATAAGTCCATCTTATGGTGAGGTTAATCGTATATGGTTCCAAAAATTTGACTTATACTTTATTTATCATAACTCTTAATAAAATAAAACTACTTTCCACTAACCAGGGACTTCCTATAGGCCAGTGGTAGGTGATAAAGGCTTGTCACACTTCGGTTGTGTGTTCGATTTCCACAGCCTTGTCCGACGCGATGGGCTATCACCCATTCTGCAGGTTGTCCTTTTTATAAAACTAAATTAGTATATCATCACATCAATAATATCGAAAATTATTCTATCCTTAAAAAATAATAACTTATGTCCAACATAATCCATTCCAATCTTTAGGCTTATCCATAATATTGCAGTCCATTGTCATATTATAGTGAAAATGATTACAAGATATTTCATATAACAAGCATGTTAATACCATTGTTGATCCCCATATATCATAAGATATGTCTTGTTGGTCATATTCCAAACATTAGAAGGCCTTAATCATGTATTCTTTTGAAAAAGGAATACCCATTGAATCATAGTGAAAACATGAATGTTTTCAAAAGTTAACTCTTTCCACATACCAAAATCCAAAAAATCTATATACTAAAACCATGATATAAATGTCTCCTTATATCTGTCATGAGCTCATGAATACTATCAAACATTTAATTTTCTCCTTATCCCTTCATTATGTGCATATCATCTACATTCCAAAAATATTTGAATAATGTTACATGGTTACTAGTACCATTAATCATACACTTTAAAAACATAAGGAAAGACAACAGTGTAACAATACTTAGATGTCTCTTTATTCCATAGTACCATGAGATTACTTATACAAAATTACACATGATAAACATGTAATCATTCAACTACCTTCTTAAACCATTGACCAAGATTCAACAATTCCTTCATCTAACATATCATTTGTAGTCTCTTTATCATCATCAATATAAATACTACCCATACGACCATACTGATTCTCTTCATGAGAGTTTACCTTAGGGCATTGGTTTGAATAATGCTCGTACATTGCACATTTAAAACATTTAACCATTTTTTATTTCGTAGCAATACCATTATCCTCATCCATGGTGTTATATGATCCTTTTACTTTGCACTTACTAGCTTTGTGTCCTTCTTTTCCACACCCAAAGCATCTTCCAGTTCCTTTGAAACAATCCCCCAGATGCCTCTTCCCACATGATTTACATGAGGGAAATTGAACTTTCTTTCCTCTATGATCATCATGAAACTCCATCTTTCTCTTATTATCTGAGTCGGGAAACATACCAAAGTTGAGATTATTGATCATATAATGAAATTTCTGATTAGGCATAATAACGATGTTTAGATTTCCAAATCCCGTTTCATTTGGTTTCTGATGAAGAATATCATTCCATTGTCCTTCATATCCTCCATTATCATTAATCTTCTTGTTTCCAACCATTTTCTAAAACCCAAAAAGAATAGTGTGTGAGGAAAAAATCATGCTAGGGAAAACAACATAATAAAGGGGGAGTACCTTCATTATCTAACATCTTAGGAAAAATTCAAAGATCGTTACCGTAGTTCTAGGACTATATCCTATACATATACTTATCCTTAGGGACATCCCTAGACATACCTTAGAAATATATATTGGGATCTCACTAATGTTTTCACATCCTTGTTTCCAAAGGTTGACTAAAACTTTCCTCTAATACCAACTGTAGAGACCCGAAGCGTGACGTACATGGACATTACATTACTTTTGCTTTATACTTAGTACATAACAAAAAAAGACACACAAGGACCGTAATAGTTTAGTGTCTTTGGAAACATGGAACATAATCTTCTAATCGTGGTGAAAGATCTTCAACATCTCCCATAAAGATCATCCTCATTTTTTTACCTAAAACATTTCTTTATATCCTAGGGAAAAGAAAACATAAAAAGGGTGAGCTCAAATGCTCAGTAAGGTTAAGCATGGAGAAAATAAAACAAACCATATACATTTGAACATAAAAACATGTACACAATGTTTAAACATAGAAATCTTGTGCAATGACATAAAACATGGAAGTATGTAAGGAATAGATCAAAGTAGAACATCAATCATGATAAAATAACTTGTAAATAAAACTTGTAATTGTGTAAAAACATTAATCACATGATATGATTTCCATAGAATCCAAGGCATTGCTACCAAGACCATCTTAGAGGACAAAGTCCCTTTCTGAATTGAGTTCTCTCCTCATTCTAGTCCTGTATTACTGAACCAGTTTAACCTGCCGTTCCAGCCATGTCTATCTCATGAGATATAGATCTTTACCCAATGAATTGGCGGGAGATATAGGTCCCACACATCTCATAATGAAATCATTCTTACTTGTGCCACAAAATAAACATACATCATTCATAACATCCCAATAAATAAAATGGGTTTCATAAACATCATCCCATCATCACATAATCCATATAAAATAAATGGATATCATTTCATAATAATAAAAGTGAAACCATGTAAATCATAGACACATTATACATGAAACATATGAAATAATGTCATCTTAGATGAAAAATAGTTTTGATAAAACACTTGAAATGAATTCTTGACGAAAATATCCTTTCTTCTCCAAATAGTTTTATTTTCAAAAAATGACATCCAATTTTAAAAGAAAAGGATTTTGCTGAAAATATTCATGAAATCTTTTGGAGGATGCTTCATGAAAATAAGGCTTTATAAAACTGTAAAAATCATTTCGTGACGTATTATTTAAAAAAAACATTCTTCTCGTACTTTTTCCGGAAAAGTCAAAAAGTACCTCGTAACGTAAACAAAAGAAAGATTCCTTACATAACATGTAGTAAAATTAAAAAATGTGTAAAAAGGACTTTAAACATTCATGAAAAAACTTATATAAAACATGGACATGGATGAGAGAAATAACCCCAGTAAATACATAGAAATAATCAATCTCAGATAAAAATGAGATTTTCAAAATTATCCCTTACCTTAGGTCTGATATGCTTCGTACGTATCCAAACCTCTTGTATAATGATTTAAATACTACCATTGAATTATTACAGAATTTTATTCATTGTTATTATATCATATATAGTTCACTTATGACTTTATATTACCCGTTCTTTTGTAAATTCATGTTAAAGTAGCTTTTGGGTAAGATCGTTTCATTTGTCGCTCGTGTTTTGACTTGTAATTATTCATTTGATTACATTGATCAGGGTTACTTACATCCAGAATGTAAAAAATTATTTATATATAATATATATTCAGAATATACATATATATATAATAGATCAATAAATGGAAAGAAATACACAGTTCATTGAGATGGTAGTCTGTATGTACGCATGGACGCTGCTTTCGTTTCCTTATTGAATTGAATGGAATTATGTATATGAAATAAATATATATATAAATCAATACAGTAGCATTATTTTTTCATATATTTCATTATTACTTATTATATATACTTTATAATCATTCTTTAATTTTTAACATGGAAAATGAATCGCATCGCGTCGTGGAGACGGTAATCCGTACATACACACAAGCGATGATATCGTTCCCATGGAATTGTATTGGAGTTAATGTATACTATTTAAGAATCAATATCACTTTAAAATAATCTTATATAGTCATTATTTACACCATTATACCCATCCAAGTAAGGTGGTTGTGGAAAATAGATTACAGCACCGCGTGGAGATGATATTTCGTACTTACGCACGCGCGGTGATTTCATTTTCCGTAGGATGGATAGATGGTGAAATAGGGTTGTTTAATACTTATTATAAAATATCAGTATATTAGTAATACAGATTTTATTACTTCATAATGAAACAAATAAATAAGAAGAAGTATAAGAAAAAATAAAGTTGAAAGAATCGGTAACATACATTACCTCTTTTTTGAAGCGCCTCTTTGAGACCTCCTCTTAGGGCACTAAAATTGGTATTTGAAGAAGACAAGGACCTCTAGGATGTTTCTAGGGAAGTGTGGATGTGAAATGGTAAGGGGTTTTCCGATCATGAAGGCACAATGTGGTGTGAGGAGGAGAGGGAGGAGGTGCCCTTTTATAAAGGAGGAGAGGGGAACCTTTGGAAATCATAAAATTATTAATTTATAATAAATCTAACCCCACTTAAAAAACAACAAATATGACTCATATTCGAAAATTAAATAAGATAGGGTTTTAATCTCATCAACCAATAAAATTTAGACATGTTAGGAATTATTTTTAAACATTATCAACTTGATTTATCCTTATCTAATCAATTTAATTTTATTTGTGGTAATAACATTCTAAATTATAAATTATAACAAATAATTACTTATTAGTTGTGAATATTCCATAATTGGATACTACATAATATTTCAGATCATATAAATTTAAATTTATAATTTTTAAATATTTTTGTGATTTTGAAACAATTTTATAATATGTTATTTTTATAAAATAACAATGCTATCAATTTTGACACTATTCATTTATTTGAATTTAAATAAAATATATAAAGAAGATATGTTCGAACTAAAAGATTCAATAGATTCATAATAGTTCATATGTATCTTGAAAATTAGTGTAGAACATTAAATAGTTCATATATATTTATTTTATTATTTTTAAAACTATTTATTTGGTTTATCTATTAATAAAATAATTTCTACAACATTTTTGAATAATTATTTAATATACATAATTGTTGCAAAAAAAATTAAAAATAAATTCCTATGATTCATATAAATATATTACCTTTCACAATTGTACTTTTACTAGAATTTATCATCTTAAAATCACAATATTTAAATTGTTATATATATTAAATTATGAAGGTGACAACTTTGGGATCATTTAAAATAAAATAATATAAGTGTCATAATCGCCTTAATAAGGATCCAAATTTTCAAAAATTCGGCCAGTGGATGATTAGGGTTTATATATACACTAATATTAAGTTTTGTACAAATTTTAGGGCCTTTTGATATGTATTACTATTTCAATAAAAACTATATTATTGATTTTTCAATAAATAAATAATTTATGCATCATTAATGTATAAGATAATAAGGTAATTAAATAACTCTTAAAAATTACAAATAAATTACCATGACAAAGAAAAACATTTTATCTTTAAAATGAGTATTTATAACTGAATTTATATTCTGTATAAACTTATATTAAAAATACTTTAATTATTAAAGTTGAGTGAGACATATTTCACTTTCCTTTAAATAAAAATAACTAAAGGTCTTAATCACCTCCAATTAGGTTCTAATTGATTCCATTTCGACACAAATATTACTTAGTATAAATTATAATAATCAAATTGTATTAAGACAAGTATTAAGATAATTTTATAATATTATGTTTACCCTTAATTACCCAATTTACCTTTTACTATGGTAAATTAAACTTACCGTTGTTACTATTCATAAAGCCCAAAAATAAAAAGTATTATATTAATATAATTTAGACCCACTGATTCTAAATATGGAATCCATTTTTCCAAATTCAATACATAGAAGTTGAAGAAATTAAATTAAAATTAATCCCGTTGTCAAAAGAAAACGGGTTTTTGTTTAAAACATTGCAAAATATTGAATTTATTTAACCTACGAATTCAATGTAAAATCAAGGATAATGACATACATTATATTAAATGGTAAAATTTTATTCTATTTATACTTTAAAACAAATTAAAAATATAATATAACCATATAAATTATTGCGTTGAAAAAAGTTGTTTTTAATTAAAATATAGCGTGTTTCTACTATTTATTAAAATATGAAAGATATCAGAATAATATGGAAAATTTATCCAATGTAAATTTTTTATCCTGATTCCAAAAAACAATTTTATTTTGTCAAATTGAACTTATAGATATGTAAAAAAAATATTTAAGGTGGGTGCGCCATTAAAAGGCGGCAAAACTGCATTTTTTGAAAAATACTTATTTTACCCGAAAAAATTATTTTATTCTCATACCATGTTCTAGAAAATGAGTAATATGAATAATAATGTTATAAAATTAAAAATGTAGTAAATAATATTCATAACGGATAGTTCGTGATAATATTATAACCATATATCATTGTTTAGTGAAACCCGATATTGCGTACAACACACGCTATCGAGGAAGGTCGTGATTGCGTGTAATGCAAGACAAGTCAGGGTTGTGTGTTGTGAAAGAATCGTTAATTGTTTCGTATAACATAATCCAACCATATTTAATTTATACATTGAATATTTATAGATATATACACACACTCAATGTTGCATAGAATAACAACTATGAAACAGACTTGAAATTGTCTGTAACATGATCCAAGAATAATGTTGCATATACTACAAACTAATACGGTGTTGCGTATAGCGCAATATAATTTTGTTGTATCATACAACATAAGATACGAATGAAATTAAAAAGAATATATCTTGTAAAATCTCGGGTTATTACATGTATGGGGACCATAACCGAAAATTTTGGAGGGATGGAATTAGGTGGAGTGAAACCGAGTTTTTCTCTCCATGCATCACATGTTAGTAGGTAATAGATTGGTAATGTTATTTACATGGATTGTCACAGCTAATTGATATCTCAGAATGAAAATCGGATTTAAAATCCCTGAAAATTGTTATAGGATATCCATATATGATTATATGAAAGAATACAATTTTCTTGATAGTTGACCATCACATAAAGGAATCACACATCCTTTCTATTAAAGAGTTGAGTTCAATAGAGAATTTGGGACATTTTTATCCATGGGAGTTCAAATTGCGTCATGGGGTTTTATTTACTGTTGTCTACAATCGTGAAGAAAAATTTACATTACAATTGTGGAGAGGAATACATGAGGAATTCGGGACCTATATGAGGATGAGTACAACTTTTCATTCCAAGAATGATGGGAAAACTGAGTGAATTATCATAGTGTATGGGGATATAATGGTGAATTTCATTTTAGATGATGTACAGATATAGTATGATAACATAAATATGGTATAGTTCTCTTATAACAATATCTAACACAATATTTTTGAAATTAAACCTTTTGAGTCTCTATATAAGTGACCCTATAGGTCACCCTTATGTGGAAAAAATATTAGAGAGTCATCTATTGTTGGGATATAAATGGTGATAGAGATGATAAAGAAGGTCGTGGGGTTCCATTACGGGGTGAGGAAAACCCATATAAGGATGAAATATTATATATATTTATGTCATTTTTTATTGGAGTTTGACAATGGAGACCATGCTTTCCTAATAGTCACCCCATAAAGAAGATTTCCTAGATTCAACTTCCAAGGCTTACAATCCCCATGGTTCATTAATCCATTAATGATAATTAAGATGGTTTATGAGGTTTATTACAACCTCACCTTATCCACCTACATAGGGTGTGTGAATGATGTATTCAATGTATCATTGATGAGGGGATACATTCATCACCTCACACACGTTCTTAACATAGGTGAGTAGGACATTAATGATGGGGGGACCATTACGGATTACCTAGTAGAGATTGAAGATTGGTAAGGTAGGATCAGGCATTGATGGATCATTCCCATGGATCGTGTGTGTAGAAGCATGAGAGAATTGACCAGAGCTCTTAAGAAGGAGAGAGCGAGAGAGGTGCATGCCTAGTATCCAAATTTTTTTTCCTAGAATTATTTTTTCAATGACAGAAAATTGAATAAGGAAATAATGTAGAGTCCCTACATTTTCCTTGTACGACTTGAGATATATGAAGGAATATTTCTTGATCTAGGTTTTCAGAGGATGTGCATTCTTGAGGCCATGTCCACCTAGAATTAATTTTATAAATCTATTTATTATATTTCAAACAATAGAAATTTAGCTTTTTAGATTTAATGGGATATATCCTAAATTGAGTCATGGATAAAAAAATAATACAAAAACTGAATATATTGTTGTGAGAGTTACCAAAGGCGTGACCTAAAGTTGGTCAGAGAGGGAAATCTAAAATAGATGGTGGTTCAGGTGTGTGTTTAATTAATTAAATAACCTAATTATTAATTTTTAAAGAAATTATCTAACATAATTATAGATCTATAAATGAGATGTTATAGTTAATATCCATAGTTATCAGCATTACCATGGGATCGTTAAGAGTATTTTTTATGATCCTTCATTGGATAATCAAGATCAGATGATGAACGACATCAAAATCATAGTGAATTTAGGTGCAATGAAAATAATTGATCTTCTTCATCATTGATGAATATGTTATTTAGAAATAAACGATCTATTATCAATTTTGGAATCTTCTTTTCTGGTTTCTACCAATATGATTTAAACAATATGCATTATCAAAAATCTCTCCCATTATTTATGTTTAAATTAATGTATTTCATAAGAAAATTCCATAAAATTAAATATTAATTCAATTTACTTCCTAATTATTCCATGACATCTCCCAGGACCATCCTTGGATATGTGATCATTGGAAAAAAATTCTTGTCTAATGATAGTGTATCTATTTTTCCTATCCTTTTTCCCCACCCATTTGACTTGTTTTTCATTTTTGGGCCATAAGGTCATAATTTTAGTATTTTTGGGTGGGTTAAAGAGAAAATAAATGCCTATATTCAATGTATTTGTATAGAAAATTCTTGAAGTGGATATTTAAGAATGAATTATACTGGATTTCAGGAAGCAGTGGTTGTTTTGTGGATCCGAAAACTTCAATAGAGATGGCAGTGACACGGAGGACATGCGAGGCACGTGCACGATTTGTGTAAACCATATGAATCCTGATTTATTACCACAATTTTTCTAAAACTAACAAATGAAGGCCTTTCCCACTGATTTTGGTTGAAAATTAGGTGTGATTGAACATGGAGGAGGCATATCTATGAAATTTAATGATGATCCAGGTTTCTTGGAAAATTCCAATCTACACACAATATATTTTGAAAGAACACATGGATTGTTAATCAGAGATCCCCAATGCCAGGTATTATAGAAGAAAATAAGTATCACACAACCTAGGGGACCCCACATGTCTTGTGACTTGGTGCTGGCAGTCCAATGTGAACTAAAGAAGTTAAAAAGACATGTACATGGCTAGGCGCACTCAATGTATTGGAATATTTCAAGGTATATGGGGAAGGATTAATAGGCATGTCTAGGAGATCATGGGAAGGACTTTTGATGAAAAGGACTTCCTTTTATAAACCATACATTATTTTTAGTAATACAAGGTTAGAGAGCTATGAACTGGATAAGAAAAGGCTAGGAAGAGGAGCAGTTACTCATGCAGTGTGAACCCCTTGAATGATATGTACTTCCTTGTGAGGAAAAACTATATCTCATAACTCAATTATCTGGAAACTTATTTTTGTTTGTGATTATCTTATTCTGACTATTATCCATGAAATTGTTCTGGAATTTTTAGTGGCATTTTTTATAACATGATTGATGTTTTTGAGTGTGAATCTTTATTAAGAAACACTTCATGATTATAATTATTGTACATGATCATTATACTAGATCCCTCTTACAATGATAATACAGGTCTCCTAAATTGATCCACTAATTGGGACCACACTACAGGGATATGGAATTTGTCCTCTTTTGATCAACATAGTGAAAACCTCTATCTGGATAGGGAATGGGTCTTATATCTATGCTCTGGAACACTCTATTGGGGATTGGTCATGCGTTCTCTATCTATTCAGTATAACCCTTATATGGTGTTATAGAATGGTCCAACTATAAATTGAGTGGAAAACTCCTATGGTATCATTGAATCATCCATATATCTACTAAGTGGAACCTTGTTGTGGTGTCTGGGAGTGAGTCCTCAATCTATGGAGTGGGGCAATACTTTAATGTCATAAAATGGGCCATTTATCTTTTAAGTGGAACTGTCTTACTATGATTAGGAAAGGGTCTTCTATATATTGATTGGAACCCACATAATGTTCAAGAAAATGGGTCCCCTATCTATTGGGTGGATATATCATACTATATTAGGTCATGTTCCCTTTACATATCAAGGGGAACCCTCCTACCATACCAGGTCTTGGTTCCTCTATCTCGAGATTGTTCCACATTGACTAGGTGACATAATGGCATGGTGTGGATTCACAAGGTTACCTATTAAAACATATACTTGAGATGTTGTTCATCGATAATGAGCTCTTGAAACTATTGGATGGCTCTTTTCTTTGGTAGGTCTATGATATGGAGATCCCAATTCTCTATTATCTAGGTTTCTATTATGATTTTATATGTATATATGCCTATTGGAATCATTTATATTTTATTATGCATTAAGATTTCTACTTATATAAGGTATATTATTTCACCCCTCTAGTTTTTTTGGAAATCCAACTGAATATTTATATACTCACCCATGTATGCTCTATTCCCAAATGTTTCGTGTCATATGTTTACAAAAGATAGACTGACAGTGATAACCGAGTATCAAATGGGACACCTTGGAGCTTTTTAATACATACAAATGTTGGGGCATGACCATACAATGTCCGGAACAATCCACCTTTACCATTCAAGTAATTTTATAGTTGGGTCATCTTTTTTGGTTGGGAGTTTATTTTTTCCAATACTTTTATGATTATTCATTATTATTCATTTCATTGCATATGTATTGTTACATGAATTTATATTACAATAGATGTTACTATGTTTTATTTTTTATTCCTCTAAAACTCTGTATGACGATAGTTGGGTAAATGTGTATGGGTACATTAGGAAAATGACTATATATGTTTAGGCCTCTCAGTGCATGTCTGTAGCCATTGGACTATTGATTTGAACATGGGTAGTTATGGTTGGGAATTAATCCTTACGAAAGGGCCTCAGTTGGTCAGGTCCGGAAAAATTGAATTACACTACACCTTGAGTTATACTCGAGTTCCTAATTATGGAACTCCTTGGAATGGATCATAGGTATTTTTATATTATATATACCATGGGAGATACCATTTCACACTTTATGAAATTACATATATGGGATCAAAAGTTTTATAACATATTTTATGACTTGATTTCTACTTGGTTACCATTTTTTAGAATTCATTAGATGCATCGTTGGATAAATTATTCTCCTCATGCTATGAGCGACACATGTGTTTTATTTTTATGGATTTCATTGCAAGGGTTCAATGGGAAAATTTACATTACAAGAAATACATGGGATTACACATTACATAATTCCACGGATGAGATCATATAACAATTAAGATTAAATTTATCCTTGGGAGATACATGGGCTCTTCATTATGGAACTCCATGGATAAGATCAATGGAAAACATGAAATATATCCAAATTTATTGTTAATAATTTTAACCAATGGTTTCTGTTTTTAATGATTATTATACTAGGACACCTTAGCTTGTTCCAAGAGTCCTTGACCAACTCATGGTCTTATGATTACATACATTTGGAAACCATGAATTTATCGATTCTTCAAATACAGTCATTATAATTATCCCCATGGATTTACCATGGTTAATATATATCTATTTTAATGGAATGACCTTGGAAAAATTCCATGGAATGGATGTCGTGTATAATTTTGTCACTTAATTAAATGATCATTATGTTATATTATGTGAATAACTTGTACATCCACCTTAGGAACTAACTAGTGTATGTATATCGCTACATCTGTACATATATGGGTGTGTGTGTGTGTGTTAAAATATATTCATATACACATATATACATGTGATAGATTTTAAATGATATTCCATCTTATGTTGAATCATGTCTTGATGGCAATGTGACCTTGGGGAGCCTTAACCCAAATGGTTTAATTTTATATATTCACTGCTTTATTACTATACATTGACAGTAATTTATAGAATAATTATATGTTGGGTAGAATTATAAACCATAGGTGGTATCCAACTAAGAAAATCATACACCCTGTTTAGACCTCCATTGCAATGGGGTTCCTGATCAAACCTCTAGGTTGTAGGTTTAGGATCCAAGATTCATTCTTCTGTCATTAAACTTGTACATGGGATCCTATAAGAATATAACTGAATTAGATCTATGGATACTCATAGATATTTCTTTTGTGATTTATTTATTTTTGTAGTATATTGTTATAAATTTAACGTTGTATTTGTCATTCATTTATATTGTAGCATAACATGGACATTCATCAAATGTATTTTAAATTTTCAATTTTATCATTTATTTTCATCTTATTATTCCTTTAATTTATAATGATTATATTATTGAATGATTTATTATGTAATTATATTTTTCAAATATCATCATGATTTTATGTTATCCCCGCCATAAAATCATCAGAACCATCACAACTAGTCGAGAACCTCTTCCATATGAGGGGGAATGTGTGAGGCCATGTGGATGAGTAGTTCAGGGCACCATTTCAGTGTATCCAAGGTGAAGATGTTATATAAGTGTTCAAAGTATAATTTCCAAACCTGTAGGATCTAGAATCAGGAACTAATCTTCGATGAAAATATCAAATGTCTCATAATCGGCATGGATTCCTGCTTCCATTGTTGTACGAAGAGGTGTGAACAAACTATTAACCATATTTTCATTGAAGGGGACTGGGCCCACCAAGTATGGGGTTTATTTGGAGAATGCACAGGGTACTCCTCCCAAGATAAATTATTCGATGGCTTTATGGTGGAGGGAATGAAAAAATTGCAAGATCGATTATATTTAACGCTGACAGTTTGTGCATTTTGCAAGCACGAAATCTGGTCAGGTTCGAGGGATTTAAATCAATGGGAAGAGCTATGATAACCAGAGTAAGGATAATCATGGAATATATATTTTCACTTGATGGAAGTTGCAAAGAGGTCCTATCCATGCAGGGGATGCGCTCTCTTCAAGTTGTGGACTAGCAGATAGGTGCTACACCACAGGGGAAATGGGTTAGGTGGAGTCCCCCTAAAGTTTGATTGAAAATGAATATAGACAGTTATTGTATCAAGTGTGGGATTTGCAGTTGAGGGGTGGCCCAGGAGTCTAGTGGAAGTGTAATCCTAGCCTTCACGATGCATTATGGGAGCGGCAATTCCATGCAGGCAGAGGCTAATGCTCTCCTTTTATGAATCACCATTTGCAGGCAGAGGGAGATTTACATTGAACAAGTGGAAACTGATTCCATGATAATTCATGATTCCTTTCATGACAAAGGTACAGACCATGGTCAATAACCTATACCATCAGGAAATGAAAATATCTCTTTAACAGAAGCACTAGTGTCACCCATAGTTGGAGAGAGGGGAACAAGGTGGTGGATCACTTGGCCTCGCTAGCCTCCCTCAGTGATCCGGTCATGTTTTTTCTAATGTTTCACAATTGAAGCTGGAGGGGGTGAACCTGATTTAGGGTGATTCCCTCAGCCTCCATTATTTCTGGCCTCCATATCCATTTTCCCCTTGTTTTCCCTTACTTTTGTTTGGAATAAAAATAGTATCGTTGATGATGATGTGTGTACCAGAGTGATAAACCCTAGAATGAGTAAAAGACCATATGGATAGGGATATGACTATTGTTATTAATCCTAATTATTATAGTTCATTATTTTTTCACATTAAGTGATTGTTGAACTATCAATTACTTACATATTTATGATATCTATGTTATTTCACCCTTATACTAAAATGGAAGGGATGTATTGTTACATTCATCATTATAAACACATCAATATTCACATGAAAAACATATTCTGCCCAATGTAACATGCATTTATATACAGTCTGAAACATGTTGGTGGTGCATTGTGTGATTTAGAATAATTATTATATGTATGCCATGTTAGCTGATTATTTTTCTTGATAACATAGACTTATTTTGTTCTGATATAAATCCTTGATATAATTATGATAAATGACTGGATATTAAAGTGATGAAATCAACATAAAATATTCATTACCATATTGAATGATGGTGGAACCTTAACTTACCCATCACTACATGTTTGATCTAAGGACCATTGGTAGTCTAAAATTAATCATTTATGTTTGTTATTAAATGGATTCCAATAATAGATTATAAGTAGTAAGGGCCTACATATTTTGGGAAGGGTAACCCATATTGTCATATATAATATAGATACTTTTTATTTTTTGAAAATTTTAAATACCAGGTTGTAACTACATGAAATCCTATTGTAACATAAAAAGGAAACTACCTTTATAACAATGGAATTGTAGTCCATTTATCATGACCATGATGTATAAATATGTCAAAAGCTTTAATTATTATAGAAAGTTATTTATTTTATAATATCACGATCTCAATTATAATTATAATTGATAGCGCCTTTATAACACTGTAATTACGATCCATATGTCTAAATTATTAAATTCATAATTTTAATAATGTAGTTTAGCAGGGAATCGTTATTTCAATAAAAACCCACCCTGGGTTAAATTAATTTTTAATAAAATATGGTTCCCTCATAGGTTTCCTTGTTATTTATTATTCCATGGTACATAAACCATTGGGGTTTAATCATGTAGGGTTTGATGGTAATTTAAATTGACTAAAACCACTTATCTGTTGTTACATATTAATATATGGTCTAACAATACATGTCTAGACCAAATTATTAGTAAAAGAACTATTATATTTTTGGATATGTATTAAAATTGTTCGTTAGTTAATTACAAAGTATATTACAAACTAAACGGTGTATTCTAATATAGATTGGAATTGAAACTTTAATTAATTCATACTAATGATAAGAAAGTTATGGATAGATTAAATTGAAAAAAATTATAAATAAATCTTGAATAATGAAAGGTTTTCATATAATTAGTAATGTTTGTAAATAAGTTTTACATTACATTCTTTTTGTTCATAGTGGAATTTTCTAAATTGAATAGAATGTGTTTTTTCTTTATGATGGGTAATTGATGTTCTTAATTTTCCGAAACAGAAATTTTAAAAATAGAAATTTATGTTGTTCATATATTGACTTTCATGTAATAGTAGTTTAAATATTTCCCTATATTTCTCCCTTAGATAGGAAAGTGATGATTTATCTTATACTTCTTCTAATATAGCTTGAACATAAATGATATGGGTGGAACCAAGTGATATAAATCTATGTGTGTCTAGTTTCAGGATCATTCAAATTTCATAAACATTATTGGGGTAAACCAGTTTCATTAGTACTTTTAAGATAAAGCATTGTAAAATTTTATAACGAGTTTTCATATGTTAGGTGTCATTCATGAACTGTTGCAAAATGTAGGACTCTTAATTTCTAAAATGACACATTTGAGGAATGGGTAGTCATTTGGAAAATTGACCATTTTTAATGAAGGTATCATCATGTAATGATCATCTTCAATATGTTATACATGCATAGGGCTACGTAAACTTCTTGTTAGGTCATGTGTCAATTATTATTCTTCTATAATTACATATGTTTTAGTACGTTTTCATCCATATTAGTATCCATATGGGGTAATATGAATCTAGACATGAATATTTTGTATGGGTCCTGTTGTCCTCAGTTTCATAGGGTTGATGGGTAGATAAATAATATCAAATGGTGTGTTATTGTGTTGATTAATTCTCATTAAAGTAGGCCATCATACACACGGTTCTCATTAAATTTATTAATTGGTACAGTTCGCCAAAATTCTTGAGTGGAAATTAGTAAGACATTATCTTCGTTATTAATTCTATTGGTAATAACTTGATTAGAATGACTTGTATGTTTTTTTCTTTTTGTCTGTTCTTTATTCATTATAATAAAATAGTTACTTTGATGATGATTACATTTATGAGTGAGATATCCAAATGCTGGGGAATGAAATTGAAAAATTAGTATCTATTTTTAAACTACTAATATTTTTATTTTATGATTTTATTCTTGATACTGATAAGGTTTATGAGTGTATCTTAATAGAAAATTACACATACACCATTTTTGTAATTTTACCATTCATTATTTTAAGTATAAATTATTACTTTATTTGCAATCAACACTTTGTAGAAGCGTGTTTACAAATTCAAAACTCATATCCAATTGCGGATAGAGAATAAACTATGATATGAGTTCAAATTCTATGAAAATTATGACTTCGGAATTTCTAATGTGGGGGGAATTTGGTAGAATTTATTTTTCTCTGGACTTCCTTTTAGAGATAGTGAAACTAAAAAAGACTATTTGGGATTGGTCACGATTGCAACTAAAATTAGTGAGTCTTGAAATCTTGTCATATAGTGATTGAGACAACAGTAGAGATAACAAACAGTTATGGGTTTGGATCATGTATAAAAATTAGATTGACTCTCTCAGTGCATGAGAAACCTAGAGATCGTAACAGCTCTAACTCAAGTTAGTTATTTCATGATAGCATTATGATAAAATGTTTTTCTATTTATGAACCAATTAAAAACTTTGTGAGTTTGTGTTGGACTATTATAGATTTTTTTGAGAAAATCAATGAATACAAAAGTAGTTTTTGATTTCATGTTTGCTAATGATAATAGATCAGCATCTGTAGATGATATCTTTTTTAAGGAGGTCGATCATAAGTGGTTTGACTATGCATTCCTATGTATAGTTGTGTAAAGACAATCATCAATCATGCATATTTGTGTATGGTTGGATGAATTTTTTTTGGATCTTTGTCATGATTAATATTGGAGTGTCTTGGGAATTATTGGTAATTGTTGATATCCACGTAGTGTTATACCTTACCAATAATGATTGTGTCCCCTCTATTGACATCATCTATGGTGCACTAAGGCATCAGTTATACTCTGTAATAAATTGAGAAATTAAAAAACTTATTTTAATGATAAATATAATCCTCTGGGATGTTTATCTTGAAGCATGGAATATAATATAAGCATGGAATATCCTGACTGATACTAGGATTTACATATAGGAAGGCCTGTGAAGGACTCAGATACATTAGTCGATTCTTTTACTCAATCAGTAAGAGAAATAGTAATGTTGGGATCAATCATTATTTTTTATTTTTGTATATTTCCGATATATATCAAAGACTCATATGTAAATGTGGGATTGTAGACAACATTGTATGAGATCCATGGAATCTACTATATGATTTGAGGTTACCATAGACATGTTCTCAGGCTCGATTATTTTAATTAATGGGTATCGATACAAGGGTAGTTGATTAGGTATACAGTTATGTTGATGTTGTGGCATGACAATGTAGATGATGTTTTGGCTAGATAGATCACTAGAACACAAGTAATTGATTTAGTGAGAATACTTGGATAAAATATTGAGGTACATGGTTTAAATAAATGATGATATTTCATTAAAACAGAATCATCCATCTAATATGATCATTTTTTAGTGTTGTTGACCAATGTGGGATCACCTTGAGATCTGGGTTTTTTGTAACATGTGGTGGGGGTGGAACCACATATATCATGTTTTTGTTGAGATAAAAATAATTATAAGGTTGAACAAGGATTTTAAAGTAAAATTTGTCATTAACTATTTACACTCGATTTGTATGAATTTGACCATATTCATCGAATAAAGAGCATGAGAAGTGTCCTCGACATTAATCTAGAATGTAGTGTCAGAAATGTTCATAAAGATACATTATATGCTTCAATCTACAGCGGATAGGAGTATGGGTGTGTTGATTAAATAGATAATTATGTGATCACATCTCCAGTTAGATAGGGTAAAAAATTTCCTCTTATTATTTTGATTTTATAATATGATCATTTTCTCGAGTTCTACCTACTTATGAACCGCTTGGTTAATATATGGCTATCATGTAGATTAAACATTTAAAATGAAACATGTCAATTTTAGTCGAATTTGTATGACCTAGATAGGTTGGATGGTGATTGATTATTTCCTATTTGATTCCCACATATGACATGTTATAAGGTTAAGATATTGTAATGTCACATGTTTTCGAATCATGGAAATATTCTAGTGGAATTTGAACATTACATTTATTTACAGGCAATCATCTAAAATCATATTCCAAATATAAATATTTTATTTAAAAGAACTAAAATTTATATTTCTATATTGGTTTTAATAATTTAGAGGTGTCATAGGTTTTTTTTTTGAGTTTCATGAGACTCATCCTTCAATGACCCATTTTTCGGACATGAAGAGGGATTTGTATGGTAGCACACATGCAGTGCTCACCATGATCTCAACCATGGGAGGGCAAGAGGGTGCCACACTATTTATCAGAATACCAACCCCATGCCGTACACGAATTCATGAAATAGTAGATTTATTATTTAGGGGATACCGATTGGGTATGCATAATTTTTGAAATGTTACAATACACATGAAACATGGTGTCTCTTTAAAAAATGATGGCGCATAGTTGGCCCATGGTTTGGAAAACCATAAGGTCAAACCATGAAGCTAAATATACTGGGATATATTAAACATTATCCTTGATCCATTTTAAGGAATATAATTAGATTTATTATCCTCATTTCACACAGTATCCCTCTGATCGATCTTTCCTTGGATTTTTCCTAGACATAGATGAGTATTCTACATCAACTATTTGAACCAATCAATGTTGGGTACATTGGAACTGTGTAGGTAATCTATTAAATAATATTCCTTATTTTTTCTATTATATAACTACATGGAATTATTAATAAATTCAATCTATTTAAAATATTTGATGCATGTTTTCTTATTTCATCAATTTCATTCAAACTAGAATGAATTAAATATTGATAATAGATTATTGAAGATTCATATACATCAGTTATGTGTTCAAACTAATTTCCATTAGTGATTATTTATTTAATAAAATATTCTATTATTCCCCTCACCATGTTTTCTATGCGTCACCCATTAAATTTAGAAATAAATTTAAGAACCTAAATCGTTGATTTAATTATCCATTGTTCAATAATTAAACAGTATTAGGTTAATCACATAACCTCAAAACACCCCTTATTTTGCGTGTCACTTTTATTCCATTAACAATGTTTCTCACATGTTGTTTAATCACACATTATTTTTTCTATCTTTAAATACATGCTTAACTATGATCTACCTAGCCTTTAATCATTTTTTTGGTGTGTTAAATAAATTATCATAATACACCTATATAAATTATATTAAATGAGTCCTCAACTCAATCATGCTATTTATTTATAAAAACCAACTAAGAGATGGAAAATATTAACTAATAAAAAGATCCTTTAAATGTAGATATTTTCATTTTAGGGTACATGGTTATGCCCATTTCCCTATTTAATTGTATATGTAACACCCCAAACATCCATGATACACTTCTCATTCAATAATGAAATAGCTTGCATTGTACGCAAGTTCGAGATTCTAACACACTGCGACCAATCAAAGTAGCTGTTATGAATAGTAATACACACCATTTGAAATTATATAAATTTTATATTTCAAATTGGACTTTTTTTTGTATTCAGAATTTCGAAATTATCCTAAGTTGAATTTTTATGTATTTTTCTAAAAAAATTAATTTTTGATGAATAATGAAACCACTAAGTAGCAGTTAAAAAACTAATTTTTCATTTAAATTAAACTTTACCACTTCTATGAATTGAATTTCATAAATCCGTCATACATGGTTGTCATTAGTAAGTAAAATGTGGTTCAATGGTATGAAAAAAATATTTGGTGAATAGTAACTTTTATGTTTTATTAATCGTGATTAAAGGTAATTAGTGTAATTTATTGTAAATATAATGTTATAATAATATGAAATTACCTTTACACTTGTCCTACCATTATTGGATGAGTCATGGTCGATCAAGACAAACCATGGGTCATCTTGGGGACCCCATGGATCCACTTGGGTAAGAAAATGACATTAATAACGTTTTTATTTAAAGTAAAAAAAATTGTCACAAAGATGTGTTGTTTTACTAAAACAAATATGAAATGGGGTTATATAAGTAATTTTTTGTCTATAAATATTAATTAGGATTCTAAATAGATTTTCTACATCATGGAAATTTGTTTATAATTTTTAGGCATTAAATAAATAAATTTATTTATGACACCATGATGATGCAGCGATTACCTCATTAATTAACGATTTAAATAAAATGAAAGGATAATGTAAAATATAAGACATACAGTTGGTAAAAAACTATTTTATGAGTATATTTATAACCCTTATCACCTTATCCTCTAAATATATAATTTTGGGACCTTTTAAATCTGAAAAGTACTTCATAATAATGTGACATTTCATGACTTTCCAAGAGTTCCCCTCATGTCCCCTTATAAACGGCCCCCACCTATACCACCTTATTCACACTTCCAAGCTATTTGGATAGGCCAAAATCTGATGAAATACTCTCTCAAATTTCCCCTTTTACTCCTATAAGCCTCACATTGGTCAGAATACATCACAAGGAATCCATTGTCTCAAATCAAAAATAGTTACAGATTCTAAGGTAATGTCTTCTCTTATGTTCTTTTGTTTTATTTTGATTCTCCAACCCCTTAACTATATCTATTCCATTATTTTTAACAAAACCAGTATCTTCAATATACTAGGATGTTGTTATGAGATGAATTTTATTTAAACATACACACACCATTGTCTAATGGTTAAAGAACATATTTTTTCTGTGGGTGGCGAATTACTGCCTCACGAAAGAATGATTATTCAATATTATTTTAACACCTTTCATGGTGGTCATTAATATGTCACTATGTTTATTTATGATATATATATTATTTTTATGTTTTCCTTATGCTTTTGTATTTTTCATTTATGTCATGAATTTATGATTTCCATTATGGGTAAACGCGATAATTTCATTTTAGGAAGTGCGGACTACCGCCCCATTAAAGTGATTTAAATTGTTAATGCCATATATGGGATGTATAAGGGATAGAGTAAATGGTAATATATATGATATTATACTAGAATTATAATATACCTTTAAATCATTATGATTTAATTCCATTCAATACAATATAGAAATGAAAGTAGCATTCAAGCGTACGTACGGCTTACCGGCTCCATGAACGGTGCATTTCATTTCTTTCCTCTAAATGTTATGTAATATTATAAATTATTGGATATACTGGATACATATGATATATATGATATCTGAATCATGATTATAATTCTGGATATAATGGATATTTTAACACATGAATAGCTTGTAATTATAAGAAGTTTATTTTTTTACACAACTTCCAAAGATCGACAAAACGACCGTTATTAACTTAAATAATTACATAATGTTCATAACATGGTAATAAGAGATATAAAAGGAATAATGAACTTGAAAAAGTTCTCAAGAAAGTATAAATTAACTCTAGTTTATTATTCAGGAGGTTAAAGAATGGTCGTGTCAAGTCGGACACGAGGTAAGGGACTTCATCTCAATCTCATTTCATTGAGGCATATTTTGTTTTATACACAACTTTCTTTTACATGGTGTATAAAACCCTTTGAATTTTACTTTTATTCAAAAGGAATCTTTTTATACGAATCGTTTTTACTAAACAACAAAAGGAATGTTTTGTCTTACGTATACGTCGAAAACAACTTCTCTGCTGCCATGACCATTATTTGAGTTTCGGTTTCCTCTACAATCCATAACATTATTTAAATAATAAATAAATACAAAGATTTAATTTTCTTTTATTTTGATAATAAAAATGGTTTTGATAATGTTTTTATTATATCAATGTGTTGTATTGATATCTTGTTATTGAAATGTGGAAATTTTATGTTTCCATTATGCATGTTTTATGTGATACGATTATGTTATGGTTTATGATATGTTTAAACCTGTTCATATGAGGAATGCATTGGACTTAATAAGTGATGGGTGGAGCCTGCTATAGCTCCTCGATGCATCTGCAGGTCTCATGAGAGAAACTAGTGTCTTGGAACGAGGCATTGAAAAAATCATATTTTTAGTCTTGCCATGAGGTCTTGGATGTGTGGTTATGATAGCCTGGCATTATGCATTCCATCATTATGAAAGTGGTTATTGATATTTCATGTGATTATTCGACAAGAAGAATATCCATGTGAATAAGTAAATGGAATTATTTCATTTTACTTTTGCCATATTATTCTGATGTTCATGTCTAAAAGGCTTTTGTTTTAGTTATACATTTTCTTAAATTTTTATGTTTATTTATGAAAGCTTCCACTATATTGTTATCCTTACTAAGCATCTGAGCTCACCCATATATATGTTTTGTTTTTTCCAGGATGTGAAAAATTATTTTATGACTGACCTAAAGGGATAGTCTGACAGGGATATGGTTGTGGACTATGGAGACTATGTTATTGTATCTGTTCACTTTATGATGTAATGTAACATTTATGAATGTATCTAGTATTTCCAAGGATACTAAACTAATCGGTATTTCGAGACGTGATCTTTTGTGATCATGCTAATGTTACTTAACAATGCACCAACTCTAGGTAACTGGTTTCAGGGTGTTAGAGTTGGTATCAGAGGCAGTTTAGTACTAACCTTTGAAGCTAGATTTAGATAAACTCTGATTAGAGCACATAACACTAAGATAAACTTTGAGGATTTGTATAGACTAACTTCCTCGAATTTTCGTATTATAGTGCTTTTTTGAGTTTTCTGAGCAATACATCCCTCTCTGGATATGAGCAGGTACAGGCGGCTCTAGCACAGATGTACGTAGGGGTAAAACCCGAAAACACCGCTTTGAGCTAGACTCGAACGGGAACTGGGGCACGACAATGGGCCTTGCTGCACTCTTGGTTATGACACTCTTGGGGGATATTCTTAAGATAATTATCATTTTTACAAACCACTATTAAGGGTTTATGAGTATATACTTCATCAAATAAAACATATTTATTATTTTGGATTATATCCATAAACCATTAAATTTACGTTAATTATTTTACAAGTTTGGAATTATTCATTGCAATTCATAAACTGACCTAGTTTTTCCATTGTATATAAATGGTGCCCAGTAGAAGGATTGTGAAGTCCAGCAATATGTATGATCCAATGTGTAAGAAGGATCATATATTTCACGGTATTAAGACAATATTTAGAAGTGAAATAGTCTTCCATGTATTCTCAACATATGAAAAAATAGTATCATGTATTAATAAGATAAGTAACGAATTCACTGAGTCGTATGGATTTGAATGGATGCAAGAGAAGAAAAATATGTAAGAGATAAAGATGGATAAAGGGAAGAGGGAAATGATGAATTTTCCAATATGTGATAACTGTGGGAAGAAACACCTTTGAAATTGCCTGAAGGGAATGGTAGTTTGTTATAAGTGTGGAGAAAAAGGAAACCAAGTGAGTTACTGAAAGGGTAACAAAATGTTTTCAAATGTACAATGCTTATCTTCAAGGTGTGGGGACACTACGCAATCCAATGTCCAAATAATTGGAGTATGCCCCAAATGATGGTATTGAATAATAATCATGTTATGATACTACCACATATGAGGAGGAATGATTATAGTGCTTATGATTTTATTAAAGAATTGTGTCATTTGAGTGTTGTATCAATGATGTACTAGTTATAATAATTATTGAGTAAATAATGATTGTATTGTCGTACTATTTCATTAAAGACTTGAGATTATGTGGAACCAAGAAAAGTGAATCAATAGCAGGTTAAATATTTTTGAAAATATATGGTTGAGAGAGAGATAAATGATATTATGGTTCTGATACCGAGATAGTTATTTTGGAATAATACATGATTGATTTGGATAAATTATATTGATTATTCTTGACTTCCTTGATACTGATTAATGATTTGTATACATTTTTGGATAGAAGGAGTTTATTTATTATTCTATAGGGAATATGAGACCATTAATGTAATCAGTAAATTTTTATGGTAATTCAGGATGTGTCAGTGTTTTAAAAGAATACATGATGAAGGTATTCACATGTTATTATGTGGAAAAAGTATCTTCATTGTTTTGACCTTCCTTAAAAATTTTAATTGTGAGTTTCGAGAGAGGTATTTTGGATACCTATATTTTTTGGAATGGATGATGTTGAACTTTTAATAGTATTATTTAAGTTTATAACATTTATTATGATTATTTTTCAGTTATTATAATACTATAGTTTTAGGAAATGGACAACCTGTAGGTTGGGTGATAACACGTTGCGTCGGACAAAGCTACAAGAATGGAACCCATAACCATAGTGCAACATGCCTTTATTACCTACCACTAGCCTACAAGAATTCCCTGATTATTAAAAAATAGTTTTCCTAATCTAAATGGTATGTGTTATAATTTGGAACCTTGTACGATTAGGATAAATATAATATGATTGAGTTCTATTATCTTTTTGAGTGAAAGATGAGTTTTTGGTAGAAATTAGTCGAAGGATGAAACTCTACTTTTCAAGTATATATATATATACCTATATCTTATTCTATGAATAAAACAATTCTTAAAAGGGATATTAAAAAATGTGTTATCATAATACCTTATGTTTTGTTGAACTGATGTATATTTTAAATCACCATAGATTGAAGGCTTTGAGGCCCTAAATTTTAAACATGTTTGTGACTGATGACCTCAATCACTCCCTACAAATATTTATGTTTTCACACCAATTATTTTTCTCTATTTTCCACCAATTTTCTCCTAATCGAGATCATAATTTGGTGGTGACTTTTTAATTTACCTTTCCCTCTTATTATGGCTAAATTTTATTAACCTTATTTCCAATGTGGGTTTTCCACAATGGTATCTTTTACTTTATTCCTTTTATTTTTGAAGAACAAATTCAAATTACGAGGATGAAATTTATTGAAGGAGGGGATAATGTAACACCCCAATATTCCATGATAAAATTCTCATTCAATAATGCAATACCACGCATTGTACGTATGTTCGAGATTCTAACACACCGAGACCAATAAAAGTAGCCATTATAAATAGTAATACCCACCTATTGAAATTATATAAACTTTCTATTTCAAATTGGACTTCATTTTTGTATTCATAATATCAAAATTATCCTAAGTTAAATTTTTAGGTATTTTTCTGAAAAACATCAGTTTTTGATGAATAGTGAAACCACTAAGTGGTAGTTAAAAGACAATTTTTTCATTTCAATGAAACTTTACCACTTCTGGGAATTGAATATCAAAAATCAGACATATATAGTTTTCATTAGTAAGTAAAATTTGGTTCAATGTGATGAAAATAATTTTTGGTGAATAGTAACTTTTAAGTTTTATTAATCGCGATTAAAGTTAATTAGTGTAATTTATGGTAAATATAATGTTATAATAATATGAAATTACCTTCACATGTGTCCTACCCTTATTTTATGAGTCATGGAAGACCATGACAATCCATGGGTCAACATGGGGACCCCATGGAGCCACTTGGGTATGAAAATGACATTAATAACTTATTATTTAAAGTAAAAATAAAATTGTCACAAACATGTGTTGTTTTACTAAAACAAATTTTCATGGGGTTATACATGTTAAAACATCGACTATAAATATTAATTCGAAAGATAAATATATTTCCTACATCATGGCAATTTTATTATAACTTTTATCCATTAAATAAATAAATGTATTTATGACACCATGATGATGCAGTGATTACCTCAACAATTAACGATTTAAATAAAATGAAAATATAATGTAAAATCTAAGACTTACAGTTGTTAAAAACCTATTTTATGAGTATATTTCGAACCCTTATCACCTAATACTCTATATATATAATTTATGGACATTTTAAATCTTAAAATCACTTCATAATAATGTTACATTTCATGACATTCCAAAAGTGCCCCTCCTCTCCTCTTATAAAAGTCCCCCACCTCTACCACCTTATTCACACCGTCAAGCCATTTTGATCGGACAAAATCTGACCAAATACTCTCTCAAAATCCCTATATTACTCCTATAAGCCTCACTTTGGGCATAATTCTTCCCAAGGAATCCTTTGACCCAAATCTAAAAGAGTTACCTGATTTTAAGGTAATGTCTTCTATTATTTTCTTTTGTTTTATTTTGCTTCTCCAACCACATAAACTATTTATATTCATTTATTTTGTTAAAACACCAGTATATTCAATATAATAGTATGTTTTTTTGATATATATTTTATTTACACTTACACAAACCTTCGTCTAATGTTTAAACAACATATTGTTTCTATGGGTGGCGAATTACTGCCTCAGGAAACGATGATTGTTCATTATTCTTTTAAAACCTTTCATGGTATTTAATAATATGTCACTATATTAATTTATGATATATATTATGTTTATGTTTTTCTTACGCTTCTGTATTTTTCATTTATGGAATGCCTTTATGATTTCCATTATGGGTAAACGCGATAATTTCATTTTAGGATGTGCGGACTACCGCCCCCTCAAAGTGATTTGAATCGTTAATGACATATGTGGGATGTATAAAGGATGGAGTAAATGATATTATATATGATATTATACTTGAATTATAATATACCTCAATATCATTATGATTTCATTCCATTAAATACGAAATAGAAATGAAAGTAGCGTTCATGCGTACGAACGGCTTACCGTCTCCATTAACGGTTCATTTCATTTCTTACCTTTAATTGTTATGTAATATTATAAATGAATGTATTCAATGGATTCATATTATATATATGATATCTACATCATGATTATAATTCTGCATATAATGTATATTTTAACACACGAACAACTTGTAATTATAAGAATTTTATTATTTTACTCAAGTACCAATGATCGACAAAACGACTGTTATTAACTTAAATAATTACATAATGTTCATTACATGGTAATAAGTGAAATAAAAGGAATAATGAACTTGAAAATGGTTCTTAAGAAAGTTGAAATTAACTCTAGTTTATTATTCATGAGGTTAAAAAACGATCGAGTCAAGTCAGACATGAGTTAAGGGACTTCGTCTCAATCTCCTTTCGTTGAGGCATATTTTGATTTATACACAACATTCTTTTATACAGTGTATAAACCCCTTTGACTTTTACTTTTATTCAAAATTAATCTTTTTTATACGAATATTTTTTACTAAATGAAAAAAGGAATGTTTTTTATTACGTATGTGGCGACAACGACTTCTCCTCCACCACGACCATTATTTGAGTTTTAGTTTCCACTACAATCCATAACTCTTTTTAAATGAAAAATAAATACCAAGTTTTAATTTTCTTTTATTATGGTATTAAAAATGGTTTTGATAATGTTTTTATTAAATGAATGTGCTGTATTGATATCTTGTGATTTAAATGTGGAAATGTTATTTTTCCTTTATTCATGTTTTATGTGATACGATTATGTTATGGTTTATGATATGTTTAAACCTGTTCATCTGAGGAATGCATTGGACTTAATAAGTGACGGGTGGATCCCTCTATAGCTCTTCAATTCATCGGTAGGTCTCATGAGACAAACTAGTGTCTTAGCACGAGGCCTTGACAAAATCGTATTTGTAGTCTTGGCACGTGGCAGTGGATATGTGGTTATGATAGTCTGGAATTATGCATTTCATCATTATGAAACTGGTTATTGATATTTCATGTGATTATTCGTCCAGTAGAATATCCATGTGAATAAGTAAATGGCATTATTTCATTTTACTTTTTCTATATTATGATGAAGTTAATGTTTAAAAAACTTTTGTTTTAGTTATACATCTCCTTAAATGTTTATGTTTATTTATAAAAGCTTCCTCTATATTGTTATCCTTACTGAGCTTCTGAGCTCACTGCTATCTATATTTTATTTCTTCCAGTATGTGAAGAAATATTCTATGAATGACCTGCAAGGATAGTCTGAAGGGAATATGGGTGTGGACTATGGAGACTATTTTATTATAGTTTTTCTCTTTATGATTTAATTTAACTTTTATGAATGTATCTAGTGTTTCCATGGATACTAAAATAATCGGTCCTTCGAGACTTGATCTTTTTTATCATGCCAATGTTACGTAATAATGCACCGACTCTGGGAAACTGGTGTTGGGGCGTTATAGTAGATGTTCTATGATAATGGGATTTCTTATATAAATCACATTCTTAATTTAATTCAACATATATTATCTTCAATAAACAATAATATAAAATAAATAGTTAAATAAGTTAGTATGATAAAAATTTTCATGGATGAAGCCCTTGTCATATGAATCAATACAAAGAAAAACATGTAAAATTGGAATTACACAATTCCTTGTGAAATATTATGGTTCATTATATTGGAATTACTAGGATGTGGTCATAGGCTATTTTAGATTATATGCACAATGAGATACCCTAGTTTACTCATTACAGAATACCCAGGATTGTATCATTTGTTAAATAAATTTTATTACTCATTGACTGATAGTTGGGTTTCCATTCTATGGAACACATTATATGAGGTCATATGATAATATAATTTCCTCATTCCCTAAGTGATACAGGGTTTTTCTACTTATGAAATGTCTTGGATGAGATCATAAAATATTTTGATGTTATAAGGGATACTTGGTATTTCTAATTACATGACTCCATGGATGGGATCATATAATAAACATGATAATATTAGTCCCTATGAACTTTTGGGGTTACTCATCAAAAAACAACTTGGATGGTATCATAAGAAAATAATATTATATAACACATGTTTATTAATAGATATGACTATTGTAATCTCTTAATTTTGATTATTATACTAAGACGGCATTGATTATTACTCGACTACATGACTATATAATGTTATTAGCTTTAAATATGTGGGAATAGTATTAATTTCTCCATGTATTAAAGAAACTCATTATATATAGATGGTATGGATATACCATGAGTCATATTCAATTATTATACTTTTATGAACATGTATATGTCCAAAGGATATGGTGTCTTGGATGGATACCTTAATTAAATAAGTGTTCCTAGTAATACAATAATCTGGATTACATGGCCTTACACCTCTGGTCCTCTCTGGTGCGTTTATATCTATATATATAATATTTTTAAATATATTAATGTATAAAAATAAAATATTATCATTTATATTTCATTATAAGATGTAGAAAGTATAGTATGTAATGTGTGCTTAGGGAACCTGAGATTGGTATGTGTTCTTTTATTTATTCACTTCTTTATTAATTTACCCTCACAATATTTTATTTTATATTCTCAGACTGGATAGAATTAAACACCATTAGTGGTGTCCTACTAAGTATATCTCTCACCCTATATGGGATACCCATGCACTTGGTTACGCAAAAAATACCACTTGGGTATAGGTTCATGATAATTGATTCATGATTAGGCTATTACATATTCACATGAAAGCATAGGAGAATAGGATTGAGTTATAGATAAAGATTCTCGAATAGATAGCCTTTGGCCTTTGTTCATTTCATCTCAAATGGTTTCGAATTGTCTTCTATATGTCTCAAGATTTTATATTATAACATCACATAGACATGTTGGATTATTTATTTGGAATTTAAAAATTATTCTATTATCATTTCCTTCAATAGCATTTAATTTTTGTTTCCAACAGTGTTGAATGAATTTTTATGATATACCATAATTTCACTCTGATCATGAGGGTATAGTCTCTCCACTACACCATCATTGTAAACTCGCCACTAGTCACCATCCCCTAGTGAACATGTAGGTGCGCTTGAGGCCTTTTGATAAACCATCTCCATTCATCTTTTTAGTACATCGTATGTTTGGAAGATAATATCACAATTCCAAAATATTAATCCATTTTATCAAATTCACTCTTTATTAATGGAAGAAATTACTATTAATAGATGGACACCAAATATGTTAAAAACATTATTTAAATAAAATATGGAAAAGAATAAAGCTATATTTATTCATATCATATTCCAATAAAAATATTTATTTGTTATATAAAAAATATATCAGGTTAATAATATATATAAATTTCCATAAAATCATTCCCAAAAATGATCAATTTAATTTATTATGATAAAAATACTTTACAGGTATAATTTTTTTGAGAATAATATTTTTTTTCATATAAAATGATTTTTATTTTCATTTATAATCAAATAATAACCAAATAATTATTTTTATACAAATATAATCAAAAATGAATGAAAATATAGTTATTACTATTCAATCCCTCCAATCTCTTATAAAGAAGATAAATATCATTTTAAATAATAATATTTGAATTTTATATCATGGATCATTGAAACACGATGATGTGTTTGATAAAATATTCTATGTAAATAAAATTATGTAATGTGGACAATTTTCAAAAAATACCAGGTAATTATAGTTATTGGGGAATCATTACATGTATATGGACTTGGGGAACCATCCTTCTAAAAGGAAGAATATATAATTCTATGGGATGGATTGTAACAAAAAATGTTTTTCATGAGGCATGTAGCGACACATGAAGAGGAATTTCACCTAGACAATGAAGAATGATGATGCTTTATGTGCATTCTTTATTGAGTATAGTGTTCACATATCGATATGTCTTGTTTTTTATTCTCTCTAAGGAATTGAAATTTGTTTCCAGAAATTCGAACAATGTATATTTCAGTATTTTTCCAATGATGTAGTTGATCTACAGTCAGTAAATTGAGTGAGACTAGCTAATCTAACATATCAAGACTGCGATATTATATGTTAACCGGAATAAATTTTGATTTAAATAAATTTTATTATGTGCCTAATGTTACAATGAATATTATTTCATTATGTTTTTATAGATATTTATGGGCTTACTTCCATTTTTGAAAATAATATTTTCAATATTTATAATGATATCTTATGTTAGATAGTGTGAAAATTTTATAGCATTATTTATGTATTGAATATTAAGAAAATATTAGTAGTTGAAAAAAAACTAAAAAGTTCGACTCATATGAGACCTAATTTTGGTATTTATTTCGTGGCCTCATAAATGAAAATAAATTTTCAAAATGACATCCAAGATGGTTATTTAGAATATTTTGAGCTTAATACACATAAATTATGAAATTATTGTTTACAATGAATGTCGATCGAGCCACTATTCGATGGTCTAGGTGAAATGGCCATTGATATTATAGAATTCGTATAATACAATTTATGTGGTCAATTTGATGTATAATAAAGATGTGTATTCACAAGAATTATGACTTTTATTGATGACATTTGTTTGTATGGAAATATCAATATCATATGGTGATTGAATGATTACATTGACAAATTATAGGAGTTCACAAATTTGTTTGATAATTATATAAGTAATAATAAGATGAACATAAATTAGAATGTAGTAGAAAATATTTTAAAAATTAATTTATCATCATTCAATGAGTGTAAAATATTATATCTCAACTCACTTTACATTATACTCTACTGTGAAATAGGGTCATGAAAGGAGTAATTGTACATTGTTGGACATGGTACGATCGATAATGAAGAACAGAAGTCATCCAATATTTTGTTGGGGATATAAATTATCGAAAATAATATACATACAAAATAAGTACCAACCATAGTAAAAACTAGCAACACCATCGAGTTATGAAGTGAAAAGGAAATTGTTTTTCCACATGTTCTTGAATGGGGTTCCTAATCATTTGTTAATTCTAGCTTAATAATAAATATAACACCATATGGAAAAATGTTAATCTTTATATGGTATCTCACGGAATGTAGTGTATAATTAAAATAAATAACTCTAAATAGGAATGTGACTATAATGATACATGACAGTTTTCTTTAGAATAATCACATCCTCAAGGTGGTTAGTGGGGGAGATATATACTTCAATGAATTAATGTTCAGTGTGTACATGAGTTGTTATAGGAACTGATTCCATTAGTCCCCATTGAATAAGTTGTTCCTATTAAAGAATTGTTAATATGTGATTGAGAGAGTTAAGAGAAAATTATATATATATATATATATATATATATGGTTTTCTGGTCAATTTTAACACCCCAAGCTTCCACGGTACGCTTCACATTGAATAATATTGTAGCGTGTGTTATATGCAACTTCGAGTTCTAACACACAACAAAGGTATTCAAACTAGCTGTTATGAATAGTAATACCCACTTTTTGAAATTTTATAAATTTTATCACTCAAAATGGACTTCATTTTTGGATTATGAATATCAAAATTAGCCTAGGGAATTTTTTTTGTACTTTTCTGAAAAATTTTATATTTTGATGAATACTGAAAATTACTAAATTATAATTAAAAACAACTTTTAATAATAAAAATATTTAATGTGGATAAATTATGAATTTATGTGGTTTTAAAGTATATTTAGAATATATTTTTACCATTTAATACAATTTAGGTCATTGGACATAATTTCACATTTAAACCGGATATAAACAACTGCCAATCTTTTGAAAGATATTATATCTTAAAAACACGCTTTTTGTTTTAATAACGGGAATTAATTTTTAATTACATTCAGCCACTAATGTGTTTTGAATTTAGAAATATGGATTCCATATTTGGAATCAGGATTTCCAAATACTATAAATAGGTAACTTTTATTTTTAGACATTTTGAATAATTACATCGGTAAAGATTTTATTTACCATGGTTAGAGGGTAAATCCGGTAAATAAGAATAAAAAAATAATATTATAATAATATTAATTTACCCTAAAACGTGTCCTAACACTATTGGTGTATAAATATCCGACCATCTTTATCTTTGGGTCAATTTTCGGACCCCATGGATCCACTTGTAAGTGATAAGGATACTTTATATTAATTAAGTAAAAATAAATAAAAAACTTACATAGGAATATATCTTTTTGAAAAATAATTTTTACATAAAATTATATATGTTGGACTTTCAACTATAAATATTCATTAGAAATATAAACATATTTCCTACATAATGGAATTTTATTTATAATTTTTATACATTTAATAAGTAATATTATATATGACACAATAATGATAAAATATTTTCCTTATTAATGAAGGAATCAAATAATTGATATTATAAATAACCAAATAAATGTAATTTGATAATTTTTAAAAATTAAAATAATTTTATATTTTAATATTACATATTATGTTTTTTTATATAAATTTTTTTGAATAAATAATGCTGTTATGAATTTATCAAAAACAAATTACCCAATTGTGTCAAAATTGACATAAAAGCGTTTTTAAAACAATTATTATATTATTTATTGATATTTAATTCCAAAAAAATCTAGAGTTCGGAAAATAGACTTATATCATGATTAGTGTATCATTAATGGACCACTTAGGGGACTCTTGGTGTATAGAGTATGTTTGTTAACTATATAATATAAAAATACAAAGTGACATGGTAAATGTCAAACTAATTAACTAAGAGTTAAAACTAAAAGATACGTTTAATATAGTGACCCAAACCTGTCTAAAACCTATTGGTTGAATTGTTCTGACCTATCCCTACCTTAAAAATTAAATAATATACTTTTGAGAAATTATAAACTGAATATATATTTATTATAAAATAATATTTCTAGCTTTTCCAAAGGTGCCCCTCACCCTTCTTATAAAAGGGAACTACACATTATCTCTAATTCATACCTTCAAAACCATTGGGCATGGACAAAATCTGCCCAAATAACATCTCAAATATCCTATATTCATTCTAGAGGCCTTCCTTTAGTCAGAAAGACAAACTAAGGATCCTTTTTGATAAAATCAAAAGGAAGAACCCGAAGAAGAGGTAATGTTTTCACCACCCTCTTTCAAGTTCCTTTCTTCTTCAACATATTCTTTCTTTGTTATTACCATTCTAAAATATTAACTCCAGTACATTATAAATACTATGATGTTATTATAAATATTGTACAACCATATTCAATACTATATCCATCCTTTGAATGACATGTCACCATACGTGCGTATGCACGGCTTACCGTCTCCATGTAATTGTGTAATTGTTATTAAAAATATTATTATTTGGATGCATATAATAATGATGTGTAATTCATGTAAATAATAAATATAACATGATATTGATTCTATATATATGATATACTATCCAATTATATATTATTTTAATATCAAAATAATGATATTGTCGCTCGTGCGTACGTACAGACTACCTTCTCCATGAACACGATGAAATTCATTCCCCATCGTATCCATTGAAGCCTAATTCTCATTTAATGATTAAAAATAATTTTTAAGGACTTTATATCATTATGGATATGAATAAGATACATCCTATTCATAACAAACATGTCTTATTTAACAAAACATACAAAAGAAAACAAGTATGTTAACAACTAAAATGACGATAATACTAATATATTATTAACAATGCTATGTTAAAAGATCATATATGATATCACATTAATGTATATGATTCTTGTATAGTTTGATAAAAATTATTTCACCATTATACATGATTTTAACCTACCCTCTACCAAGGAAAAGTACAATGTAAGAGTTTATTTCACAATCTCTTCATTATCTGAGGTTGTTTATACATAATTATCTACTAGGACCTCTTTATCATCCACATCCATGTTTCTTAAAAATGTATTTCAAATAATTCTTAATATTTTATAGACTATGGGATGAAGTAATTTATACCCTTTTTTAATTTTTATAATATGTTTATAAAGGAATCTTTCATTCGTTTTCCGAATAAGGTCCTTTTTAACATTTTCGACATAATTAAGGTAAGAATGTTTTTTAACTTATACGGAGGGTGTGGTATTTTACGACATTATAAAATCGTCGAAGCATCCCTTAAAAGCTTATAAGAATATTTTCAATGTACATTTTTTCTTTTATAATTATGTGACTTTTAAATGATTTCAATAAAAGATATTTCTCTCAAATAGTTTTTATTTCATCTATGTCAACATCCTTTGATGGATTTTATGCTTATTTGAAGTTTATTTGTTATGATACCAAACACCAATATTATATTGAAGGTTTTGTGATATGTTTGACTGTGGATGTGTTATTTTTATACCATTCATGGTTTATGGGGAAATTATTGACATTGTGTATGCTATTTTTAATAAGAATGTTTATGTTATGTATATACCTATTCATATGAGGAATGTGTTGGACTTAATAAGTGATGGGTGGAGCCTTCTATAGCTTCTCAATGAATCGGTAGGTATCATGAGAAAAAATAGTGTCTTAAAACATGGCCTTGACAAAATCATTTTTGTAGTCTTGGCACGAGTCCTTGACTATGTTGTTATGATAGTCTGGCATTATGCATTCCATCATTATAAAAGTGGTTATTGATATTGCATGTGATTATTTGACTAGTATAATATCCATGCGAATAAGTAAATGGAATTATTTCATTTTATCTTTTCCATATTATGCTGAATTAAATGTTTAAAAGGATTTTGTTTTAGTCATACATTTCTTGAAATGTTTATGCTTATTTGTGAAAGTTTCTCCTATATTGTTATCCTTACTGAGATTCTGAGCTCACCCCATTCAATGTTTTATTTTTCTCTAGATGTGAAGATGTAATTTATGAAGAAACTGCATGGAAAATATGAGGGGATATAAAAACAAGATTTTATTGTAGTTTTTTTCACTTTATGATATAATGTAAACTTTATGAATGTATCTAGTGATTCCAAGGCTACAAAACTAATCGGTCTATCGAGACTGGTTCTTTTGTGATCATGGAAATTTATGTAATAATGCACTGACTCTAGGTAACTAGGGTTCGGGCATTAAAGTTGGTATTAGAGGAAGTTTAGTATAAACCTTGGAAGGAAGATTTATATAATCTCTGATTAGAGCACATAGCCCTAAGATATACTTTGAGGATGAGTATATAAGAACTTCCTAGAATTTTTGGTATTGTAGAGATTTTTTGAGTATTATGAGCAATAAATCCATGTCAGGATACGATCAGGTAGAGGCAGATCTGGAACAGATGTACCTAGGGGTAAAACCCGAAAAAACTGCTTTGAGCTAGACTCGAACGGGAACTGGTGCATGACAACGTGCCTTGCTGCACTCTTGTTTACGACACTCCCGGGGGGATATGCTTAGGATAACTCTCATTTTCTTTACAAATAATTATGAAGGGTTTTTGAGTATATACTTCCTTAAAGAAAACATTTTTTTATGATTATGGATTATATCCACGAATAGTACATTTTATGTTATGTTTTTTATAAGTATGGAATTATGTATTTTGATTCATAAACTAATAAAGTTTATGGAATTGTTTAGAAATGGCGCCTAGTGGAAGAAATGGAAACTGTATCAATGAACGCACTCCATGTAGGGATTTTCCTCCTGCTCAAGAAAATTACAGTGGAGCTGGTGATACAACTAATGCTGATCAGCTTATCACCATACTGGGACAACTCAATCAGGTTATGAATAACAATCTTACCCGTATGGAACACCCTGATCCATAGCGTGGAGGATCAATGTTAGATCACTTCATGTGGAAGAAAACACAAACATTCAATGGGAGTACAAATCCATTTTTAGAAAAGCAATTGATAAGTTCTCTAGAGAAGATATTTCAGGATTTGGGGAGTAGTGAAAGGGAAAAAGTTATCATGGTAGTTTACCGCCTCACTAGAGATAATGATCAATGATGGTCATTGATTCAAAACATGATGGATGATGATGAAGTTCAAAATATGGAATAGAGGGAGTTCAATGATCTGTTTTTAGAAAAATACTTTCCTCGTGACCATCGAGCAAACATGGAAAGGCAATTTCTGAGTCTGAGACAAAAGGAGGATGAGAATGTCACAAAGTATGAGGCTAACTTTACAAGGATAGCATGGTATGCTGGAGATTATATACGAAATAGAATAAGTAAAATTTAACATTTCTTTGATGGGTTAAAAACATTTCTTTGTCGATCATTAGTCTCACAATCCTTCTCTTCGTAGGAAGACATTGTCTCATGTGATATCAAGACAAAAAAGGAATTCACTAAGACATGTGACTTTAACGGAAACCAAGAGAAGGAGAGATCTACTGATCAATCTGTGAATGGAAATATGGGAATGAAGGGAAAAGTCGAATATCCATCCTACAGTAAATGTTGTAAGAAACACCCTGGTACTTGCTTGAAGGGAATGTGGTGAAAAAGGCCACCAAGATCTTGGTTGCAAGGGGAAGAAGGAAGCTACTGATGTCCAATGTTACAATTGAAGGGAGATGAGACATTATGAAAATGAATCTCCTATGTGTCAGGGGATCATACCCCAGAAAAGGCAATGGGATCAAGGCCAAGATTATGCTATCACTAATGCTGAAGTATAAGCTCCAAAAGATGTGGTGGCAGGTAATTTAATGGTTTCCCCAAGTTTAGAAAATGAATTTTTTGATTCTAGATCATAGAATTGTTTCCTATCTTCCCAGTTTACTAAGAAAATTAGATATTTCTAAATTGATTTAACAAGGTTTTTGTCAGTTAAAAATCTTAAGGGAAGTATCATTGCAATAATTTTTTGTGAATTAGTCCCCATTAGAGCACATAAATGTTCTTTATCCACTGATATCATCGTCATACCTATGATTGAGTTTGAAATAATCCTTGGTATGGATTGGATTTCGGACCACGATGCAATGATTTATTGTAAGAAGAAGGAGGTTACGATTTTTTATGATGATGATAAGGAAAACCATATCTTTTGAGCAGAATCGTCACCACCTAATTCTTATCTAGATCCACCCCCAATAGCTCAACTAAATTCAATTATTGGGGAGGAAGAGAATGAAATGACTATGTGCGAGGAAAGGAATGTTCAAATAGAGGTTGTACCTATTGTGAAGGAATATGTAGATGTGTTTCTAGAAGATTTACCTGGACATCCTCCAGAACGAGAACTTGAGTTTTCCATTGATTTAATTCTTGGATCAAGGCCTATATCAAAGACCCCTTCTAGAATACCCACTATAGAATTAGTTGAATAGAAGAATCAACTAGAGTAATTTAGTAATAAGGGATTTATTCATCCTAGTGTTTCTCCATGGGGAGCCCCTGTCCTTTTTGTTAAAAAGAAATATGGATCTATGAGGTTATGTATCGACTACAGGGAAATCAATGCTATAACAATAAAGAACAAGTATCCCCTACCACGAATTGAGGATTTATTTGACCAACTTCATGGAGCTCAATACTTTTCAAAGATTGACCTTTGATCTGGATACCATGAGTTATGTGTGAAGAAGGAAGACATTCTGAAGACAACATTTCGAACCAGGTACGGGCATTATGAGTTTACAGTAATGCCTTTTTGGACGACTAATGCACCCTCTGTATTCATGGATCTAATGAATAGAGTTTTCAATGAATATATCGATTATTTTGTAGTGGTATTTATTGATGATATATTGGTATAGTCCAAAAGCATATGAAGATCATGAAAATCAATTGTCCATTATCCTGAAGACTCTGAGAAGAAATGAATTATATGGGAAGTTTAGCAAGTGTGAATTATGGCTTCAGGAGATTTCTTTTCTTGGCAATATTGTCTCTAAATATGGAATCTCTATTGATCTTTCTAAGACCAAGGCAATCAAATAATGTCCTGCACCGACAAGTATAACTGAGGTATGTAGTTTTGTTGGTTTAGCAGGTTATTATCGACGTTTCGTCCAGAATTTTGCCCGATTGGATAACGCATTAACAAAGCTCACACGTAAAGGGGTTAAATTTGTTTGGTCAAAAGATTCTGAAGAATTTATTGAAGAACTGATGAGAAGATTAGTCAATTATTCTATATTGACTCTACCATCAGGGAATGATGGTTTCGTTATTTATAGTGATCCATCGAAGAATGGACTTGGTTTTGTCCTTATGTAGAATGATATGGTTATTTCCTATGCATCACGACAATTGAAAATTAATAAGAAAATCTATCCTCCTCATGATCTCGAGTTAGCAGTTGTGATCTTTTCTTTGAAGATATGAAGACACTACCTCTATGGTGAAAATTGTGAGATTTATACTGATCACAAGAGTTTGAAGTATATTTTCTCACAAAAAGAATTCAACATGAGGGAAAGGAGAAGGATTGAATTACTCATGGATTATGATTGCACGATACACTACCACCCGGGGAAGGAAAACAAGGTGGAAGATGCATTGAGCAGAAAAGATCATGGAGTTTTGAACAATATGAGAATTGAAAGGGATTTAATTTTCACTGATCTAGTGAAGGTGGACATGGAAATAACCATGGAATGTGAAACATCAATGATTTTTAAAATGGTTTCCAAATCATCTTTACTATAAAAGATTAAGAGTTCTCAGACCGATGATGAAGAATTTCAAAAGAATATTAAAGCTATGAATGATCGGTGATTGAGAGACTTTGTGTATGAAGATGAAATTTTGAAATTTGGGAAGAGACTTTTTGTTCCCGATATACCTAATCAAAAAAGGGAATTTCTGGACGATGCTCATAGTTCCAATTTCTCTATACACCCTGGGAGCACCAAAATGTATAATGATTTGAAGGAACATTTTTGGTGGGACAACATTGAGAGGGAGATTTCTGATTTTGGGTCATGGTGTATGGTCTATCAGCAAGTGAAAGCTGGAAGGCATCGGCCTGGAAGAGTTCTGCAACCTCTTCGCATACCCGAGTGGAAATGGGATAATATCATGATTGAAATTTTCATGGGACTACTGAAGACTTATAGAATTAACGATGAAATATTGGTCATTGTTGATCATCTTACCAAATCAACATTTTTTCTTGCTATAAGAGAAGATATACCACTTGAACGTCTAGAAAGTCTATATATTAATGCATTTGTGAGGCTTCATGGAGTACTCCTATCAATTGTTTCTAATCTTGATCCCCGTTTTACTTCAAGATTCTGGAAGAGTCTTCAGAAGGTGTTGGATACTGAACATCATTTGAGCACTGCCTACCACCCTCAAACAGATGGACAAACAGAACGAACTATTCAAACCATAGAAGACATGTTGAGATCATGCTCACTTGACTTCTAGGGTATGTGAGCTCATTATTTACCTCTGGTAGAATTTTTCTATAACAATAGCTTCTATTAGAGTATTCAAATGGAACAACATAAAGAGTTATATGGAAAGATATGTTACACTCCAACCTGTTGGGATGATGTTGGTGATAGAAAACTTGTAGGCCCATAACTAGTGGAGACAACAATAGAGATGGTGATGGTAATCCTAAACCACATCAAAGAATCTCAAAGTAGGTAGAAGATCTATGATGACAACTAAAGGAAGGATTTGGAATTTCATGTTGGAGATCATATTTTTTTAAGGTATCTCCATGTCAGGGAGTTATAAGTTTTGGCATGAAAGGTAAATTGAGTCCCAGGTACATAAAACCATTCAAAATTCTAGAACGAATTGGGGCTGTAGCTTACCCTTTGGAAATGCTGCCAAGTCTCTCCAAAGTTCATGATGTGTTCCACGTATCACTATTGAAGAAATACATGCATGACCCAACTCATGTACTCACCTATGAGTAATTAGAAAAGGAACCCAATCTATCTTTTTGCGAAGATCCCATCAGGATTTTTGATACAAGAGAACAATTACTGAGAAACCGGATGACTCGTCAGGTAAATGTTCTATGGAGAAACCATAAGATGGAAGAGGCAACGTGGGAAACCGAGGAAATTATGATGAAAAACCACCCGAGACTTTTCGTGTGGTAGTATTATAAAAATTTCTAGGTAGAAATTATTTTAACGAGGGGAGAATTTAACACCCCAAGCTTCAACGATATGCTTCCCTTTCAATAATACAGTAGCATGTGTTGTACGCAACTTCGAGTTCTAATACACACCATAACCAATCAAACTAGCTGTTATGAATAGTAATACCCACTTTTTGAAATTTTATAAATTTTAACACTCAAAATAAACTTCCGTTTTGGATTTGGAATATCGAAATTAGACTCGGGTTAAATTTTGGTACTTTTCGGATAACATTTATATTTTTATGAATAGTGAAAATTAATAAATTTTAATTAAAAACAACTTTTTTAATCAAAACAATTAATAGTTATAATTTATGAATTTAAGTTTTTTTAAAGTATATTTAGAATATATTTTTACCATTTAATAAAATTTAGGTCATTTGAATAATTTCACATTTACACCGGACATAAACAACTGTCAATCTTTTGATAGTTATTATCTCTTAAAAACACGCTTTTTGTTTTAACAGTGGGAATTAATATTAAATTAATTTCTTCCACTTATGTGTATTGAAATTAGAAATAAACATTCCATATTTGGAATCATGAGGTTCAAATTTTTTAAATAGGTAACTTTTATTTTAAGACATTTTGAATAATTACTTCGGTAAATATTTTATTTACCATGGTTAAAGGGTAAATTTAGTAAAAAAGGGTAAAAAATTAATATTATAATAATATTAATTTACCCTAAAACACGTTCTAATCCTATATTTTGATAAAATTTGGACCATGGACATCTTTGGGTCTATTTTGGGAGCCCATGGATCCACTTGTAAGTGATATGGACACTTTATATTAATTACGTTAAAATAAATACAAAAATGACATAAGCATATATCTTTTAGAAAAACAATTTTTACATAGGGTTATATATGTTGGATATTCGACTATAAATATTCATTAGAAATATAAAAAAAATTCCTACATAATGGTATTTTATTTAAAAATTTTATACATTAAATAATTAATATTATTTATGACACAATAATGATGTAGTATTTTCCTTAATTATGAAAGAATCAAATAATTGATATTATAAATACACAAATAAATGTAATTTGAGACTTTATATTAATTCCAATAATTTTGTAGGTTAATATGACCTATTAGGATTGTTTATATAAATTTTTTTTGAAGAGACAATTCTGTTGTGAATTTATCAAAAACAAAATAGCCTATAGTGTCAAAATTGACATAAAAGAGTTTTTAAACAAAATATTATATTATTAATTGATATTCATTCTTAAAAATCTAAGGATTGGCTAAGAGAATTATATCATGATAGGTGTATCATTAATGGGCCACTTGGGGGACGCTTGAATGTCTATAGTATGTTTATTAACTATATAATATAAAAATACAAAGTGACATGGTAATTGTCAAACTAATTAACTAAGAGTTACAACTAAATGATAAGTTTAATATAGTGACCCAAACCTTTATAAAACTAATTGGTTCAATGTTTTTAGACCTATCTCCACCTCAAAATTTAAATAATATTATTTCGAGCCTTTAGAAACGGAATATGAATTTATTATTAAATAATATTTATTGCTTTTCCAAAGGTTCCCCTCACCCCTCTTAAAAAAGGGCACTCCCCCTTCTCCCTAATTCATAACTTCAAAGTCTATGGGATCGGCCAAAATCTTCCTAAATACCATATCAAATATCCTACCTTCATCTTAGAGGCATTAATATTCTCAGAAAGCCATCCTATGGAGCCCTTTTGATCAAATCAAAAGGAAGAACCCAGAGAAGAGGTAATGTTTTCACCACCCTCTTTCATGTTCCATTCTTCTTCAACGTCATCTTTCTTGGTTAATCCCATTATAAAATAATAAATCCAGTATATTCTATATAATTTGATATTATTATAAACATGGTACAACCATATTCATTATTATATCCAACCTTTGAAGGACATATCACTATACGTGCGTACGTACGGCTTACCGTCTCCACGTCGTGGTGTAATTGTTATTCAAAATATTATTATTTGGATGCGTATAATAATGATGTGTAATTCATGTAAATAATAAATCTAACATAATATTTATTTTTTATATAAGATATAATAACCAATTATATATTATTTTAATATCAAAAGAATGATATTGTCGCTTGTGCGTACCTACGGACTACCGTCTCCACGAACGCGATGAGATTCATTCCCAATAGTATCCATTCAAGACTAATTTTCATTTGATGATTAAAAATAATGTTGATGGACTTTACAAAATTCTTTATATGAATTTGATACAACCTATCCATAAAAAATATGTCCTATGTAACAAAACAAATAAAAGAAAATGAGTAAGTTAACACACGAAATGATGATAATACTAAGATATTATTAACAAAGCAATGATAAAAGATCATATATGATATTGTATTAATATATATTATTCATGATTAATTTAATAGAAATTATTGCACCATTATACAAGAGGTTAAACTACCCTTAACCAATGAAAAGTACAAGGTAAGAGTTTATTTCACATTCTCTTTAATATCAGAGGTTGTTTATACGTAATTATCTACTGGGACCTCTTTATCATCCACATCCATGTTTGTTAAAAATGTATTTCAAATAATTCATACTATTTTACAGAGTATGTGTTAAATTCATTTATACCCTTGTTGACCTTTTATAAGATGTTTATAAAGGAATATTTCTGTCATTTTTTAAACATGATCCTTTTAAACCTTTTCGATAGAATTAAGGTAAGAATGTTTTTTTAACTTATATTGTGGGTGTGGTATTTTCCGCCACTATAAAATTGTCGAAGCTTCCCTTACAATCTTATAAGAATATTTTCAAAGTAAATTTTTTTCTTTTATAATTATGTGACTTTAAATAATTTCAAAAAAGAGATATTTCTCTCAAATAGTTTTGATTTCTTCTATGTCAACATCCTTTGATGGATTTTAATATTATTTGAAGTTTATTTATTATGATAATAAACTTCCATATTGTATAGAAGGTTTTGGGATATTTTTGACTGTGGATGTGTTATTTTAATACAATTCGTGGTTTATGGAAAAATTATTGACATTTCATAGGATATTTTTAATACGAATGTTTATGTTATTCTTAAACCTGTCCATTTGAGGAATTAATTGGACTTAATAAGTGACGGGTGGAGCCCACTATACCTCCTCGATGCATCGGTACATCTCATGAGAAAAACTACTCTTTTGGCATAAGGCCTTGACAAAATCTTATTCGTATTCTTGGCACAAGGCCTTGACTATGTGGTTATGATAGTCTGGAATTATGCATTCCATCATTATTAAAGTGGTTATTGATATTGCATGTGATTATTCGACTAGTAGAATATCCATGTGAATAAGTAAATGGAATTATTTTATTTTATCATTCCCATATTTTTCTGAAGTTCAAGTTTTAAAGGATTTTGTTTTAGTTATACATTTCCTTAAATGATTATGCTTATTTATGAATGTTTCCTCTATATTTGTATCCATAATGAGCATCTAAGATCACCCCTTTAAATGATTTATTTTTCCTAGGATGTGAAGGAGTAATTTATGAATGACTTGCAGGGATAGTATGAGGGGATATGAAGACAATATTTTATTGTAGTAGTATTCACTTTATGATGTATTGTAATCATTATGACTATATCTAGTGATTTCAAGGATACTAAACTAATCAGTCTTTTGAGACATGATCTTTTGTGATCATTACAATTTTATGTAATAATTCACTGACTCTGGGTAACAGGGGTTGGGGTGATACATCAATTGTTATGATAAATCATTATTGGTTGAAAATGATGACACTCCCTACTAAAAAGAGCCCGTACAGAGAATAAAAGTTGTAATATGGAATGAATCCTTGAATTTTTAGATTGATTCCATGGATAAATACAATGTATTAGTTCTGATAAATCATCCAGTTAATGTAGACCCTGTTTGTTTTAAATGGGTATTCAAGAAAAAACTGGAGATTGATGGTACTGTAAATAACTATGAAGCATGGAGAGTTTCAAAATGGTATAGAAAACACCATGGCATTGACTACATTGAAACTTTCTTCATACTCCCTATGATTAAAGATATCCTAATCATTCATTATAAATAATCATATCATGACAATGAGACATAAAAAATGGATTTCAAAAGAATATTATTCAATGGGATCATTCATGTCGATGTGTATATTCTACAAGTAGAAGGATTTTTTGACACCATGAAATCAAATAAGGAATGAAAATTATAGATATTTATTTTTGGAATAAATATAGCTTCCTGTTAATGACATAATTAATCCATAAAGGAATTTGTTTCATCAGGAATTAATGTTAGGCATGTGTTTACAAGTTGATCAGTGGGAGTAAAATTGTATTAAAAGTTGTGTATCTTGAAAATATGATATTTATTTGAAATAAAATACCGAAAATTCAAGAGTTTAAGTCATAGTTGAGCAAGTGATTATAGAAGATGGAGTTGGAAAAAATTCCCTAAATTATATGGACAATGATAATGTGTGATTGTTCCAAGATATTTCATTGAATAATTCAAGGTATGAAGAATTACTATAATTTAAAGAGGATCAGTATAAAAAAATCAATGATATGATTGGTTCTATTTTCAACTTTTATAAATTATTCCATGATAATTTTTCCTTAGACACAATAGAAAGCAGAATTATTGAGTACGATCAATTATGAATTTGTGATATGATCCATCATGTATTCTGGATTATGTATGAGTATTGATGATTCCTATTATTTATGTATTGCAGGGAGATATCAAAAATATTTTCTATAACATCATTGGACTAATATTTAGCCAAACATCATATAACAAAGAAAAATAAGGGCATGTTCATACTGTATGGAGGTGACGAGGAGCTAGTTTAATGGGGTTATAAAAATTAGTTATTTTACAAAGTTTATAATGATTGGAAGTCATAGTATAGATATGAAGTTTGTATCAATGGGGGGGCTCTTTTCTTTAACAGTTAAAAGTAGCCCATTATTACTGGTTCTACAAAAAGGTCTGAGTATATTTGTTCTTCCAATGAAACAATGGAAGAAGTTTTTATTCAAAATTATTTTTGATGAACATGATTTGGTTACTATAACTAATAAACCTATCATATTATTCTGTGATAGCACTGTAGTGATGGATCTTTCCATAGTGAGAAGGTCACCAAAAAATACACAGAACAAACTTTTTATGCTTCATCAATTGATTTATTATTCTCAATTAGGTAATGTTGTACTAAGAATATTATCCGTAGGGAAATATGTTTCATCCATCTAATTGACTTCCCTATATCATTATATCCTTGAGAATCATGTGATATATAATATACTAAAAGCTATTGTTAGTTGTCTCTAGATCTTGTGGGTGACTATTGGAGTTGGTGACTCTGAACAAACTTGTTTTGTGTTTGATTATATGCTTTATTTTAACACAAATTTACTTTTCTCATGTTTTTTATTATTTCCAATGACATTTTTATGTGATGATGTCTTTTGAATATATGTCACCATGGTAGGTCATAACAATTCATTACTATGATGAAACCAAAGAGGTTCCACAACAATATACATGATCATTATTCAATAGTGGGATTATTTTATCTAATGTGAAATAGAAAATATAGGATGTAAGGGATAATAGGCTCATATGATACTGGGACATCAAGTTATGGAGTTCACACATGTTAATCTATGAGATATGAGGTTCTGATAACATTACCACTAGTAATAAATCCCCATTTCTATGTTACATTGGATATTCCTATATAAAAATTTGTGTATTTATCCTTATTATATATGGTCATTATTAATGGGTTTCATCCATAATTTTATTTTATGTATTTCCAAAAACAATTACAGAATTTTTCTATGTCAAATTAAGATACAATAGGAATGTAACTAGTGATATTTCACTAATGGAAAATATGAGAAAGGATTTTTCCCATTTATTTTTGGTGAATGTTAATATCTCATTCCATTTTATGGGAATGAAACTGCCTAAGTAAATACATGAAAAATTTGTTCGATGGGTGTGTTCATTTTAATAAAGTAAAAGAGAGAGACCACAATCATGTATATTGATGGAGCTAGTATAAAACACACATGATTTGAGATATTGTGACCAATGATTATATTACATGGTAAATGTTCATAGGAATTCATGCATAAATATAGTGTTAATTTAATTCTATATGGATTTCTTATTGTATTTCTAGATTCAAACATTTTAGTTTTGTTAGTTACTCCTAATTAAACTAATAATTTGACTTAAAGGATCACACACTATGTATATCAACAATCTCTGTTGAATTATAGTTTTGAATTTAATTAGTAATAATAAATTATATTCATTCGGTTTGGTTGATCACCATAATATGAAGTAAAAATATTTTAATGAATAATTCTCTAGATAATTCATAAAAACTTATCTTCATGTTTTGAGAAAAATGTGTTTTATATTAAGAATAGAATTATAAATTTAAATTTATATATTAAATAGTAATTATTAAAAAATCGATAATTCTTAGAAAGGGATGGTTGAATGAGATTCATGGCCTCATTAGAAATAATATAAATTATATCTATTTATATTATAAAATTATTTTCACTTATAAAGATATTAATAATAATATTATTATTAATTTACATGTTGTTAAATAAGACTATTATTTCTTGTAATGGATTAGGGTGCGATTTTACAACCCAAAAACATCATCAATAAATATATAATTATATCAATTTCCCAAAAATGGTGGATGATTAGAATAGATATAGAGAGTATCTATCATTCTGTAGATAAGTAATAAGAGATATATTTTTCAATCCTCACCTTTTATCTCATGATAATGAGATAGAATTTTGTTTTATTCCACTATCAAGAATAATTTATTTGTGGTTTAATAATAATAACACGGGCATTTAGGATCGGTTGTGCTACCACATAGTTATTCAACGAAATCATCACTAATATAAATACGCCTTTTATCAGTGCTAAAAATGGCCTTTAACAGCGCTAGAAAAGCGCTGTTAAAGCCGGCGAAAATAAAGGGGGTTCCCCATTATCAGGACTCAAAAAAGCACTGATAAAGACCCCATTTATGAATGCTAAAAAAAGCGCTGAAAAAAGGGGTCTTTTATCAACGTTTTTTTAGCGCTGATAAAAGTTTCCCTTTATCAGCTCTTTTTTAAGCGTTGATAAATGGGTCCTATATCAGCGCTTCCTTTATCAGCGCTATAGTTTTAGCGCAGATAAACGATCCTTTTATCAGTGCTTTTAAAGAAGCGCTGAAAAAAGTTAAAAAAATTAAAAAATTACAAACAATTACAAAAAAATAGAAAAATCTTGCCAATCAAGGGGTCCTATTATAGCGCTTGAGCCCCACTTTTAATAGATCTTTCCTCCTCCTCCATCTCCCCACACGCACCCCCCACCCTTTATCAGCGCGATCCCCCCACATCCACCCCCATGCGCGCACCTCTGCCTTCAGCAGGTTTTGAACTCGAGACCTCCCCCCTGCGGGCCTAAGCCCTTACCACTACCCTATTTTGATTTGTTTACCATTTCATGATATCTATATATATATATATATAGTTATATATATTCGTATAGTAATATATTTTTATATTAATATATATATAGTTATATTAAAATAAATATAGTTATATTAATATATATGTATTTATATTATTATATATATAGTTATATTAATATATATATAGTTATATTGACATATATATTGTTATATTAATATATATATGTAGTTATATTAATATATATAGTTATATTAATATATATAGTATAATATATATATAGTTATATTAATATATATATATATTGTTATATTAATATATATATAGTTATATTAATATATATATATAGTTATATTAATATATATATATATAGTTATATTAATATATATATACTTATATTAAAATATATATACTTAAATTAATATATATATAGTAATATTAATATATATATACAGTTATATTAACATATATATATATATATATATATAAATTTAGTTATATTTATTCTTATAGTAATATATATTTATATTAATATATATTTAGTTATATATTTATATATATATATTTATATTAATATATATCTGTATTTATATATATATATTTATTCATATAGTAATATATATTTATATTAATATATATATATATATATATATATAGTCATATGAATATATATATTTATAGTTATATGAATATATATATTTATAGTTATATTAATATATATATTTATAGTGATATTAATATATATATTTATAGTAATATTATTATAAATGTAGTTATATTAATATATATATATATATCTAGATTAATATATATATATATAGTTAGATTAATAAATAGGTATATAAATATTCTTATATTTTACTTTTGAATAAAATGGATATTAGTTATTATTTAGATAAAGATAATATATTTTACATGTAAATATATTTTATTATATATATTTATAATTAATTTATAGGCGTGAATATATAAAAAATATGTAAATATAGTTATATATTTGATTATAAATATAAGTGTATTATAAAAAAGATAAAATTTCAAAGACATAATATCAATATGAATGTAATAACTCGGAATAAATTCAGTGCCCAACAAAAAAAAGCCAATAATACCCCCTTAAATGAGGCTGAAAATCCACAAAATGTTAAAAAATCGGGGTACCCAAAATAAAAACTCAGTTTTGGAGCCCTTATGTGCATTTTTTAGCATTTAAAAACCCATGACAACAGTCTCCCCCAATCATGGAAACATAGATCTCGTCGCATGCTTTGATTTGATATGTGGTAGAGCTCAAACAGACACCCGGATCAAAAGTTATGGTTGTTTGATGTTTGAGTTGCGTTTTCAACATATTTTGGGTCTTTTTTTAATTTTTTTTAGTCTAGAAATTGTTATTAAATTACTATTACTCCATAATAATTAGCAAATTATTAATTAAAAATATTTTTTAAATTTTTTAAAAATCTATTTTCACTAAATATCTTATATATTAAGTATATCTACTATAAATGTACATCTAAATTTATATAAAATATATTTTAAAATTAAATACTATATTTATATCAAAATAAAAAAATATATATATTTATATACTAATATATTTTTTTAATTTTTTTTTAAGTCGACCCCTTGTCATCATTTTTAAAAAAAGCGTTGATAAAGGCCCCCCTTATCAGCGCTGATAAGTGGGGGGCGTTGGGAAAAACTATTTTTGTGGTAGTGCATTTAATGATTGTGGTTTATGATTGGATAATCTCTATATGGATTGTAAATATGGATCCTATAGAGTAATAATTATGTAATATTATCGATTCCATCAATTATAAATGAAGTTATAATTACAAGTATATGTATTTCTATATCTTCTTATAAATTAATTGTAAATTACATGTGAAAATATATCTCATTTTATTATAGAATTTTAATATAGTAATGTAATATAATGTTTAAATTTTATATTCTATTTTTATCATGTATCATGATGATTAAACATTATTTTAAAATAAATATGAGTTTTTCATACCATCAAATTATGCTACTAATTATCATAGAAACTATAGGGATGGAGTATAAGATAAAAGGAATGAATGTGATAATGTAATGAGAAGAGAACAAGTTAAATATACTATACATCCATCCATTAATGGTGTGAATTATACATTCATTTTAGTAACATTTTAGATTGTTAATATACTGATAAAAACATCCCCTTAATTAACCCCTTGAAAACTGATTCACACCATCAATAGTTTTGAGATGATTCTATGAAAGTTTTCATGGAATTAATGCTATTATGAGGAGAATTGATTGAAAACATGAGATATAATTATTAACATGAATGTTTTTTCTTTTATGCTAGGTGATGACTGTTTTGAAAAATGTATGATGATGAATGTTCTTGGAATACATTTATTTTCATTATCTGCATTGGTACATATATAGAACATTTTTTTTGAATTACACATTGTGTTATCACAAACCTATATCCATTTCCTCTTAAACTATGGCCCTCATTTATGATATTTCTCGAGTTATATCCTATCTAAAAGATGATTTCATTGAATTTTGTTGTATCACACCTATTATTTGTAGATAAGGAACTTGGTTCTCGTCATTCATCTTATTCTACTAGTTTTTCAATTGTTAGTATCCATGATCGGCACATTCCAACCATGATATAGGGTTGATGTTTTTTTAAATGTGTTTCTTTCAAATTCATTGAATAATAAAAAAGATAAAGTCAGTTATTTCTTAGGAATAGAGGAAATAATTCATTCAAATTATTTTTGAGGTATCTGGGTTTTCACATTTTCAACATTTTATTTAGTGTAAAATATTTCATGCTTTAAATTGATTAATACATTTCAATTGAAAACTACATCACTAATTTTATGATAAAAGTTTCTCTTATTTTTCTCATTATTGACCTTTGGTATGTGGTTAACACCACATGGGTTTTATAAATAATGGTATTAAGAAATGAAATTGGTTTTATAATCATAGATTTGTTTTCTTCATAGAATGGACTTCGGTTTTTTGTTATGTTGCATTAGAAATAAAGAATATGAAAAAATATACCATTCTCATAGGGCCTTTGTAACACCCCGAGATTTTATGAAAAATATTATTTTAATTTCATTAATGTCTTATGTTGTATTCTACACCAAGATTACCTTGCGCTATACGCAACACCGTATTAGCTTGCAGTATACGCAACACTATTCTTGGACCGTGTTATACATAATTTTGATAATAGTTATTCTACGCAACATTGAGTATATATATATATATTAAATGTATAAATGAAATATGGTTGGATTCCGTTATACGAAACAACGAAGGATTCTTTCACAATAGGCAACCCTGACTTGGCTTGCATTACACGCAATCACGGCCTTCCTCGATAGCGTGTGTTGTACGCAATACCGGGTTTTAATAAACAATGTTATATTATTATAATATTGTCATGAACTAGACGTTATGAATAGTATTAACTAAAATTTGAATTTTATAACATTATTATTCATCTTACACATTTCTAGAACATGGTATAAGAACAAAATAAATTTTTCTGGTAAAATAAGTATTTTTCAAAAAATGCAGTTTTACCGCCTTTTGATGGTGCACCCACTTTAAATATAGTTTTTGACTTTTTTTTATGTTAAATTTTACAAAATAACATTCTTCTTTTGAATCAGGATATAAAAATTTACATTAGATAATGTTTTGATATTTTTCCGATTACTTTCATATTTTAATGAATAGTAAAAACACGCTATATTTTAATTAAAAACAACTTTTTTCATCGTAATATCTTATGTGGTTAAATTATAATATTGAATGGTTTTAAAGTATAAACAGAATATATTTTTACAATTTAATATAATGTATGTCATTAGCATTGATTTTACCTTGAATCCGTTGGTTAAATCAATTCAATCTTTTGCAATGTTTTAAAGAAAAACCCGTTTTCTTTCGACAACAGGATTAATTTTAATTTAATTTATGCATCTTTTGTGTATTGAATTTGGAAAAAAGGAGTCCATATTTGGAATCAGTGGGTCCAAATTATGTTAATAAGCTACTTTTTATTTTTTGGGAATTATGAATAGTAACTACGGTAAATTTTATTTACCATAGTTAAAGGTAAATCAGGTAATTAAGTGCAAATATAATATTTTAAAATTACCCTAACAAATGTCAAAATCCTATTTTATGACTAAAAGTCGACCCATATCACCTAAGGGTCAGATTAGAATCATTTAATGGACATTTGTCCATGAAAATAACTTAATTATTATTAAAACCAAAGAAAGTGACAAAATGTCACTCTCTTAAATCTTATAAGTATATTAATTTTACTTTAGTGATAAACATCATGAAACTTAGAACATTAATAGTTTCCAGAAATCTAATGAAATTATATACATCATATAAATTTATTTATAATTTTTAGGGATTAAATAATTATCATTAATTATGACACAATAGTGATGCATAAATTGTTTATCTAGTGAAAAATCAAGAATATTGTTTTTATTAAACTAATAGTGACCATAAAATGCACAAATACCTAACCAAACCTTATTGGCCATGTAAACGTAAACCATAAGCATCCAATGGTCGAATGTTTGACCATTTGGAGCCTTATAAAAGCGATTATGACACTTATATTATTTTATTTTAAATGATGCCAAAGTTGTCACCTTCATAATTTAATAAATATAACAATTTAAATATTGTGATTTTAAGATGATAAATTAGATTAAAAGTATTATTGTGAAAGGTAATAGATTTATTTTCATCATAGGATTTTATTTTTAATTTTTATGCAACAAATAAGTATATTAAATAATTATACAAAATTGTTGTAGTATTTATTTTATTAAGAGATAAACCAAATAAATGGATTCAAAAATAATAAAATAAATATTATATGAACTATTTAATGTGCTCCAATAATTTTTACGATACATATGACATTTTATGAATCTATTAAAACTTTTAGTTCGAACATATCTTCTGTATTTATTTTATTTAAATTCAAATAAATGAATAGTGTCAAAATTGACACTATTGTTATTTTATAAAAAAACATATTATAAAATTGATTAAAAATCAAAAAATATTTCAAAATTATGAATTTAAATTTATATGATCTAAAATTTTATTAAGAATCCAATTATGGACAATTCACAACAAATATGTAATTATTTGTTACAATTTAAAAATTTGAATGTTATTACCACAAATAAAATTAAATTGATTAAATAAAGATAAATCATGTTGATAATGTATAAAATAAATTCCTAACATGTCTAAATTCTATTGGTTGATGATATTACAACCATATCTTATCTAATATTTTAATATGAGTCATTTTTGGAGGTTTTTATGTGGGGTTATATTTATTATAAATTAATATTTTTAAGAATTCCAAAGGTGCCCCTCTCCTCCCTTATAAAAGGGCACCTCATTTCCCTCCTCCTCACACCAATTTGAGCACTCAAGCTCGGACAAACCCTACCAAAATCTCTTCTACACTTACCTATAATAATTCTAGAGGTTCTTCTCTTCTTCAAAGTCCAATCTTAGTTCCCTAAGTGGAGGATTCAAAGAGGCGTTCCAAAGAGAAGGTAATATCCATTACCGATCTTTTCAATTTCTTTCTTCTTCAACTTCTTCTTCTTTAGTTGTTTCATGATAAAGTAATAACATAAGTATTACTTACATACTGATATGTTATTATAAATATGAAACAACCCTAATTCACATTCTATCCATCCTACGGAAAAATTAAATCACCGCGCGTGCGTACGTACGGAATACCGTCTCCACGTCGTGGTGTAATCTATTTTCCACCACCACCTTACAAGGATGGGTATAATGGTGTAATGAGTAACTATTTATGATTATTATAATGTAATATTGATACTGGAATAGTATACATACACTTCAACACAATTCCACGACCATGGGAACGATATCATCGCTTGTGCGTACGTACGGACTACCGTCTCCACGACGCGATGAGATTCATTCTCAATGATTAGCCATTCATGAATGATTATAAAGTATATATAATAAGTACTAATGAAATATATGACCTAATAATGATACTGGAATTATTTATATTTATATGTTTGTCATCTACTTAATTCCATTCAATTCAATAAGGAAATGAAAACAGCGTTCATGCGTACGTACGGACAACCGTCTCCATGAACGGTGTATTTCTTTCCATTTACTGATTTATTATATATGTATATTCTGAATATATATATATATATATATAAATCATGTTTTATATTCTGGAATTAAGTAATCATGATCTAAGTAATCATATGAATAATTACAAGTTAAGAACCCGTACGACAAATGAGACGATTTTACCCAAAACACTACTTTAACATGAATTTACAAAAGAACGGGTAATATAAAGTCATAAGTGGACCATATATGATATAATAACAATGAATATGATTCTGGAATAAGTAAATAACATGATTTAAATCATTATACAGGAGTTTCGGCCACTTACAAAGCAAGTCGGACCTAAGGTAAGGGAAATATCACAATCTCATTCTTATCCGAGATTGTTTATACTTTAGTATTTACTGGGGTGTATTTTATCATCCACATCCATGTTTCCTAAAAATGTAATATTATTTCAATCCACCTACAATTGTTTAAATCCTATTTTACCCTTCGGTGAGTTTTTATTAAAAGATATGAAAGGAATCTTTTGTCGTTTTTTTTGTACGAGGTACTTTTTGACTTTTCCGACAAAAGTACGAAGAATGTTTTTTTTAACTTATACGGAATGAATTGATTTTTAAAACATTATTTCCAAGAATATTCCTTTACAAGTATTCAAGTTTATTTTTAAACAATTTTTTTTAGTTTTTAATTGTATGACATATTAAGAAAGGAAAAGTGTTTTTGAAATAGAAAGGATATTTTCCTCAAGAATGGATTTCAAGTATTTTATCAAAATTATTTTCCATCTAAGATAATAAAGGGTTCTGTTTTTATCCCTATTATTACATTGATTTGATTATGTTGTGATGGAATTATTTTTATGAATTCCTTTATCTTATATGAATTGTTTATGATGTCATGTTGTTTAAGAATCCCATTTTTATTACATGGGTTATGTAATGATGTATGATTTATGATTTTGTGGCACAGATAAGAATGGTATCATTATGACATGGGTGGTACCTATATCTCCCTCCAATGCATTGGGTAAAGATTTTATATCTCATGATATAGACATGGTTGGAACGGTAGGTTATACCGGTTCAGTGAAACATGACTGAAACAAGGGTTACTCGATTCAGAAAGGGACTTTGTCCACTAAGATAGTCTTGGCAATGAGTCTTGACTAACAAGAAATGATTCTCTATGATCATGTGTGAATGCCACAAAGTTTCATGTTTTATGTTCGGATTATTGTGATTACATTTCACTGCCAGGATTTACCCCATGTTATGAAATTATGATCTCTTTTGCAGGTTAAGATTTCCAATAGTTATGTGCTTATGTATATGATGTGATTGATATTTCTTTTGTTTACCCTTACTGAGCATTTGAGCTCACCCTTTTATGTTTTCTTTTCCCCAGGATATAAAGAATGGTTTTAGGTAAGTAAAAAAAAGGGGAAGATCTTTATGGGAGATATTGAAGATCAATCACCACGATTAGAAGATTATGTTCCGAGTTTCCAAAGACACTAAACTATTACGATCCTTGTGTGTGTGTTTTTTTTGTACTAAGTATTCCGGAAAAGTAATGTAAAGTCTATGTACGTCAGGCTTCGGGTCTCTACAGTTGGTATCAGAGGAAAGTTTTAGTCAACCTTTGGAAACTAGGATTCAAAAACGTTAGTGAGATCCCTAGAGATATTTCTAAGGTATGTCTAGGGATGTCCCTAAGGTTAAGTATACGTATAGGTTATAGTACTAGAATTACGCTAACGATCATAGAATTAAACCTAAGATGTTAGATATTGAAGGTACTCCCCCTTTATTATGTTGTTTTCCCTAGCATGATTTTTGCCTCTCACAATATTCTTTTTGGGTTTTAGACGATGGCTGGAACCCGAAGGAACCGTGTTGATCAATGCAATGGACAATGCAATGATTGTCCTCCTGAACAAACAAATGTTATGGGAGATGGAGTGAAAAATCTTATTGCTATACTTACAGAAGCTATGAATCATTCTGGACTTCCAAATGAGCAGAGAATGGAACAATATTCTATTGAGTCCTTCATGAGGCGACGTCCACCTTCTTTCAATGGGTCTTCTGATCCACTTGTTGCTGAACAATGGATCAGTACCACTGAAAAGATATTTTCAGTTCTTCAATGTTCTGAACATGATAAAGTCATCTTAGCAGTATATCGTTTGGAAGGTGAAGCTGATCAATGGTGGAATCTTATCAAGAATACAAGGCAAAGAGATGAAATTGAGTCCATGGAATGGGACGAGTTCAAGAACTTATTTTTCAATAAGTACTTCCCTCGTATTCTTCGAACAAAGATGGAGAATGAGTTTCTTGAACTAAAGCAAAAGGATGATGAATCTGTTGGTATATAAGAAGCGAATTTTACAAGACTTTCAAGGTATGCATCTGGCATTATCATCCAACCTGAAAGTAAAGTTGATCGATTTTTCAGTGGCTTAAAACCAAGTCTTCGAAGGGCATTAGCTATAAGAGACTTCAGTAGGTATGAAGAAATTGTGTGTTGTGCTATCAAGGTAGAAATGGAAGTTGGTGTTACATATCCATCTCATGGTTTTGACAAGAAACGAAAGATGTAGTTCAAGGAGAAATCTTAGAATAATGGTGAAAAGAAGACGAATGTTTCCTTCAGCACAATGTGTGGAAAGAAGCATGGTGGAGATTGTCTTAAAGGGACTAGAAAATGTTTTAAGTGTGGAAAAGAAGGTCATCGAGCATCTGAGTGTCGAAGTAATGGAAAAGGGTTTCTAATGATGTGAATAAAGCAAACACTGCAGAGAACGCACCACCAACACATCAATGCTTCAAGTGCAAGGAAATGGGGAATTATGCTAATAAATGCCCTAATCCAAGGGTTAGTGATGATCAACATGAGCAACCACTGAAGGCAAAGGACAAAGGGAAGTCACATGCTATCACTATTGGCAATGTTGAATATGAAAACGATGTGGTAGAATGATTAAGTGTTTATGTAATGGGATTCCAAAATAATGTTGTATCATTGAGTATTGCAATATTTATTGATGTGGTATTCAAAGTGATTGAAATATTTTTTGGAAATAAGATGATATGCGCATAATGAAGGGAAAACGAGAAAATGAAATGTTTAATAGTATTCATGAGCTCATGATTGATATAAGGACTAAGTGATATCATGGTTTGAGTATATAGAATTTTGAGGATTTTGGTATGTGGAAAGTGTTAACTTTAAACTGCATTCATGTTTTCACTAAGGTATTCAAGAGAATACATGATTAAGGACATTGAATGTTTGGAATGTGACCAACAAAACATATCTTATGATATATGGGGATCAACGATGGTATTAAATCTTTGATAATCTTTTTCACTATGTTATGAGAGTGGACTGCAGTATTATGGATAAGCCTAAAGATTGAAATGGATTATGTTGGACATAAGTGAGTATTGTTTAAGGATAGAAGTTTTTTTTATTCGATATTATTGATGGGATGTTATAGTATTATAGTTTTAGAAAAAGGACAACCTGCAGAACGGGCAACAGCCCATCGCGTCGGACAAGGCTGTGGGAATCGAACCCACAACCGAAGTGCGACTTGCCTTTATCGCCTACCACTGGCATACAGGAAGTCCCTGTTTGGTAGAAACTAGTTTTATTTTATAAATAAGTATGATATATGAAGTATAAGTCCATTTTAGGAACCATATATGATTAATCTCACTATAGATTGACTTATGTATATTTAATAACTTTTTGTTAACCTTTTGTTTGAGACAGATGGAATGACCCGTCATTCTCTCACAAGATCTGCTAACACTTCACGAATAACAAATTCAACTTCATTTATATAAGGGATGAAGTGGAAGTTGTTCAAGGCACGAACAACAGTGAGATTGTACCAAAATAAAGTACGTATTAATTCTAATTCTAATTCTTCAACTTTTGGGAAATGATCTTGAAAACCAAAAATGTTGTCCTAGTGCCCTTATATCCGATGAATCAGATGGTACCCTAGATCGTCACAAATTTATGGCTTTGTGATTGCTGGATTTTCCATAGCCATGTTCTCTACCACTCTCCATCAGAACATGATGGTTAGATTTCTCTTCCATATCCATATTTTCACCTATGTCGAAACCCAGTGATTAGTTTATTTGGGTAACCGTTATGTTTCATACTTTTGTTTTTAAAGATAAGTTTTGGTATTCCTTTTTACGATGTGGGTTTCTATCAAAGAAACATTCAAATAGTAAACCATTTATAACCACGAGGAATTTCGAGGGAGAAATTCATTTTAAGGGGGGTAGAATGTAACACCCCGAGATTTTATGAAAAATATTATTTTAATTTCATTAATGTCTTATGTTGTATTCTACACCAAGATTACCTTGCGCTATATGCAACACCGTATTAGCTTGCAGTATACGCAACACTATTCTTGGACCGTGTTATACATAATTTTGATAATAGTTATTCTACGCAACATTGAGTATATATAAATATATATATATATATATTAAATGTATAAATGAAATATGGTTGGATTCCGTTATAAGAAACAACGAAGGATTCTTTCACAACACGCAACCCTGACTTGGCTTGCATTACACGCAATCGCGACCTTCCTCGATAGCTTGTGTTGTACGCAATACCGGGTTTTAATAAACAATGTTATATTATTATAATATTGTCATGAACTAGACGTTATGAATAGTATTAACTAAAATTTGAATTTTATAACATTATTATTCATCTTACACATTTCTAGAACATGGTATAAGAACCGAATAAATTTTTCGTGTAAAATAAGTATTTTAAAAAAAAATGCAGTTTTACCGCCTTTTGATGGCGCACCCACTTTAAATATAGTTTTTGACATGTTTATATGTTCAATTTGACAAAATAATATTCTTCTTTTGAATCAGGATAAAAAAATTTACATTAGATAAAGTTTTGATATTTTTCCGATAAATTTCATATTTTAATGAATAGTAAAAACACGCTATATTTTAATTAAAAACAACTTTTTTCATCGTAATATGTTATGTGGTTAAATTATAATATTGAATGGTTTCAAAGTATAAACAGAATATATTTTTACCATTTAATATAATGTATGTCATTAGAATTTATTTTACCTTGAATTCGTAGGTTAAATCAATTCAATCTTTTGCAATGTTTTAAAGAAAAACCCATTTTCTATCGACAACGGGATTAATTTTAATTTAATTTATGCATCTTTTGTGTATTGAATTTGGAAAAAATGATTCCATATTTGGAATCAGTGGGTCCAAATTATGTTAATAAGCTACTTTTTATTTTTTGGGAATTATGAATAGTAACTACGGTAAATTTTATTTACCATAGTTAAAGGTAAATCAGGTAATTAAGGGCAAATATAATATTTTAAAATTACCCTAAAAAATTTCAAAATCATATTGGATGACTAAAAGTCGACCCATATCACCTAAGGGTTGGATTAGAATCATTTAATGGACATTTTTCCATGAAAATAATTTAATTATTATTAAAACCAAAGAAAGTGACAAAATGTCACTCTCTTAAATCTTATAAGTATATTAATTTTAATTTAGTGATAAACTTCATGAAACTTCGAACATGAATAGTATCCAGAAATCTAATGAAATTATATACATCATATAAATTTTTTTATAATATTTAGGAATTATATAATTATCATTAATTATGACACAATAGTGATGCAGAAATTGTTTATCTAGTGAAAAATCAAGAATATAGTTTTTATTAATCTAATAGTGACCCTAAAATGCACAAATACCTAACCAAATATTATTGGCCATGTAAATGTAAACCATAAGCATCCAATGGTCGAATATTTGACCATTTGGAGCCTTATAAAAGCGATTATGACACTTATATTATTTTATTTTAAATGATGCCAAAGTTGTCACCTTCATAATTTAATAAATATAACAATTTAAATATTGTGATTTTAAGATGATAAATTCGAGTAAAAGTATTATTGTGAAAGGTAATAGATTTATTTTCATCATAGGATTTTATTTTTAATTTTTATGAAACGAATAAGTATATTAAATAATTATACAAAAATGTTGAAGTATTTATTTTATTACGAGATAAACCAAATAAATTGATTCAAAAATAATAAAATAAATATTATATGAACTATTTAATGTGATCCAATAACTTTTAAGATACATATGACATTTTATTAATCTATTAAAACTTTTAGTTCGAACATATCTTCTCTATTTATTTTATTTAAATTCAAATAAATGAATAGTGTCAAAATTGACACTATTGTTATTTTATAAAAAAACATATTGTAAAATTGATTAAAAATCACAAAATATTTCAAAATTATGAATTTAAATTTATATGATCTAAAATGTTATTAATAATCCAATTAGGGAAAGTTCACAACAAATAAGTAATTATTTGTTATAATTTAAAAATTAGAATGTTATTACCACAAATAAAATTAAATTGATTAAATAAGGATAAATCATGTTGATAATGTTTAAAATAAATTCCTAACATGTCTAAATTCTATTGGTTGATGATATTACAACCTTATCTTATATAATATTTGAATATGAGTCATTTTTGGAGGTTTTTATGTGGGGTTAGATTTATTATAAATTAATATTTTTAAGAATTCCAAAGGTGCCCCTCTCCTCCCTTATAAAAGGGCACCTCCTTTCCCTCCTCCTCACACCAATTTGAGCACTCAAGCTCGGCCAACCCCTTCCAAAATATCTTCTACACTTACCTATAATAATCCTAGAGGTTCTGGTCTTCTTCAAAGACCAATCTTAGTTCCCTAAGTGGAGGATTCAAAGAGGCGTTCCAAAGAAGAGGTAATATCCATTACCGATCTTTTCAATTTCTTTCTTCTTCAACTTCTTCTTATTTAGTTGTTTCATGATAAAGTAATAACATCAGTATTACTTACATACTGATATGTTATTATAAATATGAAACAACCCTAATTCACCTTCTATCCATCCTACGGAAAAATTAAATCACCGCGCGTGCGTACGTACGGAATACCGTCTCCACGTCGTGGTGTAATCTATTTTCCACCACCACCTTACAAGGATGGGTATAATGGTGTAATGAGTAACTATTTATGATTATAATAAAGTAATATTTATACTGAAATAGTATACATACACTTCAACACAATTCCACGACCATGGGAACGATATCATCGCTCGTGCGTACGTACGGACTACCGTCTCCACGACGCGATGAGATTCATTCTCAATGATTAGCCATTCATGAATGATTATAAAGTATATATAATAAGTACTAATGAACTAAATTACCTAATAATGATACTGGAATTATTTATATTTATATGTTTTTCATCTACTTAATTCCATTCAATTCAATAAGGAAATGAAAACATCGTTCATGCGTACGTACGGACTACCGTCTCCATGAACGGTGTATTTCTTTCCATTTACTGATTTATTATATATGTATATTCTGAATATATATATATATATATAAATCATGTTTTATATTCTGGAATTAAGTAATCATGATCTAAGTAATCATATGAATAATTACAAGTTAAAAACACGAACGACAAATGAGACGATTTTACCCAAAACGCTACTTTAACATGAATTTACAAAAGAACGGGTAATATAAAGTCATAAGTGGACCATATATGATATAATAACAATGAATATGATTCTGGAATAAGTCAATAACATGATTTAAATCATTATACAGGAGGTTCGGCCACTTACAAAGCAAGTCGGACCTAAGGTAAGGGAAATATCACAATCTCATTTTTATCCGAGATTGTTTATACTTTAGTATTTACTGGGTTGTATTTTATCATCCACATCCATGTTTGCTAAAAATGTAATATTATTTCCATCCACCTACAATTGATTAAATCCTATTTTACCCTTCGTTGAGTTTTTAGTAAAAGATATTAAAGGAATCTTTTGTCGTTTTTTTTGTACGAGGTACTTTTTGACTTTTCCGACAAAAGTACGAAGAATGTTTTTTTTACTTATACAGCATGAATGGATTTTTAAAACATTATTTCCAAGAATATTCCTTTAAAAGTATTCAAGTTTATTTTTAAACAATTTTTTTTAGTTTATAATTGTATGACATATTAAGAAAGGAAAAGTGTTTTTGAAATAGAAAGGATATTTTCCTCAAGAATGGATTTCAAGTATTTTATCAAAATTATTTTCCATCTAAGATAATAAAGGGTTCTGTTTTTATCCCTATTATTACATTGATTTGATTATGTTGTGATGGAATTATTTTTATGAATTCCTTTATCTTATATGAATTGTTTATGATGTCATGTTGTTTAAGAATCCCATTTTTATTACATGGGTTATGTAATGATGTATGATTTATGATTTTGTGGCACACATAAGAATGGTATCATTATGAGATGGGTGGGACCTATATCTCCCTCCAATGCATTGGGTAAAGATTTTATATCTCATGAGATAGACATGGTTGGAACGGTAGGTTATACCGGTTCAGTGAAACATGACTGAAACGAGGGTTACTCGATTCAGAAAGGGACTTTGTCCACTAAGATAGTCTTGGCAATGAGTCTTGACTAACAAGAAATGATTCTCTATGATTATGTGTGAATGCCTCAAAGTTTCATGTTTTATGTTAGGATTATTGTGATTAATTTTCACTGCCATGATTTACCCCATGTTATGAAATTATGATCTCTTTTGCAGGTTAAGATTTCCAATAGTTATGTGCTTATGTATATGATGTGATTGAGATTTCTTTTGTTTACCCTTACTGAGCATTTGAGCTCACCCTTTTATGTTTTCTTTTCCCCAGGATATAAAGAATGGTTTTAGGTATGTAAAAAAAAGTGGATTATCTTTATGGGAGATATTGAAGATCTTTCACCACGATTAGAAGATTACGTTCCGAGTTTCCAAAGACACTAAACTATTACGATCCTTGTGTGTGTGTTTTTTTTTGTACTAAGTATTCCGCAAAAGTAATGTAAAGTCTATGTACGTCAGGCTTTGGGTCTCTACAGCCTTCATGGGAGTTACATGTCATGATTATTCTACTGATGGTATCATGGATGATTTAAAAATTATTACAAGGTGATTTTTAGTTTTTCTATCTAGTATTGGTGTGTGTGTGTGTGTGTGTGTGGAAACTCAGAATTTATTTTTTAATAAACCATTTATAATCATCTAAAAAACATTATTGTGGGAAAAATGTTTTTGTCTCCTATTTTATTGTTTAATGTATATATAAAAAAATATTCATATTTTTTTTTTCTTTTATATGCTTCTGTAATAAAATTTTGATACACTAGTGGATATTTTGAAAAACCATAATCTAACTAGATTCTAGTTATAGTGGCATGTTGTAAAACTCACTTGGGGTGTCCTTCAATATTTTTATACTAATCACCATATATTTACACACATATATATGTAAACATTTTCTTCTATGCTATAAAAATTTTATATGTCTAATAACTTACTAATGGATCCCCATGATAATGGATTTTGTGGTCCTTTAGTGATGGGGCTTTGGTGAATGGTTTGTTCTTGATTTATAAAGGGATTCCTCATAGGTCACAAAGAGTGTCATTGTTTTGGGATCATAGATGTTGTGGTTATTTATTTTCGATTGTAACTCTAATATTTTTGGTATATTTTTAATGTTATTGGATTTATCAATAATCATTATTTACGTTTTCCTATTATTCCCTATATGATTTCCCATTATTGGATTTCATTGAATATTTGTGTGTCTATTATTAAGGGTTAAATATTCCACCAATATTTCTTCATTCAAAAAATTTACATTTGGTTATAATCATTATGGTTTTCTTAATGAAACCAATGTTCAGTAACACCTAAGACCCAGACTCATCCAATGGGTTAGGTGGGGGTGTTACATAGTATGTCCCTAATTTACATTATGTACTACTTATAAATATATTTTAATCCTACATATCAAATTTGGTTCTCTAAAAATAACAATGAAACTGTTACAAAACATACAATGGTCCCAGATTCGAAATTCATCAACAATAGAATATTTTTTACTATTATTCTCATCCATGATTGAATATATATCAACAAACCTATTTTAATATATATATATATATTTATAATGTTCATAATAGAAAAATTCAAAAATATATAATGGTCATGAAACCTATATTCAAAATTATTTTGTATTTAAAATAAAACCCATTGGAATATTCAATTTTGATACTCATTCCTTCATATAAATTTATGAAAAATAAAGTAAAAATAACTAAAAATTATATTTTTAATGTTTGAAGAGTATATAACAAAACACACCCTCATTAAATTATATTACACATATATATTAAAGAGTCATAAAAGATCTCACTTATTATAATTTTCCCATTCACATTTCCCAACCAATATAGATAGAAAATGAAAAAAATAAAAGTGTTAATTAAATAAAATAAAGCCACTAACTATATAAAATCAACCCATATAATAATAACATTCTTGTAATATATATCTATCCTAAAAATTAGTTAATATCTATAGAAAAATTCCACTAAAAATAAAAATCTTTCTACTCTAATAAAATTTATACATTTAAAATCTTAATCCAATAATAATAGAAACTATGAAACAAGAGAAAGAAGATGAAAAAAATGAAGATTATAATATCTATATCACTTTAACTAATATAAAAATATGCTAATAACAATATTTTCATCGAGGATGAATGTTAATACAATTTTACAAAACATTCATTCTATAATTTTTTTCTTGGTTATAAAAATACCTTAGGAATTCATAAAAACTACCGTCTTCATGTTAGATTAGTCATTATGCTTCTTTGTTTTCATTAGTTGTGGTATAGTAAAACCATGAACATCAACTTCTACTCATTCCCCATTAGAACCACTTCATCTTATAAAATATTTATAAATATTTTTATCCTGCGAGGGTGGTATAATAATAATAAGGTTAATAATAATAAGAAATTTTTATTTTTTATTATTATTCATTATATTGTAATCGTGATATATCTTTTATAAAATTTAAATAAAATATTTTTAGGGGTAAATTTATACTTTTTTTTATAAAAAAAAATAGAAGTAGTTAAAATCCATTTTAGAAATTTTACATTATATCATATTAAATACTAATTAGGGATTTCATTGGAACTACCAGAAGTTTATATATGTATATCGGAATAGATATTGTAAATGATTAAGAATATGTTATACTTATATATAGGGTATATAATTAAATTATATATAGCCTTGATTAATTTATTTATATTCTAAATTTTTAAATACATATTGTTATTATTTTTATTACTTATTAAATTCCAATTAGTGGATATTTATTATAAGTTTACTGAAAATTAATTTTTTATCATAAAGATAAACCCCCTTTTAAGTGATATGTGAGAACCCAAACGACTTAAAATAAATAAAAATACATTCAACCCCACCAGTCCAATTTTCAATGATAAAAAACAATAGGAATCAAATATACAAAGTTGGTTCCTCCCAAGCATCAAAATAATTAAATGATATTTTTTCTTTCACATCACTGTTTGGATAGCAGTCACGTGCACAAATGCACAGGCATGGTACCGATGGAAAATTACATACCCTCTCAATCGTCCAATTCTTGATAACAAGGATATGTGCAAGATCTCTAATCTAATCATACTTTTTAGCCATCCCTTGATGTAAACTAGATGCATTTACCCATAGATCGTGAACGAAAGCACTACAAACCAAACAAAACCACCATTCTATAGATTCACAAATTCAACAGAAAACCCATTCAATGTTTCCCAACACAATCCAATATGAATCAAACCCCTCATTTAAATCAATTTGTTCCCCCACGGTGTAGTAGTCACAAATCACCACACATCACCCCAAACCATGATCCCATTTAGAAAAACTCCATCATCGGTCATCAGAACTGAATCCAAGACAACATCGCACACCACCTCCATCGATCTGAGAAGCTGTAACTGAACATCAAGATCAAAACCCAAAACACAGAAGACAAAATCTCACCAGACACCTAGAGATTGCAATTAAAGCCTCAAAAAACACAAAATCATAAAAATAAAATTCGAACAAAAACCACAACATCACCGTCGACGGAGTACACCTGATCAAGATCATGCTGCAAGCCACTCCTGTCACTGCCTTCAGATCCACACAGACCGAGAGACAGCAAAAAACCTCCCACTACACTCAATACTGATGTTGAGATGAGGCACCACCCATTAGAAATAATAAATTATAATTTACTACTTACAAATATTAAACAATAATTATTGAATGTGTTTCATGATTTTCGAGCATGATTTTGATAAGAAATAGAATTACATGAATTTTTTTTTCATGGGAGGCGATGGGGACTAGATTTACTTGTATAAATCAAACAAATAATAATTTTTTGATGTCAATGAAGGAATTTGGATGGCATAGCATATTCATGGTCACTAAAATGTCTTGCAGAATGTAGAAAATAAATAAAGTCCTTGAGGGCTGAGCACAAGTGACTCAATGGACATGGATATGAGGAAATGAAATTAGACATATGACCTTATATAAATCCTGGAATATAATCTGGAATTTGTAATTTTTTATATATATAAATAAATTCACATGTTTGGGAAAATATGAAACAATTAGAGGATTGTGAGGATTCATTCTACAGGCCCAGTGTGTGTGTGTGTGTGTGGTTTTATATACAAAACCTCAGACCTAATATAAGAATTTTTATTTAATATGATAATTTTTTATTTTTGGTTTCATGTTTGGTGGTGTTATTTATAAAAAATATTTGTAGTTAATTCAGTATAAAACACTATAAAATATATTTTTATTACTAAAAAATCATATTTGATAATTAACAGTAGTTTCATGATAACATCCAATAAATTATATATGTATATATATATCATAATGAATGTTTTATAAATCTAAAATATATATCACTAATATTTTTTAATTTATATATTATTTTAATAAATTTATAAATAACATTAAATAATATACATGTCTAATTAATTTATTATTAAATAATATTATTTATTTTTTCATTGAAATTAGAAATTTATACTTATAATTTATAATATTTTAATTTTATTCATTAAATTTTAATTAATTTTTATTACATTTCAACACCTTATTAATAATGATTAATTATATATTTACACATTAATTATGAAATTTAAATTTTAAAAAAATACCGTGTAAACTTAAAAAAATACATTTATAAATAACACATTTAATGGGATTATGGTATCAAATTATTTGAAAAAAATGAAAATTTATTTTCATATTTTTTATACAATTTGATCCCATTAAAAATGAAGACATTTTTTTATTCAATTGTATATTTATATAATAACTAAATAAATGGTAATTTAATTAAATAATTTTTTTAAAAAAATTATCACTCATATTGATTAATGATTATAAACAATATGTTTTAAAATATACTACATTATTATATTAGATATAAAATATTATTCATTAACATTGGAACATACAATTTTTTAATAAAAACACTCCAACAGAAATGATATAATTGATAATAATGTTAATACATTAGATACCTAAGAAGTAAAACTTGATATTGCTATATTTGGAATTTTTTATTTATATCCTAATGACTCAATATGTTTAAATATTCTTATAAAAAGATAAATTAAATAATTGAGTCATATGTATTTAAAAATAATGGATAATAAAAATATATAAAACACAAATATTATCCCTTAACCATTTTTAAAGATTTTTTGAGTATAGAACACCATTGAGAATGGTGTGAATTAGTGAAAAAAATATCAAATCTTAGTAACACTTTTAGTATGTAGTTTTTATGAGTGAATTTCAAAATTTAAGAAATGAAAATAATTAATATATAAATCAAAATAGAACAATATTTGTTTTAAGGTTAACTATATTTTCTAATCAGTTGGAAAATCATTGATGAAAATTCTTTATATACCACTAATAATGTTATTTTATTATTTTTATTAGAAATAATGATTAGATAATGAATATGGTCTTTAAATACAAAAATATACATGGATGAAAATGTATAATCATTATGAAATCATGATATTTAAGAAATTAGATCATATATAAACCCTTCTTCTTGTTCCTAGTCCAAGACAAAACCTAATTGGAATTTTCCCAAGAAAGGTTGGATTCATAACTACATGTTCTATGAGTATAATTAATAAATAAAAATCATGTGAGAAACCACAAATTTACATCATCCTCATTATTTTTAGTGTGTCCCCATTAACCTCACATATCCAATAAATCGATTGATTTTCACGAACCATTGTATTATTGTTCGAACCAATAGATTTCAACATGAATATATTCTGCTACCAATAAATTGTTTCACCAAATTATCATGGGATAAAATTTATGAATTAATAATTTACCCTAAACTGCTTATAAAAAACCTAATGAAAAAACTCAATATGTTACTCCATCAACTGTCTACAAAATATTTGTTATGTCCCTTAAAAATGTTACTATACAAACTAAAAAGGATTATTCATGTGATGAAATTTTTTTCATATCCAATATTTAATCATTTTCATATAACATATACACCAACTAGATTTTTTCTTTATCCATGAGCATGTTTAAAAATAATAAAACATGAAAAAAATTAAACACTTCGGAAAAAATAGTTCTTTTAATTAATTTATTATATATTTTATTTTTGAATCATGATTTTTTGTAGAGACATATTAAAAATATTAACATTGGTTTTTATTAAAAATATTTAAAACAATTAGAATAATTGTTATTTTAGAATATATATATAATATTATTTTATTTTGTTTTTGATTTTTTTTATTTGAGATATTTACATGAAAATAGAGTTTTGTATTGAATATTTTAATAATCATCATGAAATTCAATTTTCACATTAAATTTTGGTATAAGAGAAATGAAGAAAATATTTTTTTTTGAAAAATGTTGAAAAATATTGTAAACACCAACATATTTGTTTTAGACAAAAAATGCAATTTTGTTTTACTAAAAACAATTAAAATTCCAATGATTAGATATAAATAATAACATCATGAAGTCTTGAGAAATAATCTATCGATATAATAAATAATGAAACTATTAAGTAGATTATATTAGATGATATAATTGTATAAATATTACCTATATATAAAGATATTAAATGCACATAATTTCTCTTAACACCTACCATACTCTATCTTATATATATTTCCATATTGGTAAATACAAATGGTGAATATTCAAGGAGTATTTTTAATCAATATATAAAGTGTGACATGATAAATAGATTTTTTGAAGATAAAGTTTAAGGTTGTAATATTATAGTAGTTGGACGATGAAATTAATATTTTTTAATGAAATAAAAAATAGTATAACGAGATATTGAGTTGTTGGAAATTTAAAATAGTGGGATTAATGTGAAATCATTAAATTTAAATGTCTAGTGTGATAAATTTATATGTAGCAAAGTAAAATGAAATGTCTATGACATAAAATATGTTTTTTATATTGGAGTAAAAAATATAATGTTTGTTACATAAATAACTGAATTTAAAGAATCAAATGTTGTGGGTTTTGATGTCTATTATTATAATAACTATACAAATATAGGTTCTGAAATTGGTTATTTCAACAACCGATGTTATAGAATCAAATTTTGTGTGTTTTTGTGTCTATTATTATAAGAACCATATAGATATAGGTTCTAAAATTGGTAATTTCAACAATCATTGTTAAAATATTTGTTGAATATATTATTAACATCAATTACTAATAAATTGAAATTAAAACCCTCCATGATAGTTTTTTTATTTTTGGCTATTATAATAAATTATTTCAAAACCATTAACAAGAGGCGATTTAATAATGAATGTTATAACCCTGAACCAAATTCTATTATACTATTTCATTGTTTCATTACTAATTGTCATTAACAAATAATTTATTTTAAGTCAACAATTTAATTTTTATCTAAACACCACAACATAAGATTATATGGTAATTTAGAGGAGTCTAAAACATCTTAGTATAAATATCAATACAATAAGAATGATATCATTGGTAAGTAAACACATATATACCCGTTTATTAATTTACATCAAGGGGGATTATCAAATCGACCAATGCTATCTTCTATTGAAACCACAGTCCAAAACAAACCCCAATAGGTGGTATGAAAATGAGGGTGTAATATTTTATGATTTTACATTATATATTATTATCATATTCGATTAAATTATTTGAATATCTGAGTATGAAGGATATTTAAAATTCAAAAATAAAAAAATAATATATAGAAACAAATTCATATTTCATTGATTAATACTATTTGATTATCTACGGTTTATATATCAACAATGTGTTAATGTAACAGAGGAAATCAAAACATAATAAATGATATTTTTTTATAAATATAAATTAATTATCCAATATTCATACCCTTTTTAATCTATTTTATTTTTTTAAGATAAGAGATAAAATATATTTAAAACACTATGGTCACTCACAACATAATTACCCAATATGGCTATCAACGAATGTCAAGGGTCTTCTCATTCTCATTCACTTTCAACTATATTGATTTATATCTGTAATAAATTTCATTATTATATATTATTCAGTTTTATAAAGATATAGTCTTTTTATAATAATGATTACTCTCATTGCCAATAAATTCTGGTTCTTAATGAATTTTGGTCAATATTTAAAATAAATATGAATTTATAATAAAATTATATGAAATGTATATTATTATTTAAAATATAGGCCAACAAAACCTGATGCATTCCAAAATTCTTGTATTTTTGTGTCATGCATAGTTATTTTTACAAAGATACCTAGAACGATACCATTTCATTATTGAGAAACATGAGGTTTTTGTATTTCAAAACATACTACATCATTTTTTCATATAGCATGGTTTATATCAGACAATGAAATTAACTATCTCTAGTAAGGACATTTTTAAAACTATTTTCTACTATAAATGACTACACATTTTATTTTATAGAATAGAAATATCATTCATGAAACCCAATAATTCAAGACATGGGCTCTATCCAGTATACCATTTTGGATATTTCATCACTGAAACAAAAACTACTTCCACTATACATATCATACGACTCCCCATTCCATACTAAAATTATATTATAGTATAATTTTTTATACTAGAGATATTAAATAATAAGATCCCCATTTCAATTAATAATACTCAAACCATGATCCCCAATTGTCTTAAAAAGTTATTACACTGCCAACAAACCTTTAATACTCAAGGAATTATATACAAAACATTACTCTCAAAAAAATATTGAAACTTTACATTCTGACTGAAAAATCAACTATAATACTGGAGCTCTAAAATACCCTTAAAACCATTACAATCTAAATTTCAAACTCATCATAACATACGAAATCATAAAACACTAATGGCATGATCTTATTTTTACAAACTATTTTATCCCCAACCTTGATTAAAAAATTGTAATAAAAATACATACAACAATCCTCCATTCCAAGGATAACTAAAACCAATACCCCCGATTACCTCATTTTCAAGTTTTTTAATGTAATATTAATGTATCTGTAGTATAATTAATATAGTCTAAGCTCTAAAATACCAAAATATAAATTGAATTACTCTCTCTCCCCCAATTACTCTACACAATCAATAATTAGAATCTAAAATGGATATTAAGGGAGAGAAATTGGGCCAAACATGCAGAACCAATTACTTCTTCTCAAAACACATGATAAAACATGTTGAAAAAATTGAATTTTTTTAAAAATACATTATAATTCATGTATCTTATATCATTAATATTTTTTCATTAAATTTGAAATACATATATCTCCATGGGTTTTATCACCAAATTTACCATTTTGTAATATTTTTCAAATTATTTCACCCTTGACAATGTTTTTAAAATGTCAACAATATAGAATTTCACTAGTTCTTCCAAATCCCCACTATGGGAAATAAACATATTGGATTAAGTCCTATTATTCATGTAGCTATAATAAAAACAATTAAATAGAAAATTTTGGATGATACTTTTTATACCTATACATGTTGTGGGAGGTAGTTAAATTTTAATATTCAATCGATGCAACTCAAACACTAAAATTTACAATATATTAATGAAAATTTCCAAAACGTATAGAGTCCTTACAATATGTTTTATCCATATTACTAATTTATATATAATTATTATTGAAATCATAATAAATTACATTTTTTTTTTCTATGAGTGCATTGTTGGGTTCCTCATAAGTTCAATTGCACATGTTCTATCCTAAAATATCCCCATCTATTCCCTCAAATATTTTAGGTGGTTCCCAAATAATTCTTACTTCCATACTATTTGGTTATTTTAATTTTTGGATGAAATGAAATCTTCATCACCCTTGATATATGATGTGATCTCATACTTCATACAAATCCAATAATTGAATTTTCCGATGATATATATACATGTATCGTAATTAAATATTATATCCATTGTTTCAATAACCCAATATATATAACAATAATAATATTATCCTCTATTATTCGTTGATCAACACACCATGAAATAATTTAATGTGTCTAAATTTTACGTCAATGATCTCTTTAGAACAACTAGGATCACCTCCTTTGGACTTCCATTGAATTATAAATATATTTCTATAACATAAATAAAATTAAATCTTATTGTTTTTACGAAGAAAAAAAAAACCAAATCACCTTTTGGTATTATGGGAAATTATAATCTCTTCCATCATTATTAATTAAATTCATACTTTAAATGAAAAAATATATTGAATTTTTTTCCATCATGAATCATCAAGGTTATTAACAACTATTGTGAAAATATTATTTTGAGATAAAATTTAAACACCTTATTTTGGATAAATTTATTTTTATGAGAGTGTTTATAGTTTTCAATAATAGATATCACAATCTATGAGCTATTTATTCATGTAATATATTAAAAAAATTGGATTTATTATATAAAATTTGACATAGTTGTTCAAGATGAGTACACATGATTTTTTTAGTTTATTTCACATATTAGTTATAAATAACAACATCTCTAAGGAATTACCATTTTTTCATGTAATTTTTAAAGACCAGTAAATTTCAAGGAAATTTGTTTCTTAATTTTTGTTGGAATTTTACAAGAGCTCAGTTTCTGACGGCACCTGATTTCGAGGCCCGGTGTGCCCGGAATCATTTTCCGAAGATTGGCTCGGGTATATTCAGTGAACGGATGAGTGGGTTTTTCTAACTTTTGAACCGATGCCCGGAATCGAATTATGAGGGAACCGATGAAATCACAGTGCCTTTATTTTCTTAAAAACACCTCTTCTGGAGTTGCGTTTGCTTGGTGGTGGTTTTTAATTTTCGGGCTTAAAGTTAAGAAATAAAATAATTTTTCGACATACATTATTTTATTTCACTTAATCCACTTGAAGCCACTTGAAAGCCACTTAAACTAAGTTGAAACGGATAGGGTACTATGTAAAAATATCTTACCCTCTTGGTAGGATATTTGCAAGGTGGGTCCCGCATGAGCCCCGCCGTTTATTTTCCGCTAAGTAACGCACCCGCGAAAACCCGTCATTATGAAAGTCAACTGACGTGTTTTCTTAAATTCTTAACGCACCATTTAAATGGGTGGTTTATTTCGTGAATTAAAGGGGCAGTTTCTTTCGTTGAATTAATTCTATGAATTGATGGGTCGTTACTTACCTCTTTTTTGTTTGTTGGCGTAATAATAAAATAAGACCAACACGACTTTTGGAGGATTACTCGTTGAGAGGTTTTTGACAGAGATTCGTGTGCCTTCATCCTCCTTCGCGAAGAACGTGAAGAACGCAAAGAACATCGTCACCCTTAGAGTTGGACGACGCTTCATCCAAGACGTTCTTCCCCGCCCCGATCTTCGATCACCAACTGCTTGAGGTAAGAGATCTCGGGTGTCTTTTTAAACTTCCTTGTGGTTTATAACAACACACAGATTTAATTATTTACAATTAAATCTGTTGTCTCTTGGTCCGTTGAGTTCGTCGACGCAATGCCGAATTCCACAACGATGTGACGCCCTTCCGCGACGACGCAACGCCTTCCGCGACAAGACGAACCCCTCCTTCCACGACGAGCAATTCCGCGAAGAATGCTCACGCGTGACGACTTGTCGAGGTAGGGATTTTGTTTTGGAAATACCCCTTTTATATTCCCGCGAACGTTCTTTAAAATTAAAGAACCAGATTCCTATGAACAATTTTTGTTTTTTAAAATTGATGTTTCATGTGTTGAATATTTCTCCCGTTGTTTTTATCTAACGCGGAGGGTGCGGGCCAAACGAACACGGCCCGACAACCCTCCGCTGTTCTTCGTTGTTGTGCGGATTTGACGGGTGATGACGGAACGTGCCGCAACGGAAATTTGACGGTTCCGCAGTAAAGAACGAGTCTCGGGAGGAGCAGCGGCGTAGACGGGAATGGAATATGTCCACCGGAGCGACTCTGGTGGCCCGCGGAAGCCGCTGGCGGCGCGGGTCGCCTGCACGGCGGCGCCGGCAGCCGGGTGCGGCGGTGCCCCGGAGCGCCACCGGACAGGGCCGTCGCGGCCGAAGCCACGGCGGCGGCGCCCGCTGACCCACGGTCGCGCGGGTCCGGCGCACTCGGACGTGACAAAGTCACATCCTTTGATCCATCGCGGCCCCACGCGGGGGGCCGCGTCACTTCGGACCCGCGGGGGCAGCGCCCCGCGGCAGCCGCTCGGCAACTCGGCCGAGCCGAGCCGGACCGGCTGGCCGAGCCATGCCGCGCCCTAGCCGGACCGGACCGTGTCCATCCCGGTCGGACCGGGTCAGGTCGACCCGGTTCGGCTGACCCAGGGGGTGTCGGGACGGGTCAGCCCGGGCCCGGACCCCCCGTCTTCGGACCATTTTCGAACAAATGCCTGTAACTTGAGCTACGGGCGTCCGAACGACGCGTCGTCAGCGGAAACACGATCCTTGCATCGATATGGTCGTTTAGGTATATCGCACTCAAGGTTTCAAAATACTTTGGGTTCGGTCGGGTTGGTTCGTACACTAAACAAACCGGGCCCTCGGAGCGGAAACGCTCATATCTTGAGCTCCGAACGTCTGATTGACATGGCGTCAGCTTTGTTGAATTCCTCTAAATGAGACAGATCTTTTGGCTCACTCCGCCCGAGGTTTTGACTCAGGTGTAGTACGGTCGGGTTGGTTTTGCCTTAAAAACCAACCGGGCCCCTGGGACGAAAAAGCCAATAACTCTCAGACCGGGCGTCCGATTGACGCGCCGTCTGGGACGTTGAGTTCCTGTTGACGATACGAAAATTTTGGATACATCAACTTCGGACTTTGTGACAGTTGATGTATCATCCTCTCGGCTCGTCGGTGGACCCTCCCGAACGATCTTGCTGTGCGCGGGAACCCTAGAGCTGGCTGTGAGTGCTACTTCGACAGCGACGACCGTGCAGAGATCCTCAGTGGACTGCGACGACGACTGTGCAGAGATCCTCAGTGGACTGCGACGACTACTGCACTCAGCGATCCTACGTGGATCAGTGCTACAGGTCCTGTGTGGGCCCGATCCTGTGTGGGTTCGATCTTGTGTGGGTCAGCGCTCAGCGGTTCTGTGTGAGCCAGCGCCTACAGGTCATGTGTGGGCCTGATCCTGTGTGGGTCATTGCGGGGGTTAGTTACCTATCGATCCTTTGTGGGTCCGACGACATATATGCATCAATGATCATCTTTATCGTCATTCGAAAAAGTATACCTGTGTGAGATGAATCTTGTGTTGCACTCCTTTGTGGATTGTGTTGAACTATCCTGTGTGGATTTACTGTTTACTCTACTTTGTGAATTGTGTTGAACTATCCTGTGTGGATTTACTGTTTACTCTCCTTTGTGGATTGTGTTTAACTATCCTGTGTGGATTTACGGTTTACTCTCCTTCGTGGATTTTGTTGTCCTATCCTGTGTGGGTATACGTTTTTGCTTTCCTATGTGGACTGGGTTGTGCTTGGGCTCAGACGTTGTGGCAAAACGAGAATTGATGACTTAGGTATATGTACGGGCATATACCTAAGCAGTGTCGGTTGTTACTTCGTGATTGTATCTTTCCTTTTTGGATTATCCTTTGTGGATTTCAGGAGACCTTCGGGGGTCTCGGGGTCCTTATTGAGTAGCTTATACTCACCCCTACATGGGCTATGCCCGCACTTCGTTGTGTTGGTTGGAGACAACAGACAGCGCTGATCGTGGTGGAGGCGTGCGGAGCAGGATGGTACCTGGAGGTGGACCACTAGGCGGGACGCACTCAGAGTTGTCAGGTGGACCCGAGGAGCAGTGGAGGCTATCTGTACCCACCCTTCAGGTGGGACTTCCAGAGGATGGCTCGACGTTGCGGCTTTTATTTTCAGTTGCTGTTTTTCTCTTTCAGTTGTACTTTACAGTTGGGCTTGTATTTCTGGCCCCTTTTTACTTTCAGCACAGCTTGTTACAGTTTTTACTTAGTGTTTACTTTCCTGCATGCTTACTCTGTGGTTCTTGTTTACTTTTCAAAGGCAATGCCTTCCCTTTTTCCGGGATTTACTCCTTGGTGCTAGTCGCCAGCCCCTGGCCTATGGAAGGCAGGCTTGGGGTAGTCACGGCACGGGCCCCGAGGACGGGTCGTGACAAATTGGTATCAGAGCTGGACGGTTCTACCGCAGACTCTGATCTTTATTCTATGTGAAGCAATAGTGTTTAGAATATTGGGTGTGGTTATCAGTCCAGGGAGTCCAGTGTTGGTGCGGCGGCCGACGTATCCGTACACCAGGACCCTGACTTCTGATTTTCGACTTAATGCACGAAAACATTGATTTCATGTGTGTTTCATGTTTTCATTGTGATTACTTGTGTCAGCTCACCAGGTATACTATTCTGAACGTGGCACACTTGTTTCCTTTTCATGATGGCCCCACGATGACAGCCATCTTGGGTTCCGAGAGTAGAGTGCGACGACAGCCCGCCGAGCGACGAGGCCTCGGTACAGGGCCCGTTGACATTAGAGGCACCGGCGGTACCTTTACCCGTCGAGCCCGCGATGCTTCCAGCACCAACCGCTGATGATACACGTCGCCTCGGAGCTCTGCACGAGTTCCAGCACCAACAACCACCCAGGTTTCGTGGGGAGACGGACCCCCAGGTAGCCGAGGACTGGCTGGAGGTGGTCGTTCGAGTTTTCAGGCTAGTGAGGACACCAGTAGACCTAATGGTGATCCTCGCGGTGAGCCAACTGCACGCAGCAGCAGGACGATGGTGGAGCTTGATGCTCCAGGTTCACGATGAGGCCTATCTTCTTTGGACGGACTTAGAGAGCCTATTCCGGTCAGAGTTCGTCCCTGCCACCCTCCGTGCGGTGCGCATTCAGGAGCTTCTCCAGCTGTGGAAGGGCAGCTTGACGGTCACCCAGTACGGGGCGAGGTTCACCGATCTTTCTCGCTACTCGACCGATATGGTACGGGACCCCTTCTTTCAGGCCCGGACCTTTGAGTAGGGTCTGAGACACGAGATCAGGGCATCTCTGATCTCCCTCAGCATCCCGACCCAGGAAGGAGTGCTGGAGCGAGCCCTTCTGATCGAGAGATTTCTTACTGAGTCCACAGTGAGACCTACCGCAGGGCGGCAGGTGGCGGAGTCTTCGGCAGCAGGTAGCCGACGGATGAATCAGGGTTCCAGGCAGACCAGACCCTCTCGTAGACGACCTTAGGACACTGGCTAAGCAGTGCGGGGCACACAGCGCGGAGCCAGTCTTCCGAGAGGCAGGCAGTGCTACGCCTGCGGCGGGCAGGGCCACATGGCTCGTGATTGCCCGAGCCGCCGTACTGAGAAGCAGCAGACAGTGGAGGGGCCACCCAGGCAGAGGCATAGGGTCGACCGTGGCGGTTCGCAGGGAGGAGGCGGACGAGGTAGAGGAGCTAGCCGAGTAGCGGGTGGTGGGCGACGCTTTGAGGCTCTACCCCCACCACCACCAGGAGGTCCGCCCCGACCACAGGGAGCTGGCGGGCAGAGACAGGCACAACTCCAGGCATCGGAGGCCTACGACCACGGTGCTCCAGAGATGATTCGAGGTAAGATCTATGTCTATTCCACCTTTGATGCAGTTCTTATAGACACAGGAGTGAGTCACTCTTTCAAAGCCGCTGCCCTTGTTCGGAGCACGGAGATTCCGACAGAGCCGTTGGCTCGATCCTTACGGCTAGAGACCCCTACGGGAGCAGACACGACGATTACGCACTGGTGTCGGCAGTGTGATCTTACTCTAGGAGATGAGAGCTTCGGCTGGGATCTTCTTGTAGCGGCGTCGAGGACTTACGACGTCATCTTGGGCATGGATTGGTTATCTACAGTCCATGCTCAGATTGACTGTTTTAGGCGCAAGGTGCGATGTGTGCGCACCGACGGGAGCAGGTTCATCTTCACCAGTGAGAAGGGAGCTTTTGCAGCACAGGATGGACTCTCGCAGAGGAGGGGAAAACCCATCACTCATCATTTTGGATAGCCTCTTCCTTGGAGTAGTTGATGTCTGGAGTAATAGTTTTCCTACAGTGGTGGATCAGTATTGAGACGTCTTCCCCGACGACGTTCCATGACTACCTCCTCGCAGAGAGGTAGACTTTTATATTGACCTGTTGTTGACGCTCCTTTCGTCACAGAATCTAATGATCGGAAAAGGGGAATATATTAGCACAAAGTGATTCAACCTTTGAAGAAGACATCAAAAATTGACAAAGGTATGAACAAGGAAAACTTTTCCCATAGCCCGCGCAGGTTTCCCCATGGTCGCGCAAGTGTACTTGCGCGACTCACTTGGCGCGCAAGTGACTTGTGCGACCTAAATGATAACCGCACAGTAACCGCTCGGGGTCTTCTTCTACCTATAAATAGACCCTGTGGGCCCCCCATTCGGGAGGATCTTTTTCTAAAAATTCAGATTGAAGCTCCTGATGCCCAAGTATCTTATTAAAGCTTCCAGAACACTTCTAAGGTAATTTCTTACCTAGAACGGAAGATCTAAAGAGAAAGAGGAAGGCCTAAGTGTTGAAACTCATCAACACCTGCGTGCCTGAGTGGTTAGCCCTTAAGGGATGTGACCACACTTGCGCACCGCCTTATTCCTTCAATAGAACTTTCACGTCCCTTTTCTGGAAGAACCTCAAGAGGATTCTAAGGGCTTTAAGAAAGAGTCGCTCAAGTATTTTAATGCTGGTTTAAAATCGCGCAAGTACCTCACATGTCACGCAGGTATACCTGCGCGACCAATACTTGCGCGCCCACGTAAGACTTGCGTGCCTTTCAAGACATGCGCACCCCTGACTTTTTTGGGTTCCCATCTTGCCCATTTTACCCCTCTTAAGCTGTAATCTGTTTCACCTTTCCTATTCAAGATTCAGTCTTCAAGATACTCTTCAAATACATTTATGGCATGATTTCTTGATTTGACTTCCTTATTTGAAAGTAATTATGTGGAATATCTCTCAAAACATAGTGATTTATACATCTTTATGTCACCATAGATTGAGAGTTCATTCATTCAAACTCATCCTTTAAGATGAGAGAATCGTTAACCTGGGTCTACTTTTCAGGAATAATCCCCAGTTATAAGTCCTTTAATCTGGGCATCTTCCTCAGGAGTAATCCCCAAATTCCTAAAGTTCCCAAACATGGGCATCCTCCTCAGGAGTAAGCCCCAAACCTTAATTCCTAAACTTGGGCTTCCTTGTTAGGAATAAGTCCGAGCCATAAATCTTCCAAACTTGGGACTCCTTTTCTAAAGTAAGTCCCAAGTCCCCTAATCTAGGCTTCCTTGTTAGGAATAATCCCCAGCCATAAATCTAGGCATCCTTTTCTGGAATAAGCCCCAAGTACCTTAAATTCTCTTTAACCAGTCCTAAATTACGTTTTGATATGGGATTTCTTCTCAGTTGTAAAACCCAGTTATCAATCCTCTCTTAATTTGGGTTTCCTTTTCAGGAATAAGTCCCAAGTTAGAGTATTAAAATCTCCATGAAGCACATATACCTTTATGGACCCTGTTCCTGGATTTTCTCCCTAAATTAAATCCTAAACCTTCATCTATCTGGGCAGTCATACATACATAAGCCCCAAATCATTTCTTATGATTGCATCTTTCATGGCACAATTGTCTAATTTTTCTCCAATACCTCTTGTTTCTCTCACCGAGCATGACTCACGTGAGCTTAGAGTGTAAAAGTAATTATGACATCCTTCTTTGAGCCATCAATCATAAACTTCATACTCCCTTACTCGAACTACGTGGGTTCTGATTCCTTTTCCAAAACAAAGGATACGTAGGTAGCCCATTTATGGGTTTTATCCCAACTCTGAAATAATTCATGTCCTTCTGAATGACAATAAACTTTAAGTGCCCCACTGAGTGGCTTTGAAACCAGCATGGTCATCATAATGACCAAGGGAATTTTATATAAATGTTTTGAAGGATACCATTGACCAAGAATCTCTAAAAAAATATAGATGATTCTCTATTGATGAAGAACCTCGAATACATATAAAAGATTCTCTAAATTTCATACATATTTAATCATTGATTGTTAAACTGAAGGAAAGATCATTTTATACTTGGTAATGTAATAAGGATTCACGAACATAACCTAAATCTATAAAGAGAGTCTCGGAATAGACAATAATTCCCCTAAAAAAGGTTTGATGAGTCCGACCTCCCATCCTCTTGACCAATGAAAATTCCTAAGCCTCATCACTCCACAAGCTAATGAGCGCCTAACTTTGGAAAGTAGGTCCAAATGGATGTGGAATCATTGGATGTTTCAGGTTCTACGAACAAACCCGCTAGAAACCGATCGGAACGTTTGAATCTCCCATCCAGGAGGTCATCCCCGAATTCTAAGGGAAACAAAAAATGGTGAACCCGACGTGAATCCTTAACCATGTTAAAATGATGTTTTACCTTTTTTAAGCCCCTATTTAAAACACAATAATAGGGCTAACAAAAACAATCATTGACATATGTGCTCATCCAAAGGATGAAGTGGATGAATTTTAGCTTGATTATGTCTGTTATATCAAATAGGCACTCTTTTCCAAGATCTTATGTATTTATATATTGGCTTCTCTCAAATTCACACATGTGAATACTGCTACTGCAAATACCAATGATGATATTCCTACTGGATCGTCATCCGCTCTGAGGATGACATCACCTACTCAGCGTCTTCAACGGTGGGTATCAAATGCGCTGGTTAAGGAGTACAGTCAACACGGTATCATCCCAACTCTGGAGGCCTCCCGACAGGCCCTCCAAGTAAACAACTCACACAGGTCGTCCGGACAACGACGACCAGTGATCAAGAGGCAGGCGGTGCAGACTACCGTCTCCAACCGTTTCTGGTCGTTATCCCCGGAATGCAATTTCCATTCACTCCCTTACTCTAAGGAAGTGAATGAGCAGGTCCCTTAGGGCCTTAATTCAAAAAACACAGGAGTCCATCCCGAGGGCTCCCATCAACAATCGCCGCCAGACTCGTGCGGTAGTACGCCCTCCACATGATGAGGGTACCGACTCCAGGCGTTCGGCTCAGGTTCTTCAAACCCGAGCAGGCATGATGAACCGCCAGAGGCGGAATCCGGTTAACAATGGGAAGGTTATCATCCCTGCCATCTTCGGATAAGTCCACCAACCTAACATGGTGGAGAAAAACAAGCAGGCACACACACCTTCCCGTTTTAATTCAGCTGTCCAGCAGACTCGTCTGGCAGCATCACGCCAATCCCTCCAGGAAATTCCAGCGAAGTACTATAGGCAGGAACATACAGCTGCTTATACATCATCAGTTAGTCAGCAGGCTCGTCTGGCTACATATGATGGATCTCGTCAACCACGTTTGGCGAAGTGTAATCAGCAGGCATATACACCTACAAATACTAATCAAGCCTACCCATAGTCTCGCTTGATAGCGCACAAAGAAGTCAGTCGGAAAGCCCCGACGACAAACAGGAGGCAGACTCAACTCTCTTCCCCCACACTTGAGTACTGTCAGGATTCACTAACAGGAAAAGGAGGATAGGAGCAGTCACATACACCTACTCCAAGCCCGGAATGGATGTATATCCCCGTTCCGGAAGCTGAAGTCACCAAGCATATTTTGTTAATGAGGAAAAGGCAGAAGCAAATTCCTGCACATATTCTAGATGCTTTCCAGGATATCATAACAGCTTTAGCATCATCTCAAGGAAAGACACATAAATCTATCCCTAGCAGTGGAGTGACACATCAACGATTCACTCCGGAAAAGACACACACATCTGTTCCAGTCCAAGAGGGTTATGGGGCATACTCCCCCATATCATACGGACAACCATGTCAGGCACATGAACCTGATTTGAGTGGAGATCATTAGCCTAACATGACCATATTTCCTGATCAGACACATACACCTCCTCAGAGTAACCACTTTCGTCAACAAGTGGTTTCCAAAGAGAGTAAGAAGGAATCTATGAAAAAGATCCGCCCAGCACAGTCAGGAGATCAAAGGACAATCTGTAACAAGGCCTTGCTCGATGCTGGAGTTCTTGAAGCCCTCAAACATTTATCTGTTGTAATTCAAGATTCAACTCCCTCAGTTCCCAATAACGGGAACATTAATTCTGAAAGTCTTCAACAGACACTTCCTCATGAAGGCTTGCTTCATGAAAATTCGGTCAATCATGATGTTTCGTCTTCATGTGAGAGAAACAAGAACCCTTTGTGTGGTCATAAGACCAAGGAGCAAGAGATCTCATCTTTTACTGTAACCCATTATGGTGGTCATCCCCATGATGATGAATTTCGTTGCGAAAGTCCTCTCCGAAGTAGTGATTCACACGGCCTGGAAAATACTCCAGTGGACAATGTAGTGTCGAGAAAGCCCTCTTATCTTGAGGCACTTGAAAATGCGAAACCAGTCATGTCTGATTCTTTATCGCTGACAAGTGAAATACTTTCTCAATCAGAAGATATCCTAGGGTGTAGGTCATTCTCCGAACCACCCCTAAGTCATGCATCTTCTAGTTTGATCAATGATATCTCTACCAATCTTGTTGAATCCGATGAAGCAACAAGGAAACACCAACTCTAGTCAAAATAGGTAGAAGAATCTTCATTTAATGATAATGAATAAATGCTGGACATGAGGAAAAAACTGGCGAAAAGTGAGGTACCAGTCTTGTTTTGGCCTTTGGCTAACTCCCAGTACGACATTCCAAATATGTTGACAGATGATGGAATCCATGATATTCATCTCAACATATGGAAAACTGTTTTTCAATTGAAGAAGAAGGTATTATCTTATGATGAATATGAACATCATCTTATGATAATAGAAGGGCTACAACGTTAGATTGATTTTGCATCTCTATCAGTCTCTCGGTATCCGAAGGCTGAAAAGCGGCCGAGAACCCTTCAACGTTCATGCCTTGGCGCACTAAGAAAATTGCGTCAATTAATTGTCAATGCTCCATCAGGTGTTCATATCAGAGGATGGGGTGTTCACGGAGCACTACATTTCACAGTGCTTTCCAATCAGCAAAGCCTGCCGAAAATGGTCTCATGCAATGTTATTTCCCATGGTCGGCCATAGTCAATGGGATTTTTTTGTAATCAATCGTTTGCTCAAGAAAAGGCTTCAACTAGTTCCTCTCAAAGTCAAGCATATAGGGAAAAAGTTTTTGAATTGCTCCTACATCAAGCAGGCAAGAATATTTCACAAGCCTCTCGTATGGAGAAAACACATCATCAAATGACAAAAATTTCGGAAATCATCCAACGGTCTGTTGAACAAGTTGATAAAAGTGGATACAGGTTAATGCATCCAGGTAATTTCTGAACTAAGTTTCTCAAGATCAAGAGAGATTTTAAGAAGATCTCAGACATAGCATGTCAAGAGACACCCCAGCTTGTCAGACTGGGGACTTCTTTAACCCAACCCTCAGATTCAACAAATGGGATTCGAGGAGCTGAGCGGAAACAGCAGGAACATCCCCTGTTCACAAGACTGGGGACTCTTTCAAATTATAAATTCCCTCCTTAGAGAATGTCGGTCTTTTCTCGATTGGGGAAGAAGCCTCAAGAGGAACGAAGAGCCAAATTATCAAGAGATTCCCTCCAAGTTATAGCTCGTCAAGAAGTTCCTAAAAGATTGAATCAACAAAAGGCAATGTCTCATTAAAGACATGAAAGAAGACAATATCACAGAAATGTTGATAGAATGGATGTGATGCATTATGCATCAATCAATGTCATCAATGTCGTTGTTGCTAATCCACCAGTGGAGGTTCACTCAGGGGACTCAGATGAAGAGCGTCCTGCTCAAGAAAATGTACCCACCGATACAAATGAAGAAGGTGTGCGTACACGAAGTTAAAGGATTACTCAGAACCTAGGTAATCCACTTCCCTCTCTCTAAATGTTATCCAACAAAGGGAAGGGAGAGAATCAGGTTACATATCCTTCCTCTAGAGAAGGTCAATCACTCTCATTAGAGAAATGGTTTTCACAACAGGAGGATGAAATGAAAGAATTAAGAAGGTTTAATGCAGAACTATTTCAGAGTAGTCTTCTTCTTAAAAATGCTGGAGTCTGACAGCCAAAGGAATTTTTTGCAGTAACTGAGATGGATCAGGAATATTTTCCTTAATCAGTACACCCTCATAAGTCTAATACTACGGGTCAAGTGCAACAATGGTTGGAAGCACTACCATCCGTTGCAGCACCAACCACCACGTCTGTCCAAGGTCCATTCATTACACCTACCCAAAACCAAGTTCAACCGGATATTTCTCAAAAGTTGATAACTACTATTGAGTCATTAACAGCTCGGTTAGAAACTATGGGAGGGAAACGGGCGCAAGTTCAACCTGAAAAGAAAGTTTACCCTGAATGGGTAGATTCAATTTCTCCTCCATCCAGTTTTGGAAACCCTGTTTTCCCTACTTTCAATGGATCAGGTGACACTGAACAACATTTGACGCATTACGTGTCTTGTTGTGATCCTATGATGGGAACTCCAGAGTAGCAAGATGTAGTGAAACTCAGATGCTTCGTTTGAACCTTGCAAGGACCAGCTTTTGTCGTTTATACAATCTTGCAATCCCGGTCAGTCATCGGATGGGAGGATCTTTGTCAAAAATTCATTCATCAGTTCAGCTCAACTTTGCCAAAAACGACAGTTTTCGATCATACAAACTGCAAGCAAAGGGAGAATGAACGAGTCTCTGATTTCATTGATCGCTAGAAGGGATTAACTTATTCCCTGAATTTAACACTTCCTCAGGAGGAACTGTTGCTAATCTGTGTGGAAAATTTACATGACGAATTACGCATGCCATTGATCCCTGTGAAATACACAGGAGGGTTTCGAGATCTTGCTTAAATCGCTCAAAAGATTGAAGATTCCCTTATACAGGCTAAGGATAAATCTGGTGTAATTCCATCAGATCCAGGAAGGACAATGGGTAAAGAATAAACTGCTACAGTTATGCTTAATCAAGCACCTGTACCTATTTCTACTTCAAAACCTTCATCTTCTCGAAGGGATCCACCTCCTAAAGGACAAAAACAAAGGACGTTTCGTCCAATTGATCGAAAAGATCAACAACAAAAACAATTTGAGGATTTGAAGAGTAAAACATACTCTTTCCGAAATGAGCAGGTTCCTGGTTACTTCATTTCAGCTCTGGAAAATAATTTTGTTCAATTACCAGTGCCCAAGAGGCCAAACAAGGAAGGAGATGAAGGTCTTCCCAATTATTGTCCCTTTCATCAAATGTTAGGGCATCCCATCGATGAGTGTTTTGTATTTATAGACCTCCTGCAAAAGATGGTTGACTTTGGACAAGTCAAGTTGAAAGGTTTTTCGACTCAGGTAGCCTGTTTCACTGCTATAGTTCCAAAGGAAGAAGGTGAATGGAAAGAAGTCAAAAGCATAAATGCACATAAATATGATGATTGGATGGTCATAAAGACAATCAATCGGACTCATGCCATTTTTCGAACAAAATTAAAGAAACCAATTTTGTCTTCTACCATGAATATTGCGTTAAAACCCTCTTCATCAGAGGGAAAATCCTCAAAGAAACCTCTTGATTCAAAGAAGAAAAAATAATCAGAAGAAGATGAGTATGTGTCAAATCCTAAATTGCCTTTGACTCTGGCAGACTTTATGCCATCTACTTCAAAGCCACGGGCACCGCTCCATCAAACGGAACATCCTAAATAGGCTAATCAGGCAGAGTCTTTATCAGACGAAGAGTTAATCTTCAGTTCTGTTAATATGATTCAATTAACAGATCCATATTCCAGTCTTGATGAGCCTGAATTCCCTGTATCAAATAAGGGAATCCGAGGATGTTCTAGAGGTTCAGGATACAGGGGAACACATGGATCATTCTGAATCCACTACTCCAATTCTACCCCTACTAGCATAGTGTATGCAGCAGAAACTCGTGGTAGAGAACTTCAGTGAGCTCAAAAAGAACAAGCAAGTTCTTCTTCCAATGGCAAACTCAGTTTTGGCACAGTTATTTTGGAAGAACGAATAAAGGTTCCATATTCTTTATCTCATCATGTAAATGGATCTAATCAGTCTAATCTTCCAAAACCAAGGATGTTGCCAACATCTATCCCAATACAAGATGAATCTGCTTCCAAGGCATCTGCTTCCAAGGTACCTGCTAAACCGCATATTCCTGTTGGGAAACGCAGACCTCTAGATAAAAAGTATGATATATTGAAACACTTGGCCCAAGTACCAGCCATGTTATCAATTTTTGATGCTTTGAATATGTCAAATGATCATCGAGAAGCATTCATCGAAGCTTTGTCAAGTCCTCATGCGTTTGAAGCTGAAATTGCTGCAGCTGAAGTCTATCAGATAGAGAATAATCATGCAGAATTCCATGCAGTGATATCTTTTACTTATAGAGATGAATATGATGTTGTGCATGGGCACATAAAACCTCTATAATTATCCGGCAAAGTCAATGATGTAGATATCCTAAGAGCTTTCATTGACAGTGGTTCATGAGTCAACCTCATGTCCATCCGTACACTTTGTCGATTGGGCCTCACGGAATCTGATTTATCTCCTTCTACCATGATGTTACAAGGATATGATAAAAATGAACAAAAACCACTGGGCGAAGTTATACTGAGAACTCAGTTTGGAGATCTTGTATCCAATTCGGATTTCATGATTGTTGATCAAGACTCATCTTTCAATGTCTTTCTTGGAAGACCCTGGCTACATCAGCATGCAACTATCCCTTCATCATACCATCAATGCCTCAAATACTGTTTCAATGGTCATGTTGGAACATTGTATGGTGATAAGGCCCCGTTCAAGACATGTGAGTCTCAATACATTGAGGCGGAATTTTATCACATGAAGGGAAGAAGGAAATATACAATAAAGGAAATTACCAAAGTTAATGCCCCATATGGTTTGGAGAAGATTACAATAAATACATTTACACATGTGAGTAAAGATTATGTGTTACATATCAATCAGATTGGAAAAATAGGCCCAAATCAAAATACTCTTATGGAAAGATCCATAATGTCAATTACGGAAATCGAGCCAGACAACATGGGAGAAATTGGTAACCTACCAAACAGTGATGAAAGCATAAGTGGTAACGTTTTCATTTCATCTGTTGAAGTCCAATAAGTCGATACTTCGCTAATCAGGCCAGAAGAAGTTATAGAAACATTAGAGGTGAATAATGATGTCGATTCTCAGTCCATCATCTCCTCTTTATTTCCCAAAGAAGACCATTTATTATCAATAGGGTCGGAAATGGAAGCTTCTTCATCAAAATGTGAAAATTTTGACATCTCTTATGATCTTGAGAATTTCGTTTTGTCATCTACTATGCAAGTAGAAACAGAAGAAATAACATGTGATGAAGAGGATGAGGAAGATCTTAGAGATTCTCCTCCATCATTTGATGAGGGTATCTCTACCACTAAGGATGAACTCAGAGAAGTAACTCTGGGTACAGAAAAAAATCCACGCCCCACTTTAATTAGTGCGGCCATGACACTTGAAGAGCAAGAGATGTATATTTCTTTTCAAAAGAAAAATAAATATATTTTTTCTTGGAACTATACAGAAATTCTTGGGCTTGATCCTGATGTTGCTACTCATCATTTGGGTTTACTAAAAGGACATCGAGGATTTAAGCAAGTCGTGAGAAGAACACACCCATCTTATGCTTCCAAAATTGAAGCTAAAGTGGATAAGCTGATCAAAGCTAACTTCATCAGAGAAGTTCAGTATCCCATGTGGTTGTTTAATATTTTCCCTGTAAAGAAAAACAACAGACAAATTTGGGTTTGCATCGATTTCAGAGATCTTAATCGGTATTGTCCTAAAGATGATTTCCCAGTTCTGATTACAGAACTCTTAATTGATGCGATGGATGGCTATGAAGTACTTTCTTTCATGGATGGATATTCCGGATATAAGCAGATCTAAATGGACCCATAAGATGAGGAATCTACAGCCTTCAGAGCCCCTCAAGGTGTGTTTTGTTACAGGGTGATTCCCTTTGGTTTAAAGAATGCAGGTGCAACATATCAACGCGCCATGCATCATATCTTCAAAACTTTCTTAGGGAAGTTTGTTGAATGCTACGTAGACGATTTGGTGGTTAAATCCAAACAACGTTCTAATCACTTGGATGAATTGGAAGTCATATTCCACATGCTTCGACAACATAATTTGAAGATGAACCCCTTAAAATGTGCTTTTGGGGTAACCTCAGAAAAATTCCTCGGCTTTGTTGTACGCCATTGTGGTATTGAAGTCGATCCTGAGAAGACCAAATCAATCCTTGGTATGTCACCTCCTCAGAAATTGAAAGAATTATGAGGACTTCAAGGACACTTCGCCTATATTCGGCGTTTCATCTCCAAAGTGGCTAGAAAAAGTTTAACCTTTACCATATTATTGAAAAAAGGAGTCGCTTACCAGTGGACTGAAGAATGTCAAGAAGCGTTTGATGTTCTCAAGAAATACCTCTTGAGTCCACCGGTACTCATGCCACCTGTTGAAGGAAGACCACTTATCCTCTATGTGACAGCTCTAGAGCGATCATTGGGAGCCTTTCTTTCTCAAAAGAATGATGCTGGAAATGAAAATAGCATCTACTATCTCAGTAGAACTATGCTTGAAGCAGAAACCCTGTATTCAAGTATTGATAAGTGCTGCCTGGCATTAATCTTTGCAGTTCAGAAACTGGGACACTACCTGCAACATCATGAGGTCCAATTGGTATCTCGCAATAATCCACTCAAATTCATCCTTAGTCGTCCAATGCTTACAGGACGTCTAGCAAGGTGGGCAGTTATTTTCCATCAGTTCGACATTCAGTATGTGTCTCAAAAGGCAATAAAGGGCCAAGCACTGGCTGATTTCCTGGCTGATCATCCTTCAGTGGAAGACACATCTTCAGATATTGAACTCCCTGATGAGGAAGTTTTTTCTATTCAAGAGTGTCCTCAAACATGGGAAATGTATTTTGATGGTGCTTCCAGAAGTCCAACAGGGAAGAAAATGGAAAATCCTAAATTCAACAAAGTTGGTTTAGTAATTGTGCTCATTTCTCCAGATAAGGCAGTGTTACCTTATTCATTTTTACTGTGGGAAGGTGGTACCAATAATGATGCCGAATTCCAAGCTCTCATTACAGGCTTGGAGTTAGCGCTCCAAGCACAAGTGAATCACTTAAAGGTGAAAGGTGATTCAGAACTGGTAATCAAACAAGTCAATGGGGATTATGCCATCAGAAAAGAAGAATTAATCCATTTGTATGATTATGTTAGAGAGTTAATGGAGGAATTCCCTTCAGAACCGACATTTTCTTATGTCCCAAGACCACAAAATGCTCAAGCTGATGCACTGGCTAATATAGCCACAGCTCTAGAAGATCCAAATCGGGATGAGACAACCATCATTATTTCCCACCGTCATGCAATTTCACCTTATGTTCAAGCTAGAACATAGGAAATTAATGAAATTAGTCCCATTCCTGAACTATATGGTCATACTACAGGATGGATGTCACCTATCAGGGAATACCTTCAAAATGGAACACTTCCACCTAATAGAGCCGAGAAAGAACAAATATGGCGACGTGTGGTCAACTTTACTCTTTATGACATCCCAAACCACTTAGAGAAAATTCTCTACAAACGTGGTTTTGATGGAGTTCTCTTCAGATGCATTGATGGTGAAGATACAATGTATGTCATAAATTAAGTTCATGCAGGAGTCTGTGGTGCCCACCAGTCTGGACATAGACTATCTGATCAAATTTGAAGGCTGGCTAACTTTTGGCCTTCAATGATACAATATTGTGTTAATTTCAAAAAGAAGTGTCATTCATGCCAAGTATATGCCAACTTCATTCATCAACCTCTATAGTTGCTTCATACAGCTAAATACTCGTGGCCATTTTCCACATGGGGAATGGATGTGGTGGAACCTTACACTTCAGCTACGGCCAAGCAGTTTAAGTACATTCTTACTGCTACTGATTTCTTTTCCAAATGGGCAGAGGTAGTACCTCTCAAAGAATTCAGTTCTAAATGCATTGTTAGCTTCATCAAGTTTAACATTATTACTATATTCGGTGTCCCTCATACCATATTGACGGATAACGGCACCAAATTCTGTTCTTCTGAGGTGAAGAAATTGTATCAAGAATACAACATTAAATCCAACCATTCATCTCGGTATCATGTGGCGGCCAATGGCCAAATAGAAGCCTTTAACAAGACTCTTTCAAATATACTGCAAAAGATGGTGGATAAAGATAAGAGATCATGGACTGATAAACTCTTTCATTCTTTATGGGCTTATCGAACTACCATCTTCAATGCAACGCGGTCAACTCCATATTCGTTGATATATGGAACGGAAGCAGTCTTGCCAATTGAATTTCAATTTCCCTCACTCAGAGTAGCCATTTTTGATCAGTAATCTACAGATGAGCAATCCCAATAGCGATTGAATGAATTGGAACAGTTAGATGAGAAAAGATTGTGCACTTTTCCCCACATGGAAATCTATCATAATCGAATAACACGAGCTTTTAACAAAAAAGTTCGTCTTCATTCATTCATTCAAGGAGAATTGGTATTGGTTCTCAGAACACCAATGATACCAGGAAAAAAGCCTCCCAAGCTTGAACCAAAATGGGAAGGACCTTATTCAATACATAAGGTCTACTCCAATGGAGCTTATTCATTAATCTCAATGGATTGAGAACTCATGACGACTCCAACCATTACCAGATTTCTGAAGAAATATTTTGTATAAACACAAAATATGGTCCCCAGAACCAAGATTCTTACAATTGGTTCATACAGCAATGGTCCAGTATGACCTTAAACTGCAACTTCGTCCAACATGATGTTAAACTGTAGGAAATTTCCTTACGTCCGGAAAGACGTTAAACTAAATAAGCGCTAAAAGGTCCTGTAGGACTTTAAACTGAATCTTCCATGGTCTATGCATATGACCTTAAACTATTTGCACTTTCTTCCAACATGATGTTAAACTGTAGGAATGTCCCTTTTTCGTCCAACATGACGTCAAACTGTAGAAAAGAAGATGTCCCTGCAACATGACACTAAACTGTGCAGCACCAGTTCGTCCTTGCTATATGACATTAAACTATACAGCAATGGTCCAGTATGACCTTAAACTGCAACTTCGTCCAACATGACGTTAACTGTAGGAAAGTCCCTTACGTCCGGAAAGATGTTAAACTACATAAGCGCTTAAAGGTCCTGTGGGAATTTAAACTGCTTCATCCACGGTCTATTCATATGACCTTAAACTATTTTCACTTTTGTCCAACATGACGTTAAACTGTAGGAAAGTCCCTTTTTCGTCCAACATGACGTTAAACTGTAGAAAAGAAGATGTCCCTGCAACATGACACTAAACTGTGCAGCACCAGTTCGTCCTTTCTATATGACGTTAAACTATATAGCAATGGTCATGTATGACCTTAAACTGCAACTTCGTCCCACACGACGTTAAACTATGAAAAAGTCCTCCTTGGTTCAGTATGACCTTAAACTATTCATAATATGTCCCAGCAACATGACACTAAACTATGCAGCACCAGTTTGTCCTTGCTATATGATGTTAAACTATACAGCAATGGTCCTGTATGACCTTAAACTGCATCTTCGTCCCACAAGACGTTAAACTGTGACGTCCTAATTACATGACGCTAAACTGTATAAAATTCCCTTACGTCCGGAAAGACGTTAAACTATATAATCATCAAAATTCCTCTATGACTTTAAACTACACCATGGTCTAGTATGACATTAAACTACACCATTCATGGTCCATGCATATGACCTTAAACTATTTGCACTTTTTTCCAACATGACACTAAACTGTTGAAAAAATCCCCAATGCGTCCAACATGATGTAAATGGTGAGTTATTTTGTCCTTACTGCATGACATTAAACTGAACAGTCCCCCTTTCGTCCAATATGACGTTAAACTGTATTGTCCCCATCGTCCTAACTACATGACGCTAAACTATACAGAAAGTCCTTGATATGTCCTACATGACATTAAACTGTATTTTGTCCCTACTACATGACACTAAACTGTGCAGCACCAATAGTCCTAACTGCAAGACTTTAAACTGCATAGTCCCTTGATATGTCCTACATGACATTAAACTATGCATCGTTAAGGTTGTTGTTACCTCTTGTTTCTCACACCGAGTATGAATCACGTGAGCTTAGAGCAAACCTCAACCATAACACTCTCTTTGGGCCACTAACCATGTGTAATTCCCAACAACATTTTTATTAGATCGTTGTCCCCAAGAAAAACTTGATCATTAATTCATTCTTTAATTGAACTACACGGACTTTGATCCTTGCATTCTAGTATGGGTATGTAGGCACCCTCCCAAGGTTCAATCCCAAAAACAATCTCTTCACATCGGTTCACCACCATCTCATATGATGTTGCTTCGTGAAACCGCCCCTAGAATCAATATCTTTACATTGATTCACTTTCTCCCTTGTTATACGACGTTAAACTATACAACAATTTTTTCCAGTACGACAATAAACTACAATACTCTTTGAGTTCCTCATTTGAGAGAGAACTATTATTGACATTTATTTTTCAATCATGTTTCATTTCAAAAGACTATGTGCATACTTGGTAATGCCTAAACTTTTTATCTCAGGTTAAACCATCATTGTACTAAAGTCCCCTTTCACCCTTCACATGTATGAACCAAATTTCTACAAAGGGTAGTTCTAGAACTATGTGGGCTTGATTCCCATCCTTATGGGATATGTAGGAACGTTCGAGTATCCCTCAAATCCAGCCCTACGTCTTTTGGGCCTAACCCCAAGTTTCACTTTCAGTCCCTTGGCTGAAAAGTCCTCATGAAAGCACACACTGTGTATTCATTATTATGATCCGAACTCTATGACCCTAAACTAAGATCTCTCATATTTTCGTCCTGCACGACGTTAAACTGCATTTCAAGTACTACGTATGGCTTGATTCTCATTCTTATGAGATACGTAGTAAAGTACAAAATTTCAATTCCTGACCCAGCCACAACATGATTATGTTTATCATTGACCAATTTATCTCTATATACATTTGAAGATACCCATCTTAATGTGTTATAATCCTAAACCTTAAATATTTTTAGAACTTCATAACCCTTTTCATGAATTTTATTCACAAAAATGTCAAACTTCTGAGAATTCTTTTGTCTGACTATGCAGCACGTGCCCATAGGTGGCCTTGCATAAACAGTCTACATAACAGACTTGTCAGCCGAAAGATGCTATTTATTTAACTATGCAGCCAATGCCCTTAGGTGGCCTTGCATAATTCAACCCCCTAACGGGTTTTGTTAAATAATAGTAACTTCATTCTTGGAAACTACTTCTTCTAATGCCTTTTATCTCTTTTTCATATCATTCCTCATATTCATATATTCTTAAGCCATAGTTTACATTTTTTCACTCATACTTGAGTATGGTAATATGTTTTCAGATATATTTTCAAGGAATTGAATCAATTTTAATCCATTTCGGTCAAAGCTATTTCGACCTTAAACATTAGCCCCTTTATGTCCGGCATGCATGACTTTAAACTGCCCACAGAAGACAAAGTAACTCTGAATAAAAGTCAAGTTCCAGATCACTGAATATACATTTTTTTATGATTTAGGTAATATTGAGTAATTAAAAGGTTCAAATTTTGTAGGGTTATTTGTAATAATACTAGTAAAAATCAAAATATGCTTACTAAGTCCATTGGCTTAAGTAAATTTGAATCAGATATTGAGGGAATGCAGGTACAAATAAGTGAAAGTGAAAGTGTTTTTCATTGATGCACAAGAGTTAGAAGGACATCCACAGACTGGAGTCTCTTCTCTTTTTCAAGAATTACAAGATCCTTTCACCATAATAGTTAATTTGATTTACGGCATCCCGAGCTTCATCAGCAACCACCTGGAATTCATTCATTCAACTGGATACAATAAGAGATGCAGTGATACCATCTCTTCTTGGAACAATTGTAAAAGGATGTTGTTGAGTGCGGTTTGAGATAATTTTCTGCTGATCAAACAGTGACTCTGTTTCTGTCCAAGAGACTTGGAAGATGGATACATGGATTTGATAATGGAGCATTGGAAGTAAAGAGCCATTTGGAGAGAGTACTCTTTTCAGATATTGCTCTAATACAATGTTTTTCTTCTCTCCACCAACCGGTAGTGGAAAAAATTTCAGTCCATGGGTTTGCCATTTTCATATCTGCAAGGAACTGGCATGGAAGGAGAACTTGAAAGATCACACCATTGTTGTTGCTCTTAATGCACAGCATAACCGAAATAAGGGAGTAGCAGTGCAACTGCATCTCAGGTGTATAATTGTCTTCATTTTGTACATTGACTCCTTGCAGATGACCATGACCACACAGAGGAAGATGGATGCTCTGTGGAAAATTAGGATGATGTTTATTCAAGTACTTGGCCAAATCTGGGAGAGTGCTGTTGCAGATATCATAGTAATCATGGCCAATGATGTTCTTCAGGTCATCAATCCGCTTGCTATCGAGTTCATCAGCCGTTCCAATTCCCTTGGGAACCACTGAATCTGCACAAAAGATGAATAAACTAACTCTTAAATGGGATTATTTTTTCATAAAATTTGTGAAGAAATTTTGAAAAAAATGGCCAAGGCATTAAGGCGCGCAAGTCTAAAAAATGGCGCGCAAGTATTCATGGGTCACGCTAGTTTTTGACGCGCAAGTGTAAACCGCGCAAGTAGAAATACCTTTACAATAGCATGACATCAAGGAAACCACTAGAAAACAGAGCAACCTGCGTGGCTAAGGTGACCTGCGCGGCGAGAGCTCGAAGGTATGAAGTCCGGAAATCCGGATGCTTGTATGGAAGTGAGGCCCTCTATTTATAGACGCGTCTAGGACTCTACGTGCCGGACCCTGCACGACCGAGGGCTGTATCTCTGTGCGATGTGCACTTACGTGCTGCCCTCTGTGCCCTGAAGACTTGCGCTCCCCCTTTTCCTTTGGATGTATTTGATTTCCTCAAAGTCAAATCCACTATTTCTCTCTGGATCCAACTCTGAGGGGGGGCTTTTGTTGATGCTCCTTTCATCACAGAATCTAAAGATCGAAAAAGGGGAATATATGAGCACAAAGTGATTCAACCTTTGAAGAAGAAATCAAAAATTGACAAAGGGATGAACAAGGAAAACTTTTCCCATAGGCCGCGCAAGTTTCCCCATGGTCGCGCAAGTGTACTTTCCCGACTAACTTGGCGTGCAAGTGACTTGCGCGACCTAAATGATAACCGCCCAGTAACCGCTCGGGGTCTTCTTCTGCTTATAAATAGACCCTGTGGGCCCCCCATTTGGGAGGATCTTTTTCCAGAAATTCAGATTGAAGATCCCGACGCCCAAGTCTCTTCTTAAAGCTTCTGGAACACTTCTAATGTAATTTCTTACCTAGAACGGAAGATCTAAAGAGAAGGAGGAAGGCCTAAGTGTTGAAACTCATCAACACTTGCATGCCTGAGTGGTCAGCCCTTAAGGGAAGTGACCACACTTGTGCGCCCCCTTATTCCTTCGAGAGAACTTGCGCGTCCCTTTTCTGGAAGAACCTCAAGAGGATTCTAAAGGCTTTAAGAAAGAGTCGCTCAAGTATTTTAATGCTAGTTGAAAATTGCGCACGTACCCCACTTGTCGCGCAGGTATACCTGCGTGACCAATACTTGTGCGCCCATGTAAGTCTTGCGCGCCTTTCAAGACTTGCGCGCCCCTGCCTTTTTGGGTGACCATCTTTCCCATTTTACCCCTCTTAAGCCGTAAGCCGTTTCACCTTTCCTATTCAAGATTCAGTCTTCAAGATACTCTTCAAAGCCATTTATGGCATGATTTCTTGATTTGACTTCTTAATTTGAAAGGAATTATATGGAATATCTCTCAAAAAATAGTGATTTATACATCTTTATGTCACAAACGATTGAGAGTTCATTCATTCAACCTCATCCTTTAATATGAGAGAATCAATAAAATGGGTCTCCTTTTCAGGAATAATCCCTAGTTATAAGTCCTTTAATCTGGGCATCTTCCTCAGGAGTAAGCCCCAAATTCCTAAAGTTCCCAAACATGGGCATCCTCCTCAGGATTAAGCGCCAAACCTTAATTCCTAATCTTGGGCTTCCTTGTTAGGAATAATTCCCAGTCATAAATCCTCCAAACTTGGGCCCCCTTTTCAGGAGTAAGTCCCAAGTCCCCTAATCTGGGCTTCCTTGTTAGGAATAAGCCCCAACCATAAATTTGGGCTTCCTTTTCCGGAATAAGCCCCAAGTCCCTTAAATTCTCTTTAACCAGTCCTAAATTACATTTTGATATGGTATTCCTTCTCAGGAGTAAAACCTAGTGATCAATCCTCTCCTAATTTGGGTTTCCTTTTCAGGAATAAGTCCCAATTTAGAGTATTCAAATCTCCATGAAGCACATATACCTTTATGGACCATGTTCCTGGATTTTATACCTAATGTAAATCCTAAACCTTAATCTATCTGGGCAGTCATACATACATAAGCCCCAAATCATTTCTTATGATTTCATCTTTCATGGCACAATTGTCTAATTTTTACCAATACCTCTTGTTTCTCACACCAAGCATGACTCACATGAGCTCAGAGTGTAAAAGTAATTATGACATCCTTTTTTGAGCCATCAATCATAAACGTCATACTCCCTTACTCGAACTACGTGGGTTCTGATTCCTTTTACAAAACAAAGGATACGTAGGTAGCCCATTTATGGGTTCGATCCCAAATTTGAAATAATTCATGTCCTTCTGAATGAAAATAAACTTCAAGTGCCCCACTTAGTGGCATTAAGACCAGCCTGGTCATCATAATGACCAAGGGTCTTTTATATAAATGTTTTGATGGATACCATTGACCAAGAATCTCTAAATAAATATAGATGATTCTCTATTGATGAAGAACCTTGAATACATATAAAAGATTCTCTAAATTTCTTTAATATTTAATCATTGATTTTTAAACTGAAGGAAAGCTCATTTTATACTTGGTAATGTAATAAGGATTCACGAACATAACTTAAATCTATAAAGATGGTCCCGAAATAGACAATAATTCCCCTCAAAAAGGTGTGATGAGTCCGACCTCCCATCCTCTCGACCAATGCAAATTCCTAAGCCTCATCAGTCCAAAAGCTAATGAGCGCCTACCTTTGGAATGTAGGTCCAAATGGATGGGGAATCATTGGATGTTTCCGGTTCTACGAACAAAACCGCTAGAAACCGATCGGATCGTTTGAATCTTCCATCTAGGAGGTCATCCACAAATTCCGAGAGAAACACCAGTACCCCGAGATAGCCCTGATATCCACTCCAGCATATCGGATGGCCCCCGCTGAGCTTCGAGAGCTGCGGTACAATTAGATGACTTGCAGGGCAAGGGGTTCATCTGACCCAGCGTTTCACCCTGGGCTTCCCTGATATTGTTCGCCAAGAAGGCGGACAGGAGCTTGTGACAGTGTGTCAATTATCGTTGCCTGATCAAGGTGACAGTGAGGAACAATTATCTGCTACTAAGGATTGATGACCTCTTCGATCAGCTCAAGGGAGCACGGTGGTTCTCGAAGATAGACCTCAGGTCGGGCTATCTTCAGCTCAGAGTTCGAGACGAGGACGTGCAGAAGACGGCCTTCTGGTGTCAGTATGGCCACTATGAGTTCTTGGTTATGGCTTTCGGCATAACCAACGCTCCAGCAGTGTTCATGAGCCTCATGAACAGGATCTTCCAGCCATAAATTGATCTATTTGTTGTGGTCTTCATAGACTACATTTTGGTGTACTCGACCACAGAGGAGGAGCACGCCTACCACTTGCGGGTTGTACTAGACACACTCAGAGAGCACCAGCTTTATGGAAAACTCTAGAAGTTCCAGTTCTGGTTACATGGAGGCCACTTCATGGGGCACGTCATTTCTGAGGCGGGAGTTGCAGTGGATCCCGCGAAGATCGAGGCAGTGTTAGCTTGGGATCCACCCAGGGGCGTGACGGAGGTGCGGAGTTTCATGGGTATAGCCGGATACAATCAGAGATTTGTGCCGGAATTCTCCATAGATGCGGCGCCACTCTCAGCTTTGACGAAGAAGGGGAAACCCTTCGTGTGGTCAGATAGATGTCAGCAGAGATTCCAAGAGCTGAGACAGATATTGACCATCACACCTATCTTGAGGTTGCCTGAGGAGGGAGTTGGTTATGTAGTCTACTGAGATGCATCAGGGACAAGACTCGGGTGTGTCCTGATGCACGAACGGGCCATGATTGTCTATGGATCACATCAGTTGAGGCCACATGAGCAGAACTACACTACCCATGACATGGAGTTAGCAGTAGTGGTCTTCGCTCTGAAGACATGGTGGCACTATCTGATGGGAGAGCGCTTTACAGTCTTTTCTGACCACCAGAGTCTCAGATACATCTTCTCTCAGAAGGACCTGAACCTGAGACAGCGGCGATGGCTCGAGTTCTTCCAGGACTATGACATTGAGATAGTATATACTCCTGGGAAGGGGAAAGTAGTAGCCGATGCCCTCAGTAGGAGGACGGGCATTCAGCTACTTGAGGAGGTGACAGAGCAGCTAGCCGCCTTTCAGATATCCTTCATGGATAGGGATGGAGCAGCCTTCCTTCAGTCTCTCATAGTCTCTCCTCCACTTCTGCAGCGGGTCAGAGAGGCATAGCATGGGGACGCTGACTGTGAGACGCGGCGTGCAAAGATATACTCGGGATATGCACCTGATGGTTTCTACCTTGGAGTAGAGCACGACGTCCTTTTCAGATGACGTACCTTGGTACCAGTCGCATTGCGAGAGGAGGGGCTGAGAGAGTTTAACTATTCTCCTTTGGAGGTACATCCTGGAGTGGCGAAGATGTAACAGGATCTCAGATGATAGCACTGGTGGCCTGGCATGAAGAAGGTTGTGGCAGAGTTCGTTTCATGGTGCCTCACCTTCCAGTAGGTGAAGGAAGCTCATCAGGTACCAGCTATCTTGGTACAGCTCTTGGAGGTCCTGGAGTGGAAGTGGGACGGCATATCTATGGATTTCTTGACTGGACATCCACGCACTTCTAGAGGTCATGACTCCATTTGGGTGATTGTGGACCGACTCACCAAGTCGGCACACTTCTTGCCCATCAGAGAGCAGGGCTCAGTGGAGAGTTTGGGGCATCTCTACGTTCAGGAGATTGTACGGATTCACAGTGTCCCATCGACTATCGTCTCCGATCGGGATGCTCGTTTTACTTCATGGAATTGGAAGTGGTTGGAGGAGGCGTTCGGGATGCGGCTACGTCTGAGCACCGCATTTCACCCTCAGAAAGATGGTCAGACGGATAGGACCATTCAGACTCTCGAGGACATGCTCCGCGCATGTGTCCTCATCTTTGGTCGCAGCTGGGAGGACCACCTACCCTTGGTGGAGTTCTCGTACAACAACAGCTACCACTCCACCATCGGGATGGAACCATACGAGGCGTTATACGGCAGAACTTGCAGATGTCCTTTGTGCTGGACAGACCCTGGGGAGTCAGCACTCGTGGGACCAGAGATGGTCTGGGCCACGACAGGGAAGGTCCATGTCATCCAGGAGCGGATGAGGACAGCTCAGAGTTGACAGAAGTCTTATGCTGACTGGGGGCAGAGGCCACTAGAGTTCGAGAATGGCGACCACGTCTTCTTGCGTGTCTCACCTCGACGTGGATTACAGAGATTTGGCTGAGGCGGCAAGTTGTCTCCATGCTTCATTGGGCCTTTCCAGGTCCTCAGCAGGATTGACGAGGTGGCTTATCGCCTGGCTCTTCCACCTTAGTTGCACCAGGTTCACAACGTCTTCCACGTATCTCAGCTGAGGAGATACGTACACGACCCGACACACATCATTGACTATGGGGAGCTAGATGTGGATGATGGGGTGACTTTTACGGAGGTCCCGGTGGAGATAGAGGATCGACAGGAGCGGGTCCTACGTGGGAGATTGATTTCTCTTGTGCACATCAGATGGAAGCATGGGAACCTCCCGGAGAGCACATTGGAGCGGGAGGCTCAGATGCGTGCTCAGTACCCACATTTGTTTCCCTAGTTTTTGATGTATCTTTACGGGGACGTAAATCCCTGAGGTGGGAGTAATGTAAAGACTCGTAAATTTCATGGAAATTTTTTTCTTAATTTTCTTTGGAATTTTACAAGAGCGCAGTTTCTGTCGGCACCTGATTCCGAGGCCCGGTGTGCCCGGAATTATTTTCCGAAGTTTGGCTTGGGTACGTTCAGTGAACGGACGAGCGGGTTTTTCTAAATTTTAAACTGGTGCCCGGAATCGAATTCTGAGGTCACCGATTAAATCGCAGCGCTGATATTTTCTTAGAAACGCCTCTTCCGGAGTTGCGTTTGCTCGGTGATGGTTTTTAATTTTCGGGCTTAAAGTTAAGAAATAAAATAATTGTTCGACAAACTTTATTTTATTTCACTTAAGCCACTTGAAGCCACTTGAAAGCCACTTAAACTGAGCTGAAACAGATAGGGTAATATCCAAAAATATCCTACCCTCTTGGTAGGATATTTGCGAGGTGGGGCCCGCACGAGCCCCGTTGTTTCTTTTCCGCTAAGTAACGCACCCACGAAAACCCGTCATTATTAAAGTCAACTGACGTGTTTTCTTAAATTCTTAACACACCATTTAATTGGGTGGTTTATTTCATGAATTAAATGGGCTGTTTCTTTTTTTTAATTAATTCTACAAATTGATGGGTCGTTACTTACCTCTTTTTCATTTGTTGGCGTAATAATAAAATAAGACCAACACGACTTTTGGAGAATTACTCGTTGAGAGGTTTTTGACAGAGATTCTTGTGCCTTCATCCTCCTTCACGAAGAACGCGAAGAACGCGAAGAATGTGAAGAACGCGAAGCACGCCGTCACCCTCGGATTTGGACGACGCTTCATCCAAGACGTTCTTCCCCACCCCGGTCTCCAATCACCAACTTCTTGAGGTAAGAGATCTCAGGTTTCTTTTAAAACTTCCTTGTTGTTTATAACAACACACGGATTTAATTATTTACAATTAAATTTGTTGTCTCTTGGTCCGTTGAGTTCGTCGACGCAACACCGGATTTCGCAACAACGCGACACCCTTCTGCGACGACGCTACACCTTCTACGACACGACGAACCCCTCCTTCCAAGACGAGCAATCCCGCGAAGAACGCTCACGCGCGACGACTTGTCGAGGTAGGGATTTTGTTTTGGAAATACCCCTTTTATATTCTCGTGAACGTTCTTTAAAATTAAAGAACCGAATTCCTATGAACAATTTTAATTTATTATAATTGTTGTTTTATGTGATGAATATTTCTCCCGATTTTTTATCTAACGCGGAGGGTGCGGGCCAAACGAACACGACCCGACAACCCTCTGCTGTTCTTCATTGTTGTGCAGATTTGACGGGTGATGACTGAACGTGCTGTAACGGAAATTTGATGGTTCCGAAGTGAAGAAAGAGTCTCGGGAGGTGCAGTAGCGCAGAAGGGAACAGAATCGGACCACTGGAGTGACTCCAGTGCCCGCAGAAGCCGTCGGCGGCGCCGGCAGCCGGGGGCGGCGGCGCCCCGGGGCGCCGCCTAACATGGCCTCCGCGGCTGAAGCCGCGGCGGCAGCGCCTGCGGACCTGCGGCCGCGTGGGTCCGGCGCACTCGGAGGCGGCAAAGCCGTGTCCTTTGATCCATCACGGCCCCACGCGGGGGGTCGCGACACATCCGACACGCGGGGGCAGCGCCCCGCGGCAGCCGCTCGGCCGCTCGGCCGAGCCGAGCCGGACCGGCCGGCCGAGCCAGGCCGTGCCCTGTCCGGGTCCCACCGGGTTAGACCGGGTCGGGTTGACCTGGTTCGGCCGACCCAGGGGGGGTCAGGCCGGGTCGGCCAGGGCCCGGATTCCCCATCTTCGGACCATTTTCGGTCAAATGCCCGAAACGTGAGTTACGAGCCTCCGAACGACGCGTCGTTAGAGGCAACACGATCCTTGGATCGAGACAGTCATTTTGGTATATCGTACTCAAGTTTTCGGAATACTTTGGGTTCGGCCGGTTTGGTTCGTACACAAAACCTACAGGGCCCTCGGAGCGAAAACGCTCATAACATGAGCTTCGGACGTCCGATTGACGTACCGTCGGCTTTGTTTAATTCCTCTAAGTGAGAAAGATCTTTTGGCTCACTCCTCTTGAGTTTTGGACCCAGTTGGTGTACGGTCGGGTTGGTATTGCCTTAAAAATCAACTGGGCCCCTGGGACGAAAAAGCCAATAACTCTCAGACCGGGCGTCCGATTGACGTGCCGTCTACGACGTTGAGTTCCTATTGACGATACAGATCTTTTGGATACATAAACTTCGGACTTTGTGACAGTTGATGTATCAGCCTCTCGGCTCGTGGAGCGGACCCTCCTGAACGAGCTTACTGTGTGTGGGAACGCTAGAGCTGGCTGCGATTGCTACTTCGACAGCGACGACCATGCAGAGATCCTCAGTGGACTGCGACGACGACTGTGCATAGATCCTCAGTGGACTGCGACGACTACTGCACTCAGTGATCCTACGTGGATCATTGCAACAGGTCATGTTTAGGAACGATCCTGTGTGGGTCTGATCCTGTGTGGGTCAGCGCTCAACGATTCTGTGTGAGCCAGCGCCTACAGGTCCTGTGTGGGCCCAATCATGTGTGGGTCATTGCAGGGGTTAGTTACCTATCGATCCTTTGTGGGTCCGACGACTTAGATGGATCAATGATCATCATTATCGTAATTCGAAGAAGTATACCTATGTGAGCTGAATCTTGTGTTACTCTCCTTTGTGGATTGTGTTGAACTATCCTGTGTGGATTTACTGTTTACTCTACATTGTGGATTGTGTTGAACTATCCTTTGTGGATTTACTATTTACTCTCCTTTGTGGATTCTGTTGAACTATCCTGTGTGGATTTACTGTTTAATCTCCTTCGTGGATTGTGTTGTCCTATCCTGTGTGGGTATACGTTTTTTCTTTCCAGTGTGGACTGGGTTGTGCTTGGGCTCGGACGTTGGGGCCGAACGGGAATTGATGACTTAGGTATATGTACAGGCATATACCTAAGCAGTGTCAGTTGTTACTTCGTGATTGTATCTTTCCTTTTTGGATTATCCTTTGTGGATTTCGGGAGTCCTTAGGGGGGTCTCGGGGTCCCTATTGAGTAGCTTATACTCACCCCAGCATGGGCTATGCCCGCACTTCGTTGTGTTGGTTGCAGACGACAGACATCGCTGATCGTGGTGGAGGCGTGCAGAGCAAGATGGTACCTAGAGGTGGACCACTGGGCTGGACTCACTCGGAGCGGTCAGGTGGATCCGAGGAGCAGAGGAGGCTATCTATACCCACCCTTCAGGTGGGACTTCAGAGGACGGCTCGATGCTGTAGATTTTCTTTTCAGTTGCTGTTTTTCCCTTTCAGTTGTACTCTACAGTTGGGCTTGTATTTCCGGCCCCTTTTTACTTTCAGCACAGCTTGTTACAGTTTTTACATAGTGTTTACTTTTCCGCTTGCTTACTATGTGGTGCTGGTTTACTTTTCAAAGGCAATGCCATCCATTTTTCCGGGATTTATGCCTCGGTGCTAGTCGCCAGCCCCTGGCCTATGGAAGGCGGGCATGGGGTAGTCACGGCACGGGCCCCGAGGACAGGCCGTGACATAATTATCTAACTGAATATAATGTGCTCTCGGTTAACTATTCAATCTATATATTTATTTTATTTAGAATAAGAGTTTTGACTAAAAATAAATAATTAAATAACCCATCAGTTTCAATATGTATATATCTTCATTGGTAATTTCTTTAAATAATTTCATCTTAAAATTTATTTTAATGATTATGAAGCCTCTATGATTTTCCATTTCCTTCAAATGTCATATTGACTACTATCTCACCACCAATGTAAATTTTTTTCAACAACAAAATTCTTAATATGGTATATAACAATTTTAACTAACCTGAAGTTATTTTATCTCATGTGTCCTTGCTCATAAAATTATTTTTTAATCACCACCTTATTTTTAATTATATTGGGATCTTCCAGCCTCTTTATAAGCATACTAATTTGACTCTTCTATATTTGGTCATACTCCCCTTTAATGACACTAACCCATGAATCATCATTTGTTTCTTCATAAAATGAAATCATCAATACATGAAATTATAAGGTTTTTATTTATACACTTTTTATACACTATAGTTTATTAGAACTTGTTATCTCATCAATTCTATGTGATTCGTGAACCTCGACTCATTCATTTCTTCTTTACGTACGTGGTTTTTTTTCATTAGCATTTCATCTCCACCCAACTCAAATTCATGCATCATTTTCTTATGTTGAACTGTGAAAATTTATTAAAATTGTTTTAATATTATATTTATCATTATAATGATCCCCAAATAATATATTTACAAATTTTATTCCATCATAAATCAAGAATAACATTGACTCCATAACTCACTAAAATATATTTATTATGTGTGAATTATTTTTAAGTATTTCCTTATGTATAATATTTTAGGAATATTCTTTATCAACAATGTATATCTACAATCCCTGTATTACTTCTTTATTATATATAACACTTTTTAAAAAATTATTCAGCGTGATTAATAATGGTGTTGTTCTATTCTACATAAGATGAAGCGCCATTAAATATCAACATCATAGAAAATACCATTTTTTGTGAATAAATAAACTAGTAAAACATCTTTGTAATTGTTTTAAAATATCCTAATATAAGAATTAATAGTTTTTCCTATATTTTTTTACCATATATAATGATTTATCGTTGGAAAAAAATTCTATAGTTTTATATTTAATGAAACAACATGTATTATGTTATGCTTATCTTTGTAATGTCAACCTTAATTGATGTGTAAAATATTGAATTTCAAAATAATTATTGATCTTACAGTTTCATTTTTTTCTCATCACTAATATAATTTAATTTAGTCCATGACTTATTTATTTTTGTGTAAAAACATAATACATCACATTCTATAATAATCATATATAAATTAAGTATATAGTCTTTCACTTTTTTACCTAGAAGTATTATTAGACAACAAACATTCATGTGAATAATATCTATCTTTTCTAATTCATTTTTATTCTTGAATCAACATATAATTCATATCATATTCCCTATCGTAAATTTGTTACTTGCCTTCTCTACATTGCTTCATAAAATATTTACGTCAGATCTATTTTTTTACCATGATGATTTTTGTGTTATTTTCTTATTTATATATCTGACCCTTTTATTGAAAATTTTAGTATATAATTTTTCGATAATAATAAATTTACTCTAATTGATATACAATTAATAAAAATTTATGTTTATTATCCATCATCTCATTAATGAACATTTTTATTTTTCAATGAGTATACAACCATTGTTAGTGAATATTTCTTTATGTTATAAACAACATAGTTGGTTAAAAATCTTAAAATTATGATGACCCTCATCCCTAAAATGATTCTATATATTTTTTATTTCATTACTATAAATAATTATTCATATAAATACATTAACCATTAAAAAAATATTAAAAAATTGAAATATTACATCAAATAAAACTATTACATTATTCCTTATAATCACATTTTTAGTCATATGGGTTGAGAACCAACAATTTAGAATCCACATGAATCTCTTTTTTTCACCATTAAAATTTTGTTCCCATGAATATCCTTACACCACTACTTTTACACTCCTTCCATGAAACTGAATATTGACTCATAAAAAAAGATTACTATTTCTCATTCTCTAGAGTAAAAGTAGTATAGTCATTCTCATAATCCTTTAATAGAGAAAATCCATTTTTCAATAGAATCCTATATGGTTTTATTTCATAAATCATTCTTTGACATTCATAATATGTAATTACTACAATTTATTTCCATAAAATCAATTATTTTGTGAAAAAACATTAAAAATTTAAACAAATACCCAATAAAATGACGCATTCCCTATGATGTATTATATTCTTCCATCATCTTCAATTGTCTCCCATGTATTTTTCTTTTTCAATAGATATAATCATCATCAATGTATGATATCTCATGGAACAATTATATTCTAAATTAAAAATTAATTAATGGAAAAACATATCATCTCTATTTCTCTACATGTACCCAATTTAGTAATAACTCATAGGGTTTTGATAAACCCTCGATTAATCTGAAAATATCTAATATTTTATATTCCTTTTGTTTTATGAAACATTTTCCTTGTTTTTGATAATTCATCATTGAATACAATTCAATATTTATTTTTTTAATTGGTTCGTAGATCATTCAAAACCTACATGGATGCTCTTGTGACTTTTTTATCCCTTTTATTTTTACATCACTTCAGAAATATCCACGTTATGGGTTTCTATTTGGATATGATTAATTATTTTCAATCTAATTTTTTACCAATGTATGCACTTCCACACTGATTAATCCAATAATTTTTTACCACTCCCAGATACAAATATTATGGTCATCGATGACCTTATCTTATTCTTTATTATTTAGATTGAATTTCACTACCACATATGGTTATTATTGTATAAATCCATATTTTTAAAAAACAGTAAAAAATTAATGTAATATTTTACTAGGTCAAGACACACAAAATATTCTATTATAAAACCCAAAATATTCATATATTTTTATTTCATTGAATATCTTGATCATTAATAACACCAATATGTTTGAATATAATGTAAAAAACATTAAATTTTAATATTCTTCAATAATGCTGGGATAATATTTTAAAATAAGATCCTTTATAGATTCATAAATATTTGAAATTATATTGGATTCACCTTGTACATGGTAAATCTTATGCTCCTCATCCAATCCCTTGATAAAATAAATCTCTATTTGAAATTTTATTCTTGGGGGATTTAAATATTTAACAATCATTTAGGGGGAACGACCTTAAGTATCATTGATTGTATCCATCTTAAAATTATATATTATTATTCATTGGAAATATCACATATATATGATTAAACGTTTCATAAATTAAAGTATCAAAATTTTTCCTCACTTCAAAAATTATTTTACCTTGTTCGAACATCCCCTCCACTAGTGGGAATAATTCATTAGTTACGTTTTATTATTTATTTAAAGTTTCAATGATTTTGATATTATCCATAGATTGAAATGAAATTTATTTTAGAGAGTGACATGATGTTAATTTGGATATTAATAATATATATTAACAAATTCCTATATAAATCATCAAGGTATTGATATATATTATTTTTCCCCTTGTTTTTTTAAATACATAGTTAGTAAAAATTTAAATGTCTTTATAAGGATTTATTTAAAATATTGATATCATTCATCTCATCATTGAGCATGTGCATATCTTCTAAAGCCTTAATGATACAATTGAAAATAAATTCAATAATCTCCTTCATTCTCATCATTAATTCATCAAACCTATAATGAATAACTTTTATTCTCCAAAAATTTACATTTATCTCATCCTCAAAAAACTGTTCATGTTTTTCTGAAAATTCTCTTACTGATGTAAAAATAATCAACTTTATATACATATATATGAATTTAAAAATAACTAGAAATTGTGAATTCTGTAATTGAATCTCCATTCATTAGTTTCATATCTACCACAATAATTGTAAACTCTATAACATAACAAAATTTTATTTATTTAATTGACGAACATGAAAGATAAAGATAGAGATATTGAATATATGATCCCATATTGTTTTTTCATATATGATAATTCTTACTGTCAAACATTTGGAATCCTTTCACATTCACTATATTCCATATGATAGATATCTACTTCTTATAGTTTCAAAATTTTCATCCTTTTTTCTTTTAAAATTCTTATTTTTTCAATAGTATGAAATACACCATATGTGGTTAAGTGTAGGTGAATTTGTGTACACCAGTTATTTTATCTTAATTAGATATTTTTCTATTTCTGTAATGAGTGTTTTTAAAATTTTAATCTCATGGAAATATAATATTAAAAATATATAAAATTGAATCAAGTAATATAGTTATTTTACCATGTTCAACACTATTGTATACTGTAATGATCATTCAAAAACAATGTCTTGATGGACTAAAGGATATAAAATATAATTTTAGGTTACTACATGATAACAAATGATTCATTTTATATCCATAGGTAAGTCTCTACTTCTCCCTATTTTCACATTTCTTCATGTAACATATATAATAAAATATATGAAACTATAGTTTCTTAAAAAAATTATTTCCATCAAAATACCAAAAAATAATGAAAAATTATTTCATATCTTTTATCATATTCTTATTTAAAATCAAGATATTTAATATATGACTTCTTAATAATATCCCTATTTTCATGAAAATTATTATTTATTATCTTTAATGAATGGAACATATACTTTTTATAGAATCCCATTTCTTAATTAATCAAACCCTACTCACAATTATTAATAGATGTAACCACAATATTATTCCTTTAAAATCATTTATTTTGAATGAATTTAGGTATATATTTAAAATAATTTTAATCGTATATTCTAATCAAATAAAATATGAGGATCTGTAATGAAAACTAGACCACCGAGACATGTTTACCATCAAAACACCTATCGTGGATGCATGCCACTAAATTACTAACTATGATCTATGTCTTGTTATCCTATTATACCTTAATACATGAGCTTGTTTATTTTAGAACACACCATATCACAAACTCCCAAGATGTAGATTATCATTTAAATTTAAACTAACAACCATTCATCAAAACATTAAGAAAATAACATCTGAAATGACTATATGTCCCCTTCAAATGTTAGTGGATCATCTGAATTATAAATTTTTTGGACTTCTAGATATAATCTTAATATATGTTTATATTTTTTCAAACGGTTATAATGTATATAAAATATTCCATAAATCCCACTCTAGGGATCCTTGTTTATTTTTAAAAATATTCAAATAAATATGAAATTAATTATTGTGATTTAAAAACAAGAAGCATATTCATAAAACACAGGCTCATACCACAATCATTTGTACCCATAAAAATTATTTCAATTGAAAAAATGTATTATTTACTCTAGGAATTATCCTATAAATCTCATTCTAAGAAGGAATATTAAATATTACATTTCCAAAATATATTATATATATAAAATATGTGATTCAAAATTCATACAGAAACATTTCACATAACTTTTTCCAATAGGAATCGAAAAATTAAGATCTTTAAATGATTTTGTGGTGATCTTCCTTCACCAAAAGTTTTCTGTATAAATCTATTTTCCTCCAATAAACTGTAATATTCATACCATTACAAATAAAATCATCAACATGTGATACTATCCTTTATTAACAAAAAAAATACTCATAATACATGAATAATATTATCATTATAATAATATATGAATCCAACATCCGTGATTTTAGTATCATAAATCTTCCCCAATTTATTTTTTGGATCTATATGAACAATTAAATTGAAATATTTTTTAATATATTGCTTTTAAATTATGATGAATTCTTTAATAATTAAATCCTTTATCCTCTCCTCCCCATTAATAAAAACTTGAAAAACATAAATAGTTTTCCTCCCCAATTTTAAATTTATATCATTGGGGATTATACCCCCATTATATATATATATAATGGAATAGATCATTGAAAATAAATTATGAAATCTTATTTTAATTTTGGGAGTGAACACACTCTTAAAAACACTATCATACTATGAAAATAACACCACAAAAGTGTACTTTTAAAGATATCCATATCATTAAAAAGGTACGACTAAACATCCATGAATTCATTCTACAATCCAAATAAATTTTCATAATGTGATAATTTATATGAATATGATTATACCATGAATGTTGAATATCATTATTGTAATGATTATGTCAAAATGACTGTCACACCCAATCATTAATGGGTCTAATACATTCACCCTCTTGTCTGTAAGTTATTACTTGATACAAATAATTTTAGATGTAGTTGGTGATTAAAAAAACAAATATTTTATTGATTTAACAGTGACTGATGTTTTCATATATTAGTAATAAAAAAATATATTTTCTTTCCATAAAGAATACAAATCTAGATGTAGAATTTTGATCACTTCTATCTCTAACTAAATATTCTTTTATATGACCTTCATGAATATATGTTTGGTTCTTCATACACTAAAAGAGATTTTCTAGAGTCCTGTTGATAATTATTAGAGATACTATCACTTCTCACACAAATACATCACAATACTTTTATAAAAAAATCTAATAATTATAATCATTATCATTTTTATTCAAGAAATGATTATATGTGATGCTTGGTCTCCAGGACAAGAGGAGGCTTGTAGTACTGAAGGAAAAGGGAATCCCCTCATATAAAATTAACCCCTTCAGTTTTAAGTTATGAGTTTTTAGTGAGACATGAGACTTTACAATCATGATTGGCATGAGTAGTAAGGTGATCTGCTACATTATTCACCTCTCGCAAGCTATTGGTTACCCCAATAATATTTTTGATGAGACGTTTGAATTTTGTGAAGGTGAAGGAAATTGACACAGAGTGGATCTTTTACCATGAAAGGAATTGTGAATGAACATAGAGTTTTTTTCCACCGAGGAGAGTCGGACATTCCGTTATAAGCAAAGTGTAGTCCCAGTCAAAACCGCCTTGTCCTCTTCCTGAAGGGAGTTTCCCCTATATTATTGTTCCATGATGGTTGAAAAAACACATCCTCTATGGTCTCACATTACTCATGCCCCCTTTATTCCACCCAAGATGCATGATACATACATATTTATGTTGAAACCATCTATTAGGGGGAGCCCTCACACCCAATGAACCTATAGTAAAGAGAGAGGGTGGGTCACTAGGGAGGAAACATGCAGTTGCCATAGCGAGGGTGTGTCTTTCCAATTGCTGATGAAGGTCACCCAATCTGCCAATAGGCTCCATTTACACATGATGTTTGATGAAACAATAAAAGGAAGCCCATCCTACCACACCTAGTTCTGGGCGTCCATAAAGCACATCACCCTACATTGAAGGTGATCGATCCCTCCATTATTTTAGGTTCCACAATTTTACTCCCCACAAATCAGCATTCCTAGAAAGCTTCATCGTGGGGAACTTAGAGAGTTATGTAGTAAACACACCGAAGCAACTTCACACTACATGATCCCATCCTCATTTGAAAAAGATGTGATGCGTACTCTCCTCATAGTTAATCTTGTAGCAGCGGAAACCTTAACCCATACTGATACCCATATTTTTTATATTTTCATCCAAATGGATGGCATGATTTCTGATTCTCCATTTCATGAAGTTGTATTTTATAAAAAAAATTACACCACACTACATCCTAAAATCATTCACCTTGATCTAGAGTGTCGAATATATGATTAATGTCCAACGTATTGATTTTAAATGAGGATGAGGAAGTGAAAACAAATCTAACTGCCTCAGAGTTGGGGACAATGAGATCAAATAACTATTGATGTGATTTTTCCAAAACTAACCTTATGAAACGTTTTTGCGAGATCACCACTTTGAAAGAAATAGAATTAGTAGGGCATCCTGGGTAACCAATCATGTCTCCATCCCTATTGTGATGCGAGAACTATATGTTCCCTACCACTATGATCCACTATGAGATCTAGAGAAGTGTCTAGAGAAGTCCACTAATTGAGGAATAAAGTGGAAAGCTTTTCAAGAATGCACGTTCCTCATTCCCACCCAGTATTCATTTCATAGTCTTCCACCATATGTTATGTTCTTCACTCATATTCCACACTAGTTTCGAATGCATTCATTGAATGCTGGCCACTAAGCTATTCACTATGATCCCTCTAACCTGGATAGACCACTCCATCCTCTCCCACGAGACCTAGTATCTTCTCCCCTAGGATAAAGCATCATAGATAATGTTATAGAGAATTTTATAAATGGTTTTAATGAACCCTTTTGGGATGTTGGAGGATTACATGGCATGGAATGGAATCAAAGTAAAGACGTAGTTGAATGGTGTTATCATTCCCCTGAAGGATAAGAAGTTGTTTTCCCTGTTTAGCACACGCCTCACAATCTTTATCACCACATGATCAATGTTCGATATTCACATCCTTCCAAAAGATATAGTAGTTCCATTATAATCCATATGAATGGATCCCCACTTAATTCCAAACCTGTTACTCAAATACAATACCCTCCTAGAGTAACATTTGATTGACATGTAGATGTTTCTTTTACCTTTTTTAATTTCATAAACACTCCAATGTAAGTAATAATCCATGATCATTGTGATACCCATAATCAAACACTTACCAACATCATCAATATTATTATATCATCGACAAACCTTAGATGGGAAGCTAGGTTGTGGGGGAGTGGTTCATTTTTCTTTGATATTGGAGGAGAAACCATTGGATATAACATGATGATAAAAAACATCATAAGTGAGGTAATATTATATATAACTTTGCTCTCAATGAATTTCAACATTCTTTGATACATCATACATAATAAATAACTTCAAAACATGGGAATAGGAAACATAAAAAGGGGTGAGCTAACAAGATGTGTAATGGTAAAAATGGGACATATGTATGCATAATCGAGAGAATAAGTGTATAATAACATGATCATAATATTAGAAAAGACCATACTCAATAGATATAAAATAATTCATTGACCTTAAAAATAGTTGAACCATAATGTAATCAAGAGAATAATATATGAAGGCACAAAACATGAAAATGACATGGGATTGTGGAAACCCTAATCATATAAATTTATTTCCACCATAGACAATGTTTAAATACAAGTCAATTTTGGTGAAATTAATTCAACCCCCAAACAATAATGGTATTAATTGTTCACTCCCATGTCCATATATGTTTTCAAGGTTCACACTAAAGAAAATATTAGCGAAAACATTCTTTTATTGAAGTTCATTTACTCCCTGTTTGATCCATGTTGATATCATAATATATAAATATTTACCCAGTAAAATTTCTGGGTATATAGGTCTCACCAATCTCATATGGAAATCACACATACATATTATACAACTATATAATAAATTAAATAATATCGCCTAATATGAAATGGGTACCATAAACATGGAATCATATCATAACCAATGGAAATGGTGTAAGATTCATATTAATTTCAGGAATGTATAAACCATGAAAGGAACCATGTTGCAAATGAATTAAACCCATTGAAGAGGAATGATTTTCATAAACAGAAAACACATGAACAAGAAATAGGGTTCATACCATCATTCCTTCAAATAATAAAACATTATGGGAATGAATATAATGGACCAATTGGATCATATCCCTAGAATTTAATGAGTTACAACAACTGATGTCATTTTATTTGGAATGTTTTCGAATGATCATTTAGAAAATTTCTTAATCAAATTATTTTTTCCACATTGAAAAGTGATTTTCAAAACAAATGTTTTTTTGTAAAAAATTACATTTCACAGTTGATTTGAAACCATACCAGGAATCCTGGAAAACCATGAATTTTTTTTATAATCCTATTTCCATTCAAATGATCTAAAAAGATAACTTTTTAAAAAAACAATTTCTATTTTTTTTAAACATGGTATCTAAAAAAAATAAGTTCATACTGAATATATAAATAATGTCATATTTTATTTAAACGCATTCTTAATAATATTATGTATTATGGATTTGAATAATTATAGCAATTCCTGACAATATCATAAACAACCAGAGGATAATGAAATTAGAAGAGTCCTTATATGATGGATCACAAGTCCTGATTAATGGAATCATAATTGTAAATAATCATCATAATCGATGATATTACAACAATATAGTTAGACCACATTTGTAACATTGAATCACATTACCTTGAGATTATGAATATACATAATGATTAAAATAAAATAAATGATCGATAATCATGATATGACAAGTCAATTGTTACTATATACACATCAAAAATTAATATAAGTGCATAGCAATGCATATGTCATGATAAAGGAAAATTTGGTCAAAACAACCTTATCAATTTGGTATCTTTCAAATAGTAATATTCTATGAAATAATTATCATCAATACAGTATGTAAGTAATCATCAATATTAGGACATGAATCATATAATACATTCATTAGAAGAATATAACCCTCACAACTGAAAATATTGGTGAATAAGGAATAAGTCACATTGAAAATAAATGGAACTATAAATCCCCATAAATTAAGTATTGAATCTCACTAAACTTGTAAAAAACTTCCGTTTATAAGCAGTTTTATGTTAAAGATTCATTTTGGGTAATAAATGAATTGTTTTTCACATGTGTTTTAATTATTATTCTAATTATAGTTATATAATAATCATTATATTTTAAACCATGATATGAATTTCATTTATATTCAGAATATCTATATTTATAATAATATAAAAATGATATAAATATAAAATGTAAATCACGGTTCATGGAGATCAGATGTTTTTTGTAATCATGAACATAGTTTCCATTTTTTGGATCAATTGAATAAAGAAACAAAATGATATATATATATATATATCAATATTGCATCATTATAATGTCATATATATAATATATATTCAATAAATCAATCCCTAAATCATTCTAATTATCTATGAATTAATCAAATCGCTTTGAGGGGGCGGAACGCCACACGTTTACAAACAAAGATATCATATTTCCAAAAATAAATAAATCCTGAAGGTATGTCAAATATATATATTTTGGCAACATAAGGAAATAATTAATATAATATATTTCATATAAAGACCACACTTCCACCATTTTTTCCAACCATGAATGGTGGAAGTGAAAAAATTATATCGGTTTGTAAGGTGGTTGTCCTCCATACACATAAATGATGATTGTGTATCCCATTTGATGTATGTTTGTGTGAATTTAGATCATAAACATGTAATAAAAAATATATTTATATTTAGGATACTAAGGATATTATATAATCATTTAATAATATTTACTGATTTGGTGGAGAAATAAATAAAATAGATGTCATTTTTGATGAATGCTTTCACTTCTTTGGGTAACACCTTTGGGATTTTAGAAAAGGGATTCCATGGTTAGATTTATAAAAAAATGGATGAAAATATATTGAAGTGAGGGAATTTTATTAGGTTATTTGGGAAGGTTTTATTTTGATCTATATGGTTTGTGAGGTGTGAATAAGTGCTAGGGTGGCTTTTCATTTATAGAGGAGGAGGAGTGAAATTCTTGTTAATATAAAATTGTAAACACTATTGATAAGTACAACATATATAATGTGCCTAAAATAATGATCCATATTCTTGAAAAGAGAGGAAATGGTCACTATATGTATTGAAAATGGTTTTTGGACATGTTTGTATGTCATATATCAATTAAATATTGATGTTTTACAATTATGTAAACTTGATTTTTCCATACCCATAGAAAATACTAATATTTATTATCACTAATATTTTTTTTCCAAAAGAATGTTAACAAAAAATAATTTAAAAATAATTTAAAAATAATTTTTATTCCAAATATAGAATATATTTTTTCATATTTTTATCATTAAATTAGGAAAAAATTAATTTAATATTAATACCATAATGGGAGGAGATGACATGTTTATGAAGTGAAAAAATATCAAAATATTTTTATGTTCTTATATCCAATATTAGAGTGAATTTGGATCCAAATAGAAAAATTGTAACAATTTGTGTATAAATGATCAGGAAATTCTATATAACAAAATTAAAATATAATTTTAGTGTATCAGTAAATTTGCAGAAAAAATATTTTTGAATTAAAATTTTATATATTCCACTATTCATAAAAAATATGAAATAATTCAGAAAAACCCAAAACATTCACCCGATGATAACTTTGACAATATCATTTTAAAAAGGTTTTTTATTTCATCAAATTTCATTTAAAAACGTGTCTACAATAATTTTTTTTATTTTTCATAGAAGGTAAAAAAGTTATTCTTTTGAAAAAATTGTAATTCTCAAAACATAATCACATTACCAAAAATTATATATTCTTTTATTAATATATTTAAATTATGTAAAAAAATATAAATATTAATTAAAATGTATATATTAATATTCAAATTACTGTGTTTAAGGACTAAATTATAATATTATTTCTTAAATAAAAATAAAAATAATAATAATAAATAATTGTTTTATAGAAAAAAACTATTGCTTAGAACAAAAACTAAACTAATATTTAATATAGCATAAGATTATCTTGTGATTTCATGTAACAAATGTTTAACATGGAGTACCATGAAATATAAGGCATCAAAGAAATTTAATTTATCCAAACAAGAAAAGGTTCATAAAAACTGATTGTGTAATAATAATGCAATGAAAATAAATTTATCCTTAGATATTTTTCATTCCGATTCATAAATATGTTGTTACTTAGACCTCATTATATTATCAATTTACCACATATAATCCCCTAACTAGTGAATTATTCACATAACATTGACTAGGTAATTTTTTTGGTTTCACAGAGCTTTCTAGGTATAATCTATAATTTCAATTGATTGTTCCCTGTATTAATGATCATACACCGGTGGTATGAACATTGAGATATGTACATATAAATTGTTAGGTATTTACTTCATCATGAGATATACATGGAACACACCATGGTATAGAGGGATATTTTGACGAAGTACGAAAATATAGCCTACTATTGTAAGATGATAAAAAAATAGGGGACTAATATACATAGGGATAAATTTCGTTTTTTTCTTGAATATACAATAATTATTCTTGGGATAGATTCATATAAACAAATTAAGAAAAAACTATAATTATAGATAACATTAATGGTTATCATCTTAATTTTTCAACCATCTTTGAGCTACATTGACAATATACTGACTGGCTCTAACCTTATCATCCATTTCTACAGAGATCTCAGGTATTAATATATTTCTTTATCAATATTTATTCTATCATGTTGGAGAGATACATTTCGTTCTATATAGGGTGTCATAAGGATAAATATACATTATTTAATAAAATAAATATTTTTAGGAAAATTCATAGAGGTAATGGTTTTGTTCCCAAATATCTTTGAAGTCCAAAGAACAAGATATCAACATTTAATCTAGAGTTTGAATTTTTCTTTCATAATAACTATCTATATGAGGATGGAATATCGTGATGAAACTCAAATATGTATCAAAGGATTTTGATATACATATCTAGAACATTGAGGTAAATCTCATATCCAAACAATACAATACCATGTAGAACCCCAAGAAACCATACCACTTCATTAATGTATACCATGAAAATATTATCTAGGGAAAAATAATATATGATAGAAATTATGTGTTCTATTTTATTAAGGATATTTACTACCACCCATATAGTATTAAATAATATAATGAATTTGGGGTGTCCAATGGAAAAATTCATAGTGATTATATATTATTTGAATTCTGGTATGAGTAATGTATGTAACATCCCCTTATTTTTTTCTTTAGTCCATAATTTTTTCACATTACAAGCACTAGGATACAAAATTTTAGATATCCCTGTTTATCCCATCCTAGTTGATATATTATTTCAAACATCTATAAATATTTTTCTTCCAATATGAATATAGAATGGGTAACTAGGAGATTATTATAATAGATCATTCAAATCGAGTATGGATGGAACACATAAACGATTTCTAAAACATAAAATTCAATCTTAATCAATGTTAAAATATGAATCATGTATAACAATCTTTTTTATATCTACAACATCAATTTGGGACTCTTCAATCATCATTATTATAGAGGGTTAAACATTCAATTGATTAATATAATACATTTCACCATAGTTTATCATTTCAGGATATTTCCTTTTAAAATATTGATATATTTGATCTTTCGTGATCCTCATCATGGATAATGTTGAATGATTATTTTAACTCGAAACATCAGTGACTTTTTTTCCTTCAAAGGGTGTTAATGTACTGAGTAGGCATAATCCTCTATTAACTCTATCCATTTTCTAGACTGTATTTCAACTCCTATATGAATATATATTTCATACTTTTATGATAGGTATATATATACCTTTTATATATAATGATAATTCCTCCATATCACGAATGAAAAAATAACCCATAGTAACACCAAATCATACATTGGGAAATATTTCTCATGAATCATAAATTATGATGAGTTACATGATATGAAAATTTTACTATGAGTAATAACACAACACAATACTTTCAAGCATTCGTCAATACTGATTACGAAACCTTAGCCAATATAAGGTAATGTAAGTGCAGTTGTGCGCACTAACCGTATCTCATGATTTGTGAAATTTTCCTCAGATTCCTCTATCCTTGGGAATTGGGAACACTTACGAGTTATCATGGTCATAGAATTATAATCTCATAAAAAATTATCTGCAAACATTTGATAATATCTATCTTTACCAAAAACATATATGGATCTTAGTGACAATGGATTGTGTGGCCCAACATTTAATATCTTTTTTCGTGGATGGATCTATTGTTGAAACTTCACTTGAGATTATGTGACCCAACAATTAACACATTTGTATCCAAAATTTAGACATTGAAAATTTATCATATAGTTTCTCCTAATATGGGGTATTTGGGTAAATAATCATGTGCGCTTCATGCTCTTCCTTTACATTTGAAAAGATAATAATAGCATAAATATAGACTACTACAAACTGATCAAGGTAATATCTAAAGACACCATTAATTAAATTTCTAAAGATATGATAGGAATTATTAAGACCAAAAGGCATAACTATATAATCATAGATTCCATAACATGTACATTATATCATCTTAGGTATATTCTATTTTTCAACCCACAATTGTTGATAGGTAGAAAGAAGGTCAATCTTGTAAAAGTATTAAGATCTATGAATATGATCGAACACACTATCAATGAAAGGGATAGAATAATTTTTATTTTATGATGGTCTTGTTCAACATAGGATAATCAATTAAGAGTCCCATTAATCTATATTTTTTTTCAAAAAATGAATAGGCTCACCCCATGGTGACAAAGTTAGCTGAATAAATAAATTTTCATGGATTTATTTGAGTTGCTTCTTCAATTTCTGCAACTCAATGAAGTCCATTTAATAAGAGGTCATTAAAATTGGTTTTGAACTAGGTATTCATTATATTTTGAACTCAACTTAAAATTTTTGTGGAACCCTATAAAAATATTACATAAAGATATCTGAAAATTCAAAAACAATAGGCATATCATTGATGTTGAGTTTCACCCCAACCATTTGAGATAAAAAATCCATCTAAATAGGAATTAATAACCATAAACTGGATTTAATCACCATAGGAAGTTCATAGATATCGTCACATTGATATAAAATCTTAGGTTGGATTGAAATATCCAACATTACATACCATACTCAAAAATTGTTTTTGGGTTTATGTATAGTAAGACAATTTGTGACTTTGATTACCAAAAATTCAAACAGATGACGAATCAAAAGAATTGTAGGAAACACATTCCTTTAAAAATCAAAGAGGGAGTAATCACAAAATTGATATGTAATGATTTTACATTAGGGTATTTCACTACAAATTCCATATATAATTTTTTTGGGAGGAAACTTTATTCACATAATGAATTCTTTAGATATGAAATAATATAGTGATTGTAAATAAAATCAGAAATTTCTCATTCTACTGAAGATGGAAAGTAAACCATTCACCACTTCTCTATATCTCCCTCATCAGAAATAGTTATCATGTGTGATTAACCCTTATCCAATGGAATAAGAGGTTACTAACATTGACCGTCATTATTATCTTCTCGCTTGGTAAATTTTTAGAATTATAACCATTCTCATTAAACAGGATTCACTAAAATGGGGGAGGAAATTCAGTCCATATTTCTCCCCATTTCCATATTTATCTTACTTCCACCAATCACATAAAAAATAAAATTCCCATTGTCTTTACCTTCCATGATTAATGATTTTCTTTGACATATTAAGACCATTTCTCTATGATTCATCCCACATATAACGCATAAATAGGTGATCATATTATTCTATCCATGGTATTTAGATTTTCTGCTAAACTCCAAATTCATTTTTCTTGTCAAAACCATGAGATTGAAATGTTACTCTAAATTCTATTTCATCCTTGATATAATAGCAGTAAATATAATCACATAAAATGAATTATAGTATTTATAGCAGCCTTCAAAGACTGACCATTTGGCCCCTAATGAAACAATAAACTTTTACATTAAGCATAAATGATAATTAATAAAGGGTACAACATGAGTCATTCAAAATATAATTCAGTGGTACCAACCAATTCATCATCTCGTTGCTTCATCTCGAGAAAATATTTACCCATATTCATATAAATAATACCCGGGAATTAATTATTTATTAAATGTTTTTTGAATCTTCCAAATCCATGGTTTCAATTTCATCTTTTTTCTTAGTATTGTTAAATATAGTCACGAACTGGTCTGATTCACCTTATGAATAGTAATCTAGAATGAGTTTATCATGTTCTAAACATTAGAGAATAAAAAATATATTTTAAGTGGTACCAATCCATTATTAATAATCATGTGGATTGAAGACGCACTAATATAAGGAAGACATTTCCCAATGAATGACTGAATAGAATGATGATCCCTCCATTTTTTAGTTTGCAATTTTGTAATGACTAACAGCTTCAGAAAGTGGCTTGGGAATATCAATTTGGTTTTTCAATTAATCTCCCATAGAATTTGGAATCACATGAAAATAGTCATTGTATCCCACATCATAATCATCATTAATTTTGTTCTTTTTTGTTCAATCCAATAACTATAAAAATCATAATGTAAGAAACAATCTCTTTAATGGGAAACCATATAATCATGAAAAATCACTTGTCGTATGTCTAAATTATGACACCATCTTTAAACTATAACACTATATGTTTATCATAGTTTATTAATATCCATTTTATTCTTTAAAAACATCCTGATGGTTCTTGAATAGTTTGTAAATCCCTAAAGAATAACACCCAAGGGTGTAAACCCAGTTGTGGAATAAGGCCCATTATTCTGCACCAGTTCCCGATTGAGTATATCTCAATATTATATTTTTTAGTTTATTACCCCTATGTACATATATTCAAGGGGAAAATTCACCTATTTTATCTAGACAATGATGTATTGGTCAAAAACCACCCAATATATATTTTCCAAAATACTTTATCATTTTCTTATAATTTAGCTCATCATTATATTTAGCCTTAGAGAAATATCCATAGGGATCTAATTAACGTTTTTTTCATCATAATTGAAAAGGTTAAATAAATTTTTTATTATATACCATATATAGAGACCCTCAAATCTCATTAGTAGACATATCAATACTTTTGTGGAACATCGAACACAACACATTAGTACATGCCCAAAGACCGTAATAGTTAAGTGCCTTTATAAATATGGGAAAATAAACACTAATAACTAATTGATATATATTATATCCCAATATATTATGCATCACTATAACACTTCAAAGGATCATCATACATAATCCATATCATTACAACCTGTGCACATGAAACATAAATAGAGGTGAGCTCATATACTAAATAAGGGTAAAGAAGAAAGATTTGATAGCATAATCTTGCGAATAATGGTGTGATGATATTATCACAACATTTTAAAATCATATATTACATATCAATGACCATAATAAAAAGTCACAAAATATTTATGACTAGTTCATTAGACAAGAATCATTAGGGAATCATTATCATAATAGATGAAATCATAATATTGTTATTAGAAATTTAATTGTGGAAGACATATAAATATATAAAATTTATTCCATTGTATTCAAGTATAAATACCAAGTATATATTTTTGGAATGGTTTTACTCTCCACGGAATCTTGGTAGTTATGGTTCACTCCCCTGACCATCAATATAGTTAAGGTTCACCCCTTGACTATCTTAGAGGACACTATCCTTTAATTAACTGAGTTCATTCCCCTTTCTTACATGTCTATGTCATGAGATATAAATATTTATAGAATTAATTAGATAGATATATATTTCCCATCAATTTGATAATTAAATCATAAATATAAGTGCCGAAATAGAATAAACAACCATATGATAACACAAGAAATGAAATGGGTATCATAAATATATAATAATATCCTAAGCAATGTAAAAGATAAAAGATTCATAATCATTTCATAAAATTAAAACCGATGCAAAAATATTTTTTTAGTATAACACAACCAATGGAAGGAAAATTGGATTCATATATATATAACCCATGAATGAGAAACATATTTTATATCCAAAATGCCAAAAAATCATTCATAGAATGTAGATTAATAGAACTTGTGGATCATATCCATAAAATGAAATGAGTACTAAAATATATTTCATATGAGATGAAGGATAATTTTTTAAATATCATTTAAGAACATTTCTTGAGTAGTATAATATTTATGTTTTGAAAAACTCTTTATAAATAAAACTATTGAAAAACATTTTCTTTGAAAATAGATTTTTTATCTTATATGAAATATTATAACTGAATAATGAATCATTTAAAAATTTATCCATGAAAATGATATTAAAATAAAAGTATTTTGAAAATATAAAACATTTTTAGAAAAAAATGTTTTTGAATAAAACATATTCCCGATAGAAGAGAGAAATTAGGTCATATTTTCTTAACAAAATTCATAACTATCCTAAGTACCAAAGAGTAGTAAAATGGTTCCAATATATTAATATATCATGAAAATAGTAGTATTATAGAATCATGGTAAACCTATATATATGGATCATAATATTTTATAAATATAATAAAAATTAAAAACAATATCCATAAATGATAATATTGTATCTATAAACTCATACAACTATGTAACTTTGAAACATACCCTCCATGAAAAAATGGAAATTATTTTTGCTAAAAAATAATGAAAGGAATTATATATGTTATATAAAATGTAAAATGTAAGTATATACACATATGAAATGAATACAGTTGCATGAAAAAACATGTGTCTCAATAAAGGAGAATAGAGACAAATATACCTTTTCGATTTGGTAACTTTTGAACTGTATAAACCCATGAAATAGAGATACTAAAATTGGTATGTAATTAAAAAAATATATTATATGAATAGTATAATACATTAATGGAATGTATATAAACCACACAAAATAAATGAGTGGCGAACAACGCATAAGTATTTTAAGTATAAAAGAAAGAATAGAAATCCCCTTACATTAAGACTTGAATCTCGAAGTACTTGTGAAATAAACATGAAAATTAAATATAAAGTTGTTTTATATACATAATAGTACCATATTATAATACATAATACTATATATTATTTAATTATGACTTTCTATTAACTTTTTAATATCAATTTCATGTGATATTTATGTTTCGGGTAATAACTGCTTTGTTTTTCACATGGGTATTTACTTTTTAGTTTAGTTTAATAATTATATAACGAAATATATAATGTAAAAAATTATATAAATATTATATATTTTCAATATATGACTATTTATAATAATCTATAATATATATAAATATTAAATGAAATACATCGTTCATGGAGACTGCAGGCCGTTCATACGTATGAATGTTGTTTCAATTTTCATCTTTGATTGAAAGAAAAAATGATAACATTATATATATATATATATCATTATATATTATTTATTATTACATATATATATTATAAATTCACTAAAAAATTCATTAATTCATTCCATTTAATGTGAGAATGAATCACATACCTTTGAGGATGTAGTAGTCCAAAAATCCTCCAATAGATATATAATATTTACCCAAAATTGATAGTAAGAAGTTATGTGTTATATAATAGCTACATAAGAATAAATAAATCATAAATATCCACAATTTCATATAAAATAAAAAATTCCATCATTATTCTCATCCATTCAAGGTGGAAATAGAAGGACGAATACCATCAGTCCGTCAAGAGGAAGTATGTCGTACAGAAGAACGATGATTGTGTATCACATTTAATAGATTCTTTTGTGACTTTAGGTTGCAAACTTATCATAAAAATAACCTATAATGCTTAACATATATTAGATGTTATGTAGTAATAGAATATAAAATATATATTTAGTGTAGAATGAAATAAAAAAGTTCTTGTTGAAGGATGTTATCTCTTAAATGTGTAACTCCTTTTAGATTGCACCAAAGGAATATTTGGTGGTATTTATGGAAAGATGTTGGAATCTAGGATGAATATTGGGAATTTTTTTTGTTATTTTTGGAGGGTTTTTTATTGAAAAGGAATTAGAGGTTTGAATAAGTGAGTGATTGTTTGGCCTTTTATAGTAGAGGATGAGTGAAAGTCTTGTAAATTGAAAAGTGTAAACACTATTTAGAGCCATCCATTACTCAGTGTAACTTCAATAACAGTTCATATCAGATATGAGGAATTATATTTTCAAGATATCCAAGTCCCATTTATTTTGTAAAACTATGTATGTCATTTTTTCTTTTGATATTAATGTTTAACAACAATGTAAACTTGTTTTTCCGTGGTGGATGTAATTAATTTTAATTAATTTCACAAGTTTTTTTTGAAAAATGTATATGGGAAAAAATATAAATTAAAAATATTTTTAGTTAAAATATGGATGTAGTTTTTTCAAATATTTATCATAGACGTTGTTGAATATAAATAAAAATTAATCTCGTAAATAGGATGAGACAATGTGTTTTAAAAGTAATAAATTTCAAAAGATTGAAATGTTTTTATATCCAATTTCAATTTGAAATTGCATAAATACACCAAAATTGGATAATTTTATGAATAATTTATATATTTTTGATTAAAAAATAATAAAAAACCAGTTTTTCATATAAATAAAATTAGAGACAAAATTGTTTTAAAATTATATTAAATATTTTCATTATTCATAAAAAAGCGATATTAAATAAACATCAAAAAATTTTACTGTAATATAATATTGAAATACTAAATTCCCAAAGTAAGTATATTTTTTCAAATTATAATTGCAAATGTTCATCAAATTGGTTTTATCATTGTTCAGAAGAAGTCATCAAAATAGGTTCTTTTTAAAAAATTGAATTTTTGAAAACATAAAGCATTTATTTAATTATATATTTTATTATCAATATGATAACACAATGATAATTTTTTAGGAAAATATTTAAATATTATTTATTAAAATTCATATCAATACTAATAATGGTTATGTTATATCAGTAATTATTAAATAATTATAATAATACAATGATGTATTTTAGAAAAAAAGTGTTGTGTATAACAAAAACTAAGATTATGTTGTTTATATAAAAATTGTAACTTTTTGTTTCTAATCACGAATGTTTAATGCTGTGAATGATTTAATGAAATAAATCATGGGAACATAATTTCATCAAAAAAATGTTTCATAAATTATTTTGATGATACACTGAACAAGATTCATTTAAAATCTATAATAAATGACCCCTTAGGATTTCATTGTAATCATGAATGGAATTTAATAGAAAATATTATTTCTGGCCATGATGATGTCAATAAATTTATGACAATATTTTGTTTTTCTATCCCATTTTTATCGATACTCCTTCCATCTTCATAAATTAAAAAATAATCCCCACATGCAGTTCCAGTAGTGAAATATATCACCAGATCCATAAAAAACTCCTTGAATAATGTATGGTTGTCATTATCATAATAGAATAGATATTATGAAATGTTAACATGAAATTTAAGATGAAAAAAATATCTACTCACTTATTATAGATTCCTCAAAGTGTCTTCCATTTTTGGAGTAATATTCCAAAATAATTATGGAAATAAATAAAAATATTTATTCAAAAATGTAAAATGTAAAATAGATCATGTTCAAATCGTGTGATCAAGTAAAATATTACAATAGAACAAAAATTCCCACCCAACTCAATTTAACAATGTAACCCATTTCATTCAATCCTTCAGTAATGTAGATATTCATCACAATAATTATTATCATAAAATAAGTTACATTCTAAGGCCACTGTCAATATTAGTTGAGTATGTAATGCCAAATAATTTACACGACCCTGAAGGGGTAACAAAAATATCAAATAAAACAATTTAGCTGTAAACCCGACATGAAACACCAAGAATACATGGCCTAATGAATTGAAAAAATTAACTGCTAAAATTTAAAAACACACCTATAGGAGGAGTGATGTCCATCACCAACAAATACATTAATATATGTGAGATTCATTTATCAACTCTATATTAGTACTTCTCTGACACTACTGTTTCACATTATAATTAATATGTTGTCCCTGATTTTAACAACACATCAATAGTATGAGAAAATAGTAATTTCCTCCACATCAATCGATAACATGTCAGTATTTCACTATAGCCAATCCACATCACACAGACCATAAATAGCCTTGGAGAATCACCAATGATAAAATACACCAGTTAACCAATGGGAGTTGTTTTAAAACATAACAGACATTGAAATGTTGGACATCCCAGAAAAAATAATCCCTAAAAAACCCAAAATAGATATAACAAAATTAAATGACATCATCTACTGATTAAATTAATAAATCTTATAGCCAAATTTTTATCATTTGAATATAAATATAAACTAAACTCAATACCTTAACAGATTTCTATCTATCTCTAAAAATAATTCGGTTTTATTGTGGTAAATACAGAAGATGGTCCAACAATAGCCTCACTGCAAATTTAAAAATATTCATGAGTAATATAATAAATTAGTATTTTACATGGGAGAAAAAAAACATGAATATTCACCATCAAAATAAATTATTCTTCCAAGATACTTATCAATGATAAAGAGAAATCCTATAAATCAAAAGTGAGTACTACTTATAAACACGCATTCTCCAGGACATCAATTTCATTGCACATCGAATATAATGAATCATGTAGAAAAAATTAAATAATATATTTCCTCTGAGAACACATTAAAAAAGAATCACGTAAAAGATACCATTGGGATTTCAAGCATTTAATAATTAAATAATATGATGTTTTGAGTTTTCCGTTATAAAATTCTAGGAAATAATTAATATCTATCACTTTTATGGATTCATCATGTAATAAATTAAGGATCTATATAGAAATTATGATTTGGAAACTCTTAATTGGTACTCAGAGTCAACCATGATAGTTTTGAACATGTATATAGAGGATTCTATGTCATAAATATATAATTTTTTATTCAAGTAGTGATATGAAAAAATTGAGGATGAAAAAATATATAACCATATATTAGGAGAAGAAAACTTATATAAAATTTCCAATATTTAAGAAGGGGGGAAATGATAATAATTAAAAACAAAATAACTAAACTTGATGAGAGAATAAAAAATTCACAATGATAATAAATGATATAACACCTAAATGATGATAGGATGATCAAATCTATAGAGAGAATAAATATTTAAAGAAAAAATCTATACCATACGTCACAAAATTATACAGCTTGATTTTAGATAAAAAAAGAAAATATTATTTTTTGTAGAAAAAATATCTTTTTACCAACATAATCACAATGAAGGATTTTTTATTTTATCCTATGACATAGATAATAGAAAACACATTTTAACTACTGAAATCCAAGATCATTAATTTATCATATATCATTGAATACTATTGAAATGGGTTTTAACCTATTGAGTTCTTCATAAATATATCAAACATTATAAATATAGCAACCAAAAAATTCATCACATAGATATTACATATTAATTATTTAATATTCAATATATTTTACAAGTAGACACCAAAAATAGAAAAGGTATATTGTCTTTCAAACTAGAAACAAAATGTTATTCTTCCATGAAATATATACATCATATCCCAGGATGATCTTCCCACATAGTAATATTATTAAATATACCCTAAATTATACATTTCTTCATAACCTAGGGAAATGTATAATAATAAAGTGTTAGAATAGATTATATATAATTGTATTAAAGGGAAATATAAATGAACAATTAAATATAACTTGATTATAATGGCATGAGAACAAGATACTCATGTTTTAAAATACATACCCAATATATCATAAATTATAATATCTAGTAAATGATTAAATCTTGGATTTTCATGTGACATGAATAATAAGGAATTAAAGAACATGAGAAATGAGTGTATAACATTTTTATAAGACATATTTTTGTAAAAACCACATAATCATATAAAGTAATTTTATTACATAAGGATCATTATGAATTATATCATAGTATATTGGGTTCACTCACCATTACATCATATACTTATATATTTTTCACTCCCAAGACTATTATAGTAGACAAATTTTTTTCTAAACTAGGATCATTTCGTATTCCAATCATTTTTAACTCCTCAGATGTATATCATTACCCAAAACATTTGATGGATATATAATTCTTGGAATAAATTTCATATTGTTATAATCAATTTATATGTGTTTCAAAAGATCGTAAAACATTCATAATATCATCATAAACATTGTAAATATAATGGTTTTAAAAATCATATCAACAATTCATTTATGAATAACCCCTAGAAAAAAATATGTTTCACAAGGTTTTAAATAATTCATCGTAGATTGACCAAATGAAAATAAACTATTTTTTATAAAAATATCATCATCAGAACCATAAACTAGTCATAGAATGAATAAGGATGGTATATTTTGATAATATACCTCGAAAATTATATGTAACATTAAATGATGATAGTATAAATTAAAATTCCATTAAAATAACAATTAAAATATTTTATTGGTAAAATACTCATTTGATTTTTGAATAAATTATTAAAAAATTAAAAATTAAGAAAATAATTTGAATGGAGTTTGATTTGAAAACCACCATTGATACATGTAATGCATCATTATATGAATTGACTAGTAATGGTGTATAGAATATTTAAATACATATTATACAATAAAACTTGAATTCATTTCATTTTTTAGTAAAAATATCAAAGGCACCTCATTCAGAAAAAGAGAGAGGACTTATTTTAAACAATTTTATAATAATTAAAAAATTGTAAATTTTTGTTAATATAATGTGAGAATATTAATAACTTTATTGATAAAAAATTAAGAAGATCAGGTACATTGTAATAAAATATTATCGTATAGAGTAAATAAAGACTCTTTTACTTAAAAACATTTTATAAATAATTTTATGAAGAAAAGAGAGGATAATTGAACTATTATAGGAAAATTATATTAATAACCCAAGGAAAATATAGTTTATGATAATCGTGATAGGTATATAATTAAATTAAATTAATTTAATCTCAATCATAAATAACTTGGTAAAAAATGAGATTTGAACAAAAAAACCCTCACTGGACTGCTGAATTTTGAATCATACGCCCCATGATTGAATACAATGAAATAAAACATTAAGGATCATGAACATAGTTATATTAATGAAATGTAATTTATAGATTAATTATTTATATGTCCTAATATAAAAGTGTATCATAACGTAAAAAATGTTCCAAAGAATAAAATTTATGTTGATAAACCCCCAAATCATTGGTAATATATGAATCATATTATCATAAAAAATATAATGTTTTTCTAATTTTGTCATCCAAATAATTTTATATAGAACAATAACAATTCATTTAGCATTATTATATATGTGACACATGTGAAATCAGTTGTGAATATGGAATGTGTCTCAAAGAAATAAATTTGAGATGATAATCCCTTAACTCACGTTTCATTAGATTCAAAAGTGATCTATAATCTATTATAAAAAATTAAAATTAAAATTAATTATATATAAAATATGATACATTATATTAATATCATATATCTTCCACATATAACATCATAACTCCATGTGATAAATAATTTCAAATGTAGATCATTTTTTCTTGGTGTTAAATATTTTTTTCTCTAGAGTTTCATTTCAATAGTTTTGATCCTTAAAATAGGGTAATTGTTACATAATAAATTGAATTTTAAACATGATACAAATATTATATTTATAAATTATATTTATATTAGTAATAAAACTCAAATTTAGATATATAACAATGAATGCCACTATTCATAAAGATGGTAAGTTGTACATACGTATGAATGTTTTGATCATAATGCAATGAAAAGAAGAAATATCATATAGTTAATAGATTATCATTTGATAAAATTAATTATATATTTTATTCCATTTGTTTGTGTGTGTATATATATATTAAATATATATTTCTTACCAACCATATAAAGAGGATTTGTAATATGAAACAAATCCCTTCAGGGATGTGGTTGTTCTGATGAATGAACAATTAATTTTATAATTTTACAATGAATGGGACATTTAGAAGGTATAAATGATATTATAATTAGATAAGAACAATTATGTGATAAATATACTATATAAGAATTAAACGTACCAAAATAACCATCTAAAAAATGTAAAATTAATATTAATTAAATCACTACATTGTGGCGATAGTACACACATACACATGAGTGATGATTTTTCATCCCATTTAATGCAAAAGAGTATGAATAAATATGGATAAATAACAACAATACAATTTAATACACTTATTATATTTATTTTATTGTTTTATAATGGCGGGGAGGGGATTGGGTCGTGGTCATTAGGTCAAATCCCCAGGCTAATAGTTTATCTCTATTTTCCTCCTTACTTTGTGTTCCACATTCGCTGATTTTCAAAAATTTTAAATGTACAATATTTTATGACTAATTACATATAATTATAATATGAAGAAGAGTAAAAAAATAAAAAACATTCTAAGTACGAGACATACCTCTTATTCGATAGACCACCTTTAGATCCATTATTAGGGACCAATGAAATTGTATTTTAATAATAAAAAACCATAAATTAATGTATATGAAACATTTTATAACAATTTGGAAGTGATTATTTAGTATAAGAGATCAATGGGGAGTAATAATGGGAAATAAGAGGTGCCCATTTATAAGTATAGGAAGGGAAACATATTAAAAAAAATATTTATATATGAAAAAATTAATTTCCTTGTCAACGTGGAAACATTTGGATATACTTACAGTGAAAAGATTGTATATAGTTGAAATAACATCAAAAAATAAAATTTTTATAGGTTCAAGTGGTATTTTAGACCTTATCTTTTTCTTTAACCCTATAGTTAACCAATGTTATTCTTTACTATAGTAAATAAATGTTTAATCATAATGTGTTATAATTTTACATATAAGGTACTAATTTTATAAAAATGTACTATGAATTAGATTTTTAAAAATTTATCATCCTAATTTGTAATTCTAATGGAATTTATTATCATTTACTGTTTAATAAAATATAATTTTTCCAAAAATTTAAATAATTATATTTTTTAAACTATTCTTTAAATTTGACGTTAAATACATTGATATAATTATTGAATTAAAATATAAAAAATTGAAACAAAATTTATACATTTGTATTTACCTAAAAAAACCATGGGGAACCATAATTATTCCATTCAAGAGATGTCTAGGAACTAACAGACCCTTATCCTACGAAAATTTATTGAAAAATAAAAGACAACATATGAAAAATATAATGGGTGGGTTCCAAGAATGAGTAATACTTCCTCAAAAATAACAAACTAAAAATGTGGAGAGACATGATAGTACCCATAAGCCTGATCTATATCATCTTTAGATTCCAATTATCAATGTTAATTCTTAAGATGATGAGTATAGAGTAGTATTTCATGAGTTTAATATGTTCTTAGGTGATGTCGCAAAAATAAGACCTAGTAGACCAACTAGAGCCATGTGTAGAAGCATAATAATCTCTAACACATCTGTTGATGCTCCTTTTCATCACATTGTCTAAAGGAATGGAAAGGGAAATGACTTAGCACAAATTTATTCATCCTTTGAAGAAACATCAAAAATCGACAAAGGGGTGAACAAGGAGAAAATTTCCCATAGGTCAAGCATGTTTCCTCATGGTCACAAATGTATACTTGTGCGCCGCCTAATGGTTGCGCAAGTGACTTGCGTGACCTATATGATAACTACCTGGGGTCTTCTCCAGCCTATAAATAGACCCGGTGGGCCCCCCCCCCTTTGGGGAGGAATTTTCCCAGAATTCAGATTTAGATCTGTGAACGACCATGTCTCTTCTTCAGGTCATCCAAACACTTCTAAGGTATTTTTTCACCTAGAATGGAAGGTCCAAACAAGAGGAGTAAGGTCTAAGTGTTAAATTCACTAACACTTGCACGCCTAGGGTGTTTTACCCTTAAGGGAAATGAACATACTTGCGTGTCGCCCTACTTCCTCACCAAACCTTGCGCGCCTCTCTTCTGGAAGGACACCAGGATAATTCTAAAGGCATTGGTCAAGGATCGCACAAGTATTACCCTACTGGTTTACAAACGTGCATGTACCCAGGTGTCGCGTAAGTATAGCTGCGCGACCAGGACTCGCCCGCCCACGCAGTACCTACGCGCCTGGCAGGACTTGCGCACCCCTACCTTTTTGGGTGCCCTTTTTGCACATTTCACCCCTATTATGCCATTCCTCCTCTCTTATTTAAGATTCAGTCATCAAGAAACTATTCAAATCTATTTATAGAATGATTTCTTGATTTGATGTCCTCATCTGAAAGGAATTATGTGGAATATCTCTAAAAAACTAGTAATTTACACATCTTTATGTCACTAAAGATTGAGATTTAATTCATTCAACCTCATCCTTTAGGAGGAGAGAATCTCTTAACCTGGGCCTCCTTTTCAGGAGTAATCCCCAGTCTCAAATATGGGAATCCTCTTCAGGAGTAAGCCCCAAGTCCCTTAATTTTTCAAGTCCCTTAACCTGGGCCTCCTTCTCAGGAATAAGCCCCATACTCAATTTCTCTTAACCAGTCCTAATTTACCATTGATCTGGGATTTCTTCTCAGAATTAAACCCCAATCATAAGTCCTCTCTTAATTTGGGCCTCCTTTTCAAGAGTAAGCCCCAAGATTGAGTATTAAAATATCCATGAAGCACATATACCTTTATCGACAATGTTCATGGATTTCTTCCCTAAATTAAATCCTAATATTCATTTATCTGTGTAGTCATACATACATAATCCTCACATTATTTCTTATGATTGCATCCTTCATGGCACAATTGTCTGGTTTTTACCAATACCTCTTGTTTCTCACACTGATCATGACTCACGTTAGCTTAGAGTGTAAAAGTAATTATGACATCCTTCATTGAGAAATCAATCATAAACATCATACTCCCTTACTCGAACTATGTGGGTTATGATTTCTTTTCTAACCAAACGATATGTAGGTAGCCCATATGCGGGTTCGATCCCAACTCTCAAATAATCCATGTCCTTCTAAATGATGATAAACTTCAAGTGCCCCACTGAGTGTAATTAAAACCAGCATGGTTATCTTAATGACCAAGAGACTTCTATATAAATGAGTCGAAGGAAACCATTGACCAAGAATTTCTAATAAATATAGATGATTCTCTATCAATGAATAACCTCTAATACATATAAATGATTTTATAAATTTCCTACATATTTAATCATTGATTTTCAGATCTGAAGGAAATCTCATTTTATTCATGGTAATGTAATAATGATTCACAAACATAACATAAATATATAAAGAGAGTCCCAGAGTATGCAATAATTACCCTAAAAAGGTGTGATGAGTCCGACCTCCCATCCTCTCGACCAATAAAAATTTATAAGCCTCATCAGTCCACAAACTAATGAGCACCTACCTTTGGAATGTATGTCCAAATGGATGTGGAATCATTGGATGTTCCAGTTCTACGAACAAACCCATTAGAAATCGATTGGAATGATTGAATCTTCAATCAAAGAGGTCATTCCAAAATTCCAAGCGGAAACAAAAAATGGTGAACCCGACGTGAATCCTTAACCTAGTTAAAATGATGTTTTACCTATTTGTTAGGCCCCTTTTTAAAACTAAATGAGAGGGCCAACAAAAAAATCATTGAAATATGTTCTCATACAAAAGATGTAGTGGCTGAATTTATCTTCATTATGTCTGTTATATCAAACATGAACTCTTTCCCAAGATACTTTTCATTCTATGAAATTGATGCTCTCAAATTCACACCTGTAAATACTGCTTCTGTGAATGCCACTGTTGCTACTTCTACTGGATCGTCCTCCACTCTGAGGATGACATCACCTACTCAGGGTCTTCATAGTTGGGTATCAGATGCGCTGGTTAAGGAGTACCGTCAACATGGTACCATCCCAACTCTAGAGGCTCCCCGACAAGCCCTCCAAGTGAACAACTCACACCGGTCGTCCGGACAACGACGACCAGTGATTAAGAAGCTGGCGGTGCTAACAACCGTCTCCAACCGTTTCGGGTCGTTATACCCTGAACACAATCACCATTCACTCCCTTATTCTGGGGAGGGAAATGAGAAGGTCCTTCAGGGCCTTAAATCTAGTAGACAGGTGTCCTTCTCGAGGGCTCCCACCAACAATCACTTCCAGACTCGTGCGGTAGTGCGTCGTCGACATGATGAGGGTACCGACTCCAGGTGTTCGGCTCAGGTTACTCAAACCCGAGCAGGCAAGACTAATTGCTAGAGGTGAAATCCGGGTAACAGTGAGCAGGTTCTAATCTCTTCCATCTCTGGAAAAGTCCACCAATGTAACTTGGTGGAAAGCAATGATAAGACTCACACACCTGCCCGTTTTAATTCCACTTTCCAGAAGACTCATCTGGTAGCATCACCCCAATCCCGCCAAGTAAATCCAGTGGAGTATTATAGGCAAGAACATACACCTGTTTATACATATTCAGCTAGTCAGTAGGCTCATCTAACAACATATGATGGAGCTCATCAATCATGTTCGGCGAAGTGGAATCAGTAGGCACATACACCTGCTAGTATTAATCAAGCCTACCAACAGTCTCGCTTCGTATCATTTGGAGAATTTAGTCAGAAATCTCCTGTGACAAACAGGAGGCAGACTCAACATTCTACCCATATATTTGAGTACTGTTAGGATTCACTGATAGGAAAAGGAGGACAGGAGGAGGCACATACACCCACACCAATCATGGAATGGACGTATATCCCCGTTCCGACAGCTGAAGTCACCAAGCATATTCTATCAATGTTGAAAGAGTAGAAGAAAATCCATTCTCATATTATGGATACCTTCCAAGATATTATAACAACTTCAGTGGCATCTCAGGGGAAAACACATAAATCTATCCCTACCAGTGGAGTAACACATCAACAGTTCACTCTGGAATAGACACACACATCTGTTACAGTCCAAGAGGGTTGTGGGGCATACTCCCCCATATCATACAGACAACCTAGTCAGGCAATACACTTGATTTGAGTGGATATCATCATCCTAACTTGGCCATATCTCCTGATCAGGCAAATACACCTACTCAAAGCATCCACATTCTTCAACAAGTGGTTTCCAAGGTGAGTAAGAAGGCATCTAAGAAGAAGACATGCCCGACACAGTTAAAAGATAAATGAGCCAATCTGTAACAAGGCCTTGCTCGATGCTGGTGTTCGTGAAGCCCTTATACAATTATCTATTGGAATCCAAGATTCTACTCCCTCGTTTCCCAATAGTGGGAAAATTAATTCTGAAGGTCTTCAACAGAAACTTCATCATGAAGGCATGCTTCGTGCAATTCATTCGATCTAGAAGTTTCATCTTCAGATGAGAGCTACAATAACCCTCTGTGTGGCCAAAATACCAATGGACAAGAGATCTCATCATTTTTTTGTAACCCACCGTGGTGGTCCTCCCCATGATGAAGAATTTCATTGCGAAAGTCCTCTCCGCAGTAGTGATGCACGTTGCCCGTAAAATTCTCTAGTGGACAATGTATTGCCGAGAAAGCCCTATTATCTTGAGGCACTTGAAAATGAGAAACCAGTCATGTTTGATGCTTCATTGCTAGCAGGTGAAATACATTCTCAATTGGAAGATAGCTCAGGGTGTATGTCATTCTCCGAACCACCCCTAAGTCATGCCTCTTCTAGATTGATCAATGATTTCTCTACAAATCCCGTTGAATCTGATGAAGCAACAAAGAAACACCAACTCTTGTCAAATCAGGTAGAAGAATCTTCATTGAATGATAAAGAGTAAATGCTAAACATGAAAAAAAATGGCGAAAGGTTATGTTCCAGTCATGTTTTAGCCTCTGGCTGACTCTCAGTATGACATTCTAGAGATGTTGAAGGAAGATGGAATTCATGATATTCATCTCAACATATGGAAAACTCTTTGTCAGTTAAAAAATAAATTATTATCTTATGATGAATATGAGAATCATCTGAAGGTAATAGAAGGGTTACAACATCAGATTGATTTGGCATCTCTATCAGTCTCTCGATATCCGAAGGCTGAAAAGTAGCAGAGAGCCCTTCAACATTCATTCCTTGGCGCACTAAGAAGATTGTGTTAGATAATTGCCAATTCCCCATCTATTATTCATGTCAGAGGATGGGGTGTTCATGGAGCACTACATTTCATAGTGCTCTCCAGTCAGAAAAGCCCACCGAAAATGGTCTCATGAAATGTTATTGCCTGTCGTCATCCATAGTCAATGGGTTTTTTTTGTAATCAAAAGAATGCCCAAGAACAGGCTTCAACTAGTTCCTCTCAAAATCAAGAATACAGAGAACAATTTGTTGAATTACTCCTACATCAAGAAAACGAGAATATTGAATAGGTCTCTCGTATAGAGAAAGCACATCATCAAGTGACAGAAGTGTCGTAAATCATCCAACGGTCTTTTGAACTAGGTGATAAAAGTGGATACAGGTTAATGCATCCACCTAATTTCCGGACAAAGGTTCATAAGATTAGGAGAGATTTTAAGAAAGTCTCAGACATAGCATGTCAAGAGCCACCCCAGCTTTCCAGATTGGGGACACTTTTAAACAAACCCTCAGAATCAAAAAATAGGATTCGAGGAGTTGATCGGGAACAACAGGAACTGCCCCAGTCCACCGGATTGGGGACTTTTTAAAATCAACAATCCCCTCTCTTCATAGAAAATCAGTCTTTTATCGATTGGGGAAGAATCCTCAAGAGGAAGAAGATGAAAATTATCAAGAGAGTCCCTCCAAATTACAGTTCATCAAGAAGTTCCTGAGGGATTGAATCAACAAAAGGCAATGTCTCATCAAAGACATGGAAGAAGACAATATCACTGAAATTCTAATAGAAGGGATGAAATGTGTTATGCATCAATTAATGTCATCAATGTCGTTGTTGCAGATCCACCAGATGAGGCTCATTTATAGGGATCATATGATGAGATTCATGCTCAAGAAGTTGTATGCACAGACACAAATGAAGAATGTGTGCGTACACGAAATCAAAGGATTACCCATAATCTAGGTGTTCTTTTAAATAACCCCATTCCCCCTCTCCGAAAGGGATCAAACAAGGGGAACTGAAAGAATCAGGTTACATATCCTTCCTTTGGAGAAGTCAAATTTATCTCACTAAAGCAAAGGTTTGACCAACAGGAGGAAGAAATGAAGGAATTAAGGAGGTTGAATGCAGAACTACTCAGGGTAGTCTTCTTCCTAAACATACTAGAGTCAGTCATCCAAGGGATTTTGTTACCTCTACAAAGATGGATCAAGAATATCTTTCTTTATCAGTACTCCCTCATAGGTCTAATCCTACGGGTCAAGTGCAACAAAAAATGGCAGTGCTGCCATCGGTTGCAGTACCAAACACCACATCTGTCCAAGCTCCAGCCATTGCAACTAACCAACTCCAAGTTCAAGCAGATGTCTCTCAAAAGTTAATAACTACCATTGAGTCATTAACAGCTTGGTTAGAGACTATGGAAGGGAAAAATTTGCAGGTTCAACCAGAAAAGAAATCTTACCCTGAATGGGTAGATTAAATCTCCCCCCCCCATCATGTTTTTGGAACCATGTATTCCCTATATTCAATGGATCAGGCGACCCTGAATAGAATTTGACGCATTACGTGTCTTGTTGTGATCCTATGATGGGAACTCCAGAGTAGCAAGAAGCAGTAAAACATAGATGCTTCATACGAACCATGCATGGACCATCTTTTGTATGGTATACAAGCTTGAAATCCCGTTCAATTACTGGATGGGAAGATCTCCGTCAACAATTAATTCTCCAATTCAGCTCAACGTTTCCAAAGACAACAGTTTTTGATCTTAGAAACTGTAAGCAAAGGGAGAATGAAAGATTCTCTGATTTCATTGCTCGCTAGAAGGGATTAACATATTCCCTTTGTTTAGCACTCCCTCATGAGGAACTATTTCCAATATATATGGAAAATCTGTGTGAAAAATTACGCACGCCATTGATCAGTGCAAAATACAAAGGAGGGTTTCGAGACCTTGCCTCAATCGCTCAACAGATTGAAGATTCTCTTATACAGACTAAGGATAAATCTCGTTTAATTCCATCAGCTCTAGGAAGGAGATGGGTAAAGAAGAGACTGCTATAGTTATGCTTAAACAATAACATGTATCTGTTTCAACTTCAAAACCTTCATCTTCTCGATGCGATCCACCTCCTGAGCTCCATCAAATAAGGTCGTTTCATCCAGATTATCAAAGAGATCAAAGAAGAAAACAATTTGAGGATTTGAAGAGCAAAACATACTCATTCCAAACTGAACAAGTTCCTGGTTACTTCATTTCGGCTCTAGAGAGTAATTTGGTTCAGCTGCAAAGGCCCATGAGGCCAAACAAGGAAGGAGATGAAGACCGTCCCAATTATTCCCCCTTTCATCAAATGTTGGGGCATCCCATCCTTGAGTGTTTTGTCTTCAAAGACCTCCTGAAAAATATGGTCGACTCAGGACAAGTCAAACTAAAAGGCTCTTCAGCCCAGGTAGCATGTGTTACTGCAATAGTTCCAGAGGAGGAAGTCGAGTGGCAAGAAGCCAAAAGTAAAAATGCAAAAAAATATGATGATTGGATGGTTAGAAAGATGATCAACCGAACTCATGATTTTCTATGAACACAATTGAAGAAACCAATTGTACGTTCTATTATGCATGTCGTGGAAAAACCCTCTTCATTATAGGGAAAATCCTCAATGAAACGACCGGATTAAAAGAAAGAAAAATAATCATAATAAGATGAGTACATGTTAAAGCCCATGTTGTCTTTGACCTTGGAAGACTTCATGCCATCTACTTCAAATCATCAGGAATCGTCCCACCAAACGGCACAACCTAAAAAGGCTAATCAGGAAGAATCTTCATCAGATGAAGTGTTGATTTTTGGTTCTGTTAATATGATTCAATTAATAGATCCATATTCCAGTCACAATTTCAATTTCGATGAGCCTGAATTCCCTGTACCAAACATGGGAATCAGAGGAAGTTCCAGAAGCTCAGGATACAGGGGAAGACGTGGGTCTTTCAGAAGCCACTATTCCAATTCTACCCCTACTAGAACTGTGTACGCAACAGAAACTCGTGGTAGAGACCTTCAGCGAGCTCACCAAGAACAAGCAAGTTCTTCTACAAATAGCAAATTCAGTCCTGGAACAGTTATTTTGGAAGACCGGTTGAAGGTTCCATCTTCTTCCTCTCAGCAAGTAAATGGATATAATCAGTCTAATATTCCAAAACCAGGAATATTGGCACCTCCTATCGTAATATAGGATGCATCAACTTCAAAAGCATTTTCTTCCAAGGAACCTGCTAAACCACATGTTCATGTTGGGAAATGTAGAACTCTGGTGTAAAACCCCGAGATTTTATGAAAAGTATTGTTTTTAATTAATGTCTTGTGTTGTACGCTACACCAAAAGGAGCCTGCACAACACGCATCCCTGACTTGTCTTGCATTACATGCAATCGCGACCTTCCTCGATAGCGTGTGTAGTACGCAATACCGAGTTTCACTAAATGAGATATTATTATAATATTATTATGAACTAGCCGTTATGAATAGTAATACCCAGTTTTTGAAATTTTATAAATTTAATCCTTCAAAATGGACTTCATTTTTGGATTCATAATATCAAAATTATCTTATGCTGATATTTTGGTACTTTTCGGATAACTTTCATATTATGATGAATAGTGAAAATTAATAAATTTTAATTAAGAACAACTTTTTTTAATCGAAATAATTAATAGTTATATATTATTAATTTGAGTGGTTATAAAGTATATTTAGAATATATTTTCACAATTTAATACAATGTTGGTCATTAGATTTAATTTCACATTTAAACCAGACATAATCATGTGTCAATGTTTTGATAGTTATTATCTCTTAAAAACAAGCTATTTGTTTTGAAAACGCGAATTAATTTTTAAATTAGTTAATGTAACTGATATTTTATGAATTTGGTAAAATAGACATCATTTTTTAATTCATAATATCAAATATAGGTTAGGCCTAAATTTTGGTATTTTTCTGGAAACTTTCATTTTTTAATGAATAGTGAAACCAATAAGTGGTAGTTAAAAAAACTGAATTTTTCATAAAACATGATTTTACCGCTTCTGTGAGTGGAATTTTGAAAATACGAGAGACACGGTTAAATTCAAGGACTAAAATGTGGTTCAATGAGATGAAAATTATTTTTGCTGAATAGTATATTTTTACATTTTTTTACCACGTTTAAAAGTAAATAGGGTAATTAAGGGTAAAAATGTTATTATTATTACCCTAAAACATGTCCTAATTCTATTGGACAAGTGTAATTCGATGCAAAACAACCTTAGGAATAAAATATGACCATTTAGGCCCACTTTTATTATATTAGGACATTTATTATTAATTTATTTAAAGATGTTTTAAAATAGTTAAAATCAAAGTTTAATAAGGAAATCATTTTAAATATATGGTTATACATAAGATAAATTTGACTATAAATATTCATTAGAAAGATAAAAATATTTACTACATAAAGGTATTTTATTCGTAATTTTTAGACTTAAAATAATTTAATTTATTTATGACACAATGATGTTGCAGTAATTATCTTATTAATGAAATATTGACATAATTGATGTTATAAATACCCAAATAAATGTAATTTGAGACTTTTTATGAATTACACAAATTTTCTAGGTTAATATGACATGTTAGTATTGATTTAATAAACTTTTTTAGAACTAATCATTCTGTTATGAGTTTCCAAAAAATCAATTACTAAATAGTTTCAAAATTGACACAAAATAGTTTTTAAAACAAATATTATATTATTAATTGTTATTTTGTTTCTAAAAATCTAATGTTCTTCCAAACGACTTATATAAGGTTATATATATTAATAATAAATAACATGGGGTTAGTTTGTCTTGTTATAGTAAGTTTATTAACCTTATAGTGTAAGAACACAAAAAGACATGGTAAAAGTAAAATTATCTAACTTAAAGTTAAATCTAAATGATAAGGTTAAAATAGTAAACTAAACTTTTAAAAATTCTATTGGATGAGAGGATTTCGACCCATACCCTCCTTATATTCGAAATAAATCAATTTTGAGATATTTAAAACCGAATATGGATTTATAATAAAATAATATTTTTAGTTATTCCAAATGTGCCCCTCTCCTCCATTATAAAAGGGCACATCCTCCCTCTCTTCCTCACACCTCATTGAGCCTTAATGCTCGGACAACTCCTGCCAAATTCTCTTCTCCACTTCCCTAAAACATCCTAGAGGTCCTTATCTTTTTCAAAGACCAATTTTAGTGCCCTAAAAGGAGGACTCAAAGAGGCGTTTCAAAGAAGAGATAATGTCTGTTACCGATTCTTTCAACATTATTTCTTCTTCCACTTCTTCTGATTTAGTTGTTTCATTATGAAGTAATAACTTCAGTATCACTCATATACTGATATTTTATTATAATTATTAAACAAACCTATTTCACCATCTATCCATCCTATGGAAAACGAAATCACCACAAAAGCGTACGTACGGAATACCGTCTCTACATCGTGGTGTAATCTATTTTCCACTACCACCTTACTTGGATGGGTATAATGGTGTAAATAATAACTATATATGATTATTTTAAAGTTATATTGATTCTGTAATAGTATAAATACACTCCAATAAAATTACATGATCATGGGAACGATATCATCGCTCGTGCGTACATACGGAATACCGTCTCCACGACGTGATGAGATTCATTCTCAATGATTAACCATTCATGAATGATTATAAAGTATATATAATAAGTAATAATAAAATATATGACATAATAATGATACTGGATTTACATATATATATATATTTATATATTTATGTCATCCAATTAATTCCATTCAATTCAATGAGGAAACGAAAACAACGTTCATGCGTACGTACGGCCTACCATCTCCATGAACGGTGTATTTCATTCCATTTATCGATCTATTATATATATGTATATTATGAATATATATTATATAAAATCATGTTTTATATTCTGGAATTAATTAATCATGATCTGTGTAATCATATGAATAATTACAAGTCAAAACAAGGAAGACAAATGAAACGATTTTACCCAAAACACTCTTTTACATGGAATTTAAAAAAAACGGGTAATATAAAGTCATACGTAAACCATAAATGATATCACAACAATGAATATGATTCTACAATAAGTTAATGACATTATTTATATCATTATACAGGAGGTTTGGATATGTATGAAGCATATCGAACCTAAGGTAAGGGATAAATTTTCCAATCTCATTTTTATCCGGGATTGCTTATATGTAAGAATTTACTAGGGTTATTGTTATCATCCATGTCCATATTTTATAAAACTATTTTCATGTATGTTTAAAGTATTTTTACACATTTTTTACTTTTACTACAAGGTATGTAATGAATCTTTCTTTTGTTTATGTTATGAGGTACTTTTTTTGACTTTTCCGGCAAAAGTACGAGAAGAATGTTTTTTTACCTTATACAACACAAAAATATTTTTACGGTTTTATAAAGACTTATTTTAGTGAAGCTTCCTCAAAAATATTTCATTTACATTTTCAACAAAATCCTTTTATTTGAAAATTTCATGACATTTTGTGAAAAGAGAATTATTTGGAATAAGAAAGGATATTTTCCTCAAGAATTCATTTCAAGTGTTTTATCAAAACCATTTTCCATATAAGATGACATTATTTCATATGTGTATGTTTCAAGTTTAATTTCTCTATGATTTACATGGTTTCACTTTTCTTATGATGAATGTCCATTTTTTTATATGGATTATGAGATGATGTTTATTAAACCCATTTTATTCTTTGGGTAATGATGAATGTTTTAAGTTTATTTTGTGGCACAAGTAAGAATGATATCATTATGAGATGGGTGGGACCTATATATCCCTCCAATTCATTGGGTAAAGATTTATATCTCATGTGATAGACATGGATGGAATGGTATGCTAATCCGGTTCAGTATTACAGGACTGAAACGAGGAGTCAACTCGATTCAGAAAGGGACTTTGTCCACTAAGATGGTCATGGTAACAATTCATTGGCTACAATGGTCATAATTACATGTGCTTAATGTATTCCACAATTACATGTTTTATTCCCATACTATGTTATCATGATTTATGTTCCATTATGATCTATGCCTTATGTACTTCCATGTTTTAAGTCGTTGCTCAAGATTTTGATGTTTAAACATTATGTTCTTATTTTTAAGTTCAAATGTATATGGTATGTTTTATTTTATCCATTCTTACCCATACTAAGAATTTGAGATCACCCCTTTTATGTTTTCTTTTCCCCAGGAAATAAAGAAAGGTTTTAGGTAACAAAAAAAGGGGAAGATCTTTATTGGGAGATGTTGAAGATCTCTCACCACGATTAGAAGATTTTATTCCGAGTTTCCGAAGACACTAAACTATTACGATCCCCATGTGTCTATTTTTGTTATGTATTAAGTATTCCAAAAAAGTAATGTAATATCTATGTACGTCAAGCTTCGGGTCTCTACAGTTGCTATCAGAGGAAATGTTTAGTCAACCTTTGGAAACTAGGATGCGAAAACATTAGTGAAATACCTATAGATATTTATAAGGTCTATCTAGGGATGTCCCTAAGGATTTGTATACGTATAAGTTATAGTCCTATAATTATGTTAAAAATATTATAATTAAACCTAAGATGTTAGATATTGAAGGTACTCCCCCTTTATTATGTTGTTTTCCCTAGCATGATTTTTGCCTCTCACACTATTCTTTTTGGGTTTTAGATGATGGCTGGAACCTAAAGGAACCATGTTGATCAATGCAATGGAAAATTAAATTATTTTCCTCCTGAACAAACAAATGTTATGGGAGATGGAGTGAAAAAACTTATTGCTATACTTACCCAAGCTATGAATCATTCTGGACTTCCAAATGAGCAGAGAAGGGAACAATATTCTATTGATTCCTTCATGAGGAAACACCCACCTTCTTTCATTGGGTCTTCTGATCCACATGTTACTGAACAATAGATCAGTACCATTGAAATGATATTTTCAGTTCATCAATTTTCTGAACATGATAAAGTCATCATAGCAGTATATCGTTTGGAAGGTGAAGCTGATCAATGGTAGAATCTTATCACGAATATGAGGCCAAGATATGTGATTGTGTCCATGGAATGGGACGAGTTCAAGAACTTATTTTTCAATAAGTACTTCCCTCGTATTCATTAAACAAAGATGGAAAAGGACTTTCTTGAACTAAAGCAAAAGTATGATGAATCTGTTGGTATATAAGAAGCGAATTTTACAAGGCTTGCAAGGTATGCATCTAGCTTTATCATCCAACCTGAAAGAAAAGTTTATCGATTCTTTAGTGGATTAAAACCAAATATTCTAAGGGAATTAGCTATAAGAGACTTAAGTATATATGAAGAAATTGTGCGTTGTTCTATTAAGATTGAAATGGAAGTTGGTGTTACATATCCATCTCATGGTTTTGAAAAGAAACGAAAGATGGAGTTCAAGGAGAAATCTCAGAATAATGGTGAAAAGAAGATGAATGTTTCCTTATGCTCAAAGTGTGGAAAAAATCATGGTGGAGATTGTCTTAAAGGGACTAGAAAATGTTTTAAGTGTGGAAAAGAAGGTCATCGAGCAGCTGAGTGTCGAAGTAATGGAAAAAGGGTTTCTAATGATGTGAATAAAGAAAAGACTGTAGAGAACGCACCACCAACACTTCAATGCTTCATGTGCAAGGAAATGTGGCATTATGCAAATAAATTCTCTAATCCAAGGGTTAGTGATGTTCGACATGAGAAACCACTTAAGGCAAAGGACAAAGGAAAGTCACATGCGATCACTATTGGCGATGTTGAATATTAAAACGATGTGGTGGAATGATTAAGTGTTTATGTAATGGGATACCAAAATAATGTTGTATATAGTATCGTGGAATATTAGAATATTTATATATTGGTATATTGTGGTTTTCAATAATTTTATGTACTGATAACCATGGGAAGTGATTGAGATATTTTTGGAAAAAATATGATATGTGCATAATTAAGGAAAATGAGAAAATGAAATGTTTGACAGTATTCATGATCTCATGACCGATATAAGGAAATAGTTATATCATGGTTCGAGGTTTTGGTATGTGAAAAGAGTTATCTTTTGACATCACTCATGTTTTCACTAAGATTCAATGGGAAGTATTTTTTTCAAGAGAATACATGATTAAGGCCTTCGAATGTTTGTAATGTGACCAACAAGACATATCTCGTGATATATGGGGATCAATGGTGGTATTAACATGCTAGTTGTACGAACTCTTTGGAAATTGTTTTCACTATAATATGAGATTGGACATCAGTATTTTGGATAAGCCTAAATATTGGAATGGATTATAATGGACATAAGTTAGTATTGTTTATGGATAGACGTTTTTTTTATGTTATTTATGGGATGTTATAGTAATGTAGTTTTAGAAAAAGGACAACCTGTAGGATGGGCGACAACCCATCACGTCGGACAAGGCTGTGGGAATCGAACCCACAACCGAAGTGCGACTGGCCTTTATCGCCTACCACTGGCCTACAAGAAGTCCATGTTTAGTAGAAACTAGTTTTATTATATTATGAAGTATGATATATGAAGTATAAGTCCATTTTAGGAACCATATATGATTAATATCACAATAGATGGACTTATATATTTTTTGATATCTTTTCTAACCTTTTGTTTGAGACAGATGGAATGACCCATCATTCTATCACATGATCTGCTAACACATCACAAATGACAAATTAAACTTCATTTCATTAGGAGATGATGTGGAAATTGTCCAATGAACGACCAATGGTGAGAGTGTACCAAAATCACGAAAGTATTTCTTCTAATTCCAATTTCATCAACTTTAGGGAAATGATCTTGAAAACCAAAAATGTTATCATACTGTTCGTAAATCCGATGAATCAGATGGTACCTTAGATCATCACAAATTTATGGCTTTCTGATTGATGTATTTTTCATAGCCATGTTCTCTACCACTCTCTATCAGAACTTGATGGTTATATTTTTCTTCCATATCCATATTTTCACCTATGTTCTCCTACGTGGAAACCCAGTGATGAGTTAATTTGGGTAACCTTTACATTTTAGACATTAGTTTTTAAAGCCATGTATTGTTATTCCTTTTTACGATGTGGGTTTCTATTAAAGAAAATTTCAAATAGTAAACCATTTATAACCCCGACGAATTTCGTGGGCGAAATTCATTTTAAGGGGGGTAGAATATAACACCCCAAGATTTTATGAAAAGTGTTCTTTTTAATTAATGTCTTGTGTTTTATGATACACCAAAAGGAGCTTGAACAAAACGTATCCCTGACTTTCCTTTCATTACATGCAATCACGACCTTCCTCGATAGCGTGTGTAGTACGCAATATCGAGTTTCACTAAATGAGATATTATTCTAATATTATTATGAACTAGCCATTATGAATAGTAATACCCACTTTTTGAAATTTTATAATTTTTTTTTCAAAATGGACTTCATTTTTGGATTCGGAATATCGAAATTATCTTAGGGTGATGTTTTGGTACTTTTCGGATAACTTTCATATTCTGATGAATAGTGAAAATTACTAAATTTAAATTAAAAACAACTTTTTTTAATCATAATAATAAATAGTGATAAATTATTAATTTGAGTGGTTATAAAGTATATTTATAATATATTTTTACAATTTAATACAATGTTGGTCATTGGATGTAATTTCACATTTAAACCAGACATAGACAAGTGTCAATCTTTTGATAGTTATTATATTATAAAACACGCTATTTGTTTTGACAACAAGAATTAATTTTTAAATTAGTTAATGTAAATGATATGTTTTGAATTTTTTAAAATAGACATCATTTTTGAATTCATAATATCAAATATAGATTAGGCCTAATTTTTGGTATTTTTCTAGAAACTTTCTTTTTTTGATGAATAGTGAAACCTCTAAGTGGTAGTTAAAAAAACTGAATTTTTCCTAAAACTTAATTTTCCCGCTTATGTTAGTGGAATTTCCATTATCCGAGAGACACAGTTACTATCAAGGACTAAAATGTGGTTCAATGATATGAAATTATTTTTTGGTGAATAGTAATTTTTTACATTTTTTTACCACAGATAAAAGTAAATAGGGTAATTAAGGGTAAAAATGATATTATTATTAACCTAACACATGTCCTAATTCTATTGTAAAATTTTAATTAGAACCAAAACAACCTTAGGAATAAAATATGACCATTTAGGCACATTTGTATTAGATTTGGACATTTATTATTAATTTATTTAAAGAAGGGTTAAAATAGTTAAAATCAATGTTTAATAAGTAAATCATTTTTAATATAGGTTTATACAAAAGATAAATTTGACTATAAATATTAATTAGAAAGAAAAAAATAATTCCTATATAATGGAATTTATTTGTAATTTTTAGACATATAATAATTTAATTTATGTATGACACAATGATGATGCAGTAATTATCTTATTAATGAAATATTGACATAATTGATGTTATAAATACCCAATTAAATGTAATTTGAGACTTTTTAGGAATTAAACTAATTTTCTAGGTTAAAATGACATGTTAGTATTTATTTAAGTTACTTTTTTAGAACTATTCATTCTGTTATGATTTTCACAAAAATCAATTACTAAATAGTGACAAAATTGACATAAATTGTTTTTAAAACAAATATTATATTATTAATTGTTATTTTGTTCCTAAAAATATAAGGATGGGCCAAAATACTTAGATACGGTTATATATATTAATAATAAACAACTTGGGGTTCGTTTGTCTTGTTATATTAAGTTTATTAACCTTATAGTGTAAGAACACAAAAAGACATGGTAAAAGTAAAATTATCTAATTTAAAGTTAAATCTAATTGATAAGGTTAAAATAGTAAACAAAATTTGTCCAAATTCTATTGGATGAGAGTATTTCGACCCATCCCAACCTTAGCTTCGAAATAAATCAATTTAGAGCTATTTAAAACCGAATATGGATTTATAATAAAATTATATTTTTTGTTACTCCAAAGGTGCTCCTCTCCTCCCTTATAAAAGGGCACATCCTCCCTCTCTTCCTCACAGAACTTCGAGCCTTCACGCTCGACCAACCCCTGAAAAATTTTCTTCTCCACTTCCCTAGAAACATCCTAGAGGTTCTGGTATTCTTCAAAGACCAATTTTAGTTCCCTAAAAGGAGGTCTCAAAGCGGCGTTTCAAAGAATAGGTAATGTCCGTTACCGATTCTTTCAACTTTATTTCTTCTTCCACTTATTCTTCTTTAGTTGTTTCATTATGATGTAATAACATCAGTATCACTCATATACTAATATGTTATTATAAGTATGAAACAACCCTATTTCACCATCTATCCATCATATGGAAAACGAAATCCCCACGCGTGCGTACGTACGGAATACCGTCTCCACGCCGTGGTGTAATCTATTTTCCACTACCAGCTTACCTGGATGGGTATAATGGTGTAAATAGTAACTATATATGATTATTGTAAAGTTATATTGATTATGTAATAGTATACATACACTCCAATAAAATTCCACGATCATGGGAACGATATCATCGCTCGTGCGTACGTACGGAATACCGTCTCCACGACGCAATGAGATTCATTCTCAATAATTAACCATTCATGATTGATTATAATTTATATATAATAAGTAATCATGAAATGTATGAAATAATAATGATACTGGATTTACATGTATATATATATATATTTATTTATGTCATCCAATTAAATCCATTCAATTCAATGAGGAAACGAAAACAACGTTCATGCGTACGTACGACCTACCGTCTCCATGAACGGTGTATTTCTTTCCATTTATCGATCTATTATATATATGTATATTCTGAATATATATTATATATAAATAATGTTTTATATTCTGTAATTATGTAATCATGATCTAAGTAATCATATGAATAATTACAAGTCAAAACACCGACGACAAATGAAACGATTTTACCCAAAACACTCTTTAACATTGAATTTACAAAAGAATTGGTAATATAAAGTAATAAGTAAACCATATATGATATCATAAAAATGAATATGATTCTATAATAAGCCAATGACATTATTGAAATCATTATACAGGAGGTTTGGATACGTACGAAGCATATCGGACCTAAGGTAAGGGATAACTTTTCCAATCTCATTTTTATCCGAGATTGTTTATACGTAAGTATTTACTGGGGTTAATGTTATCATCCATGTCCATATTTTATAAAAGTGTTTTCATGTATGTTTAAATTAATTTTACCCATTTTTGAATTTTACTACATGGTATGTAAGGAATCTTTCTTTTTTTACGTTACGATGTACTTTTTTGACTTTTCCGACAAAAGTACGAGAAGAATGTTTTTTTAACTTATACGGAATGAACAGATTTTTATGGTTTTATAAAGCCTTATTTGCATTAAGCTTACTCCAAAATATTTCTTTCTATTTTCAACAAATTCCTTTTATTTTAAAATTGCATGACATTTTGTGAAAATAGAATGATTTTGAAGAAGAAAGAATATTTTACTCAAGAATTCATTTCAAGTGTTTTATCAAAACCATTTTCCATCTAAGATGACATTATTTCATATGTGTATGTTTGAAGATTAATTTATCTATTATTTACATGTTTCCACTTTTATTATGACGAAATGTCCATTTGTTTTATATGGATTATGAGATGATGAGATGATGTTTATTAAACCCAGTTTATTCTTTGGGTTATGATGAATGTTTTATGTTTATTTTGTGGAACAAGTAAGAATGATTTCATTATGAGATGGGTGGGACCTATATCCCCCCTAAAATGAATTGTGTAAAGATTTATATCTCTTGAGATATACATGGGTGGAATGGTAAGTTAATATGGTTCAGTATTACAGGACTGAAATGAGGAGTGAACTCGATTCACAAAGGGACTTTTTCCACTAATATGGTCATGGAAGAAATGCCTTGGATACTATGGAAATTATTACATCTGCTTACTGGATTCCACAATTACATGTTTTATTCACATACTATGTTATCATGATTTATGTTCCATTATGATCTATTCCTTATGTACTTCCATGTTTTAAGTTGTTGCTCAAGATTTTGATGTTTAAACATTATGTTCATGTTTTTAAGTTCAAATGTGTATGGTATGTTTTATTTTACCCATGCTTAACCTTACTAAGCATTTATGCTCACCCATTTTATGTTTTTATTTCCCCTGGATATAAAGAAAGGTTTTAGGTAAGAAAAAAAGGGGAAGATCTTTATTGGGAGATGTTGAAGATCTCTCAACACGATTAGAAGATTTTATTCCGAGTTTCCAAAGACACTAAACTATTACGATCCTCGTGTGTCTGTTTTTGTTATGTATTAAGTATTCTGGAAAAGTAATGTAATATCTATGTATGTCAAGCTCTGGGTCTCTACATCTGGATCCAAATTATGATGTATTGAAACACTTATCCCATGTACCAGCCATGTTATCAATTTTGGATGCCTTGAATTTATCAAAGGATCTTTGGGAGGCACTCATTGAGGCTTTGTCAAGTCCTCATGAGTTTGAAACTGAAATTGCTGCAGCTGAAGTCTATCACATTGAGAATAATCCTGTAGAATGCCATGCAATAATATATTTTTCTAATGAAGATGAAGATGATGTTGTGCATGGTAATATTAGACCTTTGTACTTATCTGGAAAGGTCAGTGGCATAGACGTCCGAAGAGATTTCGTTGATAATGGTTCAGGGGTCAACATCATGCCCATTCATACACTTCATCGATTGGGCCTCACGGAATCTGATTTATCTCCTTCTACCATGATGTTAAAATTATATGATAAAAAAGAACAAGAACCAATGGAAGAAGTTACACTCAGAACTCAGTTTGGAGATCTTGTATGCAATTCGGAATTCATGGTTGTTGATCAAGACTCAGCCTTCATCATCTTACTTGGAAGACCATGGCTGCATCAACATGCGGCTATCCCTTCATCATACGATCAATGTCTCAATTTTTTTTTCGATGGTCATGTTGGGACATTTTATGGTGATAAGGCCCAGTTCAAGACATGTGAGTCTCAATACATTGAGGCAAAATTCTATCACATGAATGGAAGGGAGAAATCCACAACAATGGAGATTACCAAAGTTAATGCTCCATATGGTATATAGAGGATTACAGTAAATACATTTACACATGTGAGTGCAGATTATGTGTTGTCTATCAGTCAAATTGACAAGATATACCCAAATCAAAATACTCTTATGGAATGATCCATAATGACAATTACGGAAATCAAGCCAGACAAACATGGGAGAAATGGGTAACCCACCCTGCAGTGATGAAAGCATAAATGGTGACGTCTTCATTTCATCTGCTGAAATCCAACAAGTCTATAATTCGCCAATTAGGCTAGATGAAGTTATAGCAATATCTAAGATGAACAATTATGTCTATTCTCAATCCATCATCTCCTCTTCATTACCCAAATAAGAACCTTCATCATCAATCAGGTCGGAAATGGAAGCTTATTCTTCAAGATCTGCAAATTTTGACATCTAATCTGATCCTGAGAATTCTGCTTTATCATCGACTATGCAAGTAGAAATGGAAGAAATAACACATGAAGTGGAAGAAAGGGAATATCACAGAGTTTCTCCCCTAGAATTTGAAGAGGGTATCTCTACCACTATGGATGAACTCAGAGAAATAAATCTGGGTACAAAAGAAGAACCATGCCCAACTTTAATCAGTGTGGACATGAGTCCTGAAGAGAAAGAGATGTATAGTTCCTTTCTAAAGAGAAATAGAGATATATTTGCGTGGAACTATACAGAAATTCCCGGGCTTGATCCTGATGTTTCTACTCATCAATTGGGTTTACGAGAAGAACATCGAGGATTTAAGAAAGCCGCGAGAAGAACACACCCAACTTATGCTTCCAAAATTGAAGTTGAAGGGGATAATCTTGTCAATGATAACATCATCAGAGAAGATTAGTATCCCATGTGGTTGGTTAATATTGTCCCTATAAAGAAGAAGAACTGACAAATTAGAGTTTTCATCGATTTCATAGATCTTAATCGGCATTGTCCTAAGGATGATTTACCACTTTCGATTACAAAACATTTAATTGATGCAACAGATGGATATGAAGCTTTTTCCTTCATGGATGGATATTCCCAATATATTCAGATATGAATGGCCCCAAAAGATGTGGAATCCATAGCCTTCAGAGCCCCTCAGGGTGTGTTTTGCTACCGATTAATTCCCTTTGGCTTAAAGAATGTAGGGGAAACATATCAGTGTGCCGTGAATAGTATATTAAAACCCTTCTTAGGGATGTTTGTTGAATGCTATGTAGAAGATTTGGTGGTTAAATCCATACAACGTTCTAATCACTTGGCAGATTTGGATGTCAAATTCCACAAGCTTCAACAACATAATTTGAAGATGATCCCCTTAAAATGTGCTTTTGGGATAACCTCAGGAACATTTATCAGCTTTGTTGTATGCCATTGTGGTATTAAAGTCAATCCTGAGAAGACCAAGTCAATCCATAGTATGTCAACTCCCTGAAATTTGAAATAATTAAGAGGACTTCAAGGACACTTAGCCTATATTCTACGTTTCATCGCCAATTTGGCAGGAAAAAGTTTACCCTTCACCAAATTGATGAAGAAGGGATTCACTTACCAGTGGACTGAAGAATGTCAAAAATCCTTAGATATTCTCATGAAATACCTCTTGAGTCCACTGGTACTCATGCCACTTTTTGAAGGAAGACCACTTATCCTCTACGTGATAGCTCTAGAACGATTATTGGATGCCTTTTTGCTCAGAAGAATGATGTTGGGAATGAAAACAACCTCTACTACCTCAGTCGGACTATGCTTAAAGCAGAAACCCGGTATTGAAGTATTGAGAAGTGCTTCCTGACATTAATCTTTGCAGTTTAGAAGTTGAGACACTACCTTCAACATCACGAGGTCCAATTGGTATCTCTCAATAACCTGCTCAAATTCATCCTTAGTCGTCCAATGCTTACAGGACGTCTGGGTAGGTGGGCAGTTATTTTACAGCAATTCAACATTCTGTATGTATCTCAAAAAGTGATAAAGGGCCATGCTCTAGCTGATTTTTTGGCTGAACACCCTTCAGTGGAAGACACATCTTCATATATTGAACTCCGTGATGAGGAAGTCTTCTCTATTCAAGAAATTCCTCATGCATGGGAAATGTATTTTGATGGTGCTTCCAGAAGTCCAACAGGTAGGAAAATGAAAAATCCAAAATTCAACAAAGTTGGCTTATGAATTGTGCTCATTTCTCCAGAAAAAGAAGTGTTACCTTATTCCTTCTTATTGTGGGAAGGAGGTACCAATAATGAAACAGAATACCAAGCTCTCATCGCAGGCTTGGAATTATCGCTTCAAGCACAAGTGAATCAATTAAAGGTGAAAGGTGATTCAGACCTTATAATCAAACAAGTCAATGGGGATTATGCCATTAGAAAAGAAGAACTAATCCCTTTGTAAGATTACGTCAGAGAGTTAATGGCAGAAGTCCCTTTGGAACCTAAATTTTCTTATCTCCCAAGATCACAAAATTCACAAGATGATGCACTGGAAAATATAGCCACATCTCTGGAAGATCCAAATCGGGACGAGACAACCATCAGTATTTCCCACTGTCGTGCAATTTCATCTTATGTTCGAATCATAAAAGAGGATTTTAATGAAATTAGTCCCATTCATGAATCTTATGGTCATACTCTAGGATGGATGTAACCTATTAGGGAATACCTTCAAAATGGAACACTTCCACCTGATAGAGCTGAGAAAGAACAAATCTAGCGATGTGTGGTCAATTTTACTCATTCTGATAGCCCAGATCACCTAGTGTAAATTCTCTACAAACGTGGTTTTGATGGAGTTCTCTTCAGATGCAGTGATTGAGAAGAGGTAATGGCTGTCATGAAATAAGTGCAGGCAGAAATATGTGGTGCCCACCAGTCTGGACATAGACTGTCTGATCAGATTCGACGGAATGGATACTTTTGGCATTCAATGATACAAGATTGTGTTGATTTCACAAATAAGTGTCATTCATTCCATGTACATTCCAACTTCATTAATCAACCTCATGAGTTTCTTCATATAGATAAATACTCATGGCCATTTTCCACATGGGGAATGGATGTGGTTAGGCCTTACATTTCAGCTATGGCCAAACAGTTTAAGTATATTCTTACTGCTACTGATTTCTTTTCAAAATGGGCAGAGGAAATACCTCTTAAGTAAGTCAGTTCTAAATTCATTGTTAGCTTCATCAAATCTAACATCATTACCCGATTTGGTGTCCCTCATACCATATTGAAGGAAAATGGCACCAACTTCTTTTCATTTGAGGAGAAGAAATTGTATCAAAAATACAACATCAAATCCAACCATTCATATCGGTATCATGCAGCGGCCAATGGATAGATAAAAGCCTTCAATAAGACTCTATCAAATATACTGCAAAACATGGTGGATAAAGATAAGAAATAATGTCCTGATAAACTCTTCCGTGCTTTATGGGTTTGTCGGACTACCACCCGCACCGCAACGCAGTCAACTCCTTATTCATTGGTATATGGAAAAGAAGCAGTCTTATCAATTGAAGATCAACTACCCTCACGTAGAGTTGCCATTTTTGATCAATCATCTACAGATAAACAATATCAAAAGCGATTGAATGAATTGGAAATGTTAGATGAGAAAAGACTGTGCACTTTGCACCACTTGGAAGTCTATCAGAATCGAATAGCGCAAGATTTTAACAAAATAGTTCGTCTTCGTCCATTCACTCAGGGAGAATTGGTATTAGTTCTCAGAACTCCAATGATACCAGGAAAGAAAGCTCCCAAGCTTGAGCAAAAAATGGGAAGGACCTTACTCAATACATAGGGTCGACTCCAAAGGAGCTTATTCTTTAATCTCAATGGATGGATAACTCATCACTACTCCAAAAAATGCCATATTTCTGAAGAAGTATTTTGTATAAACACAAAATAACCATCCAATGGTCCAGTATGACCTTAAACTGCACCACCGTCCAGTAGGACATTAAATTGCATCATCCATGGTCCATGCGCATAACATTAAAATATTCACACTTTTGTCCAACATGACGCTAAATTGTATGATCCCTTTTTTGTCCAACATGATGTTAAATTGTGAAAAAGTCCCTAATACGTCCAGCATGACGTTAAATGGTTTACTCTTTTGTCTATACTGCATGACATTAAACTGCACAGTCTTATTTTTGTACAACATGACATTAAATTGTGTTGTCCACATCGTCTTAACTACATGACGCTAAACTGTACAGAAAGCCCTTTAATATGTCCTACATGACATTAAACTGTACTTTGTCCCTGCTAAATGACATTAGACTTTGCAGTACAAATAGTCCTAACTGCAAGACATTAAACTGCATATTCCATTTATATGTCCTACATGACATTAAACTGTACATCGTTAGGGTTGTTACTACCTCTTATTTCTCACACAGAGTATGAATCACTTGAGCTTAGAGAAAACATCAACCATAAAACCCTCTATAGGCTACTAACCATGTGTATTCCCCAACACCATCATTTTTTGGTCGTTTTCCCCAAGAACAACTTGATCATTAATTCATTATTTAATTGAACTATGCAGACTTTGATCCTTGCCTTCCAGGCTGGGTATGTAGGAAACCATCCAAGGTTCAAGACCAAAACCAATATTTTCACATCGGTTCACCTCCATCTTATATGATGTTGATTCATGAAACCGTCCCCAGAATAAGTATCTTTACATTGGTTCACTTTCGTCCTTGCTACACGACGTTAAACTATACAACACTTTCGTCATGTATGAAAATAAACGACAATATTCTTTGAAACCCTCACCTGAGTGGGAACCATTATTTACATTTATTTTTCAATCATGATTCATTTCAAAGAATACATGTATACATGGAAATTCCAAAACCATTTATCTTGGGTTAATCCATCATTTCACTAATGTCCCCTTTCACCATTGACATGTACGAACCAAATTTGTACAATGGGTATTTCTATATCTATGTGGGATTCATTCCCATCCTTATGGGATTCATAGGAACGTTCGAGTGTCCCTCGAATCCAGTCGCAAGTCGTTTGGGCCAAACCCCAAATTCCACTTCCCGTCCCTGGGCTGAAAAGTCCCCATTAAAACACACACTGTGTATTTCTTACAATGGTCTAAGCTCTATGACTCTAAACTAAAATCTCTAATCCTTTTTCCCACATGACGTTAAACTATAATTTAAGAACTACATATGGCTTGATCCCCATCCTTCTGGGAGACGTAGTGAAGTCCATCATTTCAATTTAGGACCCAACCACAACTTGATTATGGTTAGCATTGATCTGTGTATCTTTATATACATTGGAAAATACCCATCATTATGTTTCATAATCATAACATTAAAAATTTTCAGATCTTTATAAGCCTTTTCTTGACTTTTAGTCACAAAACTGTCAAATTTTTGAGAGTTCTTATACCTGACTATGCTGCACGTGCCCTTAGGCGGCCTTGCATAAATAGTCTACATAACAGACTTGTTAGCCAAAAGATGCTATTTATTTGACTATGAAGTCATTGCCCTTAGGTGTCCCTGCATAATTCAACACCCTAACAGGTTTGTTAAATAATGGTAACTTCATTCTTGGGAAGAAAGCCTCTTTTGTCCTTATTGGTATTAAATGACAGTATGTAGGGATCCGCAAAAATATCCATCCTTAACATATTTGTCCCATATCCTTTTTCATGATCTTAATGTATTCTCGTCTATGGTTTATTTTATCCTTCCCTATGTTTGCATCAATTCGTAGGAGTGATATCTATCCAGTTCTTCATTAATATTGTTCGGAAATATCTTCCCCATATTCAAGTACCTTTTTCCATACAACAAACTCTATACTTTGGAAAATTTGAATCTCCATAAACTTTCACTAGCTTATTATCACTAGGAATGTAAATTTTTGAGAGTTCTTTTTCCTGACTATGCAGCACGTGCCCTTAGGAGGCCTTGCATAAACAGTCTACATAACAGACTTTTCAGCAAAAAGATGTTATTTATTTGAATATGCAGCCAATTCCCTTAGGTGGTCCTACATAATTCAACCCCCTAACGGGTTTGTTAAATAATGGTAACTTCATTATTGGGAACGACTTCTTCTAATTCCTTTTAGCTCTTTTTCATATTATTCCTCAGATTCAAATTTTCATAAGTCGCAGTTAACATATATTCCCTCATACTTGAGTGTGGTAATATGTTTTCAGATAAATTTTCAAGAAATTAAGAAAATTTTAATCCGTTTCATTCAAAGCTATTTCAACCTTAATCATTAGCATTTTCTATGTCCGACATGCATGACTTTAAACTACCATGTTCATTGATTTTCTTCTTTTCCTCAGAGTCACATCCTCATTTCTTTCGGATCCAACTCTGACGGGGGACTTTGGTTGACGCTCCTTTTCATCACATTGTCTAAAGGAATGGAAAGGTAAATGACTTAGCACTAATTGATTCATCCTTTAAAGATACATCAAAAATCAACAAAGGGATGAACATAGAGAACATTGCCCATAAGTCGCGAATGTTCCCTCATGGTCGCACATGTATACTTGAGCGCCGCCTAATGGTCGAACAAGTGACTTTCACGCCCTACATGATAACCACCCGAGGTCTTCTCCAGCCTATAAATAGACCTAGTGGGCCCCCTATTTGGGGAGGAATTTCTCAAGAATTCAGATCTAGAGCTCTGAACGCCCAAGTCTATTCTTCAGGTCTTCCGAACACTTATAATGTAATTATTTACATAGAATGGAAGGTATAAACAAGAGGAGTAAGCTGTAAGTGTTAGAATTCACTAACACTTATGCGCCTAAGGTGTTTTACCCGTTAGGGAAGTGAACAAACTTGCGTGCCACCCTACTTCCTCACCAAAACATGCGCACCTATCTTCTAGAAGTACCTCAGGATAATTCTAAACGAATTGGTCACAGATCGCCCAAGTATTACCATGCTGGTTTACAAACACACAAGTACCCATGTGTCACGAAGGTATACCTGCACGACCAGGACATGCGCGCCCACGCAGTACCTGCATGCCTGCCAGGACATGTGCGCCCCTACCTTTTGGGGTGCCCTTTTTGACCATTCCACCCCTCATATGCCATTCCACCTCTCATATTCAAGATTCAGTCTTCACGACACTCTTCAAAGACATTTATGGAATGATTTCTAGATTTGAATTCCTTATCTGAAAGAAATTCTGTGGAATATCTCTCAAAACCTAGTGATTTACACTTCTTTATGTAACTAAAGATTGAGATTTCATTCATTCAACCTCATCCTTTAGGATGAGAGAATCTCTTAACCTGGGCCTCCTATTTAGGAGTAAGCCCCAGTTTCAAATATGGGCATCGTCTTCAAGAGTAATCCCCAAGTCCCTTAATTTTTCAAGTCCCTTAACTAGGGCCTCATTCTCATGAGTAAGCCCCAGTCTTAATTTCACTTAACTGGTCCCAACTTACCTTTGATCTGGTATTCCTTCTCAAGAGTAAAACCCAATCATAAGTCCTCTCCTAATTTGGCCCACCTTTTCAGGAGTAAGCCCCAAGTTAGAGTATTCAAATCTCCATGAAGCACATATAACTTTATGGACCCTCTTCCTGGATTTCATTCTCAAAGTAAATCCTAATCTTAATTTATCTTGGCAGTCATACATACATAAGCTTCACATTATTTCTTATGATTGCATCTTTCAAGGAACAATTGTCTGGTTTTTACCAATACCTCTTGTTTCTCACATCGAGCATCACTCACGTGCTATTAGAGTGTAAAAGTAATTATGACATCCTTCTTTGATCCATCAATCATAAATATAATACTCCCTTACTCCATCTACGTGGGTTATGATTCATTTTCTAAACAAATGATATATAGGTATCCCAACTGCAGGTTCGATCCCAACTATGAAATAATCCATGTCCTTCTGAATGACGATAATCATCAAGTGCCCCACTGAGTGGCTTTAAAACATGCATGGTCATCATAATGACCAAGAGACTTCTATATAAATGCGTCGAAGGATACCATTGACCAATAATCTTTAATAAATACATATATTTATTTATCGATGAAGAACCTCGAATAAATATAAAAGTTTCTCTAAATTTCCTACATATTTTATCATTGATTGTCAGATATAAAATAATTCTCATTTTATACTTGTTAATGTAATAAGTATTCACGAACATAACTTAAATCTATAAAAAGAGTCCTGGAGTAGAAATTAATTCCCCTCAAAAAGGTGTGATGAGTCTGACCTCCCATCCTCTCGACTAATGCAAATTCCTAAGCCTCATCAGTCCACAAACTAATGAGCACCTACCTTTGGAAAGTATGTCCAAATGGATATGGAATCATTGGATGTTTTCAGTTCTACAAACAACCCCGTTTGAAACCGATTGGAATGTTTGAACCTTCAATCAAGGAGGTCATTCGCAAATTCTGAGAGGAAACAACATCCTTGACCTCGATTTTTAGATTACATACTTATTTCAATACTATATATTTTTTACCAATATCATTCCATTTCACCCCCACCAAATGAGATTTATTCCCCTTAGAGTGAGTTGATGCACGGTGTGAAATATTATTCACTTTGGGGGAGATATCTATCTCTATCATACAATTCTTTTTTCAAGATAGAGAAAACTGTTTCACCATTTAATTATCCACATCTCAATTTAAATCCCTTTCAAAGTCTTGTTGACCATGTTCAGGCACCTTTTAACCCATAACTGCATGTCCTTTCATATATTCGTCATGAACGGAGAAACCAACCTCAACTTCGATGGACTATGTAACTGTCTCCATTTGTGTGATCCGTAGTTATTTTTTAGTGGAGTTCCCACAACACTCCTTATAACCATGAACTTTTTCCTCCTCAACCCTAGATTAACACTCCATACCGACCATGGTATAGTCTCTTTTGAGGTGATATGATGGCCATTCAGAGGAAGACTCCACCAAGAGATCATGATCCTCATTACCTAGATTATTTTCATTCCTAGAAGAAGGAAAATATTTGATTTTTTTTTGTAAAATCCAGTATTCCAATTTCTTGATAGTAGAAAATTTAGTCGTTTTTTTCTAATTAAATCTCTGATAACAAAATCTTTATTGATAACCACTTTTTAAAAAAATCTCATAACGAAGGAACAAATTCATATTGAAACTCAATAGAAATCTTTCATCCCTCAACCAATATAGTGGTATTGCTTGGATATGAATTCAAAAGATCTAAATAAAACATTATAATTTCATAATACACAAATTTACGTATAATGGTATTATCATAAGGATTAAAAGATACCCCTATATATGAAGAAACATCAATTAATATTTGTGGATGCAAAAGAACCCAAATGAGTCCATGAAAGCGTACCGAGATCTTTGAATTCGAATTCGTTTGATTAAAAATATTATAATAAATATCCCATGTAGAAATAAAAAAGGAATATGTATACAGATTATATAATATAAATACCCAAGTACATGAATGATGCACCATAGAAAAAATTTATATGTAAATATCCCTTGAAAATCATAATTTTTTTCCACTCATTAAAGCCCTGGATTCTTAAAATATTCTATTTGAATTCTGATAAATAAATTTTCTTATCCCATATTCTATGGATCAATTAAAGAACTAGTTAAAATTTGGACCACTCATGTCCTTCCTGCAATACATCTCAATCAAAAGAGATATTAAATCTAATATGCTAATTTCTATAGAATCGTTGTTCATTCACAATCAGATATGAGGAACCACCATCCTATTGAAATAAAAACTCCATAAAAGTGATGTCATTCCCCATAGGATTTTGAGAAATTTACCACATCATCTAAATAAAACAATGAATACCTTGAAATAGTCAAAACCCAATCAACATTACACGATTTGGAAGCGAAACATGGGTTTAGGGAAGTTACATCCACACACGAGACATTCAGAATTTGAAACCCAACACAATTGATTAATAAAACTACACCATCAGTGGAAGACACCTGACCATCATTAGGGTTCAGTGCAGTGTTATCCATATAAGAGATTCCCAGATTTCGAATCGTAACATGATCGACTAAAGGAACTGAAACTATAGTGGCAGACCACACACGGGCATCATTAGGGTTCAGGGAGTAAACCACCACCCTGTTATCTAACAAATTGCAGCATCAGTAGTAGTAAAGTTAGGGTTATAAACAACCATACATAGGTTGATTCGTTCCAAAATTTGAACACCAATAACAACATATTGGTTGATGATTTAATTTTATTTTCCTTACAATGAACTATGTCAGCATTTTATAAGAATTTATAGTAATTATAAGATTACCATTTTTAAAAAATTAAATTAAATCATAAAAAATTTAATGGTGTTCAAAACAAACTTTTATTTTCATTTATAATGTATTTTTTCCCTATATGAACTTATAAAACGAATATAACGATAGAGAGTAGAATTCTGAATTTTTCTATATAGAAAATAAAATTAATGTCATTATAATGGGACATTGGTCAAAAATTACATATAATTGATTTTAGGTTGTTTAAGATTGACAGTTTACCATAAAATTAAATAATTAAATGTTTTCTATTGACTTATGCACATAATTTCATGGTTTTAAACATATTTCATCCATTTTACCCTAACCGAGTTGTTAATTATTTAGAACATTTACTAATCATTGTCACCAGAAGTAAAATAGAATTATTTTAAAAATATGAACCTATTTTATCAAAAGATTAAATTTAGTTTTAGATACTAAATATATATAATTGGAAGAAATAAATTTTTTTAAAATGAGTTAATTGTAAATAATTTTTTTTTATAATTTTATCCCTTAAAATTAATCTTTTATCAAAATCATTAAATTGATGATTAAAATGGAATTAATTTATTATCACAAAAAAGATTTATATTTAAAAATTGACCAAATAAAATATAAAATTAGATGTTAAAACTACATGATTTATTGAAAATTAATTACATTATTTGATAAATATTTATTTTTCAGTCTTCAATGATAAATCAATTAGTTTTTTAATATATGAAAATTTTAAGATATGTGGATTTTAAAATACAAATTACTAAAAATATTTACATTTTTTAAATTAAATATAAAAAATTATTAGTAATTATTTATATCTTCAATTCACTAAATGTAATTGTAATTACATTTTTGGATAATTAATTTTTGAAGCAGAAATTGACATTATTAAAAAATGAGTCCTGATTTCATAATAATTAATTAATAAATTTATATTGAGTAATACCATTATAAATATATTTCATGATGTAATAAATATTATTCATAGCCTCTAATTTCTTTAATAGGTTATAACATTCAAATTTAAATAATAATATTTTTCTAATATTTCTATATTTTCAAAAAGGTCATTGTTGCGTGTTATAAACCTAATCAAGCATTAGAATGCTTTTCAATAAACTATTTATTTTGTTAAATTATTACTCAGCCTAAAAAATTATTTTTTTAAAAAAATTTATCATTTTCATCAAAGGATATTTATTTTAACCAAACATTTTTTAAATTTGACATCATTTATAGGGATAGAAATATTCTTTTAGAATGTGGTCATGGGGAATATGATTGTATCATAAAATGACACATAATAATGATCCTAGATAGGGATTAAATTGGAGGGATGTTAAGTTGTATGAATGGAGAAGAAAACTAACATCCAAGGAATAATATATAGTTAAAGAAAAAATGATCATGAGAATGTTAATAACCACAAATCCATATATTAGTGAGTGATTAAAAGACAATGCATTTATTAGAAATAAAAGTAAAATGACAAATTTTTTAATTTCAATATCTCATTCTTAATGTTTATGGATTCATTTAATTTTATGATATAGATAAAATGAAAATGAACTTACTTGATTTCATTTTATTTGATAAGAATTATTTCATCCTTTAGTAATGATTTGAAAAATTTACCTTTCATCTCAAACTCTATACAAATAATATTTAACATGGGGTTTTCATGCATGAATAAATTAAATCATCATTTAAAAAGTTACAATATCTAAAAAAATAATGTAAATCCATTTTCACTAAATATTTAACAAAACCAAAATAGTTTTGAAATGTTTTCTAATATGAATAAATATGTTACATATCTCTATAAATAGTAAAATATAACACAAAATATACATCATAATAAATTATATAAATCATTTTATTTATGAATACACCTAATTACGACCTACTAAATTCATGACATAAAAATATTACTGATTTAAGCAATATTTTGTTTTATGATCGACTTTTATATTTATCCCAAGATGACACAATACAGATCATGAAGTCAAAAAAAAAATACATGACCTCATTATCATGTACTCTATAATACAATGACTATACAATCCAAAAATAGTATTAATCATCATAAATCTTCCATGGAATGATTAATATATCCAAAAGTTAACAATATCATTATTTAAAAAAAACATAGAATATTGAATATATTCATCAAACCCAAAATAGAAACAAACATCATCAAATATGACCCAAATCATGTTATCATCAAATCATTAACCAATTACATGGTTACCAATACTATAATATTTACTTAGACAATTTTGGTTATCTTTTATCATAGATAACTATTATTAACTCACAATCATGAAGATATTAATTTCAATCGTTTCCTTAATCAAGTGTCTTAAAAAAGTATGACAAGTTTAGTAAATAATATGACTTGGATATTAGTACCATTCATAATGTTTTTTCAAATACTTATATAGAAACCAATACAACAGTTACATTATATTATAACTAGAAAATACTTTATAATTCACAAATGAAATAATTTTTTCCTCCCAAAACAGATGCACATTAATGATTTCATAGAAAATGATTAGGATATTATATGTTCTTCCATGGTATATGGGTAAACCTAAGTATTTTTTCACTATAATAGATAATTACCATTTTCCCCACATTGGAAAAGTATATCTATAAGTATTACCTTATGATTTGCTTCAAATCCCTCCATCACCATCTTTAGTTTATCATTACAATTTACATTCTCTATTTCAGTATTTTCGTTATATAATTCATATTCACACTCATCAAAGGCATTTTCCTGAGGGATTATTTGCAAATACTTGGAATATAGAAAATTTAGTCTCCTTCTCTCTATTTACATCATGGAAAACAAATTTTATCTTATTATAGTGGTTAGGATACTCAACATAGAGAGATAATTATTTGTATATCTAGATAACTGATTTGAGAAAAAAAATCTTTTACCTTTGATCCCTAATTTATTTTTTTTCATGGGGATAATTATTCAATTTTCAATAAAAATAAACATTAAAAATATTTCCCCTCATTCTAAGAATTTATAGAATGAAAAATAATATTTTTTGAAACATTACTAACAATGATAAATAATGAAAAAATATTTATATAATGTCATAATCATGACACTATTTTTTAACTCTAATAAAACTTTTTTTTTACCTAGACAATCCTTGGTCATGATTCACACAATTGAATCATGAATATCCCCCAAGAGTGCCAAATCAGGTGTATAGTACAGGAATAATCACCACAATCTATGAAAATTGGAATGATATTATTTGAACAATCCATTTGAGAGTGTTTAATCTTATAATCACAACATATAAACCCACAATAGAAAAGATCCAAACTACTAAAACATATATAATAGATGAATATTCATTACATATAATATAGATCCTTTTAATGATGTCTTAAGTGTAGTGAAATTGGAATCATTTGTCCATAAACAAGTGTTTCATTAGTTAACTACATTATCTACCAATATTTTCATCATAAAAATATCCTTTGTACTCCATATAATTAATAATACATTCAATCATAACACGGCGGAAGGAAACATAAGATTCGGAGACCTAAGATGATCAGTACGGGTAAACAAGGGATATGCCAACATAATATGATAATAAGGTTATGAGAACATGATAATGACATTTGTAGCACATATCCTATATATATTAGGTAAGAAACATTATTCATGGAATAAATCATGGAAGTTTAACAGAAATGAATCACAAATGAATCAATGAATGTAATCAATGAGATAATAACAATGGGTTAAGAATAATATTTGTGCAATACACATAATCATTGAAAATAATTTCACTATTAGCCAAGGACCATTTATGATAATATAATAGAGTATTGAATTTACTCAGCATTCCATGGTAGTATTCATGTTTCACATCAAGAATATCAAAGAGGAGACACTCTCTTACTGAACATGGTAGAATACCTATTACAGTCTCGTTTATCTCATTAGATGTCAATCAATACCCAATGCATTTTAGGGAACCCATGAATCAATTTTCACATATGAAAAATAATAAATATGTTTTCCAAAGTATTAAAAAATTCATAATATTATGAACCATGAAAATAATTGGGCTTCATAAACTTTTCATTATAGCATAACCCATGGAAAATAAACGAGACACATAAACATTCCATCATTTCATTATAGTATAACCAGGCGAAATAGAATAGGTTTCATAAAAAATTATGTTATAAAAAAATTAACCATCCAGATAAGGAATAAGAATGATATCATAGGATTATATCCTAAAAAAATATAATGTAACAAAAAATTATCTCACATTAAATAGAAAATAATTTTGAAATATTACATGGAATATTATCTGAGTAAAACATAATTTTCACTTCGTAACCAAAAATATAAAAACTAAAAACAATTAAAATTTAAATGAATATATTTTCAATGAAATAAATATGGAACTTTTTAGAGGATATATTAAATCATTGAGTAGTCATGATGGTGAAAAAGTTAGCTCATGCAACTTATATATAAATTAATATTTATTTCACAGTTTCATTAAAAATTCCAAATATCCGTGTAGTTTAAATGTCTAGAATATTCTTTTTAAAAAAATGGTAAATTACAAAAATTACAATAATATATTTCTCGAATCTTAGGAAAATATTAAAAACTATCATTAATTTTTTTAGAAAACAAGAATAATGATGATAAAAGCTTTGGATTGAAATGATAAATACATTGAATTTTCATTAAAAACGTCATATTGAACTATTTAATAGATAATGAGTGGAAAATTAATGTTATAAGTGTATTAATATGATAAAAAAGGATATTAACATTCAATATTTTTTTATATATTTTTGAAAATATTTCCACGTTTGAAACCAAATCGTAAACAATCATGAAAAATAAGAAACTGTAATATAAAATTTTTTCCAGTTTTTTATCTTTTGAATCATAATCCCCATGAAAGAAATAAAATTATATAGAATTTTAAGTCACCTAATTTTTTTAAATTTAATATAAATGACGTCATGGGAAGTATATGCATCCCAAAAAAAGAAATCTGTGTATATGAAATGTCTCCTATAGAATCAAAAGAGAGACAAAAACCTTTACCATAGGTCTAGACTTCCTTCATTCACATTCTAGAATCCTCTTCTTTATATGAACACATAATATTTATTATTAAATATATATTATGAATATTTACTTACAAATATAAATAATATATGAATTTTAGAGGTAATTATGAAATTTATTGGAGTAGGGGATGACCAAACAAAAATATTTTTGAAGTGAAAATAAAAGAGGCAAGGGGTTCCCATTTAATGTGGGGGAGGGAACACACAATTGTACACAAGATTTAAACATGAAAATGGTACAAAATGGGTCATTATTGAACTTTATGTGTTACAAATTATAAATATTTTAATAAAATGGCATTGTAAATGTTAATATGTAATTTTTACCCTTATAATTTTAGTTGTAATCCCAAATAAATGGATTTAATCTTAAACAAATGTACTTAATTTTTAATGATTTTTCTTTTAATTTGAAAGAGAAATTATGTTAACATTTTAATGTTATATAATATATTTTGATTCCATATATGGAATCAATTTTCCCATACTTCATTCACAAATCTGAAAATTTTAATTTTAAATTTATTCCCACAAGAGTAATAAACATGTTGGTTCCAAAAGGGAAAATTTCCATATGTATTGAATGTTTAAATAAACAAATTTAATATTAAATTTGACTATAATGTAATAAATTAAAATAATATTTATATACGATGGATGATGAATTTTGTGTGTGGATGTTGAGGAATAATGTTATTCCCACAGATGAGAATATTTAGACAAAAGTAATCAACATATTATCATAGTGGTAGTAGTGTAAGTCACATAGTAATTAAATATACTGTTATTTTTGTTTAAAATGTAGATAAGAAAATACATTATAGAGATACCTTAAATTGAAAATAGGATCATCAGTACCATCAGACAAGATTATGGAATCTAATGATTCCTAGTATCATAGAGAAGACAATAACACGGTGGAACAGAGGGAGCGTGGCCTGATTTTTGTTACATATTGCAGGGTCAATTGGGACACCATAAAAAATTTAGAGAATGTAAGAAAAATTTACATGGTCTTTTGAATAATCATTAAAGAGGTTTGTTGACCGAACTATGTGGTCTTATTAATAAAATATGTATGCTGATGTCTTTGACACATTCTATACAAGGAGATGAGCTGATGTACGATGGAAGGGATGAGACTAACATAGGGATATGGGAAGATGGACTCCTCTATGGTTGTGAATCATGGATAATGGTAATGATACGTTCATTTTAGGTGAAATGAGTGGTGTTTGGGTAATGATAGATGTAAGAGGATTAGACATCTTTGGTATCAGATACATTTAATGTATAGGTAACTCATTAGATTCTAATGAGAGGTCATTGTTATGTGTCTTGGAGACATGTATCATTTATAATATTTCTATTAATTATGTGAAATTAGTCTCCATAGTGATAATAAGCAACATCTAAGGTAGGATAAACATAATGTGGGACCTAGTCTACTTAATTCTAGACAATTTTTTTCAATCAATCAAGGTAATGAGGAAAAAAAATATGGAGGGCAGTTTATTTTGTAGCTGACATATTATCCATAAAGGGAGACACAAAGGATCCTATTATTATTAAAATTTTCCGTTTTTATTTTTCAAATGATTGTATGATAATTGTATTGGTGAATGGTTTGGCCATCACTACTTTCATATGCAATGATATGTACCCTATTCTTATATACTAAAAAATGAAAATGATTACTATCAGTTTGAATGGTCATGTATAAATACTAATATTAACAGCATACCATGGTACTTTAAAACTCGGTTTTGTGTGTTACACATGATATCAATGAAATTAAATATATTAGAATATTTCCAAAAATATCAGGTTTTTTCATTAAACCTTGATTAAAAAATAATTTTACCAAATTTTTTTTTCACTTTTATATTAAAAAATGAGGTTAATGCCACCTCATAACATATTCAAGTTCCTATGTTTCATCCTCATATTGATAGGTTTTCTGAAAAAATTATTTTTTTGAGAAAACGTTTTCCATAAAAAAATCTATCAATAATCCAAAATCTCCATATGTGGTTCCTCATATAAATGATCAGGTTCCAGATGTATGATATCTCCATTCATTACATATGATGGATAATGTATTGACTTCTTAAGGAATGATATAGTGAACACTTATTGAACCTAACAAAGTAATGTGGAATCTCCCTGAAATACCCAATGATCCTATTATGACAAATAATTTAATAGAAGATAATATACATAGGGTTCATTTTTCTATTATTTTCAAAAGATTATTACCATGTTCTATTGATATATTCCTAGAAACAACTTTTCAGAATCTTATAATTCCACTTCACATTGATGATTGTTGACATACAGTACTAGAAAATGGGTCTATACCCATAGTTTTACAAAAAAACGTGGGTATAGAGTACCCCTATACCCACGGTTTTTCTTAAAACCGTGGGTATAGTTTTATTTTGAACACCTATACCCACAGTTTTGAATAACTGTGGGTATATGTGTATTTTTTTCAAACCCTACACCCACGGTTTGGCCAAACCGTGGGTATAGGGTTTTCCCCGAAAAACTATGCCTACGGTTTTTAAAAACCATGCGTGTTGGGGTTTTTTTTGAAGACCTATACCCACGTTTTTTGAGATCCGTTGGTATAGCTTTCCACCATTTTGGCGGGGGAAAAATTACGCGGGACGGTAAAAACATTTGGTGGAAATTTGACGGGAACATACTTTTTATTAATATTATAATGACAATACAATGATATAAATTAAAACTGTCAATAGCTTAGTTTGTCTCGGTGTTAATATATTCAGCACGATCCTAGGATCGAATTCCAGACAATATATTTTTTCAATTAATTTATTTACATTATTATAAGTAAAAAGACGTACGATTATAGGATAAAAATGTTTCCAGGTTAGTTGGTAAGGTTCGGCTTTGAAGACTGATAGGTCGGCGGTTCGATTCTCACCGTTTACGTTTTTTCATATAAACAGATATATTAATATAATAAAAGTGATAAATATATAAATACCAATAGCAGAATTGGCATGGTTGGTGCAGGTTCTCGCTGGTACGCGTTCCGTGCAGGGGTCAAAACATGCTGGATGCAAATCTTTTTAAATGAACTGAATAAATTCCCCACGGTTGAAAACCGTGGTGGAAGTTCCCTACCACGCTGTACAGCGTGGTGTTTCTGTGTAAAACACCTATACCCACGGTTAGAACCATAACTATGGGTATAGGTGAAGACACCTATACTGACGATGTTCCAGCCCACGGTTCCAAAAACCGTGGGTATAGGCTATACCCATGGTTTTGGGGGCTATAACAACAGTTTTGAACCGTGGGTATCGGCCCTTTTTCCAGTAGTGATAAATTTTCTGCCAAAAGTTTCTTCCCTGAAGTATTGTCAGTTGAATATGAACTTATCTATAATTTATTCACCTATCTCATATCGACATAGATTTATTTATTAAACTACATCCATGTAAATTTATTGTTCGAAAATTCTTTTTATGGAGAGAAAATCAAGGACACATCAAAATTATATTATGTAAATTTTATATAATATTTATAATTTGTAAGTAATTTTTGGGATATCGACTAAAAAACATATAGAATTGTTCATTTTAGATATTTTGTGCAGTTTGAAAAAAATTCCAAGGAGAATCTTTTTACATTTACATTATAGGATGGGTAATCATTTTAAGATCATCTGAGACAGTTGGATCTAATAATTAAATTTATGAGAAACTAAAAAAATTGATAGAAGCATTGAAATATATCTCTCCATGTTTTCCCAGCATAAATACTTATTTAAATGTCAAAAAATAATTTGAACTTTTAGGATAAATTGGGAATGATGAACTATGAGCCTATGTTAATATCTATTTCCAAAATTTTGTTACCACCACAATCAAGATTAATCTCAGGTGCATTTCCCACTATCATCACCTGCTCCACACTACCATTCGCTACCTTCTTAATTTTTAGCTGGATAGATGATTGAATACTCATTTGAGAAAGAAAATATTTGTACATTCTATTAAGATTTATATACCCATTAATTGAAAATAAAGAAGAATTTGATCTTTTTTAATCCTCATCATTGACAATCTAAATTGATACTTTAAAATTAAAGTATCAGTCACCTAGTTATCTTTCCCACTGTGGTAATTTTTTGAGAGTTCAAAATAATTAATCTTCCATTAGTATATTCCATGATTCATGTAAAATTACTTCTATGTGAATATATACATTAAATGTTTTTGAAAAAATTATATATCAATATTTTCTCCATAAATATTATAACACATTATTTTTAATGAAAAATTTACCACAACTAATTTTGAACCATGGTATGGGTAATTTTAATGATGAACCATCAATTCTCATGAAGTATAAGTTATAACCATGTAATAATGCTTGAGAATTTATCCAAATCACTTCATGGATAAATCAATATACATTAAAAACTCTTCTCTATTATAGGGTATTGTATGAAAATATATTTTCACTAACCCTTTGATTATTACCTTGAATATTTCCCCACATTTCCGTCTTTAAGAACATTACTTCATTATGAGTAAACATTGTGAGGGAGTTTAACAGTAATGATAAATTATCAAAAAAATAAAAATATCCATACAAAACTAGGAAACATCATATCTCAGTTAACATGGTTGGTATTAACCATTGATCAATAAAATTAATCATTTATAAATGTACTTACACACCCACTCTAGAGATTATATGTCCCAAATAATGAGACATCATATTTCTAAAATTCACACTATATACATTTTATAACAATTTTATCCCCCCATTGGTTCTTTAGTACAATTATCAATTGATATTACTATTCTTCCTTGAACATTGAATAATTAAGAATATCATCAATAAATACTTGCATAATATAATCCTTGTAATAACAAATTAATATATTCATTAAGTCCCAAAGGATATAAGTGGGATTAGTAAGACCATTTCAAATAAATCTTTAATCATAATATACAATCCTATTTGATGAAACATTCATGGGTATATCCACATTCGTGATCCTTAATTGATGATATAAGTTATGGTGGTAAATCATGGAAATGTAGCGACCTCCACCTAGTTTATTAATCATGTCATAAATACAAGGTATAGTATACTTGTTCTTGATTTTGATCATGTTCCTTTATGGTAATCAATGTAGATTCTCATCAATAAATCTATCTTTTTTTTATAAAAAATAGGTGCACCTGAACATTCGTTGGGATTTTATTCTTCCATTCCTACAACTTAATCATGGCCAATCTATTAGGAGACATTCAAATTTGTTTGGAGACAGATATGAGTTCAATTGATAACTCTACTAAATATTTTGGAGGAAGACATGGAATCTATTTTAGAAACATATAAAAACTCACATAAAATCAACATACTTTCAATAAAACATTTCTTCCAAGCCATACTTGATATAGAACCATCATGAATGTAAAAATATGACCCATAAAATGAATTTGGTTTACCTCAGATGTTTATATATATCATCGCACTAATAAAAAATCATAGGATGGTTTTGAATATATGAAATGACTCTTCTTCCTCAATTTTTGATTTAGGCATTATGTAATGAAATCTAGTCACTGAATAATAAAATATCAAATTCAATCATTGGTAAAATAATAATGTTTGAGGGAATTATATTCCCAAAAACATCAATTAGTTAATAATCATAGACATAATATGTGATAATCATTCCATTGGGGATTTTAACTTCTAATTCAACATCCAATTCTTATGGTGTAATTTTAATACTCATATAAAATTTCTCAAAAATAAAATAGTTGGTATTTTTAATTTTCAATCTTCATATTATTTTCTCTAGGGTGGATGGTAAGTGTACCTATCATGAAATAATTGTTGCACCCCACATAATAAATAGTGATCACATGGGTTTTTCCATTGTGCTTCACCTTCAGATATTTTTAATGATTATCATTTTCATTAAACTTATGATTTAGTTACTAGTGAACATAGTGACCATACTCTTTTCATTTGAAAAACTCGAATATATGTGTGTCATTATGTGAATCATTCTCTATATACACAATGTTATATAGTCTCTTTCCATCAAATATGAATTAAATTTATCAATTTCATTTCCTCCGACACTAAATAAATTTACAAGTACACATTACCAAATTTTCGACCTTGTTCCTTTCAAAATTAATATCATGAAAGAAATATTATCTAATTTTATCTACGGTTTTTGTAGTTTCTATTTATTACATTTTTTCCTATACAACCAATGATATTGATATGTAATTTCTATCTCAATTTCCACCATGATATCACATTGAATGATTTATTCATATCTACAGATGTCCCATTAGGGTAACTACCATTAGAGACTTAGTTTTAAGCCATCGAAGAATAGATCAACAATATATTCATGTTGGATGATAATACCATAAGTGTACCTTGAATGTTCTGTAAAATTATCCTCATAGGTTCCAATGCATTCATTATCATTCGTTGTTAACTCATGAAATTTCATCTCCATTTTTATATAACAAATATATGGAATGAAATTATTGAAAAGTATGTTCCCAAACTCATCCAATTCCATTTATTTAATGTTATCTTATTTAATTGAATTCTTGATAATATTACAACATTTTTAAAATTTTAATTCTAAATAATTGATATTGAAATTGTATTTTTCATTATATAAATAAAATTTGATCTAAAATCTAATTTTAATGGTATTGGTTCATTTCCCGACAATTTTGGATCAGTTGAACCACCAAATGAAGTTGGATGTTTCCTTATGAAGGAATCAAAAAAACATTTCTCCCTATTTTTATTGTAGGGAATAAAATTCGTACGAAAATATTTTAAATGTTGAATGAGAATAAAAACTAAAAATTTAATTCCATATCACATAATTGGATTCTTTGGAGGACAGTCAATGTATTGTCTATCACACTCATCATTAAAATCATTACATTATGTTTTTTCTATTTACCAAACCAAAAAAACAAAGTGTAAGACAAAATAATAATAGTGGGGAACTATATAATCACTAAAAACATTAATATGATGTCTAAATCATGAATCTTTATTTTCAAAATATGAACACATTGGCTAAACCAATTTCATCCATGGTAATTGTTCATATCACTCATGATGGTTCTTAAGGATTTTGGGAATATTAAAAACATACTCCCAGTGCAGGTGATAATAGGCATGTGGAAAGTCTCATTATTTTACACAAGGTGGAAATCGAGTCCTAGTGAATATACTCTTTTCTGAGTTATTGTCCCTAGGTACAACATTTCTAGAACCACATACACTTTTGTTGTCTATAAATTGGTTTGATCACTAGGAAACCAATTACCATTTACTTCACCAAAATTATAATATATTTTACTATACTTATATTTATGCTTATGGTCCCACAAAAGTTTTCTCATACTGTTTTATGAAATAATAAATAATCTATTCATTGATACCAATTGTAATGACAAATAAATATTATATATATAATTTACAAATTCATTAAAAAATATTTTTTTGATAACATAACGATCCATTCGAAAATCATTAGTCAATGTACCTTTTTTAATGATGGTATACAACCAACTGGTACATAAATGAAGTACATTTTCTACCACAATATTATTTATAACTATAAAACTTCTTTGAAATATCATATATATTAACATTCATCATAACCGAAGGATAGGAAACATAATATCGGCCATTCTATGATTCTAAGTAATATCAAACAACATAAATATGAAAATGTTATGAATATAAGGTAATGAGAACATTTAAAATTTATTTTAAAACTATACCCTTCATATCCTAGATCATAATATTGATCTATGAAATAAATTTTAACTCTTCATAAGACTTAAATCATAAAGGAATCAAATGACATCATCTAAAAGGGTGTAATTTTTTTTATAAATCATGGATTTTAGATTACACAAAATAATATAATATAACTTATTTTTAGTTAAGGATCATTTCCAAAACCCTCATTGTGGAATTAGTTCTCACACAAAACTATTGATGTAGTAAAGGTTAAATCCAATTCATATCATTATGGTAAAATTATATTACTAAAATACGTTCACTCCCATTACAATCTTGTTTATCTCATGATATTTCAATACTTACCCTTTTAATTGGATGGATAAATTTCCCCCACCCCTTAAAATATGAATATCATATATATGTTTTCAAAAATATTATATAAAAATCATCATATCATAAACAGGAATAATAAATGGGTTTTATAAAATTTCATCCAAGAATAACCTATGGAAAAGAAACATATTTATTTAAAATTTAATCATTTAATCATAGTATAACCCATGTAAAATAAATGAGTTTATAAATCACCATTTTATATAAAACATAATCTATATAGATATATAAAAATAATTTTTTTAAGGATAATATCACTAGTAATTATTAAATATCATCAAATAAAGCTATTACATATGGAAAAAGTTTTTCGAACATCTTATGGATGATTCTACCTGGAAAATAACAATTTAACTTTGAAAAAATTTATTTCTAATCTAAATTCATCATAAATATTAAATAAAAATATTTCATTTATTATACCCTTGTTAAAATGTTATGGAAATTATAAATATTTGAGTGGTCAGTGGGATGGAAATTTTATTCTAGAATGTCATGTTAAAAAATATATTTTTCAAATTTTACAAAAGAATTCAAACGATCATTATATGGAAAATTATAAAAACATTACTTTTAAACCGTTAAGAAAATAAATTGAAAAATGTGTACAAATATCATTATTTTTTAATTTCATATGGGAAAAAAGTAATTAAAATATTTTTAGTAACCACTAAAATGAAATAAAATGGAAATTGACAGAAGAATAAAAAAAGTAAATTTTTATAAAACATCATTTCGAACCCTTGAGTGAAGAAGTTGAAAATAAATGAAACACATGTATTTTAATGAAATTACAAATGAGAATAAAGTCATTATTTTCATTAGGGGTATGTAAATTAATTTAATAATCATAAAAATTATCATCAACATTCCGAAAAAAAAATTAGATTATAAGATATAACCATTAACACATTTGTATCTTATGAATCATAAGCCCCATGAATGGAAAAATATTTTATGGATAAGAAGTTACCTTAATATTTTCAAATGAATCACAAAAAACCATCATGGCATATATATACCCCATGAAAATGAAATGTGTGGTGAATATTTCATGTGTATAATAGAAATTAATGTGAGACAAAAATCTTTTTCATTATGTATCAACATCTATCACACACCTTCCATCCTCCTCTCCTTTAGAGAACCTGTTTTTTTATTCCAATAGCCTTTATAGGAGAGTTTCCTAACCAAATAAGTTGTCTTGGATGTGTAAAGTGATGTGTGGAAGGTAGATGGGTCATGCTTCTCTGAAACTAATGATTTTTATGTGTGAAGAGGAGAAGAGTAGATGTTCCATATTATAGGTGGGGGGAGGAATCCCTTGGTATTTGTTAAATTACAAAGGTTAATAAATATTTTAAACAATTTAGTTGGCACCAAATTGGGTCAAAACAAAACCCAAATGGTTTTATGTTCGATGTTTGGCCATTAAATGTGTGTTGGACATATATGTAGGTCTTTTTACCGTGTAATTTTCATTTAAACCTCTGATAAACATGTTTTATCCTATACCATAGCAATTTATTTTTTTATTTTTACATTAAATTTTGACCAAAAATATATGTTTTCTTAATTATATAATATTAATTATTTTTATTCAAATTATAGAATCCATTTTCAAAAATTCCATTCTATTAATTTTCAAATTTAGTGATTAGGTTATAACAGTCATGTATGAATAATAATATTAATAGTATATATTGGTTCAATAAAACTATGTGTTTAATGCAACACAAGATATCGAATAAATTATTATTATTTAATTATTTTCATAAAATATCAGGGTCATAAAACATCCAATTATACCATCTAGAGAAAGATGTGTTTATATGAAAACCACAAACTCAATTCCAATGAAAAACAATTCGGTCTCATCCTATACATAGAATTACCATTTGGGATTTCACGAATATTCCCTAATACCAATCTCAAAAGGATGACTAAGCCTACATCTGATACCCACTATAAATTTAAAGGGAATTAATACATAGATATTGATTATTAATATGTGAATATAAAATATATTATTCTAATACACCCCCGATGACCTTAATGGTTCAATGTATTGGAAAATAGATATCAAATAGTTTTATTCCATGAAATATCATAAGAATATCCCAAAATGGTCTTATCCCACAATAATATTCTTCAATATGCACTATTTATGATCAATATTTTTTACATGGAAATGTAAACACATTAATGGGTGTGATCACATACTCAATATAGGTAAAAAAGTAATACAAGAGTGATTACAGAAACATAAAATTAGAATATTTCTATGATTACATGATCTTAAAAATAGAAAATACATACCTAAGGTTTAATTGACAAGAATATTTAGTTATGGAATACTAATTGGATGTTCATAAAACATGAATCCTAATGGAATAAATGAGAATTATCTATTTGAGTATAAAATTTTCTTAAGACATAGGTTTGTTGAAAACAATATCCTTGAAAATAATTTAATTACTCAACAATAATTTCCAAGTCTATCATATTATATTTTTTACTCCTCACAATCCATTATATCCTTAGTTACGGTTCACTCCCAAGAGTGTAATAGTCGCTAGAGTACATTAATGAACTATTTTAACAAACCATTCCAGTACTTTTAATCATATTACGTAACTATCGTTACCCAATAAAATAGAAGGCTCTATAATGATAGTTCCATCTGTCCGATAATCGTTATCCTTTTACACAAGAACTACATGATCAAAACAATTAATAATATCATTACACCCCATAGATTACAAATTATTTTCAGAATTAATTAAATAAATCATCATAGAATAACACATGGAAAAAAAGTATCATAAGAATTTCAACAATTATACAAAGAATACACATGGAAAAAATAGGTTTCAAAAAAGTGTCATAATAATAATCTCAAGACATCAGGAGAAATAATATGGATGGTATCCGGGTATCATATCCCCAGTAAATCATATGTAACAACAATGGTTATTAAGATAATTGTATATTCCATTAAAACATCATTGTGATTTTTCTAAGGGACAACCAATAGCCATTTTCTAAGGGTCATCCCTAGCCGCCACCAGGGAGGGTAGCCCCCCCAAGTCACCTAAATGGCCCTTTGGTCGTATGGTTTTGGGAAACTAGAAGGCACAATGTGGAACCATTGGATGGCATGTGGGACTCACCGGAATAGTCTCTATCGGCATGGAGATTCTTGCCAAAATTTTTGGCCATCCTTCCAGTGGTGTGGATGTGCACCGCTACTCCACCATGGCTGGTTGGATGACAGCCACCCTTCGACCTCAATCGTGGTCGGGCGGTCACGATCATCAGCTCCGGCAGCACTAATGCTCGCTGCCACATTCCACCATGGTTTTCGGGCATGCCTATAGCCCCCTAATCTGCTCTGGACAATGGGCCACATCATTATAATAAACTGGTGGCATAGACTCACGTTTCCCTACCTCCACGTGTCTAGCCATCAAGCTGGCTACTAACTTTCCACCTTCGCGGCAGACAGGCTGGGAACTCCTTCGGTGGTGCGGTTGTTCCACCACCGTCATCGCAGTCGGCGAAGATCACATCAAAATTAATGATGTGGAGGGATCGGTCCATGTTTTTTGGGCCCTCACACTCCGCGTCAGACCAATAAAATGCGAATTTGGGAATAAAGTTTCAATATAAAGCCATGAAGGACAACATCAAGATAACCATACCTTGTTCATCCATTTGAGGTGTCGTGAGGAGGAAGATGATGATTGTGACATCAGTGTTTCCTCGAACATCAGTAGTCTTTCATTGGATATGTTCTTCATTTTAAGTGTTTCTACCACTATGTTCTCCTCTCGACCAAATGTTCACCGTCTCCAATGTTTCTTTCAACGTCAAGAAATGTGAGGAGCCAACTTATTTAATTATTAGATCAATTAATTGTTGTCTGATTAATTTGGAGAATTAAAAGGGTTTCCTCGCATTACAGGGGATTTTTTGTCGTCCCCACCACCAAATTTTAAAAATTTTTGTTCCAACAATAATAAAATTGAATTTATTTCATTTATTTTTTTTCATTTCTCAAATGAAAATACAAAAAAAAAACTTCCACCCTCGACCTTATGTAGTGGAGGTGAAGGTCTTCTTAAGAGAATGTTGGCGTGTGAGTTCATCAGTGTCCGCAAATTTCAATTCTGGGCAGCAGTTCAAAAAATACAAAATGTGGCTAATGTGATTGCTGAACATACCCAAAAAATGTTTAGAAATTAATTTTGGGGTCATCAGGCCTCAGAATCATGCACCGTCAATTTTTTACAGGCTCCTAATAATTTGATATAATTATAAAATTATTTAAATAATAAATTCAAGGTCTTTATATTATCCCCAACTCAGGGCTTTGAGTCTCGAAAGCCACAACACAATCTATAGAAACAAGTGGGGGTATTGATCATGAACCTAAGCCGTGGGCTCCCATGGGTTCTCTTGGAGGTTCATGTTCTACCAACGTATGTGCTACAATGTTATTGATCATCCATGAAGGACTCTCTCTTGTGGATCCTCAATATCCACATGAAACTCATAAAACATCACCCCATCATCGGTGTCTAGTGTTCTCTAGTAAATGATTCCTGAAAGATCAGGCATATATTTCATCAGATAGGATATGTTGAAAAGTTTGTGCACTCAGTGCAACTAAGGGGGTAGAGAAAAGTGGTACGCTACCTATCCAACTCTGCTATAGACCTGACAGGGTCCCTTGAACCTCAGAGATTACTTGCCGCCCCGACCAAATCATCGAAATCCACAGTGAGGTGAGACCCGTTGGAAGACATGTTCAACATACATGAACTTAAGAGGTCTCTGTCTCCAATCAGCATAATACTTCTTCTTACTTTGTGCAGTCTTCATCCGCTTTTGGATGATCTGCACCTTCTCTGTGGTAGCACATTCCATCTCCAGTACCATGAGTGCTGACTCCCCGGGGTCAGTCCTGGAATGAGGTTATCTACATGGTCGACCATACAATGCCTGAAATGATTCCACACTGATGGTGGAGTGATATATATTGTTGTACTCAAACACCAATAAATGTATGTGAACCTCTCAGCAGCAGAAAAAATCTAGGACGATAGCACACATCCTGCCCTCAAGGGTTTGAATGGTCCAATCTGTCTGACCATCCGTATGAGGTTAGAAGGAGGTGCTTAGCCGAAGCTATGTTCTGAACCCCTCCTATATCCCCTTCCATAGCTAGGAAGTAAAACATTCATCATGATTTGAGACAATATTAGATAGAACTCCATGAATACACACAATCTCATGCACGTAGAGACGTCCCAAACCCTCTATTAATCCCTTATCTCTGATAGGTAGGTAGTGGGATGACTTCGTGCGTCAGTCGATCGAATCATTCCCCTTGGATGTGCCTGGAAGTCCGGTCACAAAGTGTATGGAGATTCCATCCAACATCCACTCTGGAAGCTCTAGTGTCTGAACCTAGACCACTGGAACCTAATGCGCTTTCTTCACTTGTGGACAAGTTAGGCATTGAGAAACTAAACTCTGCTTCAACTTTCTTCATTACCGTCAACCAGTGCTGACACTAGAGCTCCTTGTACATATTCACCAGTCCCAGATGTTCTTCTATAGGAGATGTGTGGAAATCCCTCAGCACTTCTTCCCTAAGCACCACCAAAAGCATATTACGCCCTCTAAATATGATGACGTGATCCCCACCATCAAAAAATCCATTAGGTTCATCTACTGTATATATCAGAGCCATCCATGCCTTGGAATCAATGTCTACAAGCTGCACCTATATAACACGCTGAATATGTGGCGGAGTGACTGTTAGAGACTGAAGATAAGTTTCTCTATCTTGATCCACATAAGATATCTGCAATGCGGCTAGATGCTTTAACACCTCACTCAACAAATGTATTCTAGATCTCATGCTGAGTAGATCTGCTACTATGTTCCCCTTCCAAGTAGTATATACTATCTTGAAGTTAGAGTCCTGGAGGAACTCATGCCAAAGCTGATGTCTCTGGTCCAGGTCCTTCTGAGAGTAGATATACCTGATACTCTTGTGATCAGTGTAGAATTTAAAATGTTCACCCATCATGTAATGTTACCACATCTTTAAGGAGAAGACCAATGCAGCCAACTCCAGGTCATGGGTAGTTTAGTTCTATTCATGTTGACTCTCCTATCGATAACCATATGTGATCACTCCTCACTCCTGCATCAGGACACATCCATGCCCAGTTCGTGAATCTTTGCAGTAGACTACGTACCCAACTCCCTCCACTGGTATCCTCAAGATGGGGGCACTCATCAGTCTCTAACTAATCTCTGGGAAATGCTGTTGGAATCTCTCCGACCACATGATGGGTTTCCCCTTTTTCGTCAATGCTGATGAAGGTTCCAAAACTCTAGAAAATTCAGGCACAAACCCCCTTTAGTAACCGGCCAAACCCAGGATTCAACGCACTTCTATCACACTAATGGGTGGCTCCCAAGCAAGCACAGCCTTAATCTTCATTGGATCAACCACAACACCAACCTCCAAGATAACATGTTCCATGAATTGAAACTCCTGTATCCATAACCAACACTTCGAGAGTTTTCCATAAATCTGGTGCTCTCAGAGTTTGTCCAAAACTACCTACAGATGATAGGCATGCTCCTCCTTTGTAGCTGAGTATATCAGAATGTCATCGATGAAGACTTCTATAGAGGGATTGAGGAATGGATAGAATATCCTATTCATGAGTCCCATTAAATATGTTTGGTCATTGTTCATGCTGAATGGAATATCCTTGAACTCATAATGTTCATACCGACATCTGAATTCCATCTTCTGCACATCCTTGTCTCATACCCTAAGATTGCGATAGTCAGATATTAGGGTTATCCTCAAAAACCATCGTCCTACCTTTAGCTGATCAAAGAGATCATCGATCCTCAAGAGTGGGTACTTGTTCTTCATGGTCTCTGGGTTTAGGAACCGATAGTCCACACATTGTCTCAGAATCCCATCTGCTTTCATGGAATACAAAATCTGGTCTCCCCAAGGAGAAACACTGGGCCTAATGAACCCCTTTCTCTACAAAGTCCTCTAGAAATAATCATAGCTCTCGAACCTCTACAGTATCCATCTGATATGCAGGTGTAGATATCAGTGTTGTCTCTGGGTACAAGTCGATATAAAAGTCCCCCCTCTACGAGAAAGTATACTAAGAACATCATCAATGAATACATCATCATAGTGTTCCACCACTATAGCATAGCTCAAACTCAAAACATCAACTTCTTTGATGGTCTGGATATCCAACTGATGTGTGATAGTTTTCACCCTCTTTCATGTAAGTCCAACCTATGCTGCAAGGGTATCTTATAACTGGTGAAGGAAAACATTGTCCCATCAGTACAGACACATTGCACTTTGTGCCTAATATAGTCGATCTGAGCATGAAATGCAGCTAACCAGCCCATACCCACGATGATGTTGTATGGCCTCAATGCCTCTTATAAGAGATCCAAACTAAATCTATTCCCTCATAGAGTAATCTCACACTTCTGTAACAAGTGTGTAATCTTCAAATCCACACATGTATGAGTCTCAATATGTAAGGATCGAGTTAACGACTCCACTAAAATCTTTGTGCTCTGAACGAGGGTTGTGAAAATGAATGAGTGAATGTCACTTATGCCTATAAGTACTGTAGTTAAAGTTGGTAGAAATGTATCATACCACGTATCATCTCCGAAGTTCCATGTTTATAAGTCTCATCTTTCTGGAGCAGAGTTCGTCTGTGTCCACATTCTCCCTATGGTCAGGGTGGACCACCTAGAGGTGGTGGGGGTAGAACCTCAAAAAGTCACCCACATCCTATGTTACATCCAAATCCTCTACCACATCTACCTCATGCCTGCAGACCACCTCGATCAAATCTTAGCCTCTACCCAAGAGGTCCATCGATTGTATGCTGGTCATCCGTATGGCCGGTCTGACAGTCATGAGCAATGGGACCCAGCCCGATGCACTAGTAACACTGCATGCCCCTCGTATGTCCTACTGTATCTTGAGAGCCTGGCACAATCGACAAAATATCATAATGTCATCCACCTATAGGTCTATTCTTCTTAGAACTCAACATCATCTATCTATTTCCAACTACATATGACTCTCTTACGTGATGTCCGGTGGTGGGTCTCACTTCCGGTGATTGCTTAGAAAAGAAACTATGCACTAAGAGTGATCACTCTAACACCCACGCCTGCATCGTGATGCTGAGCTAAATCATCAAAGCTCTAATCTCCCGTATGATCCCCTAATCATAGGTCTGGGCCTAAAGAAAGGGTCTCACACCATGTTATTGGAGTAGCGTGAGAGGTCAGTGAACCTCGCTGAATACTAATCCATAGATATGCTACCCTACTGCATGTGGAGTTGTTATTGTAGAAGCACTATGTGTAATGTCGCTGGTAAGAGATATGCCCTGTAAAGGCTATCAATGTCCTCCCAGATGAGTGTGACCTCATCTTCAACCTGGAATATCATGCTTTACCATCTTCCTGCAATTTTCTGAAGAAGTCTGGTGGCATGGATAACCATGAGATCAGCTGGAGTCCCTACTAGTCAAAAAACATTATCAACGGCCTCCAACCAATCATCAAACACCTATGTATCAGTCTCATCCCAGAGACTCGGTGGCTTCTTGTGCTAAATCTCGTGAAAAAAACTCAAGTGGCATGCACACTCTTCTACTGTGGCTAGTGGCATCAACTTCCCAATTGGTAGTGGTGCTGTTGGCACACCACCTAATGGTACAACTGTTGTAAGGGGCCCTTCACCAAAGCCTCATCATTCGGTGGGTTGTCATCGCGTACAATACTAAGAACTCTGGCTGGTTATCATCATGGGGACATCTTGAAAAGAAACAGGTGTGCCACGATCATTATGTTATACATGGTGAGCTGACTCAAAATGGTAACAAGAAATTGTATTAAAAAACACACACACAATTAGCATATTTATGCACTGAGTCAAAAATCAGAAGTTAGTGTCCTGGTGTGCGGATATGTCAGCCCCCGCACCAATACCGGATTTCCCCAAACTGATAAACACACTGATAAATATTAGCACTATACCTGATTAATAGATTAGAGACCATGTTCTTTAGTATAACCGACTCATCTGATACAAATTTGTTATGAACCGTCCCTCCGGGCCCATGTCGTGACTACCCCATGCCCGGCTTCCATAGTACAGGGGCTGGCTACTAGCACATGAAAGTAAACATTATAGTAAAAAGAATGTGTACAATAAGTAAAGGGACCAGAATACATGCCCAACTGCAAAGTACAAGTAAAACTGAAAACAACTCCTGTGAACACCATCAATGGATCCTACCTAAAGGGTATATACATCTCTCGAACGGTCATCTCTGCAGATCATCTCTTCAAATTCCCTCCTCCAAGGAGCCTCATTTCCTGGTACCCTCAACCATGATCAGCGCTTTCCATCATCTGCCCAGGACACAACAAGGTGTGGGCGTATCCAGTGTAGGGGTGAGTATTACAATAATTATTAGAGACCTCGAGACACCCTACAGTCTATCATAATCTACAATGGACAAACCACAAAACATGAGAAAAAACTATCAACCCTACATAGGGATATTCCCATACATATATCTAAGTTGTTAAGTGTACCCATCAAATTTATGAGGGAAAAAAGAACAAATTATATTACAAAAAACACAACAGTTCCATGAAGGAATGAATACCACAAATGTTACACCACAGAGGTTTGTACCAGAAAAGTAATGCCACACAAAATAATATCACACAAGTATCACTATGAATGTAAGTAACACAATGTTAATGACTCATCTCCCCCAGATATAACATAGGTATGAATGTATAGATGATTATATGTATTGCTAGATCCTCTTACATTGACGAGGAAATATACTATTTACGCACAATGGATCAAAGATGACCCACACAGGATCTAAAGATGACCAACATAGGATCTAGAGATGACCTCCACAGGATCTGAAGATGGATCACACAAAATGTAGAGATTCTAACCCACACAGGATCAGAAGATGACCTACACAAGATCTCAAGTCTCCTCATGTATAACCAGCCATAGTGTTTCTGTTCTATGAACGCTTGATTATGGGAGGTTATTCTCAATAATCCATTAGTTGATACTTCATCTACCATGAAGTACCATGAATAAGTATACTAAAGGTCTTTCATTTCATAAGGGACCCAACGCAATAGACTATATGTCAATCAGACGCCCTGTCTGTATGTTATTAGCATTTTAGTCCCAGGGCCCCGGTTGGATTTGGGTTCGATCCAACCCGACCATACTACAAATTTTTCCAAAAATCATGTGTAGAATACAAAAAGTACCATCGTGATCCAATGATTCTGACACCATAGACAGTTCATCAAATGGATTCCAAGTACTCATGATATGGCCTAAAGGCATACCTAGGTCTAGATGGGCCTGGGTCTGGCCACGGCGGGCCAGGCTTGCTGGGCCATGGTCTAGCCTACCCCACGAAGAGGGCGCCCGTAGTGTAGCCTATGGATGATAGTTGAGTCTGCTCCAAATTTATCGAAGGAGCGTTCCGACTGACTTCTCTGGTGGCTACCAAGTGAGGCTATTGGAAAGCTTGATGAACATTGGCTAGTGTATGTTCCTACTAGATATTCACTATCAAGTATGGTTGACTGGATTCCTTCAATACTGGCAGACGAAACTGCTGACATAATAGGTGAATGTAAACAGTTTTATGTTCCTACTTACCACCCTAGTGCAGGAAACATTTTTTACGTCACCATTTTTTACTTCGGTTATATATAACCGATGTGACAATATATGAAATGCAGTTTTTTACATCGGTTATAACATAACAAATGTATAAAATGCGGCGAGTATATTTGTAACGTCGGTTATTTTAATAACCGACCTTACAAATCGCGCATGTTCGTTTTTTACGTCGGTTATAAATTAACCGACGTAAAAAACCAAATCGGGGGGTTATTTACGTCAATTATTTGATAACCGACGTAATAAACAAGATATCTACATGTTTTTTACGTCAGTTATTTAATAACCGACGTAATAATCACATATTTTGAGGCCTTTTTGACGTCGGTTATTTTATAATCGACGTAACAAAACAACCCGCAAAAGTTTTTTATGTCGGTTATTGTATAACTGATGTAAAAAACTATTATTTCTGATGAATTTTTACATCGGTTATTATATAAACCACGTAAAAAACCAACATGCGGATTTTTTTACATCGGTAATAAAATAACCGACGTAAAAAAAGTCGTATCAGATACATTTATAATGTCAGTTATTTTAATAACCGACGTTATAAATGTAAAAAAATAGTTTATAACGTCAGTTATTAAATAACCGACGTTAAATTTTTTTTAAAAAATTAACAAGCCTTATGGATTGTCATTTATGATTTTTCGATCGACAGTCTGGCGGCTCACCTCTCTCGCGTGGTAAACCCTAATCGGCTCGTCGATCTTATTGCGTTAAAATCATTTTCCCTTCATCATTTATCATATTTTCTCTCCTCAGATCTATCATCTCAACTCCCAACACTTAAGTAAGCCTTCCACGAATTTATTTCATTCATTTTTTCCTGGATAGTCTATATTTATGTTTTGCGATTTTTGTGTTTAATCTAGGTAAGATTCTTCCATTTCGAACCCTCATACCTATTTTTTTCCAACATCAACTTATTTATCATCCCTAGATCTATTAGATCGACTATAAATATTCACATAAGCCTCAAATACTTCTATTTAGTTTGTTTTTTTTCACGAATTCCGGACATTGATGGTAATTTTTGTTGTCATTGACAACTAATGACCTCATTCACCTATATTACTACATAGAATGGTTATTAATTAAATGTTAGAATTGGGAAATGATATTTCATGTGTTTTTGTCGCTTATGTTTATCCTCTATTTTATGAGATTCTATAGGACATATAATGTAATAGTTGTTGACCTCTATGGCCCATCGATGCATCGCTATGTCTAATGATTCCAATTAAAAATGTGTTCTGCTGAGGGCTTACACTAGTATTTTCTGAGTCCTTGTCCATGGCCTTGAAAAAATGTTTCTTCTTTCTAGAATTATCCAATACCTCATTATGATATTAGTTATTGAGAGAAAATGTTATTATTTGACCAGTGGAATATCAATTGTTATTTTTTATTATCATACAATTAATTAAGTAGCCATATTTAATAATATTCAATTCCATATCTTTTATGCTGAAGTATATATTAAATGCATATGTTTTTAGTTGTTCATCATTCTTAGTTTTTATATGTAAACCATTTTTTAGGGGGTTGTACGGGGGGGTGGGGGTTGTCCAGAGGGTTGGGGGTGTCCAGGGGGTGTTCAAGGGGGTGGGTGTGGGTGTGGGGGGATGTCCAAGGGGGTGGAGCCTGTCCATAGGATTTTGGGGGTTTTTCGGGAGGTGTCCAAGGGGGTCGGGGTTGGGGCTGGTGTCCAGGAGGGTGGGAGGTGCTATCTAGATGGGTGGAGGATGTCCAGAGGGTTGGGGGTGTCCTCGGGGGTGTCCAAGGGGGTGGGTGGGTGTGGGGGGATGTCGAAGGGGATGTAGGCCTATCTAGAGGGTTTTGGGGGTTGTCCTGGGGTGGGGGGTTGTCCAGATTGTTGGGGGTGTCCAGGGGGTGTCCAAGGGGGTAGGGGTGGGGGTGGTTTCTAGGAGGGGTGGGAGTTGCTGTCTAGAGGGGTGGGGCTGTCCAGGGGGTGGGGGGCTGTCCAGAGGGTTTGGGGTGTATGGGGGTGTCCAATGGGGTGGGAGGGTGTGGGTGGCTATCCACGGGGGTGGTGGCCTGTCCAGAGGGTTTTGGGGGTTGTTCGGGGGTTGGGGGTGGTGTCCAGGAGGTGTGGGAGGTGCTGTCCAGAGGGGTGGGGGCTGTCCAGGGGGTGGGGGCTGTGCAGAGGGTTGGGGGTGTCCAGGGGGGTGTCCAAGGGTGTGGGTGGCTATGGGTGGCTGTCCACGGGGGTGGAGGCTTGTCCAGAGAGTTGTGGGAGTTTTTCGAGTGGTGGGGGCTCTCTAGAGGGTTGGGGGTGTCCTGGGGGTGTCCAAGGGGGAAGGGGGTGGGGTGGTGTCCAGGAGGGGTGGGGGTGATGTCTAGAGGGGTGGGGGCTGTCCATGGGGTGGGGGGCTTCCCAGAGGGTTGGGGGTGTCCAGGGGGTCCAAGGGGGTGTGTGGGTGTGGGGGGATGTCCAAGGGGGTGGGGGCCTATCCAGAGGGTTTTGGGGGATGTCTGGGGGTTGGGGGTGATTCTCAGGTTTACTCCATTCTCTCCAATTTTCTATCAACCATGTAGGCACCATGGTTTTCTTTGATTCAGTGGAATGTAAAACTATTATTTCTTACTATACTTTGTTTTAAAAATAATATTCAAGCATAATTTTTTAAATACCCAAATATTTGTTTTATATTTCAAAAAAAATTTACATTCAAATTATGATTTTTTTCATATAAACACATATTTTTCTTATCTTAAAAATATATATATTTTTTATATTTGTTATATGTAATAATGAGTCGAATATGGATTACGGCACATCAAATGAGCAACTAATATGAGAAAGTTGTTGATGCCTTTTTGGAATTTTTTATAAGAAATGTTCCAAGTAGTGTAATTTTTTTCTGTCTATGACTGAAGTGTTTGAATATGAAGAAGTTGAAAAGTAGAGAGATAAAAGATCATCTGATTTTTCATGGGTTTAATCTGAGTAACAACCCTTGGATTTGGCATGGTGAAACTAGACGGAATGTCACTGATGATGATGATTCGCAAGATGGTAACTCTGGTGGAATTGAAGAAATGATTGGTGATATTGTAGCAAAACAAATTGAGATAGAACCTACAGTTGCGCGTCTATATGGTGATGATGAAAAACCATTATATCCTGGATGTACAAGTTTTACGGTTTTTTCGGTGATTTTATGATTTATTAAATTGAAGTTGAAACATGGATGGAGTGAAAGATGTTTTACATTGCTGCTACAATTGCTGAAAGACATTCATCCAAAAGATAACGATCTTCCAGATTCACATTACAAGGCCAAGAAAATATTATGCCCGATGGGATTATGATACATGAAAATACTTGCCTATCTGAATGACTTCATTATATATAGGAAGGAATATGAATTTTTGTCAGAGTGTCCTAAAGGTGGGACATCACGGTATAAGGTGAAAGAAAAATCACAGGCTGATGTAGAGATTACAAAGCTCCCTTCAAAGATATTTTGGTATCTTCCTATAATTATTCGTTCCAAATGTTTATTTTCTATTTCACATGATGAAAAAAGGTTAAGATGACATGCTGATGAGTGGGTATGTGATGGAAAAATACGTCATCCAGCTGATTGTCCACAATGGAAGAAAATTTGTGCACAATATTCTACATTTGGAAGTGAAATTAGAAATCTCAGACTAGGTTTGTGCTCATATGGAATGAATCCATACCGAACCCTCAGTAGAACACATAGTTCATGGCCTGTTTTATTTTTAATTTACAACCTCTCTCCTGATGTTTGTGTGAAGCTCAAATATTTCATGTTGAGTATAATGATCTCTGGTCCAAAGCAACCCAGAAATGATATTGATGTTTACTTGTCACCGTTGATTGATGATTTGAAACTGTTATGGGCTGATGGTATTACGGTGTATGATTCTTATAAAATGGAATATTTTCAACTACATGCAGTGCTTCTATTCACTATAAATGACTTCCCAGCATATGGAAATTTGTCTGGATACAGTGTTTAAGGTCCAAAAGCATGTCCAATTTGCGAAGAACAGACGTCATATTGTCAATTGCATCATGGGAGGAAAACAGTGTACATGGGTCATCGAAAGTTTTTTCCTATGAATCACCCTTATAGAAAACTTAAAAAGGCATTCAATGGATCACAAGAATTTTATAATTCTCCAAAACCTTTATCACTTGATCTGTATTTTGAGAGGGTGAAAAACCTTGATGTGACATTGGGAAAGAAAATGAAATTTGATAATGATAGACATATTTGGAAGAAATGGTCAATATTTTTTGAGCTACCATATTGGAGGTATCATGAAGTTAAACATAATATTGATTTCATGCACGTGGAGAAGAATATATATGATTTTCTGATTGGATCACTGCTATATATTAATGGGAAGACAAGATATGGATTGAATGCAAGATTAGACTTACTATCAATGGGAATACATTTGGATTTAGCTCCCACTCATAAAGGAAGACGAACATTTCTTACCCTGGCTTGTCATACATTATCGAAGAGGGATAAAATTAGCTTCTGTCAGTGTCTTAATGATATCAAAGTGCCTCAAGGATATTCTTCAAATGTAAAAATATTTGTCTCATTGAAGGGCTTGAAGTTGATAGGTATGAAATCAGATGATTGTCACGTTATGATGCAAAACATTCTACCATTTTCATTTCATTGAATATTTCTCATTCGTGTCAGAAAGAATATAATGAAGTTTTGTTATTTTTTCAATTCAATTTGTAACACGGCGATTGATGTGAATGCTTTGAACATTTTGGAAAAGGATGCAATTTTTATTCTTTTTCTGTAACACCCTAGGTAAATAAAGAATATGATATTTTCACATTTATCCATATTGGTGAATAAAATATTAATATTACTTTAAAGGGAACACTATTATCGATGCCGTACCCAATACGCAATAACGAGTTTCTTGGAAATCGTACATTGCACTCTAATAATAAAATAATATTATTTTAAACGGTAGTTAACGCCAAGCTGTTGTAATGGCGGGAATGAACAGAACTGACTAAAAAATTATTATATATGTTTTTAAAATATTTTTACTTTTTAAAACCAATGTTAGAGGATTAAAAATGTTAATGAATCCAATTTTAAGCGCAAACATTCTAATATTCTTTAAAAAGGTCGATTAACTGCCTTTTGATGGAAAACCTCTTTTAAATCAACTTTTTGACAATTTTATGTGTTATATTTTACAAAATACAATTCTTCTTTAGAATCGGGACATCATAATTTACTTTGTGTAAATTTTTGGTATTTTTCCGATGAAGTTCATTTTTAATGAATAGTTAAAAATATTGTATTTTAATTCAAACCATCTTTTTAATATAATTTATTTTTCTGATAATATAATATTTTGAATTGTTTTTAATGTTAAATTAGAATATATTTTTACCATTTAATCCAATAGTAGTCATTGTAATTAATTTCACTTTGAAATTGGACTGAAACTAGTGTCAATCATTTAATAAAAACACGCTATTTGTTTTGACAGCGGGAATTAATTATTAAATTAATTAATGAAACATATATGTTTTGAATTTTGTAAAATATAGATAAATTTTTAATTCGGAATATCAAATATATATTAGGGTGAATTTTTGGTATTTTTCTGAAAAACATCAATTTTTGATGAATAGTGAAACCACTAAGTGGTAGTTTAAAAACCGATTTTTCGTTTAAATGAAACATTACCACTTCTGTGATTTGAATTTAAAAAATCAGACATACATGGTTGTCATTAGGATGTAAAATGTGGTTCAATGGAATTAAAATAATGTTTTTGGTAAATTTTAACTTTTATGTTTTTAATCGCGATTAGATGTAATTAATGTAATTTAATGTAAAAATAATGTTTTATTAAAATGAAATGACCTAGACACGTGTCCTACAATCATTGTATTTGTCATGGACGACCATGAAAATCCATGGGTCAACTTGGGGACCCCATGGAGCCAATTTGGTTGGAATATGACATAAATAACTTTTTATTTTATGTTAAAATTAAAATGTCACAAGCATGAGTTGTTTTACTAAAACAATTTTTAAATGGGGATATACAAGTCATATGTTTGACTATAAATAAGAATTAGAAAGCTATAAATATTTCCTACATCATGATAGTTTTTTTATAATTTTTAGACATTAAATAAATTAAATTATTTATTACATCATGATGATGTAGCGATAACCTCATTAATAAAGGATTTAAATAAAATGAAAAGATAATGTTAAAACTATAACATAAAATTTTAAAAGACCTGTTGGATGAGTATATTTCAAATTTTTACCACTTTATCCTTGAAATACATCAATGTGGGACCTTTAAAATCCAAAACTCAATTGAAAATAATGTAACATTTTGTAACTTTCCAAGAGTTCCCCTCCTCTCCTCTTATAAAAGGCCCCCACCTCTACCACCTTACCCACACCTCTCAAGCCTTTGTCTCGGCCAAACCCTGCCCATTTCATCTCCCCACATCCCTCTCCTCATCATTTAAGCCTCACATTGGGCATAATCCTTACCAAGGAAGGCATTGAGCTTAAATCAAAGAGAGTTACCCGATTTAAAGATAATGTCTTCCCTTGTGTTATTTTGTTTTGTTTTTCTTCTCCAAACCCATAAACTCTTTTTTATTACATTTTTTGTAACAACAAAAGTATATTAAATATACTAGGATGTTGTTAAAAAATTATTAGAGGTACACATTCACAGACCTTCGTCTAATGGTTAAAGATCATACTGTTTCTGTGGTTGGTGATTTTCTGCCTCATGAAACGATTATTGTTCAATATTCTTTTAACAGATATAAAGGTTGCCATTATGATGTCACTGTATTTTATATATGATGTATATGGTATTAATGATTACTATATTATTCTGTATTTTATATTTACAACATACCTTTATTCTTTTCATTTTGTGAAAATGCGATAATTTCATATGAGAAAGTGTGGACTACCGCCCCCTCAAGTGATGTGACTCGTTCATGCAATACATGGAATGTATAAAGAATGAAATTAATGAACATATGTTACATATATAACATATATATAATAATTTAATTATAATATATATATATATATCTCATTTATTTTTAATTCCATTAATATAAAAAAAATGAAAGTAGCGTTCATGCATACATACGGCATACTGTCTCCATGAACGGTGCTTTTCATTTTTTTATCTCAAAATGTTATGGAATATTATAAAATAAATATTTAAGGGATATATATGATATTTTAATCATTAATACTATTCTGTAAATGATTTTCTTATAACTACATGGGCAATCATTTTCAAACAAGTTCATTTTTTTACTCATGTACCAAACATCAGCAAAAACCTATGATATAAACTAACATTATTAAGCAATTATTATAACATTAAAATATGTGATGTGAACTGAATAATAATCTTTAAAGGAGGTCCTTATGAAATTATAAATTTACCAATGTTTATTATACAGTAATATAAACAAACTAACAAAACAAGCTGGACTTGAGGTAAAGGATCCTACCCCTCTCTTTCTTTTTAAGTACACTCTTTTATGTCATTACTTTTAAGCTCATGATTATTATGATTGGGATGTTATTGTATATTACTCCTACTTTAATTTTTATGTTAATATGGTTAGAGACCCTATTTTCTCTCATCAATCCATTTTGGAAGTTTTGAGTGGCGCTGTTAGGCTGCCAAATTATCATAAGGGATCCTACCCCTCTCTTTCTTTTTAAGTACACTCTTTTATGTCATTCCTTTTATGCTCATCTTTCTTATGATTGGGATGTTCTTTTATATTACTCATACATTAATTTATATTTTCATATGGTGAGAGACCCTATTTTATCTCATCAGTCCATTTTGAAGGTTTTGAGTGGAACCGTTAGGCTGCTAAATTTTCGTAAGAGATCCAACCTCTATCTTTCTTTTTAAGTACTCTCTTTTATGTCATTTCTTTTAATCTCATATTTCATATGTTTGGTGATGTTATTTTATATTCTTCATACTTTAATTTTTATGTTCATATTATGATAGAACCTATTTGATCTCATTAATCCATTTTTGGAAGTTTTAAGTGGCGACGTTAGGCTGCCGAGTTTTTGTAAGGGATTTTTCATCTCACTTTTATTCCTGTGACATTTATGCTATGTTTTCCACTATTTACATTGAGTGGTGTATTTACTGCCCATTATTATACACTTTTGGTAGTATAATTTCATTTATGGGTATTTACATCTTCATTGTATGACCCTTCTTCCATTGGGTGTACGTTTCGAAAGTTACCCAAGTGGGTAAGGGAACCTTTCACCCTCCTCTTTTTAAAAGACTTCTTTTGTTATGTCTTTTAATTCACATACTCTTATGTCGTGATATGTTATTCTATATCATTCTTGATGAAAATTTTATGTCCACGTGATGAGATACCCTTTTTATCTCTCATCTACACTTTTTCTGAATTTTGAAGTGACACCGTTAGGCTATCGAATTTTTTCAAGGAAACTTCTTAACCCAATTTTGATTCTTTGGGATAAACTTGTACTCCTTGAATATGTCTTTATATGAATATATGTGAATGTACTCTGATTTATTTACATTTAATATCCACTTATTTTTGGTGTATTCTTTTGTCACACGTAATTATGTAATTGATTTATCTTTAATCCATGGATACCGTCTTTGTAAGGTACATCATCTCAATCTCCTTTCATTGAGCCATATTTTGTTTTATACACAAATTTCTTTTATACGGTGTATAAACCCCTTTGAATTTTTATTTATTCAAAAGGAATCTTTTTATATGTAGCGTTTTAATAAACTAAAAAAAGGAATGTTTTTCTTGTCGTACGTATGTGGCGACAACGACTTCTCCACCGTTGTGACCATTATTTGAGTTTCGGCTTCCTCTACAAGCAATACCTTTTTTGAATGAAAAATAAAAACAATTTTTTACTATTCTTTTATTTTGGTATTGAAAATGTTTTTCATAATTTTTTTATATGAATGTGTTTTATTGATATCATTTGATTGAAAAGTGGAAATGATATGTTTCCTTTATACATGTTTTATGTGATACGATTATGTTATGGTTCTTGGGAATTATTATGAAGACGGGTGGTTCCTTGTTAAACTAAGGGCGGGTGAGCCCGATATAGATCTCCAATGCATTGGGTAATGTGAAGGGGTTAAACGTTATGGTTTCTCCTAAAATATTTAGGGAATATACTGTGATGGGTATTCCAAACGTAACCAAGAGGGTTACTCCCTACATAAGAATGTTATGAATGCCTCAAGTTACCTTTATGCATTATGATTTCTATGATTTATTCATGATTTGATGAGGTATGTTAAAATGCTTATGTTTTATGAGAAAATTATGATTTTATACATGGATTAATGTTTTCTTTTCGTACTTTTATATCCCTTACTGAGCATTTTGTTCTCATCCCAAGTTTTTAAAATGTTTTTCACATGTCAAGGGAAAGTTGAATGTTATGATGATAGTGTCAAAGAAGTGTCAATAAAGAATCCATGTTTTATTTTAAATATGTTTCCGTTGATGGGGAAAAACTAATACTATCTTTTATGTAACCACTTTCTTTAAATGTGGAATGTAATTAATGATTTATGATCTAATTCTCTAAAACTCTAAACCTAAAAAGATCCTCAGTGTGAATTATTCATTTAATTCAATATTAAGTAATGTTTATGGTCGGGGCCTTATAGTTGGTATCAGAGGTCGGTTTAGACAACATTAGGGATTAGGAGTTTTTGTTAGACAGACGATTAGTCCCTATATCTATTATTTCAGTTAAATCCTTGTTTTATAACTTTTTTCAGGTCAAGTAAAGAAGATTATGAATTGAAGGAGATGGATCTAAAATGACATTCCTATCTCTTACTGATGACATGATTGCAATAATTATTGCAACGACATTTTCGGAATATTGTGAAACTTTTTCAAACATACAACTCACTTGCAAGCAGTTGTTTGAGATATCAAATACATCCACTATACATCGTTATCATCATGAATCATGGGTTGTATTTAGACAAATATTATTTTCACAATATTCTGATATGTTCAAGAAAGGTAAATATTATCATGGTATTTTAAAATATTTTACCTTATCACAAGAATTTGATGCCTATTATGATATTAAAAATGGCGATGAAGAAGGATACCCTTGCGCAACCTATTTATATTTGCTGTTAAAATATAGTCTCTTAGCACATACTTATGGTATTTTCAAAGGAACAATAATAGAATGTTTCAACTCAAATTCTTTCCAACTATTTTATAGAAATCATGTTTTTTCAGATGTTTTGGTATTATATGTTATACATGATTATATTCCAAAACTGCTTTTCTTTGAACAGCAATATGACCCATGTTGTACAAGGTGTATTTGGATGGATGAAGCAAATGATTTTGAAGGATCTCTAAATCATTGTTGTAATGCATGGGACTTCTACCTATGTGAGCAAGATGACGATGAAACTGAATGGACGCCATGATCAAGGTATGATGTTATTCATTTTGGGAATCATTTTATTTCATCTTATGGTTGTGAAATAAAACTTCAAGATTTTAGATGTTTAGATCATAATGAATTTGGATGAAAATGAATGGTATAAGGAAACTATTGAGGTTAAAACATGTTAGGGTTATTTTTGGAGTTTTATAAAAAGGACAACATGTAGACCATGTGACAACCCGTCGTGTTGGACAATGCTGCGGGAATCGAACCCACAGCCAAAGTGCGATTTGTATTTATCGCCTACCATTGGACTACGTGATGTCCCTGGTTAGTATGCCTTATTCTTTTTAGTTAGATGATTTTATGAATTAAGAGTAAGTTGATTTTGGGTTATCTATGGAAATTATTAACCTATCATAGAGGATATGTGATTAGGTTAATTACTTTTCAATATGAGACTTTAAGTGCAACTGATGTTATTTGGAGATAAGTGTTAATTTGTACCTTGGAAAAATATGTGATTAAATCCTTCAAATATTTGGGTTTCAATCTTAGTTTATCTTACTTTGAATAATTTTATGGGAAAATGTTTTATTGAATTGTCTTTGTTGAACTTTGGGTATTGTTTGAAAAGTTTTGGAGATTAAGAAAAGATTTTTTTTATAAATGATTATCCATTTTGGGTATTATCTAATCTCGTACTATCCTTTTAGGTTTTAGTTTTGGTTAACCTATAAATACATATGAAGTATATAGTTCTCTTTTTTGGATTAGGTGATTTTCTAGTAGTTGATTATAGCTCTCTTAATTTAATCAAGTCTTCCTAAATACTCATCATTTGGGGATAGTACGAGTTTGTGTAAGAAATCTAGTAAAAGATGAAAGTCAACATGATAAGTATGTATGTTTACTTAAGATCAAAAATAAATTCCTCAATTAAATGTAACTTAAAGCAAAAATGATGTCTATTAACATTTCCTATGGGGGAATCGAATACCGTTTAACCCACCACGAGTATGTGATTTTCTTGTGCTTAACTTTTTCCTAAACATGTTTTCTATCACTCTCCCTCAGAACATGACCCTTTGTTTTTTCCTCCATATCCATGTTTTCCTACATGGAATCCTAGTATGGGTTAACTCGGGTGACCATTGTACTTATCTTTCTTTATTTTAAAGTGATTGTTTTACTGACTCTTGTTCGAATGTGGGATTTTCAATGAAGATTCCAAAGCCCAATTATAAAATTTTGAGGACGCAATTCCAAAAAGGGGGGAAGGATGTTACACCCCAGGTAAATAAAGAATATGAAATTTTCACATTTTATCCATATTTGTGAATAAATTATTGATATTACTTTAAAGGGGATGCTATGATCGATGGCGTACCCAATACGCAACAACGAGTTTCTTGGGAATATTACGTAACAATCTATTAATAAAATAATATTCTTTTAAATGGTAGTTAACGACTAGCCGTTGTAATGGCGGGAATGAACAGAACAAACTACAAAATGATTATATATGTTTTCCAAATATTATTACTTTTTACAATAAATGTTAGAGGTTTAAAAATGCTACTGAATCCAATTTAAAGCGTAAACATTCTAATATTTTTTTTAAAAGGTTGATTAACCGCCTTTTGATGGAAAACCTCTTTTAAATCCACTTATTGACATTTTTATATGTTATATTTGACAAAATTAAATTCTTCTTTAGAATCGGGACATCAAAATTTACTTTGGGTTAATTTTTGGTATTTTGACGATGAAGTTAATTTTTAATGAATAGTGGAAATGTTGTATTTTAATTCAAACCCTCTTTTTAATCTAATTTATTTATATGATTAGTTTATATTTTGAAATTTTTTAAAGATAAATTAGAATATATTATTACCATTTAATCCAATAGTGGTCATTGGAATTAATTTCACTTTGAAATTGGACTTAAACTAGTGGCAATCTTTTAATAGATATTGTTTCTTAAAAACAGGCTATTTGTTTTGACAGAGGGAATTAATTGTTAAATTAATTAATTCAACATATATTTTTTTAATTTTGTAAAATAGACATCAATTTTGAATTCGGAATATCAAATATAGCTTAGGGTGAATTTTTTGTATTTTTTTGAAAAACATCAATTTTTGATGAATATTGAAACCACTAAGTGGTAGTTTAAAAACTGATTTTTCATACATTTTAAACTTTACCACTTCTGTGATTTGAATTTCAAAAATAAAACATACATGGTTTTCATTAGTATGTAAAATTTGGTTCAATGTGATTAAAATAATTTTTTTAGTGAATAGTAACTTTTAAGTTTTTAATCGCGATTAGAGGTAATTAGTGCAATTTATGGTAAAAATAATGTTTTAATAATATGAAATTACTTATACACATGTCCTAAAATCATTTTATGTGTCATGGCCGACCACGAAAATACATTGGTCATCTTGGGGACCCCATGGAGCCACATTCGATGGAATATGACACAAATAACTTTTTATTTTACGTTAAAATAAAATTGTCACAAGCATGAGTTGTTTTACTAAAAAATATTAAATTGGGTTATACAAGTCATATTTTTTACTATAAATATTCATTAAAAATATAAAAAGATTCCCAACATCATGATATTTTATTTATAATTTTTATATATTAAATAAATTAAATTATTTATGACATCATGATGATGCAACGATTACCTCATTAATAATGGATTTAAATAAAATGAAAAGATAATGCTAAAAATATAACATAAACATGTAAAAGACTTATTGGATGAGTATATTTAGAACCTTTACCACATTATCCTCGAAATACATCAATGTGTGTCCTTTATAATCAGATACTCATTTGAAAATAAAGTAAAATTATGTAACATTCCAAGAGTTCCCCTCCTCTCCTCTTATAAAAGGCCCCCACCTCTACAACCTTACGCACACCTCTCAAGCCTTAGGCTCGGCCAAACCCTACCCATTTCATCTCTCCAGATACCTATATTAATCATTGAATCCACACTTTGGGCAGAATCCTTTCCAATGATGCCTTTGAGCTTAAATCAAAGAGAGTTACCCGATTTAAAGGTAATGTCTTCCCTTGTGTTCTTTTGTTTTATTTTGCTTCTCCAAACCCTTAAACTATTTTTTTACAATTTTTTGTAACAAAACCAGTATATTAAATATACTAGGATTTTTTTATAAGAAGGATTTGAGCTACACTTTCACAGACCTTCGTCTAATGGTTAAAGAACATATTGTTTCTGTGGTTGGCGATTTTCTGCCTCACGAAACGATGATTGTTAAATTTTCTTTTATCACCATTAAAGGTGGCCATTATGATGTCACTGTATTTTTTATACGATATATATGGTGTTTATGTTTTCTATATTCTTCTGTATTTCATATTTACAACATACCATTATTCTTTTCATGTTGTGCAAATGCGATAATTTCATATGAGGAAGTGTGGACTACCGCCCACTCAAGGGATGTGACTCGTTCATGTAATACATGGAATTTATAAAGAAGGAAATTAATGAACATATGTGACCTATATAACATATATATTATAAGGGAATTATAATATATATATATATATATATAATTTATTTGTAATTACATATATATGACAAAAAATGAAAGTAGCATTCATGCGTACGTACGACCTACTGTCTCCATAAATGGTGCTTTTCATTTTTTTTCTCCAAATGTTATTGAATAGTATAAAATGAATATTTACTGGATATATATGATATTTTAATCAATAATAATATTCTTTATATGATTTACATATAACTATATGGGCAATCATTTTCAAACATGTTCATTTTTTTACTCATGTACCAAACATCGACAAAAACCTCTTATATGAAATAACATTATTAAAAAATCATTATTACATTAAAATATGTGATATGAACTGAATAATAATATTTAAATGAGGTCCTTAAGAAATTATATTTTGACCAATGTTAATTTTTCAGTAACATAAACAAACAAAAAAGACAACTCGGACTTTAGTTAAGGGATCATATCCCTCTCTTTCTTTTTAAGTACACTCTTTTATGTCATTCCTTTTAAGTTCATATTTCTTATGATTGGGATGTTATTATATATTACTCCTACTTTAATTTTTATGTTCATATGGTGAGAGACCCTATTTTCTCTCATTAATTCATGTTGGATGTTTTGATTGGCGCTGTTAGGCTACTGAATTTTCGTAAGGGATCCTACCCCTCTCTTTCTTTTTAAGTACACTCTTTTATGTCATTCCTTTTAAACTCACATTTCTTATTATTGGGATGTTATTTTGTATTAATCATACATTACTTTTTATGTTCATATGGTGAGAGACCCAATTTTCTCTCATCAATCCATTTTGGATGTTTTGAGTGGCGCCGTTAGGCTGCCAAATTTTCGTAAGAGATCCAATATATCTCTATCTTTTTAAGTACTATATTTTATGTCATTTCATTTAAGCTCATATTTATTATGTTTTCGGATGTTATTTTATATTCCTAATACTGTAATTTTTATGTTCATATTATGATAGACCCTATTTGATCTCATAATCCATTTTTGGATGTTTTAAGTGGCGACGTTACGCTGCCAAGTTTTAGTAAGGGATTTTTCATCTCACTTTTATTCCTGTGACATTTATGCTACGTTTTCCACTATTTACTTTGAGTGGTGTATCTAATGAAAATTATTATACACTTTCTGTATTATAATTTCATTTATGGGTATTTACATCTTCATTGTATGACCCTTCGTCCATGGGGTGTACGTTTTGAAAGTTACCAAAGTTGGTAAGGGAACCTTTCACCCTCCACTTTTTAAAAGACTTCATTTGTTTTGTTTTTTAATTCAAATACTATTATGTTGAGATATGTTCTTCTATATCCTTATTAATTTAAATTTTATGTCCATGTGATGATATTCCCTTTTTATCTCTCATCAACTCTTTTTCTGAATTTTGAAGTGACGCTGTTAGGCTATCGAATTTTTGCAAGGAAACTTCTTAACCCAATTTTGATTCATTTGGATAATCTTGTACTACTTTAATATGTCGTTCTATGAATATGTTTGAATGTCCATTGATTGTTTTACAGTTAATATCCACATATATTTGGTGTATTCGTTTGTCACACAGAATTATGTAATTGATTTATCCTTAATCCAAGGATATAGTCTTTGTAAGGGATATCATCTCAATCTCCTTTCATTTAGACATATTTTGTTTTATACAAAAATTTCTTTTATATGGTGTATAAAACCCTTTGAATTTTATTTTATTCAAAAGAAATCTTTTTATATGAATCATTTTACTAAACTAAAAAAGGACTGTTTTTCTTGTCGTATGTATGTGGCGACAACAACTTCTCCTCCACCGTGACCATTATTTGAGTTTCAGATTCCTCTACAAGCCATAACTTTTTTTTCAATGAAAAATAAATACCATGTTTTACTCTTCTTTTATTTTGGTATTGAAAATGGTTTTCATAATTTTGTTATATCAATGTGTTTTATTGATATCTTATGATTGAAAAGTGGAAATGTTTGTGTTTACTTTATAAATGTTTTATGTGATATGATTATGTTATGGTTCTTGGGAATTATTATGAAGACGGGTGGTTTCGTGATAAACTAAGGGTGGGTGAGCCTGATATAGCTCTCCAATGCATTGGGTAATGCGAAGGGTTTAAAATTTAATGTTTCTCTAAAGAGATTTAAGGAATATATTGTGATGGGTATTCCAAACGTAACTAAGAGGGTTACTCCCAACGTAAGAATGTAATTAATGCCACAATTTAACTTTATGCCTTATGATTTCTATGATTTATTTATGATTTGATGAGGTATGTTAAAATGCTTATGTTTTATGAGTAAAGTATGATTTAATACATGGACTAATGTTTTATTTTCGTAATTTTATATCCCTTACTGAGCTTTTTATGCTCATCCCAAGTTTTTGAAAATTTTCTCACAGGTCAGGGGAAGGGTTCATGTTATGATGATAGTGTCAAGGAAGTGTCAAGAAAGAAACCATGTTTTAATTTAAATATGTTTCCGTTGATGGGGGAAAATGAATATTATCTTTTATGTAACCACTTTGTTTAAATGTGGAATTTAATTCATGATTTATGATCTAATTCTCTAGAACACTAAATCTGAAATGATCCTCAATGTGAATTATTCATTTAATTAAATATTAAGTAATGTTTAAGGTCGGGGCCTTATATTTTCAATTGGAAATGTATTTTCCTCCAAATTGTTTTTGATATAATGGTGCATTTAATGATTCATCTGGTTCGAGAAATAAAGCTTTATGGACCTTTGTATCTTGATTGGATGTATCCTTTTGAAAGGTATATGAAAATATTAAAGGGGTATGATAAAAATCCATATCGACCTGAAGCCTCTATTATTGAACAATATATTTCTAAGGAGGTATCAGAGTTTTGTACGAGCTACTTGGTTGCGGTGCAACTCATATGTTTGCCTCCATCTCGCCATGAACGAGTTAATTATGAGAGAAAGGGGATTCGTGGCATGAAAGTCAAATCATTGTCAGCTGAACAGATGAAGATATTAGAATCATACATCTTGAATAACATTGCTGATGCTCAAATGTATATCACATTTCATATTAAGGAATTGAAACAATTTCATCCAAAGAATAAAGAAATATTTATTTTGACTGAGCACAACAAAACATTTTTATCATGGATTAAAAAGTAATTGCTTGGTAGATCATATGTATCAGAGACATTAAAATGGATAGTGGGTGGTCCATGTTTAAATGTGATAACATGGTCCGGTTATGACACTAATGGCTATACATTTCATACAAAAGCTCGGGAAAATAGAAGTGCAGTTCAGAATAGTGTTGTATTGGTGTTTTTAGATGCAATTAATTTTTCTAGTGCTAAGGAAAAAAACCCAATTTCTGCATCAAGTGCATATTATAGAGTTATTGAAGACATATGGGAGGTTGATTAATTTAAAATTAAAGTCCCTATTTTTAACTAAAAATGGTTTTTCGGTAACAACTGTGTCAGACATGATGAATTTGGAATGACACTTGTTAATCTGAATAGATTGGAAGACACAACTGACTCTTTTGTAATGGAAACACATGAAAAACAAATTTTATATGCAGTGTATTAATTGGATATGCAGTGGGATGTTGTTTTACAAGGGAACAAAAAATATTTTGGTGAGGATGAACTTGACGAAGAAGATGATTTGTGTGATATCCCTACTTCCATGGAACGATTAACTGAACCTAATGATGAGCATATTGAAGACATGGTTTGTTCCATAAGGAACGATAACGACAAAGGAATTTGGGAAAACAATCCATTTGTACAAACCTAAAATTACAAGTAACATAGGTTCATTTCTTGTTTACATTTATTTTTTTCATAAAATTTATATATTGTATGTTTCTTATTTATTAAAAAAATTTTTAAAACAAAATAAGTATAAGTTTTTGTATGTTTGAAGTTTGTTTAGTTTTCTTCATCATGTTTATAACCATTAAATGAATTATATATCTATTATTTTTGTTCAGTGACAATTACTTTACCATATTTACCATGTTTACCATGTTTACCATGTTTACCATCTTTACCATCTTTACCATCTTTACCATCTTTACCATTGTTTAACATGCTTACCATATTACAAATTTTTACTATTACGTAACTTAGTACACTTTTCTATTTTCTGATTACAGTAGTATTAAAATATTTGAATTTGTATATTTCTGAACTAACATTTGTTTTTTTGATTTGAAGGATAATGACAGATCATTCAGTTGATCAACCACATGATTCTGGAGATGAGCATATTGGACATACCTCTGGGGATGAACATTCACATGCTCCTATTACGACAAAGAGTTCGAAGGTTGTTAAACGTGGGTGAACATGTCTACCAAAATTATCAATTCCCCATACGTAGGATCAGATGATATTCGCTGAGTTTGATGATGATGATATTCCTAGAGGTCCGAATGCAAAATATTTTAAGAGGTTTGTAGCAACTCAGGCTAAGAGCAAAGTAAGCATTCTGTATGATGACTAAAGAAATGTGGATAAAGCGATAATCTCTCAGTTGTGGGAGACCATTTTGGTAATATCTTTTATTATTATTTGACTATTCTTTAAATGTTTCTTGTATATATAATATGTTTAACCACTTCTTTATCAAATGAAATGTGATATTCCTGCTACTGGAGGAGTCAGGAAGAAATTCTTATCATTGGCTGCCAGGAGATGGAGGGATTTCAAATAAACCCTCTCATCTGATTTCATTTATGGTCATAGGAGTCATGAAAATACATGTCCTATATATCCTTTTATAGATGAAGACACATGGAGACAATTTTTTGAAAGTAGAAGAAAAGAGTCATTTTTGGTAAGGGCAATGTAATCATTTATAAGATTTCATATATAAATGATCTTATTAATCTTTTGATAATGATTTCTTATTCTTAATTTACAGAAAACAAGGAATGATCATCAGGAGATCAAATATATAAATTTATACCCTCATTGTTTATCTTGGGGTGGGTATGCAGTTTTTGGAAGGAAAAATGATGGCGGAAAAATTTCAACAACTAAGAGCTGATTCTTCAAGCTTTGGAGTGGTGGACCCTCCATCCCCTCTATCTAGACATGAAAAATGGAAGAGATCTCGGAAGGGGAAAAAGGGCAATATCGTTCTAAAGTATCAAGAATCATAGCCGAGAGGATTTAATGATATCTATTTTATTTATTTATGTTAACTAATTTCTTCATATAATTTCAATCATTACAGAAATGTTCAATTAATTAATAAATGACTCTCTTGAGGAGCAGTGTTCACATGGGAATTTTTGGCTACTGGGAGGGAAGATATTTTATCTGTAGAATTGGGAATGCCTGAACATCCTGGTCGTGTAAGAGGATATCTGGAAGGTGTATCGGTAAGAAATGTGTGTCCACGTTATTAAAATTCTAACTTTGAGGGGGTTTATAAAAAAAAGAATCCATAGAGGCTGAAGTTCATAAAAATAACGTGATGATGGAGGACAAGATTAGAGTGTTGGTGCAGTCTATGTTTGCAGACATGAAAAGTCAATTTCAGACTGCTGCTCGCACTCCTCCACCTCCCCCTATAGACCCCATTATTTATCCTCCACATCATCCAGTAACTCCCACTCCCACACCTCAGCCTGCAGACCCCATTTTTTATCCTACACCTCCACCACAACTTCCTATTATTGCGAGTAGTATATTGATGATTCTCAACATCACATAGTAGAAAATGGGTTGGTATATTGTATAAGAGATACAGTTCATCATCAACAATTAGAGGTAGAGAATCAGAAGGTCAATGTACAGGATATTATAGATAGATCATCTCGGGTACCATTGCCTATAGATGATGTGGCAACAGTTGGACATAGTATCGGTCAATTTTTAATTTGTCCATTCAGACTTCTTCGACTCATTAACATAGAGGTATGAATGTTATATCTTTTATTTTATTTTTTATTAATGTTGTTCTACCATATGAAAACTAATATATTTTTCAATTTATTTTTACAGAAATAATTAAAAGGTAAAGAAATATTGTATAGAAAATAACAAAGACAAATGAATATGACATCATATATAAATTCTAGTTGTCTTGACAGATTTTCAAGATATTCAAATTTTATGGTGGGTCATTATGAGTTTCTAGTGGAAGTTCATGTTTTGGGACGTGAAATAAGTGTGGGGATTATGAAAACTGATTTCATGGTGCTTTTTACTGGAGATAAGTTGGGAATCAACGTGGTGAAATGTTTTTCCATGTAAGTCTTAAAACCTTTTCCCTGCGTTATATTTATTAAAAATGTATATTTATGTATGTTTTTTATTATGTATCTTTATAAAATTTGTGAGATGAATGAGCTGATAGATGTATATGGATTCATGGACCCACAATTGATTTCCCCTGAAGCATGTGCATTGAATGAGGAAAAAACATTGGTATATATTGCTGAAAGACTTGAAAATAATATAGTCACACACTATTGGATGATTCCTTTTTGTGACAGGTATTAAACACATCTCTCTCAAAGAGTTAATTATCTTTTAACATAAAAAAAACACTAATGTTAAATTTTCTTTTATCAGTGATCATTGGATGTTAGGGTTTTTTTCCCAAGGGAGAAAGCACATTATTGGATATGCTCTGTCCATGATGATGTGTGGGAAAGTTTTAAGAATATATTGGAGAAGTATGTTTCAATTTCTCAATTGTTTTATATATTATAATGAATTTTAAATTTAGCCCATTTGTATTATTTTATAACAGTGCATGGGCCTACTTTCGAAAAAACACATAGAAAAGGAGTGCAAAGATCAAATATGTAAATGCGAAGGTAAATATCCATTTATAATTTGTACTTTTTGATTTATTACATAAAAATAATATATAGAATTTACACTCATTCAAACATAATTTTCATGAACAACAAGGCATCATCAAATGCGGATATTATATGTTAAGATTTATGTATGAAATAATAACAACTGGGACAGTTGTGAATTTTAACCTGGTAAGATTTCTTCTTAAACTTTGCCATAATATTTCAATTTTATTTATTCATTATACATGTTAACTACTATCCTTTTCATTTGTAGATTTTTGATAACCCTCAACCTTATACTGATGAAGACATCAAACAATTACCTGTGGAGTGGTCAAATTATTTTATAGGTTTGATTGAATTTTAGTTGTTTGTAATGTAAAATGTAAATTTGTATATTGTCGTTGTAATTGTGTATTTGGTAGTCGTTTATGTTGGATATAGTTTTTTTTAAGTTGACAGTGTATGTTTTGAATGTTATATATGTGAATGTTTAATTTTTCTCTAATTATTGTTTTGGTCAACATGTGATGGTTTTTCTTGTATGGATTCTGGTCTGGGGGGGAGGGGTTCCAAGCGTGTGAGGGGTGTTCAGTGGGTTTGGGGGTGTCCAGGGGTCTGGGAGGGCTGTCTGGTGGGGTGGGGGTGCAGTCCAGGGGGGTGGGAGGGCTGTCCATGGGTGTGGGAGGGCTGTCCAGGGGTGTGGGAGTGTTGTCCAGGGGGTGGGGGTATACATGAGGGTGTGGGGGGGTGGGGGGGTCCAGGGGTGTTTGGTGTTGTCCAGGGGTGTGGTTGGGGCTCCAATGGGGTGGGGGAGGGGTGTCCTGGGTGTGGGGGGAGGTAAAAATGAGGGTAGGGGGGTTGTCCAGGGGTGTGGTGGGGCTCCAATGGGGTGGGGGAGGGCTGTACATGGTGTGGGGGGTATACATGAGGGTGGGGTGGTTGTCCCGGGGTGTTTGGGGCTATCCAGGGGGTTAGGGGCAGTCCAGTGGTGTGGTGGGGGCTGTCAAGTGGGGTGAGGGGGTTCTGTTCAAGAGGGTGGGGGGGGGGGGGGGGTTGTTGAGGGGTGTTTAAGGATGTCCAGGGGTTCGGGGGCAGTCCAGTGGTGTGGCTCCAATGGGGTGGGGGCTGTAAAGTGGGGTGAGTGGGTGTTGTTCATGAGGGTGGGGGGTTGTCATGGGGTGTTTGGGGTTGTCCAGAGGGTCGGGGGGGGGGGGGGGGGGGCAGTCCAGGGGTGTCGTGTGGGCTTCAATGGGTGTGGGAGGGCTGTCTAGGGGGTATACATGAGGGTGGGGGATGTTAAGTGGGGTATGTTTTATATTTTATCAATATAAATGCTTAAATTTGATTTAGTTCTTGTTTTTGATCTTCTTCTGTTTTTGTGGTATGATTTCTTTATTTGGTTTCTGGTTGATTCTGGGGGAGAGCAGAGGAATGCATTGATTTTTTTTAAAAAAATATGGCTTCCACGTCGGTTATTTTATAACCGACGTGATAAAGAAATCGGGAATGGTTTATCATGTCAGTTTTTTAATAACCGACGTGATAAACTATTTCCAAGGCCTTTTATCACGTCGGTTATATATTAACCGACGTGATAAAGCCCCCTCGGACTGGTTTAGAACATCAGTTATTATATAACCGATGTGATAAACCATCTCCCAAGAGTTTATCACGACATTTATATAATAACGGATGTTATAAACCCCCCCTGTTTTTTCAGGTCGGTTATTAATTAACCGACGTGAAAAACATCGTGATGTTATGTTTTTACGTCGGTTTTTAAATAACCGACGTAAAAAATGTTATTTATAACATCGTTCGTATTAACTTCAGCTAAAAACCGACGTAAAAATTGAAAAATAACCGACATAAAAAACTTTTTCTGTACTAGTGCCAGTTGCACCCATATTTGATTGGAAAACATCTTTGGTTGCAGTCATAAGAGCCTACTGACTAGATGATGAATTATAACTTGGTGTATGTGCCTGCATATAGTACTGCACCGGAATTGCCTGGCCGGATTGGTGTGTTACTGCCAGATGAGTCAGTTGAGCAGTGAAATCAGGACAGAAGGGTGTATATACCCGCTCTTTGTTTTCAATCAAGTTATATTGATGGACTTCTTCGAGGGAGGTAGAGGTGAGAACCTACTTTTTATTAACCGGATGTTGTCCCTGGCAGTTTGTCTTGCGTTCCCAAGTATGAGAGACCGAGGCAAAAAGTCCAGAGGCAACATCCCCATCATGTTGGGGATATACTACTGCATGATTCTAGCGGTTATTGCTGGTGAGAGTCCTCAAGACGGACTCATGTAATCTGGAAGTGAGGCCTTCAGTGACCTCTAGATCTACCTCCATACAGTATAAGAGAGATTAATTGTTGCGTTATGGGGATAATGACCCTAAACGGTTAGAAACAATGGTTGTAACCATTTTCTTCTTGATCATTGGTCGTTGTTGGCCAGATGATCAAGGATTATTGTTAACCAGGAGGGCCTGTTGAGCTGCCTCCAAAGTTGGAATTGTACCGTGTTGGCGATATTCCTTTATCAGCACATTGGAGACCCAAAATTGAATATTATGGGTTGGTGATAACTTCCTTCCTGTGGATGGATATCCCACTTGGCCAGCAGTTGGGAAGTTCACATATGTTTTCCTTGAGAAAGAAATTCTTTGGATTGAAGGGAATTCTATATAAAACTATGAACAGTGACAAATTATATTAATGTATCATGTTGTCAGAAAGATACATGTGTGATTAATTCCTTTTTCTGGACTTCCTTTATCAATTGGTAGGGGCATAACATTTGGGTAACATTATTAACATGGTTATGGATTCACGTTCGGTACACCATTATTGTTTCGTAGATACTTGAAATGTGATATTCTAGATTTAAGAAAACTTGTTCCCAGGCGGTTTCCATTGGATTTATTCATGGATCTGGAAACTTCCAATAGTTTTTATCCAAATAGGACCTTCTTTCAAAAGGCAGGTTTTAATTTATGTTTTAAACATTACGATACTTAAGAACATGTATTGGTTGAGAGGATGGGTGGTAAGTCTCATCACACCCTTTTGGGGGGAATTATTGCCTACTCCAAGAATCTCTTTGAAAATAAAATATTTTCAATAATCTTGATTACTTCTCCATGTATATCATATGTATCCCATTTAATGTAAAATCACTTATTTATCAAGTATAAAATTTTTATATTTATTAGTATGTATTCGAGGATTTCCATCAATGGAATACTATAATATACTGATTAGAGATTTTTTTAATCATTATTCATGATGATGATGTCTTTTTTGTGCCACTCAGTGGGGAACGATGGAGTTTATTATCAACTAGGGAGACTAAGGTCTGTTTTACTCTTGGGACCGGGCTCATAAAATGAGCTACCTATGTATCCCTATGAAAGGAATCAGAACCCTCATAGATTGGTGCCACATAATAGGACACATTATACCTTTTAAAGTCACGTGATAAGGACCCTTAAGCGGAAGGTTCTTAGTTACAATTTTTTGTGGTTCTTATGTTAAAACATCCCAATGAACATTGGAAAGGATATAGGTTTTCAAATAGGATCAAACCCTATTGAGTGTATGTCCCAAAGAGGGCATGGATGATTTGATGTGTTGGGTTTTAACCTCAAGAAGGCTTATATGTATCCCATATAGATGGGAATCAAAGCCAATTTAGTTTGATGAATCTCTTAGGAGAGTATAGTCCTCTGAGAAAGATGACTTTGGTCTTATTTCTTGAATAAGATCCCTAAATATGGGGAATTTGAGTTGGATTCCAAAGGAGGATCTCCAATGAGCTCGGGCTCTGAAAGAGCTTCCTACGTATCCTGGTTTGAATTGGAATCAAAGTTCTCATAGATCCTTCCAATGATCTAGGGATTTGAAATATATTCCAACGTATCCTGGTTTGAAAAGGAATTAGAGTTCTCATAGTTCCTTCCAGTTAGCTCAGGTTCTGAAAGAGCTTCTTACATATCTTGGTTTGAACTGGAATCCAAGTTCTCGAAGTTCCTTCCGGTGATCTTGGGCCTTGAAAGAGCTTCGTACGTATCCTGGTTTGAACAGGAATCAGAGATCTCATATATCCTTCAACTGAGTGTCTGTGCACATGTTGGAACCATCAGATATCTCTAATCCCACGTGAGTCATGCTCAGTGTGAGAAACAAGAGGATGTGATTGGTTTAACAATGAAACTTCAAACTTCCAAATTTTTCCACCATGCTGATGGAAGAGGGTGCATCGACCATGGAAGAGGGCGAGGAAACGGTGGACGAGGGAATGGTGATGAGACCTTCCTCTGTTCTCTTCACAATGGATAGGGGTCCAAATGGAAGGAAGAAGGGTTGATGGTGAAGGTCTTAAACCAGGATGTATGTCTTGAAAATGGTTCTGGTAGGGGAGAGAGACTTCTCCAATACATGCACAGAATGGAAAGTGTGAAGTGTAATATCCCTACTGGATAATTGAGGTCCCGAGTCACCTCTTTGAAAAGGGAGAGCCCGAAAGCCCACCATCTTCCAAAATGGGAACTTACAAACTTTGTTTCTGGGAGAAAAGTCAATGTGACTGAGGATATACACACCCACAAGAATCCCATGTATATTAACCCCATTGGAAAACATATGTGGGAAACCTCTAACTGCAGAAAAAAAAACCCAAATTGGAGACACACTTATGTTCCTAACCCAAAGGCCTGATAAGTCCGGAGTTTTTGGAGGAGGATTAAACTTATCCCATTTTGAACAAGATAACCTAAGAAAGAGATTCCCAATGATGAAAGGATTCAAAGGGTATTTGAGTTTTTCACATAGGTACCTCGTGTAGGTATATCGTGTAGGTACCCCATACTTCTCAATCGTGCTAGTATGGTGCACAATTTTACCGTGCAGTTGTACTGCACAGGTATAGTGCGCTGGTACACTGTGTAGATATGAATAGTGATTGAAGAATTTATATAACTTAAAAAACATACCTATTCCATTTAATTATCCCTTCTATCGTATTTGAGAGAAATATCTGAGAAAATTTGAGAGATATAGGAAAAATAGATACACACTTGGAGCATCAGAGAGTTTTTAGAAAATTTACAGTCCTAAAATGGGGTGCCCAAGGGTCCTATTTATAGGCACAGATGGTCCTGGCTGATAAAAACATGGGTCATGCAGATATGCCATGTAGCTCCACTGTGCAGGTCCTCCACGTAGTGGCATCCAAAATCCTATCACGTGTAGTTCAGACATGTAGCCGTATAGTGTAGCTCGACCGCCTAGCCATGTCACATAGCTCGACCACGTAGCCTTGTCACGCAGCTCAGCCATGGAGCTCTATCGCGAAGCTGGGCTGAGTAGCTCTTTCATGAAGCTTCTGAATATTGGTTGATGTTTCTTTTGAATATTATGAATCTCTCTAAGGGGTTTCAAAAAACATGTCATATTCCATATCTTCAATATGAATAGAATGTTGAAAATATGGAATTACCTAATATACACATGTAAAAAATTGTTTTTTTTTCATTATTGCATATTTTTAAGAGATTGATAGATGAAATAAGAACGATGAACCCAGACAACAATAAAAGATGATTCTTTTTTGAAATATAATCAACCAATCCATTGGGTGTATTCCAAAAATCATATAGATTATGTATGGAACAATAGAATGAATCCAATTTTAGATTTCCTTTGTTATTCAGCTGATATGATCCTCATTTTAGTAACCAACATTTTGGTGGATATTTCATGCTAGTGGTGGGAATTACCTTTCCAAAATAATTTCAAAGAATTCATTATGCAGATAGAATTTTGGTAAATTTTAGACAAACAATACTAACCCCAAAAATTAATGATAGTCCAAATAATATATTTATTCAATCTGAATGAATTGAATGTATCAGTGAATGATTATTGAACTATGTTTATTTAAATAGTTTTATTTTCTCCATAATTAAATATTTTTATATCCTTGAAAGAATAATACGTTAGGTCTATGCTATAACCAGTGTTCTACTCTGTGACATTTAAAATTTATATAACAAATTATACTGAGTAATTATGGTAGAAAGAGATATCTCTTGAAATTCGGACTGAGGGAATATGATTATCTCTATAGGAATAAGTGTGAAATCAATATCATAGAAGAAGTAGAATTGAAATACATAAATATTTGTTTGTGTTCCATATTATACTCTAAACATGATATTAGATAACATCAATGCGCAATCTAATACCATGATTTCTTATTACAATAATGTATAGGTTGAGAACATGAAGATACATTTCATAGAACTGGATATGGAATGTCACAACGCTAACAAAATTGGACATCCCAAATCATTTTTCAGTATCATTCTAAATACATATATTAGGAATATATTTTATGTTTCTCAGACATATAATGCTTTGATGGCATGATGTCATCATAATAATTCTTTCCCAGAAACAAAGGGATAATGGTCATACTAGAAACAACAACAGTCCTCATAGCATAAAATATCAATGTGGAAGTAAGGACAAAGAATGATTGAATAATAATGTATATGGTGAAGAGAATATGACTAAAGATGATCATGCTGGTCCATTGATAGTATGATGTACTATTATGCTGAACTATAATCTAATCAAATCATTGTCTGATACTGGAATGCCCCACTCTATTAAATATTCTCAATTTCGGGATCATATTGGTTTTCATGTTGATATTATGACTCATGTTTGGAAATTTCAATGACCTATAAGACAATGATTATTATATGTCTTTAATTGTCTACTATGTTCAATAACAATTAGAAAAGATGATTTTTTGATATTTCTGTATTCATGAGATATAAATTTATAGAAGTATTTTTGTGAATGGATTGGTGGAAATACTCCAAAAACAAAAATAAATTTTATACCTGGTATGTTAGTTTCTCATCCTATGTTGGAGTTAATAATCACATTAAAAGAGAAATAGATGTGAATTCAACTATGGATAACTTCTTAAAACAATCCTAAAGGAAATTTTGTTCTTATGTTATAGAATGATATCAAGTTAGTATAGATATAAATATATTACCAAATTATATATTTTATTATAAAATATTCATCATCTTCAGTTTGGGGAAGATAAATTTATAATGTCTTATTTGGGAAACATCACTCAACTATGATGGTACTCTTGATAACTCTACATCACTATAATAAATCTCATTATGATAAATGAATTATTTACGAAATATTTTCAAAAATAATGTGTTAATTTGTTTAACACTAAAAATATATTACCATATCAAAATAAAATTGTATTAAATTGTATTAAGAGTTATTTATTCCCAGTGATATACATATACATCTCATGCCTTAGAATTTAGTTTGATATATTTTTAAACTATTTTTATTATCCATGATATAAAATTTTGAGGTTGTTATTTCATGAAGGGCAGTAGAATAAAAAATCCCCAAATATTTTTTTATTACATTAAATAGAATACAATTTTTATGCATGTACCCCTTGATACATAGATCCAAAATGAAAGAAAAAAATATTATTGAAATAATATTATTGAAAAATGATGTATTATAACCAGGTCATTTTTTGTGAGTCTGAAAAACAGTTACAAAATTATGAAATGTATTTATAAAATTATTCAATAATAATATTTATTAATTGGTATTTATTTAATAAATAAATAACTATTAAAAAAATTGAATATAAAAGGCTAAAACCCCATAAAATTCTGAAGTTTTACTTTTTAAGGAAATAATTCCTTCATTATATTTTGAATTTTCAATTAGATAGATTAATTTATTACTTTTATAATCATTATTTTATAAAAATTATTCCATTTAGTATATAATTATATCTAATATAAACTCGAGTGGTTTTTCTAGTTTTTTTTTTAAATTAGTATTGTTTTTGTAGAGTGAAAAATAACATTTTTTATTATAAATTTATATAATATTAAAGAATTTACAAAATGAACAATTAATTTTGGATTTTTTTAAAATAATTCAACATAATTAAATATAATACATCAAATTTAATGGTAATCATGAATATTAATTATTTTTTATAAAATCAATTTTTTACTAAATAAAGTATATTTCTTAAAACAATATTCTTTTAATTTCACAAACATATATTCAAAATATGTTTTACCAAATGTGGAAAATTTAAATTATTAAATGGATTAAATTTTTTAATCAATACGTTAATATTATTTACTAAATTTAATTTCATTTTTCATCCTAATGAATAGTAATAATGGTAAAATATTATCAAACTATAAATGGTAAAATAGGATTAACTTGGTTAAAATAATGGGATAATGTATAAAAGTCAGTACAAAACAATGATTTATTTAATTTTTTGTATTTATATTTTCTATAACAATTATATATAAATATATATGGTGAAAGTTTACGCCACTTTTCATGAATTATAACTTTTATATAATTTTTTGCAAATGATAATTTAAAATTTTCAATCAATTTGTTTTATTATAATTAATATGTTTAGAAGGAGATAAGTATAAGTTATTATTAATTATAAATAAATAAACTTATTAAGATTAAATTATTTTTATAATATACATTTCTTTTTATATTTTAATGATGATATAATAACCTTAAACACTTATGTGATTCCAATATCATGCCTGTGTAAAATGTTTAAAATAATAAAGTGCATGATTTTAAACAATGTATATGTAATATATTTTTAATTAATTATGGTATTGCCTAAATTTTAAGGATATTTAAAATTTATTAGTTATTGGGAAATTATGTATAATATAAATCCATATTTTTCTGATAACTCTAATGTCAATATATGAATATTGTTAGGAAATTTATTTTATTGATATGTATTTTTTAATATTTATTATAATATAATTATAAATAACTACATCCCTAAATTTTGAATATAATTTTCATTGACACTTTAATTAATTTTTATGAATTTTCAATAATAAATTTTTAATATTACCTCAATTTACTATAAATAGATAAAAATTTATTACTATGGTTACAGGTAAAAGGGTTAACATGGTGGTAAAAAAAAGATATGTTTAAAAATTCTACATAAAAAACAAATTTACATTTCTATTTTAATTATTCATTATATTGCATATACTATAATATATTCTATATTGGGTCCATTTTAGATGTGTTACACAGAAATTATATAATAATATTTCATGGGTTTCCATGATTGTCCCCCACCACACTTAAAAAAGTGAAGAATCATTACACTAATCATGAAAAATATTTATTAATTTATCGCAAAATTTATATTCCCAAATCTATTCCCAACCATCCAGTTGATGTCTTCAATATATTGGATTCCCCAAAATTACTTCCTAGAAGTCCTAATATATAGTAAAAACGATATTTTCCATGAAGAGGTATAACATTGAACTGAGATTAATCATATTTATATATTCTTCCAACTCCATAAAATATTACTTAAACATAAATATATTTAATATTTGTTATTTTTATTGTATAACTATCTTTAATTTATATTTCTATCATATATAAAATGAATAATCCCTATTTCATATGTGTACAAAACCACCTCCATGAAGCCTGATGTTTCATTTTTTCATCCTCGAATCATATAACTAGTTAATATGTTCATTTAAATGAATTTAAATGACAACTATTAAATACTTCTTATTCCATAATGATATTATATTCCTTACTATATTACCTTTTAATTTTTTGGATAATGGGAAAATCACTCATGCATATGTCTGGTATACAACCTTCACAAGGTGATGTGATTCATTTTTCATTAACACTATTCATAGTTGAAAATGAGGATGAAAGTAGTTAATAAATATATAATTTAAAATATATTTATTATCTTATATAATTAATATATTTTATAATTTATTTAGTTTTCTCAAAATTTAAAAATGAAACTTTCATTCATGTGTACTTAGGAATTATTGTCTCCCTTAAGGAGTCTGCTTCATTTCTCAACAACCCTTTACATGGTTGGATTTAGAAGTAAACATAATATATAAAAGAAATAATTATAACATAATTATTATTATAGATATTATTAATCCATGTAATCACTTACTCCTAAGAGACTATTATTTTCTCCATGGGAATATGTGTGAAATCAAAATCATAGAAGAAACAGAAGTGGAATTCATAAATCATTGGTTGTCTTCCATATTATACTCTTAAATGAGATTAGATATCATCCATCCACAATCTAATACCTTGATTTCCTATTATAATTGTCTCTTGTTTGAGAACATGAATATACATTTCATATAACCAGCTATGCAATGTCATATCACTAATAAAAATTGGACAACCCCAATGAGTTTTTAGTATCATTATAAAGACAACTACTAGGAATAAATGTTATGTTTCTCAGACATATAATGATTTGATCACATTTTGTCATCATAATAATTATATCCCATATATCTTAGGGATAATGGTGAATCTAGGAACAACATCAGTCCTATGAGAATAAAATATAAATGGGGAAGTAAGGACAAAGAAGGAGCGATTAATAAACTATATGGTGAAGAGAAGATGATTACAGATGATCATACCAGTTTATTTATAGTGTGACGTACTATTATGTAGAACTATAATCTAATGAAATCAGTGTTTGACACCTGATTGTCTCACTCTATTCAATATTCTCAATTATGAGATCATATTGGTTTTCATGCTGATATTATGACTCAGATTTGTAAATTTCAATGACCTATAAGACAACGAGAATTCAATCTCTTTAATTATCTTCTATGTTATATAAAATTTAGGGAATTTTATTTATTTATTGATATTTTTGTATTCAAGAGATGTTAATTTATGAAAATATTTTTGGGAATGGATTGGTAGAAATACTTAAAATATTATAATTAATTTTATAACTGGAATGTTAGTTTCACATTCTTTGTTCGAGTTAAGAATCTCTTCAAAAGAGACAGTGATGTGAATTCAACTATGGATAACTTCTCAAAACAAAGCTAAAGGAAAAAAATTTCTTATGTTATGGAATGATGTCATGTAAGTATATATAAAAATATATTACCAAATTATATATTTTATTATAAAATATTCATTCTCTTTAGTATGGGGAAGTTAAATTTATAATGCCTTATTTGGGATATATCACTCAACTATGATGGTACACTTGATAAATTTTTATCACTATAATAAATCTCATTATGATAAATTAATTTTTTAAGAAATATTTGGAAAATGATATGTTATTTTTTTAACGCTAAATATTTATGACCATATCAAAATAAAATCATATAAAATTTTATTAAGAGTTATTTCTTTCCACTGATTTATATTTACATCCAACAACATAGAAGTTAGTAGGAAATGTTTTTAAACCATTTTTATTATCCATGATATAAAAATTTGAGGTTGTGATTTCATTAAGGGATGTAGAATAAAAAATCCCCATATATTGTTAATTATTACTTCATATAAAATAAATTTTTTTATTCATGTACCCCCTGATACATAGATCTTAAATGTACCAAAAATATTTTAGAAATAATATTATCAAAAAATGATGCATTGTAACCCGATCATTTTTTTTGAATGTTTGAGTAGGAGATAAAAAATTATGATATGTATTTATAACATTAATCAATAATAATACATATTACTTGAATTTTTTTATTAAACAAACAATTATTAATAAAAATAATTGAATAAAAAATGATAAAACCCCATAAAATTTTGATGTATCACTTTTAGAAGAAAAAAAATATTTTCATTAAATTTTAAAATTATATTTGAAAGATAAATTTATGAAGTTTATAATCATTATTTTGTAAAATTGACTCCACTTTTTATATAATTATATCAAATATAACATAGAGTGAATTTTCTATATTTTTTCGGTAGATTGTTATTTTTTTTGAAGAGTAAAAAATATCAATGTTTATTAAAAATGTCCTTTATTTTAAAGTATTTACAAAATACAAATTTCATTTTGGATTTTGTTTTGAAAAATACTTCAACTTAATTTAATATAATCCAACTAATTTAATATTAATCCTTAATATTCATTATTTTTTATAAAATATATTTTATTTGTAAAAAATGTATTTTTCTAAAAAGTTTTTCTTTTTATTTTCATAAACTTATATTTAAAATATTTTTAACACATGTGGAAAATATATATTATCAAATGGATTATATTTAATTATTCAACATAATAATATTATTTAATAACATTAATGTCATTTTTCGTCATAATGAATAGTAAATATGGTAAAAAAAATCAAATAGTAAATCATAAAATAGGTTTAACTGGGTTAAAATTATGGGATAATGTATAAAAGTCAGTGGACAACATTTATTTATATAATGTTTTCTATTTATATTATCCATAATAATTATATATTTAAAAATGATGATATTTCGTGCCACGTTCCATTAATTGTAACATTTATATAATATTATGTAAATGATAGTTTAAAATTTTTAATGAATTTGTTTTATTATAATTTAAATGTTTAGAAAGAGATAAGAAGAAGTTATGAATGATTATAAATGACTAAACATATTATGATAAAATTATTTTTATAATATAAATTTCATTTTAAATTTTAATGATGATATAATAACCATGAAATCTTATGTGATTCCAATACAGTGCCTATGTAAAATGTTAAAACAATAAAGTGCATTTTTTTTAAAAAGTATTGGTTATATAGTTTTAATTAGTTATTCAATTACCTACATTTTAGGGATAATTATAATTTATTAGTTATAGGGAAATTATGTATAATATAAATCCAGATTATTCTAATGATTCTAAAGTCAATATATGAATATTTTTAGGAAATCGATTTTATTGATATGTGTTGTTTAATATTAATTTTAAGATAATTATAAAACATAAAAATACTTCACTAAATTATGAATATAATTTTATTTGACACTTTAATTATTGTTTTTTGAATTTCCAACAATATATTTTTAAAATCACTTCCATGAACCATAAATATCTAAAAATGTATTATTATCGTTACAAGTAAAAGGGTTAATGAGGTGGTAAATATAAAAGATAAGATTCCAAATTCAACATAAAAAAAAATTTACATTTTGATTTTAATTATTCTTTATCTTAAATATATTTGAGTATATTATAGATTGGATAAATTTTAGACGTGTTAGAAAAAAATTATATAATAATATTTCATGGGTTTCCATGATATTCTCCCACCATATATAAAAAATGGAACATCCTGTACACTAATCATAAAAAATATTTATGAATTAATCCTAAAAATTATATTCCCAAATCTATTCCCAACCATATAATTGATGTCTTTGATATATTGGATTCACCAAAATAACTTCCTATAATTCTTAATGTATAGTAAAGATGAGGTTTTCCATGAAGATTTGTAACATTGAACAGATATTAATCATATTTATATATTCTTAAAACTCCTTAAAATATATATTAAACTTAAATATATATAATATTTCTTCTTTTTATTATAGGTACATGACCTTAAAACATTACTTAATAATGAATTAAATGAATAATTCACATTGAGGATCTTTTCAGGTTAAGAGTTTTAGAGAATTAGGACATAACTATTACATCTCAAAAGATTACAAAGTAGATACACCAACTCAGTTTCAATTTTTTCACAAAATAAAAACTCTTAAAAAGAAACATGTATAGTTCCATGTTTTAGATAGCATGTCTTTCCTCGATCCCATATTTGACCCAATTCATCTTTAAGTCCGGTGGAAATCATTTCAAAAACATGGGATGAGCATAAAATGCTAAGTAAGGGATATTAAAATACAAAAATAAAACATTTGTCCATGTATACATAAGAATCGACAAAATTATAATTTACTCATAAAACATAAGAACTTTAGCGTACCTCATGAAATCATAAGATTTATGAATAACTCATGGAAATAATAATACATAAAGGTAACTTGAGGCATTCATAAGAATATTATGTAGGGAGTAACCCACATTGTTACGTTTGGAATACCCCTCAAGTATATTCCCAAAATCTCTTTGGAGAAACTTTAGCATTTAACCCGTTCACGTTACCCAATTCATTGGACAGCTATCTAGGGCTCACCAACCCTTAGTTTATCACAGAACCACCCTTCATCATAAAAAATTCCCAAGAACCACAACATAATTGTATCACATAAAACATGGATAAATGAATCATAACATTTCCACATTCCAATCAGAAGATATCAATACAACACATTGATATAATAAAAACATTATCAAAACCAATTTCAATACAAATATATATAAAAGAGTATATGATATTTATTTTCCTTTTAAAAACATTACAGCTTGTTAAGAAGCCAAAGATAAAATAATACTCACGGCGGCAGAAGGGTCGTTGTCAATACGTAGGTTAAAAAGAAACATACTTTTTGTCGTTTAGTAAAATGTTTCGTAGAGAAAAGATTCCTTTTTAATAAAAGTAAAATTCAAAGGGATTTCTATGTCATAGCCCCCCTTTCTATTGATTTTATTTTTATTATTTCTTTATTCTGAGAATTTGCACCGAGGTCTGGGATGAGCCCCAAATTAAAATTTGTTGTCGTTTAATGACTTTACTGGGTTTTGGACCCGTGCGGGGCTGTCGCGCGGTTGGCGGTCGCTGCATAGTCGGCCTAGGTTTCAGGCATTTTCCCATACTTTATTATTATTTTTATTATTTTGATAATATGGTGTATCAAAATTACTTGTTTTATTTTTATTAATCATCATATCATTGTAATTATTATTTTTATTCTTGTGCTACGATTAATATTTTTAATATTATTAATATTATTATAATAATATTATTATTGTTATTATGTTTATTATTAATATTATTATTATTGTAATAATAATAGTATTATAAAAAAGAAAAAAAAAGAAAAAAAGGTGGAACCCTAACCCTAATACCCAGCCAGCCCCCACCCCTTTCCCTTTTTCCACTGCGTAATCCCCCTTGTTCCAGTTGCACGCCCAACCATCATCCCCAAAGGCCCTTTCCACTAGCCCATATTCATATACTGCCTCTAGTGTTCGCATCGTACCCCCTTCCCTTGGCCTCCACCTGTGTAAGTCGCCCCCTCCACAGCTCCCCCATATCGGCTTCTAACAGCCGCCCGCCTGAGACTCGCGCAGAGCCGCCTCTACCTACCCCTGCAGCCCATCACCGCCCCGAACACCCCCCCTATCGGCCTCCGCCTCCCATTTTATCCCCACTCCACCTTGAAACTTCTCCGCATGACCCCTGGCTTCGCCCGCCCATTCCGACCTCCTACCAGCGCTCCAGCCAGTCCCTCTGCCTAACCACCGGTCTCCGGCCTCCCTCGCTGTTGCCTTCCTCACTGGCCGGCACTTCCGGTGATCCCCTACTACCTTTTATCAACCTTTGGCCTCCTTCGGTGCCCCTACCCGCTCTTCCGGGGAGCCCAGCCACCGGCCCCCATCCAGTGCCCCTACAAGCTATTCCATCAAGCGCCGCCGCTGGCCTGCGACCCTCTGGCCGCCGTTCCCTTCAGAGAGCCGATATACAACCCCCCCCCCCCCCCCCCCCCGTGGTAGTTTTTCATTGTTTTAGATGTTAAATAATGTAAGGGTTATTGTTTTAAGTTAAACTATAAATTTTGTGTGTGATATCTTATCTGATATATTGGTTTTTGCTTCTCGCAGGTGCGGTTGCGGTCTGAACGGGGTTTCGCACCATTTTCGGGTGGTCTGCCAACAACTAAGGTAATAGATTCCGCCAATTAGAATTTTTTGTTGAATTATTTTGCACGTTTAATTAAATTTTCATGTTTTTTAAATTATTTGTATTGTGAAATGATTGTTTTTATCATTTGTTGATTTACTTCACTTATTTGAGTGTTGTTTTGTGGTAAAACACTGTTGCGCATAATGAGAATGTTCTATTAATTGTCTAACTGATTTATTAAATGTTTTTTGTTCTTAAAAAATATATATTTATATTATTTAGGATTTTGTTATGTGTTGATTAGAGTGTTATCATAAAAGTGTTTTTTAGGGGTTTAAGTTGGTTTCGTGTGTTTAAAGGCGTGTGTGTTTGTCAAAGTTGTTTTATAAAAATTTTAAATGATTTATTAAGTAGTGTGAATGATGAAAATTTGGTTTTGGAAAACATTTTTAGGCACACATTCTTTTAGAGGTTAATTTTATGATGTCGTGCGTTTTTTTCTGGTTTTGTACTCTGGTGTTTCCTTGAAATTTCCCGGTGGCATGTTCAAATGATTAGTGAGTTTTTTTTTCTGTTGTTTGGTTTTTACAAACACATTGGGGATTTTAAAGTGGTTTAATAAATATGTTTGATGGAGAAAGTTGTGTTTTGATGTTATCTCGAGCTGGTTCTTTTGCGCTACTTGTTCGTTTGGTTTGTTCTAAGTCAGTGGCTATGTGTTCTTAGTTATCATGTGTTTGTTTCAGTGTATTGGTGAGGTAACCATGTGACACTGCGATCATAGGCTTGCGCGTGCTTGTGCGCCTGTGCGAGGTGTATTGTGTCATCGTGTCCGAGCTGTGACTCATGGTAGGCTCCCATTGCAATGCTTTTTAAAATTTAAGCAACATTATTTTTTACTGTTTGTGCACAATAATTTTTCAAATTAAATATTTTATTAGTTTTAATAAATGTGAGATAATATAATATAATTAATTTTTCATATAAGACAATTACTTTTCATATTGTTATTTGGTGTAAAAAGAGCCGTTTATTTTATACACGACACTTGAAATATTTTCTTGATGAGCGAACACCCAGTATTGAATGAATGCCCATTTGGCCTTTAAAAACAATTCATGTAAATTCAAATGTAGTTCTGGTTTTGATGATAAATTATTTCTTTTAAAGCATGAACAAGAATTTTGGTTCTTTTCAATGTTGTGATTGTGAAATGTATTTAATGCCCTTTTGGAACTTTATGAAAATGATGAAAATGTTTTGATAAAAACCATCCTAGGATAACACTACTTCCTGGGATGCATTTGACGGATTGGGAGGCCATGCATAGAGGCTCCCAAGAACTTGATTAGATTAAAGGAAAGAGGTTGTTCAATAGAGTGGCTTGGGGGATTCCTATTATGATTTATATATATATGATTGGATGCTCTCTTGGCATTAGTTAGATCAACCCCTTTTCAAACACTTGAGACATGGGAATCTGGAATATTGAGTGAATATTCTAAGAATGATTTCTCTACAGGTATGTTATGGTACGGAGTAGTGGCCCATTGTAGGTGGATAAATTGGGTTTATTACTACTGGATTTTCCCTCGACCTTCCTGAGAGAGGATGGCCAAGTGTATTTTGCATTTTGATTTCATCGTGACCTGTCAACAAGGATGATTTAACATGTATTGGTTTCTTACGTTTTATTCTTGATCTCCTAGGTTCACCCATGTCTATTCGGCTTTTGTTGCTTGCTCTAGTGATTATGATGCTCATATGGGTACATATATTTCCTTTTTTGTCTATTTTACTTTGTGCATTTCTGGTATATTTTCTTCCTTGGAAATTGGGAAATTTGTTTTGATTAGGTTTCTAAAAATGGTTTTCAAATAAATGTGTTTAATCATCTTTGTGCAAATTGGAAAATGTAAACCTCAATTTGCCGTTCTAAAAATCCATTGACGCTAATAGAAGGACCCAAATTTGGAAACAGTTAAGGGAAATGGTTATAACATTGTTTTTAAGTAAAATACTTAGAAAAACATACTTTTATAATTTTTAGTCCAAACATGAAATGATGTTTCTTTTATTTTAAAGGTAGTGCATTGGGAATAAATTTATTGGGCTAGCCTACTGAGTTTTAATACTCACACCTATAGTTTTTTCTTGTTTTTAGTTCTGTTGCAGGTTCCAGATTCAGTTGTTCTCATTGAGATATGTTGGTTGTGGTATTGGAGAGTGACCCACGATATAACATGGAGTTTTGGTTGTAATCAGGTTAGTAGTGTTGTTGTTTGTTCTTTATTTATTTTCTTCGTTCTATTTCATTTCTGCTACATAATTTATTTTATTTTGGGATAAATCATTCCCATCTATTTACTTTTGATTCCCAACACTAGTTGTCAGCCCGTGGGGATTGGGAACGCCCCTTGGGCCATGTGGCGGGCTGGCTTGGGTGACCGGATCATGGTCGACTCGGGTTGGTTCGTGAAAAAATATTATCAATGGAGGCCCTTGTAATTTGGGGTGTATAGTAGATGGAGATTAGGATTTTTGGGGGTCGATAGGTAGGTACGAGAAGGACTTCATGAACTCTCTCTCATTCCGCACCTCGAGTCGCCAGGGATAGTCTAGGGATTGACTCTGTGTTTCGTTCTGGTTTATTTTGGATTGAGGGATTACAACGGAGGTAAAAAAATGATACGTCGTGATCACACATGGAGTAGTGACCCATGTGGAGTCCGGTTACACAGTTTGAATTCCTCTTAGTTTTTGACACTTACTTGGGGCATGACCCACTACATTGTCGACACATTAAGTGTGACTGCTAGTCCCTCACCCCGGTGGTTTGATGCAAGTTGACTGTCGTTTTCATTCTAGTTGGTGTAAGTGCATTTTTGGAAATGAAAAAATGGGGTTTTTGAAAATGGGACTGATTTCTTTTGAATGACTTTAAATTTATGAAATGGGTTTTAAAACTGAAAGCATTTGGTTTAAAAAACTGGTGTTTTCCTGGAAATTGGTTGAGAATGGTATGGGGTGAAACCTTAGGTACTCCATATGAACGTTTTCACATGTCAGAGGATGTGTGGAAAGTGCATGTTAGTGGGTATGAATGAAATTGGATGAATACTTGTGCAATGACCTTAGTTGTACAAGATTTGTTCTATAGGCTCGTACTTCCTTATCCGGTATAATTATCGATGAAGACATGTGAAACGGTTCATGGGATTACCTGGGTGTGTTTGAAATTAAAGGCTTGACCTTGTTTTCTAAATTGTATTTTAAACAGGTGAATGGTTTTGGAGAGTTATTTTGGTTTAAAAAGTGGATTTGGCATTTAGAAAGTGGCCTTGAAATAAAGCAGTTTTGAAATAAAAAAAAGGTGGTTTTGGAATCTAAAATGGAACGGGAATTTTGTATAGGGAATTTTGGGCTGTGTTTGTGGCTATTTGGTTTTTTTGAGCAGGTTTCTTTTGGAAGAAGGTGTTTTATTGATTTTTCTTTGATTGATATCGATTTTGGATTTGTGTAATATATGTTGTTCAAAAATTCCACCCAGAAAGGTCCCCAGATTTTTGATGAGTCATGCCCAGTTTTTGGTCTTTATCGGACGTTGTATATCCTTCATCGTGATTGGACTCTATTAGAGATAGTGGAGTGTCTTGAAGAGGTCAAGTGCATCTTCAGGGTATTGGGAACTCCCGAAACTATTAGAGTGTGTGATTTTTTGGGTCTGTTCGAAGGTCCAGCTCTGGAGGAGTAGGATTTGTTCTCCCCACCATTACTACTAGTTGGGATGATGTTGTATGTCTTTAAATTCATCTTCATTCAATGGTTTATACTTGTGGGGGTGAATACGAAGAAAGTGGAAGAGCTCACACATACTCAATATGTCTAGCAGACGATAAAAGTGTATGTTGACCATTTCAAGGATCTTATGTCTCTTTTTCCGGGGGTAGTGTCATAGGACTGGATGAAGACATCTCCCTTCATCAGGGGTATTCGTACAAAGATCCAGTAGCGAGTCCACCATTTTTAGGGAGAACCACTTTAGAGAAGTTGGTGCAAGAGGTGTTCATAGCTGAGTTGGTCTCCGTAGTGCAAATGGTTTACAATCCACCATATCCAGTTGCTCATGAAGGTCCCTCATCTGACGAGTAGAGTGTGTCCAAAAAATTTCTTTCTAAAGAGTTCTATTCAGTGGATTTATGTTCCAGTTCATCGGACCATCTAATGGTGTACTGTCAGTATGGATGTTTAGGGCATACAAGCCATCATTTCACACCCCTCTGAAGACGTGCCATCATTGCAGGTGTCTGGATCATCTAGAGAAGCTTTGCAGGAAGCATCACCTGCGGAAAACACTATGAACAGAAGATTCCAATGCTTGACTATGAGGCGGGAGATGCATCAAACATCAGAGCCTCAACCACATGTCTTAGGGTGAAGCTCGGGTGCAGTCTGGAGTTGTCGGGGGTGTGACACCTCAGTTCATGTTTCATGTTCCGTGTTGGCAATGAAACATTTAATGTTATTATATTCTTGTCCTTCCACTGTTAAATTTTTGGAGTTGTTGTAGGTTCATTGTATTGTCATGAGGTTGGGATGAACGTGTAAGTTTTTAGTCCAAACAGTTTTGTTTGTCAAATTTTGGTCTTATGAATCTTGCATTTCTCATAAAATTGTGTTTGGCCCTAGTGTGGGTTAATCTTGATTTGGTTGTGTTTGTTTGGAGATGTATGTGTCTAGGGATGAATCTATGTCTCTATTTGTTCTCAGATTCACTGTTTGTGTTCAGCTTTTCCTAGAAGTGTTTATCTAGTGTTCGAGCATTCTTTGGTCTGAGTCAAGATCTCCAAATTTGGCAGGGGATTTGTTTGACTCGTACATTAAAGGTTAGTCTGGACCGGTTGGGAGTTCCCCTGTTGCCCCCCCCTTTTCGAGGTATTATGTATGTTTGTTAAAATTTCCACACTAGTTGAGTTCTTGTGGTGGGGAGAACACTCTTGTGTTCTTCCATTTCTCTTATGTTGTGGTTTCTTCTTGTTCTATTTGGGCATGGATTTTTGTTTGTTCCATCGTTCTGTCGGGTGATTTTCTGGGGGCAGAAAGTGTCTATGGTGGGGAGAATTGTCAGATCCATACTTTCTATTTGTTGTATGTTTATTATTTATTGGTTCTGAGCATTCGCGCCGTGGTCGGGGCTAAGCCTCGTATTAAAATGTGTTGTTGTTTAATTAATTTACTGGGTTTTAGACCCATGGGCGGCTGCCGCATGGTTGGCGTTTGCTGCGCAGTCGGCCCAGGTGTCAGGAATTTTCCCCTTCATTGTTATTATTTTTATTATTTTGATAATTTGGTGTAAGCAACATTATTTTTTTATTAAATTTAATTTCGTTGTAATTATTATTTGTATTCTTGTGCTACAATTATTATTATTAATATTATTAATATTATTATAGTATTATTATTATTGTTATTATGATTATTATTATTATTATTATAGTAATATAACAAAGAAAAAAAAGAAAAAAAGGGGAACCCTAACCCTAATACCCGGCTAGCAAGCCCCCCCCCCCCCCCCCGCCTTCCATTTTGCCATTGCGTGAGCCCCCCCCCCCCTCATGTTCCTGTTGTGCGCCCAGCCACCACCCCTGCAGGCCCTCACCGCCAGCCCCTCTTCCCATTCGGCCTCTGGCATTTGCATCGCACCCCCTTCCCTCGGACTCCACCTGTGCAAGTTGCCCCCTCCGCAGCTCCCCCCTGCCGGCTTATTGTCACCGTCCCCCTGTGACCTGCACCGAGCCACCTCCGCCTCCCGCTGCAGCCCATCGCCGCCACGTGCACCCCCTACCGGACTCCGCCTCCTACTTCAGCCCCGCCCCACCTCGCCCATACTCCGCGCAAACCCCGGCTTCGCCCCGCCCATTTCGGCCTCCTCCCGTCGCTCCGTCCAGCCCCTCCGCCTTTCCACCAGTCTCTGGCCTCCCTCGCCACTACCCGCCTCACCGACCAATACTTCCGGTGAGCCACCATTGCCGGCCAGCGACCTTCGGTCCCCTCTGGTGCCCCTTCCAGCTCTTCTAGCGAGCCCTGCCACTGTCCAGCCGCCTCTGGCCCCCTCCGGCCCCCTCTGGTGCCCCCTGCCAGCTCTTCCGGCGAGCCCCACTGCCGGCCAGCAGCCCTCCGGCCATCGTTCCCTTCAGAAAGCCGATCCGAAACCCCATGGTAGTTTTTCATTGTTTTAAATGTTAAATATTGTTAGGGTTATTGTTTGAAGTTAATCCATAAATTTTGTGTGTGCGATCTTTTCCGATATTTTGTTTTTGGCTTCCCGGAGGTGCGGTTGCGGTGCGAACGTGGTTTCACACGATTTTCGGGTGGTCCTCCCACTTTTGAGGTAGGTAATTCTGCCAATTAGAATTGAACGATGAATTATTTTGCACTTTTAATTAAACTAGGATGTTTTTTTAATTATATGTTTTTTACGAAGTTTTTTTTTAGCATTTGTTGAGTTGCTTCACTCATTTGAGTATAGTTTTGGGGTAAAACATTGTTTTGCACCATTCTAATGTTCTATTAATTGTCTAACTGATTTATTAAATTTTTTTGTGCTGCAAAAATATATATTTATATTTTTTAGAGTTTGTTATGTGTTGATGTGAATTTTAACATTAAATTGTTTTTTAGGGGTTTATGTTGGTTTTGTGTGTTTAAATCCGCGAAGTGTTTTTCAAAATTGTTTTATAAAAGTTTTAAATGATTTATTAAGTAGAGTGAATGTTGCGAATTTGGTTTTGAAAAACATATTTAGGTGCACATTCTTTTAAAGGTAAATTTTATGTTTTCGTGCACTTTTGTTTGGTTTTGTACTATGGTGTTTCTTTGAAATAACCCAGTGGCACTTTAAAATGATTAGTGAGTTGTTTTGGTGTTGTGTGGTTTTTAAAAACACCTTGTGGAGTTTAAAGTGGTTTAATAAATAAGGTTGATGGTGCGAGTTGTGTTTTCAAGGTATGTCGAGTTGGTCATTTTGCGCTGGTTGTTCGTTTGGTTTGTTCAATGTCAGTGGCTATGTGTTCTTTGTTATTGTGTGTTTGATTCAGCGTGTTGGCGAGGTAACCTCGTGACACCATGATCATCGTCTTGCACGTGCTTGTGCGTCTGTGCGAGGTGTATTGTGTCATCGTGTCCGATATGCGACTCGAGGTAGGCTCCCATTGCACTGTTTTTAAAATTTAAGTTATACTATTTCATTCTGTTTGTGAACACTAATTGATTAAATTAAATATTTTATTAGTTTTAATAAATGTGATATAATATAATATAATTAATTTTTACTATAAGTCAATTACTTTTAAAATTATAATATGGTGTAAAAAGATGCGTTTATTTTATACACGACACTTGAAATATTTTACTAACGAGCGGACACCCAGTATTGAACGAATGGCCTTTTGGCCTTTAAAAAAAAATTCACATAAATTCAAATGTAGTTCTGGTTTTAATTATAAGTGATTTCTTCTCAAGCATGAACAAGAATTTTGGTTCTAATCACAGTGGTAATTGTGAAATGTATTTTATTACCATTTGGATCTTTATGGAAAATGATGCAAATGAGTTGATAAAAACCCCCCAAGGATAACTCTCCTACATGGGTTGCATTTGATGGTTTGGGAGGCCGCGATTAGAGGCTCCCAGGTACGTGAGTAGATTAAAGGCAAGAGGCTGTTCCATAGAGTGGCTCAGGGGATGCCTGTTGTGCTTTATATGTATATATGATTGGATGCTCAATTGGAATCGGTTGGCTCGCCCCCTTTTGAAACACTTGAGACATGGGAATCTGGCATATTGAGAGAATATTCAATGAATTATTGCTACACTGGTAGGTTATGGTACTGACCAATGGCCCATAGTAGGTGGATATAATGGGTTTATTACTATGGTATTTGCCCTCGATCTACCCAAGAGAGGATGTTGGAGCGTATTGTGCATTTTGATTTCATCATGATATGTAAACAAGGATGATTTCACATGTATTGGTGTCTTCTAGTTTATTCTCGATATCCTAGGTTCGCCCATGTCTATTCGTCTTTTGTTTCTTGTAGTAGTGATTATTATTCACATATGTATACCTAAATTTCCCTTGCTGTGTGTTTTAATTTTTTCATTTATGGATTATTGTTTTCCTTGGAAAGTAGGAAATTGATTGTTATTAGGTTTCTAAAAATGGTTTTCAAAGGAAAGTGTTTAATATTCTTTGTGAAAATTTGAAAATGTAATCATCACCTTCCATTTCGAAAAATCCATTGACACTAATGAATGGACCAAAATTTGGAAATGGTTAAGGGCAATGGATCGTACTTTGTTTTTATGTAAAATCCATAGAAAAACATACTTTTATAAATTGTAGTTCAAACTTGAAATAATGATTCTTTTATTTTAAACGTAGTGAATTGGGAATAGATTTATCAGGCTAGCCTACAGAGTTTTAATACCCATACCTATAGTGTTTTCTTCTTTTTAGTTCTTTTGCAGGTTCCAGCTTCAGTTGGTCGCCTTGAGCGATGGTGGTTGAGGTATTAGAGTGTAACCCATGGGGTCACGTGGAGTTTTGGTCGTAATCGGGTTAGTAGAATTGTTTGTTGTTCTTTATTTATTTTCATCGTTCTATTTCTTTTCCACCGCTTAATTTATTTTCTTTTGGGAGAAATTGTTCCCAACTGTTTACTTTTGAATCCTGACACAAGTTTCCATCCTACGGGGTTCGGGAAGGCCCCTTGGGCTATGTCACGAGCCGACTCGGGTGACCAGATCAGGGTCAACCTGGGTTGGTTCGTGACATTATACACTGTATAAAAGAATGTGGTGTATTAAAAAAATATACCACAATGAAAATATATTGATATGAAGTCCCATATAATGACGATATCTTTAGATTAAGGATAAATGAATAACATAAAAATGTGTGAAAAATAAAAATACACTCAATATAAGTGGATATTAATTGTAAAACAACCAAAGTAATTCACACTTATTCATATAATGACATATTCAAGGAGTACAATTTTAACCCATATAGTTGATATTGAGTTAAGAAGTTCCCTTTCAAAAATTCGACAGCCTAACAACATCACTTTAAAATTCAGAAAATGAGTTGATGAGAGAGAAAATAGTATATCGTAACTCGGACATAAAATTTACAGAAATACGGATATAGAACATATCCCAACATAAAAAAGATGTAAATTAAATGAAATAATAGAAGAAGTCTTTTAAAAATAGGAGGGTGAAAGGTTCCCTAACCGATTTCGGTAACTTTCAAAATGTACACCGTATGAAAGAAGGATCATAAAATAAAGATGTAAATACCCATAACCTAAAGTATATTACACAAAGAATACAATCATGGTAAGTAGACACACAACACAAATAGGAAATAGTGGCATATGTAGCATGAATGTCACGAGAATAAATGTGAGATTAAAAATCCAGTACAAAAAACTCGGAAGCCTAACGATGCCATTTAAAACAACAAAAAAATGGTTTGGTGAGATAAAATAGGGTCTCTAATCATATGAACATAAAATTTATAGTAATAGGAATATAATAGAACATCCCCTGACATAATAAAAATGAGCTTAATTAAAATGATAGAAAATAGGGTACCTAAAAAGAAAGAGAGAGGTAGGATCCCTTACCTCAAGTCCGACTTGTATTGTTCATTTATTTATATTCCTGAATAATAAACATTGAACAATTTAAAATTGTTTAAGAAACTACTTTAATGTTTATTATTCAATTAATATAACATATTATATGTTATAATAATTAGTTAATTAAGTGATTTTATATCAGATGATTTTGTCGATGTTCATTATATTAGTAAAAAATGAACTTGTTTGAAATGAATTGTCCATGTATTTATAGGTACACCATTTGAAGAATGGTATTAATTATTTAAATATCATATATATCCATTATATATTCATTTTATACTATTCCATAACATTTGGAGATAAAAAATGAAGTGAACCGTTCATGGAGACAGTAGGTCGTACATACACATGAGCGCTAATTTCGTTATTTTGTTATATTAATGGAATTAAAAAATATTGAGAGAGATATAAATTATAAATACAGAATAATATTAATCATATATATGTAATATATATCATATTAATCCATTATATATATGTACTTATAATATTACATAACATTTGGGGAAAAGAAATGAAGCGTACCGTTCATGGAGACGGTAAGCCGTACGTACAAATGAATGCTACATTCATTTCTATTTCCTAATTTAATGGAATTAAAAGATAATGATACATAGATATATTATAATTAAGTTATAATATCATATATAATATCATTATCTCAATTCTTTATAGATCTCACAAATGGAATTGACGATTCAAATCACTTTGAGGGGGCTGTAGTCCGCACTTCCTAAAATGAAAATATCACATTTATCCATTATGAAAACCGTAAATGTATGCCATAAATGAAAAATATATAAGCATAAAGAAAAAATAAACATAATATATATCATATATAAATAAATTTACATCTTAATGGCCACCATGTGAGGTGTTAATAGAATATTGAACAATTATCGTTTCGTGAGGTAATAATTCGCCACCCACAGAAATAATATGTTCATTAAACATTAGATGGAGGTGTGTATAATTGTATCTATAATCCTTATCATAATAAAATACTATTGTATTTATGATAGTGTTGTTGTAAAAAAAAATGGAATAAAAAGAGATTAGGTGGTGGTAGAAGCAAAAGAAAACAAAAGGACAAAAGAGAAGACATTGCCTTTAAATTGGGTAACTCCACTTGGTTAGAACCAAAATGGTTTATTGAAGAGATTTCTTCAAAGGTAAGTCTTCAAGGATAAACAGAGGCATGTGTAGAGACACTAGGAGCAGGGGTTGGATGATCCAAGGGCTTGATAGGTGTGTGTAAGGGAGTAGAGGTGGGGGCCTTATATAAGAGGGAGGAGGGGCACTTTTGGAAAGTCTTGGAATGTTACATTATTATAAAATGAGTTTCATATTTCAAAGGTCCAACAATGATATATTTATAGTATAAGGTTATAATGTTTCTAAATCCTCCCATGAAATAGGTTTTATATAGGTTTATGTTATAGAGTTTACCTTATGATTTCATTTTATTTAAATCGTTCATTAATGAGGTAATCACTGCATCATCACGGTGTCATAAATAAATTTATTTATTTAATGTCTAAAAAAAATTACCATCATATAAGAAATATATTTATATTTAAAATTAATATTTATAATCAAAGAGATCATTTATTTAAACGAAATTAAAATTGTTTTACTTATGATATACAAACCTCTGCTATATTTCCTTTCTTTAAAAAAATAGTATGAAAAAAATGTCACCATCACACTAAAGTGATTCTATGGGGCCCCAAAGTTGTAAAAAGGAATCACATGGTCTTCCATAACAACACAAAAATCATTAGTACATATGTTGGGGTCATTTTATGTTTTTATGATATTATTTTATTACCCTACCCGATTACAAATTAAGCACGATAATTAAAGATAATTATCATCGTTACTATTCATAATGTACAAAAACAAAAGATTATTAATTATATAATTTCGACCTTCTGATTCCAAATATGGGTCCCATTTTACCTAATTCAATCACATAAATTATATTAATTAATTTAAAATTAAATCTAATTGTTAAAACAAAAGACGTGTTTTTAAGAAGTAAAAATTATCAAAAGATTGACTTGTTTGAAATTCAATTGAAAAGTGAAATTACGTCAAATGAACAAAATTGTATTAATTGTTAAGAACATAATTCAATTATAATTTAAAAACAATTAAAATTAAAATCTATATATATAAATTAATTGGATGAAAAGGTAGTTTTGAATTAAAATGATGTATTTTTCAATATTCATTAAAAAATGAACATTATCAGAAAAATACCAATAAATCACCCAATGCTATATATGATATTAAAAATTCAAAGATTATGTCCATTTTACCAAATTCAATAAATATAAGTCTCATTAATAAATTATATATTTAATTCTCATTGTCAAAACAAATAGCATGTTTCTATGAAATAATATCTATCAAAAGATTGAAACATTTTTATGTCCATATTCAAAGTGAAATTAATTTTAATAACTACCATTGGATTAAATGGTAAACATATATTATAATTAAACTTTAAAAAATTATAAATTTAATATAACCATATAATTCAATTATATGAAAAAGTTGTTTTATAGTAAAATTCAGTATTTTTAATATTCATTAAAAAATGTACATTGTCAGAAAAATACCAAAAATTTATCCAAAGTAAATTTCAATGACCCAATTCTAAATAATAAGTTCGTTCTGACAAATAGAGCTTATAAAAGTTTCAAAATTTAGAATAAAAAAAAGTTCTCCATCAAAAGGCGTTAAAAAAATCTTTTAAAAATATTAGAGTATTTATTCTTAAAATTGGATTCATTTTCATTTTAGGCCTCTAACATTTGTTGGATAAATGTAAAAATATTTAACAATCATATGTAATAATATTTTAGTTTGTTCTGTTCATTACCGTCATTACAATGGCCAAACATTAACTATCATTTAAAATAATATTATTATATTATTAGGGTGCAACGTTAGATTTAAAAGAAACTTGTTGTTCCGTATTAGGTACGCCATCGAACAAAGAATCTCCTTTAAAGTAATATTAATATTTTATTCACAAATATTAATAAATATGAAAATTTCATATTCTTCATTTACCTAGGATGTTACATCCTCCCCCCCCTTTTGGGAATTTTGTCCTCAAAATTTTTAAATTGGGCTCCGAAACATCATTAAAAGCCCCACATCGGAAAAAGAGTCAATAAAACTCTCAATTTAATAGAAAGAAAGAGAAGTACAATGGTCACCCGATTAACTCATACTAGGATTCCATTTAAGAAAATATAGATATGGAAGAGAAAACAATGTGTCAAGTTTTGATAGAGAGTGATAGAAAACATGATCTATAGAAGGTAAACAATCTGAAATCCACAAACTAGTGATGGGTTAAACGGTATTTTATTCCCCAGTAGAAAAAGTTAACAGACAAGATTGTTTTAAGTTACTTTTTCATGAGGAAATTATTTATGAGCTTAACTAAATAATAAGGATACATACTCACTTGTCATGTAGACATTCATATCTTACTTCATTTCTAACACAAACTCATATTTTCTCAAAATGATGAGTATTTCAGGACGACTTGTTTATATTAAGAGTGCTATAATCAACTTCTAGAGAATCACATAATCCACAAATGACAACTATATATTTCCCATTCCTTTATACCTTAACCAAAACCAAAATTGTTAGTACAAGATCAGATAATACCCAAAAAGGATAATCCTTTATAAAAAGAAATACTACTCTTAATCTCTAAAATTTGTCCAAGAAAACCCAAGGTTCATCAAAGACCATTCAATAAACAAATATCCATAAAATTATTCAAAGTAATCCAAACTATGAATTAAACTCAAATATGCAAAGGATTTAGTCACATAGTCCTCCGAGATAAATCATAACATTTATCTCCAAATAATATCAGTTACTCTTAATGTCTCATACTGAAATGTAATTAACCTTATCACATATCCTCCATTATAGGCTAATAATTTCCATTGATAACCCAAAATCAACTTATTCTTGATTCATAAATTCATCTAACTAAAAAGATTTTTTCATACTAACCAGGGATGTCATGTAGTCTAGTGGTAGGCGATAAATACCAGTTGCACTTTGGTTGTTGGTTCGATTCCCACGACATTGACCGACGCAACGGGTTATCACACGGTCTACGTGTTGTCCATTTTACAAAACTATATAATTCTTAAAACATTCCCCAAAAAGAGATAAAATCATCAAAAATAACCATAACATAATTAAACTTAAGTATATATCTTTCCTTTCATATTCCATTATATCATATAGTAACCCATAATTGCATCAAAATTAAGGATTGTATAAACTCTAATGGTTACCTTTATATTTATTACCTGAACATCCACATCGAGTTGGTTCTCTCATACAATATGAATTAGAGAACTCACCATGGTTCAAGTGGTTGATCTTGACTCCTGAGAGTTGGTTTCAAATAACCTCAAGATTTCTCATAGAATCCCTCATTTCATCCAGTCTCTTAATCAGAGGACCACCACAGTTTCCTTCAAACCCATTGTCACATTTGTGATTGATAGATCCATCCATTTACTAAAACTAAAATTATCAGTGTGAGTATATCATTAAAATTAAAATATAATAACTTATGTAGAGGGTAAATACAAATATATAATTATTCATATTATCCTAAACTCATTCACATTAAAAAATATTTTTGACTATTTCTAAAATCCCAACCATTACGGTAATGTCACTTGTGCATAAATAATACCCTAACCTCTAAAGTTATCTAAACTGACCTCTGATACCAACTATAAGGACCCGACCTAAAAACATTACGTAATAATGAATTAAATGAATAATTCACATTGAGTATCTTTTCAGGTTTACTGTGTTAGACAATTAGGACATAACTGTTACATCTCAAAAGATTACAAAGTAGATACTCCTACTCAGTTTCCATTTTATCACAAAATAAAACTCTTAAAAAGAATCATGTATAGTTCCATGTTTTAGATAGAATGTATTTCCTTGATCCCATCCTTGACCCAATTCATCTTTATGTCATTTGGGAAAATTTTCAAAAACTTGGGATGAGCATAAAAAGCTCCGTAAGGGATATAAAAATACGTAAAGAAAACATTAGTCCATGTATATATAAGAATCAACGAAATCATACATTACTCATAAAACATAAGCACATTATCATACCTCATGAAATGATAATATTTATGAATAACTCATGGAAATCATAAGATATAAAGTTAAGCTGAGGCATTCCTAACATTTTAACGTAGGGAGTAACCCTCATGGTTATGATTGGAATACCCATAACAGTATATTCCCTAAATATCTTCAGAGAAACCATAGAGTTTAACACCATCATGTTACACAATGCTTTGGAGAGCTATCTCGGGATCACCTGCCCTTAGTTTATCACAGAACCACCCGTCATCATAAAAAATTCCCAAGAACCATAACATAATCATATCACATAAAACATGAATAAACGAATCAAAATATTTCCATATTTCATTCATAAGATATCAATACAACAAATTTATATAATCAAAAAATTATCAAAAAAATTATCAATACCAAAATATATAACAGAGTATATGGTATTTATATTCCTTTTAAAAACATTACGACTCATTAAGGAAGCCAAATATCAAATAATACTCGCCACGATGAAAGGGTCATTGTCACCTCGTACATTAAAAAGAAACAAACTTTTTGTCATTTCAGAAAACGCTTCGTAGAGAAAAGATTCCTTTTTAATAAAATTAAAAGTCAAAGGGGTTTATACACTGTATAAAATAATGTTGTGTATAAAACAAAATATACCTCAATGAAAAGAGATTGAGACGAAGTCCCGTACAAAGACGGTACCCTTAGATTAAGGATAAATCAATTACATACATATCTGTGAAAAATAAAAATACACACAATATAAGTGGATATTAAGTTTAAAAAAAACAGATTCATTCACACATATTCATTGAATGACATATTCAAGGAGTAATTTTTTAACCCAAAGAATTGAAATTGATTTCAGAAGTTCCCTTGCAAAAATTTTACAGCTTAACAGCGTCACTTTAAAATTCAGAAAATGAGTTTATGAGAGAGAAAATGGTATATCATCACATGGACAAAACATTTATATCAATAATGATTTTGAAGAACACATCCCAATATAATAATATGTAAATTAAAATACATAACAAAAGATGTCTTTTAAAAATAGGAGGGTGAAGGTTCCCTTACCGATTTGGGTAACTTTCGAAATGTACACCCTATGAAAGAAGGATCATAAAATGAAGATGTAAATACTCATAAAGTAAAGTATATTACACAAATAATACAATAATGGTAAGTAAAAACACCACAAAAAATAAATAGTGGGAAATACAACATGAATCTCACGGGAATAACAGTTTGATGAAAAATCCATTACGAAAACTCGGCAGCCTAACGACGCCATTTAAAACATAAAAAAAATTGATTGATGAGATAAAATAGGGTCTCTTATCATATAAACATAAACTTTATAGTAATAGGAACATAAATTAACATCCCCCAACATAGAAAAAGGTGATTATAGGAAATGACATAAAAGAGAGTACTTAAAAAAGAGAGAGATGATGGATCCCTTACCTCAAGTCTGACTTGTCTTGTTCATTTCTTTATATTCCTGAATAATAATATTTGGTCCGTTTACAATTTCTTAAGTACCTCAATTTAATTTTATTATTCAATTAATATCACATATTATAAGGTTATAATAATCAGTTAATTATGTGAGTTCATATCAGACATTTTTGTCGATGTTCGGTATATTTGTCAAAAATGAAATTGTTTGAAAAGAAATGTCCATGTAGTTATATGTACACCATATCCAGAATAGTATTAATGATTTAAATATCATAAAAATCCATTATATATTCGTTTTATACTATTCCATAACATTGGGAGATAAAAAATGAAATGCACTATTCATGGAGATGGTAGGTCGTACGTACGCATGTACGCTACTTTAATTTCTTTGTCATATTAATGGAATTAAAACTAAATGAACGATATATATATTATAATTAAAGAATTATATTCATCATTTAGATGTAATATATATCATATACATCCAATATATACATGTTCTTGAAATAGTACATAACATTTGGAGATAAGAAATGAAATGTACTGTTCATGGAGACGATAAGCCGTACGTAAGCATGAACACTACATTCAATTATATTTCATAATTTAATGGAATGAAACCATATTTATACATAGGTATATTATAATTAAATTATAATATAATATATAATATCATTAAATCCATCCTTTATACAATCCACATATGGCATTGATGATTCAAATCACTATGAGGTGGCAGTAGTCCGCCTTCCTAAAATGAAATTATCGTGTTTACCCATCATGGAAATCATTAAGGTATGGAATAAATGAAAAATACAGAAGAATAAGAAAAACATAAACATAATATATATCATATATAAATATAGTTACATCTTAATGGCCACTATGAGAGGTTTTAAAAGAAGATTTAACAATCATTGTTTCGTGAGGCTGTAATTCGCCACCCACAGAAACAATATGTTCTTTAACCATTAGATGGAGGTGTCTATAAGTGTATCTAGAATACATATCATAAGAAAATTCTATTATATTTACGATACTTTTTTTTATAAAAAAATAAAGGAATAAAAATAGTTTAGGGGGTTGGAGAAGCAAAATAAAACAAAAGGACATAAGAGAAGACATTATCTTTAAATCGGGTAAATCCCCTTGGTTTGAACCAAAGGGGTTTCTTCATGATCTTTATTCATATTTTATGTCTTCTTGGATTAATAGAGGGATGTGTAGAGACAATATGGGTAGGTGTTTTATGATACAAGGGCTTGAGAGTTGTGGGTAAGGGAGTAGAGGTGGGGGCCTTTTATAAGAGGGAAGAGGGGAACTCTTTGAAAGTCTTGGAATGTTAATTTATTATAAAATGATTTTCTAATTTCAAAGGTCCCACAAGGATATATTTAAGGTATAAGGTGATAAGGGTTCGAAGTCCAGCCATAAAATAGGTTTTAGACATGTGTAGGTCATTGATTTTACCTTATCATTTTATTTTATTTAAATCGTTCATTAATCAGGTAATCGCTGCATCATCACGGTGTCATAAATAAATTTTGTTATTTAATGTCTAAATATTATAAAACAATTACCATAATTTCGGAAATATTTTTATATTTCCAATTACTATTTATAATAAAATATATCATTTATGTAAACGAAATTATAATTGTTTTACATAGGATATACTAACCTTTTTAATATTTCCTTTCTTTAAAAAAATAGTATGATAAAAAGACACTATCACACTAAAATGATTCCATGGGGCCCCAAAGTTGGAAAAATACATCCAATGGTCGTCCATGACACCAAAAAAAGCATTAGGACACATGTTGGGTGCATTTTATATGTTTATGATTTTATATTATTACCCTACCCGATTACTAATTAAATACTATAATTATAGATATTTATCGTCGTTACTGTTCCTAATGTCAAAAAACAAAATATTGTTAGTTAAATAATTTGAATTTATGATTCAAATTATGGAACCAATTTTACCAAATTAAAACAGTGAAATTTTAGTAATTAATTAAAAATTAAATGTTGTTGTCAAAACAAAAGACGAGTTTATAAGAAGTAAAATTTATCAAAAGATTGACTTGTTTTTACATCTAATTGAAAAGTGAAATTGCGTCCAATGAATAAAATTGTATTAAGTGATAAGAACATAATTCAATTATACTTTAAAAACAATTAAATTGAAAATATCTATATATAAATAAATTGGATGAAAATGTAGTTTTGAATTAAAATGGTGTATTTTTCAGTATTCATTAAAAAAATGAACATTATCAGAAAACTACCAAAATTAAACCGTAATCTATATTTGATATTCCAAATTAGAAAATTATGTCCATTATACAAAAATCAAAAACATATATGTTTCATTAATAAATTATATATTTAATTCCTGTTGTCAAAACAAATATCGTGTTTTTAAGAAACAATACCTATCAAAAGATTGACACTAGTTTATGTCCATTTTCAGAGTGAAATTAGTTTTAATGACCCCCTTTGGATTAAATGGTAAAAATATATTCTAATTACACTTTAAAACAATTAAAAATATAATTTAACCATATAATTAAATTAGATGAAAATGCAGTTTTGAAGTAAAATGCAGCATTTTTCACAATTCATTAAAAAATGAACATTGTCAGAAAAACACCAAAAATATATCCAAAAAAAATTTCAATGTCCCAATTATAAATAATAATAGTATTTTGACAAATAGAGCTTATAAATGTTTCAAAACATAGATTAAAAAAAAGTTTTCCATCAAAAGGTGGTCAAACAATCTTTTAAAAATATTAGAGTATTTATTCTTAAAATTTGATTCATTTGCATTTTAAGGCTCGAACATTTATTGGATAAATATAAAAATATTTAACAAACATATATAATCATTTTTTAGTTAGTTCTATTCATTCTCGCCATTACAACGGCTCGGCATTAACTATCATTTAAAATAATATTATTTTATTACTAGTGTGCAACGTAATATTTCAAAGAAACTCGTCGTAGCGTATTGAATATGCCATCGAACAATGAATCTCCTATAAAGTAATATTAATATTTTATTTACAAATATTAATAAATATGAAAATTTCATATTCTTTATTTACCTGGGATGTTACATTTATGTTATAACTATCTTTAATTTCTATTTCTATCATATAGAAAATGAAAAAATCCCTCTTCTATATGTGTACAAACCCTCGTCCATGAAGAACGATGAATCATTTTTTCATCATCGATTCATATATCTAGTTAATATGTTCATTTAAATGAATTTAAATGTCTATTGTTAAATATTTTTTATTCCATAAAAATATTATAAGCCTTACAATATTACATATTATTTTTTAGAAAATAGTAAAATCACTCATGCATATGTCTGGTATAATACCTTCACAAGGTGATGTGATTCATTTTTCATTTACACTATTCATTGATGAAAATGAGGCTATAACTAATGAATAAATATATAATATAATATATTTATTATTTTATAATATTAATATATTTTATAATTTATTTATTTTTCTCCAAATTTAATAATGGAAATTTAATTCTTGTGTACTTAGAAACTATCGTCTCACTGAATTAGTCTTCTTCTTTTCTCAAAAACATCAGATGTGTTTGGATGTCACGACCCGTCCTCGGGGCCCATGTCGTGACTACCCCAAGCCCGCCTTCCATAGGCCAGGGGTGGTGACTACCACCAAGGCGTAAATCCCGTTAAAAAGGGAAGGAATTGCCTTTGTAAAGTAAACAAGCACCACAGAGTAAGCAAGCCGAAATGTAAACACTATGTGAAAACAGAGTACAACTCTAAGTGTGGAAAAGTAAATGGTCCATTATACAAACCCAAAATGAAATTAAAGTACAACTCGAATGGGAAAACAACAACTGAAAAGTAAAAGCCTCTACACCGAGCTGTCCATTGGATATCCCACCTGAAGGGTGGGTACAGATAGCTCCACTGCTCCACGGGTCCCGCCGTCCTCTCCGAGCACGTCCAGCCCAGTGGTCCACCACCAGGTACCGTCCTGCTCTGCAAGCCTCAACCACGATCAACGATGTCCATCGTCTGCAACCAACACAATGTAATGCAGGCATAGCCCGTGAAGGGGTGAGTATAAGCTACTCAGTAGGGACCCCGAGATTCCTGAAGGTCTCCCAAAATCCACAAAGGATAAACCACAAAGGAATGATACAATCACGAAGTAACAACCAACACTGCTTAGGTATATGTCCATAAATATACCTAACTCCTCAATTCCAATACGCTCCAACCTCCAAGCCCAAGTACAACTCAGTCCACACCGGAATGTATACGTATTCAACACAGGAAAGCAAAACGTAATCCACACAGGATAGCACAACACAATCCACATAGGAAAGCAAATAGGATTCAGCTCACACAGGTATACATCTTTGAAGACGATAGAGATGATCACTGATCTATCTAAGTCGTCGGACCCACAAAGGATCGATAGTTACTAACCCCCAAAAGACCCACACATGATCGGTAGGAAACTAACCCCTGCAAAGACCCACATAGGATCAGACCCACACAGGATCTGTTGGCGTTGGCTCACACAGAACCATTGAGCGCTGACCCACATAGGATCGGACCAACACAGGATCAGTAGCACTAATCCACATAGGATCGCTGAGTTCTGTAGTCGTCGTCGTCGAATCCACTGAGGATCTGTGCACAGTCGTCGTCGCAGTCACAGTAGCAGTCGCAGCCAGCACTAGGGTTCCTGCACACAGCAAGCTCGTTCGAGAGGTCCGCTCCACGAGCCGAGAGGCTGATACATCAACTGTCACATAGTCCAGATTTGATGTATCTAAATGTTCTGTATCGTCAACAGGAACTCAACGCAATAGACGGCGCGTCAATCGGACGCCCGGTCTGAGAGTTATTGGCCTTTTCGTCCCAGGGGCCCGGTTGGTTTTAAAGTAAAACCAACCTGACCGTACTCCACCTGCATCCAAACCGTGGGCGGAGTATTCCAGAATATCAATCTCACTAAGAGGAACTCAACAAAGTTGACGACACGTCAATCGGACGTCCGTAGCTCAAGATATGAGCGTTTCCGCTCGGAGGGCCCTGTTGGTTTCGTGTACGAACCAACCCTGCCGAACTCAAAGTATTCCAAAACCTTGAGTGCAATATTACGAAACAACCATGTCTTTCTAAGGATCAGGTCGCTGCTAACGGCACATCGATCGGAGGTCCTTAGCCCATGTTATGGGCAATTGAACCCATACGGTCCGAAAACAGGGGTTTCGGGGCCTGAACGACTGGGCCCGAGACACCCCCAGTTGGCCCAAACCGGGTCGACCCGCCCCAGACAGGGTCGGCCCGGCCTGGCACGGCCCGGCCTGGCAGACCGGCCAGGCGCCGGACAGGCTGGGCAAAGCTCGCCCAGAGCGCTGCCAGCTCGGCCTTCGGCCGAGCTGTGGGAAAAAGGGGGGGCACCTGCCCCCCTTGTGTAACTGCGGCCCCCCCAAATTTATGGGGGGCAGTTGAGCCGGCCGGGGGATCTTATTTCCCCCGGTTCCCCCTTTCCGGCCGGCCCGACCTGGTCGGCCTGTTCCTTCTCAACGGGACCGGCGGTGGCCGGTCCCCTTCCAGCTCCGACACAGGCAGCCTGGATGGCCGTCGGTCACCTTTCTCCTCCGCGTCCCGGAACCGGCCGTGACCTTGTCGCCCGTCGCGGTGCGAAGGCACTGCGCCCCTCCTCCGCGGCCCCACTCCGGCTGTGGCGCCTTCGATTTTCTTCGACGCGGCGTGACGGCATCGCGTTCTTAAACTTCTTTCCACGGCGCGACGCGATTGTTCCGTGCAATACTTTCCGTGTGATTCCATCGTGGTGCAACGGCACCACGCCATCCCGTTCCATCCACAAAGAAATCAAACATGAACATAGGATGGGGGTTCAGTCGTGTTTGTGCGGTCCGACCCCCCTCTCGTTAATGATAACATCTAGTCGAAAATCCACGATAATCAATATACTAGAATCATGAAGGGAAATAATTAAATAAAATAATCCCCTACTTTGGTTAAGGAACGGTGTTCGTCAACGAGCTGTGGAAGATGAGCGTCGCGGAGGTCGGGCGTTGCGGGAGAACATCAACGTTGCGAAGCGAGGATTCGAAGTCGTTGATGGCGATTTCGTTGCAGAAAAGCGTCATGAAAGAGACGATGCAGAAGAAGAAAGTTGTGTCGCGGATACGGCGTCGCGGAAGAACTATGTTCTTCGGCGGAGAAGTTCTTTGTTGAATAACGGTGTTCATCGCATTCTTCGTCGAGGTTGAAGAAGAAGAAGACCGCTTCCCCAAATCCTCTCAAGGTGACAAAACTATAACAAAAATATAATAAGACCCTTTCTTATTTTATTAACACAACAACTCTTTTGAATTTCAAGAGTTTGAAATTCAATAACCACACACAACTCACCTCATTAATCATATAACATTAAAGTCATAAGTTATAACTTATGTTAAAAAAAATTAAAGTGGGAGTTGAGGGGGGTTTTAGAGGATATGAAGGGGTGGGGTTCGTGTGGGCCCCACCACCCTCATAACCTCCCAAGGGAGGTTGGGTGGTTACCCATCTTCCATCAAGAACTAAAACTTAGAGTAAAATAATAAAAATTGCAGTGTAATTATAAAATAAACTTCCACAATTTTTATTATCAACAGTCATGTAAACGCAACTCTGGAACATGAGTTCCTAAGCAATTACTGGCACTACGGTTCCATCAGTGCCCTCAGAATTCGATTCCGGGCACCAGTTCAAAAGTTAGAAAATACCGCTCATTCGTTCACTGAACGTACCCGAGCCAAACTTCGGAAATTGATTCCGGGCACACCGGGCCTCGGAATCAGGTGTCGTTAGAAACCGCGCACTTGCAAAAAAAATCCAAAGAAATTTAAGAAAAAAATTTCCCTTGAATTTTACAGGTCTTTACATTACTCCCACCTCAGGTATTTACGTCCCCGTAAAGATACATCAAAACTAGGGAAAAAAATGTGGGTACTGAGCACGCATCTGAGCCTCCCGCTCCCAAGTGCTCTCCTGGAGGTTCTCGTGCTGCCATCTGATTCGAACTGGAGGAATCGACCATCCATGTAGGACCTGCTCCTATCGATCCTCGATCTCCACCTGAACCTCCGTAAAAGTCGCCCCATCGTCAATGTCAAGCTCCCTATGGTCAATGATGGGTGTCGGGTTGTGTACGTATCTCCTCAGCACAGATACGTGGAAGACGTCGTGCACCCGGTGCAACTGAGGTGGTAGAGCCAGGCGATAAGCCACCTCGCCAATCCTGCTGAGGACCTGGAAGGGTCCGATGAAGCACGTAGATAACTTTCCGCCTCGGCCAAATCTCCGTAATCCATGTCAAGGTGAGACATGAAAAAAGACGTGGTCGCCATCCTCGAACTCTAGTGAATTCCGACTCCTATCAGCATATGACTTCTGCCGGCTCTAAGCTGTCTTCATCCGCTCCTAGTTGACCTGGACCTTCTCTGTCGTGGCCTGGACCATCTCCGGCCCCACAAGTGCTGACTCCCCAGGGTCTCTCCATCACAAAAGAGATCTGCAAGGTCGGCCATACAACGCCTCGTACGGTGCCATCCCGATGGTGGAGTGGTGGCTATTGTTGTACGCAAACTCCACCAAGGGTAGGTGGTCCTCCCAGCTACGACCAAAGTCGAGGACACATGCACGGAGCATGTCCTCGAGAGTATGAATGGTCGTCTCCGTCTGACCATCCGTCTGATGGTGAAGGCTGTTTTCAGACGTAGCTGCGTCCCGAACGCCTCCTGCAATCCCTTCCATAGCCGGGAAGTAAAACGAGCTTCTCGATCGGAGACGATAGAAGATGTCACACCGTGAATCTGTACAATCTCCTGAACGTAACGTCGTCCAAGCTCTCCACTGAGCCCTGTTCTATGATGGGTAAGAAGTGATCCTAATTGTTGAGTCGGTCGACAATCACCCAAATGGAGTCGTGACCTCTGGATGTGCGTGGAAGTCCAGTCACGAAGTCCATAGATATTCCATCCCACTTCCACTCCGGAACCTCCAAGGGCTGTACCAAGCCTGCTGGTACCTGATGCTCCGCCTTCACCTGCTGGAAGGTGAGGCATCGAGAAACGAACTCTGCCACAGCCTTCTTCATTCCCGACCACCAGTGTTGTCGTCTGAGATCCTGGTACATCTTCTCCACTCCAGGATGCACCGCCAAAGGATAAGTGTGAAAGTCTCTCAGCACCTCCTCTCGTAATGCGACTGGAACCAATGTACGTCCTCTGTAAAGGATGTCGTGCTCTGCTCCAAAGGAGAAAGCATCAGGTGCCTGTCCTGAGGATATCTGTGCACGTCGCGTCTCATAGTCAGCGTCCCCGCGTTGTGCCTCCCTGACCCGCTGTAGAAGTGGAGGAGTGACTATGAGAGACTGAAGGAGGTCTGATCCATCTCTATACATGAATGATATTTGCAAATAGGCTAGATGTTATGTCTCCTCCTTAAGTAGCTGATTTCCCTTCCTCCCGCTGAGGGCATCGGCTACTACGTTCCCCTTCCCAAGAGTATAGACTATCTCAAAGTCATAGTCCTGGTGGAACTAGAGCCATCGCCTCTATCTCAGGTTCAGGTCCTTCTGCGAGAAGATGTACCTGAGACTCAGATGGTCAGAAAAGACTATTAAGCGCTCTCCCATCAGGTAGTGTCGCCATGTCTTCAGAGCGAAGACCACTGCTGTTAACTCCAGGTCATGGGTAGTGTAGTTCTGCTCATGTGGCCTCAACTATCGTGATCCATTGGCGATCACTGCCCGCTCCTGCATCAGAACACACCCGAGTCCGGTCCCTGATGCATCGAAGTAGACTACGTACCCTACTCCCTCCTCAGGCAACCTCAAGATAGGTGCGTTGGTCAATCTCAGTCTCAGCTCCTGGGTGGATCCCAAGCTAACACTGCCTCGATCTTCGCAGGATACAATGAAACTCCCACCTCAGAGATGACGTGTCCCATGAAGTGGACCTCACGTATCCAGAACTGGCACTTCGAGAGCTTACCATAAATCTGTTGCTCTCGGAGTGTGTTTAGTACAACCTGTAAGTGGTAGGCGTGCTCCTCCTCAGTCGTTGAGTAAATCAGAATGTTGTCAATGAAGACCATGACAAATCAGTCGAGGTATGGCTGAAAGATCCTGTTCATGAGGGACATGAACACTGCTGGAGCATTGGTTACGCCGAATGGTATATCCAAGAACTCATAGTGGCCATACCGACATCTGAAGGTCGTCCTCTGCATGTCCTCATCTCGAACTCTGAGATGATGATATCCTGACCTGAGGTCTATCTTCGAGAACCACCGTGCTCCCTTGAGCTGATCAAAGAGATCATAAATCCTCGGTAGAGGATACTTGTTCCTCACTGTCACCTGGTTCAGGCGACGATAATCAACACACAGTCACAACCTCCTGTCCACCTTCTTGGTGAACAATATCGGGAAAGCCCAGGGTGAAACACTGGGTCGGATAAACCCCTTGCCCTGCAAGTCTTCCAACTGTACCCGTAGCTCTCAAAGATCAGCGGGGGCCATCCTATATGCTGGAGTCGATATCGGGGTTGTCCCAGGGTATAGGTCAATATAAAAGTCTACCTCTCTGCGAGGCGGTAGCCCTAGAATGTCATCGGGAAAAACCTCCGCAAACTGATCCACCACTGCAGGAAAACCAGGACTTCGCACGTCAACAGCTCCTAGGATGAGGCTAGCCAACTAATGAGTGATGGGTTGTCCTCTCCTCCTTGGAATTCCATCTTGTGCTGCAAAGGCTCCCTTCTTGCTGGTGAAGGTGAACCTACTCCCTTCGGTGCATACACATCGCACCTTGCGCCTAAAATAGTTAATCTGTGAATGGACCATAGATAAACAATCCATGCCCAAGATGATGTCATAAGGCCTCGAATTTCCTACAAGAAGTTACCAGCCGAAGCTCTAACCTCCTAGAGTAAGCTCACACTGCCGGAACCTGTGTGTAATCGTCGAGTCTGCTCCCGTAGGAGTCTCTCGCCGTAAGGATCGAGCCAACGGCTCTGTCGGAATCTTCGAGCTCCGAACAAGGGCATCAGCTATGAAAGAGTGACTCGCTCCTGTGTCTATAAGTACTGCAACAAGTGTGGAATAGACACAGATAGTACCTAGAATCATCTCAGGAGCGCCATGGTCGTAGGCCCTTGCTGCCTGGATCTATGCCTGTCTCTGCCCGCCAGCTCCCTGTGGTCGGGGTGGACCTCCTTGTGGTGGTGGTGGTAGAGCATCAATGTGTCTCCCACCACCTTCTGCTCGGACAGCTCCTCTGCCTCGTCCGCCTCCTCCCCGCAGACCGCCAAGGTCGACCCTCTGCCTCTGCCTCGGTGGGCTGTCGTCACGCTCGACTCTCGGAACACTAGCTGGCTGCCGTCGTGGGGCCATCCTGAAAAGGAAACAGGTGCGCCACGGTCAGAACAGTATACCCGGTGAGCTGATACAAAGTAATCACAAAGAAAACTTGAAACACACAGGAAATCAATGTTTTTGTTCATTAAGTCAGAAATCAGAAGTTCGGGTCCACGTGTACGGATACGTCGGTTGCCGCACCAACAATGGACACCCTGGACTGATAACCACACTCAATACGCTAAACATTATTGCTTCACATAGAAAAGATCAGAGTTCGCGGTAGAACTGAACTCCTATGATACCAATTTGTCACGACCCGTCCTCGGGGCCCGTGCCGTGACTACCCCAAGCCCGCCTTCCATAGGCCAGTGGCTAGCGACTAGCACCAAGGTGTAAATCCCGGTAAAAAGGTAAGGACTTTCCTATGTAAAGTAAACAAGCACCACAGAGTAAGGAAGCGGAAAATTAAACACTAAGTGAAAACAGAGTACAACTGTAAGTGCGGAAAAGTAAGTTGGCCAGTATACAAACCCACACTGAAAGTAAAGTACAACTCGAAAGGGAAAACAACAACTGAAAAGTAAAAGCCACTACACCGAGCTGTCCACTGGAAATACCACCTAAAGGGTGGGTACAGATAGCTCCACTGATCCTCGGGTCCCGCCGACCACTCCGAGCACGTCCAGCCTAGTGGTCCACCTCCAGTTACCGTCCTGCACTACAAGCCTCAACCACGATCAACACTGTCTGTCGTCTGCAACCAACACAACGTAATGCGGGCATAGCCCATGCAGGGGTGAGTATAAGCTACTCAGTAGGGACCCCGAGACCCCCAAAGGTCTCCCAAAATCAACGAAGGATAAACCACAAAGGAATGATACAATCACAAAGTAACAACTGACACTTCTTAGGTATGTGCCCATACATATACCTAAGTCATCAATTCCAATACGCTCCAACCTCCGAGCCCAAGTACAACTCAGTCCACACAGGAAAGTATACGTTTTCCACACCGGAAAGGAAAACGTAATCCACACAGGATAGCGCAACACAATCCACACAGGAAAGCAAACAGGATTCAGCTCAAACAGGTATACATCTTCAAAGACGATAGAGATGATCACTGATCGATCTAAGTCGTCAGACCCACAAATGATCGATAGGTACTAACCTCCGCAAAGACCCACACAGGATCGGTAGGAAACTAACCCCCACTAAGACCCACACAGGATCGGACCCACACAGGATCAGACCCACATAGGATCTGTAGGCGCTGGCTCACACAGAACCACTGAGCGCTGACCCACATAGGATCGGTAGCACTGATCCACGTAGGATCTCTGAGTGCTGTAGTCATCGTCGTCGAATCCACTTAGGATCTCTGCACAGTCGTCGTCCCAGTCACAGTAGCAGTCGGAGCCAGCACTAGGGTTCCCGCACACAACAAGCTCGTTCGGGAGGTCTGATCCATGAGCCGAGAGGCTGATACATCAACTGTCACATAGTCTAGAGTTTATGTATCCAAAAGTTCCTTATCATCAACAAGAACTCAACGCAACAGACGGCGCGACAAACGGACGCCCGGTCTGAGAGTTATTGGATTTTTCGTCCCAGTGGCCTGGTTGGTTTTTAAAGTAAAACCAACCCGACCGTACTCCACCTGCATACAAACCTAGGGCATAGTATTCCAAAAGATCCATCTCACTAATAGGAACTCAACAACGTTGACGGCATGTCAATCAGATGTCCGTAGCTCAAGATAAGAGTGTTTCCGCTCCGAGGGCCCGGTTGGTTTTGTGTACGAACCAACCCGACCGAACACAATGTATTCCAAAACCCTGAGTGCGACATACCAAAATGACCGTGTCGTTCCTGGCCTGGCCTTGCGTGGCCCGGCCCGGCGTGGCCCGGCCTGGCAGACCGGCCGGGCGCCCGACCGGCTGGGCACAGCGCGCCCAGCGCATTGCCAGCTCGGCCTTCGGCCGAGCTCTTGGAAAGGGGGGGAGGGGGGGGGGGGCGCCTGCCCCCCTTGTGTAACTGTGCCCCCCCCCAAATTTATGGGGGGCCGTTGAGCCGGCCGGGGGAATTTATTTCCCCTGGTTCCCCCCTTTCCGGCGGGCCCAACCTGGCCGGCCGGTTCCTTCTCAACGGGACCGGCGGTGGCCGGTCCCCTTCCAGCTCCGACACCGGCGGCCCGGCTGGTCTTCGGTCACCTTGCTCCGCCACGGCCAGTAACCGGCCGCAGCCTTGTCGTCTGGCACGGTGCAACGACACCGTGCCCCTCCTCCGCGGCCCCGCTCCGACCGCGGCCCACCCTCCTCCGCGGCCCCCCCTTCTCCGCGGCCCCGCTCCGACCGCGGCGCGACAGCGCCGCGCAGTACATGCCGTTTCATTCCCGCGTGGTGCGACGACACCGCGTCATCCCGTTCCATACGCAAAGAAATCACACATGAACATAGGAGGGGGGTTCGGTCGTGTTTGTGAGGTCCGACCCCCCTCTCGTTAATGATAACATCTAGTCAAAAATCCACCATAATCGATATACTAGAATCATGAATGGAAATAAATAAATAAAATAATCCCCTACTTCGGTTCATGAACAGTGTTCGTCAACGAGCCGCAGAAGACGAGCGTCGCGGAGGTCGGGCATCGCGTGAGAACGTCAACGTTGCGAAGCGAGGATTCGATGTCGTTGACGGCGATTTTGTCGCGGAAAACCGTCACGGAAGAGACGACGTGGAAGAAGAACGTCGCGCCACGGATACGGCGTCGCGGAAGAACCGTGTTATTTGGCGGAGAAGTTCTTCGTTGAAGAACGGTGTTCTTCGCATTCTTCATCGAGGTTGAAGAAGAAGGAGACCGCTTCCCCAAATCCTCTCAAGGTGACAAAACTATAACAAAAATATAATACGACTCTTTCTTATTTTATTAACACAACAACTCTTTTGAATTTCAAGAGTTTGAAATTCAATAACCACACACAACTCACCTCATTAAACTTTTTACATTAAAGTCATAAGTTATAACTTAAGTTAACAAAAAATTAAAGTGGGAGTTGAGGGGGGTTTAGATGATATGAAGGGGTGGGGTTCCTGTGGGCCCCACCACCCTCATAACCTCCCAAGGGAGGTTGGGTGGTTACCCAGCTTCCATCAAGAACTAACACATAGAGTAAAATAATAAAAATTGTAGTGTAATTATAAAATAAACTTCCACAATTTTTATTATCAACACTCGTGTAAACGCAACTCTGGAACAGGAGTTCCTAAGCAATTACCGGTTCTGCGGTTCCATCGGTGCCCTCATAATTCAATTCCGGGCACCGGTTCATAAGTTAGAAAATCACACTCGTTTGTTCACTGAACGTACTTGAGCCAAACTTCGGAAATTGATTCCGGGCACACCGGGCCTCGGAATCAGGTTCCGTCAGAAACTGCGCTCTTGCAAAAAAAATCCAATGAAAATTAACAAAAAAATTTCCATTGAATTTTACGGGTCTTTACATTGGATTTAGAAGTAAAAAGAATATATAAAATGAATAATTATTACATATTAAATATTATTGATATTCTCCAACCGTGGAATAATTTACAGTGATCAACATACTGAAATTATTTTAGATATTATGAACCCAATGTCAACAAAATTATAACGTGAACATGAAATATTTAGTTACTAAATTATAAATAATAATAAATTAAATAAAATGAATAATTATAAAGGAATAAAAAATAAACATAATATTGTGAATTAATAAATTAATTATATTTTATTATTTAACAATGTAAACAACATACTTGTAAATTTAGGAGATGAGGTAAGGGATTACCCATAACAATTTGGGTTTATGTAAAACAAATTCCATGTTCACCACATGTTTTATTTTGTTTGCTGTGTATACTTATATATTCATTTAATTTATAGTATTTTTTTAGTATTTTTTTGGATTATGAATATATTTCTGGTTTTACCTTCAATGTTCTTTGGGTTAGAAAGTAAAAAATTAATTTTATGTTTTATTCAAAATGATATTTTAAAATATATAATCTATTGTACAACCATATCCATATTATTTTATATCTTTCTATGATGTTATTATTTACTCATTAAATGTTGTTAAATAATAGTTTTATATACTTTTGTATTTTTTATAAAATTTTATTAAGAATAATATTTCTTACATTTTCTGTATGAGTTAATTTTGATTATTTTATATAAAAGTAAAAAAATAATTTTTTTAATGTATATAAAGAAAAAATGTTTCCCACCACCATTGAAATTAATTTTATCCATATCACAATATTTAATTTATGGTAATCTAATGTAAATTCAATTTCCCATTTTTTGTGAATTTATGAATTGTACATGTTTTTAAAAGAAAAATGTCATTTTTTATTATGAATATGTGATATTGGAATGTGCATCGCTTATGGGTTCTAAAGAAATTTTCAAAGATTTTGTAAAAAGAATATGAAATATTAAAAACTATTATTCAGAATAAGAGACCTGAGAAATATTTATGAATATGGGAGTGCTGGATATAGCTCTCTACTTCGTAGGTTAATCATTTTGTTTTCAATGATAAAATGAATGAGGAAACTAGGTTGGTTGCTGCAATTAATTATTTATGATTCAATTTTTTTTAATTGGTATAAACATGTGTGAACATGGGTGATGGATATGATTCTCAATGATATCATTATTATCCATTAAACATGTATTTTATTGGAATATTTTAATATCACGAGGCAAGGAAATTTTATGAACTTTTCAAGGTGAAATAAATGATTTCCAAATTAATTTTTTCGTGATTTCTCCTATTATTCATGATTCATTCATGTTTTTTAAAGTTTCTAAAGTATTTCAAATTATTACATTGTTAAAATATATCTAGTATCCATGAATCTAGTAACTCAGAGTACCTATCTAATTTTTTTATAAGAAGAAGATATATGGAATCACATTTTGATGGAATGAATTGTTTTGTAGTATTTCAATAATAGATATATTCTGATAATAATATTATATTTAAAAAAATGAAATTTCAAAATGTTTTTTATTCCATAACTACATTATTATCCTAATCCTATCAATATATTTCAATCAAAAAACACTCCATGAAATCCATGGAAAAATAAATAATAAGTAAAGTGAGATTAGATTATCAATAAGGGTAATAGTACAATAGAACAAATGAATAAACAAGGATTAATAAATAAGTAACTGTAAATTACCAATGAATGTTCCATTCAATATATTACATGAGAATAATATAGATGGAATAAATGATTATCAAATATATCTATATAGTTAATAACATGAATGTGAAAATTATCTAAGGACATTTTATGTAATCTATTAATCACATAGATTATCAATAAATGAATTCATTACAAAGTGATGATTAATTCTGAATATCTTAAAACTATCTTTTGATTCATTATACCCATACATATATTATTAGTGAGGTCTTGTGTCGAGACATATATATAAATTTGAAATGTATGAGCTAGAACCTAATAAAGTTCATGTATTGAGACCTAACGATGCGTTGGGATACTATAGTGAGGCCCCTGGAAAGGTAAATTTTTTGATGAATTCCTCATATAAATTGGGTAAAACTCAATCAATAGAATCATTTATATTGAAAAAATAGCATATGAAATGTTATGTCATTCCGTAATAAAAATACATAATCATAAACCATCCAAAGAAATATGTGGTATTGTAATAAAATTGTATTTCATCATTCAAATGGATAATAAACCATACAAAAAATAATATGTATTATATAAATACAATAAACCCCCACTGTATCATGAGTTCAATAATTTTTTGTTGCTATTGATTAGTATAAATAATGTAAAGATATAATTAAAATAATATTTGATGAATGTTAGCTATTAACTTTGAAAATATTTGTTAAACTAAATATTCCTAAAAAATTTGGAAAATCTAATTATTTGAAAACATCACTTTAAATCAGGTAAATTAAAATTAAAAACATTTATCTATCATTATGGTGGAAAATTTGGTTCAATCATACCCATTAATACACTGGTTCCTTTCACATTTTCAGTAAAATCCAAACAGTCATTGTGATTGAAATGACTTGAATATTGATTTAAAATATTTGTGAAAAAAATATGGTAAAAAACTCTTGAATAAATCATGATAAAAATGTTAAAATAAATATTATAAATTATCATATAAAACATGTTTTTTGTTGAAAATGATTTCTGATCGATGAGTGAAATAAAGTAGAATTTTATTCAAAACATTATTAATAATTTTAAGAATTTAAGAGAGTATAAATTATAATATAAACTAAAAATGTTTTAAAATAAATGTAGGATAAGAAAATAGATATATCTTAATATATAATTATCAAATATTTCCCACAATGGGTTCTGATGTAAAAATAATCCTATATAAGGATGATATTATAAATACATTTTACTACTGAGGTAGATTTTGAATCATAAGCCTAAAGAAATAAATAACATTAAATGGAACATTAAATATCATAAAAATACATTAATTTATTATATTACATAATAATTTTTCAGTACATACACCACGATATAAGAAATACATTGCAAAAATGGCGTATGTATCATAGAACTAAAAGAGATATGAGAAACCATTACCTTTTGTCTGGAAAATCCTGTATGATTATTGTGTTCAAGAATAAAAATCTTATGTTAATTATTTTAATTATTATTTAACATTTTATTGTTTATCATTCCTTTTAGTTTAATTATTAAAATATTATATATGATTGTATAATTAATTAATTTATGTCTCATGTTTCGATGAAATTTGGTATATATATCCAAAACGAATTTTGTAGTATGATTATGTTCAAAGAGGTAATGATTTAGACTTATAATGAATACATATCATGAAATAATTGATATATTAGTACATAATATATTCTTTTATTATTAATCTTGAATTTTGGATATCAAAAATGAAATTTGTTTACATTCACAAATATGATAGTTCATACATATGCATGAGTAACATTTCAATTTATCAATGTTAATTATGGAAGGATGTTTAGTATTATTTCATAATTAAAATATTTTCGCAATTTAAATTGAAACATATTATTTCCATAAATATTAATCTAGATATATTCCATTAGGTGCGGTGACGAAAAGTGACTGACATCACTTTGTGAAGGCAGCAATTCACATATACATGTATGATGTCATTATTCTTCAGTATAAGATAAAAAATGATATATTGTATTTTATGGAATATAAATATATAATTAATATTATAATTATAACATTTATATCACATATATACATTTATATTTTTCATATCACATTCTAGGTAATTTATTCGTGAATGAGGAATCACATTGCCTCGCAAGGTGGTAGTCCTCCGAAAAAATAAGCGATGTTATCATATCCCATATAGAATAGAATGTAAAAAGTATAATATTATATAGTAAATATATAGGAATAATTATGATGTATATATCTTATTAAATTTTTTTATCTATCATTATTCTCAATATTGAGAGGTGGTAATGATAATATGAATGACAACGGTTTGTGGGTTAGTAGTCTGTCGCATAGACGAATAATGATTTCATAACCCATTTGTTGGTTGTGGGGATATTTTTAGGTAAATAAAATAACCAAAAAAATTATAAATAAATTAATTAGTTTATTATATTTTAATTATTTCATAATAATTGATGGAGGTGGAGGCAGAAAGAAGATAAAAATACTCATTGATGATTGTTAACTCTTAATTGAGTAACAACCATATGTTTTCTCCAAAAGTATTCCAAGGTTGGAATTATTACAAAAAATGAATTCTTAGATTATGAGATACATTTTTTGATTTTATGTGTTATGGTATTTTTGGAACAAATATTGTTTTAAGGTGTCAATTATAGAAGAAATTATATAGTCTTTCTAAGTTAGGAGACTTCAACAATTATAATTTATTGAGTGAGAAAGCTGTACCCACATTATTCCCATGATATAAGGGTCAGATATGAAGTATTAAAATGAATTTTAAAACAATAGGGTGAAAATATTCTTATTAAATTTTTTTATAACTATTTTTTGGTCATTTTAAACTCATATTTTTAGTTTAATTCCATATTAAATTCAGTTTTACATTAACTATGGTAAATAATAATTTATATTTAGATATGTATTATATTAAATACTAATTTAACATAATTATGTAATGTAAAATAATATTTTCCATAATTTTAATCTATTTTTCCATATTATATTTCTAAAATTGTAATATTTTAAATTTAAATTAATTATACAGATGTGACTACCAAGATTGTTTTTAATGATTAAATGTACAAAACATTTACATGTTTTTCGAAAAAAAAAATATTTTAAAATTATTTATATGTAATAAAATGAATTAATAGATATATAATTTATATGACATTAATGAAAAATAAAATTAAAATAAAATGTATCTTTAAAAATGTTTTATAAAAAATACAATTTATGATTAATAATAATTAATTTTTTCTATTCATAAAAATACAAAACGTTGCCAAAAAATAGAAAAATTAACATTGTGACAATGTTTCCATGTAGATTTCAAGAATGAATATTATTTTTAAAATTTAAATTTAAAATATTTTTTAAAATGTAGTTCCAAATTATGTGGATAAAGTGTGATTAAACAATCTTTTACAAATAATATTTTTATTTTTTAAACATTACATATTCATTTAAATGGTTTTAATTTAACTGTAATTATTTTAATTTCAGTTTATCTATTTTATACATGATTAAACTGTATAATTTTAAAAATTTATCCTTTACTATTCATACCCATAAATTAAATAGCTATGTAATAATCATACTATTTGAATGATAATATTTTAATATATTATCACATTACATTCAATCATAGGGTAGTTTGAATTTCACACTATTCAAGAATTTAAATTTAATAAAAAATTTAATATAATTATCAATATTTTCAAATACTTTCTATAATTGGTGTAGAACATTATACACACTATCAAATATAATTGTAATATTTTGAAGTCTCTCGGTGTTAAACTCTAGACCCATAAATAAATTGTGCCCATGAAAATTAATCATTATATAGGTAATCCTGGGTTTTCCTTATGAATTAAATTTATTTAATACCAACATTATAAGAATTGTTTTAATTAATACTACAAATAAGATAGAATTAGACACGCGACGGTCACATAAAATAATCTTATAACAAGGTTTCCATGTAGAATAACATAGGTGGGAAATAAAAACATAGAGTTGAAAGAGAATAATAGTACCCAATGATTAATAGGGAGTGTTAGAGAACACTGACCATAATAATTTTGTTATCCTTGGATGGACAATGATTACAAAACTGTAAATAATTGGAAATATAATAGAAAATATGATTCATTTTATGTGAAAAAATAGGATAACATTTTCTATTCAAGATATTTTATTCTAATGTTGGGGAATTATTTTTCAATATAAGAATATATAAAGATAATAATAGTTGAAATTGTAATATTTCATAAGTACTATATCTCCTCAACCCTTGATAGTCAAGATTTAGTGTCTTATTTAAATTATATCAGTATGATTACAAATAATCAAGCCCCAAAGAACTGACCATTTTAGTAATCCTGGTATATCGGATACATAATTGTGTCTTATTATAAAAATTAATTTAGTAATTAGAACATAATTTTTCTTATTTTTAAAAATAAATTAATCAAGGATAATTATAATCCATATAGTAAATCCCTACATATCATTCATAGTATGCTTCTTGGATTCATAAGGAAGGAAACTGAATAAGGGTGGCCTTAAAGGATCTGTAAGGGTAATGTATATATGAATCAATACTGAATTAATAAGAATGGACAATATGGAAAGGTAAATAACCGAACACACATTACATGTAATCAGTAAACTGATTGGAAGTGTGTAAAAAATATGTCATGGTGATAACATGAAACAGAAGCCCTTATAATAACTATGTAATGAAAAAATAATCATGGAAAGGTAATAAATGGAAACACATTCCATTAAAATAACTAGATGAGGAAAAAATCATGGATAAGGAATTAAACATAACAATATTTCACTTAATCAATAAGCTATCATTGAAATCAATAATAGATTTTACCATGTTAAAATTTCATGGATAATAAAAAACAAATAAAAATGGAGGCCTTTTTTAATTATTAGACGTCATGTATCCGGAACACGAAATTGAATATTTTCATGTTCCATTATCCAGACAGTTTAAAAAGATGGATATAAAACATTTTAATTTTAATAACTTATTTTCTCTTATGAACTTATCTATGAATCTAGGAGCTATATTAACTCTGGGATCCATGTGACATTTCAAGTATAACACATTTTCTATATGGGGTAATCAATTTAATAAATACACAATAGGCCTTATCAAATTTTTATATTGAATAAATAATATAGATTTATCAATAATTCCCCAAACAATCAAACAAATTTCAATATTGACACCATATGTAATGATCTATATAGTTTATACAATAGTTATATCCATTATAAATGAAATAGAAATTTAATGGGGAATTCAATGTTCCATGATCATAAGAGATTGAAAATTTTAGGGGGAGTAAATAATGAATCAACGAAGTGAATGTTAAAATTATCCTTATCTAAATAAATAAATAACCATTCAAATTAAAAAATAGGATGTTATCAATACAATATATCTCATGTAGAGTAAATAAAAATTTTGTTACCATTATTGAATAGAAATACTATAAGACGATGTTTAAAAATATCGAGCGAAATATACTTTTAATATGAAAAAACTTTTTTTAAATCAATTTTTATAATATTTTATTTAAAAATAATCTTCCTTAATGTAAGAACCCTAATCATCGATTCAGAAAATCCTTTTAGTTTTCAGGAGTTTTTTAGAAAAATTATGTTTCTGGAAAATTTTGAAGTACACGCCATGTACTTTCTGAGTACACACATTGTACTCATTTCTCACTCAATACTGTGTACTGGCTGTGTCCGATCCACATACATCGTGTGTAGGGGTGACGTGGATGCTGATTTTGGTGGAGTATGGAGAGGCCTAGTACACGCCATGTACTTTCTTTGTTTTTCACTAAAGAGATAGGGGTCGCGCCTGACACATAGAAACGTTGTCTTCTAGGTTTCATTCATCCTTGTGTGGGGAGGATCCGTGAATCTTCGACGAGCTCCCCCCTCCCCGTCCGTTCTCCGATTCGAGCATGGTCAATTGCACTGGAATCACACCGGTGAGTTCATCCTTCTACTTGAGCCTTGTTTTCCAATTTCTCATTCTTCTCAAGATATCGTGTGTTGAACATTTTGGGCATTTTCTCAGATAGATGAACTTCAAGGGAGAATTAGTCATCATGGTTCAAGTATATTGATATCCTAGGATCGAGGAAGGTGGTATGTGCCTTTCTGTAGAAATTCTTTGAGTATCTTTTACAATTTCACAAATTCTCTTGAATGATAATTGTGTGTTTTCATGTTTTCCATGGATTGATTGACTGCTTTTTTGATTGCTATAGTAGAGGTTTACCTTAGTGAATAGATTATATATTTTTTGTACTCTAGATGTTTGTCGTACTTTTTTTTCCTGTTAGGTGTTTTTCCAGTTCCCATGCCTAGTTGTAGGATAGTGGAAATGCTGTGATGTTTTTCATTTGAGCCTTAGAATAATAGCCATGTAGTTCTTGAGGATCACTTGGGCGATACATGCGTGTTATGCATGTTTATATTACACGAGGCTGAGAGAACCATGTGTATGGAGAAATGTGAGAAGGGATGTAAGGGATTCTCTATATTTTCATTGAATTATGATGCGAGACCAGAGGAGGAATTGATGTTGAGTGCTTCCTCAGAGAGTCTGTAGTTACTCGACGTGGGCTACATGGGGAATTGACATTGAGTGCTTTCCCAGTGAGCCTTTAGTACGATACGAGACTATAGGGGGAATTGACGGTGAGTGCCTCTTCAGAAAACCTACTCATAGCTGAATAAGAGGGGTGAGACTATGTGTGCCTCCCAGAGGGTTGATAGTACTTGTAGGTTGAGCCATAGGGGTTAGGATGTGAGAGTTACCCAGAGGGTTACCTATTATCTACTATTTGTTGGTTGTTTACTTGTGTACCTTATATGCTAGAGCTGTGGATTGTAGCTGTTATGTGCTTTTCTATTTACTGCTTCATGCACTTTTACTTTCCATGTATTAATTGACTGTTAGGCACAAATCTTTGTGTGATTGCCTATTGGGATTATATCTCACACACTATTTGGGACATGCTTCTAGTCCCAATAAAACTTTTTTTTTAGGTATAGATAAGGGAAATCACCCTTTGACTTCCAGTACTAGATTTCTTGGAACTGGAGAGCAAGGGACCATGCCTAGGCTTGCGATGTTTCATGAGTTTCTGTTCTTTTAGTACTTTATTTACTTTTATTTCAGCACGTTGTTATGTTTGATGCTTTCCTTAGAAACTGGTACCTGCCACATCATTATCATCAGTACTATATATTCATTGGTTCCACTGTTTGGTTTTAGTTGTTGCGTATTGTTTACTACTTCCGCTATTTACTATTGTTTTCGTTACCTTGTATACCATACCGAATGAGGGCATAGTTTCCCCAATAACATACCAAGGCCCTCGATGCTAGTCGGCAGCCTTTGGAATTTGGGTAAATGCGCTTGAGGTCATGTGGCGAACCGGGTACGGGGCACCAGTGGAGGGGCTCCAGATTCAGGTCGTTACAAAGTTGTATCAGAGGGTTTTCCTTTCTCTTTACTTAGTTTTTGGAGCCTTTAGCCATGGATAGAACAAATTTGGTACATGGTGTTAAGCTACACTTGGGATTATCTAACCCGTGTACAGGTAAATCCATACTAACACGTTACTTGCAGCTTTCAGGTTTTGATATTTTACAATTGATGTGATTTCACATAGATTGATGGACATGCTTTGTGCTGTTATTGTATTGACTATTAAGGATCTATTTCTGTCGCAACCTGATGAGATGAGGGTATGCCATTTCATGCAGCATGTATGAACTTATTGAAATCACATGCCAAGCATTCTTTCCATGCCATATAGGGTGCATTAGCGATTGCATGCTATTATGATAGACTTTGTGTAGATTATGTAGGCTGTTTTGATAAATGCTTGGTAGAATATCTGCTGCCCTGAAAGAGGATTTTTTGTATTCTACTTTGTTTAAATGAATCCCATGTTTTGATTCACGAGGATTATGGGCCCTCACAAATCTGAATTCGGCACCTTCTTGACTTGTTTTATGTATTTTCTGGGATTCTATACAGTTCTGAGCTACTTCCCAGAAAAATAGAGAATACACGACATGTAATTTTTTACTACTCGCCGTGTAGTTTTTAGACTGTGTCACTGACCATGTGAGAAGGAACATGTTGTTGTAGAAATAACATCAAGAACATTTGTTGTATGGTAGGTACACGCCATGTAGTTCGGAGCCGTGTACCCTGCTGTGTCACTAACAACACGGTTGGGGAAGCTCTAGTAGAACACGTTGTGTTATAAAGTAACAAGCCGTGTAGTCGTTTCTAGGTAACCGGTCGTGTCACAAACAACACTAGTCAGTGTTACCTTCTCTTATACACACCGTGCTATTTTTAGAACACACTGTGTAGTCCTTTTCAGGTACCTGACCATGCCATGAACAACACAGAATGATTTCGCATTTACCTATACTTGCTGTGTTTGTTCAGATCATGTCGTGTAAGGTCCAGTCGTGTAGACGGCCGTGTATTTTACAACACGGGCCATCAAAGCCTTGTTTAGAATACACAATATTTGTTCAAAACACGCCGTGTAGTCTCAAGATAAGTCAGAACATGTGGGTTATCCGTGTAAAGTGACTCGGACAGAGGAATATTTATCAAGTACACTTTGTGTGTGGGGTCAACACGCCGTGTAGTTAGGGGTATTACACGACCTGTAGGGAAGGGGTACACGCCCATGTCTGTGGCTTAAGAAGACACGACGTGTAGTTTTTATATACGTCATGTAGTCCTGTTTTGTAAAATTGTGTATTTTCCATCCCCTGTTCCCATTTTGTACTCTTGTGTTCACTGTCTTGGTAATTATGATCTATGGTGTGCTTTTGGTCTTTCATATCTAGGCCTTAGAGATGTCCTCCGGTAGTACGTCAGTTGTCAGGCAGTGATCAGACGCCAGATATGGCTTATCAGGGACATACTGCGAATCCTCCAGTCGGGCCATCCTTGGCACAGGCTGTCATACCAGTCACAGGCACTAATGTGCAGTTCCAGGATGGTTTTATGAGGATGATGCAGACCATTCAGGGAGAACCGCCTCCTGCCTCGGCTATGGACGACTTGACGTGGGTTTCCTAGCAGCAGCATCATCCCACTTTCTTGGGGAAAAGAGGACCACAGGCTGCAGAGTCATGGATGGAAGCCATGATAACTATCTTCGAGCATCTAGAGACACATCCAGAGAGGCGGGTAAAGCTCGCTACCTACTTTCTCTGAGACTCCACCAAGAGGTGGTGGGACGTGATCTCACAGACGAGTCACCAACAGGTTATGTCTTGGGAGGAGTTCCAGCACGTGTTCTATGACTACATCTACATGGAGACCCTGAGGGCCGATTGAGCCTGGGAGTTCATATGTCTAGATCATGGTACTCTATCTATTATGGATTATTCCTCTCGTTTTACTGAGATGCAGCGTTTCACACCCCTCTGGGGTGGAGATTGGATGTTCTTGGCACTGATGTTTGAGGATGGCCTCAGGAGGGAGATCTTCTCGCAGGTGAATCTCTTCAAGTTGACTTACATCTCTTCCATCGCCAACCAGGTAATAATTGCAAAGCGCAATCTGAGAGACTCCAGAGCTATGAGCCAGTGCGGTTCTGCTTCAACAGCTAGTTTTCCTCTAGATAACAGGAATAAGTGTTGTAGGGAGTCTACACACGGTGATCCAAGGAAGTGAGATTCATCGTCAGGCAGCAAGGTGATATGCTACCAGTGTGGCCGGTCAGGGAACACGACACAGCAATTCCAGAGAGACCCCATGGAGTGCCAATCTTGCGGCAAGATGGGTCACCATCAGCATTTCTACTAGGTTTTCTCACCATCAGCTGGTGACCGAGGTTCTTCCATGACTCCTCGTTCAGGAGAAGAACCACCAGTTTCTCACCAGTCAGGGAACTGGAGTACATCCGACCATTCGGGTTGAGGTAGAGTTCGAGGCTGTGGCAATCATCCACCAGTCCCTCAGCACCAGCAAGGTGGATCAGGTCAGAGTGTTCAGCCAGGGGCGCAGGGCCATGGTGCAGGCCAGTCATTCGGCGTAGAGCAGACCTATCAGGAGTAGGATCCCAGACCTTCTATAGTTTGAGAAATGATTTTAGTAGCCTCAATTTTATCTTCAGTTCTTTTTTATACTGGTGCTACACATAGCTTTATCTCTGTTGCTATTTTGGAGAGCCTTGGGCTTAGTGAATTTTCTTCTGCTGACATGATAACACTAGACACACCTTTGGGGATGAGAACATCAAGTGTACACCAGTGTAGAGAGTTACCTCTTGAGGTTGTAGGATATTATTTCTAATGGGATATCTATGTTTTAGAGATGACATAATTTGATATTATCCTCAGGATGGACTTGTTGGTTCCCTTCCAGGAAGTCGTAGACTATTATCACCGCAGGGTGAGTTTCGTTTCTCTAGAGGGTGAGTATTTTCTTAATTTATGCGAATGGGATGTACATGCAATTTGAGCAGGACTCGATCATCATGGGAAAGGAAGGGTGACAACCCAGATTGCTAGTCTTTATCTGGATGATCAGGGGACATCGCAGTTGGACTTTCCTCCTGTGGTGGATCGTTTCAGGGACATCTTTATATATGACTTTTTGAGTTTTCCTGCGGAGCGTGAGGTAGACTTTTTTATTGAACTCGTGTCAGGAGTATCACCGGGATACATTCCTCCTTATATGATGTCTACACCTGAGTTATAGGATCTCAAGAAGCAGTTGGAGGGGTTTCAGGCAAAGGGTTTCATCCAACCAAGTACTTCTCATTGGGGTTCACCTATCTTATTTGCGAAGAAGGCAGACAGTACCCTTCGGCTTTGTGTGGATTATCGGAAGATGAACCAATTGACATTCAAGAACCGATATCCCTTACTGAGGATCGATGACCTCTTTGATAAGCTTTGAGGAGCCCGGGTGTTCTCAAAGATCGACTTGAAGTCCGGTTATCATCAGTTACGTGTTAGGCCATTAGATATACCTCTAACAGCCTTCATGAACTGGTATGGTCTATACGAGTATATATTCAGGCCGTTCGGTCTAATGAACGTGCCTGCGGTTTTCATGGCACTGGTGAACCAAGTGTTCCATCCTTATTTGGACTCCTTCGTCATTGTTTTCGTGGACGATATCTTGGTATACACTCACACTCGACACGGCCATGCCGCACATCTTGAGATTGTTCTGAGTACATGACCCACGCCTGTCGTAGGGCGTGGCAAAAAAAATATTTCCTAAGTTAAAATTTAGTAATTTGGTTGACCTAGGATGTCTCCCGAAGAGGAGTGCACACAAAACGGGATGTCACTTTAAAACGGGGGTAAAAATGTTGTGAAAGGAAATTTGAAATTCAAATGATTGAGAAACTATGAAATTTAAAAGGGTGATTAGGTCGGGGTCGGTTTCCTAATTATAATTCTATCATTGTTCAATTTAATTCAAACCTCTTCTTGTAAGTTGATTAATGTCAGTTTCCACAATCGTTTCCTCTCACTTCCTTGGTGAAATTATTATTGTGAGAGAAAACATTACCATGATATTGGTTTGGTCAACTCTTCTTCCATGTGTAAAATAATTGTATTGAATATACTTAATTTAAATGGGCAATACCCGATCGGGTTTTTTTATCCCAAAAAATCAAGAACATTCACTACACCATTTACACGTACTGACGATCGTCGAGTACTTCACCACTAATTCCTAGTTTATTCCATCGTATATAAACCAAAAGTTAGCGGAGGGAGATATTGATTATTTTACAATGGAAAAAATAAATAATAGAATTAATATTCAAGAATGATCGAACTTCATCATAAAATCCTCTATACGAAATTGAAAACAACTTTGAAGAAGAAAGAAATTTATTCAATTGCGTCAAAGAACTGAAGCATTACAATGTAGAAAACCAACCCTTCCCCAATCACTCCAAATGTTTATCCCACCATGGTAAGGGTAATCGAGTTGAATGGGGAAGAAGATGGAATTAAAAAACTATGAAAAAATAAATAAATAAAAGAGAATGCGGAAAAGTTCTCCTTCTTGGTGTCCCAGAAGGAATGGGGAGGAGAATGGATGCCTTGAGAGGGTGGAGCTCTCCTCCTTTTATATCCAGAATTCTTCCCCCGAATGTCTATGCATTTTAGTCCCATTAAATGACATCTTCACGTGTTGATCCCTTCTTTAATGTTGTTCACACATATCTTGTCCTTGTCCCCTAAAAATCGCAGCGGATTTGGACATGTATTCCAAGAGTTATGGTTGTTTTACTATGAGTATTTATTCTGTCCAGTCAGACTCTCCAAAACGAAATCCTTCGGATTAGGGTGATTTAATGCCCCAATAAACTGCCAATTAACTCGGTTCTTCCTTAATAAAAGATGCTCCAAATCTCGTTGCGCGTCCACCCACCGAATTTAACTATCTTTGGCCCCACAGTGGATGAGGTATGGATCCCACATGAAAACTAGGAAGAACTGAAAACGGTTTTATTGAGCCAAATTGTGAGCTTCTTTTGAGCTTCCATATGGCATATTCAGATTTTAGTCCAAAAATAGTAATTGAAGCCCTAGATGTTTAGAATCTGGAAAAGAATGAATTTTTAAATTTGGATCAGTGTAGATATTGTTATGGCCAAACTACCGAAATAATTTAAAACTGGTAAAAACCCAAAATGGCCAATTTTTACTATTCAGCTCAAAATAACACCATTATCATAAAAACGAAACAATTCATCTTAGAGGAACAATTTTGTGGGTTTAAAACAATGATATTCAATATAAATTAATTGAAAATATTTGCTCTGTCAATTCCTGCACACTTAGAACTTGGACTCATGGACAAGTAAAAATCAAATCAAATCAAATCCAAAACACATATCAATGAGATCAATCAAATCAATTTCAAGAAACAATAAGATATCATGCCTCATCGAAAACTGTTATTTCAAGTTCTGCATTTAAGATTTTAATATATTTCCACTTCATTTATTATCTCATGCACACAAAACACCTACCTCACATGAATTTTCTCTCATCTGACAAATGTAAAGGCTAAACAAGGATTTTCTCATCCAAACTCACACAAAGTCACCATAGGTTTGATAAATTCCTATTTATCCACCCGATATTAGTCAAGGACATGTGTTTCTCATGAGGACTTTTCAGGGTTGTTCTGGGGCTTCTGGTTGGTAGGATTTAGATGTTAAAAGTTATGAGGCAGAAAAAAAAGAAGGCTTGGCTCTTATTGAAACAAAATTTCAAGATTCTAATTTTCACTCAAATATGGTCTCCTTCCCTTCCTCTTTGTTGAAAATAGGCTCCATCATCATTCAATTAGCTCCGCATCAAACATTTCAATCTTTTCAAACATGATTTTTTTAAGCTCCAGATAGGCACACCTTCTCTTGTCATAAAAGGTCCAGAAAAGGCACAGCTTTCAACAGAATAATTTTTCAGCATCAGACACATCTCTTCCACAATTTATTTTCCACCCAAAGTATAACCAAATGAGATTTTAAACAATAATACATCTTCCCCAACACTTATGTTCAACTAGATCATTCAATTTTACTTCAAGAGCAAGTATGATAGGGAAAATTGGCTTGTAATGTGGCTAACCTAACAGGAAATTCATGGCTAATAGGGGCTACAATGAAGGATAAATGTAAAGGTGGGCCATAATAAAAATGATTATTTTGAAAATGGGGATTAAAACAAAATAAATGACTCAATCATTTAAAACACACGTACCCCGACCCTCATGTTTTGAAAGAAATAAATCAAATTCTGGTTAAAGCAAGCATGGTTTGGTTCTCCCATGAAATGAGGTGAATGAAAAGAATATGAAAAAAATGGTCCAGAAGCCTCACAGGAAAGAGATTTCAAATATATAGACAGTTAAATATGGCATGACATTCAAAAGTTAGCATACTTTTCATGAAATTCTAAAAAAAATTGAAGTTGAAACAAATTCATTTCAACATTCATTTAAGCTCGGTTTCATGAAATAGATTGGTTCACTCATTGAAATGGGTTTCAAAAATGGTATTGATAATATTTTCAGCTCAAAAGATTCATAAACACACCAAAAATTGAAAAATAAACACACAAAAATTTGAAAACACATAATTTTTTTAATTTGTTTATTTTTGAAAACAAACATCAAATAAAAATCCTATAATACAAAGGTTTCATCCCACACAATTAAATGATGTAGTGCGCTCGATGCATTCAAGTGGATATAACATGTAAGCCAATTTTTAAATTAATCACAACATCAAGAAAGAGTGAAAGAGAGGTACAACCTGATGGATCTTATTGATAAATATGTTGGAGGAGCGTGATCTCCTCCACTGGATCTGATGACAGGGTCCCAAGGAATTTCACCAACCTATATCCATTCACAGTGAATTGATCCTTCTCTCCATCCTTCATAATCTGCACAACACCAAAAGGATATACATGAGTAACTATAAATGGACCTTCCCATCTGGAACGAAGTTTACCTGGCATCAGCTTGAGTCTTGAGTTGAATAATAACACTTTGTCTCCTGGAGAGAAGTCTTTTGGTTGGATCAGCTTGTCATGGGCCACTCTTGTTCTTTCTTTGTAAATCCTTGAATTTTCAAATGCTTCCCTTCTTATTTCATCCAGTTTTTGAAACATCAATCTTCTATCCTTCCCAGCACTTTCAAGGTCCAAATTCATTTTCCTCGGAGCCCAATAAGCCTTATGCTCCAATTCCATAGTTAGGTGGCATCTTTTCCCATAAATCAGCCTATATGTACTCATTCCAATAGGGGTTTTGTAGGCTGTCATATATGCCCATAAGGCATCATCCAACCTTTGGCTCCAATCCATTCTGTTTGGATTAACGGTCTTTTCCAAAATCCCCTTGATTTCTCTGTTTCAAACTTCAGCTTGCCCGTTAGTCTGTGGATGATAGGGAGTTGATGTTTTATGATGCACCCCATAATTCTTCAGCAATGTCTCCATTCTCAAATTGCAGAAGTGAGTCCCTTTATCACTAATTATTGCTCTGGGCACTCCAAATCTACAAAATATTTTAGACCTGACAAAATCACAAACAACTTTTGCATCATCAGTTTTGGTTGCTTTTGCTTCCACCCATTTGGAAACATAATCAACTACAAGCAAGATATAAGAATTTCCAAATGACATCGGGAAAGGTCCGATAAAATCTATCCCCCAAACTTCAAAAATGTCTCAAAAATTCAATGGAATTTTAGGCATTTCTTTTCTCTTTGAAACATTTCCTGAAAACTGACATTTTTCACATATTTTGCAAAATTCATGAGCATCTTTAAAAATCGTTAGCCAATAAATTCCAGATTCTAAAACCTTCCTTGTTGTCCTCTGAGGTCCAAAGTGGCCTCCACAAGCTAAGGTGTGACAAAAGTCAAAGACAGATTTAACTTCACATTTAGGTAAACATCATCTTAAAACTTGGTCATTGCAAATCTTCCAATGGAAGGGATCATCCCAAATGTAATATCTAGATTCGGCTTTTAGTTTTTGAATTTGGTGAGAATTGAAATGAGATGGGACCTGAGATGTAACCATAAAATATACTATGTCAACATACCAAGGCACTTCTCCTTCAATCATGTAAAACTGCTCTCCTGGAATTTGATCATTCAGTGGGTCTCTTTCTGGAACTTCAATTTCAGCAGTGTTTGGCAGTCTACTTAAGTGATCAACCACTTGGTTCTCAGATCCCTTCTTATCCTTGAATTCTATATTGAATTCCTATAGAAGTATCATCCATCTCGCTAACCTTGGTTTAGCATCAGCTTTCTTCATCAAGTACCTCAAAGATGCATGATCAGAAAACACAGTGATTTTAGTTCCATGAAGATATGATCTAAATATTTCTAAACCAAAAACAACTGCAAAGAACTCTTTTTCCGTGGTTTTATAATTGAATTGGGCCGTATCTAATGTTCTCGAGGCATATGAAATGACTTGTGGTCTGCCCTCAATTCGTCGAGAAAGGACTGCTCCAACTGCTTGGTTAGGGGCATCATAAAGTAGTTCAAATGGTTCTTCCCAATTTGGAGGCTGCATCACGGGTGGTGAAATCAATCTCATCTTTAACTCATCAAAGGATTCCCGACATGCACCATTGAAATCAAAATCAGCATCCTTCAAAAGTAATCTAGATAGAGGGAGAGAAATCTTACTGAAATCTTTGATAAACCTCCTATAGAATCCGGCATGTCCTAAAAATGATCTAACATGTTTCACACAAGTAGGGTAAGGTAATGAATTTATCACTTCAATTTTTGATTTATCCACTTCAATTCCATTTTGCGAAATTACATAACCATGCCCAATTCCTCTTTGAACCATGAAATGACACTTTTCAAAATTTAAAACAAGATTTTTTTTCAATGTAGGTTTTCAAAACTTTTTCCATATTTTTCAAAAAATGATAAAAAGAATCTCCAAAAACTGTGAAATCATCTAAGAAAACTTCCAAGAAATTTTCAATGTGATTAGAAAATATACTCACCATGCACCACTGAAATGTACCTGGAGCATTACATAATCAAAATTTCATTCTTTTATATGAAAAATTACCAAAAGGGCATGTAAATGTGGTCTTCTCTTGATCCTAGGGAGTAATGGGTACCTGGAAGTTACCTGAAAATCATTCCAAAAAGCAATAATGAGTTCTCCCTTACAATCTTTCTAACATATAGTCAATGAATGGGATGGGGAAATGGTCTTTTCAAGTGACCTGGTTCAATTTCATAAAATCAATGCACACTCTCCAGCTGTTTTGAATTCTCATAGGGATTAACTCATTCTTTTCATTCCTCACAGTGGTCAGGCCAGTTTTTTTTGGAACGGCTCAAATAGGGCTGACCCACTGCGAATCTGAAATGGGATAGATGATCCAAGCTTCCAAGAGCTTCTCGATATCCTTATTCACAACCTCCATCAAGGTGGGATTCAGTATCCTTTGGTGCTGTCTAACAAATTTGGAATCTCCCTCAACAAAAATTCCATGTGAGCATATTTTTGGGTTAATTCCTGGGATATCACCGAAGCTCCATCCTGTTGCCTAGACATTCTCTCTAAAAATCTCAATCAATGATTTTTCGTGGGTTTTAGATAGATTATTAGCAATTATCACTGGTAGTTTCTCTCCCTCTCTAAGGTATACATATTTCAAATCGGTGGGGAGTGGTTTGAGTTCTAGATTAGGTGGATGCTCATGGGATGAGACTAAATGGACGTTTTCCACTTCCAAATTTTGGACCTCCTACAAACATGAAACCATATCATCTTCCTCATTATTTAAAAAATCATCAAAGAAATCATATTTTACCTGTTCCTCCCACATGAAGTCATAATATCCAATATCTTCAGCATCCACATGATCAATGATATTTTCAAGGGAAGAAGTCTCTCCTAAGTCTAAAAATTCATAGAGCATACCCGATTCTTCAATTGGCTCTACACCAACTTCATGGGAAAGCTAAAAGAGGGAGTGATCATCTGATGGATGCCTCATGGATTCAAAAATATTGATGTGGACCATGCTTTCTCCAAACTCCATGGTGAGTGTCCCCTCGTGGACATTGATGATGGTTTTGGCTGTCTTCAAGAAAGGTCTCCCCAAAATTATGGGTGAATGTGATGGGCTTCTATCATCTTCCATATTTAGAACATATAAGTCAGTTGGGAATAAGAGATCATTGACTTTCACAAGGACATCCTCCAAAACTCATGCAGGAAAAAATATGGATCTGTTTGCAAGCTGGACCACCACTCTTGTGGGATTCAATTCTCCCATCTGCAAAGAAGTGTATACCGAGTGAGGCAATACATTAATTGAAGCACCTAAATTACACAAATAATTTGTGAAATTTAATGAACCAATGGTACATGGAATGGAAAACGTCCCTGGATCTTGACATTTGGTTGGAATCTGCGGCGTGATAAGGGCTGAGACAGTTCTTCCCAAGTTGATTCTTTAATTCCCATGAATCCTTCTCTTTTTGGTGCAAAGATCTTTAGAAAATTTTGCATACCTTAGAATTTGTTTAACAGCTTCAAGTAGGGGGTATTTATTTCCACTTTCTGGAAGGTGTCCAGAATTTCTTTTTGAAGTTATAACGACCCATACTTTACATACATTGTTAATACTTCAAAATTGAAGGATACTTATTACAACATATAACAAAAACATGAAAGGACCGTATAGGTATAGTGTCTTTAGAAACTGGGAAACAAAAACAACTTGTTCATAAAGCGTCTACACTGTCTCCCAATTATTACATCATATCTATAGTCCCTTTTGGCATATCATACTTAATAAACATCTTCCTGACTTGGGGAAAGAAAATATTAAAAAGGGTGAGCTCAAATGCTCAGTAAGGGTAAACAAAAGAAATATCAATCACATAAGCACGTAACTTTTGGAAATCTTAACCTGCAAATGAAATCATAATTTCATAACATGGGATAAATCATGGTAGTGAATTGTAATCACAATAATCATAACATAAAACATGAAACTTTGTGGCATAAAGACATAATCATAGATAATCATTTCTTGTTAGTCAAGACTCATTGCCAAGACTATCTTAGTGGACAAAGTCCCTTTATGAACCGAGTCACCCTCGTTTCAGTCCTGTTTCACTGAACCGGTATAACCTACCATTCCAGACATGTCTATCTCATGAGATATAAAATCTTTACCCAATGCATTGGAGGGAGATATAGGTCCCACCCATCTCATAATGATACCATTCTTTTTTGTGCCATAAAATCATAAATCATACAACATTACATAACCCATGTAATAAAAATGGGAATCTTAAATATCGTGACATCATCAAACAATTCATATAAGATAAAGGAATAAAAAAAATAATTCCATCACAACATAATCAAAACAATGTAATAATAGGGATAGAAATAGAACCCTATATTATCTTAGATGGAAAATAATTTTGATAAAACACTTGAACTTCATTCTTGAGGAAAATATCCTTTATACATCAAAAATAGTTTTCCTTTCTTAACATGTCGTAAAATTATAAACTAAAAGAAGTTGATTGAAAATAAAATTGAAAACCTGTAAATTAAGCTTCTTGGAAATAATTTTTTAAAAATCCATTCAGGTCGTGTAAGTTAAAAAAACATTCTTCCTGTACTTTGGTCGGAAAAGTCAAAAAAGTACCTCGTACGAAAAACGACAAAAGATTCCTTTCATACCTTTTACTAATAACTCACCGAAGGGTAAAATAGGATTTAAAAAATTGTAGGTGGGTGGAAATAATATTACATATTGAGGAAACATGGAGGTGGATGATAAAATACACCCTAGTAAATACTAAAGTATAAACAATCTCAGATAAAAATGAGATTGTGATATTTCCCTTACCTTAAGACCATTTTGCTTCGTAAGTGTCCAAACCTCCTATTTAATTATTTAAATAATGTTATTGAATTATTCCAGAATCATACTTATTTTTATGATATCATATATGGTCATTTTCTTAGCTTCTTAGTAGTAATATTTCATTGCTACTTGTTATTCGGGTGTTTATAACTTTTTGTTCTTATGCGTGTTTTGTCGAATAAATTATTATTCTTATATTTAGGTTATAGATACCTCATTTCAAGAATGGTATTAGTGTAATATATATCATATTCATTCATTCAATTCATTTATATAATCATTATGAAATGAAGATCATGTAGAACGAGTCGCATCACATCGTGGAGACGGTATTCCGTATGTACGCACGAGTGATGATATCGTTCCTAGGATTGTGGAATTGTATTTGAGTGTATGTATACTATTTCAGAATCAGTATCACTTTATAATAGTCATATATAGCCATTATCTACACCATTATACCAATCCAAGTAAGGTGGCGGTGGAAAATAGATTACACCACGGCGTGGAGACGGTATTCCGTACGTACGCACGCGCGGTGATTTCTTTTTCTGTAGGATAGATAGATGGTGAAATAGGGTTGTTTCATAATTATAATAACATATCATTATATGAGTGATACTGATGTTATTACTTAATAATGAAATGACTAATGAAGAAGAAGTGGAAGAATAAATAAAGATGAATGAATCGGTAACAGACATTACCTCTTCTTTGAAGTGCTTCTTTGAGACCTTCTTTTAGGGAACTAAAATGGGTCTTTGAAGAAGACTAGAACCTCTATGATGTCTCTAGGGAAGTGGATAGGAGGAATTGGCAGGGGTTGTCTGAGCTTGAACGCTCAAAGTGGTGTGAGGAAGAGGGGGAGGAGGTGCCCTTTTATAAGGGAGGAGAGGGGCACCTTTGGGAACACTAAACATATTATTTTATTATAAAGTCAAGTTCAGTTTTAAATAGCTCCAAATTGATATATTTCGAAGCTAAGGTGGGGATGGGTCGAAATCCTCTCATCCAATAGAATTTAGACAAGTTTAGGTTCCTATTTTAACCTTATCTTCTATATTTATCATTAAGTAAAATAAGTTTACTTTTACTGTGTCTTCTTGTGTTCTTATACTATAAGGTTAATAAACATACTATTAACAGCCAAACGAACCCCAAGTTGTTTATTATTAATATATATAAATTTATCTAATTAAGTTTTCCTAAACATAGATTTTTAGTAACAAAATAACAATTACTAATATCATATTTGTTTTAAAAACTATTTTATGTCAATTTTGACACTATTTAGTAATTGATTTTTGTGAAAATCATTACAGAATTATTTGTTCGAACCAAGTTAAATAAATCAGTACTAACATGTCATGTTAACCTTGAAAATTAGTGGAATTCATAAAAAGTATCAAATTACATTTATTTTGGTGTTTATAACATTAATTATGTCAATATTTCATTAATAAGATAATTACTGCATCATCTTTGTGTCATAAATAAATTAAGCTATTTAATGTCTAAAAATTACAAATAAAATATCATTATGTAGGGAATATTTTTATCTTTCTAATGAATATTTATAGTCGAATTTATCTTATGTATAACCACATATAAAAAATTATTTACTTATAAAACATTGATTTTAACTATTTAACCCTTCTTTAAATAAATTAATAATAAATGTCCTAATCTAATCCAAGTGGGCCTAAATGGTCATATTTTATTCCTAAGTTTGTTTTTGGTAGAATTAAACTTGACCAATAGAATTAGGACATGTGTTAGGGTAATAATCATATCATCTTTACCCTTATTTACCCTATTTACTTTTAACCGTGGTAGAAAAAAGTAAAAAGTTACTATTCACCAAAAAATTATTTTCATCTCATTGAACCACATTTTAGTCCTTGATATTAACCGTGTCTCTCGGATTTTCGAAATTCCACTCATAGAAGCGGTAAAATTATGTTTTATGAAAAATTCAATTTTTTAACTACCACTTAGTGGTTTCACTATTCATCAAAAATTGAAAGTTTTCAGAAAAATACCAAAATTTTACCCTAGGATAATTTTGATATTCCGAATCCAAAAATGAAGTCCATTTTGAAAAATAAAATTTATAAAATTTTAAAAAGTGGTTATATCTATTCATAACTGCTAGTTTTAATAATATTTTAATAGTATATCATTGTTTAGTGAAACTCGGTATTGCGTACGACGCAAGCTATATAGGAAGGTCGCGATTTCGTGTAAAGCAAGCCAAGAAAGTGTCGGGTTGAAAAAGATTCCTTTGATGATTTATATAACATAAAAGTCTCCGGTGTTACATTCTACCGCCCTTAAAATGAATTTCGCCCTTGAAATTCGTCACTTTGTAACAAACAGATGAGGATACCTCTCTCTCAACATATCCTCAAGCTCCCATGTAGCTTCTTCTAATTGGTGGTTCGTCCATAAAACTTTCACCAATCGAGTGCTCTTGTTTCGTAGGACTTTTTCGCTACGATCTAGAATCTCTATCGGTTGTTCTTCATAAGAAGGATCTTGCTCCAGCGGTACAACTTCTAAGCAGAGTACATGTGAAGGATCAGGTATGTACTTTCTCCGGAGAGATACATGGAACACATCGTGAACTTGAGAGAGATTTGGTGGAAGCGCCAATCAGTAAGCTACCTTCCCAACACGATCTAGTATTTCGAAAGGACCGATATATCTAGGGCTCAACTTCCCCTTCTTTCCAAATGTCATAACCCTCTTCCCGGGAGATATTCGTGAGAACACTTTATCACCCACTTCAAACTCTAGGTCTTTTCTTCGGTTGTCAACATAACTTTTCTGTCGACTCTGAGCTGCTCTTATATGTTGTTAAATAGATCTGACCTTTTCTGCCATTTCATCAACGAGATCAGGTCCTAATAGCTTTCTTTCCCCAACTTCCTCCCAGTAAATTGGAGTCCTGCATTTCTTTCCATAGATACCTTCATAAGGATCCATCTGAATACTGGAGTGAAAGCTATTATTATAGGAAAATTCCACCAAAGGTAGGTGTTGATCCCAACCACCATTGAAATCCATAGAGCAAGCTCTCAACATATCTTCTAAGGTTTGAATTGTTCTCTCAGACTGACCGTCTGTTTGAGGATGATAAGCAGTACTGAAACTCAACTCTGTATCCAGAGTATGCTGAAGACTTCTCTAGAACATCGAGGTAAATCTCGGATCCCGATCAGATATAATAGAATGTGGTACCCCATGCAATCTTACCACTTCCTTTACATATATCCTAGCAATCTGATCCAGAGAGAAATCCCCTCTAATAGAAATGAAATGTGCAGGCTTGGTAAGACCATCAACTATGAACCAGATAGCATTATTGCCTTTGGATGTTTTTGGAAGTCTTGTGACAAAGTCCACAGTTATGTTTTCCCATTTCCATTCGGGTATGGGTAATTGTTGTAACATCCCCTTAGACTTCTGTATCTCAGCTTTAACTTGCTGACAAACCAAGCATCGAGAGACATATTCAGCAACATCTCTTTTCATGCCATCCCACCAGAAGTACTCTTTCAGGTCCTTATACATCTTCGTGCTTCGAGGATGGATAGAGAATGAAGAACTATGAGCCTCATCCAGAAGCTCCTTCTTTAATTCGAGGATGGGAGGAACACAAACCCGATTCCTGAACATTATTATCCCATCACAATCATGGTTGAATTCTGGAACGTTTCTCACCTTTTTTTGTAACTCGACATCTTCTTTCTATGCCTCTTAATATTCACATATATATATGGTTGAACATTCATTTGATAAAGGTAAGATTTTTCCCGTTCCATTATAATTCCAAGATCCATCCTTTGTAAATCCATAAATATTGGATCTTTTGTGATCCTCATCATGGATAAACTGGTATGGTCTTGTCGACTTAATGCATCTGCCACCTTGTTTGCTTTCCCAGGGTGGTAATGGACTGAGCAGTCGTAATCCTTAATCAGATCCAACCATCTTCTTTGACGCATATTCATCTCCTTTTGTGTGAAAATATAATTTAAACTTTTCTGATCAGTATAAATATCACACCTTTCACCATAGAGGTAATGCCTCCAAATCATTAATGCAAAGATTACCGCAGCTAACTTCAAATCATGTGTTGGGTAATTTTGCTCATGGATTTTCAACTGTCGTGAGGCATAGGCTATAACCATATCATTTTGCATAAGAACACACCCCAATCCCTTCTTGGATGTGTCACTATAGATCACAAACCATTCTCCACTACAAGGCAGTGTGAGCACAGGTGCACTGGATAACCTTCTTTTCAACTCCTTGAAATTATCTTCACATTCATCCGTCCAGACAAACTTAACTCCTTTCCGAGTCAACTTGGTGAGTGGTTTAGATAATCGTGTAAAATCTTTCATAAAATTTCAATAATATCCAGCCAAACCAAGAAAACTTCAGATCTCAGTTACTGTTGTTGGTCTCGACCATCTTTCGATAACCTCTGTTTTTGCTGGATCCAAAGATATCCCCTCTTTTGAGATTATGTGACCCAAAAATGCAACTTTTTGAAGCCAAAATTCACACTTGGTAAATTTGGCATAAAGATTCTCCTTTCTCAGGGTCTTCAATATAATTATCAAGTGATCTTCATGTTCTTCCTTTCTCTTTGAATCAACAAGAATATCATCTATAAAGACTACCACAAATTGATCAAGATAGTCTCTAAAGACTCTATTCATCAGATCCATGAAGATAGAAGGGGCATTAGTAAGACCAAATGGAATCACTATAAATTCATAGTGTCCATACCTTGTACAGAAAGCCGTCTTTGGAATATCCTCCCTTTTGACCCTTAATTGATGATACCCTGAACGAAGATCAATCTTGGAAATGTATTGAGCTCCGCGTAGTTGGTCAAATAAGACATCGATGTGTCAGAGAGGATATTTGTTCTTGATAGTGATCTTGTTATGTTATCGATAATCAATGCAGAGTCTCATTGATCCATCTTTCTTCTTAACAAATAGAACAGGTGCTCCCCAAGGTGACACACTAGGGCGTATGAATCCCTTATCAAGATTCTCTTGGAGTTGCTTATTCAATTCATGCAACTCAATTGGGGCCATTCTATAAGGTGTCTTTGAAATAGGCAAAGCACCCAGTACGAGTTCTATTGAAAACTCAACTTCACGATTTGGTGGAAGACCCGGTAATTCCTCTGGAAAGACATCATCAAACTCCCGTAAAATGGGAATATCCTTAATCGTGAGTTTCTCACCAACCATTTGAGATAAATAACCTTCATTTAGTGGAATCAATACCCATGAAATGGAATAAATTTCCACTGGAAGGTTATGTTCATCCTTGCATTGATATTCGATCATAGATTGATCTAGAATATGAAATGTGACTTCCCTTCTTTGGCAATTTATATGAGATCCATATAAAGAAAGCCAATCCATGCCAAGAATCAAATCAAATTCCACTATAGGAAGGATCACAAGATTTGCAGGAAGCACTTTCCCACAAACATCGATCGGAGAAGAATTATAAACATTTGATGCGACTGTTGTTCCATTAGGTGTTGTCACAGCTAACACAACATCTAATTGTTGAGGTAATACGGTGATACCCTTAGAAAATTATTTAGTAAAAAAGGAGTGGGTGGATCCAAAATCAAATAAAACATTTGCTACATTAGAGTGGATGGTAAGTGTACCTTTCACCACATCGTTATCGTACTCCACATCGCTGATAGAAATTGCATGTGACTTTCCATTGTCTTTATCCTTAAGAGTTTGTTGACGTCGACCATCATCATCAACCCCTGGATTAGGGCATTTATTGGCATAATGACCCATCTCCTTGCACTTGAAACATTGAAGTGTAGTAGGTTCATTCTGTGTATCCCTTTCATTGTTTGCATCATTAGACATCATTTTCCCATCATCGCGGCATTCAAATGCCCGATGACCTTCATTTCCACATTTGAAACATTTACTTGTCCCTTTAAGACAACTCCCTCCATGTTTCTTTCCACACTTTGAGCATAAGGGAAAACTCATCTTATTTTCAGTGTGCTCTTTAAATTTTCCTTTGAATTCCATTTTCCTCTTCTTATCAAACCCATATGACTGATGGGCTACTCCAATCTCCATCTCGATTTTGAGAGCACATCGAACGATTTCCTTGTAGCCATTGAAGTCCCTTATGGCTAACACCCTTCGAAGACTTGCTTTTAAGCCACTAAAGAATCTATCAATCTTACTCTAAGGTTGGATAATAATACCATAAGCGTACCTTGCAAGTCTTGTAAAATATGCTTCATAGGTACCAAAAGATTCATCATCCTTTTTCTTCAGTTCATGAAACTCTTTCTCCATCTTTGTTCGGAGAATTCAAGGGAAGTACTTATTGAAAAATAAGTTCTTTAACTCGTCCCATTCCATGGACTCAATTTCATACCTTTGCATCGCATTCTTAATAAGATTCCACCATTGATCAGCATCTCCTTCGAAACGATACACTTCTAGGATGACTTTATCATGTTCAGAACATTGAAGAACTGAAAATATCTTTTCAGTAGTACTAATCCATTGTTCAGCAACTAATGGATCAGTAGACCCACTGAAAGAAGGTGGACACTGCCTCATGAAAGATTAAACAGAATGTTGCTCCTTCCTTTTCTAGTTTGGAAGTCCTGCATGATTCATAGCTTGAGATAGTTGTGTTATCATGACTACAATATTTTTCATTCCAGCTCCCATAACGTTTGGGTGCTCAGGGGGACAATCATTGCATTGCCCGTCGCATTCCGCATTTACACGATTCCACCGGGTTCTAGCCATTGACTAAAACCAAGAAGAATAGTTTGAGAAACACTAATTATAATAGGAAAACCACATAATCAAGAATAAAATTTCACACTTAAGATCTTAACCTAGGTTATTCATGGACATTTCTAAAACACTAATATTATGTTCTATGCTTAGACTTATCCTAAGGGTTTTTACTAAGGCATTTGTATCCTAGTTTCCAAAGGTTGACTGTACCTTTCCTCTGACACCAACTATAGCGGTCTGGAATTACATCCAGTGGACTATAATTGATACCTATCAGGGCACTCCATGGGTGGCTACACCCCCTGGGCGAGACACACCACCATCCCCAGTGGCAGCCATTTCCTCATGAAGCCCTTGGGCGGAGAGCCATGTGTCGTCCAACGCTCACATGTGAGAGTTCCCAAGGATCGGATACATTCCTACCTACTTTGCCTCTGATACAAACAATAACGACCCATACTTTACATACATTGTTAATACTTCAAAATTTAAGCATACTTATTACAACATATAACAAAACCACTAAAGGACCGTATAGGTATAGTGTCTTTAGAAACTGGGAAACATAAACAACTGGTTCATAAAGCGTCTACACTGTCTCCCATTTATTTCATCATATCTATAGTCCCTTATGGTATATCTTACTTAATAAACATATTCCTGGCCTAGGGAAAGAAAACATACAAAAGGGTGAGCTCAAATGCTCAGTAAGGGTAAACAAAAGAAATATCAATCATATAAGCACTTAACTTTTGGAAATCATAACCTGAAAAAGAGGTCATAATTTCATAACATGGGATAAATCATGGTAGTGAAATGTAATAACAATAATCATAACTGAAAACATGAAACTTTGTGGCATACACACATAATCATAGAGAATCATTTCTTGTTAGTCAAGACTCATTGCCAAGACTATCTTAGTGGACAATATCCCTTTCGGAACCGAGTCACCCTCGTTTCAATCCTGTTTCACTGAACCGGTATAACCTACCATTCCAGCCATGTCTATCTCATGAGGTATAAAATCTTTACCCAATGCATTGGAGGGAGATATAGGTCCCTCCCATCTCATAATAATACCATTCTTATGTGTGCCACAAAATCATAAATCATACATCATTACATAACCCATGTAATAAAAATGGGAATCTTAAACATTGTGACATCATCAAACAATTCATATAAGATAAAGGAATTAATAAAAATAATTCCATCACAACATAATAAAAACAATGTAATAATAGGGATAGAAATAGAACCCTATATTATCTTAGATGGAAAATAAATTTGATAAAACACTTGAACTTCATTCTTGAGGAAAATATCCTTTCTACTTCAAAAACACTTTTCCTTTCTTAACATGTCGTAAAATTATAAACTAAAAGAAGTTGATTAAAAATAAACTTGAAAAATTGTAAAGGAAGCTTCTTGGAAATAATGTTTTAAAAATCCATTCATGCCGTATAAGTTAAGAAAAACATTCGTCTCGTACTTTTGTCAAAAAAGGGAAAAAAGTACCTTGTACGAAAAATGACAAAAGATTGCTTTGATATCTTTTACTAAAAACTCGCGAAAGGGTAAAATAGGATTTAAACAATTGTAGGTGGATGGAAATAATATTACATATTGAGGAAACATGGATGTGGATGATAAAATACACCCCAGTAAATACTAAAGTATAAACAATCTCGGATAAAAATGAGATTGTGATATTTCCCTTTCCTTAGGTCCGTTTTGCATCGTAAGTGTCCGTACCTCATGTATAATGATTTAAATAATGTTATTGAATTATTCCAGAATCATAATTATTTTTATGATATCATATATGGTCATTTTCTTAACTTCTTAGTAGTAATATTTCATTGCTACTTGTTATTCGGGTGTTTATAACTTTTTGTTCTTATGCGTGTTTTGTCGAATAAATTCTTATTCTTATATTTAGGTCATAGATACCTCATTTTCAGAATGGTATTAGTGTAATATATATCATACTAATTCATTCAATTCATTTATATAATCATTATGAAATGAATATCATGTAGAACGAGTCACATCACATCATGGAGACGGTATTCCGTACGTACGCACGAGTGATGATATCATTCCTATGATCGTGGAATTGTATTGGAGTGTATGTATAATATTTCAGAATCAGTATCAATTTATAATAGTCATATATAGTCATTATCTACACCATTATACCCATCCAAGTAAGGTGGTGGTGGAAAATAGATTACACCACGGCGTGGAGACGATATTCCGTACGTACGCACGCGCGATGATTTCTTTTTCCGTAGGATGGATAGATTGTGAAAAAGGATTGTTTCATACTTATAATAACATATCATTATATGAGTGATACTGGTGTTATTACTTAATAATGAAACAACTAAATAAGAAGAAGTGGAAGAAGAAATAAAGGTGAAAGAATCGGTAACAGACATTACTTCTTCTTTGAAGTGCTTCTTTGATACCTTCTTTTAGGGCACTAAAATGGGTCTTTGAAGAATAACAGAACCTCTAGGATATCTCTACGGAAGTGGAGAGGAGGAATTGGCAGGGGTTGTCCGAGCATGAAGGCTCAAAGTGGTGTGAGGAAGAGGGGGAGGAGGTGCCCTTTTATAAGGGAGGAGAGGGGCACCTTTGGGAAAACTAAAAATATTATTTTATTATAAAGTCTTGTTCTGTTTTAAATATCTCCAAATTGATATATTTCGAATATAAGGTGGGTATGGGTCGAAATAATCTCATCCAATAGAATTTAGACATGTTTAGATTCCTATTTTAACCTTATCATTTACATTTAAAATTAAGTTAAATAAGTTTACTTTTACCGTGTCTTCTTGTGTTCTTATACTATAAGGATAATAAACATACTATATGCAGCCAAAAGAACCCCAAGTAGTTTATTATTAATATATATAACCTTATCTAAGTCATTTGGCCGAGCCTTAGATTTTTAGGAATAAAATAACAATTCCTAATATAATATTTGTTTTAAAAAATATTTTATGTCAATTTTGACACTATTTAGTAATTGATTTTTGTGAAAATCATAACAGAATTATTAGTTCGACCAAGTTAATTAAATCAATACTAACATGTCATATTAACCGATAAAATTAGTGGAATTCATAAAAAGTCTCATATTAAATTTATTTTGCTGTTTATAACATTAATTATGTCAATATTTCTTTAATAAGATAATTACTGCATCATCATTGTGTCACAAATAAATTATATTATATAATGTCTAAAAATTACAAATAAAATACCATTATGTAGGAAATATTTTTATATTTCTAATGAATATTTATAGTCGAATTTATCTTATGTATAACCCCATATTAAAAATGATTTACTTATTAAACTATGATTTTAACTATTTAACCCTTCTTTAAATAAATTAATAATAAATGTCCTAATCTAATTCCAGTGGACCAAAATGGTCATATTTTATTCCTAAGTTTGTTTTTGGTCAAACTAAACTTATAGAATAGAATTAGGACATGTGTTAGTGTAATAATAATATCATCTTTACCCTTAATTACCCTATTTACTTTTAACCGTGGTATAATAAAGTATAAAGTTACTATTCACCAAAAAAATTATTTTCATCTCAGTGAACAACATTTTAGTCCTTGATATTAACCTTTTCTCCCGGATTTTCGAAATTCCACTCACAGAAGTGTTAAAATTAAGTTTTATGAAAAATTCAGTTTCTTAACTACCACTTAGTGGTTTCACTATTCATCAAATATTTAATGTTTTTTGAAAAATACCAATATTTCACCCTAGGCTAATTTCGATATTCCGAATCAAAAAATTAAGTCCATTTTTAAAAATAAAATTTCTAAAATTTATAAAAGTGGTTATTTCAATTCATAACGGCTAGTTTTAATAATATTTTAATAGCATATCATTGTTTAGTGAAACTCGGTATTGCGTATGACGCAAGCTATCGAGGAAGGTTGCAATTTCGTGTAAAGAAAGCCAAGAAAGTGTTGTGTAGAAAAAGATTCCTTTGATGATTTATATAACATAAAAGTCTGGAGTGTTACAGAAGTGCTTCTTCATGTAATTTCTTTGATTCGATCATCCTTGTTTGAAATGGTGGGGGTAATTCTTTTTTCTCCATTTGTTTTCATTGCATTGGTGTTTCTTGTTTCTTATTCTGTGGCCTATCCTTCTCCTCCTTCTCTTCTTTTTCATCTTCTTGGTGGATTCTCTCAAGACTTTCTGAATCATTCTCCCTCAGAATAGGTGGTATTATATCAGGTTCAGGGTTGGATAGAGGTGGGATTTCTTTTCCACTTCTTGTTATGATTGCACTAACATTCTCTTTAGGATTTGGAACTTTTTGGGATGGAAGCTTCCTTGATTTCTTGGACATTATTTCAACAAGACTTCCCACTGTGTCTTCTAGCTTGTCAACCTTATCTTCTAGGCCCTCATACTTGGATTCTAGCTGTTCCACAGAAGGTTGTGTGCTGTTGGATGGTTGTTTATATGTATTTCTTTGGAATGGTGGTGGCTGAAAAGATTGTTGTTGTTGGAAGGGCTGTTTATAAGATTGTTGGAAGGGAGGGGGGTTCTGGTATTGCTGGTGGTGGTAAGGAGGTTGACTGGGGTGCTGGTTAAATGGTCTCATCTGGTTTTGTTGGTTATCATATCCTTGTTGGGATTGAAGTTGATTTTGTTGGAATTGTCTTGGTTGAAAGGCCATAACACAGTATTCTATCCCCTGTATCTCAAGGCACTGGTCAGTATAATGAGTGGAAGAATAACATAAACCACATACCTGAGCTGAATCTTGTTCTCCATTTTCTTGTGTTACATCCATTTGACGGACTAATCTTGCAAGGTCATCAACTTTGGTTTCAATCAATGTAGATGAATCAGATGTTTTTACCTCATGTATCCCCCTGGTTCACATTCCTCTTAGTCCAATTATCTGTGAGTTTTGAGCAATCTTCTCAATTAGTATTCTGATATCTGCAGGAGACTTGTCAATCAGGGACCCCCCCTGATGAGGCATCTAGATGATTTCGATCATTATCCATAAGTCCTTGGTAGAAGAAAACAAGGAATTGGTGTTCCTCTATTTCTTAATGTGGGCAGCTGGAACATATCTTCTTGAAGCGCTCCCAGTACTCGTAGAGGGTTTCTCCTGTTGATTGCCGTATGATGTAAATATCCTTCTTGATGGCAGTGCTCCTCGATGTGGGAAAGAATCATTTCATGAAACTTTTTTTTAGGTCTTCCCAATCACTAATCTCCCCGGGTTGCAGGTTGTACAACCATTCTTTAGCTGTTCCTTCAAGTGAGAAGGGGAATTCCCTCCACTAAAATTGGTCTTCGGGTTCTCCTCTTGGCCTGAAGCTTGAGCAAGTGTATCTGAATTCTTGCATGTGCCGATTCGGATCTTCTCCTAAAAGACCATGAAACTTTGGAAGAACAGGAATCATATTTACACGTAATTCAAAATCATTTGGTTCAGTGGGTGCAATTAGTTGGTTATTTTGAATGGAAAATTGTGGTGCACATAGATCACGCAGGGTTCGGTTGGGATTTCTAGCCATGATTTCAGGTTCAGAGTGAACAAAAAGAGTTTCACTTGAATCTGAGAGATCTATTTCTTCAAATATTTCTGGTATATTTCTTTTTCTTAGTTGGGTTAATGTTCTTTCAATTTCTGGATCAAATTCAATTAATGGTTCTTTTGAGTTGCGGGTCATTCAATTTTGTTTTCTTTTTGTTGTTGCAATGCATCCGTGGCAACAACGCCATGTTTGACGCACGCCTATCATAGGGAACGACAAAACAATTATTTACTATGTTAAAATTTAGTAATGTGGTTGACCTAGGATGTTTCCCGAAGAGGAGTGCACACAAAACTGGTTGTCACTTTAAAACGGGGATAAAAATGTTGTGAAAGGAGATTTGAAATTCAAATGATTGAAAAACTATGAAATTTAAAAGGGTGATTAGGTCAGGGTCAGTTTTATAATTATAATTATATCCTTGTTCAATTTAATTCAATCCTCTTCTTCTTAGTTTATTAATGTGAGTTTTCACAATCGTTTCCTCTCACTTCCTTGGTGAAATTATACTTGTGAGAGAAAACCTTACCAAGATCTTGGTTTGGCCAACTCTTCTTCCATGTGTAAAAGAGTTGTATTGAATATCCTTAATTTAAATGGGCAATATCTGATTGGGGTTTTTTTATCCCAAACAATCAAGAACATTCACTATACCTTTTACACGTACTGACGATCGTCGAGTACTTCACCACTAATTCATAGTTTATTCCATCGTATATAAACCAGAAATTAGTGGAGGGAGATATTGATTATTTTACCAAGGAAAAAATAAATAACGGAATAAATATTCAAGAACGATCAAACTTGATAATAAAATCCGCTATATGAAATTTAAAACAACTTTGAAGAAGAAATAAATTTATTCAATTGCATCCAAGAACTCAAGCATTACAGTGTAGAAAACCAACCCTTCCCCAATCACTCCAAATGTTTACCCCACCATGTTAAGGGTAATCGAGTTGAATGGTGAAGAAGAAGGAATTACAAAACAATGAAAACGAAAATAAATAAAAGAGAATGCTGAAAAGTTCTCCTTCTTGGTGTCCTAGAAGGAATGGGTATGAGAATGGATGCCTTGAGAGGGTGGCACTCTCCTCCTTTTATAGCCAGAATGCTTCCCCCGAATGTCGACGCGTTTTATCCCCATTAAATAACATATTCATGCGTTGAGAACTTCTTAAATGTTGTTCATAATTCTCTTGGACGTGTCCCCTAAAAATCTCAGCGGATTTGGACATGTATTCCGAGAGTTATGGCCGTGTTACTATAAGCATTTATTCTATCCAGTCAGACTGTCCAAAACGAAATCCTACGGATTGGGGTGACTTAATGACCCCATAAACGGCCAATTAACTCAGTGCTTCCTTCCTAAAAGATTCTCCAAAACTCGTTGCGCGTCCACCTACCGAATTTCACAAGCCTTGGCCCCACAATGCATGAGTTATGGATCCCACATAAAAACTAGACAGAACTGAAAACATTTTTCTTGAGCCAACTTGTGAGCTTCTTTTTAGCTTCCATATGGCCGACGCAGATTTTAGTCCAAAAATATTAAATGAAGCCCTGGATGTTTCGAATCTGGAAAAAAAAGATTTTTTCAATTTGGATCAGTGTAAATAATGTTATGGAAAAACTACCGAAATAATTTAAAACTGTTAAAAATCCAAAATGGCCAATTTTTACTATTCAGCTCAAAATAACACCATTATCATAAAAATGAAACAATTATCTTAGAGGAAAAATTTTGTGGGTTTAATACAATGATATTAAATATAAATTAATTGAAAATATTTGCTCTATCAGTACACTGAGAGAGCATCAGCTCTATTCTAAACTCTCGAAGTGCCACTTTTTGATGGATCAGATTCACTTATTGGGTCATGTAATCTCATAGGCATGAGTATACATGGACCCAGAGAAGGTGAGAGCTGTAGTTTCCTAGGGGATTCTGAAGAACATTTTTTAGGTGCGAAGTTTCCTAGGGTTGGCTGGATACTACAGATGCTTCATTCAAGACATCTCACGCCTAGTATCACCATTGATAGGTCTAACCAAGAAGGGGGTGAAGTTATTATGGATAGATTTTTGTAAGTCAGCCTTTCAGGAGCTGAATGGAAGGATGACGTCAGCACCAATACTAGTCTTTCCAGAGCTAAGAAAGAGATATAATGTCTATTGTGATGCTTTCGGTATCAGACTAGGCGCAATGCTTATGCAGGAAGATGGAGTCGTTGCGCACAGGTCTCGGCAGTTGATGTCACATGAGAAGAACTACACTACGCTCTATCTGGAGTTGGCAGTTGTTGTTCATGCCATACTATTTTGGAGAAACTCTCTATTGGGAGAGGACTTTGTGGACTTTATCGACCACAAGAGTCTCAAGTCTATCTTCACTCAGCGTGATCTGAATCCGATACAGTGCGGGTGGGTCGAGTATCTTCAGTCATTCGATTTCGAGCTTACCTATATGCTGGGAAAGGGCAACGCAGTGGAAGATACGTTGAGCAGGAGAACTCAGATTCAGGAAGCTCAGGAGGCAAGAGTGAGTGGCAGCTTATGGCTCTGCTCTCTGAGAAGTCTCTGGGGGTGCAGGACAGACAGGTACAAACCATTCTATCTTCGGTAGTTATTACCTCTACACTACATGATCGGGTACAGATGAGGCAGCTATCATACTCAAAAGGCTTAGTCCTGTGGGAGAGTGTTTCAGGAGATGACCCTATTCCTAGATGGACAATGGGCGAGGATGAAATCTTGTGTTTCGAGGGACGCGTATGGGTGCCAGCAGACATACGCGTGGAGATGATGCGGGTTTTCCATTCCTCAATTTTGGCAGTTCATCCTCGCATCCCCAATATGTATCAAGACCTTCATCTACAGTTCTGGTGGCCATGTATGAAGAAAGATTTTTCTGGTTTTGTCATGAGATGCTCTACTTGTTAGCAGGTGAAGGCAGAGCATCAGTGACCACCAAGCCTTCTTCAGAAGATACCAATTCGGGAGTGAAAGTTGAACGATGTTGTGATGGACTTCATGACCGGGTTGCCGAGATCATCTCGGGGGAACGATGCTTTTTGGGTTTTCTTCGATAGGCTCACGAAGGTTGCTCACTTCTTTCCGATCAAGGAGACCTTCATAGTTGATGATCTGGGATGAATTTACATCAAAGAGATTGTTCATCTACATGGAGTTCCACATTCTATTGATTCAGACAAGGATGTGTGCTTTACCTCTCAATTCTAGCAGGGACTTCAGAAGGCCTTTGGTACACATCTACTTTTGAGTAGAGCATACCATCCCCAGATAGATGGCCAGTCTGAGCGTACAATCCAGGTGTTTGAAGATATGCTCTGTGCATTCATTTTCGACATTGGCGGTTCTTGGGAGAATCATATCCCTATGGTGGAGTTTGCCTACAACAATAGTTTCCAGGAGACTATTCAGATGGCAACTTATGAAGAATTGTACAGTAGGCCATGCCGATCACCCTTATGATGGTAGGAGGAAGGAGAGGAAGCATTGATGGGACCTCGTCTTGTTCCGGAGACTTTAGAACAGATAAAGTTGATTCAGAAGAGGATGGCTAAAGCATAGTCTCAGTAGAAGTCATATGCTGATCAGCGGAGATGACCTCCAGAGATAGAGGTCAGGGATCAGGTTTTCCTGGGTGTAACACCGAGGTTGGGACACAAGAGGATTCGAAGACAGGGTAATTCTTCACTGCGATACGTCGGGCCGTTTGAGGTATTGGAGAGAGTTGGACCAGTTTCTTATCGGTTGCAGTTACCTCAGAGGTATCGGGCCATGCACGACGTCTTCCACCACTCTCAGTTACAATTTTACTTTTTCAGACCCGTCTCATGTCTTTCAGCCCGAGGAGGTTGATCTCGATGAGGATGCATCATTTGAGGAGGATCCCATCCGTATTGTCGATCGCAGTAAGAAGGTTATTTGTGGGTGGTATTTCCCTCTTGTACAGATGCTATGGCATTTTGGGCGAGTACAGGAAGAGACCTAGGAGGGGGAGGACGATGTAAGATCGCAGTGGCCAGAGTTGTCTAGGGTTTCTTCTTGTACACCTCGCAAGGGAAATTTGGGGAAGAATTTCTTTAAGGGGGGATGTTTTTAAGAACTCGAATATTTGTTTCAGGTATGCCTTTCCTTTTTCTGGAGTTTTTGAGAAAAATAAAGTTTCTGTAAATTTTGTAAGTACACTCCATGTACTTTCTGAGTACACTTCTTGTACTCTTTTCCCGCTCGAAGCCGTGTACTGGCTATGTCCGGGCCACACACATGGTGTGTAGGGGTGACATGGAGGCAGATTTTGGTGGAGTACGGAACGACATAGTACACCCCATGTTGTAGAGACCCAAAGCATGATGTACATAGACATTACATTAATTTTTCGGAATAATTAATACATGACAAAAACAGAATCATAAATATTGTATTAGTTTAGTGTCTTTGGAAACTCAGAACGTAATCTTCTAATCATGGTGAAAGATCTTCAACATGTCCCATAAAGATCTTCCCATTTTGGTTTTCTTACCTAAACACTTTATTTATATCTAGTGGGAATCAAAACATAAAATGGTTGAGCTCAAATGCTCATTAAGGGTAAACATAGAGAACATAAATAAATCCATAAAAATTTGAATGAAAAAACATGAACATAAAATTTAAACATCAAAATATTGAGCAAAGAAATAAATAATGGAAGTATGTAGGCATATATCATAAAGGTACATCAATCATGATAAAATAGTATGGGAATAAAACATGTGATTGTGGCAACCATTCAGCACTTGATATGATTTCCATAGTAGCCAAGGCATTGCTTCCAAGACCATCTTAGTGGACAAATTCCCTTTCTAAATCAGCTTCACTCCCCGTTCATGTCCTGTATTACTGAACCAGATTAACTTATCATTCCATCCATGTATATTTCATGAGATATAAATCATTACCCAATGCATTGGAGGGAGATATAGGTCCCACCTATCTCATAATGAAACCGTTCTTACATGTTCCACAACATGAACCTAAATCATTCATCATAACCCAAATAATAAAATGGGTTTCATAACCATCATCCCATCATCACATAATCCATATAAAACACATGGATATCATTTCATAATAAGAAATGTGAAACCATGTAAATCATAGATACATTATTCTTGAAACATACACAATGAAATATTGTCATCTTAGATGGAAAATGACTTAGATAAAACACTAGAAATGAATTCTTGAAGAAAATATCATTTCTTCTTCAAAATAAATTTATTTTAACAAAATGCCATTCAATTTTAAAAGAAATTTTTTTTGTTGAGAATAGTCATAAAATCTTGTAGAGTATGCTTCATAAAAATTAGGCGTTATAAAATCGTAAAAATCTGTTCACGCCGTATATGTTAAAAATAACATTCTTCATGTACTTTTTTCGAAAAAGTCAAAAAGTACCTCGTTTGGTAAAAAAAGAAAGATTCCTTCCATACGATGTGGTAAAAGTTAAAAAGGTTTTAAAATGGCTTTAAACATACATGGATGAAATGTAAAAATTTTATGAATAAATTTTGAGATCATATGTTCATGGATGATAAACATAAACCCATTAAATACTTACGAATAAACAATCTCAGATAAGAATGAGATTCGAATAATTAGCCCTTACCTTATGTCTGATATGTTTTGTATGTATCTGAAACTATAGTATAATGATTTAAATAATGTCATTGACTTATTACAGAATCATATTCATTGTTATGATATCATATATGGTTTACTTATGAATTTATACTACCCGTTCTTTTGTAAATTCGATGTAAAACAGTGATTTGGGTAAAATCGTTTCATTTATTGTATGTGTTTCAACTTGTTGTTCTTTATATTATTACTTATATCTTGATTTAATTAATTGTAGAATGTAAAACATGATTTATATATAATATATATTCATCATATACATATATATATCATAGATCGATAAATGGAATGAAATACACCGTTCTTGGAGATGGTAGGTCGTACATATGCATGAACGCTGTTTTCATTTCCTTATTGAATTGAATGGAATTAAGTAGATGTGATACACATATATATATATATATAGATAAATCAAGAATCATTATTATGTCATATATTTCATTATTATTCATTATATATACTTTATAATCATTCATTAATGGTTAACATGGAGAATGAATCTCATCACGTCATGGAGACGGTAGTCCGTACTTACGCACGAGCGATGATATCATTCCCATGATCATGGAATTATATTGAAGTGTATGTAGAATATTTCAGAATCAATATCAATTTAATGTAATCCTATACAGTTATTTATTTACACCAGTATACCCATCCAAGTAAGGTGGTGGTCGAAAACAGATTACACCACAGCGTGGAGACAGTATTCCGTACGTACGCACGCGCGGTGATTTTGTTTTCGGTAGGATGGATAGGAGGTGAAATAAGGTTGTTTAATATTTATAATAACATATAAGTATATAAATAATACTAATGTTATTACTTTATAATTATACAACTAATGAAGAATAATTATAAGAAGAAAGAAACTTGAGAGAATCGGAAGAAGATATTACCTCTTCTTCGATGCACCTCCTTTAAGCTTCCCCTTAATGAAGTATAGTTTGCCTTTTGAGAAGACTAGAACCTACAAGAATTTTCTAGGTAAGGGGATAAGAGATATGGGCAGTGGTTGGCTGAGCTTCAAGGCTCCAAATTGTGTGATGGGAAGAGGGAAGGGGTTCCCTTTTTATAAGGGAGGATAGGGGCACCTTTAGGAAAACTTAAAATATTATTTTATAATAAAGTCATATTGGGTTTTTAATAGCTCCAAATTGATTTATTTCTAAGATAAGATGGGAATGGGTAGGAATCCTTTCAACCAATTAGTTTTATACAAGTTTAGGTTACTATTTTATCCTTATCATTTATATTTGACTCTAAGTTAAATAATTTAACTCTTACCGTGTCTTTTTGTTTTCTTACACTATATGGATAATAAACATACTATAACAAGACAAACGAATCCCAAGTTCTTCATTATTAATATATATTTCTTTATCTAAGACATTTATCTGAACCTTAGTTTCTTTAGTAATAATATAACAATTAATAATATATTATTTTTTTTAAAAACTATTTTATGTCAATTTTGACACTGTTTGGTATATGATTTTCGTTAAAATCATAATAGCACATTTATTTCAAAAAATTTAATTAAATCAATACGAACATGTCATATTAACGTATAAAATTATTTTAATCCATAAAAACTCTAAAATTACATTTATTTGGGTATTTATAACATCAATTATGTTGATATTTCATTAATAAGGTAATTACTCCATCATCATTGTGTAATAAATATATTATCTTATTTAATGTTTAAAAATTATAAATAAATTAAAATTAGGTTGAAAATATTTTTATATTTATAATTAATATTTATAGTCGAATTTATCTTATGTATAACCCTATATTTTAATTCTTTTAGTTATTAAACAATGAATTTAACTATTTTAACTCTTCTTTAAATAAAATAATAATAAATGTCCTAATCTAATCCAAGTGGACCTAAAAGGTAATATTTTCTCCCTAAGGTTGTTTTTGGTCAAATTAAACTTATCTAGTAGAATTATTATATGTGTTAGGATAATAGTAAAATCATTTTTACCCTTAATTACCCTATTTACTTTTAACTGTGGTAAATAAAAGTAAAAAGTTAATATCCACCAAAAAAAATTTATATTATTGAACAATATTTTACTCTTTGATAATAACTGTGTCTCTGGGATTTTCGAAATTCCACTCACAGAAGTGGGAAAATTATGGTTTCTGTAAATTTTCAAATTCTCCTTGGAGGCGGGTAAAAGGCGGTGAAAAGTTCAATAAAATTTTTATATATCTAAAATGATTATGAAATGACTCCAATTATTACATTGAACTTATATAGGTATTATTTATCAATTTTGACCTAATATAGATTTAAATAAAATAAATAATTATTAAAAAAATCGGTTTTTAAATAGTAATCCAGTGTTTTCACTATTCATAAAAAATTGATTGTTTTCAGAAAAATACCAAAAATTCACCTTCAGCTATTTTCGATATTCCGAATCCATAAATGAAGTCCATTTTGAATGATAAAATTTAAAAAATTTCAAAAGGTGGGTATTACTATTCATAACGGCTATTTCAATATAAATTTATAATAATATCTTGTTTAGTGAAACTTGGTATTACTTACTAAAAACTCTATCGGGGAAGGTCTTGATTGCGTGTAATGAAAGCCAAGTCAATGATGCGTGTAGTGAAAGCTGTGTTTGGTGTTTCCTATAACATAATAATAACTTATTTCATTTATACATTAAACAAAATCTATACTTAATGTTGCGTAGAATAATTTCCATAAAATGAACATGAAACTGTGTGTAATAGGAGCCAAGAATAGTGTTTCATATACTGAAAGCTAATACGTTGTTGAATATAGTACAAGATAATCTTGGAGTACTATATAATATAAGTCATTAAATGAATTACAAGGAATACATATCATAAAAATCATCGGTTGTTACGCATGTACTCTAAAAGTACACGCTTTTACTTTCTTTTTTTCACTAAATGGACTGGGGTCGCGCCTGATGCACAAAAACGTCATCTTCTATGTTTCGTTCATCCGAGAGCACCGAGGATCCGCGAATCTTCAATGAGCTCCCATCTCTTCGTCCGTTCTACGATTGGAGCACAGTCGATTGTGTTGGAATCACAGCTTGGAGTTCTTCATTCTGCTTGAGCGTTGTTTTCCAATTCCTCCTCCTTCTCAAGATATTGTGGGTTGAACCCTTTGGTCATTTTCTCAAATATACGACATTAGAGGGAGAATCCATCGTCGTGGATCAAGTATATCGATATTCTAGGATCGAGGTAGGTGGTTTCTTCATTTTTGTAAAAAGTATTTGAGTATCATGTGCAATCTTTCAAATTCACTTGAACAAGAATTGTGTGTTTTCCTGTTTTTCCCTTGATTGATTGCCTGCTTGCTTGATTACTATATTGGAGGTTTACCTTTGTGAATAGAGTAGTTTTTTCTGTACTGTAGATTTTTTCTGTACTAGTTTTTCCATTTACGCATTTTTCCAGTTTCCATACCTAGTTGTAGGATAGTGGAACTGTTGTTCCGTATTGCTGCTGAGCCTTAGAATGATAGCCAATTAGTTCATGAGGTTTACTTGGGTGATACATGCATGTTATGCATGTTTATATTACACGGGGCTGAGAGAACCTAGTGTATGGACCAAAGGAAGAATCTATGTAAAGGCTTCTCTAGAGTGTCTTTAATTTACATTGCGAGACTACATGGGGAATTGACGTTGAGTGCTTCCTCAGAGTGTCTGTAGTTAAACGACGTGGGCCACCAGGGGAATTGACGTTGAGTGCATTCCCAGAGATCCTTTAGTACGATACGAGACTATAGGGGGAATTGACAGTGAGTGCTTCCTCTGAAATTATACTCTTAGTTGAACCAGAGGGGTCAGATTGTGTGTGCCTCCTAGAGGGTTTCTAGTACTTTTTGGTTGAACCATAGGGTTAGGCTGTGAGAGATATCCAGAGGGTTACCTATTTTCTACTTGTTGTTGGTTGTTTACTTCTGAAATTTATATGCTAGAACTATGGATTTTAGCTACTGTGTGCTTTTCTATTTACTGATTCCTGCACTTTTACTTGCTTTGTATTCATTGACTATTAGGCACACATCTTTGGGTGATTTCCTACTGGGATTGTATCTCACAACCTGTTTGGGCCATGCTTTTGGGACCAATCTGACTTTGTTGTTGAAGGTATATATAAGGGAAAGCTTCCTTCGACTTCTGGTACTTGATTGCTTGGAGATAGGGAGCAAGGGACCAATCATAGGCTTGCGATGCTGCAAGAGTTGCTGTTATTTTAGTACATTGTTTCACTTGTATTTCAGCATGTTGTTATGTCTGCTACTTTCCATAGAATCTTGTACCTGCTGCATCATTATCATCATTACTATTTATTCATTTCTTTCACTATTTGGTTTCAGTTTATTAATATTGTTTATTGCTTCCCCTATTTAATGTTGTTTTCCTTACCATGTATACCATACCGAATGAGGGAATATTATCCCCAATTACATACTAAGGCCCTCGATGCTAGTCGGCAGCCTCTGGGGTTTGGAAAATGCGGTTAAGGTCATGTGGCGAACTGGGTACGGGGCACCAGTGGAGGGAATTTGGATTCAGTTCATTACATTTATCATGCAATGGTATATTCATAGAAATGATGTTGTATGAATCCATATATATTGTATGTGGTAAAAAGCACATTCATTTTTCATAGTTAAGGTTTAGAAAAATTCCTTTCTTGGAAATCAATAAGAATATACTATTAAAAACAATGGTTAAAAATAAAAAGTGTAAAAATATATTTAAAAATCATTTTATATTCATATATAAATAAATTTCAATAAATCAGGGTTCTTTGAAGAAAAAATGTTTTCTGACTAAGGATAGAAATGTGGTCAGGATTTTTTAAATACATTTTCTATGAAACCCTGGGTATCAAAGAGTGAAAAATCGGTACTAATAAATGAAAGTGGTTATGAATGAATAGATGATACTAAAATTATAGGATTTATTGAACAATTATTATATAATTTCCTTCAATGGAAAAACCATTAATAGACCATTAAAGTTATTTTTGAGGAAAATAAACATTAAATATTCTAAACTATCTCATCCCACATTAAATCATTTGAAATCATAATCTTTATGAAATAATAATATTAAAAAATAGTTTTAAATACCCATATCGAATGAATTAAAAACTCAATATATATTAATGTGATGCATATATACAAGAAAAAAGAATAATTTTTTGACCTTGACATTTATCTCACAAATGTAAAATTTTAGATGAAAATCCATTAGCTTGAGTTTTCTTTTTGCTGAATCTCCTTTAACATTTTATATAATTATCCCATGAAAATTTTATACATTCATGAAATTTTTTATAATTACCTTAATTTTAGTTTGGAATACTCTTTATAGTGTTACTTTATCAGTTATTTCTTGGTCGGGTGTTTGTAGAAAATTCGGTTCATGTGTTGAAATCAACATTGTTTGGTCAACTATGGTCAAAGGGGTCATTACATAACAACTCTAGAATAGTAATCATTATTTAATTGACATGTTTCTAAATTAATTATATCATTACAATAAATCATTATATATGTGTATGAAAAATGAATCAACGCTACGATCATGATGATACTAGGCCGTATATACACATGGGTAATGTTACAATTCTTCAATGATCATTATAGAAAGAAGGTATGTAACAATATATTTTACCAGAATGATAATGATATTATAAATACAATTTTAATTTATAATATATACACATATATATAAATATAATTCTTGTGATGTAAAAACAATCACATCGTGTCGAAAAGGTGGTAGTCCACACATCCATTAATGACGTTCTCACTTTTTAGTGTGTGAAAGGGTAATAAAGAAAATCATAAATATATATATAGTATATTTAAAAAAAGATAATTATGTCATGAATATAATATATTGGTTTTTTGGACATAGACTTTTTAATTCAAATTATACATTATATGTACCATGTATAGTATGAATGAATCACATCAATTAGAGGGGGCGATAGTCCACAATTTCCCAAATGATGTAATAATATTAATGTTGAATAAAAAGTATTAAAGGTATGTTAAATGAAAGTATTAAATACGTATAAATTAATAATAAATATCATATAAAAATATATTTTCTATCATAATGGAAATCATGGAATGTTGGTAAAGAAAAAATGATCAATCGTTGTTTCGTGGGGCAGTAGTTCAATATACAGAGAAATAACATGTTCGTTACCCATTAGATTTAATTTTGTTTAAGTGTTGGTAAAACCCATAAAATACCAGATAGTATTACATTAGGGATAGTGTTTTTTTAAATGGATAATATAATTAGAATATAATAGGGGATGGAGAATGTAAATAAAACTAAAAAACATGAGAGAGGACATTACATCATAATCAGGTATCTACTTCTGGTTTTTACAAAAATGATTACGTGGAAGGATTTATACCAAATATTATTCTTTTAGGTCTAGGGGAAGTATGTTGGTATGATATATATGATGATATTGTCAAAACCTATGTTTTTTGGGGGGCTTGTGAAATGGGGAGATGTTTTGGACTTTTATACGTGATAGAGAAGAACTAACATGGTATTCTTGAGAATAAGTTATGTGTATTCACATTTCTACATAATTTTTTTTAAAAACATTCCAAACTCAAAAATGGTTGTCAAATGGCTGATTAATCGATATTCAATGGATTTTATACAAGTGTAAAGATCGTTTGGTCCCTTAAGAGAATTTTTTTTCATTTATTATGTTTAATGTATTATCTTAATAATTTTAATTAAGGTTAATTACTTTTATTAATAATGTTTCTCAATTTTTTTATATATGACATTATAAATTATTCTTATTCAAATTACTCAATATATTTTTTAGTTATTCCATTAATATATGTCTAAATAATTTATTTAAAATTTATCCCACGGGTGGGATGCCAATGTTGGTTTTTAAAGTAAAAACATTTGAAAGATTATTATGTTTTTATAATTAATTTAATGTTGAAACATTCTCAATTGACTTAAATTTTATTAATTGAAAAAAATATTATAAAATTACCCTTTAAAATCAATTAAAAATATAATTTAACATCATATATAAATTAGATGAAACATGAGTTTTGAACTATAATTTATTATTTGATCAATTTGTTAAAAAATGAAATGTTACAGAAAAATATCAAGGATTCATCCTCATATAATTATTATGTATCTATTTCAATTATTAGGTTTAGATTGACATATTATATCATCTTATGCGTCAAAACTCAGATTCAAAATGGGTTCTCTATTAAAAGGTGATGCAATTGCTTTTAAAAATATAAAGGTTATTATGTGCACTAAAATGTTTTGTTATTATGTTATTTGTATAAAACATAATGGATGAATATAAAAAATATTTATTTAATAAATAAAATTTATATTTAATTAAAATATTTCTCTAATTTTAATTAATTATGTTAATTAAAACAAAAATCCTTTTGAATCATAAAAATAATAATATTTCTTTTTACATCCAATATTTTTTTATATCTATTTCTTTGTATTTTGTAATCAATTAGTTCATTTTATATTAATATAAACCATAATTTTTCATAATTTATTTATTAGTATTATAATTAATAACAAATTGGCTAGTATATTTTATGTGATATAAAATAATATTTTATTAGTTGATAAAACTATATCTTGTAAGAAATGTAATCCATTAATGTCAGTCCATCATTTTTGAAACACAAAATATCTACGAACGCTGATCTTTGGTGTAATGAAAGATAAATTATAGTTTCATTAATTACAATATTAATAATAAATTATATTTAATTAAGAATGTCGGTATATTATAATGTACCAAGTTATTATATTCACATTTTCACTCGTTGTGGAGTTTCATACATGTCATTGAATACAATGTTGTACATTAGAATTTAAGGGTGTTAAATTCTCCCCACATTAACTAAATTGCACCCTTTAAATTCTGGATCGACAATGGTAATATATTGTTTTATATTTAATATGATTGAAATCCCACATATTGAGACAGGTTTATAAGGAATCATCTATAAAAGAGTGAATAGAATTTTTAAAGTGGTTGGTATGTATTTCCTCAACAATACTGTATAATTTACTATGATTTGGATTCTCACAAATATTGTTGTTTAATTTAAAAATTGTTGAACATTATTTTTATTTAATGGAATTAATTCTATTTATAAAATATATTCTAAAATTATTTTCTTATTTTTAGTTAAGAAATAATGTTTATTAAAGTGTTCGGGACATTTTGTAAAGAATTAGGGAAACATTGTTCATACCCTATGTGGATAAGCATAACATAAAGAATAAACCCCAAACATTGTACAACTTGTATGTATCATGAACTATATGTGTGTATTTAACCATTCTTGGTAACAATAATGTATTTTTTCTCAACCATCTGTTCAAAATAGTATGTATGATTAATCAATAATACGTTATCAAAAAAACAATGCATAAAGAACATTATGTTTGAATGGAACCTTTTGTTTTCCTAGAAGAGAATGTTATGAAATATAACCCTACGTAAGTAATAAACCTGTCTATTTGGAGATAAATGTATTGATAATCATCCTTATATTTTTTATCCACCATAAAATTTCAACCGTACATTCTAGAGATAAAACCTATGTTGATTATCCCAACATTTGGTATTTTTTCTCTTTGTGAAGTAGCAATACGTATGACTTTTCAATGTTAGATATTTAATTTCTTGTTTTTTATCTGATATTTCTCCAGTAGTCTATATGGTATTTTAGGCTATTTTAAAACTCGTTCGTGGAAGATTAAATATCAAATTATTTTATTCTATGAAATTTATTCAATAAAGAAAATCACTCCCATTCTTAAGAGATGTTATGACACCCCTAATTTATTTCGACTAAAATTTTTTATGGTTTATCAGACTTCATTTAAGGACTGGAATTTTGAAGGTTGATATTTTATTTATATATACTATCAGTGTATCGATTTTAAATATATAATATTTTTAAGGGGAAATATTTTCAAATATATTCATACTATCGTGAAAATACTTTCACATTTATAGAGTAAATGAAAAACTCTAATATATGGCTTGACTTTGGAGATTTGTATGTTCTATATCATTCTTCTCTATTCTTATTTCTACATTATCCTATTACTAAATTTGTATTGAGGATCATTATACAAATGGGATCACTTCAAAAACGTTCTCTCTTGATTTCTATTATTTCTGAACATCAATACCCATATACTATAAATTGCTACTGCATTTGTGATGTACAAACTGTAATCAACCAATCATCCCCTTTTGATTTATTGGTGTTTTGAAAACTAGTACTCAATAGTGGTGGACTATCACTTTCTCAGTCTAAGTGGTGGATTTTATATTCTATATTAATGAAAGAAATGTATCTGATTTTTATATTTATTATAAAGGTTTTCAACTACGTACTCTCAGTTCTGTAATTTTTGTCTTGTGATAAATGTACCATATTAGTGAATTTCATCAAGCTTGCAGATAGAGAATTTTGTAGAGTGGACATGGGGATCATTGGGCCCTGATCCAATATAAATAGATATATTCATTATTTCTGTTTATCCACTTCTTATATTTCATACATAAGAAAACACTCTTTATTCATATAATTATAGAGGTTGTTAAAGGCTAAATTTATTGATGTTTTTTTTGAAAAGGAACAATACAACCCTAACATATGTTTCTTTGTATTATTATAATATAACATGTAGGTTACATGGACTACCATGTAACATAGTCAATATTTAAAAGAAAATCATTGACCTATAGTGATATGTTCTATAAGGAAATTTTTAAATATTTATTAGCATTGAATGAGGACATCAATAACCATATAGTGAATGATCAATAGAATGTTTAGGGCCTCCAAGCCATAAATCATTCATAATTTAAGAGACCAATGGTTCAACATAAAATAATGTATTAGGATATCATTTTATTTCGATATCAATTTACTAATGTTGGGAAATTGTTCTATTGACCAATAATATCAGGTAACCTTTTTACTTGATCAGTTTTAATTTTATATAAACAACTGTAACTTTTGGTTGTGATTTGATTAAATTATAAATCATTCATCTATTACCAGATTTTAAATACCAGTAAGGAATTTTTTATGGTTAAATAAATAATATAATATTTTCAATAATCAAATGCAAAAAAATAGTGACATTTGAAACTTTTTTTCACTAACTATTTTCCCTCACGAATGTTGTTATGAAATTAATCACTAAATAAATATCTAATACTACTGGTTTATCATTAATATTTATCTTCCAAATTGAATTAAAAAAATAAAATAAAATAATCACCAAGACATTAGGTTGGATTGTGGTTGGAATGTAACCCTTATCATCTTTTAGTCATGGGTTCATGACTATTGACCATTCATGACATTATTAGTTGTAACCTGACTTATAGGTGGTACATTTCTAAAAACAAAGTAAAATGGTTTGAAAAACTAATCTAATGTAAGTCCTTAAATAATGTAAATCTATAAATTACAACTAAACTAAGGTTTTTTTAAATCCCTAATACCTAAATACTTCATTCATTTATTTCCACATGGGTCATTTTATTGCCTAGGGTTTATCCACAAAATAATTTATGGATTTTATAAATCAAGTCACCGTTTTTTAAACTAAAACACCTTATGATTAACCTAGTATATTAAATTTAATTATTATTTTAAATCCATCATAATGGTTTGTCAATAATATTTTTATTATCCAATGAAAATAACTTGGAACTGTCAAACTAGTTGATAAATAAAGAATTCTGTTGTGTACATGGTCACCCCAAATTAGGCCCAGAATACCCTGTTGGTGTTGTTTCTCCTTGGAAAATTTGTTCCAGAACGATGTGAACTTTTAGTATCCAGAAATACATGTATTGATATGAAGACATATCTAAAATATACCTTATCCAAATTTATTGTATGTTCCTATATATTTACCCAAAAGTTTTACCTTAACGTTATGTTCACTAACCTATTGTTTCTAAACCTAGTTGTCATGGTGGTTACTAAACATCCATTGATTCCAATTATATAACCCCAACCCCAAATATCCAATATAAGGTGTCTTCTTCTAACGACAATTGCATGCTTATTATGAATTAATCCATAAGTAAAAAATTAGTTTAGTAATACTGGTAAACTAGACACATAAATTATTCTTGTATTAAAAATTTGTACAATAATTTCAACATAATTTTTATTCTTCCTTATAAATAAATAAATTCAAGGATAATTATAATAAATCAAGTAAATCCTTTAAAATTATTCAATGTATTCTTCATTGATTCCAAGTGAAAGAAACATGAAAATGATGAGCGTAGATACTCAGTATGGGTAATGTATAGAGGATGAAATAATAAATCAATGAGAATGGTAAATATGGAATGGTAAATAATTGAACACATTCCATGTAGTTAATAATCATAATAGATGTGTGTAAGGTATATGAAATATTAATAATTGGAAACACATGAAACTAAAATAAGTAGTCAAGGATTAATCCACATGGAATGGTAATAAATAGAAAGATATCCCATTGAAAAAACTATATGAGGAAAAATAAATATGAAAATGTAAGAAACTAAAAACACACGAAATTTTATAAATAAACAGAAAATGAAATTCATCCATATATTTTAAAATTTTAAAAATATAATGTATAGTAAATAATGAATAAAAATTAGTGAAACGCTTAGTTATTGGATGTCATGTATCAGTGACATGAAACCTTACACAGTAAAGCTCCATCCAATTAACAATTTAAAACTATGGATAGAAACAAATTTAATTTATGAAACATATTTTTTTAATTATGAACTATTGATTCATCGTGGAGCTATATATAGTCTATTCTCCACCCATCATTATATGACCAAATAATTATTCATATTGACTAATCAATTTAATTAATAAAAAATATGTCTTATCAAATATCCAAATTGAATTATCAAAATGGATTCTTCAATATTTCCCCAAATAATCAAACAACTGTTAGTATAGAAACCACATGTAAATATGTATACAGTTTAGTAAATAGTAATATACACGATAAATGAAATGGATAATATTGAGGAAATTCAATATTCTATGATCATTAGAGATTGAATGTTTCATGGGGACTAGAGAATGAATCACGGATGCAAATATTATTATTATCCATGGGAAAATATATAAATAACCAGAAAGAGGAAGAAATATTATTTCATCAATAAAACATTTCCTAATTGGATTAATATTAATTTATTTGTTTTTAATCAATATAAAAATGAGAAAATGTTCTAATAAAAATATTCTTGAAGAAAATATACATTTATTATGAAAAACTATTTGAAATTTTTTTTAAAATATTTTATGATTATATATTCAATAAATAGATAAATTTTAAACACATAAAATAATCTTCAATGAAATGACTATAGTTAAATCCAACCAATCCATATGAGGTAAAAATAACATTCCATTTTTTAATTAAATGTTTGAAAAATTCATTTTTCAGAATGTGATAAAAATAATATTTGAAAAAATTAGAAAAATTAAAAATAGTAAAATTTTCTTTACCAATTAATTTTAGAAAGCATTGAAAAAAATTTAATATAACATGTTTTTATTAAGAATATATATTTTTTAGAAAATGAGAAAATGATATCATGTTTTTTAAAAAACAATTCCAAAACACATAGAGTGCCAATGTGTGGACAATATTTACAAGTTATTCCAATATTATGTGAATAAAAAAATTATATTAAAATATAAGATATTATTGAACTATGTTTATATAATATTTTTTTTAAATAAAATACCTTTGAAGATTCATTGATGTTAATGTTTAAGGAAATAATTATTAAAAACTCTTATATGTCCTATATAATTTTAATACATTTTAAATCATAAAAATATTGATGATATAATATCAAATGAAGGTTTTAAATAAAATGATGAAAAAGTAATTTATTATATAACATGTAAAAATAGGTAGTATATATGCCACACAAAAAAGTAAGTGGTGAAGATGTCATTTATCACATTGATGTAAAAAGTTACATGAAAATACCTTACCATGAGTTTCCATTCATCTTAATGTCATTTAATAATATATATAATAATATTATGATAATTTAATACATTCTTGAGAACCTTTTTCATGTTTTTAATTAATTTTAAATAACTTTTTTCTATAATTTATTCAACCTCTAAATCAATTATGTTTAGGTCGGGTGTTTTGAACAAATTGAGTTTATTTTTCGTGAACAACATTTGTAGGTCACCTATGGTCAAATGTATCATTTATATAATGTAATGAATAATAATAAACACATAATATTAATATATATAAATTAATTATAATTTAAAAATTAAATTATATATGGTTATGAAAAATGAATCAATGATACAATCATGGAGATGGGAGGTCGCACGTACGGATGAGTGATGACCACAAATTTCAATGTTTGTTAAGGAAGGAAGGTTTGTAACACCATATAATTCCATAATTATAATTATATCATAAATACCATGTTATATAATCATATAAGTTATTATATATAATTATTTTGATGTAATATGAATCACGTCGTGTCGCGGAGGTGGTAGTCCACATATCCACAAACAACATTATAACATTTTTAGTGTGTGAAAAGGTAATAAAAAATTGATTTATATATATATATAGTATATTTATAGAAATAAAATTATTTAATAATTATATTATAGAGTTTTTTATTTCACATATTTATAATTGAAACCATTATTTATTCTCTCTATTTACAATGTGAACAAATCACATCGCTTTGATGTGGTGGTTGTCTACACTTTATAAAAATGATTTTATTTCATTCACATAAAAGATAAATTATTATAGTTATGTGTAATAAATATATTAATGAATTATAGATAAATAATTAATATCATAAAACTATTATATAAACCATGTATCCATCATAATGTCCAACCATGAATGTTGGTAAACAAACAATTAACAATCAGTGTTTCGTGAGGCAGTAGTTCACCATTCATGGAATCAATATGTTCTTCAATTATTTCATAGAGGTGTGTGTAAGAATATATAAAAAATTACATAACTCTATCCTATTATAATTAAGATAATAGTGTTTTTAATCAAAAATATAATATGAATATATTAGTTGTTGGTGAATAGAAATAAAATTAAAATGATTGAGAGAAGACGTTACCACTAAATTGGATAACTAAATTTAGTCTGTACCAAATGGTTTTCTTGGAATTATTTTTCTAAAATATAGGATTCACAGTCTAAGGAAGGAATTTTGGATAATATATTGGTAGATCATGTCTAATCCATTGTGATTTTTGATGCATGAGAATGTAGAGAGGTGGTGGACTTTTATATGGGAGAAAAATTAATGATTTTTTAAATGACATTATGTGTACCAAGGTTTATACAAAAAAATTATTCAAAAACCAAAAAAACTCAATAATTTAATCTTCATGGAAGATGTATGGCCAGATAATGTGTTTTGGATATATGGATAGGTAATTTGGCCTCTTATGATAACTGTTTATTCCTTTATTATGGTTTGTTTTACCTCAAAAATTGTAATTAATTTTAATTACCGTACCTAATATATATATAGTAAAAAATATAGATTTATTATAAATGAAAAATTATTAGGATGCCAAATATAGACTCAATTTCTCAAAATTTCAATCCTAGAAGTTGTAGAAATTAATTTAATATTTATCTCAATTGTGGGATGACAAAGCAGGTTTATTAAAGTAAAAACATTTGAAATATTTCTATGTTTCTATTATAAATTTCAAATTGAAATTTATTATAATGACATATATTGTATTAATTCATAAAAAAAATTATCTAATTAAACATTCAAAATAACAAAAATTTTAATTTAAAGTTATGAAAAAATTAGATGAAAAATATGTTTTGAAATATAATTTTGTATTTTAATAATTTATTAAAAATGTAATGTTTTAGGAAAATATAAAAAATTCACCACAAAAAAATCCATATGTTTTTATTTCGTATATGAGTTTTATCTTGAATTTTTACATCAATTAATGTGTTAATATTGAGATTTAAATTTTTGATTACTATTAAATTGAATTTCAATTGATTTTATAAAAATATATGTTTGAAATGTAATGTAACATTTTTATTATCAAATTAATATATAACATAATGTATGAATATAAAATATAATTTATTTAATATATAAAAAATTTGTATTTCATTTAAATAATTCATTATTTTTTTAGATATTTTTACTAAGACAAAGCTCCATTTGAAGCATAAAAATAATAATATTTCTATTTATATCATATTGGTTCTTATTTTCATTTCTCATATACTGGTTATCAATTAATTCATATCATATTTATGTATACCATAAATTTTCATAACATTCGTAATACTATTCATAACCACTAACATAACAGATATGTTATATAATGTGATATTAAATAATATATTATTATTTCACAAAACTCCCTCTTGTGTGTAACATAATCCATCAATGAAGTATCCCTAGCATGCAATGAATAATATAAAAGAAGGAGACACTTGTATGTAACACAATCAAACATGGTGTTTCATGTATTAATATATATATAATATATTATATTTATGATAGTGAATATTTTTTAATGCATCAGTTAATATATTCCATATTAAAACATGGTGTTGTGTGTCATACATGTCATTGAATAAAATGACATACTTTAGAATTTGATGTTGTTTAAAGTACAATTCTATCCATTATTTATGAATCAAAAAATATAAAATTTATCACTTACTCTAATAAATGAATATTTAAAATGTGTTTTTTATGCCAGAAGCTCTAAAATTCACATATAACGCATTATAAGATACATAATATAATGATAATTCGTTCCATTTAATATTATCAAAATGGTTTTTATAGTTTATCAAATATTAATAAATCTTCATATCATTAAGAAAAGCATTAATCTCAAATACCTTGTTAGAAGTTAAATTTTGACCAATTCAAAAATTCTTATCCTTTTGCCACTTTAAAAAAACTAATATCCACAACATTAAATTATAAGTCAATAAATTTCCACAATGGAATTATTATTTATCCTGCAAATAATATATGTAGTCGCTTAGTTGTTAAATACCAACCATTGGAAATACAATCATCATTTATTCTTTAGAAACTTGTAAAAAACCTAAATTTCAAAAAAAAAAATTGAAAACATGCATGATTCTTTATTACATTAACTAATTATATATTATTTTATATATTCAATAAAACCAAAATTTATCTAAACTCCATTAATGATAGAATAATGAACTTTTTACACACATCATTAACCAGTTTGACTGTAGTATATAAAATCTAATTTACATTTTCCATATCAATCATTTATTTATTCCACCATTATTATATCAATATCGATAAGATATTAAAGGATATGTATTCTTAATACAAGTGTTTCTACAAATTTCTAATTTATAATAAATAATTCTTCATTTTTATTGTTATTTCTCAATTGAAAGTTTCCAATCCATAATTAATAATTATTGTAATAGAATTAATTTAAATTTTATAATTTTTATATCCAGTATATCATTGATCAATAATTAATATTAAATATTTATTTAATATTAACAAAAGAACATTAATAATTCAACTTCACCTATGGTAATTTTAATAATATTAACCATCATAACTTATATACCTTTGAGGTCTATTCCTTGGATGATTTTTGTATCCCTTAGCATAGTTCCCACTGTCCTTAGATTTTAAACTTTGCACATTTGAAATCGTCACCTTTACCATGAAATTAAGAGAATTAACGGATTCACATTCCCTATATGAATTTACCAAGATGTTTATTTCCATAATTATTACATCATGAAAAATAAATATTACCATTATTTCCTTTACCTTATATTTCTTTTCCATACACTTTTTCTATTTCTACCATTCATAGCTATAATACAAAGATAATAATTTCTATATCTTCTTCGAATATATTATTATTTTTTATATGAAGATAATTTTAAAAAGATGAGTTGACTTTGAAATATTATATTAATCCCATCAAATAAATGATCATTTATTCTATATTTATTAAGTCTATTAATTAGGTTTTAATTCATTATACAAGGACCTATTTATAAACGATTTCATACACTAGATTTGATAATATCATTATGAATCATAATTTAAAGTCCCAAAACTAGTTGAATAATAGACATGAATTTATATGTTTCCATAAATATTCCATGAAATCATAAAAATGGTTTCTTTTGGGATTTCTCTATTTTCAAATCATTCATAATGTTTTATAAGGAAAAATTTGATTTAACCAAATTATATCCCCTGAGATTGTCAAACGAGGTGAACAGTAAGGACAATTTTTGTGCACCAGCAGATAATTAGGGCAATACCAATACACTATATTCGGATTTATCACAACTATGTATATATTTACAATAAAAACATCCCCTTATATTATAAAGACATGGATATATTTTCTAGGAAACCCAACTTCATTTCATTTTTATTGAAACGTTATCATGTTGTTTTATAGTAATCCTCTTTGTATAACATAGAAATATGTCACCTCATAAAACTAATCCTAAATATAGATCCCAAGGATTCTTGAAACGTTCTATAATAAAAATTGTATACCCTAAACCTATTATCCCAGAATAAAAATATACTATCTTAAATTGGAATAAGATACAATGAGTTGCATCACAAAGGATCTAATAGTATAATATTCTTGGAAGTCTAGATACATAATTGAAATTTACATATAGTTTTAAAACATAAAATATACGATTAATTTTCCATGATAAAAATATTACACCCCTTTAACATATCCCTCCATATAAAATTAAATAACACATCCTTGAATCCTAGGGAAAATAAAACATAAGAAAAGGGTGATTTCAAATACTCAATTTGTGTATGAATACTATAGATTATTTGAATAAATAAGGCATGATTTTATTTAAAGGAAAACAATCAAGCCACGTTGCATTTAATCAATAACTTGTGAATAATATATAACTAATAAATGATGATCAAATAATATCATATAGATTATTATATGATCATGAAACCGAAAAATGGATATTCTTAATAATCAAATCTGTTTTCCACATGGTTTAGTGCCCCTAGTAATTGCAATGTTTCTTTTTCATAATCCTCTAGTGGTCCTTCAATTTAAATTTATAGAGGGATCCTATATCCTTATAGATTTGTTTATGTATCCGAGAACTCCATCGTCCCTTTCAAAATCCCACCATTTTGAAGGATCTCCAAAATGTTGTTGGTCGATTCCTATGATTGGACATCCATATAGATGTTGTTATCCATCCTTTATTCCCCCATATTTTCATTGAGGATAATTAATTGAAGTTGATGGAGGACTATGATTGGATTTCTGTTGGAGAGGATTTTAGGTGGAAGCATGAGGTTTTCTATCATTTTTAACTAACTAAAGTGTCTCATGTGGTTGGCTTTGTAACCTGGCCTTATTGTGTCATTATAGGTGTACATTCAGACAAATGAAAATGTCGATAGAGACCAATGTTAAATTCAATGAAATTTTTGTGGTCTAGCTATGTTATTATATGATGGAACATCATGTATTCATGTCGATGGGGATCAATTCATCTTTAGATAACCATTTGGTGTCTGATTCACCCAAATCATATCTTCCAAATGGGAATTTGGCTTTTAAATCAAAGTTGGTGGACATTTTCAACTACCTAAAAGTGGACATGGGTGTCCATAATTTAGACAAGGAATTGGGGGGGGGGGTTAGATGAGGTATGTTTTTTTGGGTCCCTTGACCCAAATACATTCTTATAAAAGGTCCAATCATACTTAAATGCTATGTGATTTGGAATGAAGGTGACCTATGAGATTAATGAGGCAATAAAGAAGTCATCAAGAAAGTTGATCCCCATCATGGTAGCCCTACTGCTAAATTAGGGTAACCTCATTGATGGTTTAGTGGTCCAAGAACCATTTCATGTTCAATTTGAGGTTGAATTTGGCGATTCTTTTTTTTGCAAACTCTCAGTAGATTTTGTGGAAGGAATGCAAGGGAAATGAATCTGTAGTCCAAGAAGGAATAAACAACAAAATTTTAATAGACTCTTAGGTAAATGAATTTCGTCCAATAGGGAAAAATAAACATCTCAAAGAGATTAATCACAATTTCCAAAACTGATGGAATCTAGGTTGGCAAAGTAGGGTGTAATCCAGGATGTACATGTTGTCCAAAATGTGAAAACTGGAGTTCAGAATCATGGCCAAAATAATGTGGTAATTGTGGAAGGTTCTAGGGAGGATATTGAGGAAAATAGATAAGGTAAATATCTGGATCTTATTATATATTACATTGAGGATATTACCTTAGATCCGTTCTTGCTAAAGGCCACATAAGAAGAGCTGGACATAATTCTAAAAAGACTCCATCGGGTGGAAGATAATGAGGATCCAGATTCTTGGATCAATAAATGTGATATAATCATAGAACATGGTTCTAATGTGACGAGGATTATGAAGAGCAGTATTATCACACATGGTACATTCTAGCTAGACACATTGATGATCTACTCCAAGAGGACCCAAACATGAAGGTGCATTCTGTTTTATTGAAGCTCTACAAAATAAGAAAATCCAAGAAATTTCAGCCTTTTTCATAATGTTTTGTAATTCCCTATGTTATTTAACATTATTTTAAGATATATTTTTGTTTTTCACATTCCCATAGTAGTGTTTTTTGAATACAAAATTAAACATAGTAGTATATATGTAAATGGGAAAAGACATTTCCAAAAAACATAATCTAGTGTGTCTCATGAGAACTACCAATGCATCTTGTTAATATAGAGGACCCATTCCATCAACTAAAAATTCCATCAAATTCCTCTTAATAATGTGACAAAACACAATAAATATAGCCATTTTAAATAAAAAACTACAGTATGAAAATTTAGAAATTCCCAAAATCAAAATAAAAAATCATAAACCATAATGACTAATATGGTGATTGGTAATAAATTTGGACATTATAAATCAGACATATCATAAACCATCCAAATAAACTAAAAGGGTAACTAATGTACAATATTTTCCTAATGTATACTATGTTCAACAAACGGTCGATGCCGTTGATGAGTAGAAACACCATAAATAGATCATTAATACTTTTTATATGGATAGTAACATGTTCAATTTGTAAATAATTTTATATATAAAGGATAAAAATTAAATTGAAAACTATTTAATATGAAAATAAAATATTAAAACGTGGAAAATATTATTTAAAACACTGATTTATACTTATGGTGTAATTTTTAATTCATTTCATACACTTTAATAAAAATATTCCATCAAATGTTTTCGTAAAAACCAAACTGGGTTTTTTTCAAAAATACTAGGAATATTGTTCTGTAACTTCATTTATAAAAAGTAAACATCTTAAAATATATATTTACTAAATAATGTTTATATGTTTGAAATATATTTTGAAATCATTTTTTATGAAATGGGTTTGGTTGATGAAGGATTATTGACCTATGTGAGAAATAATATTTGGTTTTATTTAAAATAATTTAATTTGTATTTTATGTACCAAAGAGGGGAATTATTGTTATATTTTATTATACTATTCATGAATTAATATAGGAGAGGAAATTATACTTATTTTAAGATATATATTTATAATAATTTTCCCATGTGATACTTAAATAAAAACATTCCAGAATAATGATGAAAATATGAAATAAACCCTCAACTCTTTGGTAACTAATTAATCATTAGGCCAAAAAATGAAATAAATTTAATCAGAGTATTGAAAATATTAAATAAAAATTATTTCATGATTTATATTAGAATACCCTTAGAGTATGCACAACATAATAGATATAAGTTGTTAGTATGGCGTATGTGTCATGGAAGTTAAAGTGAGATGATAAACCCTTTCCTTGAGTCTGAATAGCCAAGTACGTTCATTACCTTCCGGGATAATAAAATTCAATGAATTATTTTCTTTTTTAAGAACATATTTAAATTTTATACTTCCTTTTATTACACTTATTAATATGTTTTATTTTATTACATAGTTTTTTAATTACTGTTATGTTTGGACACAATATTTTTTATGTTTCAAAAATGTCATTGGTAGGTTGAATATTATTAAAGTGGTCATTATTTAATTATATATACAATAACAATAAAGAAATATTTTTCATATTTAATTCTAACTTATTCTTTTAAATCCAATAATTAAAGATGATCAGGAAAAGTGAAGTAAGATAAAATGTTGGAAATAGTAGGTTATATGTACGACCGAGTGACGTTTAAATTTTTAAAGAAAACAGAATGGAAAATGTTATGCAATATTTTATCATTATAAAATGATCATAATATCATATATAACGTATTATTTATTTTAATATAGTTATATTTATATACCATTCCTATATTTTCTCATAATTAACATTGTGATTCCTTTATTTTTATATCTGTTAGTGAGCTTATCTTGATCACCCTATTGTTTGTAATTTTTTGTCATAGGACTTAAGGATGTTTATAGACCATTGAAAGGTTGATAGTGACCCACCTGAATTGATGAAATTTTATTTTTAATGAAATATGTTTCTAAATTAATGAATATTACATTCTTGGAATATGTATATTGAGTTTAATTTTCTACCATATTTTGTATGTTTTTGATATGTTATATATTATCATAAATTTATAAAAAATAAAACTAAAAAAATTTGGGATGAAAAAATATTTATATTTAAGAAAAAAAAATATTTTTTATTTTTTTGAGGCATTGTACTTTGTATTAAATTTTGTGTTTTGAAAGCATTATTAGTTACTATAATCTAGATGTGGACATTATCAGGAGTTATTGATACAATCATGGGATAACATATAAAAATTTTATCATAATATTATACTCTTAGATACCCATTTTTTGGATTTATGTGATGGGCGTTTAAGAGAAATAAGTATATTTTAGTGGAAATTTATAGGAATACAATCTTTGGTTTTAGCTTGGGTTTTTTTGAAAATGTTATTTGAGGAGAAATGTATTTACATTTTGTGCATATATATTGGAAAGTATTAATAAAATATTGAGGTAATCTAAAATTATAAATATATATATTAATGTTCAATCTTTATAATGGTTTATTATATTTTGGGAACATACATTTTAAATTATAGATAACTTAGGTATTGAAAATTTATTTTCAAACTATGGGTTTTTTTATAAACATAATATTTTAGGAAAATTAAATGAAACCAAGAAAATAAGTTTATGTAATTAATATTGGGAGAATTTATGGTAGAATATATGGTTTTATTGTGTAAAATAATAGTCTATTTTAATGATTATATTATTAAGTAATGTATTTATTCTATATGAATTTATGCGTGTTCGATTTTTCGTTAAGGAACATATTATTTTTATCTCAAGAGAATATATCATAAAAAATTTTATTTTTTGTTATCAACTTGGTATGGAATATTTTTGGAGGTATTTATGGTTTTTTATTTATTTAATGTTTTTATATTATTCAATTGATGTTATTATTAATGCTTTAAAAATTAATGTTTTATTTTTCATAGAAAATATTCTTATTTGATTTTATTTTAACATATGGTAAACATTTTGGGTTTTATTTAATCAGTAGAAATATGAAAAATAACTGGTAATCGTTTATTGGATATTTTATACATTTTAAGATTATTTTATCTATCTAGGAAGATTATTTTTTATCAATTATCATTTAGAATTTCCATTGAAGCAGTGATGGAAAACTACTAAAGACACAACTGAATGATGAAACAATTTTATTGTATAGAATATATATATATAAATATAAATACATATAATTTTATTATTAAAATTCGTTTTAAACTACTTTATCCACTCAATTCTTAAGAATATAAATTTCTTGAGCCTTTATGGAAAAAAATTCATATTTTTGATATCGAAAATTATGAAACTCTTTCCCTAGAACAAGATTCATAGTCATATATGCATTATTGGATAATTATAATTGAAATAATATAAATCTTCATTTAAATAGAGATATTAAATACTTATTAAAAATAAAAATTATTATATTTTGATTATTATTTTTTGACACCCCATATGTATATTAATTTTACACACATTGGAATTGAATTTGAAAAACATTTAAATATATTTTAATGAGACATGAGATAAAATTTTGAGGTTGAAATAACATCAAGTGGCATAGAATGTAACAACACTATTTTTCATAAATTCTATTAAATGAAATAGTATTATTAATTTCATGTATCAAATATAACCTTGATCTTAAACAATCATGATTTACTATATAAATATTTTTATTTAATTATAATTATTATAACATAGCTATTAGGATTGTGGGTCTGATAATGTGTAACTTCATTATGGAATATATGTTGAACATTTTCTATATGAAAATATAATTTTTATTTAATTATAAATAAATAAGAAATTTTTTTATAATAATTATAATAAAAAATAATGGAAAACTGATTAAATTTTTCAATGGTTTATTTTTCAATAAATACATGATTTCATTAAATTATTAATTTTTTTATAATCCAAATTAACAAATTTTAGAAGCATTATCTAATAATGTGGAATTTATTTTCAATATTATAAAATAAAATATTGCAATTTGTTTTTCTTAATTTTTATTTAAAAATAATAATTTTAGCGTAAATAGTTAGAAATAATGATTTTAAAAAAAAATTCATTTATTTTGAATTTCATAAAAAATATAGTAATATTTTGAGTATTTAAAAATAAAAAAACCCATTTTAATTAATAATATCCTAATTAATTCAAAGGGTATAAATATAATATATTATTTGGGAATAAAATCATTTTTATGCTTCTAGTAGGTAATTTTTCTAGAAACTATTTATATTTTCTTTTTATGCACATATATTAAAATTAATTTTTACCAATTTTCAATGAAAAATATATGAAAATATATGTCAAATTTTATATCTTCAAATTAAAGTTATGTTTCAATTCAATTTTTATTGTTAGTCATCATGAATAGAAACCATAATAAAAGTCGATCGCTTTAGTAAATTGTAAAATACGTTAAAAGAGTTATAAAAATGTAATAAGGTCAAAAAATAAATCAAAATATTTTCTTTATATTAGTGGATGCAATGATTTACAATAAAATTGTCCAATATTTATATTATTACATTTTGGTGTAACATTACCTTGATTATATACATTATATTATTTTATTTAAATGATAATTTGAAAATATTACACTATTTATATTAATATATTTAATATGTTTTCAGTGAGATAAAAAGATGTCATTTTTAGGTCCAAAGTATGAAATCTTACTTTTCCATTGACTTTGTTTTTGAAATCAGAAACACCTTCTTAAATATTTTTTACACATTTCAATGTCTCGTGTATTCTAATTTGTATTTCTAAAAACATTACATTTAAACATACACATAATTGGTTTAATATATATGGAATAAAAATATATCATTATTCAATATGGCATATTGTATTGAGTATGTGTCCCATTAATTGGATATTCCTTTTTTCAAACCAAATTTTAGATTTTTTTCTTGTATATCATAAGGAAAAGTGTCAAAACCATCTGACTGATGTTGTTATCGATTCATCAAACTGACTCGCATACAAATAACTATATTTTTAATCAACTATGAAGCCCATTGAACTATCATAATTTATAATTCTATGTACATAAGAATGGTTTTTTATAAGGTATTCTTTTATTGTTATAATGGTAGTAAACTAAATCATAAAACAATTATTTGTTCTAGAGAAATTTCAGCTATTAAGAACAAGGTATACATGGTAGTTGAAACTAAATCCAAAATAGGAGCATTAGAGATTCTCCTACAAATTTTCGTGAATTTTATGTGATGGGAGGTGATACATTCACAATTTAGTTTGGCTTACATTTTCTCTATATGAACATCTACTTCTAATACCTATTTCAAAAATTAGTGAGTTGTAGTTCAACAAAATCTTTTTCCATGATGTTTCTAGTAAAACAAATCGTCTATTGAAATCTTGAGTCTATTAATTATCACAATAAAGAACTTTTTTAGATATGAATATGGTTAATCTCATCCATTAGATCAATGGATACATAGGCTAGGATGATTAACATCAATCATCATATCAAGGGCTTCATAGGATAGGAAGACAGAGCTATTATCATCAATGTATCAAGGGGTTTCTATGTAAGTAATAATATCCATTATAGTAAGTAAAAAATTATGGATATCATTTCTCAAGATTATTATTTACATTTACTCTTATGGTTAAAAGGGTGTATACTATTAATATATCTTCTATGTAATTCTTACTTTTACATGTTATTGTATAAATTGTTTTAAATGTATTTGCCACTATGCATGTAATAGAGAGTTAGTTATCATTATTATATTTCAATCAAACTTTTTTATTGATATAACTATGATTATGATAAAAACATATTATAATATAATTAGTTCAACTAGGATTATGATTCAATAACTATGGTCATCAGATTATGTATGATTATGATAATATTACTAATATATGTATTGTATTTTTTTCTTTTTTAATATTTGTAAAATAAAATTCACCCCCTTCTTGAATGTTTATCCATTTAAGAAAGTATTTAAAAGAATAAGTTGGTATGATATTTTTATTCAAATACTTTTATACTCTCTATACTTTTACAATCACTACTAACTACATTTAGTTTATGTTTTAATATAACAGTTTTTTAAAAACATGTTACACGAATGTGTATTTATAGTAAATATTTTCCATATTTTTAGTTTTGAAGGTATGAAAACGAATATATTGATAATATAAAACCTTTTTGGTCATCAATATTTTATGAGAATGACTATGAGTACTGCAAGTATAGGATGTAATCTTTTGTGATCAACACTAGAGTTGATAACTTTTAATGCTTTCTGGGAAACATAAGACTCCATATATGGAAGTGTGTGATTTTATAAATTTTGATAAATTAAAATATTAGTGTAACTAAATAGTCATTAGTATATTATTATTTTCTATGTTGATTAATATTTACTATCTGATATCATCTTTTTAAGTTGAAAATAGTATTTTGGTTATATTTTGAGTAACAAATTTTGTTACAGCCAATGTTAACGAAACAAGAAGTTGTATGATTAGAGATAATTATAATGTTTTTTATTTTTTAACTCTTCAATAAGTTTTCAATATGACAAATGAATTATGAAAATTATTAATTTTTTTATAGTCTCTTTGTGAGAATGTTCATAATGATGAAATTCTGGTTGAAATTATTATTGATATAATTCCTAACGATTGGGGTTTTAAAAGAATAGTTTTGGATGATTCAAGTAAACTTGATAATCTTACACATGCCGATCTAATTGTTTCTATAATTATATAATAGGCAAGACATAAAAGATAGGATGAAAAGAAAAAAAGGTAAAGGTAGAGTTTCTATTAATAAAACATCTAATGTACTAGGTAATGTTTAGTCGGTAAAGAATGTAATAAATTCACCATGAATGATGAAATTTTTTGTTGAATAAAAGCCATGTTAATCACCACATATTGATAATGAGATGGAAAATTATTCTTGAAGGATAAGTAAGATATTTGGGATGAATGATTTCTAGTATCGATATAAAATATGTTTTAATGAAAACAATATAAAGAATTATTATGTCGTCTCTTTTTATGAATATAATAAAGGATGCACATATTCAAAATAATTTTTCATATTTGAAATTGACATATAGTAATGGAATGAATTCTGCTGCAGAAAAAATATGTTCAATAATTATCTAAGAATGGTATTTGTAAAACCTGATTATACATTTAGTTTCTAAAGGGAGATTAATCTAATAATTATATAGATAATGAAATTTTTATAAAAAGAAACATGTTTATTTTTCTGAATATAACTATGATGAGTTAATATATAATGTAAAATGTAAATTCTAATTGATCAATTACAAGGATATAATTGATTTATAATTATTCTAAAAGTTATAATGTTAAATTTATATTACTACTAAAGAAGAATCTTATATATAACAATATACTACGATACCTTGTTATGATGATATTTTTATATTTGAAAAACTATTAGAAAATGGAAATTATTTGATAATTCAAAAACCTTAAAATGATAAATCTGAACATGCCAAGGTGAATTTGAGTGTAATTATTTTTATTAATGAAATATCTTATCATTATAAAGTTCTTAGTAAAACTAATTTTCAATAAGAATATATTTCTATATATTTATAGAATTTTTATATGAGAAAAATAGTATGTAATTTGATCTTGAAAACCATAGTTCTAAAAATATTACCAATAAGGATAATAATTTTGTGATATAACTAAAATTTAAGATTTATAGATTAAAGAAAAAAATTTCAAATTTTACCATTCATAATTAAATCTTAAATAAAATGTATAAGAAATTTTTACTTTCTAGTAATAATACTAGAATGGGTATTAAGAAAAAAAATCTATTTTCCGTAATAATTACATATTTTATAAAAGATAATTTGTTTGGACTATGTTCTAATGTTCTATCCATTAGAAGGCAATATATTCTTGGAATAGGGTAAAATCATTATGACCTCATAATGTTTTTGTAAAAAATGTAATTTATGAAAAAATGGTGGAAAATATGGTAACCTAAAATTCTATTTTCTAATAATACTAGATCAAATATGATTTGGGATATGAAAAACTAATATATTTGTCTGGAAAATAAATAATATGCCAAAAAGTTTTGATATATGGATTTTGTTTTTTCTATAAATTGACATTAATTTAATATTTATTCAAGAAGATAATAAAGTTGAAAGTTAGAAATGCAACATTCATTGATAATGCTCAAGTATAGACTATTAGAATATGTAACATTGTTCTTCATGGAATATTTTATATTTTAGAAGATTTATTTGATTTAGGAATTAATCACATCTATATAAGGATAGTTTTATTATTTTAATAAGGTTACCTAGTCAATTATTGTAATTTTAAATGTACTATACCTAGTTCCACAGATGAATTTTTTAATTCATTCAATCAATATCAAAATGATGATACACTGATCATATAAGACCTCTGGATGAAACACATACAAATCCCAAATGAAATTGAAGAATGTTAATTGTTATACAAGTGAATTAAAGGATATCATATCCTAAAAAAAATAGATAAGATTTTTATGATAGTTGATATATTTCAAAATTTACCAGAACATAAGAACAACAATCTAATATTTTTAATAAACCCATCAATTCTGATATACTTGAAGATATTAAATAGAAGCTAGAAATTAATAATGGTAAGTGATTATTAATAACATATTTTTTAATCCATACCCATACATTAATATTCTAATTTATATAAGGGGATTAAATCTGTTTTTTTTTCAAAAAAGTATATATTTCCTAAAACAAATTAGTTTTATAAATTTTTAGTTTATCTATAAAAAAATATCATATTGAATTTTATAGACTCATACATTTATAAAAGGCATGTGAGTCATAATTATCATAAAAGTTTATGGAATCAGAAATTGTATCAAAATTTGTAAATTTAAAATTCCTTAAGAAAAATAAAAAATAGGTTTATTTTTTAAAACTATCATTATTTTTTTTCTTCTAAAAAACTGTCATAGACTATTTTAATTTAAAAAATATATCATAAGTTGATTATTTTTAATATATAGTAATATATATTATAATTTTATAAAATTCTAATATGTGTTGATAAAAATGTAATAATACTATATTTTTATATTTTACAAAATATATTAAATATATTTCATATTGAAATTAGATTAAATAGTTTTTATTATAAAACTACATTAATTTTTTATTTTACAAAAATCAAGAAGGACAAGTTATCGATATAGATGAAAAAACATAGACCAAATGGTACCCTTATATTATTATATTTTATTGAAAAATATATTCTCTTATTATTTTATTCTAGGGGATTTGTTATTATTTTTTTATGTTTTTGATTTGTTATTGAAAAATTTAATATATTTTTTAATTTTAATGATTATGATTCAAGTAATATTTTAAAACCATTTAGAGTTGAAATTATAATATAAAACATTAATTAATTAAATCTCATTTGTCAGTTTAGTGGGGGTTATTCAAAATAATTTCCTTTAAAAGGGAATATGATTCCCCCCCATTTTATATATATGGGTGAGCCACCCTATTTCCCCACATCTGTATTTCAGTGAATTTTATCCTAATCTCCTTCAACATTCAATGTATCGAGTCTGATTATTTTTATTTTTTTGATTTTCATTCTATGTTCCATTTGCAATATAAAGACTTGATTAATTTGAAAAGTGGTTTGTTTTAAATTAAATACATATCGAAATATCATGGATTGATAAATTTTATTATCTAATCAAATGAGTAATTTATTTGATCATCAGGAATGTTTTCCCATCGAGAAGCTTGATAAATATGGCATCCCAACCTGGGTGCCACTAAACGGTGCCCCGAGCTGATTAGAAAAATGCCCTCAAGCGTGCCTCCCTATACTCTAGAGGGTAAAAACATGAAGTGGGGGTCGGGTAAGTTAGTATTTGGGAGGCTGTACCATCTATTATTAGAACAAAACACCAATGAATGAAAAAATAAGGAAGTGCAGAATCATATTATTAAGAAAAACAATACCATGTAATATGATGGTCATAAAGCATAAAATACAATACAACACTGAAATTTAAAACATGCTTTGACAATGAAATCATCTTGTATCTATAGTGAATCTAAATGAAGAGACACAATGAATCCAAATTGGTTTATTAACCAAATATCTTTCCCTCTCCCATGCTCCAATATAAATAAAAATCTATCCCAGGGCCTTTCCCTTATAATATATGATAACAAAAAATTCTGCTCAGTCACCAATCAAGCTTCTTAAATAGAGTCTGTGTACAACTCAGTAGGCCACCACCAATGTTGTCTAAAATGCGTCTAGTAAAAATATAGTTAATGATGTTTTATGAATCAACAAATAATATGCATTATTTGAATATTTATCACATTATTAATTAATATTTAATCATCACATTGGGACTTGATTCTATTCATGTTTCTTCTTTGAATCATCATTCATTTTTATCATTCATTTGGTGTAGGTCATAATTTAGAGTTCCCCAAATCTCATTTGAATAATCATTCATTATTATTAATCATATTGGTTAGGATGTGAATCCTAGCACCACAAATATCATTTTCATTATGTCTCCATTCATATATATTTTTATTTCCCATTTTAATAATCAATCATTATTATTAATAATTTGTTGAAGTTATTCATTCCTAGAACCCAAAATCTCATTCGGTGTAGCTCTCTCCATGCATATTACCCCGTAATCTCAAGCATGGATAACTATTGGGGAGGAACTCCATGTCCAAGTCTCATCATCTAATTGATCTATAATTCCAAGTTTAAGACCAAAAAAATCTCATCAATTTAATCATTCATTAATTCGCAAGAATTTACCACCTTATTCCCTTAATAATACATAGATCAATTATATATTTTGAAGGACATTACGTAACTTAGTAATTAACTACGCACATAAATCCTTATTTATTCATCACTTAATTAATCAATCAAAACAATTCACATTCCATAATTAATTCTTCACAATTAATTATCAATATCATAACTCATAATTTCATAATTAATTATCACAAATAATTAACTTCGATAATAATCATACCATATAATTAATTCCCATTATTAATAATCTTTGGTCAACATCATGTCATATAATTAATTCTCACAATTAATTATCTTACATATCCAAATATCATTTCATATTTATTTTCCCCCAATTAATTATCATAACATAACTAATTAAATGAAACAATTAAAAATCTAAACCCATAAAGAATCACTAAAATATATATATGGGAAACCCCACATAATTTTCTCTATGATTAAATTATCAATTAATCACCAATGAAAACCCAATTAAATACACATTCATAATTAATCGAATTTAGGAATTCATAAATCAAGGTAATACAACCATTAATAAACTCACATACAAAAATGAAAATCATGACAATGTTGGTTTTATTTAGACAACATACCTCGTTTTATTGATGAATGTTATCCAAAAAAATCTCCAAAATCTGAGGGGAACAATGTCATCGGTCAATCTTCATATGTAAATTCCTAAACCAAAATTATTATCAAAATAATTATGATCATAAAAATCTAGATTTAGATCCACAATCCTAGTTATAGATATCAACTCATATGTTTAGATCAATGTAAATGGTGGATATCTTCTATGAAATGATCAAGAATTAATAGAGGAATAAATGGGAAATGCAACAGGATGAAATCCACATACCAAAACAATAAAAAATATTAAATTTGGGCTTTTGATCTCTATGAAAGGTGTTTAGATCACCTTGGAATCCCTTAGTAAGTATTTGAGGACACCTAGAATTTTTCAAGCCTGAGGAATGGTCAAAATCTAGGATTCTTGAGAGTTCAAGTGTATTTAAAACCAATATTCAGATAATTAGTAATAGCATGCATGGTTTCTCGAGAAGAGGTGCACGATTAGGGAAAGCCGTCCATCAACCATGTGGTCTTCCACTACCTTCATGGCTCAATAGAACATAGTTAGAAACATTGTGGAACAATAGTTCCAAACCACGCACAAACCATGGACAACCTCTATCTTCCTAAACTACATAAAAAACTAACCCAAACACACCACATGAAACAACTCGAAGTAAATGGTACTAAAAAGATTCAAATAGTACCTAATGATACCCCTAAGATTGATCTAGAAAATGGTGGTATCTTACAATCTCACCACCTTATAATAGATCATCCTCGAGATGCACTCCCAATCATTTTTGAGATTTCAAACATAAAGGATCAGGTCAATGAGATCTCATGATAGATTATCATTCCAATGTTTTTTTGAACACTTCAAAGTATCCACATAACATGAAGTAATGGCACAGTCTTTCCCTATAACACTTTCATCGTGATTACCCATCACATGAAAGAGATTCTCCTCAAAGGTGGAGTCAATCTCAATATCCACATCTTCCACATCAATCATATGATAAGGGTTATTGTGATACCACCATATTTTTGACACTTGGAAAACATCATGCATAGAACTGAATTTTTGTTGAAGTGATAATAGTTACACCATCATCCTGATTCACTCCATCACATAAAATGGTCCAACATACATGGTTTCCAACTTTCCCAACGTCTGTATCCTATGTTGACCCAATCTTTGTGACACTGGAAGGAATACATGATTAGTCCAATTAAATCATGGGTCCATTAACATCTATCAGTATATGACATTTTCCTACACTGAGACATAGCCATACATTTTTGAATCCACTGTACCTTCTCTGATGTCTCCTAAATGAGACTCCATCCCCACGTCTCTGAATCATCTGATTGTTAGAATCATAAAGGTGATCTTCTTGGTCTACCATAAAGTGCCTCATTTGGGCAATCTGAATAGTTTTTGAATAACTATTTTTATATTCATACACCATTAAATCCAAGTTCATCCCTCAATAACCACAATGGTCAAGCGCTGAAGCTCGCATCATAGCCTCCAACACCTTTGTGGTATTCTCTGACTTTCCGTTAATTTGTGGGTAGAAGGAAGTACTTAACAAAACCTATGTACCAAGTGCCTTATGTAAGAACTACCAAAAGCTTGCAGTAAACAGTGAATCATGATCTAAAATAGTATTCCATGGCACCCCATGCAATCAAACTATCTGTCTCCCATACTGTTTTCCAAACAGTTGTACTTTAAATGTCCCCCTAATAGGAAAGAAATGTTCTTCCTTCGTTAGTCGATCTAGATTAACGCAAATAGAATCATTATTCTAAATAGTATTTGGATGTACTACCACTAAATCTATAGTCACATCATCCCACATCCATAGTGAAATCAGTACCGAATGAAATTGGCCTCTAGGTCATTGATGCTCTACCTTAACCTGTTGATTGGTGAAACATCTTGATACAAACCATTCTATATCCTTTTTCTTTCCAGGCCACGAAAAATATTTTCTAAGGTCACGGTACATTTTTTCACCCAAATATTTATGACCAACAATGATTCATGAAGGTCTCATATGATTCCTCTTACATACTCATATAAACATCAACCATTTATTTCACATAGATTTTATCATCCTCATCTATTATCTAGTCTGAAGGTGTCTCCCCACCTTCAAGGCTTTCCCCCAAGGGTAAAATTTCTGGATCCTCATTTTTCCTATCCTTGATCTACATCATGAGTGTAGACTCCACTCCAACAGAAAAAAAATCATCCTCTCCTAACTCTCCGGAACTACAACATTCTTTTCCACCAAAAAAATCACAATCTTAAACACTACACTCGACTCATTTACCAACTGAGTATGAGTTTTCTTGGTCAAAGAATTAGCCACACTATTCCCTCCCTATGTGTATATGGCTATTCAAAATCAAAGTATTTCATAAACTATAGTCATCTTCACTGACAATGATTCGACTAGCTCTTTTAAATGATAAAATACATTATTTTTTGGTCCTTAAAATCTATAAACATTTCACCCAAAATATAATGTCACCAACACTTAAGGTAAAAAACTACATATTTCAACTTGAGGTCATATGTAGGTTAATTCTATTCATGTGGCCTCAAATACCATCAAACAAATGTTACAACTCAATCCACATGCTTCAATAGAGATCCGGGTCTAAACCCAAAAGTGTAAGAATACCTCATATACTCATCACCTAACTATGGTATAGTTAAAATTGTTGCTAATGTTGATCACTTCATTAACTTCAGGAAAGCATCCTCGATTGCTTCTGTCCAATCAAATATTACCCCTTTCTTTGTAAACCATAAAAGTGATTCTATCAATTTTGAAAAGTATTGAGTAACCCTTATGAAATAACCATCTAATCCCAAATGATTCGTATATCAAACCAATTATTGGGAAGATCCCATGAATCCACAAACTACACTATTTATGGGTCCACTTGTACACCGTATTCTATGATTATAGAGCCCAAAAAGTGTTCCATAACAATCCTAAATGAACATTTATATAGTTTGGTGTATAGTCGATGCCCACTTTGTGTACCCAAGACGATGTTAACATGTTATACATGATCGTTACAAGACTTAGAGAACACCAAGATGTCATCCACAAACACCACTACAAACTGATCTATGTAATGACGATCGATCTTGTTTATCAAGGCTATAAACATTTCTGGAGTGTTCATCATCCCAAACAAAATTAAAAAAAAAACTCATAAAATCCACACCTAATTATAAAAAGATTTATTTGGTATATCACATGTATGAAATCACACCTAATGATTCTCTATACTTGGATCAATATTTGGGAACCTGAAATCCCCCATTTGCAGGCCAAATAGATCATCGATTCATGGAAGAGGATATCAATTTGAGTAAACATCCATTGGATTTCTTTGAAAACAAAATAGTTGGTCCCCATGGTGATGAACTTGGACAGATACACCATTTATCCTCCAACTCCTCTAACTACGTTTTGATATCATGAAGGTTAGTCAGTTCCATTCTGTATGGTGTAACAAATACTTTCTCAGCCCCTAACATTAGATAAATAATGAATTCCAAATCTCTCTCAGGTGGAAACCTAGAAAACTCTTCATGAAAGATATCATGAAATGGTCCTACTAATGGTGGAAGGATGTCGTGCCTACCACTCCCATCATCCCACAATAGACAAGCTACCTAGGATGTGAGATGTCATAGTTGAAGAGTAATTGGTTCTGCAGGGCCTATATGGATATCCAATTCGTCATAAAAAATATATTCATCACCCTCAAAACATACAAAGGTCACTCTCCGGTAGTAACAATTTATGTGGTCTCATTATGTGACTTGATAATACATACACATAATCTAGTGTAATCTCATTATATCAAGGGCATTAATATCCCAAATAAAATGATACCATTTGGTCTCTAGAGAACAACCATTTCATAAACATATATCCCTTGAACGTGTTCCCAACGTTGAAACGATATTCATCATCCATCTTACAGAACCCACAAATGGGATCAATCCACTAACAAGAGTTCTAGATTTAATAGAATAAGAGGAACCAATATCAAACAAGGATATTGTTAACATATAATAAAATATAATTTTACCTATCATTGTCAATAAACCAGTCTCACTCTTCACATGTATAGGATGCACTATATGCAACTATCATGCCCCTACTCTTTGAGGTGTCATTTGACTATATTGAGTAGAACAACTCTACAGAAATGGGAACACATACCCTAAATCACCTTGTATACTACCTATAATGCATATATCAACATAACATCAACTGTCATACCTATATACTGTAGATAACCCCTTCATACTCTCTAAATCTAAGAAGATTCTCCTTCAGCACTAGCCTAATGCTGCGTCCTGCAGAACACTTTTGGGCGTCCAATCCATCAAAAAAACCACCACTCCACTGGTGGTTGTGTTATATTTAGAAGATAATTTCCCTACCAACCTCACTAGTAGAAAAACACTTGAGTAAGACCCTGTGGAACCGTCACTCTAGACTATCCACCATGCTTTCCATTGTCCTAACTAAGGTTCGTGTGATGGCACATCCTTCTATTGGAAGGCAGACTCTATGATCTTCTAGTGGAAGCTACATTTTCAGTACTAAAAGGCTCCATCATATTCCCCTATGAATGATATCAAAAATAAAAATTCTTGATAATTTATTCAGAAAAATTATATTCACCCTGGACATTATTTCACACCTAAGTCCATCCTGGAATCTTTTTTGCTGAAGAAGCCTAATCGACCACCAAAGCTACATAAACATGCTCTAAATCTATGAATTGTTTAGTGATATCCATTATGGATATGATTCCTTTGGTGTTATTCATAAAATATAGTGCCTTATCTTTTCTCAATTTCCCCGGATATAAGGGATATAAGAACTTCTTGAGAAAGTCCTTCCATAAAAAATGGGCATTCTGTCTAGATCGTACCTAAATGTCCCTCTAGCTCTTCACTAACCCCATTGCATATAAGTAGGAAAATTAACGATACTCTCAATAAAAGTTTACATATGGTCAAGTATCTTCTCAATTGATTCAATTGATAATTCATTTCCCTTATGTCCACCCAATTCAGTAACATTTGGAAGGTGTTGCAGCTAAAACTCCATTTTCAAACTCTATCATTTTTTTCTATAATCGTCATGGGTCTATCTCCATGTATTGCATGAAATTCGAAAATATCTCTCAGATCATTCCTACTTCCTTCTCATATTGCACCAATGGTTCTCAAAGCATCAGTTTGGAAGTTCATTCTAGGCCATACCCCTCTACATCTCCCTCAACAAATGTCACATAGGCATATCTCTACACAGCCAAAAAAATTCCTTTTCCTCATAAAAAAAGATAAAAATGTTATGAATGATGAGACACTATCATAACATGATTCCACTTTAATTTTCACCTTTTCATGCCACATGATCAACACAAAGGACTTATAACTACGCTTAACTATCTTATTCTTAGGTCTTAGTTAACAAGGGTACATATTTTAACATCAATTATTCCAAAAATTAATTAACAAAATTATCTCAAATTAATTAATACAACAATATATTATTCAATAATACTCATTTCCCCAATCAATGTTCTTATTAGAAACCTATTTATTCTCGTTTTTCATCATTATTTCAATTTTACAATAAGGAAAAATAGTTCATGTTCAACAACTTTCCCATAATATCTTTTTTCATGAGTTCCTAGAATGATGCATACAGGCTAACACGTCTTTTCTCTTTATACCATGAAGTAGAATTAATTTTTCTTTAAAAAACAACACATCACACTAAAATTTAATCACCAAAGGTGAAATAATATACAACTATAACAAAAAAATACAATCACAATAACCCCAACATGAGTACACATATTTTCCCCCATACATGGGATTGAAACTCCAAGGAACGAGCCCACTACCAATCCCAAACACTTATTATTATCCCATTTACCTTTTAAAAATAGTATGAAAAAAGAAGAAAAATTAAAATAAAACACCTCTTATTACAATTTTTGATTTACCAACCAGTGTTCCACTAAATGGTGCCCCAAGATGGTTGGCCAAATACACTCAAGCGTTCTTCCCTGTACGCTAGAGGGTTCCGACTGGGATTGAGTGTTTGGTAAGTCACTATTGAGGATAAAATACCCTCTTTTTTCCGATCAGAAATCTTATGGAATAAAAAAAATAAACAAGTGAAAACCATATAAACATCTATAATAATACCATGTCATATAATGGTCAAAAATAGAAAATAAAATACTCAACTGAAAGGTAACACATTATTTGACAATGTAAGTGTAAATTTTCTACAATGAACCACAAATTAATGACAAAAAGATCCAATGTAGGTCCTAAACCTTGTCTAGTTCCATCTCCCATGCTCAAATCCCAAACTCCGTCTTATACAAGGGATTTTCCATTATCCTGCCGTGTAACAACATGGTCTACTTGGGTGCTGAATTGGCGGCCCGAATAAGTTGTGAGTACAAATTAGTCAACCATCAATAATGGTGTCTAAAATGTGTCCAGTCAAAAGATAGTGCATGTAGTTCTATGAATAAATAAATAAAATGATTAACATAAATAGTCATCACGTTGTTATTTAATTATCAATCATCACATTAGAAAAAATTTCAATTGATGTTGTCCATTTGATTCATCAATTATTATTATCATATATTTCATGTAGATTATAATTTATAGTACACAAAATATAATTTTAATCATGAATCATTTCTATTAATCATTTCATATATTTCGTCATGAATAGTACCCCAAATGTCATTATGTATAGTTCATCATTCCTATCAATTTATATTTCACATTTGAATCATCATTCATTATTATTAATCATTGGAAACCGGTCATCTTGCCATGCACCCAAAATCACTTTCGGTGTTTGTCATCATGCCTAGCTCAACAAATTCTCTGGCATGGATAACTATTGGGGAGGAAAGACATGTCTATGTCACAACTTCTAACAGTTCTAGAACGCCATACATAGAAACACAAAAATCTCATCATTTAATCATTTAATAATTTCTAATATTTTTTCAATTGTTTCCATTTCTAATCCTTCTTTTAGTTAAACATTTCAATGGATATTATTTTACTCAAAAATTCACTATGCACATTTCCCATTAATTAATTCATTAATTAATTAATCAATAAAAATAATTTTATTTCCATAATTAATTATTCACAATTAATTATCCATGGAAAACCTAAAAATTTCTAAATTTAAACTCATAATAATTTATCTTTGATCAACATCAAGGAACATAATTAATTCTAACAATTATATCCCTTTGGTCTATATCATGGAAGATAATTATTTATCACAATTAATTATCTTTCATATAAAGAAAACATTTGATAATTAATTTTCCCTAATTAATTGTCTTAACAAAATAAATTCATTATCCCAATTACAATATCTCAACCAATAAAAAATCTCTAAAATATCTATTTTGGAATTCCCCCATTTTTTCCCATGATTCAATTTTCAATTAATCACCAAGGAAAACCCAATAAAATTTAACAATTATAATTACAAAAATTTATTAATTAAACAATCAAGGGAAGCTAAAAATACATATAATCACATGAACATATCAAAATAATCACTATGAGAGTTTGATTTAGACCACCAAACTCAGTTTATTGATAATGTTTAGCCTAATGGAAAACCTCAAAATCTGAGTGGGACAATGTCATTGATCATGCTTCAAGTCTAAATCCCTAAACCATAATTAGAGAACAAGAGAATTATGATCTTAAAAATAAAGATCTAGATCCACAATCCTATATCAAGATCCCAAATCAATGATTTTGATCTATGGAAATGGTGGGTATCTTCATTAAATATATCAAGAAAAAATATATGAAAGAATGGGAGATGAAACAGGATGAAATATTTGTTCCATAACAAGAATGTTTCTTCGATTTGGGATTTCGATATTAAATAATGGTGTTTGGATCACATTGGAATCCCTACATAAGGATTTGGGTATACCATTAAATTTTCATGCTCTAGCCAAGGTCGAAATATAGGAGTCTCAGGGGTTTGAGGGGTTTTAAACCCAATTTTTTATAATTAATACCCATGTGCATAGATTAATGGGAAAAGGCACATGATAATGGAAAACTGTTTTCCAACCATTTGGTCTTACACTTCCCACAAGGCTAGATAGTGCAAGGTTAGGAAAACTTTGTGGCAATGGTTATGACCTCCACTGTCTGCATGATTAGCATGGACACAGTTTGGCCAAACCATGAAGAGACTATGAAAAATTCCTTATCATCATATATTATGTAAAAACCTCTGAAAACACAACCAAGACACAACTCCAAATCAATGGAACTTAAAAGATTAAAATAGTACATGATCATGCGCCCTAGATTGCCCTTGAAATGTTCAATATCTTACAATAACAATTTACAAATATACAATCATATGATGGAAACAAATTTTTAGGAACCATTTGTATTTTAAATAGAATATGGAGTGGATAAACTTTTCATTACCATATTAGTGTATATGTGGGCTATACCCACGTGGCTATATGAATGGTTTCAAAAATAAATTATTGTATCCTACAATATCCCAAATATTTAGCCTAAAAAATGGGAATTTTTTTTATATAATGCTTATCCCATTGGTCATAATAACCAATTGGGATATCCTATATCAATGTAAATTTTTTGAATCCCCCATTAGAAGAGCTCATCCGCAAATATCATAGTGTCGGCCCTCACCACCACACATCCAGTTCTAATCATGAGCCCAAGCATCTGTGGTGTTCTACTATCTTTTCAATTTTCCACATGAGTATCTCTATTCTTTTCATTATTTTATTTATTTCTTCATCATTATTAGATAAATGTTTCCAATTCATTGATGTATTATAAAGAAACTATTTTATTTTATTTGGTTACAAAAGAATCTTATTTAGGAGAGAATTAAATTACCTTGATCCTATTGTTTGATTAAGGATTTATTATTTTCACAAATTTTTTATGTGGTTATTTATAGATCCATTATTTAGTATTCCCATGCTACCGTTTTACTATATTTGATTTAATATTACTTAAAATAAGACCTCTATATGAGTACAGTGGCGATGATACCAAATTTTTACAAGATATCTTATGAAATGGTCTTACCCATACATCCATAATGAGGATTTAAATTAATAGGGTCTAATATATGTTTTGATAGTGATATTATATGATGTGTGTTTGGGATCCTATATGTGAGGTATAAGTGGCATAGATGTTTTTTTTATTTTTGGGTCCTCTTCAACTTCCAATTTTTAAATATTATTATGGGATTCCATTTTTTGTATTATATTAATTTTTTGTATTTGTAATTGATTTTTTTGCAATTATTATAGTGTAATTTAAATTTATCATCATCATCCATAATTGATGAACCATTTGATATTATTTTTTTGATAGTGATTTCTAATTTTATATTGATATTTTATTTAGGTGAGTAACAAAATTATGGATGTGATATGTTACATTCTAATAAATTTTAATATATGTCGTTTATTCTAAAATGTGTAAATTTTATTGGTTATTAATAATTATATAGATTAATAATCTATAATTTTTAGGACTCTTTTAACATCAATATTGGATCTGATGTTGTTTTAAAAATGTTGTTTCTTGATTTAGATGATTTATATAATAATTACACCATTTTAGTTTTGATAAACTTTTTTATAGTTACATATCAAAAATCATGATCATGGGCCATTATTATTTCATGGGTATTTGAGTAAAATTATTTTGATAAAATAACTAATCAGATCATATTGTGTGAGACGATATTAAATAATGATATCAACTTTTTAATTACAAAATGGTGATGTGATATATGATTTTACTTGGGATCATTCAAATTTGATGTAAATTGAATTTATTATATCAAATTTAAGAATTTGGTCATGGTTTATTGGAGATAACCAATACACACAGATAGGAATAATCTACTTTGAAATATACCAAACTAAAAAATGGGAATAAAACCTACTTGAAATAAAATGAAATAGTTTAACGCAATCAAAACATACTCGAGTTGACATTACCCAAATCAACGTAAATTGAATGGAATGAAATGGATCAAAATTAACTCATAACCAAAAAGACAAAATATGACATGAAATAATCTATGATACACCAAAATTTTAATTAAACTGATCTAAAAAATTGAATTTTATAATAAATACATAATTGTATAGTCAATAAAATAAATTTAAATGAATTGATTCGACCCTAAGAAAACTATATTATACCAAACCGGTCTTAGTGGTCTTGAAAATAAATGAACTAAACTAATAAAAATATCTCATGATAAAATATATCTGTACTAATAGATGTGATATATATCATAACCAAAATGACTAAACCAAATAAAAAAATGAAAAGAAATTACTTTATTTGATCCATCAAGACATGTCTGGTCCTAAACTTCACTAAACTACATGAATATGAAAAAAATTATAATTGATCTAAAATGAAGCTAAATAAGTGAAAATATAGAGTAATGATCTGTAACATCCCAGGTAATTAATGAATAAATAATTTTCATATTTATTAATATTTACGAATTAAATTTTAATTTTAATTAAAAGGCCTTTCTACGTTCGATAACGTACTCGATACGCAACGTGAGTTTCTTTGAAAACTAACGTTGCACAAAAGTAATAAAATAATATTATTTTAAATGTTAGTTAACAAGTAGCTATTGTACTGGCGGGAATGGATAGAAATAACTAAAATATGATTATATATGTTTTTAAATGTTTTTACATTTACCCAATAAAAGATAATGGATTAAAATATGGAAAGAGTTCAATTTTAGGCATTTATACCCTAATTTTCACTAAGGGTCCACTTATCACCTTTTGACGGCGAACTATCATTAAATATAGTTTTGATCAATCCCATAAATTTTATTGGACCAAAAATAACTCTTCTTTAGAATCAGGACATCAAAATTTACTTTGTGTAAATTTTTGGTACCTTTCCGATAAAGTTCATTTTTAATGAATAATGTAAAATGTTGTATTTTAATTCAAAACCTTTTTTTAATATAATTTAATATATGAATAGATTATCTTTTTAATTGGTTTTAAAGTGAAATTAGAACATATTTTTATCATTAAATCCAATAGTGGTCGTTGGAATTAATTTCACTTTGAAATCGGACTTAAACTGGTGTCAATCTTTTGATACTTATTGTTTCGTAAAAACAAGCTAATTGCTCTGACAGCGGGAATTAATTATTAAATTAATTAATTTGACTTATATGTTTTGAATTTTGTAAAATTGACTTTATTTTTGATTTAGTAATATAAAATGTAGCTTAGGGTGAATTTTTGGTAATTTTCTCAAAAACTTCAATTTTTTATGAATAGTGAAACCACTAAGTTGTACTTATAAAAACTGATTTTCCGTTTAAATGAAATTTTGCCATCATTGTGTTTTGATTTTCAAAAATCCGACATACGCAGTTGTCATTAAGATGTAAAATGTGGTTCAATGAGATTAAAATAATTTTTTGGTGAATAGTAACTTATTAAGTTTTTAATCGCGATTAGTGGTAATTAGTGTAGTTTAAGGTAAAAATAATGTTTTAATTATATGAGATGAGCTTGAAACATGTCCTACCATAATTGGATGTGTCATGGACGACCAAGACAATCCATGGGTCAACTTGGGGACCCCATGGAGCCACTTTGGTTTGGAAATGACATAAATAACTTTTTATTTAATGTAAAAGTAAAAATGACACAAACATAATATGTTTTATGAAAACAATTTTTACAAGGGGTTATAAAGATAAGATTTTTGATTATAAATGTTCATTGAAAAGATAAAAAGATTTAATACATCATATTATTTTTTTTATAATTTTTAAACTTTACATAAATTAAATTATTTATGACATCATGATGATGCAGCGATGACTTCATTATTTAACAATTTAAATAAAATGGAAAGATAATGTAATATCTAAAACCTACACATGTCCAAAACCTATGGTATGGTTATATTTCGAAGCCTTATCCTCTTATTTTCGAAATATATTAATGTGGGACCTTAGAAATTCAAAACACTTTTGAAAATAAAATAATAGTTTCATGATTTCCAAAAGTGCCCCTCCTCTCCTCTTATAAAAGGCCCTCACCTCTACCTCATTTCACACACTCCTCAAGCCTTTGGCTCGCCCATCCCCTGACCATTTACTCTATCCACATCCCTATCCTCATCCTAGAGGGTTCCCTTTTGGCATAATCTTTTCAAAGAAAGACTTTAGGCTCAAATCAAAAGAAGTTACACTTTTAAAGGTAATTGATTCTCTCTTGTCCATTTGTTTTATTTTGCTTCTCCAACCCCCTAAACCCTTTTAATTTACTTATTTTGTAACCACACCAGTATCTTCAATATAATATGATGTTTTTATAAGATTTATTCTAGCTACACTCTCACACAACTACATCAAATGGTTAAATAACATACAGTTTTCGTGGATGGCGAAATTCTGCATCCCGAAACGATGATTGTTCAGTACTCATTTAACACCTTAAAAGGTGGCCATTATGATGTCACTATTTTTATATATGATATATTATATGTTTATTCTTTCCTTAATCTTATTTATTTTTCATTTATGGAATACCATTATTGTTTCCATTATGGGTAAACACGATATCTTCATTTTAGGAAGTGCGGACTACCGCCCCTAAAAGTGATTTGATTCGTTAATACCATATGTGGGATGTGTAAAGGATAAAGTTAATGATATTATATATGTTATTATACTGGAATTATAATATACTCTTATATCATTATGATTCCATTCTATAAAATACGAAATAGAAATGAAAGTAGCGTTAATGCGTACGTACGACTTACCGTCTCCATGAATGGTGCATTTCATTTCTTACCTCTAAATGATTATGTAAAATTATAAATACATGTATATGCTGGATTTATATGATATATATGATATCCAAATCAGGAATGTCATTCAGGATATAAAGAACCTTTGACCACACGAACAACATGTAATTGTAAGAAGTCCACTTTCAACTTAAGAACCAAATATCAACAAAACAAAAATTATTAACTTAAATGGTTACATAATGTTTATAACATGGAAATAAGTGATATAAAAGGAATAATGAATTTAAAAAAGGTTTTTAATCAAGTATAAATTAACTCAAGTTTATTATTCAGGACTTTAAAGAACGATCGAGTCATGTCGGACCCGAGGTAAGGGAACTTCTTAACCCAATTACCATTCTTTGGGTCAATCTCCTACTTTAAAATTATGTCATTATATTATTATGTCCTATCTTGTATTTGTACTTTCTTTATGTGTACTTATAGTGAATACACATAATAGACCTATTTTATTTTAAAAATGATTTTTGTAAGGGACTTCGTCTCAATCTCCTTTCATTGAGGCATATTTCGTTTTATACACAACATTCTTTTATACGGTGTATAAACCCCTTTGACTTTTACTTGTATACAAAAGTAATCTTTTTCTATGAAGTGTTTTACTAAACGACAAAAAGGAATGTTTTTTTTTACGTACGCGGTGACAACAACCTTTTCCGCCACCGCGAGTAATATTTGGTCTTTGGCTTCCTCAACAAGCCGTGATGTTTTTAAAATAAAATAAATACCATATACTCTTTTATTTATTTTGGTATTGAAAATGGTTTTGATAATGGATTCTATTATGTCAATATATTTTTGATATATTGTGAGTTAAATGTGGAAATGTTATCATTCCTTTATATTGGTTTTATGATTTATGATTTTATATTGGTACATGGACATTTTAACGGGTGGTTACGTTATAAACCATATGACGGGTGGTGCCGTGAATACCAGGACGAGTGGTTATGTTATAACCTCCAATTCATTGGGTATGGAAGTCGGCCATATGGCTATTCAATTAAGTATGAATGAAAATTGGCCGTATGGCTATTCCATTAAGTGATATGTGTGGAAGTCGACCGTATGGTTATTCCACTTAAGTATGTTTATGTCCCAAGTTACCTTTATATATGTTATGTGTTATTTATATGGTTTTTATGGTAATCCTTTGGTTACAAAAATGTAAGTAATGATACTTTATTCAGTGAAGAGTTTTTACTACTTCAAGAAGGTGAAGGTATTACATTGATAGAGTATACATGGCTTACTTGATGTTTGAAAAACTAACAGTTTTCATTCTTTGTGTATCCCTTACTGAGCTTTTTATGCTCACCCCTAGTTTTTTTGAAATGTTTTTCACATGAATTAATGAGGAATAAGGTCAAGGATGGGATCAAGGGAATGTCATGCTATATAAAACATGGAACTAGACATGTTTCTTTTAAGAGTTTTTTATTATTATGGAAACTTAGTAGAAGTGACTACATTGTAATCTTTTGAGATGTAATAGTTATGTTCTAATTCTCTAAAATTCTAAAACTGAAAAGATCCTCAACGTGAATTATTCATTTAATTCAATATTAAGTAAGGTTTAAGGCCGGGGCCTTATAGTTGGTATCAGTGGTCGGTTTAGATAACTTTAGGAGTTATAATTTTATTAAATGATTATCCAATTTTTTTTTTGAATTGATATAGCATTTTAAGATTACCATGTTTCTTCACCTAAGGTATTTCTATGATAAGAATGGTTTCCCATTGAGGAAACATAGCAGCTTTTCTGGGAAGGCATACAGAGGGAAATGACCTTTCAAATCGGTATCCTGAGATGGTCAGAATCAGAACTAAAAAGTTTGTTGCAGTGATGGATCAATTGACTCAGGTGAAAAATGTTGGTTGTTTTTATTGATGATATTTTGGTGTTTTCTAAATATAAAGAGGAGCATGAAAGTCATTCGAGGGTTATATTTCAAACCTTAAAATAAAAGAAACTATATGGAAAATTCAGCAAGTGTGAGTTTTGGTTACAAGAAATTTCTTTCCTAGGTCACATTGTTTCAAAAGATGGAATAACTGTTGATCCTACTAAAAAAAGTTGTTGAGGAATGGCCAAGACCCACAAATGTAACTGAGATCCGTAGTTCTCTTGGTTTGGCAGGTTACTACCGAAGGTTTGTTGAAAATTTTTCACGGTTATCTAGTCCAATGACTAAGCTAACTCGTAAGGGTGTTAAGTTGATCTGGACAAAAGAATGTGATGATTGTTTTCAGGAGTTGAAGAGAAGATTGGTGAATTCTCCAGTTTTGGAACTTCCTTCCAGGAATGTTGAGTTTGTTATATACAGTGATGCTTCACTGAAAGGACTTGGTTGCGTCCTAAAGAAGAAAGATCAGGTAATTAATTATGCTTCACGACAATTGAAAACTCATGAGGTAAATTACCCTACACATTATTTGGAATTAGCTGCTATTGTTCTTTCTTTAAAAATTTGGAGGCATCATTTGTATGGAGTAAAGTGTGAAATATATACCGATTAAAAAAGATTAAAGTATATATTCAGTCAGAAAGAATTGAACATGAGACATAGGAGATGGCTGGAATTAATCAAGGATTATGATTGTACAATTCATTACCATCCGGGAAAAGAAAATAAAGTGGATGATTCTTTGAGTCGAAAAAGTAATTCTTCATTAGCAATGTTGCATTTGGAACGTGATCCTTTGGTTAAAGATTTGATGAAATTTGGCATAGAAGTTGTTGGTACAGGATGTTCTTCTGTTTTGTTTCAGGTATCAGTGAAATCTTCTCTATCAGACAGAATCAAGCAAGCACAAAAGCGAGACAGTGAGTTGAAGAAAAATGTAGACTTGGTTCAGAAAGTTAAGTTTCCTGAATTCAACATTGATAATGATTGTGTTTTGAGGTTTGGGAAGAGATTATGTGTGCCTTGTGATTCACAGTTGAAGAATGAGTTGTTATGTGAGGCTCATAGTTCCCCGTTTTCAGTTCATCCTGGCAGTACTAAGATGTACAGAGATCTGCGGGAGTATTACTGGTGGGATGGAATGAAAAGAGATATTGCTGATTTTACTGTGAAGTGTTTGACTTGTCAGCAGGTTAAAGCAGAGTGGCAGTTACCGAAAGGGATGCTTCAGCCGTTACCAGTGCCAGAGTGGAAATGGGAAAACATATCCATGGACTTTGTTGTGGGATTACTGGGGACATCTTGAGGTAATAATGCAATCTGGGTTATTGTTGATCGCTTGACTAAATATGCTCATTTCCTTGCTATACGAGATACTTTTTCCCTAGATCAACATTCCTGTTGGTATCATAAAGTGATAGTCAGGTTACATGGAGTTCCCCTCTAAATTTTATCTGATCGTGATCCCAGGTTCACTTCTAACTTTTGGAAAGGCCTTCAGAAGTCGTTGGGTACTGAATTAAAATTTAGTACAACTTTTCATCCTCAATCAGATGGGCAGTCAGAACGAACAATTCAGAACATGGAGGATATAATACGAGCTTGTTCGATGGATTATCAGGGAAGTTGGGACGGACATCTTTATTTGGTTGAGTTTTCTTATAATAACAACTTTCATTCCAGTATACAGAAGGCACCATTTGAGGCATTATATGGGAAGCGGTGTTGAACTCCAGCATTTTGGGATGAAGTGGGTGAAAGGAAGCTGATGGGACCAGAATTGGTAGAAGAGATGGCAAAAAAAGTTCAGTTGATTCAGAAGCACATGAGAACAGCTCAGAGCATGCAGAAGAGTTATGCGGATAACCGGAGGAAGGATCTATCGTTCGAGGTAGGTGACCATGTTTTTATCAAGGTTTCTCCTTGGAAAAGTGTGATGAGATTTGGTAATAAATGAAAGCTGAGTCGAAGGTTTATTGGACCATATGAAATTCTGGAGAAAGTTGGATCAGTTGCTTACTGAGTGGCTTTACCTCCGAGTTTATCTCAGGCAAACAATGTTTTTCATGGTTCAATGTTGAGGAAGTATATGCCAGATCCATCTCATGTTTTGAGTCCAGAGGTAGTTCAGCTGGAGGAGAACATATCTTATGATGAACAACCAGTCCAGATTATTGACCACAGGGAGCAGGTGTTACGGAATAAGGTGATTCATCAGGTAAAGGTTTTTTGAAAAAACTATGTGATTGAAGAGGCAACGTGGGAATCTGAAAATGCTATGAGGGATAAATACCCCCACTTATTTTGATAAGTGAATAAAATTGCGAGGACGCAATTCCCAAAAGGGGGGAAGGATGTAACATCCTAGGTAATTAATGAATAAATAATTTACATATTTATAAATATTTACAAATTAAATATTAATTTTAATTAAAAGGGGTTTCTACGTTCGATAGCGTACTCGATACGCAACGATGAGTTTCTTCGAAAACTTACGTTGCACACAAGTAATAAAATAATATTATTTTAAATGATATTTAACAAGTAGCAGTTGTACTGGCGGGAATGGATAGAAATAACTAAAATAAGATTATATATGTTTTTAAATGTTTTTACATTTACCCAATAAAATATAAAGGCTTAAAATACGGAAAGAGTTCAATTTTAGGCATTTATACCCTAATTTTCACTAAGGGTTCACTTATAACCTTTTGACGGCGAACCGTCATTAAGTATAGTTTTGATCAATCCCATAAATTCTATTGGACAAAAAATAACTCTTCTTTAGAATCGGGACATCAAAATTTACTTTGTGTAAATTTTTGGTACCTTTCCGATAAAGTTCATTTTTTAATGAATAGTGTAGAATGTTGTATTTTAATTCAAAAACTCTTTTTAATATAATTTATTTATATGACTAGATTATCTTTTGAATTGGTTTTAAAGTGAAATTATAAAATATTTTTACCATTAAATCCAATAGTGGTCGTTGGAATTAATTTCACTTTGAAATCGGACTTAAACTAGTGTCAATCTTTTGATACTTAGTGTTTCATAAAAACACGCTATTTGCTCTGACAGCGGTAATTAATTATTAAATTAATTAATGTGAATTATATGTTTTTAATTTTGTAAAATAGACTTCATTTTTGAATTCGTAATATCAAATATAGCTTAGGGTGAATTTTTGGTAATTTTCTGAAAAACATCAATTTTTGATGAATAGTGAAACCACTAAGTGGTACTTATAAAAACTGATTTTCCGTTTAAATGAAATTTTTCCATCATTGAGTTTTGATTTTCAAAAATCCAACATACATGGTTTTCATTAAGAAGTAAAATGTGGTTCAATGAGATTAAAATAATTTTTTGGTGAATAGTAAATTATTAAGGTTTTAATCGCGATTAGTGGTAATTAGTGTAATTTATGGTAGAAATAATGTTTTAATAATATGATATGAGCTTTACACATGTCCTACCCTCATTAGATGTGTCATGGCCGACCATGACAAGCCATGGGTCAACATGGGGACCCCATGGAGCCACTTTGGTTGGGAAATGACATAAATAACTTTTTATTTAATGTAAAAGTAAAAATGACACAAACATAATATGTTTTACGAGAACAATTTTTACATGGGGTTATAAAGATCAGATTTTTGATTATAAATAGTAATTGGAAAGAAAAAAAGATTTCCTACATCATAGTATTTTTTTTAATAATTTATAAAAATTAAATAAATTAAATTATTTATGACATCATGATGATGCAGTGATGACTTCATTATTTAATGATTTAAATAAAATGGAAAGATAATGTAATATCTAAAATCTAAACATGTCCAAAACCTATTGGATGGGAATATTTCGAAGACTTATCATCTTATCTTCGAAATATATCAATGTGGGACCTTAGAAATTAGAAACACTTTTGAAAATAAAATAATAGTTTCATGATTTCCAAAAGTGCCCCTCCTCTCCTCTTATAAAAGGCCACAACCACTACCTCATTTCACACACACCTCAAGCCTTTGGCTCGGCCATCCCCTTCCCATTTACACTCTCTACATCCCTATTCTCATCCTAGAGGATTACCGGTTGGCATAAACCTTTCAAAGGAAGCCTTTAGGCTCAAATCAAAAGGAGTTACACTTTTAAAGGTAATTCATTCTCTCTTGTTCATTTGTTTTATTTTTCTTCTCCAACCCCCTAAACTATTCTTATTTACTTATTTTGTAACAACACCAGTATCTTCAATAAACTAGGATGTTTTTATAAGATTTATTCGATCTAAACTCTCACACAACTACATCAAATGGTTAAAGAACATGCGGTTTCCGTGGATGGCGAAATTCTGCCTCCCGAAACGATGATTGTTCAATACTCATTTAACACCTTCAAAGGTGCCCATTATGATGTCACTATTTTTATATATGATATATAATATGTTTATTCTTTCCTTAAGCTTCTGTATTTTTCATTTATGTCATACCATTATTGTTTCCATTATGGGTAAACACGATATCATCATTTTAGGAAGTGCGGACTACTGCCCCTGAAAGTGATTTGATTCGTTAATTCCATATGTGGGATGTGTAAAGGATAAAGTTAATGATATTATATATGTTACTATACTGTAATTATAATATACTCTTATATTATTATAATTAAATTCTATAAAATATGAAATAGAAATGAAAGTAGCGTTCATGCGTACGTACGACTTACCGTCTCCCTGAACGGTGCATTTCATTTCTTACATCTAAATGATTATGTAATATTATAAAGACATGTATATGATGGATATATATGATATATATGATATCCAAATAGGGAATTTCATTCTGGATATAAATAACCTTTGACCACATGAACAACATGTAATTCTAAGAAGTCCACTTTCGACTTAAGAACCAAATATCGACAAAACAAACATTATTAACTTAAATGGTTACATAATGTTTATAACATGAAAATAAGTGATATAAAAGGAATAATGAAATTTAAAAAGGTTCTTAATCAAGTATAAATTAACTCAAGTTTATTATTCAAGATGTTAAAGAACGATCGAGTCAAGTCGAACCTGAGGTAAGGGAACTTCTTCACCCAATTACCATTCTTTGGGTTAATCTCCTACTTTCAAATTATGTCATGATATTATTATGTCTATATTATATTTGTACTTTATTTATGTGTACATATTGTGAATACAAATAATAGATCTATTTTATTTTAAAAATGATCTATGTAAGGGACATCGTCTCAATCTCCTTTCATTGAGGCATATTTCGTTTTATACACAACTTTCTTTTATAAAGTGTATAAACCCCTTTGAATTTTACTTTTATACAAAAGGAATCTTTTTCTATGAAGCATTTTACTAAACGAAAAAAACGAATGTTTTTTTACGTACGCGGTGACAACGACCATTTCCACCGCCGCGAGTATTATTTGGACTTTGGCTTCCTCAAAAAGCCGTAATGTTTTTAATATAAAATAAACACCATATACTCCTTTATGTATTTTGGTATTGAAAATGTTTTTGATAAAGGATTCTATTATGTCAATATATTTATGATATATTGTTATTGAAATGTGGTAATGTTATCATTCCTTTATATTGGTTTTATGTTTTATGATTTTATATTGGTACTTGGACATTTTAATGGGTGGTTACGTTATAAACCATATGACGGGTGGTGCCGTGAATACCAGGAAGGGTGGTTACGTTATAACCTCCAATGCATTGGGTATGGAAGTCGGCTGTATGGCTATTCCATTAAGTATGTATGGAAATTGGCCATATAGCTATTCCATTAAGTGATATGTGTGGAAGTCGACCGTATGGTTATTCCACTTAAGTATGTTTATGTCCCAAGTTACCTTTATATATGTTATGTGTTCTTTATATGGTTTTTATGGTAATCCATTGGTTAAAAAAGGTAATTAATGATACTTTATTCAGTGAAGAGTTTTTAATACTTCATGAAGGTTAAGGTATTACTTTGATAGAGTATACATGGTTTACTTGATGTTTGAAAAACTAACAGTTTTCATTCTTTGTGTATCCCTTACTGAGATTTTTATGCTCACCCCAAGTTTTTTTTGAAATGTTTTTCACAGGAATTAATGTGGAATAAGGTCAAGGATGAGATCAAGGGAATGTCATGCTATATACAACATGGAACCAAAAATGTTTCTTTTAACAGTTTTTTTATTATTATAGAATCTTAGTATAAGTGACTACTTTGTAATCTTTTGAGATGTAATAGTTATGTTCTAATTCTCTAAAACTCTAAACCTGAAAAGATCCTCAATGTGAATTATTGATTTAATTCAATATTAAGTAAGGTTTAAGGCTGGGGACTTATATGATCAAAATAATATTACTCAATCAATTATAAATAAACTATAATAGGCTTGCTCCGACCCAATCCAAATAAAAAAACCGAACCAAATGAAAATAATTCAACCTCAACTAAACTAATAACAAAAAATCATAAATGTTCAAAACTGATCTGAGTGAAATGGAAAATATATAACAAATAGAATAAGTGTGTTGAATTATCTTATACTAACCCAAATAAAATGATAAAATAAATGTAAACTTAACCTAAATAAAAAAAAACAATTATGTAGAACACAAAACAATTTAATTGAGGTAATCCAATGAGAAGAAAAATTAATTGAATTTTTATAAACCCAACATAACGGAACCAAAGGATATATCATAGATTTAAAAAAAACTAACAAATAGAAAGAAACTAGAAATTGAAATATTTTTACTAAATAAATATAAAATGGCTCAACATGAACAAAACCAAGATGTAATAAATTGATCAAGTTATGTCAAACAATACTAATCCGAACCAAATAGAATTGATATAAAACAATGTAAATTGATCTAATTTGAACCAAACTAACCAAATTTCAATAAAAATATCACAAAATTAACTGAAAAAAATTCAAATAAACTAAATGAAATTGATATAATGATAAACAACCACAACTGATTGATTATACTACATATAAAACGGTTTTTGAATGTAGAAAAACGTTATATGTGAATTTATTAAATAAGAATACTATTTATTAAAAATTTAATATAATAATAGAATAAATTAAAAATAAATTATAAATAAAATATTGGGGAATAGAATGTATTGTAATTACACAATGATATAATTAAATTCAATATCATGGTTTTATATTTATGGTATTTTTTATAGTATTACTCTGGGCTGGAAAAATGAGGCATGACCCAACTAGAGAGGGATCACTGGGAAAGACCATCAATGTCGAGCTGTTACCCTCTAGTATTCTATTCCATCTCAGCTGGTAATGAATCCTTCCCCGACTGGGGCGCTATATCTAGATAAAGACCAATTTATGGTGGAGGGGGTTCTTCTATGTGGAGGGTGCAAAAAGGACACATAAGGGGATTCCCTTTCAAAAATAATAAAATATTAAGTCATTTATAGTTTCATGTATGGTAAAAAACTATCATTTTATAACATATAATTTTATTTGTAATTATCTCTTATTTTTTTATAACATGACATTTGATTTTTTTACAGAATGGGTAGAATATGGATGTTTGAAACTGACCAGATCTCCAACAATTTTCAAAACATTATATAGATCTTTATATAATTTATCATTTAACAAGGAATCATATAGTGGGAATTAACAATGAACCTGTTATAGTTCTATTGGAAGGGCTTGGTTAAATCATGATGAATTTCACTACAATATAAACAAATATGGGTCTAAAAAACTATTTTTTATGGTGTCTCAAAGGGGAGAAAATAAAATATCAAATTTTTAATGATCCAAATGAGAGGGTTGGATTAGAGAATTTATAATATGATTAGTTGTTTTTATACATAATCGTTAGAAGGAAAAAATTATGACCCCAGATCACTTCAATAATAGCACACATAATACATGTAATGAAAATAATGATGAAGGCATGGTAAAAACATTGAATGATGCTACATATATTCCAATATATCGACAATGTGTTAAATGAAAATGAATTTATTTTTAATTTGGTTATTTCATGGGAAAACATGTATGGGATTTTTAATACTAACAATAATTACATTCATCCCATTTTAAAGGAATTACTTTTATATACTGCATATATTAACTCAATCCACTATATTATAACTAAGTTATTTGCGGAAAATAATTTTTCAAAAAACAAAATTCATGCCCACTCATAATATTTCACCTTATTATTAGAGAAAACTACTAAATGTAATTATTTTGTAAAATGTGGAACATCATGATAGATTCCAAAAAATCCAATGCAACACCATCATGCGTGCCACATAATTTTATGTGGCCCTATTCCATTAATCCCATGACTATGGAAATATTATAATTTCTAATGAAATATCAATAAAAATGATATGGAATTATAGTTAGTGAAAAAATAAAAATGATGAGCTGGTTCAACATATAAATTGATTTACTTGAAGGAAATTTTATGCTTAATATCCTAATTTTTTAGATGAGGTGCATAATGTGATGATTGGGCTTTCATGTGAAAATTTTAATATGTTTGGGTATATTCTTACATCAGAAAACATATGAGAAATTTTTATACAAATATTAAACTATCCTCCATGAATTTATATGAAAAACCATTCAATTTCATTTGTATAATAATATCTCAACCTTCTAATACTGAAAATTAAATGAATGTTTACATGAAACATTTAATAAATTAGTGGAAACATATTTGAAATGTTTTTTAGAATGTATGATGCCTGTTTAAAATACATATATAAGATGCGTGTTGTGCTTATGTAGATGATCAATGATTCTACTACATAGGAAATGAATTCAATATAGAGAACGAAGGGAAGAGTATCATGTATTTTTAATGAAGAATAAATGATTTGAATGACTTGTGTATAATCATTATTTTAGTTTTATGGGACATAAAAGATTCATTCCAATCAACCATCTATATAGGAATATCAATACAATATTTCACAATACCATAGAGACCGAAAATCCACACCAGTATATTCATGGAACTCATGTTCTTAATGAAATGAACGATATCAGTATTTCATTCAATAAGTGTCAGACGAAATATTGAAAGAGGAAGAATGTATACACTAAAACCAGTTATAATTGGAATATGTGATGTATCTTTATTCAGTTTCCTTAATGGTCAACGTTTTTTTTCATAATTACTTATATTTAATTAACATTCCAATGAATATATATGAAAAGATTCAATCCTGACAATTTAAAGACAAAATATAATTTATGATCACTACATGACATCGTGGAATGGGGGATCAGACACGAATTGAGTAATGTGTATATCCTTCAAGATAAATGGAATGTTTTGTGTGGTGTTTATGTGATGACACCTGTAAAAAAATCAATATATAGATGTACTATTTACTACTAATGTTCCTAATGGATATTCAAGAAATGTATCATAATGTGTCAATAGAAAAAAGTTAAAGATAAAATATTTGAAGAGTCATGATTATCAAATCATTCAACATGAGTAGATTCCAATAACAATCTTCCATATTCCATTAAATAATATAAGGGTGTAATTAATTAGTATTTCTCCATTTATAGATATTTTTTGTGAGCTTTTTTCCATATTTTTCATGAGAAAATATTATTATAGAAACCATTAATTGTTCGTGAGATACAAAAAATACCTCCATAGTCTTTTTTCACATTCATGATTTATCTAAATATAAATCTTTCAACCAAAATAATTCTTTATGGACATTTTTTTATTTTCATTTGGTGTATCCAAATGAAATAAATATATTAAAAATGTAGTTTAATTTGGATAATATGAAATATTTCAATGTTTCTGTCAAGATTATTTATTGGATAAACAATATTTGGATTTATTTTCAATGTATTGTTCGAATCTGACTATAAGTTGATATAAACCAATGAGAATTGAATCGGAACAATATGGGAATACTGAGCCCAATTATATTTGATATTCAATTTCAAATATTTAATTGAACTAGATTCAAACCTACTAACCAAAAATAATCTAATATAATAAAATTGGATAAAAACCCAAGATGATTTGAACTATGGATATGTAACTAATAAATATGAATATCAAAACTAATGAAATTAATTACCAAACAAATAAATGAAAAAACCACCTATCCCAAAAATATGAGTGAACTTTTTTAAGATAACTAAAAATGGAAAATTGATATACTAAACTGATGAAAATGAACCAAATAAATAAGTTAAAAAAATAAAATAAATGATCTATTCAATCGACCAGAGTGATCCAAAACTAAAATTGCATTTGATTGAATTGAAAATAGATGAAAACTATATCATACTAATATAAAACAAGGTAATTTTAATGTACTTATTTTTCAATATCAAATATTTTGTTACTATATTAATAGTTATAGATATAAAATGTTTTTCTTATACTATTACATATCCTATATTAGGTTTTACTATTTGAATTCCTTAATTTGGTGAGGTCTCTTAATCTACATTATCTTTATTACACAATATGTAAATATTTTTAATTAATTTCATTTTTGACTTCAAATGTTGGAAATCCAAAACATTGAGGGGATATGAAGAAAAAGGAAGACAAAATGTTATTGCAGAATGTGAGATATTTGAATGCATATTTTGGTTCAATTTGTGTGTATTTTATTTAATATATATATATCAGTATCATTTATTGTCATCTCATTAATTTTTAAACTATTAATCAGGATCCACCACCTAGACGTCATCTATTCTTTGATAAGTTTGTTGATTCTATTTATTAGGATGAGTATACAAGGGGCTGGTACTAGAGCTGCATGATCCACAAATTGTACATGATCCCATCCCATCCCTCCCCCAAATATATTATTTACCACACCTTCAAATCTTGCAACTTCAATAAATAATCCTAGGATATTTTGGTTTCCTAGGTTTTCACCACTATTTATATCTAGGCCTCCATTCATTTATTTACCTTATATGATTATGGTTCCTACTCCTCATCCATATTATGTATTTTAACCAAAATATATTACATAACTGTTTCCATCAACATTCTCCTCTAATAAGTTTTACATTTATACTTCTTCAACTACAAATCTGACAAATTATGAGCCTTTAGAGAATACATTGGGTGCCACTACATTAGTACTAGTTGATTATCCTTTATATCCTATAGATCTATTAGTACCCACTAATCAGACCCCCATTTGTATACTTATAAAACGATGATTAATATTTAACAATAATTTATTTTCAATATTATATGTATTGATATAATATATGTTTTGTCATTCAAATATCAATATTTCAATATGTGGGGTGGGAATAAATTAACGGGTGTAGTGAGGCGCTGCTACAGACAGATGATAGTGGAGTACAATGAGGACATCCAAATGATTATAAAAATTGGGTTGGAATGTCAGAGTTTTATAGAAAATCTTGGCGAATACTTTACCATCAATCCCATTTAGACTGTATATGGGGGACGTCGGTAAAATGAAGGAAATGATAATCCGTATTTTACAATATTGGAAAAATATTTATTTTATTAATTTTTATATTATTATTTTATTTATAGGAATTAATATTTTTTCTTTAAATTCATTTTATTTTTTGATGGTTAGGTTACAAGGATAGCAAAACTCATGGAATTAAGTGAGTTGGGGATAGTATATAAGTATGAGTTGTATAATGGCTTGTTTGATAGAGTTAGTATGGATTTATAATCCATTCCTTTCATGAATGTCTTTCTAGATGATTAATATCAATAAATTATTTCTCATTGGACAAGTACAAATTTTAGGTTATTAATCAAATTTGATGTTTTTGAATGAAATTTACCATGATTTTAAATAATAATTTGTTTTGTATTGTTAATAATTCTTTTTTAGGATCTAAAAGGGAAAAAATAGGAAAATGATATATGAAATATGTTTATACATTGGGGGGGGACTATAATTACGTACCATGAGAGGATACATGTATGAAACTCATTTAATATTTTATGATAATTTTGTTATAAAAAATGTTCATTATTTACCAATGAGAAGATTTTTTTTACAAATGGTTAATAAATTTATTTATTATATCAAATAGCCAAAAAAATAAATTGTAAATTGAATATATTATATGGTGAATTAATTTTCTAAATTATACATTTAAAAGATCATGGAAGGATTTCAAAATAGATTTATAAATTAAAAAAAAAATTAACCAATAAAAAAATAGAATTAAGACATTATATATTAAACATGTAATGAAAATATATACATGAATATTTTTTTACCCTAGATGTGTACAAGGTGTCTCCATCCCCTAAAAGGTATTTTTACTCATTAAAAAAATTAAAAGGTTCTAAAAGTGTCTATGATAGAACCCATCACATATTATTCTTACTAATGTCAATTTGTGTAAGTCAATCTTGGAAAACCTTTAAAATATATTGTAAACCGAAAAACATGAATGAATGTCTGTTAAGAGTAAGAAATATTGAGTATAAAAATTTTATGATTCCCCTCTAACTTTATGATAATTAGTTTAGTTCTAAGTGAGATGATAATTCCAAAAATATTCCAAATCTAATCATTATTTATCACCAACATCATTGGTGGTCTTTTTTACAGTTTTTCAATATAATAGTATACACATTTCTATCTAATCATAAGATTATGTGTATCTTTTATCTCTTATATCCACTACTTCAACATTATCTTTAAAATTGGTATCCCCTTTCTCATTGTTCATCTCCATACACACTTTAATTGTAGCGACATAAATTTCTAGATCACTTTCTTTGGAGAACTATAGCTTTCCGAGGACTATAGTTTCATTATAATTGGTGTAATATTTCATTTCATTTCATTAGTAATTTATGATATAAAAAACAATGGATTGATATCAAACCTTGTATGGATCCACAATAATTTCATTATATTTAATGAAGAAATCTGGAATTTTACTTTTATAAATGGAAAGTAGGTCCACTAGTAGTCCTTCATCCCCAGAATATAATTTTTTTCATCCCCTAATTTAAATATCATATGATAAAATAAATTAATATTAAATCACCCGAATAGAATTTTAAATTGTTAATGAGAAAATATAATAACAATATATTTTATATTTTCATCTTCCACCACCAATTTACAATTAAATCCTCCATATATTAACATACATTATATCACCAAAGTAAAACGTTATTTAAAAATATCTATTTTTATTTTTAAGGTCTTACATTCATTTAAGAACCTCACTTCTATATGAATCACATTCCAACGTAACATACATACCATCCTTAGTAGAAACACTACCATCCTCTATGGTATAGAGAATTCAACATTGTGTTATCAAACTAAAACATACATTGAAACATAATCATCTAGAAATATAACTATCAGTACAAATGAGGAGAAAAGATATTTGAACTATTCATGGGATTCTCCTATAGTCTCTTATATATTTTATGAATTCTACTTTAATGAATATAAACTTGATTCATATCCCACAATGGACAGGGATAATATTTCAGCAAACTAACACTCTGTGGTACCACTTATGTCAACACTAGTAAACATCATTCCACAAAATAAGCTTTCATTGCCCCAGTGAAAGCTAGAGTACTTCTAAATAATCTCATCATGTATCCTAAATATCGAAACATGTCTTAAGACTCAAAAAAATCCTGGAGGAAGGTTGATATAAGATCATGAGTTATATTATTATTTTCAAATGAAAGTTATACTAATTTATAAGAAATCATCTTAAAAAACTATGATATATATTATCATTATGTGTATATTATTAAATTCAGGATTGTATTCATAGAGAAAGTAAAAATGGAAAATATAAGAATAACACATTAATAATATGGTATGTGATAAATTAATTTTTAAAAAATATTAATTTATCTAAATTGGTATTTTTTTGATGTACTATTTAAATATACATTCATTAAAAATGAAGTTATATTAAATATGATTCCATTTGAAAATTCATACTTAATCTCAAATTAATATTATATATAATCTTATATAATAAATTTTCAATGAAATTTATTTCTATCATATAAACTGAATAGTGGATCGTATCAGTTTCAATTCTTAGTTATATCATTATGTTTTTTATATATTATATAATGAGAGTTATAGTTTTTAAAATTCCATTCGTTTTGTATTCATAAAACCATTTTATCTATACACGATTTACCAGCATCAAATACATGATAATTTAACATGAAAGAGCTATATGATAAATCCATTAAAATTGGTCCTTTATTTCACTTTAAATCATTTACAATATGTTTTTGATTTCAATTTTTTATATATTTAATTTCCAACTAATTTTATATATTAAATTGATTATTGTTAATATGTTTTTAAATTGGGGATTGATACATTAAATTCCATTTTATATTTGGGTTTTGATAATTGAAGGAGGTGTGACTCAAGAAAATTTTTGTTTCTCATGTAGAATGAATGATGATTGAATTGTGGTAAATGAACCAACAGAGTAGCATATTTTAAATTTTCATAGTTGATTTAAAATTTTAATATCCATCTAGTAACATAGTAGTCTATTTAAATATGTAAAAGTTTCATTTGTAGGACCTTTATGATGAGGAGATGAAATCATTGATCCAAATTATCACATACATCAGGTTTTAGGAGACTAGCACGTTGGTAGAGTATGTTGTTGAATATAGTAGTGTATTTTTCCAACAAGGCATTGTCCCATTCAGTTTCCAGTTCTTGTAGCACCGAGTTGAGATAAGATAATTCATTGGTAGAACTCACTTAGTACAAAGATCTAAAGTACTGAAAAATGGTTATACATGATTTTGAATAGAATTAAAGGGTGTATGCTGAATTTATGATATTCACAGAAGTTTTATGCCCATAAAATCCACTAGATACCACCATGGATTGTGATGAATATATTCCAATGTTGTGTATGTTATATACTGAATTTTTTAGTATTACTTTTTATTGTTGGGATGATGATGTTCATGTTGATGGTGATGGTGCAGATGATATTTAAAAATATGTTAATGATATTGTAGAGGAAGAGGGAGAGGATAAGGATGATGATGGATATGAGGTTCTGGATGATGTTAAGGATGAGGTCGAGGATAAGGGGGATGATGAAACTAAGGATTGTGATTATGATGTGGGATAGATTGATCCTATTAAAATCATACTAGTATTACAAACATTTTATGTTTGATTAATTTCTCTAAATTAATATACATGATGTTTTTTATTTGTTTTATCACCGACTGCATTCAATTATGGCTTTCTTCTGTAATCAATATTTTTCTATTATATTTTGATATTTTTATTAAGGTTATTGAATTTTTTTGGGTGATGGTTTGGATTTTCATGGTTAATTTACCAATTTTAGAATATTTTTTATATGTTATTTGGTAAGTTTTAAGGTTATATTTATTTAATACTAACTATGTTTCAATTTTTGGTGGTTTTGTGGGTAGTGTGAGGGTTTTTTATGCTTATGAATTAGGGTTGTGGGTCTAAACCTATAACATCAATACTTTTGGAATATCCATAAACCAATAGTTTATAGGGAACCAATGGTATATAGTAATCCCAAATTTTTTAACCATTAGTATATACATATACCAATTGTTCTAAACAATTGATATAATTCTATACCATCCATTCAACCCATTGGTTTAGGCTCATAACAATGGCTCTGAACCCTTGCATAGTTTTATAATAATGACATAATGATTTATCTATATAAATTACCTTATTATAATTATATCATATGGTATAAACACAAAGATTAGTCAATACAATATTTATTGATGTTGAATGAATGAAATTATAAGTGTTTATAGATGTTAAAGAACCCATACCAATTGAATATTAACTTGATTTATGCAATAGTAATGTCACCACTATGAATAGTAAACTATAAAAATGAATAGAAACCACACCAAAGAAACTATAAATAATATTTAACTTTATTACAAGTGAAAATATGATATAATTATATCATAGAATAAGTAAATAAATATTTTAAAAAATGTCTTAATTAAGTGATGTTATTTTTTATTTGTCATAAATATTTAATTATAATCTTTTGATTAATTAAACTATATAGAAGAAAAATTATTTCCATAAAAGTTGTGGACCAAATTAAATTTTAATTTTTTATTATTATTATATAAATTTATGAGACCTCGGTTAAATTTTCAATGTGTTATAAAAGTAGTTACTGTTTTAAAATTATTATTTTTCTTATTATTTATGATTTTAATAAAAAAATATATTATCATATTTTGCAATTTATTTTCATAAAATTGACTAATTTTTTTTTATTCTATGCATAAAAAAGTGGTTCGGGTGAGTATTTGTTATTTTTATGAAATACATGAATTTTTTTGTGAATAGTAAAACACAATAATTTATTGTATATGAAGATTATAAGTAAAATAAAATATTCATTGACTCATGGATAATTTTAAAAAATTTACTTCAAATTTACATGATATAAGTTTTTTACTTTGTCTTAGTAATCGTCATTATTTATTAAATTCATAAAAATAATAAAATATTGTGTAAAACAATGAGAAAACACCCATCTAATCCACTATAAATAAAACCCCTCACTACCCATTCTCATCAAACCTCTCAAGAGTTGATTCTTGAAAAAATAATACCCAAAACACTTCCCAAATCAATGCCCCATTAATATGAGATTTTATTTATAAAAAAGATCAAAACCAATTCCCTAATGCGGTTTCATTGAATAGGGAATCAAGAGGTAAAACCCTATTCGGTTTTATTTCAATATTTCTTTTCATGTTCCAATCATTTCATTTCCTCTACTCACCTACCCTTATAAAAATTTTATGAAAAAACCATTTTCAAACATATACCATAATTTAATTATGTTAATGGATGAAGTATTCATTAATTATCTCCACTTATCCATTTTACATTACGAATGAAAACATAATCGGTGATGTGCTGATTTACCTCCTTCATAGATGATGTGATTTCATCATTATAATGAATATTAAATTATTGTCTGAAAACAATTATTATGGTTTAAAAATATTATATTATAAGTATTAAAACCTATTTAATATTCTAGAACCAGTAGATATACATGATATTTAAAAATATAACAAAACTAGTTGTGATGATAAAAAAGTGATAAATTAATCTAAACAATTATCAGAAATGATTTATCAAATGAACCATCTTGACTTCTAAAATAATTTTATTTTAATATTATATGATTATATTAATATCATATTAGTTCATTTCTAGAATACTCTCCTCATTATATATGATTTTCCCTAGACATATAAAAGTAAACCAATCATATTAACGAAGGAACGCTCCCAAACGATGAAATTGAATCCCATAACCCATCTAAAAGGATATTAATAAACATAATAATTTGTTAATGAACAAATTAAATGTATAAATGTTTATATAATTATTAATTAATAGTTATAAATTGACTACTTAGGAAAAAATATAATGTGAATAATTGTTTCATACACAAGGCAAGGGATTCTACATAAACCTCAATTATTCATTTGGGTGACTATTCAATTCTATATACCCTAAATAAATATTCATATATATTTTTTTGAAAATTTAATAAATAATGTATATATGTTACATAATAATTTATAAATAACCATTTATAATTCATTTTAGGAATATACGTGTTTTTTCAAGGGTTCCCTACTCAATTCTTCCGGATAAGCAATCCCAATTTACGGAACTTCTCAAATTCTTACCTGATTTAATGTAAAATTCATAATATGTATTATCTGACCATTATTTTTCGAAAATAACATAATTTATAATGAAAGAATTCATTGTTCTGGTCTAATATTAATGGTTATATCCTTTTATAATTTAGCTGATCATTAATAATTTTGTTAATCTCTAGTAAAATGTGTCAATACTAAAGTTCCTCTTATAATAATATCCATGTTACCACATTAGTTTGGAATCCCTTGTCATTATATATGATTATATTAACTTATAATTTTCCATGAATTAATTATTTAATTTCTTTCATGGACACCATTTTTATAATATATTATGTTATGACTTTCTACATGATTATGATACCAATTCTGATCGTGTGTACCCATTATATTTATGTTTTATTCATCATGTGATGTTCTTAATATAGAACACATATTCATGAACATGTTATAATGGGTGTCTCAATATATCACTCCAATGCATTGGGTAATGTTTAGTCAGAGGCGATATTATATTCAACAGTCTTGGTGGTTATCCTTGACTTGTGCACCATGTGAAATTCAATTAGTAGTTAGACTTGATATGTTCCCATCTATGTAAAATGAGCCTTGACACATGCACTTCTATGTTCAAGGATCCTTGAATTATTCAATTTTTTTTATATCTCTTCCACATTACTACGATTCCATGATTAGGAAACCCAATGTTATTATTCATTATGTTTAGTCAGGTTCAATTAATTTTTATATCATTAGGTTATGTATTATAACCCATGTGAAAATATTTATTTTATGGTTGATTCGATTCCTATAATTTTAGCTCATCCCTTTGTTTATGTTATCTCCAAGTTATCCTTTTTGGTTCTAAGGGCTCAAAGCATGTTAGGATATCATAATGGAGGACAAACAATGAAATGTGTTTTTAGCCCCACAATTTAAGTTTTATGTACCTAATCTACCAAATACACTAGACTATACAATCCGTTGATAATAATTTGATGTTTTTTATGACCCAAATCATATAATGATATATGTAAAATATTAGTGTCATTATAGTTGGTATCATATAAAGTGTTTATTTCATTTTGGAGACTAAGAAAAGAGCACATTATTAAGAACCATATGGATAAGTAAAAGTATATGAAAACAAACCTAAATTTTTGTCAGTATAGAGAAAGTGGTTTATCTAGAAAATACATACTTTTTTGGATATTATAGGTGGATTTTGTTCTATAATTTAAGTACCTTGAAGCAACAACTCTGGCACAGTGTTCCATGCCAGACATGAGGTAACCTGATACATGATAATGAGCCTTACTGGGAACTTCGTTTTAAGCTCCTGGGGGATATGCTTTCGTAAATTCATAAACTCATTAAAAACTTTGTTAAGGGAAAAAAATCGCATGTGAATATATATTCGAAAAATTACCATTTATAACCTTGATTGAATCCTTAGGAATAAAAATTTAAAATATACATTTCCATTTAGATTTTTTCCTTTTATGTTTATAGTATCATTGTATGATTTTAGCTAATCATTCAATCCCAAAAATTGCACATCGTTTTTCTTAGTTAATGTGCAAAAAAAAATAAGGACATTATCTACCAATAAATTTGGTTAGAAATGTGATTATTGCCCAAATTATATTCAAAATATTCAAGAATTGAGTTATCATAACATCCTTATAATACTTTCTATAATAGCTCAATATATGAAAAATAACCAAATCAAGTGGAATTCCCACATTATCCAAGGAAAGATAATTTTCCATCAAATACATAATAAAAAAGGACTACCATGTTTAGTGGATCTTCTTATCCCCTCCTCGAAGAATACTGAATTAACACCATTGAAATGATATTTTCCATTCTCCAATGCTCAGAAGAAGACAAAAATCTTCTAGGAGACTATTGTTTTGATGGGGAAGCTGATCAATGGTGGAAACAAATCAAAAATTAAATGTGTAAGGAGGAAATTTATTCAATGGATTGGGATTACTTCAAGTAATTAATTTTGAATAAGTATTTTCCTTGAAGCCTCCATCTTAGTATGGAAATTTAGTTCTTCAATCATACGTATAAGGAAGATGAGAATATTATGCATTATGAAGAATAAATTACCCAAATTTTCAAGATATGCCTCCGGCTTTGTTTTTAAAATTGAAATAAATGTGGATAACTTCATTAGATTTATAAATCTGGGATTATGAACCCAATTAACTATATGATAAATCTATAGTGATGATGAGATTGTCCATTGGGATATTAGGATTGAAATGGATATTTAATACCCTCAATGGTTTTTTTGGCCTAGTGAAAAAAAACGTGGAAACTGGATTCTGATATAGGTAGATCAAGAAATAAATTCTACAATGGATAAAAGTCATAATAGCACACATGTCTAAATTTTTGGAAAAGGCATAGTTGGAACTGTGTAATGTGAACTAGGAAATGCTTCAAATGTGGAAGAATGGGGTTATATAGATAAGAACTAATAATGGGATTTGAAGAATCCAATAAACCAGGAAGAAGAAAGAATAGTTCATATCAATTCCCAGTAAGTACTATAGTGTTTCAACTATAAAGAACATGGTAATTTTGATAAGCAATTACCTAAACTAAGGGTTGTAAGAGGCAATCAATAACAGCCTCAAAGTAAACAAGGAGTGGATTATTCTATCACTATTTTTGATGTAGAGATGGAAAACTATGTGGTGACCTATATGCTAGTTTTTCATTCATTAATTATTAAATAACTTTGTTATTCTAGTTCTACACATTCTCCCATATATTTCGTGTTTAGAAAAAATATTCAAACAACAACTCAAAATTGTGATGATTATTTATCCATGACACCAAATAATAGAGAGGATATTGTGTGTAAAGTATATATCTTCACCATAGTTAATTCTTTTTGAACTGTACATCCATGAAAATCTATCCATACAAACTTGGTAGAGTTTGATGCTATATTGGGAATGGATTTTCTATCTTAATTCAAAGCCAACATCAACTGTTTGAAAATGAATATCACTGTTCACATACTAATAAATCCTTTTATTTTTTGACAAGTTTATGGAAAAAGATTTGCCTTCATCAGAATCATTGTATCATGTGTGGTTATTTTTTCCTTATGAGAATGAATATCTGACTCAAATAATTGATGAAATAGAGATGATCATGCCCAATGTTCTTCCAAATATTATGTATTACACTGATGTATTCCCTAATTGTTGCATAGACTTACCCCTATCTAATAATTTCTTCTCTAAATTGAAATTATTCAGGGATATATGCCTATATCAAATGCTTCTTAGAAAATGGACATCTTTGAGCTGAAAGAACTAAGGTAGTAGTTACAAAAGATTCATGACAAGGGTTTCATATTTATCAGTGCTTCAACATTGTGTGAACTAGTCCACATTATTCAGAAGAATTGAGGATCATTGCACCTCTGTTTTGAATATCATGTTCCCAATAAAATCAAATGAAAGAAAAAGTATCCCCCTCCATAGATAAATGACTTTTTCGATCATTTATGGAGGGATAATTATTTAATTAAGGTGGACATTTTTTGGGATATCCCTATTATATGTGAGAGAAGGGATAAATTCCCATGACTGTCTTTCAAATAAGGCATATAAACTATGAGTTCACAGTGATACCCTTTGGACTCACCAATGGGCCAATTTTTTCCATATTTAAGTAAAATAGTCTTTTGAGATTACATAACCCATTTTTCAGTTGTCTTTCTCGATGATATTATTATATACCCCAAGAGTATGGTGGAAGCCGAGGAGCATTTCAATACTATGTTGAAAAATTTTAAAAGGTTTAAACTCTATTAAAGGTACAATAATTTTCATTAATGGATTGAGGAATTATCATTCTCAGGTGTTGTTATCACTAGTAAAGTAATATATGTGTACCCATCCATGATAAAGGTAATCAAATAGTGTATCATGTTAACATCTATAATAGAGATCCATATATTTCTTTATCTAGATGGTTATTACTGATGATTTCTGAGGAATATCTATTTATTTTCCAAACCAATAACCATGCTCACCCTGATGGGTTTGAGATTTTTCAAGACTAAAGAATGTGAGGTACGCTTATTGGAGCTCCAAAAGGGTTATAACACTATACAAGTAGTCACACTCCAGATAATTGAAGAATTTTTTGTCTTTAATAGGGATTCTTCAATGATAGGGTTATTTTTTTCTGATGAAAAATGATCAAGTTCTATCTAAAGACTTATTTTAGTTGAAAATTCATGGTCAAAACTATCCTATTCATGTCCTGGAGTTAGTGAATTTTATCGTAATGTGTAAAATATGGCGTCATTAAATCAATGGGGGAAGTGAGAGATATATAATGATAGTAATATTTTCAAATATATATTATCATATAAGTTGGATAATATGAACCAATGAAGATGGATAAATCATGTCATGGATTACGACATCACAATGCACTACCATCATGTTATGGCTAATAAGGTGAAAGATTATCTAAGTTGAAATGATCATTCATCTTTTTCAATGATAAGAATTTATAAGGATCTAATCATCTTAGATAAACAAAGGATAGACATGAAAATAATTAAAGGAGGAAAACACTCAATCATTTATCAAAATATTCCTCATCCAACCCTTGTGGATAAAATAATGGATTCTCAAACAAATGATGTGGAAATTAAGAAAATGGATGATGATATCTAAAATATAAAATACTCAGAGATCATGATTGGTGAGTATGGATTCATAAGATTCATTTCAATATTATGTGTACAGTCCAATCCAGAGAAAATGATATATCATTTTATGGATTCACTTTTATCAACCTTATCTATTCGTCTAGGGAGCACAATGATTTATCAAGATCACTAAAAGAACATTTTTCGGGACAATCTGAAAAAGATATCTCTAAATACACACAAATTTGTTTGGTATGTCATCAAGTAATGTATGAAAGGGAAATGTCTAAAGGTATGACAAAACCATTAACCATAAAAACACACAAATGGGAAAAATCACCACAAAAATTTCCAATATACATCCAATGAAATGTAACCAAATAAATTTTATATGGGTTATTATGGATAATCATACAATTAAAACAGACATTATCACAATTTTATAGGACCTCTCACTAGTTCAACATGCACAAATATAAATTAATGAAGTAGTAGGTCTAAATAAAGTACCAATATCTATTATATCTGGGTGATATCCATGATTCACCTCTATATTCTATAATGAAGTCCAATATGCTCTATGTATTGAGATGTGATTCAATGTATCCTATCAACCTCATAATGATGGCCAATCTAATCATAATATCTAGACATTTGAGTAGTTAGTTAGAATGTGGTATATGGACTTTAATGGAGAATAAGACCAACATCTTCCAATGGTTAACTTCACCGACAATAATAGTTGCCACTCGAACATCCAAAATGGATACATTTGATCCCATTTATGATAAATGATTAGAACACCATCCAGTTGGGAAGAATTCATTGAATGTAAGATTCTAGAACCTGAAATGCTTGATGATATGGAATATAAGTTGGAAACCATTCAACAGCACATCAATGCAAACCGAAGATGGAAAATGATCTACGTAGATAATCATTAATGAGACCTAGAGTATAAGATTGGAGAAATAGTATTCAAAAAAAAAGACTAAGGAATAGGATCATGAGATTTGAGACGAAATGGAAACTAAGTCCCAGGTACATCAACTCCTTCATGATCCAGGATTTTGTCAGTTCTATGGACTATCAACTAGCACCTCCACTATCTATGTCTCAGGTACATGATATATTCCACAAATCTCTCTTAAATAAGTACTTACCAAATCCTTCACATGTAATTAATACAAAAGTTGTATTTTTTCATAATGATCTATCTTCTATGGAGCATCTAAGGATGATCATGGATAGAAAGGATAATATTATATTCAATAAGACTACTTACATTGACATCGTACTTTGTAAGAACAATAAGTATGAATAGGAAACATCAAAACTATAGAAATAAATGAAATATAATTACTCGCACATGTTTTCAACTTATAATTTCTGAAAAATCATCATGGGATAAATTTTATAATTATGGAAGAATGTAAGGACCCAAAGATTCATCTACATAAATTCCATTCTTATATTTATTTCATATGGTATAAACACATAGATTACGCAATAAAATATTTATCAATTATGAATGAATGAAATAAATAACATTTTAGAAGTTATCAAACCTATAGTGGTGAAATTTTAAGTGACCATTATAATATAAATGAGATCTTAATTAATAGTAAACTAGTGAACGGAATTGTAACCTCACCAATAAAATAATAAAAAAATAAAAATATTTTAAGTGAAAATATGATATAATTATACGAGAGTATATGTAAATCAATATTTAAAAAATAATTATTAAGGGTTGTTATTTCTTAAAAGTTAAAATATTTATGTACAATTTATAATTAATTTAAAAATTTAAAATAAAATATATTTTCATAAAATGTATTAAAATATTAATATTTTAATGTCTTGTGATAATTATTTAATTTTATTAGTCCTTATTTAATTTTTCAAACTGTTATAAAAGAAGTTATATTTAAAATCGGAATTTTTATGTAAATAATGATGTTTATTGAATAAATAGTTTCTCATATATAGAAATATTATTTAATAAAATGGAATTAATTTTTTAATTCAACACATTGAAAAATGGTTATGGTGTGTTTTTTGGAATTTTCAGAAATAATTAAATTTATAGTGAATAGTAAAATGCATTAATTTTTTGTATATATATATATATATATTATAAGTAAAATAAAATTTTCGAAGATCCATGGATGGTGTATGAACAATTTTTTAGAACTAAAGCGATCTAATTACTATATATACTACCATGATTAAAGAAATTTTTTTTGAGAAAAATAAAAAAATATCGAGTAAAATAATAAGAAAACAACCCTACCCTCAACTATAAATACCACTCATCACGTCCTATTTTCCTCACACATACCAAGTTTTAATTCTTGTCCAAATTCATCCCAATAATTTTTCCAAATCTATCTACTATTTATATGAACTTTTGTTCTTATCAAAATTAAAAACCAATTCTCTAAAGTCGTTTTCAAGAAGAATGATTCAAGATGTAAACTACTGTTTTTTTTTCTTTAATTTTCTTTTCATGTTCCGTTATTTTAGTTTTTTTCCTCAAACCCCCTCATCCAAATAAATGTTAAACTATATTATCATACATGTACTACAATTTTTCTTTGTTAATGGTATCATGTTTTTTCCAAGCACTTATCTTACACCTTTTACATTAATAATGGAGACATCGTATGTGAGGTTTCAATTTACCACCTTCGTAGATTATGTTCTTTCAAATTAAAATTCTATAATCAATGATAAAATAATTCCATTTTTATGGTTCTAATAGATTATGATATTTTTAATAAATTGTATCTAATGTTTATTAAATAGTACATATACAAGATATTTAATAATATAACAAAACTAGTTATGATAATCAAAAAAGTTAAATTAATCTAATCGATTATCATTAATGATATATCTAATTAATCATCACAAATTCTAGAAAAAATGGGTTTTTAATATTATAAAAGTTCATTAATAACATATAAGTTCATTTATGAACAACTATCCTCTTTATACATGCTTTTCCATTCAGTTATACAAGCCAATGGATCCTGAAAAACAAGGAAATCAACGATTTTGAATGATAAAATTGAATCTCTTAACCAATAAAAAAGTCCATAAATTAACAAAATATATATTTAATAAATCAATTAAATGATTAATAATTTTTATTTATTATTGAACTAATATAATTTTTTACTCTATTCATTAATATCATGTGTATAATATTTTCATAAATAAGGTAAGGGATTCTTCGTAATGCTCCATTATTCCTTCCAGTTACTCTTAATCTCATTTAACCATGTTGAAATTATATTTTAATTTCATTTACATGTACTAAATTTATTATATATGTTCGAAACACATGTATCCATATCCATTAATCCTTATTTTTTGGGTTATATATATTTTTAAAAGGATATGTGCTCTATTATTCCTGATAAGATTTCCCAGTTCAAGGGAACATCCAAAATTGTTACAAAATTTAACGTGCACTCCATTACATTTTTTAATAAATAAGTATTATTATAAAATCAATATTTTTATTATAAAATATTTCTTGGTTCACATATGGTTTTATATAAAATATTATTCCATTTTCTCTTTGAATTATCTTTACTATTTTCCTTAAATTGTTGCAAAACCTGTCAATTATAATGATCCTTAAATATTATATTTCATGTTATCACATCATTTTAGCATCACTTGTCATCATAAATGCTTATTTTCCATAATTATTGTCCATTTATTATTTTAATCCTTTCATTAATGGGGACCATTGTGATAATCCCTTATTATATGCCTTTTGACAAAATTAGGATACCCAGTTCTTATAATGGGTAACCCTTATATTTATGTTTGATTCCTTATGTATGATTTTTTCATGTGGCCCCCCATATTCACGAATAATTTATGATGTTTAAAAAATATACTGTTAAAATTAATTATTAATGTTATTTCTCTTGTGTTTTTATGTTCCATGTCCTTGGTGGTTAGCCTTAACTCATTCTCCCTGTGCAATAGTCTTGGTGGATAACCTTGACTCATGATCCACTATATGCAACAATCGTTGTCTTGTGATCCTCGATGTCCAATTTCCCTTAATTCATTAAAATAATTTTTTATGTATCTTCCAAATTACTATCAATCCATGAATATATGATCCCATGTAATGATTTTATATGTTTAGTCATGTTCAATGCATTTTTATGTCATTTTATTTTGCCTTCTAACCCATGTCATGTGAATTATTTTAGTATTTAATACCTTTTTGTGCGTCTTAGTAAATCATATTGTTCATGTTATCCACAAGATATGTTATGTGGATTTATGGTCACAATAGATGTTAGTATCTCATAATGGATGATTAATAATTAAATGATTTATTTAGTCCAATGTTTTCATTTTTACGTAGCTAGTTTTCCAATGAAACTCTTCATAGTGATTATATGATTATAATTTAACGTTTAATTATGAATTAAATAATTTAATTATATGACTAAAAGATGAGGGTATCTATATTTATACCAATATTTAACTATGAAACGTGGGTTAAACCAACAATAAAAAGACAATATACAAAATATTTCACACAAAACAGTTGGTATATGAATGTCCTAATAGGCATATAGGGAACAGTTTGGAGAACTTTTGGTATAGGATATACGAATGGTTCTACAACCGATACCAATTTTTTTGAACCATTTTTAAATCGTAAAATTTGATTAGTCACCATTTTTGAATGAGATACATTATTTATTTTAATGGAGTACAAGATAATTTTGGTGTTCAATCTAATGAAGAAGCTTATTTACCTACTCAAAAGCTATCAGAGACACTTGAAACATTACAAAGTAGAATGGATGAGTATTCTCTGTTTTCATTATGTGAGAATATTAAAAAACATTCACATGTTATATAAGGAAATAATTTAATTTATTTATGGATATATTGATAAGGTATTCTATGTAAGGGTGATAAATATACTCTAAATGTTTTTGATTAATCTATACATGAAAATAATTTCTACATGATAATGATTGAATATGTGATTTTCATTTTCATTATGGTTGATAAAATAAACACTTCCTAAATAATGTACATTATAATTATGATACCATACATCATCATAATGTTTATTGTGAAGTGTTTTATTTGTTTTAATGTCGAGAATAAATCATATCCAATCAAAAAAAGATGAATTTTATATTTGTATATACAATGTCAAAGATGAAATTTGTTTTTAATTATATGTTAAAGAAGATTGTATAAATAGATTAAGGATCTATGTCAAATTTATTCCCTTAGAGAAATCGGATGATGAGAATAATCGAAGGATAAAAGTAGAATATTCACATTATGTAAAAAAGAAAGATAAGATACTGTAAGATAGTGACTTTAAGAAATTGATGTTACATAAATATCATTAGAAAAAAGGTTATATAGATTATCGTATTAATAATATTGAGTATAAGGCGTTAAAAATTCACGCTACCAATGAATTACAGGATATTAATAATCAAAAGAAGAAAATGAATATGTTCCAAGAAGCTATAATTTTAAAAAAAAATTATAGGAGTATAGGATGATTCTAAGGTTATAGTTCTCCTTATATTTCTCATAAATAAATTCAATATAGAATCTAGATTAGTTTTAAAAGAAACACTTGTTTTTCATTCAGATATTCATTCATAAACTAATATGTGGAATATAAAAAATGTTGATAATGTTTCAATTCCTACAAATGAATCGACATCAATATATTTCGAAAATGGAATCATAAGAATAGTATAAAAATTTATAAAAGTGAATGAAGAATAAGTTCCTAAAGAAGTAAAATTAAAAGAAATAATTGAAGAAGAATTAAAGGAATAATAAAAAGAAGAATAAGAATAATAGATCGAAGATGAAGTAGAAGTATAAGTAGTATAATAAGAACAGAAAATGTGAAAAATGATGAACATGATTAAAAAACATAGTTAGATAAGGGATCAAAATATAAAACATATTTTTAATAATCATAATCTTAATCATATTTAACATCAAAAAATGGTATGGATGAAAAATTAAAATATATAAAAAATGAATTTTAATAATAAATGAAAGAAATTAATATTAAAAAGTAGATTAAAACAATCAAAATTCTAAAAAAATGTTTTATACAAATATGAATGTAACAATGATGTTTATATTGTTAATATTTCATATGATAAGTATGTATCAATAAATGCTAAAAATAAAGGTAAAGTGAAAGATGATGTAGTTTCGAATCATTTGTCAGAACCAACCAACCAAAACCTCCCCAGCATGAGAACGATCAGTCAGATATCCATGTAATGATTCTTCTAAATGGATATTATTTTATATACCTTTACATAAAATGGATTATTTATCAAATTTTGTATTTAACAAAAAATGAATCAAGATGTGATTTTATTCAGGATTTCACGATTGAGAAACTAATATAAGTCAATGTTTTGATAGATACTATTACAAGGATATATATCAATATGATAGTTTTTTAGAGATGTTAAAAAATGAAATGTCATCATATAAGAATATAGTGATGCCTTATGCCCAATTAGATCTTTATATTCATTAGAATTAGGATTATAAAAGCAATGTAAATATTTAAAAAACTAATATTCCTTAAACATATTATCCTTATATGATTTAGATTGATTAAATTTTGTTTCATAATTACTGTGCAATGGAATTTATCAAGAATAGGATTCAAAATTTATGAATGAAATGAATCATGACAAGGACATGGAGACATCTACAATAAAATAATATGGAAATGATATCATCAAACTATGTGATATAATAAAGTGTTCTATGGTGATGTTAGAAAAATAATGTTTGATGATTAGAAGGAGGTTGTTAAAGAATAAATGTTGATGAAGCTCGAAAGGGGTCAATACATGTTCAAGATGATGATGATCTTTTTGAATAACCTTATAAATAATTATTAATATTTTCTATTGAACTTTACATGTATATTTTGGTAAAAAAATTTATTATTAGGAATTAATTTTCATCAAAATTACTTTTGTGTGAATTTTTTCCAATTAAAATTGGAAATATATTCTTTTATATATTAATGGAAAATCAGTTAGATCAATTTAGTATTTATTATTCTATCTCCTATAACATTTCATGAAAAAAATCATAACATCCTAATACTTTTTGAAAATTGTAATGGGGGATAATATTTTATAATGATATTGATGTTATAAAATAGGGATAAGGTTTTCATTAAAAGGGGAGAAGTACTATTATGGGGTAGAGGTTTTATTTAAGGAATACAGATTCTAATACTTTCTGGAATATTAAAAAATATTCACAAACATAGGGAGATTCATGTTGTAAGGAATAACATTGAATTTATTAAAATAAGACTCGGTTTTATGTTTTTAAATCATTTTATATTAAACATTTGTGGTTTCTACCTTCAAAATAGGGGGTTAGTATTGAGTTAGAAGTATTTATTATTAAATTAGCTATTCAATTAGTGGTGGAAATCACAAACTTTATTAAAACATTATTGAATACCTATTAATGTATCATGTGTTTTAGTTGTATTTTTTGTGAAATCATTACTTTATACAATACATAAAAAAGTTCAAATATATTAATATTTTAAATATATAATTCTTCAATGTGGTCCATATTATTGTGTATGTGTCCAATTAATAAAAAATAACATTATAGAGACCAATAGATAGAATTTTTGTGTACATCATAATGTCTAAATTCAAAAACATCGAAGTAATAACGGAACTGATACATCCTAAAGTATCTCATAAGAAATATTATAATGATAATCAATAATTAAGTCAGTTAGGATGACTTAATTTTATAATCATAATTAATAAAAAATTGTTTCTATTCTAAGTAATGATTTTAGCATTTTAATGGTTCTAAAAAATGACGTCATACTTTCAGTTTGCTAGAGAATTGTGAGCTTTCAAGTTCCAACTATGTATGGTCTTAACAACTAATGCAGAATTATTATTTTTTGAGGATCTCTTATAAATTTAATTTAATTTTAAAATTTGGGAGATAATAAATTCAAAACTGAAATTGGATAATGTTTTCTCTCCATGGACATATCAATTCACCTTCATTATAGTACTTTAGGGAGTTATAAATTTAAGGAATACTAATTTGATTTATTTCATTTATAATGAAAATTATATTTTAATCATTAATCTGATCATTTTTACAATTGTGTGATTCTATGAAAATGAATATGGTGAATATGATCCATCTGATTGAAGTCTTATTAGGATACAAAGATAGGTGTTCGATCATCGTGCCAAGGGTTTATGAGGATATAAAGATAAATCTATTTTGATAATCATATTTGGGGATTTCAAGGAAAGGAAAACCATACATTATATTAAGTATTAAATTTTGGAAATCATTACTCAAGGTTGTTGAGTATATTAACTATAGAGGATGAAATTTGTTATTCCTTTAATATATCTGGAAAATCATTATTACTTTTACAATATATTTCTATAAATTGATTTTATATGTCAATTATGATGTTCATATATAAAACACTAGTATTTTCATTTATCCCTATATAACATCTGTTTTATCAGTTAAACTATGATTATGATTAAAAAATATTATATAATCAAATCTACTTTGATTCGTGTTCCTTAAATCGGATCATCATAATTATTCTGAGTCTAGAAATATTACATAATGAGGTTTTGTCTTTTATCTTGTCTAATATTACTAAACTACAACTATCCTCCCTCTTATAAGTACAACTATATAAGCTACTCGTATAAATCAATATAATTTTTTATAATGAATATAAATAAAGTCTTTTCATTATATTAATATACTATTAATTATATGTTATGGTATAAGTTCCATGACTGATTATGAAATATTGAAATAAGTCTTGTGAAAGCATTATAAAAATCTAGTAGATTACATTATAGTCATAAGTTATAATTTTATGTTTAATTTTCTCCAAGAATATCATAGATAATTTAAAGTATTTATATGTTAACATTTGTTATATTATAATTTATTTATCAATATTATTATATTAATTTCAATAAAACTTAATATTATTTAGAATGAATATAGTTATTTTTATAATATTAAAATTATATTTAAATTGATATAAATTCATAAAAATTAAATTTTAACATAGGATTATCGAAAATTCCCATTAAAATCATTCATTGTTCATGTATGTTCCACTTGGGATTTTTAAAATTATTTCTTTGATCTTCAGAATATGAAAATTTTGTTACCACAGTTATAGTTAAAAGTTCAATTTAGTGATAGGTTTCAAAATTTGACCTAATTCTATCTAAATTTTTTCTATTAAAATTATTTTTTCCCAATTATGTATATAGATTATCTTTTTATAAATTTTATTTGAGTTAAAATATTATTATATATAATAATATTTCATGTAATTTTATAATTTACACCCACATCACTGGACACTCCTCTATTCCCCGCACATCATAAGAACATTTTTATGGAAAATATCTATGAAAAAATTTCCAAAACTTTATTTCTATATCACAGGGTTCCTAATATCCTCAAAAGGCCAACGTAGAATTATAATGGTGTCATCAAAATGTTGATTTCCAATAAGAATTATAAATATTAACTAAGTGTCTTCTCTTATATTTCTTCTTCATCAATCTAGAATTATCTTAAATTATGATGATATAGTCACATAATTTTATTAAATATAAACAAATTTATTAATATTATTTCACAACACTTTTAATTTCCATTAATATTGTATGGGATATGAAAATATACATCTTCTTTAAATGTTAACTACCATATCTAGGAAGAGGAGTGTTTCATATGTCCTCACTAGACCATATAACTGGTTGCTTTTTTTAAAAGATTATTATATATAATTATTATTATGTCATTATTATCATTTAAACTCAACATCTTCCATACCTTCATATCTTTCCATTCATTTTTCAATGATAATGTCGCAAATGTGTATGGCTGGACTACCACCTCCACAAACTGATGTGACTCGTTTATCATTTCAATCATATAAGGTAAGATAAGTTCCTAAATAATGAATAAATATGAAATTTATTAAATATTTATTACTTTTTATAACATAAATAATTTTTTTTATTTTCCCTCCAGTATAAAAATGCAAAAATCATTCAGGCATACAAACAAACTACCGTCTCCACAAACCATTGTACATACATTCATGGACACCAAAAATGGTAGGATTAAGATGTTAATTTAATTTATGAAAATTATAATTATAACATTTAATTGATTCATGAGATAATAGACCAAATAACACATTTATTGTATTCAATGTACAAATTTTATTTTGATGATTATGAACCAAATGATGTGAAAACTACTGAAATTTACATAAATGATCTAATAAAAAAATAAAAAACAATAATAAATAAATAAATATTGATAATAGTATATAAATTAAGATAAAATATTTATCATGAATTTAAAAAATTAATAAGAATATATTAGGACATTAAAGGATATATGTAAAGTGTAGGGGGTGATTTATGTGATTTCTCATCTTTATTTCTTCCATTGAGATTCATTCCATATTCAAACAAATTTTTGTGTGTGATGTATCTCCATGAAACTAGAATCCAATAGGTGGATGTTAATTTATTAAACTAGCATGATTAAAATTAATTATATACCAAGGGACCAATCTATTTAGATTATTTGGAACAGTAGATTATATTCATAATACCAATATTACTTTGAGAAATAAAAAATAAAACATAATAGAAAACCAGGACTAACAAAATATATCCATGAAACTCAATCCAATAATTCAAAATCATACCATGGAGAAGGGAAAAAATATGTTTGAGATCAAATTATACATAAGGTTTAGTACTGGTGAATATATATAAAATAAATTATAAAAATCGTAGATTAAAAATAAATAATTAAGAACGCATTCCATTTATATAACAGTATAATTTCGAATCAATATGGAAGAGTAAATAACAGTAATGAATTCCATTTATTCAACGAACAAAGAATAAAATGAATTCCTATATAATGTCAAAGGATACAAATAATGGATCAATATAATAATAATCAATAAATTATATAATGAAATGGTTAATAATTTGATGCCCAATTTACTAGGTACATGGTACCACTACCTTTATGACCGTTCATAAGATGGTTTGAAATATATTAGTCACAACAAAATTATTGTTTTCCATACATTACTCATATATCAATACATTTCTCAAGATAGTTTAAAACATACTAGTTACAAACATGAATGGTTTTCCCAAATAAATTTGACTATTGAGACTACCAATGCTTTGTGGGGCGTACAAAAAAAAATCAACAATTGATGTCTTTCATTTCCAAATCATTCCTCATATTTCTAATAATCTTTTTAATTAATAAAAAAATTTACTTAACATTAATTATCCATATTGAGAAAATAATACTTAATTTTCAATAATTCCACATTGGATGGAAACTATCTACTTTTGTTTACGATGATAAATGGAAACACCATTGAAAGGTCAATAAAATTATTATTGAGTAAAATAATCATTAAAAATTCCAAAATGTCCCATGACACATTGAAACATTTCAATTATATGACTTGTGAAGGAATAAAATTAAATTAATGTTTTAAAACCCAATAATATAAAATAATTCATGATATAATATATCTTATGGGGTAGTAGATAACACCATACAAAAGTATTATTTGGTGAAAATGGTGTATATCTCATAAAAAGGGAATGGAGACAAGAATCCCTTACCTTGATTATGACATGTCAGATGTGACTTGATATTCCTAAATAATATAGAGTTGATTATTATTTACATTCATAAAAATATATTTCAGGTTTATTAACACTTTTACATAAAATATTATTATGATTTATACCACTACATAAAAATTATGTTTTTGTCCCGTATTTTGAAAAATAAATCGGTTCTTGTGTTAAAAATCAAATTGTTTGGAGAAATGTTGTTAATAGGTCATTACATTAACAAATAATTAATAATAAATCTAAAATAATTATATTATTAAAAAATAAAATATTCTATTAAAACCAATGAAGAATGAGGGTTAGGAAAAATTAACCAAGATTACAATCATAGAGACAGAAGGCCATACGTACACTTGAGAAACGTTCCCATTTCTCAATAACGATTATAAAAGTAAGTTTTTTAAGATTATATATATAAATAATAATAATTATATAAAAAAAATTAATTAATCATTTATATAGATAAGTATCTTATGATGTAAAAGTATTAACATCGTGCGGAGGATGTGGCAGTCCACATATCCAAAAATGACATTATTTCATATTTAGTGCATGAAATGGGTAACAAATAAAATGATATTTTACACTAAAAATAGTAATTTCTTTTGAAATATCATATATATTTAATTTAATTCAAAAAATATAATGAAATTAATCCATAATACATTCTACGTATATGTTGAACGAATCACATTACATTGAGGAGGTTGTAGTCCCAACATCCACACATAATGTTATCGTATTCCCAGAAAATAGAGTGAAAAATGGTTTATGCTATAAAGTTATTAAATAATAATGAATATATTATAAAAATAATATAAATAATATAAAAAAATATTTTAAATCGTAATTCCCAACCATGACAGGTGGCTATCGAAAATCAAATGACATTTTTTTGTAAGGTGATAGTTCACAATACAATTAAATGGTTAGTTTATTTCTAATAAGATGTATCTGTGTATAAGTGTAGTAAAACACCATAGAATAAATACATATTAGTATATTTGGTACACTAGTTTTTTTATATACTCATATAATAAGAATAATTTAGGGGTGATTGAATGAAAATAAAACAAAAGAGTATGATGGTGGATGTTACATATACTTTGGGTAACTCATTTTGGTTTTATTAAAATGGATTACATGTTTGTAATTATAAAATATGAGAGTATAATATGATGTGGGATGTTATGGGAGACTAATTGATATAATTTTCGGATATCCAAAGTGACAGGGATGTGCCAATTAGTGGGAGGGATTTGTGACATTTTATAGTGGAGTGGCATTATTGTAAATTTTTTGGAAAGGGAATTCCAACTACATTGTTCCTATATAATGTGTCTCCAATAATGGTCCAAATTATATTTAAGTGATGATAGGGTAAAAATACCTCTATAAAATGGACTTTGGACAAGTTATTTTTTGGTTATTTTGGGCCTTATGTTTAATGTTTAGTCCTTCGTAAACCTAAATTTTATCTTAATTGTTGTAACTAACTATAATCAATTTCAATAATATTTTTGGGGGATAAAATGATATATTTGTACATTATAAAATATTATTATTGAAAATATTATATCCATTTTTTCAAATTACAATCATAGAAGTGGGAAAATTAAATTTAAAAATATTACCAGATATGAGACCATAATACTTATTTTTAATGTAAAAATGTTGAAAAGATTTTTATGTTATTTATAGAAAATCTCATAGTGAAATGGACATGAATTACCAAAATTAAAATAATTGATATATAATATATATAATTTTTATTTAAATATAATTTGTTATATTATTTAAACTTATTAATAAATTTGATGAAAAAATTAAATTTGAATTAAAATACATATTTTTTCAAATTCATCAAAAAATGAATCTTTATAGAAAAATACCAAAAATTAAACATCAATAAATAATCATGTTTATAAAAAAATGTGAAGTTCATTTTTTCATATTAAATTTATACAAATTATAAAATTTATATTTTAAATAGGCCTTCTATTAAAATGATGGAAAACTACCATTATAAAAATATAGGTTATTATGAATAAAATTGTGGTTGTACTTATATTATACCTATAAAATTTATGGTATGAATATGAAAAATATTTTATTGAATATATGAAATATATATTTCATTAATATCCGTAAATAATATGAAATAATTTAATTCATTAAAATAAAACTACTTTTGGAAAATAAACATTAAAATATTTCATTTCTTTTCAATTGGTTTGTTTTTTCAATTCTAATTAATGGTAACCAAAAAATCCATTTTACATTTCTATAAACTAGATATATCCACAATTTAGATAATAATTTTCATAACCACCAATATAATCACTATTTGCTATTTTATTATATTAAATTACAATATTTTAATAATATATCAATTTTAAAAAAACTATTTATCTATTAAGGGAAGTCATTATTGAATGTAATTATACCTTACATTGATGGTCCATGTAGAGAAATATTTTTTTTCATGCGTAACATAATATTAACATTTTGTTTTGTATAAATCAATCTAGGGACAACATTATAATTATTCTAAAGGGAATATATTATTTTAACATCCCAGGTAAATAAAGAATAATAAATTTTCATATTTATTAATATTTGCGCATTAAATATTAATTTTACTTTAAAGGGGTTGTTATGTTCTATAGCGTACTCGATACGCAACGATGAGTTTCTTTGAAAACATACATTGCATACTCGTAATATAATAATATTATTTTCAATGGTAGATAACATGTAGCCGTTGTATTGGCGGGAATGGATAGAAATAACTAAAATATGATTATATATGTTTTTTTAATTTTGTATTACAATAAAAGATAAAGGATTAATATACTGAAAGAATTCAATTTTAGGCATTTATACCCTAAATTTCACTAAAGGTTCACATATCGCCTTTTGATGGCGAACCGTCATTAAATATAGTTTGGATCAATCTTATACATTCTATTGGACCAAATAAAACTATTTTTTAGAATCTGGACATCAAAATTTACTTTGTTTAAATTTTTGGTATTTTTCTGATAAAGTTCATTTTTTAATGAATAGTGAAAACTGTTGTATTTTAATTCAAAACCCCTTTTTAATCTAATTTATTTATATGATTAGATTATCTTTTTAATTGGTTTTAAAGTCAAATTAGAATATATTATTACCATTAAATCCAATATTGGTCATTGGAATTAATTTCACTTTGAAATCAGACTTAAACTAGTGTCAATCTTTTGATACTTATTGTTTCATAAAAACACGATATTTGCTCTAATAGTGGGAATTAATTATTAAATTAATTTATGCAACTTATATGTTTTTAATTTTTTAAAATTTACTTCATTTTTGAATTCAGAATATCAAATATAGCTTAGGGTGAAGTTGTGGTATTTTTCTGAAAAACATCAATTTTTTATGAATAGTGAAACCACTAAGTGGTACTTATAAAAACTGATTTTTCATTTAAATGAAATTTTACCACCTCTGTGTTTTGAATTTCAAAAATCCAACATACATGGTTGTCATTAGGAAGTAAAATTTGGTTCAATGGGATTAAAATATTTTTTTGGTGAATAGTAACTTTTAGGTTTATTAATCACGATTAGATGTAATTAGTGTAATTTAATGTAAAAATAAGGTTTTAATAATATGAAATGACCCATACACATGTCCTACCCTTATTGGATATGTCATGGCCGACCCAGACAATCCATGGGTCAACTTGGGGACCCCATGGTGCCACATTGGACGGAAAATAACATTAATATCTTTTAATTTAATGTTAAAGTAAAAATGTCACAAACAAGAGTTATTTTACTAAAACAATTCTTACATGGGGTTATAAAAGTCATATTTTTTATTATACATCGTCATTGGAATGATACAAGGATTTTCTACATCATAGTATTTTTTTATAATTTTTTAACATTAAATAAATAAAATTATTTAGGATATCATAATGATGGAGTGATTACCTCATTAATAAAGGATTTAAATAAAATGAAAATATAATGTAAAATCTATAACCTACACATGTCCAAAACTTATTTTATGGGTGGATTTCGAACCCTTATCACCATATCCTCGTATTATATCAATGTGGGACCTTTTAAATCTAAAACACAATTTAAAATAACGTAACATTTCTTTTCATTCCAAGAGTGCCCCTCCTCTCCTCTTAAAAAAGGCCCCCACCTCTACCACCTTACTCACACCTCCCAAGCCTTTGGTTCGGCCATGATCTGCTCTTTTTGTCTCTCCACATCCCTGTATAACTCTTAAAATCCTCACTTTGGGCATAAGTCTTCCCAAGGAAGCCTTTGAGCTCAAACCAAAGGGAGTTACCCGATTTTAAGGTAATGTCTTCACTTGAGTCCTTTGTTTTTTTGCTTCTCTAACCCCCTAAACTCTCTTTATTAATTTATTCTTTCAAAAATCCAGTATATTCAATATACGAGGATGTTGTTATAATATGTATTCGAGCTACACTTACACACACCTACATCTAATGGTTAAAGAACATACTATTTCCGTGGATGGTGAATTTTTGCCTCACGAAACGATGATTGTTCAATATTCTTCTAACACCTTCAATGTTGGCCATTAATATGTCACTATATTTATATATGATATATAATATGTTTATCTTTTCCTTAAGAATCTGTATTTTTCATTTATTGCATACCTTTATGGCTTCCATTATGGGTATACGCGATATCTTCATTTTAGGCAGTGCAGACTACCGACCCCTCAAAGTGATTTGATTCGTTAATACCATATGTGGTACGTATAAAGGATATATTTAATGATATTATATATGATAACATACTGGAATTAAAATACTATTATGTATCATTATGTTTTAATTCCATTAAATATGAAATTGAAATGGAAGTAGCATTCATGCGTACGTACGGCTTACCGTCTCCACGAATTGTGCATTTCATTTCTTACCTCTAAATGTTATGTAATATTATAAATGCATGCATGTACTGGATATTTATGATATATATGATGTCCACATCATGAATAAAATTCTGGATATAATGGATATTTTACCACATGAACAACATGTAATTATAAAGAGTTTATTTTTGACTCAAGTACCAATGATCGTTAAAATGACCGTTATTAACATAAATAATAACATAGTGTTCATGAAATGGTAATAAGTGATATAAAAGATATAATGAAGTTGAAGACGGTTCTTAAGCATGTAGAAATTAACTCAACTTTATTATTCAAGAGATTAAAAAACGATCGAGTCAAGTCAGACCCGAGGTAAGAGACTTCGTCTCAATCTCCTTTCATTGAGGCATATTTCATTTTATACACAATTTTATTTTATATGGTGTATAAACCCCTTTTACCTTTACTTTTATACAAAATGAATCTTTTTCTACGAAGTGTTTTACTAAACTACAAAAAGGAAGGTTTCATTTAACGTACGTGGTGACAACGACCTTTTCCACTGCCGTGATAATTATTTAGTCTTTGGATTCCTCAACAAGCCGTAATGTTTTTTTAAATGAAATAAATACCATATACTGTTTTATGTATTTTGGTATTGAAAATGGTTTTTATAATGGATTTTTTCTGTCAATATATTTAAGTGATATATTGTGATCAAAGTGTGTAAATGTTTTCTTTCCATTTTATTTGTTTTATATCTTATGATTTTATAATGGTACATGGACATTTGATAGGTGGTTACATGATAAACCATATGATGGGTGGTGCCGTGAATACCAGGACGGGTGGTTACATTATAACCTCTAATGCATTGGGTATGGAAGTCGGTCGTATGGCTATTCCATTAACTGATATGTGTGGAAGTCAACCGTATGGTTATTCCATTTATGTATGTTTATGTCCCAAGTTACCATTATATGGTATGTGATCATTATATGGGTTTTATGGTAATCTTTTGGTTAAAAAATGGTAAGTAATGATCTTTTATTCAGTGATGAGTTTTTACTACTTTATAATGGTGAAAAGTATTACTATGATAAAGTATACAAGGTTTACTTGTTGTTTTGATAATCTATCATTTTTCATTCTTTGTGTATCCCTTACTGAGCTTTTTATACTCACCCCAAGTTTTTTTGAAATGTTTTTCACAGGACTTAATGTGGAATAGGGTCAAGGATGGGATCAAGGGAAAGTCACGCTATATAAAACATGGAACTAGACATGTTTCTTTTTATGAGTTTTTTATTCTATGGAAACTTAGTAGAAGTGTCTACTTTGTAATCTTTTGAGATGTAATAGTTATGTTCTAAATCTCAAAAACTGTAAATCTTAAAATATCCTCAATGTGAATTATACATATAATTCAATATTTAGTAAGGTTTAAGGCTGGGGCCTTATAGTTGGTATCAGAGGCCGGTTTAGACAACTATAGGAGTTAGAAAAGTGTTAAATTATAAGTTAATTTATGGTATGATTGAAATGATATAGAATTTAAATATTTCCATGTTGCTTCACCTAAGATATTTCTGTGTTCACAATGGTTTTCTGTAGAGGAAACAAAGCAACTATGTTGGGACGACATCAGGAGGAAGACAACCTTCCAAATCAGCAACCTGAGATGGTCGGAATTGGAACTGAACAGTATGTTGCAGTGATGGAATAGTTGACTCAGGCTATATATGGTGGTGGTATCCATGCACGAGATCTGCTAGATCATCAACAAAGGAACATGTCAGTGGTGGAACATTTCATGAGGCAATATCCCCCATCATTCAGAGGATCATCTGACCCTGTGCTAGCTGATGGGTGGATTAAAGCACTGGAGAAGATTTTTGATGTCATGGGGTGTTCAGAACATCAAAAGGTTATTCCTGATGTTTACCGATTTAAAGGTGAAGCTGATCAGTGGTGGTCGATGGTGAAAAATATCAGGGATTGTGATGAGATTGATGATCTTCACTGGGACGAATTCAAAGGTATGTTTCTTGAGAAATATATTCCTAAGGTGGTTTGTCTTAGGATGGAAAACCAGTTCCTAGAATTGAGGTAGGAGGATGACACAGTGGGTGCTTATGAAGCAAAGTTCACTCGATTGGAAAGGTGTGCTCCAAACATCATACGAGATCATGATAGTAAAATAAGCCATCTTTACTCAGGGTTAAAGCCAAAATATCGAAGGGATTTAGCTTCTCGTGAGTTCAAAAGTTTTGAAAATCTTTTTCGATGTGCGGAGAAGGTGGAAATGGAATTTGTCGACGATCAGGTGTTATTTGACAAACGACAGAATAAGAGGTACAGCTGGCAGGAAAAGGGGAATAATTCATAAAAGAAACTATGAGGTAAGAAAACAAAATATCCATCCTGTGAGAAGTGTGGTAAAAGGCATCCCAGAGTGTGTTTATCAAAGTCTGGAAAGTGCTTTCAGTGTGGTAAGTCAGGTCATATTGGTCGAAACTGTAAGGATGATGATCAAGCAGGCAATGAAAAGTCAGCGGTAAGATGTTTCAAGTGTAATGAAATGAGTCATTATTCAAATGAGTGACTAATGAAGAACTCAACTTAAGGAAAGAAGCCACACTACAAGTAGAAATGGGTGGTTAAATCCTTTGCAACTACTCCAGCAGATGTCAGGAAATCGAATGAAGTAGTATTAGGTACACTGTTTGTTTGTTCAGATTATGCCAATGTGTTGTTTGATTCAGGGTCTACACATTCTTTCATTTCTGAGAAGTTTTCTAGTAAACTGAAAATTCCATCTCAAGATATGAATCATGAACTTATGGTAAAAACACCCGGATGGAATGTTGAGACAAAAAGGAATTATAAGAACCTTCAAATCCTTGTGTGCGGAGTGAATCTACCAGAAAACTTTATTTTTACGCCTATAGTAGAGTTTGATGTTATTTTGGGCATGGATTGGATTTCTGTTTATCATGCTAAGATTGACTTCAGAGCTAAAATGGTTTCTTTTCATAAAGATTTTCAGTTTGTGCACAAGAATGAACCCTTGATTTGGATAACATATCAGGACGTTGAGAAACTAATAAAAGATGTAAATGAATGTTACCTTGAACATTTTGTTGAAAATAAAGGAACTGTTCAGATTGATGATGTGCTAGTGGTAAATGAGTATCTTGATGTTTTTTCTGATGAGTTGCCTGATATTATTCATGATCGGGAAGTTGAATTTACTGTTGACTTAGTTCCTGATTCTAAGCCAATTTCAAAACCCCCTTAATGAATGGATCAAGTTGAACTTTTAGAGTTAAATAAGCAACTGCAGATGGTATTAGATAAAGGTTTCATTCGACCTATAACATCACCATGGGGTTCTCATGTCTTGTTTGTTAGAAAGAAAGATGGCTCAATGAGACTTTGCATTTATTATAGAGCCTTAAATAACATTACTGTTAAGAACAAGTATCCTTTGCCTCATATCGATAAATTGTTGGATCAGATCCATGGAGCTCAGTATTTTTTGAATATTGACTTGAGGTCGGGGTACCATAAGTTGAAATTAAAAGAAGTAGTTGTTCCGAAGACTGCGTCCCGTACTAGATATGGCCATTAGGAATTTGTAGTTATGCATTTTGAGTTAACCAATGCACCTGCTATATTCATGGACCTTATGAATAGAATTTTCCATGAGTTCTTGGATAAGTTTTTGGTTGTTTCCATTGATGTCATTTTGGTGTTTTATAAAACTAAAAAGGATCCTGAATGACATTTAAGGGTTATCTTGCAAACCTTAAATGAAAAGAAACTGTATGGAAAATTTAGCAAGTGTGAATTTTGGTTACAACAAATTTCATTTCTGGGTCACATTGTTTCAAAAAATGGAATAACAATTGATCCTTCTAAAAAAAAGTTGTTGAATAATGGACAAGACCCACAAATGTAACCAAGATCCGTAGTTTCCTTGGTTTAGCAGGTTACTACCGAAGGTTTGTTGAAAATTTTTCACGGCTATATAGTCCAATGACTAAGCTAACTCATAAGGGTGTTATGTTTATCTAGACAAAATAATGTGATGATTGTTTTCAAGAGTTGAAAAGAAGATTGGTGAATTCTCCAGTTTTGGCACTTCCTTCCAGGAATGGTGATTTTGTTATCTACAGTGATGCTTCATTGAAGGGACTTGGTTGTGTACTTATGCATAATGATCAGGTAATTGCATATGCTTAACGTCAGTTGAAAACTCCTGAGGTAAATTACCCTACACATGACTTGGAATTAGCTTCTGTTGTTTTTGCTCTAAAAATTTGGAGGAATCATTTGTATTGAGTAAAGTGTGAAATATATACTGATCACAAAAGTTTAAAGTATATATTCACTCAGAAAGAATTGAACATGAGAAAGAGGAGATGGCTTGAATTAATCAAGGATTATGATTGTACAATTCATTACTATCCAGGGAAATAAAATAAAGTGGATGATTCTTTGAGTCGAAAAAGTAATGCTTCATTAACCATGCTACGTTTGGAATGAGATCCTTTGGTTTTTGATTTGATTAACATTGTCATAGAAGTTGTTGGTGCAGGATGGCCTTCAGTTTTGTTTCAGGTATCAGTGAAATATTCTCTATCAGACAGAATGAAGAAATAACAGAATCAAGACAGTGAGTTGCAGAAAAAGGTTGAGCGGGTTCAGAAGGGTAAGTTGCCCGAATTCAACATTGATAATGATTGTGTTTTTATATTTGGGAAGAGATTGTGTGTTCCTGGTGATTCACATTTGAATAAGGAGTTGTTATGTGAAGCTCATAGTTCTCTATTTTCAGTTCATCCTGGTAGTACTAAGATGTACAGAGATCTGCGAGAGTATTACTGGTGGGATGGAAAGAAAAGAGATATTGCTGTTTTTACTGTGAAGTGTTTTACTTGACAACATGTTAATGTAGAGCGACAGTTACTAAAAGATATACTCCAGCCTTTACCAGTACCAGAGTGGAAATGGTAAAACATATCCATGGACTTTGTTGTGGGATTACAGAGGACATCTCGAGGTAATAATGCAATCTGGGTTATTGTTGATCGCTTGATTAAATCTTTTCATTTCATTCCAATTCGAGATACATTCTCTCTAGATAAAGTTTCTCGATTGTATCTTAAAGAGATAGTCAGGTTGCATGGAGTTCCCCTCTCCATTGTATCTGATCATGATCTTAGGTTTACTTATAACTTTTTGAAAGTCCATCAGAAGTTGTTGGGTACTGAATTAAATTTTCGTAAATCATTTCATCCGCAATCAGATGGGCAGTCAGAACGAACAATTCAGACATTAGAGGATATTCTAGGTGCTTGTTCGATGGATTATCAGGGATGTTGGGACCAAAATCTTTCTTTAGTTGATATTTCTTATAATAATAGTTTTCATTCCAGTATATAGATGGAACTATTTGAGGCATTATATGGGAAGCGGTGTTGAACTCCAGCTTTTTGGGATGAAGTGGGTGAAAGGAAGCTGATGGGACCAGAATTGGTAGAAGAGACGGTAGAAAAAGTTTAGCTGATTCAGAAACACATGAAAACAGCTCCGAGCAGATAGAAAAGTTATGTGGATAACTAGAGGAAGGATCTATCTTTCAAGGTAGGTGATCATGTTTTTCTCAAGGTTTCTCCATGGAAAAGTTTGATGCGATTTGGTAAGAAAGGAAAGATGAGTCCAAGGTTCATTGGACCATATCAAATTCTAGAAAGAGTTGGATCCGTTGCCTGCAGATTGGCATTACCTTCGATTTTATCTCAGGTACACAATGTTTTTCATGTTTCTATGTTGAGAAAGTTTATGCCAGATCCATCTCATGTTTTGAGCCTAGAGGTAGTTCATTTGGAAGAGAATCTCTCTTATGAAGAAAAACCAGTCCAGATTCTTGACCGAAGAGAGCAAGTGTTGCGAAATAAGGTAATTCACTAGGTAAAGTTTTTGTGGAAAAACCATATGGTTGAAGAGGCAGTGTGGGAATCTGAAAATGCTATGAGGGATAAATACCCCCACTTATTTTGATAAGTGAATAAAATTGTGAGGACACAATTCCCAAAAGGGAGGAAGGATGTAATATCCCAGGTAAATAAAGAATAATAAATTTTTATATTTATTAATATTTTCTAATTAAATATTAATTTTACTTTAAAGGGGTTGCTATTTTCGATAGCGTACTCGATACACAATGATTAATTTCTTTGAAAACTTACGTTGCACACTAGTAATATAATAATATTATTTTAAATGGTAGGTAACACGTAGCTTTTGTATTGGTGGGAATGGATAGAAATAACTAAAACATGATTATATTTTTTTTAATTATTTTTTTACAATAAAAGATAATGGCTTAAAATACGGAAAGAATTCAATTTTAGGCATTTATATCCTAATTTTCACTAAAGGTTCACTTATCGCCTTTTGATGGATAACTGCAATTAAATATAGTTTCGATCACTCTTATACATTATAATGGACCAAATAAAACTCTTTTTTTTTGAATTGGGACATCAAAATTTACTTTGTGTAAAGTTTTGGTATTTTTCCGATAATGATCATTTTTTATGAATAGTTTAAGATGTTGTATTTTAATTCAAATCATCTTTTTAATATAATTTATTTATATGATTAGATTATCGTTTGAATTGGTTTTAAAGTGAAATTAGAATATATTTTTACCATTAAATCCGATAGTGGTCATTGAATTATTTTCACTATGAAATCGGACTTAAACTAGTGTCAATCTGATGATACTTATTGTTTCATAAAAACACACTATTTGCTCCGACAACGGGAATTAATAATTAAATTAATTAATGCAACTTATATGTTTTCAATTTTTTAAAATTGACTTCATTTTTTAATTTGTAATATCAAATATATCTTAGGGTGAAGTTTTGGTATTTTTCTGAAAATCTTCAATTTTGGATTAATATTGAAACCACTAAGTGGTACTTATAAAAGCCGATTTTTCATTTAAATGAAATTTTACCACCTCTGTGTTTTGAATTTAAAAAATCTGACATACATGGTTGTCATTAGGAAGTAAAAGTTTGTTCAATGGGATTAAAATAATTTTTTGATGAATAGTAACTTTTAGGTTTATTAGTCGCGATTAGTGGCAATTAATGTAATTTAAGGTAAAAATAATGTTTTAATAATATGAAATGACCTATAAAAATGTTCTAACCTTATTGTATATGTCATGGATGACCAAGACATTACATGGGTCAACTTGGGGACCCCATGGAGCCACTTTGGAAGGAAAATAACATTAATATCTTCTTATTTAATGTTAAATTAAAAATGTCACAAACATGAGTTATTTTACTAAAAAAATATTTAAATGGGTTTATACAAGTCAGATTTTTGACTATAAATATTCATTGGAAATATAAAAATATTTACAACATCATAGTATTTTTTTTATAATTTTTAGACATTAAATAAATAATATTATTTATGACATCATAATGATGCATCGATTACCTCATTAATAAAGGATTAACATAAAATGAAAATATAATGTAAAATCTATGACTTAAACATGTCCAAAACCTATTGTATGGGTGTATTTCGAACCCTAATCACCTTATCCTAGATTTATATTAATGTGGGACCTTTTAAATCAGAAAACCCATTTTAAAATAAAGTAACATTTCTTTACGTTCCAAGAGTGCCCCTCCTCTCCTCTTATAAAAGACCCCACATCTACCACCTTACCCACGCCTCCCAAGACTTTGGATAGGCCATGATCGGCACTTTTTGTCTCTCCACATACCTTTATAACTCTTAGAAGCCTCACATTGGACAGAAGTCTTCCCATGGAAGCCTTTGAGCTCAAACCAAAGTGAGTTACCCGATTTTAAGGTAATGTCTTCACTTGAGTCCATTTTTTTATTTTGCTTCTCCAACCCCCTAAACTCTTTTTAATCCTTTCTTTTGTAAAAAAAATAGTATATTAAATATAGTAGTGTTTTTTTATAATAATTATTTGAGCTAAACTTACACACACCTACATCTAATGGTTATATAACATATTGTTTCCGTGGATGGCGAATTTTTGCCTCACGAAACGATGATTATTCAATATTCTTCTAACACCTTCAAAGGTGGACATTAAGATGTCACTATATTTATATATGATATATAATATGTTTATGTTTTCCTTATACTTCTGTATTTTTCATTTATGGCATACCTTTAGGGCTTCCATTATGGGTATACGTGATATATTCATTTTAGGAAGTGCGGACTGCCACCCCCTCAAAGTGATTTGATTCGTTAAAACCATATGTGGTATGTATAAAGGATATATTTAATGATATTATATATGATAAAATACTGTAATTAAAATACTATTATGTATCATTATATTTTAATTCTATTAAATATGAAATATAAATGGAAGTAGCGTTCATGTGTATTGACGGCTTACCGTCTCCATGAATGGTGCATTTCATTTCATACCTCTAAATGTTATGTAATATTATAAATTCTTGCATGTACTTGATATATATGATATAAATGATATCCACATCCTGAATACAATTCTGGATATAATAAATATTTTACCACATGAACAACTTATAATTATAAAGAGTTTATTTTTTACTCAAGTACCAATGATCGTTAAAATGACCGTTATTAACTTAAATAATAACACAGTGTTCATGACATGGTAATAAGTGATATAAAAGAAATAATGAACTTTAAAAAGGCTCTTAATCAATTATAAATTAACTCAACTTTATTATTCAGGATATTAAAGAACAATCAAGTCAAGTCAGACCCGAGGTAAGGGACTTCGTCTCAATCTCCTTTCATTGAGGCATATTTCGTTTTATACACAATTTTCATTTATACGTTGTATAAACCCCTTTGACTTTTACTTTTATACAAAAGGAATCTTTTTCTATGAAGCGTTTTACTAAATGAAAAAAAGAAAAGTTTCTTTTAATGTACATGGTGACAACGACCTTTTCTGCCGCCTCGATAATTATTTGGTCTTTGGCTTCCTCAACAAGTCGTAATGTTTTTTTTAAAATGAAATAAATACCATATACTTTTTTATGTATTTTGTTATTGAAAATGGAATTTATAATGGATTTGTTATGTCAATATATTTACGTGATATATTGTGTTAAATGTTTGGAAATGTTTTCTTTCCATTAAATTTGTTTTATGTATTATGATTTTATAATGGTACTTGGACATTTGACGGGTGGTTACGTGATAAACCATATGATAGGTGGTGCCATGAATACCAAGAAGGGTGGTTACGTTATAACCTCCAATGCACTAGGTAAGGAATTCGGCAGTATGGCTATTACATTAAGTGATATGTGTGGAAGTCGACCGTATGGTTATTCCATTTAAGTATGTTTATGTCCCATGTTACCTTTATATGTTATGTGATCATTATATGGGTTTTATGGTAATATTTTGGTAACAAAAGGGTAAGTAATGATCTTTTATTGAGTGAATAGTTTTTAATAATTCATAATGTTGAAAAGTATTACTTTGATAAAGTATACATGGTTTACTTGTTGTTTTCATAAACTAACAGTTTTCATTCTTTTTGTATCCCTTACTGAGATTTTTATACTCACCCCAAGTTTTTTTGAAATGTTTTTCACATGAAATAATGTGGAATAGGGTCAAGGATGGGATCAATGGAAAGTCACGCTATATAAAAGATTGAACTAGACATGTTTCTATTTAAGGTTTTTTTATTCTATGGAAACTTAGTAGAAGTGTCTACTTTGTAATATTTTGAGATGTAATAGTTATGTTCTAATTCTATAAACTATAAATTCGAAAAGATCCTCAATGTGAATTATTCATTTAGTTCAATATTAAGCAAGGTTTAAGGTTGGGGCCTTATAATTATAATTTCTTAGGGTGTTACAGTCTCCACACATTAATTAAATTACATCCCCATAGTTTAAAATTGATCTTGGTAATCTAGGGTATGATATTTGACTATAAAATTAATTTAAATAAAAACATAATAAATAGTATTAATAACACATCTTCCCAATAATAGAGATATAAAGGTATTAATGTCACAAAAATAGGGTCCCATATTAGAGAGCCAAGGTGGGAAATTAAAACATAGACATGGAAGAAAATAATAAATAAATATATTCATTTTAAAAAAAATTATATGCGACTAGTGGAATGAAAAGGACCTAAAAAATAATTCTATAATGATCTCAAGGATTATTTAAATAATTCAATATGAATTTTAAAAGATATTTTTTTGAAGACCCTTTTTCTAGAGTTACAAAATTATTTCACCATATATGAATATAATGAAAGATATGTTTCTAAAAATAAAATCTTTTCCTTTAATTATGACCTGATATATTTCTACTTTATATCATAGCTCAAGATGTGTTATACAGTGAATTAATTCAATAATTACTAAAATATCATCAGAATATCAACTTAACCCCTTTCATAAATGGTTTACCATTCAAACCTTGCAAGTATTATGATCCGAAAAAATTAAAATTAGTTATAAGAAAGTAACTAGTATCAAATTAAAAATTTTAATAAAAATCATTTCATTATCCAAGCATCATTATCTGAACATCATGAATATACTAAGTGTTGTATTTTCCCCAACCATTGTCTGTTATTTTTAAAATGTTAACTTTATATTGAATTACCTTTTTATGACACTAAATATATGACATCAAAAACATATTAAAATAGGACTTCAATACAATCCGTACATATTTCATATATTATATAACTAGTACATCACAAGTTATATAATATTATAACATAACATAATGATCAAAATATATATTTAAAATAGTCAGTTTACCTCAAGATTATTAGTAATGAAAATTTTAATTTGACCCCTTGGCCTCTTCTGGGGTATGTTCCCTGGTTATTTAGAGAAGTAATTTTCATAGTATCGAATCTCATTAGATTGTAATCATTGTACATTTGAATTTTAATTTATTAAATTTTAATTATAACCTTGATGTACATTTTCTCCACACTTATAACAAACCCCCATTCCCTTGATGAAAGTACAAGGGTGTTTCTTTCCACAATTATCACATGTAGGAAAATACTTCAGTATATTATTTGCATTATTTATTTTATGATCCATATTAATCATATTATTTTAAATCCAATGGAATCCATAATATTTTGATAATTACATTCCTATATTGATATCACATAAAAATGTTTTATCATAGGACTAAAAATTTTTGGAGACCATCTCCCTTCAGAGACATGGATTAAAACCCTAAAAAGGTGATCATTATTGACCTATGTGTTGCATATTTAATATGTAATAAATTTAGATATAGTTGTAAATTTATCTTCATACTCCATAACCCATTTTTCATCATTTATCTATAATCTTAGAAAGAACTTCTTTATCTTAGCTTGCTGATCATGAACAATATATTTCACCAAGAATGAATCCATAAAATAAACCCATTTAATATGTTCTATTTCTTCATCAACTCTTGTATTCTGGATCAAAGACCACTATTTATTTTCCCCATCACCGAGACAATACAACATATGTGTAACATTTTTCTTTCCACCAGATCATAAATCAATAAATATCATCTCCAAAGACTAAATACATTTATCATCAATGATTAGATTAGTAGTCCTACAAAATGATTCAGTCGTCTATTGCATAAAGTGATCCAACAATGAAGAGTCTCACTATAGAACAGTTTTCTTCATTTGGCCATGGTTTTGTGTAATTATATGATTTAGATTCCCAATTATATCCATTAATTTCATAGTTCTAATAACATCTATATTAACATTCATGTCTATGATACATCTAATTTGGAATGATGTTTTGTGAAATGTCTTATTTTAAGGTTCCATATTTAAAACATTTCTTATACTATATTAGTTGAAAAATTATTAACTACATATTTTTCAAAAATGGCATAATAGTTAACATAAATATAAATAAATCTTACAAATAATCTCATAACCATGAACATGATTTATTTGGGGATACCAATACATATATACCGATAATAATTATTTTTTAGGTAAATATAAAATATCATATATGTATCCCATGGCAATTCCAAACCAGTTGCATGGTGTTTACCTTTTTCATGTACCATGTTATGCTCGAGATAGGCCTAACATACCATGTTAGAGTTGTTTTTACTAAGGGTATTTGAGAAAGAACAATATTGACTTATAGAAACAAGATAGGAATTTATTTTTAAGAAATACCACATAATATATAACTTAAAAAAAGATTATGATGCTTTTCAATACATATCATCAATGCCCAATATAGGGTTAGGTTCCCTAATTTTTTATTTCTAAAAATATTTTTCATGGTTGCTGCTACACATCCATTTTTACTAATTGTAATTCCACGAACCCAAATCCTAGAACTTGTTCATTACTTTATTAAATTGGCATTATTTGAAGGAAACAAATCCCGAAGGATATGTCTTTTTGTAGTTTTGGAAAACTAGATTACATACATCATACCAATATTAAATCATAAAATAAAAAATAAAACATAATACATAACAAGGAGTATTAAAATACATCCTTAAAACTCATTACATGAATTCATCATCATATCATTGAGAAAGGAAACAAAATAAGACTTTGATAAAATTCATACTAAGGGTTAGTATAGTAGAGGATGTAATGAATCAATTAGAATAATCACATTGAATGTTAAATAATTGACCACACATGCTATTTATATAACAGGGTAAGGAAAAATAAATATAGACAGATAGATAACAAAAACTCATTTCATTTAATCAATAAAATGATAATGAAATTAATCCATAGAAAATTTCAACGAATAAATCTAATCCATTACAACAAGAATAATAATTGGCGATTTATCAATAAAAAAAATTATTAATTATTGGATTATATGATTCATAGGTACATGGAACCATTAACTCAAAGGCCATTCACAGGAAATAATAAATAATACTTGTTATAAACCAATTTGGTTTGTCCAGCCATATCTATATTATCAATTCATGTCATAAGAATGATTAAAACCTAATAATTTCTAATGAAAAATGGGTTTTCAAAATAAATTAATCTCAAGAGACTATAGATGAAACAATGTGAATAATTTAAATGGACCCCAACCAATGTCTTGCATTACCAAAGCATTCATCATTAATCAAATAATTTATTTGATTAATTAACAATTGGACCTTATCATAAAATATCCATATTTATTAAATAATTTTGATTTATCAAAAATTTATTACTAGATGGAAAGAAATAAAAATTGGTTTTTCTTTTGATTAATGGAAATACAATTGAAAATTAGTAAATTTATTCTTGATGATAATTGTATTCAGACATTCCAAAGTGACCCATACAAGTTTTAAACATTTGAACCATATGTATTATGAAAGAATAAAATTATATGGAGTTTTTAAATTACATTAATATTAAATAATTCAGAATATATTATAAGAATAGGGTCATTAGATACACCAGAAAAGAAGTATGCAATGAAACAATTGAATTCCACATTGAATGAAAAATTAGTCAGGAATCTATTACATTGAGTCTGAATTGCCACATGTGTATTTATAGCCATGGATAATAAAATTATGTCGATTATTTGTATTCTTCATAAACAATTTTAATTTTAATTTCAATTATATGATAGTTATTTCAACATTTTATACAACTATATAAACACGTAAGTATACATTTTGTGTTCTGACAATGTTCAGTTCATGTGTTAAAAACATGTTTTATTGGTCTAAAATGGTCAAAGTTTTCATTATATAGATATTCCCAAAAAATTAATCAGTTTATAATTATCATATTGATATGACATTTATACATAGAAAACTAATTATGGAATATGGTTTTGAAAAATGAACCAACGTTATAATCTTGTCAACCATCGATCAAACATATGAATGAGTAATGTTATCATTTTTAAATGATCATTACTTAATTGAGTTAAGTAATATGATATATATATATAATGATAATTTTATCATAAATAGAATTTTTTTTAATCATATATACTTATTCGTAGATTTATTGTGATGTAAAAGGATTCACATATCATCGAGGAGGCGGTAGTCGACAAATTCATGAATGATATTTTCACCTTTTTAGTGATTCAAAATGGAAATAAAGGAAATTATATATTACATTTAAAGAAAAATAATAATTTAATTAATATCATATATATATTTTAGTTATTTTAAATATTTTGTATTAAAATAATCCTCAATATATTCTATGTATATGATAAATGAATCACATCACTTTGAGAACATAGTAGACTACACTCCCAGAAACGATGTAATCGTATTCCCCAAAAATTAATTTCTTAATGTTATGTGATAGAAATAAATTTCAAAACAATAATTACATTAGAATATCATATATTTCATATAAATAAAATTTTTCAATCAAATCGCAACACAAAAATATGTGGTTATGTAAAATGAATTATATCATCTTGTGAAGTGGTAGATCATTCTACATATAAATAGTATGTTTATTACACATTTGTTGGAAGTGTTTCAATTTTTATGTCCAAAAAAACAATAAAAAATCTCTATATACCTATAATATATAGGATATTATATAATGATTAAATAATAATATTTTACTGGATGGATAATGAAAATAAAACAAATTATCTTGAGGAAGGAAGCTGCATTTTATTTAGGTAAGTCCTCTTAGATTGATGAAAATGGATTCAAAAAAATATTTCAACCCTAAGGGAGAATTCTAGGATTAGGAGAGAGATTTTTATATTTTATTGGATCATAGTTGTTTTGGAAAAAATTACTTCATATGTTTGAATAACTGGGATTTTTGAGGTTTTTAATAGTGGAGGATGAGTATTGTTCTTATAATGTTTTGGAAATATATTTCCACCCACTTTTTTATGACTTAATATGGCTCCTATAATAGTTAAAATTATATCCAATTAAGGATAAGGTTGAAATATTTCCATATATTGAATTATGGACAAGTTTATTAGTCATTTTTGGCTTTATGTTTAAGGTTTAGTAATTTAATAAGCTAATTTTTCTCTTAGTCACTATAATTAATATTAATCAATTTTATTAATTTTTTTTGTCCAAACCGATTCTACAATATTTTAATTAATTATGAATTGAAACATTGAATCCATTCATCTAAATTCCAATAACAAAATTTAAATAAATTAATTTAATATTAATCCCTAGGATCTAATGAAAATGAGTGTTTAAAAAGTTAAAATATTACATAGTTTACTATGAATTTATATCAAATATCAACGATAAATTTATAGAGATGAACATAATTGGATTAATTTAAATATTACTTATGTTATATGACATTAAAGAAAATTATAATATATGTAATATTTATTAATAAATTAAATGAAAAGGATCTTTCAATTTAAGATTAAATATTTTTCAGTATTCATTAAAAAATTGAATGTTCTCAGAAAATTACCAATAATTAACCCAAAAATAATTACGATATTACATTTCAAAAAATGTATTTTTTTCGAAAAAGAAAATTTATTTAATTTTAAAAATATATATTTAAATTCATATCTCCATTAAAATGCCTATAAATGCTATTATAAAAATATAGGTTTCTGTGTATATAATTGGGCTTGATCATATCATATTCATATAAAATCTATTGAATTAATATAGAAAATATTTTTCATAATATATTAAATATAGGTTTCATTAATGTATTTCAATAATATTAGTTAATATCATTTATTATGATAAAACACCTTTGGGGCGGCTGTCGTAGTATCGAATCACTTAACATGTTCTATTTCATGGAAGTTTTGTAACAATCCTATTAATATTTTAATAATATATTCTTCTTTATTAAAAATTGGTATTCTATTATATGAATTCCACCAATAAATTTCATTATTTCACGTAACGTAAGTAGACCTTGGTGTTCCATATAGAGTTAGATAAATTTTGTGTCACGTGTAACATTAGCTTACCATATTGTTTAGTTTAAATCAATATAGGAATAAAAATATATTTATTCTAAAATTAATATTTTGAAATGTATTAGGTTGATGAATTTTACATATAAAATTTTTATGGGATGAATTTTTTTAATAATAAAATATTAATCTATTTTTTTACAATATTTTTTAATTTATTCCATTCAATGTTTTTTTATTTTAATGCTTCCAAGGATTTATTTCACTTTTCAATATGATGTTAATTTAAATGTTATAAACTAAATTCCCTCCACATCTAGGAAATTTAAGATGTCTAAATAATGTTATAAGTTTTAATTAAATGTATTTAAATATTCATTTTCATCCCATTTTTATTATCATTAGAAAATAATAAAATCCTATGTCAGTAACATTTTTTATATAGGTGTCTTTTCTGTTTTATATGAAAATAAAACAAGTTTTTAAATTTATAAAAAAATAAAATATTTTCATACCATCATGAAATTTAATTTTCTATAATCATTATATATAATATAATAGGGTTTTATAAATATTTATAAATTTCACATTTTTTTTAATTTTCTTTTTTTTATTTTTTTGAAAAAATAATATTTATCATTATGGATATTAGAAAATATATATTATTTCACTTATGGATTAAAATGTGTTTAAATGAAATTAAGATGAAATATTTAAAATTTTAAATATTATATTCATGATTGTTTACAACAGATTTTTTGCTCGACGAGTGATTTGGTCGAGGGGGGTTCAATCTATTGAAAACTTTTTATGTCAGGTTCCCCATTTTTATTTCATGGAAATTTCAGGACCAATGAAATATTTTGGGGGGTTATAATGAGTGATACATATATTCAAATTAGTTTTAACAAATTTTAACATTATGAATATTTCCAATGGACCCCACAAATATAACTATGTGTGGACATTCTTTCTATATGTAAGTGGTCTGTTGGTGTTTCTGACCCTTTGATGCTCAGGAACTCTCACTGGTCGAGAGGAATAAAGGTGAGGCTCATTACATCATTTTTCGGAGATTTATTATTATTCCAAGAATATATTATAGATTTAAGATATTTTTTTGGATTTCTTTCTAATCCTAGTATGGGACCGATTACACAATCACAATTATCAAATATTTGACATTTCGATATATAATGGTGGTTGTTCTAATGAGACTAAATGTATGTATCTAAAGTTAATCTTATATATCCTCTTTTTTATTATAATTCATGGATTTTTACATTTTGAATCCACCTAACCAGGCACATTGAAGTTTACATCCATCAATTGAAGAAAGTAATATTTTCCGAATGGGATGGAACCTTTATGTTGAATCCTATGATCCTTGTCTCAAGTAGGAATCAAACCCCTTTATGTTCATTAAAAATTTGTAGTCTAATGTTTTGGGGAAGGAAAATATATGAGAAAACATTGGAACTATGTATAGAGATAAAAACATAAAGAGTTATACATATATAACTTATAGAAGGAATCAGAGTCATCATTGTTTTATATGTTCCTTTGGACGTACAATGTAGTGTATTACCTTGAATATGGGAAGTCATATCATGATACATATTTCTTCTTATACACTTAGGATTCCCTAAATGAGAAATATTCATGATTCGAATGATTCCATTCATTAAATACTTAATCCCACGTGATTGATGAGAATTGTGGGAAATAAAGGGTAAACTTTATCAATATCACTGCACATGGATATTGGAATTACAGGACATGGCATCCCTCAGGGGTTGTTTAACATGGATCTTGGGCCTTAGGAAGGTTTAATATATATATTTTCTTACATCAATTTGATTTTTCATATTCCAATGTTTTTGGATTATACATGAGATGATTCTAATATATGTATTTAAAGAACAGATATCATACCACATGGTGTTTTCCTAAGATCCCCTAATTGTGTACATGACATGTCATGATGGTTTTCCTAACAAGTCCAAATTTTCAACCTTAAATGGAATTATTTTCTATTTTAAACAACCTAACTATTTTTATGACATGTATTATGGATGTGTGGACGTGTATACAGACTATCAAATGATCAAGTTTACTTGTTTGGAGGATATCACATGATTTCTCCAACATGTCTAATGGGCCTCTCAGGACATGGAGGTCAGGCCTTGTGGTTTTCATGTGTCTCCGAAAACATGTCATGGTGATACCACATGATCTGGATGGTATGTCCATAGGATATCACATGACCAGGGTGACACTGTTATGGGCCTCTCAATATTAAATAAACATTTATATGGGATTCCATATGACATGGATTACAAGCATAGAAGACATCATAATAACTATGAGACATATCAGGAGAATAAGTATAGACTTTATTTAAATAAAGACTCACTTATAAAACATTGAAAATACATATCTTTTTAGGAATAAACAAATCATTATTCAAAAAGATGTAATAAGGCCGTACTAGTCTACTGCTTTGGGTAACATGGAAACATAACCACTAGTAAATATGTGAGTTATAACGTCTCCCACGTGGTTTTACATGACTATCACAATTCTAAGACATATTGAACATAATACATATCATCCAATCCATGGTAATGGAAACATAAATGGTCCGAGCATAAACTCATAGTAAGGGTAAAATAGGGTGAAATGTAAGCTTAAACATGTCCATAAGTATATGAGAATGTTTTCATGAAAATAGATGATTATGTCTTGAATAAGAATTATACTAGAAAATATCATAGAGTAATGATTTGATGTCCATAATACATGAATCATAATGAAATATAGAGAATAATCCATGAAATAATTACATATAACATGTAATTGTAGAAAACATGTAAGAATATAATGATTTATAATGTAGCCAAGGCATCACTCTCCTGACAATGTTAGTATTATGGGTTCACTCCCCATAACATTGTAGTAGTCATTATTCACTCTGATGGTGATCATAGTATTCAAGGTTCACTCCTAAGGCCAATTTATTTTATATCAAGAGATATAAATCCTTACCCAATGCATTGAAGGGAAATATATATTACTCTATTAACATAATGAAATCATACATACATTTTCCAAAAGATCATAAATTATAATATCATAACCCATGAACTAAAATGGGTATAAAAAATATGTAAACATATGAAAACATGTGGTATGAAATAGGTATCATATTCATTTCATCAAAAAAATATCCCATTAAAAGAAACAGGTTTCAGAATTATATAACCCGTGAAAGAGAAAGTGGTTTAATAACATCATTCCATGAAAACATAATCCATATAGAGATATAATATTAATGGAAACAATGAATAATTAATCCATAAAGGCATGGGTTGCACCAATTGATGTTATCTTATTTAGTAAATAATTTTGAAATATCTTTCAAAACATTTTTGGATTAAAATTATCATTTATTCTTTAAAAATGACATTTTATAACATAAATCATTTTGAAAAAAATTCATTTAAAATAGATTTGAAAAATTAAAATGGAAGATTTGAAAAAATATATGAAATTTAAATCCTTTTTCCATGTAAATGAAATTAAAGGGCCATTTTAAATAATTTTAAAAACATTTTATAAAACATTTTTTTGAATACAACAGATTTCCGACTGAGTGATACTATTATATTTCACAAAAAAATAGTATATTAGGTACCAAATAGTTTAATAATGGTACAGTAAATAATGGATTACATTAACATATATTTTTGATAGAAAATAAGTAATATTATTAATAGATTTATCATAATATTTCATCATGTAAAGCATAAACATAAACAATCATGGAAAGCGATGTGGTTGTCTCAATAAACACTTCTAAATCAATAATGTTTGATCAAACACTCCATGTAAGAAAATAAAAGAAAATGAATCATAATATATCAAAAAAATTATTATATTCATGATATAAAACGTAAAATTGATTTATATACACCTTGAAAAGGATGTTAGGTGCATAACAATACATGAATCTCAAAGAAGGTAAATTAAGAAATAATTGTTTTTACAGATTTTTTATCTTTTGAAATTTAATCACCATGAAAGAAGGTTCATAGAATGGATATGTAAATACCCAGAAATATATTTATATGATACATATAATTAATGCATGGATAGTATATACACAACACAAAAGTAAATATTGTTGAACATAACATGAATCTCACAGAAATAAAAAGTGAGATGAAATTCCCCTTAACCTGTGCTTGACTCTCTCTTCACTCATAAAATATTTTTATATAATAAATATAATAAAATTATAAATATTTTACAAAATATTATTATTATAAATAATACAATATATCTTATTATTATTACTTTATGTTACCCGCTAATTAATGATATTATGTTGAAGATTCACTTCATAAAAGATTTTCATTTTATCATCGCATGTGTCTTTATTTTTTATAACATTGGTCCTTATACTAATATCATGATCCCATAATGTAAACCATGATATGAATATTATTAATATAAATTATATTTTTATTATAATAAAATATTTAACATAAGATAAGAAATGGAATACACCGTTCATTGAGATAATAAGCCATACGTACGCACGAACGTTGTTTCTATCATTATTTTCATATTGAAATAATGTATGTAAATGGAATATATATATATATATATTATTTATAATTATTATAGTATCATGAATATATCATATGAATCATATAATTTCACTATATCCATCCTAAATACATTTTTTATAGTGTGTGAACAAATCACATCGCCTTGAGGGGGCTGTAGTGTACACTTCCTCAAACGAGATTATCATATTAAAACCAAATGTAATGTAATGATATGTGTGTTGTAAAAAGAATAAATATGTGTAAATACATAATAATATTAAATAGATTGAGAGAATGTGTTGCCTCTAAATCAGGTAAATCCTTTTGGTTATTTTCAAAAGGCTTCATTGAGAAGCTCTAGGACCAAATAGAGGATTGAAGGTTGAAGTTAGATTTTTTGAGGATACATTGGTAGATCTTGTCATAATTTCAATGGATTGAGTGGTGTTAGTAATTGGTAGGGGTGATAGACCTTTATAGAGAAGGAAATGGACTAACATGGAATATTTAGAAACAAGTTTGGTGAGAAATTTTCAGTACCTAAAAATTTCATAAAATAGAATCCAAATAAATAATTGAATATTTATGGACGAAATATGGAAATAAAATTGTTGTTGGACATGTTTCTAGGTCGTTTTGATTCTCATATTCTATTTTTAGTTCTTTATTAACCTATATTTTCTCTTACCTGATGTAATTAATTTTAATAACCTTCAATATATTTTTTGGCCATAAGAAAATAGATAAAATTATTAGAAATTATAAATTAAGAATATTCCATACATGGAATCCATTTTAAAAAATTATAATAATATAACGGAACTATTAATTTAATATTAATCCGGGTGTCGGGATGACACTACAGGTTTTTATAGTAAGAAGGCTCAAAACATTGTGAAGTCTTTATATAAAACGTAAATGTGGAAATGGTTCCCAAGACCAACATTGGATTACCCGAAAAAATACTATTTAGTTGAATATTGAAATAAAATTAAACTAATTTTCAACACTAAAAATATATTGAATTAAAAAGTATATTTGAATTAAAAACTTGTACTTTTCACTATCCATCCAAAAATGAAGTTTCTTTGAAAAATAAAAAATTATACTACTAGATAATATTTATATTTAAATTAAAAATTTAGGAAAAATTTACTATATAATATTTATAAAATTTATAAAAATAATTTCACGATAAGATCCTTTAAACTATTAAATTTTGACCTAGAAGGAATTTACCAAAATATAAAATATTTTCTAATCAACATTATTTTTTATAAACAAATTGTGTAAAATATTTGAAATGTAGTTGATACTATTACTCTAACTATGTTTAATGTATATGTTAATACTATCTTATATAAAAAAATTATGTTTTCAAGAATCTCAGTGTTTCCCATAACATATTCCATATATGTGTTGTGTCACTCATGTAAAAAAAATGAGGAAACTTTTGCATCAAAATATCATCAAGTTCCCACATAGATTCCTCTAACTGGAGATTTATCAACAAAATCGTGACCAAGAGAGTGGTTTTGTTTCATATAAAATTCTATGATGGCCTTTAATTCCAATAGAGACTGGCCTTGATCATGTAGTATGACCTATGAGATTAGTACTTTTGGTGGGTTAGGGATGTACATCACAGTGTGAGATACATAGAACATGTCATGGAATTGAGAGAGATTAATGGGAAGTTGCAAGCAATATGCTACATCTCGTTATGAGCAATACTTTTAAAGGGGACGATATACTGAAGCCATTGTTTCCCTTTCTAAACAAATCTCATAACATTCATGCAGGGTGAGAATCCTAGAAACACCTTTTCACCAACTTCAAAATCTTGATCCTACCGATAATTATATGCATAACTTTTATTTTGTATTTGAGCTTCTTTGATATTCTTATAAATGGGTCCATCATTCATGACCATTTCTTCAGTTATCTCGAGTCCTATGAGAATTATTTTTCAAACATCATCACATCATGTTAGAGCTCTACATTTCTTCCCACATAGGGATTCATAAATTTTTATATGAATTCTTGAGTGAAAGTTATTATTGTATGTAAATAAATCTAGATTAAGGTATTGATCCCAAACAACATTTAAATATTGAGAACACAAACTCAACAAATCCTAAAGGGATTTTATTTTTCTTTCAGACTAGCAATCTATTTGTGGATGATAAGTAGTGCTGAAACTCAATTATGTATCAATTACTTTCTGAGGAGTTTTCAAGAACATTGAGGTAAAATTCAAATCCAAATATGATACAATAGAATATTGTACTCCATGAAACAGTAAAACATAATTTATGGATATTTTGTAAATCATACCCATATAGAAATATTTTCTTCTAGTAATGATGTGCAGACATAATATAGAGATCTTCTACAACCCATATAGCATTAAAACCATAAGATGTATTGTGTGGTCCAATGAAAAAAACTGTAGTGATGTTCTGTCATTACCATTATGGTATGGGTAATGGATACAACATCTATTTAGAATTGTTTACTTCGGCCTTATCATTCAGGAATAACAAACACTGAGAAAAAAATATGTGGTATCCTTCTTCCTAACATCCCTCTAGAAGATTTATTTTATGTCCATATGCATTATCATTCATCCATGATTAATATTGGATGAAGAAGTATGAGTATCATCCAACAGATCCCTCATTAAATCTGGCATGGTAGGTATATATACATGGTTCCTAAAACATATCATTGCATTTCGATCAATGTTGACCTTAGTAATATTTCTAACCTTATTTTATAATTATTCAACATCCTTCTTTGCGTCTTTAATCATAACATGGATAGAGGGTTGAACAATAATTTAAGAAAGATAATATTTTCCCCCTTCCTTATGAATTTCTAGATCCTTCAATTATATATTTAAACATGTTGGATATTTACTGATTCTAATGATAGATATGGTAGCATGATCTTCTTGAATGAAAGCGCCAACTACCTTGTTCGCTTTCCCAAGGAGGAAATATATTGATCAATCAAATTTTTTTTCAACTCTAACCATATTCCCTGAAGAATTTTATTCCCCTTATATGTGTTTTCATATTTCACACTTTTATAATCAGTATATATATCTCACATTTCCCTATAAATATAATGGATTTATATCATTAATGAAAAAATTACTAATGCTAATTCCCGATCATGAGTTGGTTAATTCTGATCAGGAATCATCAACTATCATGAGAAATATTCTATATCTATGTGATTTTGAATAGTAACACATCTCAATCTATTCTTGGATGAATCACTATAATTTAGAAAACCTTATCCACAACAGTGTAATGTATCCATAGGATCACTGACCAACCTTAATTTTAGTTCCATGAATTATTCATCACATTCATTTATCTAGAGGAACTTCAATCCATTATGAGTAAACTTTTTATATGGATTATATAGTAATGAGAAATTCTACATTTTTTGATAATATACATCTAAATGAATAATTCGATTGATATCAGTCAGTATGGTTTTTCATTTCTAACATTCAATACCCCTTATATTTTATTAATCTAATATTACACCATCTATAGAGAATATGTGACCCGAAAATGAAATCTTTTTTGTAGAAATCAAAAGTTTTAAAATTTTTCATATAATTACTCATTTCTTAGGTTATTTAGTAAGATTATAAAGTAATCTTCATGATCCAAATTATTCATTGAATTGATAAATATTTAATATATAAATACAACCAAAAACATATCGAGTTAATCTTAATAGACTCTATTCATTAAATATATAAATATAATAGGGGAATTAGAAAGACGAAAATCCATCACTACATATTTATAGCGTACATAACATATATTGAACGTGGTATTCGATTTATCCTACATATTAAACCACAATTGGTGATATATAGAATGAAGTTCAATCTTGGAAATGTATTAAACTCCAAATAGTTGATCAAAAAAGTCATCAATACAGTGAAGTAGATACATTTCAATGATTTTGATCTTGCTCAACTCTCAATAATCACTAAATAGTCAAATTGATCCATAATTTGTTTTTCATGAAAAGATCTTCTGCACACCAAGTTGATAGGCGTGGTTGAATGAATCCCTTTCTATAGTTTTCTGGGAGTTTATACTTCAATCCTGATACTCAATCAAGGCCATTATATAAGGGGCCTTTGAAATTGGTGTGGAAGATGGTATAAGTTCTATCAGCAAATCAAAGTCACGTTTTGGTTGGTGACTGAGAATATATTTCTTAAATACAACCTCAAAATCCTGAAAATATTATATTTCATTGATATCAATCTTATCTCCAACCATTATAGATAATTATACCTTTTTAATTTGAATTAAGAAACATACAGTAGATGTAATATCCAAAAGAAGTTCAAACTTATCTTCACAATTATGGATGGTCATATTAGGGTTTTAAATATAAAACCTAACTTTCCTTCCATAACAACTGATATAATATTAATGTACATAAATCCAATCCATACATATAATGACATAAATTTTGACCAAAGGATGTAAGAAAAGATTTATATGAATCACATTCCATGAGAGTTAAATTAGAGAGGAATTATATAATTCAGATGCAATAATAACACCATTATGTTTTAGTATTAGTAAATTCATCTAAAATATTTTTCTAGGAATCATAACATCCTTATAAAAATCTTTAGATATAATTTTTTATGTATAATCAGTGTCAAATATGAGAGTAGTTTTTCTAGAGTGGATTGAATGTATACCTTTAATCATATTTTTATAGCACCCATCATTAGATATAGTGATAGAATGATATTTCCCCTTGTCGCTTGGAATAATAGGATTCTAACATTAATATAATCACCATACCTTATGTTTGGGTAGTATTTAGAATAATTTCCATTCTCCTTACAATTGTAGCACTAAATAATTGGAGGTGCATTCTATGCGGCATTTTCCCTATAAGCATTTTGATATGACTTCTTACCATCACCTCAATAGTCAATTTTCTGATGGCCTTCCATTCCACAAATAAATAAATTATTAGACCTGATAAAGAAAATATACACCATGATTATTCCCACACATAGTGAATAAAAGAAGTTTCATCTTATTTTATCCATGGTTGTTAGTGTTTTTATTAGACTCCATCTTCATCTTCTTATGAAAGCAATGAGATTGATACGTGACCCCTATTTCTATTTCAACCTTGATTGATAAAAACAAAATCTAATCTTATCTACCAATGTCTCTTATGGATATCTCCATTATGATACATGGATTTTATACACCAAATAACCTATCAACTTTACATTCATGTTGGTTGATAATTCATTATGTGTACCTCGCAAGTCTCATGAAATTTTCCTTGAGGGTACCAATTGACTCATAAAACATTTTCATAGACTCATTGAAATACTTTATTCATATAGGTATAATTAATTAGAGGAAATTAGGTATTGAAAATTAATTTCTTGAACTCATACCAAACCATGGATTCAATCTAATCATGCTGACATGTATTTTTTATTAGATTCTTCCTCTCATATTCTTCACCTTCTAACCGATAAATATACAAAATTTATTTTTCATGTTCTGAACATGGAATATTGGATAAGATATTTTTATTCATACAAATAAATTGTTCAGAAAAATTTGGATCAGGAAACACTTTGAAAGAAGGTGGAAATTTTTTCATTATAGACTCGACAACATGTTGTTCCCTCCTTTTCTCATTTGGAATTCCTCCCAGGTTCATAGCTTGAGAAAGTTGTGTGACCATAACAATGGGGTTTTCATTCTAGTTCCCATATAATTCAGTTGATCATGGGATAAATCATTTCATTTTCCACTGTTATCACTGTTAACAAGGTTCTTTCATGTTCCATCCATTGACTAAAACCAATATCAAAAAGTAACAAATCGTTATCATAATGAGAAACCAAAAATAATGAAAATTCATATTTACGATTAATATCTTATGAAAACATCATTAATACGTGACACCATGAACTTATCCAAGGTTATTCACATCCAAAATATATTTAAATCCATCATAATGTTTCATGTAGAGTTTTTAAATTTCTATAGAATATCTCCTACGAGTGTCAAATTAGGTCACGTTATCATGTACCATATTACCCCAAGTCATTATTAGAACATATTGTCATAGTTTTTACCCTTAGGTACATGTGTTCCAGATCCACATGAACCCATAGTATACGAATATGTATTCATCGATAGGAAACCACTCACTCTATCTTTCACCAAAATTTGAGTACAATTTCCATTACATTGACTCATCCCTAAACTTATCCTTAGAGATGTCCTTAGGGTTCTCACTCATGTTTTCTCACCATTTGTTCTAATGGTTAACTACACTTTTCCTCTAATATCAATAATTGAGACCCTTACATTTCAATAATTAACATTAAAATTTTTTTGGAATACGCAAAACAATACACAAGAAAATGTAGGAAGACCGTACTAATCTAGTTCCTTTGGAAACATGGAAACATAATCAATGGTACATATGTGAGATGCATCATCTCCCTCTAGGTTCTTCTAGAATAAAACCCTTCTTAAAAATATCAAATAAAGTACATATATTCTTCACTTGGGGGAAAGGAAAACATTTAATGTGTGAGATAAAATTCATAGTAATTGTAAATAAGGGGGATATTTAGTAATAAACCTGATCATAATGGAATGTGTATGAGATCATGATAATAGAAGATCTTATCATGCATATCAAAGATCATAACTGACATCATGTCATAAATATTGGTAGTTCATAAGTCATGAATAATAATTAAATAGAGAGAACAATCCATGAAACCATAATATAAAACAATGAATTATGTAAAAGCCATAAGAATATAATGATTTCCATAGTAGCCCATATATTTATGCCCACACCATGTCAAATATGGGCTCCCTACCCATACAATCATAATAATAATGGTTCACTCCCATGGACATCACAGTTACATGATTTCACTCCTCATACCATATTAGTAGTCATGGTTTTATCATATAGATGTCATTGTTTTCAAGGTTGACTCCCAAGACCATATCAATTTATCTCATGATATATAAAACATTACCCAATGAATCAGTGTGGGATATAGGTCCCACCCATCACATAATAAAATCATATGTACTTGTGTCACAATATCATAAATAAAAATATCATAATCCATGAAATGAAAATGGTTCCATAAAATGAAAAATTAGCATAACATATGGAAAGAGAAGTGTTTTATAATCATTTCATCATAAACATAACCCATGAAAATAATCAGATCTCAAAATCATATAACCCATGAAAGATAAATTGGGTTCATCACATTATTCCATAAAAATAATTCATTCATAGAAGTAATATTAATGTAATCATTAAAAAATTTCCCTAGAAAGGCATGAGTAACACCAATGAATGTAATTTTAGTTGGGAAGTAATTTTTATTTATATATTAAATCATTTTCTGTGAAAAATATCATTTCATCATTGAAAAATGATTTTTATAAGATAAAAATTTTAATTTTTTTTTGAACATTTATTTGAAAAATTAACAAGGATTCAGTGAAATCCATAAAAAAATTTTACAATAAATTTTTCGTGAAAAGGTTCAACATGTTCTTTTGAAATCATTATTATTTTTTCAAATACATGTTTTTTTAATAAAATTTATTTAAGACTATGGAGATTCACAAATATATTTTACATAAAGAAAACATTATATTATGTTACAATGATTGAATAATTTTACTAATAATTGAGGATATACGAAATAAAAATATTGGAGAAAACTAATTAATATTCTTGAAATATGGATCATTCGATTTCATCAAGGGAATCATAAACATATATTGTCTCAAAAAGTGATGAGATTGTCTTACTGAACACTTATAACTAGGTAACATGGGACCATAATCTCCATGTAAGAAACGGAAATTACATCATGATTCATATATCATAAAAATAATGATATTCATGATATAACATGTAAAATAGAATTATATACACCTTAAAATCAAGTTTAGGTACATAAAAAAACGTGAATATCAAATAATGAAAAATTAAGAAAAAAATATTTTAGAGATTTGGTATCATATAAAAGATAAAACCCATGATGGAGGGATCATAAAATGGATATGTAAATACCCATAGATTTATGTATATTATACATTAATTTTAATCGTCATTAGTACATACACCTCACAAATGGAAAGAGTGGTGAACATAATATGAATCTCACAGAAAATAAAAGTGAGATAAAATTCCCCTTACATTTGGTCTTGACACTATCCATACTTATACTTGATTCTACTTTAATAAATATAAGTTTGTGATCAATATTTTACATAGGAATATTCTAAATCGTAATACCTTATATTGTTTGATTGTAAAATTATATTACCCTCTTGTCAATGATTCTATATTAATGTTTCACTTCGGGTAAAATTTTCTATGTTCTTCACATGTGTCATAAATTATTATTTCTTTTGTCCATATACTTATATAATGATTCAAGATTGGAAAACATGATATAAATATAATGTCTATATATTATATTTTTATTATAATATTTTCCTTTATTAATTAATTCGAAATGGAATACATCATTTATCGAGATGGTAATCCATACAGACACTTGAACGTTCTTTCGGTATTTATTATCTTATTAAAAGTAACTATGTAAATGAAATATGTATATATATGTATGTAAATATATGTATAATATTTTCTATTATATTAAAGATATCATAAATATATATATCATATAAATACAATATAGAAATCCTTAATACATTCTATCTGGTGTTTAAAGGAATCACATTTCTTGGAGTGGGTGGTAGTCCACACTTCATCAACCATGTTTATCATAATAACACAGAATAGGAAGTAAATATATGTGTATTAAATGGAATATATGTGTTTAAATACATAATAAATACAATATATGGAAAATATAAACAGATTTTATATCATAATGGCCACCATGGTTGTTGGTAAATTAAAAATGAACAATCATCATTTCATGGGGTAGTAATTCACCATACATTGAAATAGTTTGTTCAATATCCATTAGATGGTGGTTTTTTTAAGTGTACGTTGAACCATAAGAATAAAAAACATCCTAGTATAATGTGTATATTTTTATTGCACAATAATTTAAAATTTATTGTAGAGATGGTGAAGAAGAAAAATAAAGGAAAAAATATTGAGAGGAGACATCACATTATAATTGGGTTACACATTTTGGTTAATGCCAAAAGGCTTCCTTGAGAAGATTCCAGAACAAAGGGAGGGTTCTATGTAGAAAAAATTATTTTTGGGAGGATACATGGGATGAGTGTATCAGAACATAAAGAGTTTGAGAGGTATGAGGAACAGGTAGAGATTATGGACTTTTATATGGAATTTAAAAGACTCAAATAGTAATTTTATTAATGAGTTAGGTGTGAACATGTTCTTACATAAAAAATCTCATGAAAAAAACTCAGTAATGGATGTTCCATGGATGAGATATGGACATAAAATTGATTTTGATATTGCTAGGTCTTTTTGTGTCTTATATTAATGGTTTAAAACATTATTAACAATTATTTTCGCTTAGTTGATATAAATAATTTTAATCACTGTCAGTAATCATTAATTTCAAAAATAATGTTTAACATATTAGGCATTATGAATTATTCTGATTCCCGAAATATAATCTTTTTGGCCAAATTCGAATGACATAATGGCCATTAATTGATTCAATATTAATCAGATTGTCGGGTTGACACTGGGTTTTTATAGTATAAATGATCTAATGTTTTCTTATTCATTATGTCCAATTTAAAATTGTAAATGGTTCCAATGACCAAAATTGGATTACATTGTTAAAATAGTATCTAATTAAACTTAGAAATAAATTTAAAATAGGATTTATCATTATATATACATTGAATATAAACATTTTTTTTAATTAAAATCCAGTATTATTCACTATTCATCCAAAAATGATGTTTCTCACAAAAATACCGAAATTTCTCTCTAAGCTAATTCAGACATTATATATTAAAAATCATTTATTTTATCCAATAAATTATCAAATTTTTTCAAAAACTAATTTCATTATAAGCTCATCGAAAACAAGTATTTTTAGACAGATATGGACATTAGAATAAAAAAATCATATCTTTCATTATCAATATGTTTTATTTATATAAAATAATATTATAAAATTTTTGAAAAAAAGTTATTACTATTGATATATATATGTTTAATTTATAGGTTATGATTATCTTATTTAAAAAATAATATGATGTTTTGTAGAAACAATGTATTGCATGTATCATATGACCACTCATTGTTGCGTGTATCGTACACCAACTCAGTGGTGCATGTAATGCAAGTCAAGTAGTTTTTCATTTAAAATACTAAATATTACATTAGAGTGAATGAATATTGGAATTAGTGAATTTAGAGATGAAAATTTTAATTTATTCTAATAGAAACATGTCCATAAAAACTCGTGTTGTTACATGATCAATATGTATGTTGAGAATTGTAATAGTCATAGCTCATATCTATGAGATGTAATGAGACATAGATGACATGGTTATGTGATATATCATGTCTGAGATGACATGTACAGAGGACATCACAAGACCATATTGGCATGTCTTGATGATATAATAAAACTTGGTGCATATGTACGGACAGAGTCACAAGACATGGTTTTCATGCCTAGATGTCACCGCCTAAATAATGTATAATATAAATGCATCATTTCATGAATCTTGTATGTAATGAGAATTGAATTAATATTATATTAATTTTATTCAGATAAATCATTCGATTGTACAATCTTTTTTAGTCTCTTTTAAAAAATTATTTCATGTATTCCCCGTGATTTTTTGAAAATTATCTTTTCATGTTTACACATGATATAGTTGACATGCGTAAACTATGTCTCATGATCAAACTATTCTTTTGGGATTCCTCCACGTGATCTATTAGCTGACCACATTATGTACATATTCATTCTCTATGATCCCTTATGTAGTTAAAAGGATTTTACATAGTGGTAGTCTCTCACGGTCATATAATGTTTTTTTCTAAGAAATACACTCATATGATCCTGTATTTACCTCACCATAAAATCTCATAAAATCTTGTTTCTTGTGGGTAGAAGGTATTTATTGTCCTCTTTTCCTTGTATATACACCACCTCACATGGAATGTATCACACATAAATGAACATGATTCAGTAGAGTTATTCTATGAATTAAAGACTTTTCATGGTCCTTCCATGGATCATCCATAGTGTCACATCTAATTCAATGATAATGAGAATGTTCAAATATTTCGATTCTTATTATAAAATATCATATAAAACTGATTTCACATGATTAAATTAGTATTTCATTCTTTAGGACCTTCGTAATATTAAATTACATATGGTGATGTTGACTTGAGTTCGAGAAATACCCATATATGGTTTTTAGAGTCAAACTACCCTTTGAAAGGTTCTTGGTGAGATAAAATTGACATGTGTTAGGAGATCAATGTGATTGATATTGATTAACAAAGTAACTTAACCCGTATAATATAAATAAAAGTTACAACAAGAGTCCTCCACCATTCACACCATTCATATATTAATTTCTCAATGAATTTGTAGGTACTCTTATGATGTTATAAGAGTATTTTTGTGGCATGTCAATTATCTTTTTATTGAGGAATCATATGACTAATTTTGTGTGTCAAAATGATGTACGTTCACATCAAAAAACAAGTAAACCCCATGATTCTAGATTTGGTGTGGAATAATGCCATTGAACATCCTTTTCCTAGATCCTCCTTATGATGAAGGTGACATGCCAAAATTCCATCATTTGAAAATATAGAAATTCCTCTATGGGTTCTATAGAGCCTTGAAAATCACATAAATATGCATCATGAATATCTACATAACTATACATCACATATGGATTTGACAATTCTCTACCTTTATTCTATAAAGTTCATTGGATGATTTTTAGTCATCCATAGATCAATGAGTCACATGAATAGAGTAAATAAACTGAAATCTTCCACATCATCAGTAGTTATTGTTAGGACGTCATCTCAAGAAAAATAGAATTTTTAGGGGCATCATATGATCACCCAAAATCATGGGTGGAACATGATATATTCGCACAACTGTATTAGGGACATATGATTATGTTTCATTTTGGTGGAATTGTGGTCCTCATGATTTGGCACCAGAAGTTATATTACTAAAACAGTTGTTATTTTGTCGAAAAAATACCTTTGGTACTTGTATTTGATCAATTAAAAATTTTCATACGCACTTTTGGAAGGTATCAACCCCCCCGTAGGATAGATGCATATTTGGACTAGAATATATATAATGGAATGTAAATTCTCCCATTAGTTTTATGGGATTCCACCGATTGGTGTCTCATGTGACATTTGGTCACCCATGAGATATATGAATAATTTAGAGAGACCTATTAATAGTTGATAGATAGGTGCCTCATTTTACTGATGAAATTTAATTTCAAATACACTTTCAATTTCTCCCATCACATAACCCCTATATAAGACCTCACAATAATAACTAGTAAGAAGATCACTTTCATAATACCTCTATACGAGAACCTATCATAAGGTTGTTTTGTGAGATCTAATAAGGAGATATCACCACATGATTGTTTTTTCATAGTACTATTTTAAAAGAATCAAAACCCATTATCTATAATTTTGAAACACATGTACACTTTCAATCTTCAATTAAGAATCTACGCATGTTTTTCATGTAAAACATGCTTAATTTAATGATCACTCTCTCATAATTCTATTAGCATGACCATCTCGGGGTCACTCAATTGAAAATTTGTTTATTGATCATATGGTAACGTGATGATTTATGGGTCATGTGACTTAATAATCCATGGTCATTCAATCATAGATTCAGATGTGGTTCATGCTATTTTGGAGACACTTATAAGGTCATGATATTGTGAGTCCCTTCAGAGTGCTTGTGATTTGTGTGATGATTTCAGAGCCAATGTACCTCATTTGAGTTATTTTCTTCACATGTACGACATTTTCATCATATTTCATATATTTGGATTCCAGTTCTCATAAAAATTACATCGATATTATCTAGAGTGTCATGATTTTTAGGAGTAATATGTTTTACACATAGTATCATGTGAATTATAAAAAATAGGTTCTCAAGATGCTTTACCCAACTGAACTTTAGAGATATCCCATTTTCCAAAGGCTTCACTTGTACGGATTTGGATTGTTGATTAATTTCTCCATTCCCTCGCCTGACATCATTCTTCTATCAGGCTAGTTATCATCTTACCTATATTATTTTAATAAATTTATGTCAAAATTTAATAAATTATTCTTGGTATAGTCTCTAGGTTTTTTCTTTACACCGGAGAAATGGCCTCTGGGTTTTCACAGTTGCGATTTTTCTAACTAGCCTAACTCTCAATGTTATTCATGAATCATTTCCCACTCCCAAAATATCCTGATAAGAAGATGGGGCTTATAATGGGACCTATGACATGGTATTAATTTCTATGATAAATTTTTATTGCTATTCTAGGTTACTGTTACTCATATTTTATCCACCAGTTACAAACAATTCATATATAGATAGTTGAATGGATTTCCTTGTTCATCTTCTATCATCGGTCTGACCGTCATTATGTATTGATATAGTATTGGATCCCTAGAAATAATTTATTGCATTGGTCATGTGGTATGGTAGTGATCATCTTCAAGTATATTAATAATTAGCATGTATAACATTACTTGGGGGTTTTATGATGAGTCTCTTTCTATCACAGTTTTTCGGATGACCTCATAAAAACTCCCACATTATCAATGTTCATGCATGTCATTGTGAAAGAGAAGGAAAGTATGGAGTTAATTATAAATTTTATCATCACCTTTATGGATTGGATAGAAATATTTCTATTTTATAGTATGACTTAGAAAACTACTATATGTCCTCATTAATTCCTTTCCTGATAGTTCCATGAAAACATATGATCATATTGTGATAACTGTGAGGATGGAGAGTATACTACTTGGGGATTCAAAGTAAATATTGAGGTATCATGGAGACATATGTCAAAGAAATTCATAGCAACAGTACTAAATTTATGAGTATTATTGACCATGGAAGCATGATCAGGAGTCCAAATTCGCACACTGATGATGGTATCTCGATTTAAAAGGGGAATAATCTTATGTTTCTCATTCTTATTCCTTCATACAAAAAAAAAATATTACGAATATTCATAAATACAAAATCCCCAATAGTTTTTTTGGACCCTTCCAATTTATTTTCTTATGTATTGTAGATAATTTATGCTATTACGTATGTAATAACACTATAGAGATCCGTAATGCTTCATTAGGTCACATTCTATTTAATGTTTTTGGGGTTTAGGTGGTCCCTCTAGGTCCTGATTTTGTCATTATCATATTGATGTAGCTAGATTATTTAAATTTTATTCCACATCCTATACCGAGGATGATAATTATTTATAATGGTTATGGATCTCTTGATGAATAGTCTAGAATGATAACCCTATGATATGGGGTCCTTGTAGTCTGTGGGTATGAGTTAGTAATATATGAGTTTTATTCCTCCAAATGGTTTTCATATAAATTTATTTTTGAATCAAAAGTGTTTATCCTCTCAATTTAGATGTCATACGAGGATAATAACATATTGGGATTATCTATAAATTCTATATTATATTAGTGCGTGAGGAAAAAAATGATGATATTTTTCTTCCAACTATTTTTTCTTATTTCTTCCTGTCATATGATTATGATTTGGAATGTGTGGAGGAAAAATCAAATTGTGTTCCAGGTACATTAGTCTATCATGTGGAAACCCATTGTGATTCACGGACCCCATTGTTTGTAGGAAATATGGTTTTGATCCCAGATTTTGGTGATCATTATTAGGAGAATCCTGACCCGATAGAAAAAAATCAATTTAGTCGGTTAGAATTGGTTGATGATATTGTCAATATATACGAGGAACTATTGATGTTTCATTTTAAAGACCGTGCATTGGACTTCCTCCCTTACATCATTTTCAGATTAATAAATCATACCACATTCTAACGCACGTAACCTAGAGGACCATGCATGTTGTAATATAATATGATTATATATTCACACATTGATCAATAAGACACCCAAGGATACATTTTTTCATAAATAAAAATTACATTTCCATATCATTCATGATTTGGGGTAGGAGGAATTAATTGTTGACTATTATATGATATCATGGCAAAATCCATGCTCACCTGATAGTAACTACTCGATACTAATATGGGAATATGCAATTTAGATGGTGGGAATCCCCTGGTTTAACAAATGTGGGATTATTTTTACGCACTATAATAGATTCATTAGATAATCTCCAAATTTTACACCCTAATGGATTCCTTAACCACACATATTGTGATACATGAGGAGATCATAAATCATGAAATGTCTAACCATTCAGAATATACATACTCATTAATGGATACTCAGAAAAAAGTTGAGAATTTTTCTTATTTTATTGGGACACTTCTTCCTCAGGATATAATTGAATAAGTTAGGCGGTCACGAATTTATTCAATAGACAAATCCCATCATATTGTGGTTAACATGGAATATTCAACTGAACAAATAATAATGTAGTCTTGTCAAATGTGTTATTTTGATGGGATCCTTCATTAAAATATAAAATATAACAATTATTATTTGTTCACTTTATAAAAAATTATTTTCTATTCATTACATAGTATCATCCAACATTCCCTTCATTTATCACATGCATGATATTTCAATGATATGATGTCACATAGATCATTGATGACTCTCTTCCATGTTTTAATGTCATGTAAACATATACAAATGGATTTTTTTAAATCACAATTTATTTTTGATTTTTTCTCATTAATGGACACCAACGTTAAATAATTCATTTATGTACCTTCTCAATTCAACTTTAGATCAACTGATTTTCAAAAAAATCGATTTCTAAAAATATATGTCCCAAAGTGAAAATGGTCTAATATTTTGATGAATTCAGTGGAGGCGGTGATCATTACATGATAATTTGAAGGGAAAATCGTTATAATTAGAATATTTATGTCTTTTTTCCTTAGAAACATATAGGGGAATTTTAGCTATGGTGGAAATTGATTTCTCTCAATTGACATTTTTATTTAATTTTGACCTGATGTTTTTTTGGTCATTTCAATTTTATTAGTTCTCAATTTTTTCTAGTGTATGTAATTTTATTTACCATTGATTACATACTAGAATTTTACCAAGGATTCCAAATCATGGTTTTCAACCTGGGGAGTATTGTTTAACATTGAGTTAGATATTTTATTATTTTGGAAAAAAGACCATTTATAGGATCTAGTTTACATTATTACATCTCAGAACATATATTTAGGTAGATTATGGAATTTTATAATAGAAAATTTATTTTTATATATTGGGGTCTTTTACTATGAAGCTTTTATGTGTTTATTATATGGGTTTAAATCATAGAACTTTTATGGAGACATTTTCGTGGATTCGTGCAAGAACCATATGAAGATGTAGATAGTGTCCATTTATGTCAAATCATATAATGGTATATTTTTGGGTTTTTATCTTGAACATTTCGATTCCGTATATATTATATTATTTCAACTTAGACTAGATTTTTGTATATAGAATGGGGAAGACATATCGATTGTGGATAAAATTCTATATGTTTATGTGTTCTACTGCGGTGTTCCTAGGTCCCATTACTATTTGTGTTCCCTTTATGTACACAGTAGATTCCTCTAGTTAGTATGACATGGACCTTATTCATCGTTATTACAATCAAACCGATGTGTCACCACTATTTTTTCAATGTTTATGATTAATTTTGGAGATGTATTTTAAATTCTGATATGTATTAGTAATGTTGATTCATCCTGGATAGTTGGAAGATGGGTTTTATAAATTATTTTTCCAAAAGTTTTATTCAATGAATATTGCCTGGGGATAACATGCTTGAGACGATCCAAAACACCCTATGATATTGGGTTCTACCATATTGTTACATCAGATCATTAGTATTTGATAACCATTCCTATATAATCTAGATTTTGATTTTTGGTTGAGCGAAGCCCTTATGATAGAGACTATGGGGCATAAATTCATTGTCATGTAAAGGGGTGCCCCAAGCATTTCCACGGAACACGCAATACTTTTAATGATTCAAATATTTGAATTAAAATATTCTAACTTTGGAGAAATATATAGAAGGAAATTCCTTGCACCTTATTGTATTTTATCATCTATTTTTGACTCTCCAACTATACAATTGGTTCTAGTCAAATGATTTGGCACTACAAAATATTTTGGAATGGAGTCTCACATAAATAATTTGAAAAATGGTACAATTAAAGGAAACATAATTTTAAGGATTTAAAATCTTCCTGAAATGTTTGGCTATGGAGATCGTAAATCATGGTACCATGGTTATCAACATATAAGTATAGTACAAGAAAATTGTGTGAGGAATCACCCACAACACCCTTTTGTGCAATGTTCTCCCATGGTGATTTATGGTTCACGATGATTATAAAGACCTCACAAAAGGGCCGTGATGTCTCTGGTTGGTATGGAGAGTACATAATGCATTATTGTCCTGGTAAAACATTGAGTTGTATTTTCCATTCCAAGGGCCATTGAAGGTTCATGAAACGATATGAGAACAAAACATATAGTGTGATTTATGGAAAATATATTATAAAAAAGAGGGGTTGATAACCCTAAAAGTTTTATCATCGCCAAGTGAACTAGTAATATTAGATATTATCTTTTTAAAATAATTCAACTATTTTCTATGTAGATATAGGGGTCTAGTAAACATTTATATAAATTTAATAGGTTAACCATGTTAGCCATATTTGTTTTCTTTAATTGTTTTTTACACACTATCATATACATAAACTCTGGAGATGATGGTTTCACCCATTGGAGGCATAAATTTTTTTAGGATTCCCTTTGTGGGTTTTCAGCCTAAAATGTGTTTTGCCTCTTTACGGATTAGTATAGTGTATTTTTTTAGACCATCTAATGATAATTTTTATGGTCTTACAGTTTTTACTATTTGGATGAAATTTAAAGACATGATGCACGTAGACCTAGTTTAATGGAGATACACACAACACCCTAATTAGGAAAACTAGGGTAAAGTTTAATACAACATAATATTTTGAGGAATATGAAAACATGGTAAATCATTCATAATTTTTCTAAAATTATTCGTATTGATATGGTACAATTATTTGAGGGATGGCCTAAAATACCCTATGGTTCTGAGTTTCACCAGGATGATCTCTATATGGGTTAGTTCCCAAGAAAACAACATCAATGCACATTATGATATACATATACTCATTGGATGAATATTATTAATCATCTTTTTTAGATCAGGATTTTTTTACATTATATAGTATCTCATTATTTCTTAAGAATAGATGTAACACCAAAAAGTCATACAGTATCCCTACTATGATGAGAACACTGATGTACCAGCACACTATTCTTGAATATATTTTTATGGACAAAATGATATCATTTGAAAGGACCCAAATGATATAGGATATCAGGGGTGGGGACTGATGAAATATTGATGCACAAACTAATGGTGTGTTCCCTTGATATATACAGGAGGATATTTTATAAACCACACCCTCTAGTAGGGCATCCACATTCATAAGTGTCATTGGTTTTTTCTATCATTATACACATGTATTGGTCCTTATACATTAAGATTATTGTTAATGTGTATTATTTCATGAGTAATTTGATGTATTGAGTAAAACTGTTATGTTATATGTTTGAAGTGAGGTAGGATATGTTGGGTGTGTCACGAGTAATACAACATTAATTCATAATGTGAGAAAGTATTTGTCACTTCTATGGAAGTAGATATTACATTTCCTTTGGAAATGATATATCCTAAATTAATTCATGGCTATGGTGTTCACTAGTCATGTTCAATTCAAGGAAGTCAATGAATGAGAAATTTTCTAGATGGGATGATGGAACATGCATGAAACCCGCTTAGTTGATGAAATCAGGTCAAATGGATTATATTAAATGGTTAGTATTGATATGAAGTGAGTAGTCTTTGAGACATCAACCAATTTTTCATGGGATCCTTGATTAATTTCTAGACAGTAATACTGGACATTAGGTAATCCATCCAAATGCCAACGAGAAAGGGGCCTAGAGCGTCGCATAGTAAGTATAGCCAATATCTCATTTAAATAATTTATTTATTTAACATTTTGAATAAATATTTCTCTGCATTGTGGTAAAATAATTTTTAACATATGCATTCTCACATTCATTTCATCACTGTTTATTAAAAAGAATATATTGCCAATGAAATTCATTAAGAATATGTCATGTAAATAATAGCATTTATTTTATTAATTGACATGGGGTTTTTGATTTTGAATAATAAATTATTTAATGACACTTGTGATAATTATTTATTATTAGCTAATGAATTAAATTCAATGTTAATGTATTCTTCTCTATATAAGCCATGGGGTCATTACACTAGCTAACCAATGGTTGTTTGAAAAAACATCATTAGAGAAAATCTCTCAATCCATGTGAACTATTCCATCATCATGAACTCTCTCAAGAATAAGAGAGACCCTCCTCCGCCGAATCAAGTTTAATGCTTCGCAATAGATTCTCAAGGTGATTGAAGGTGGAAATCTCAAGCACAAGGATCTTACGTTCTATAACCTAGGGACTCCTTTGGCAATGTTTAAAGATGTGTGGGGCATATGTGGATCACCGCTAAAGGTTTACAATACTTGGATTCTATATCGCAATTAATTTTCATTTTGAACCTATGTTCAGACACATCAATGATGAAGGAATCACCATGGAGATAATTCTATAATTTAATAAAATTAATTATAAAAAAGAATGGCAGTCCTATCATCTCTAATCCAGTTTCACACAATTTTTTTATCTTTTGTTGAATTATGTTGATATTTGTGTTCATCATCATATTGATCCTGAATTAATCATTGATTATAAAAATATGAAATGTTGGGTACATTCCCATCTTGAGTTTCCGTACGCATAGAGCCTATAAGTGGTTTCAAAGGAATGTTATATTTTTATTTATAAATTTTCAAATAATTATATGATGATTTCATATTTCATAATTTAGTTTTTCAATTCATCTTTAGTCATACATCAAATCTAAATTTTTAGATCTGTTCCTCCCTTATTATTTCTCACAAATCTAAAAGAAATGCATAATTTTATGTTTAAAATTAAATAAAGAATCTCATCCGGAGGCACTGTCTGTTATTTCCTGTTACATAAAAATACATGCCATGTAGTTGGATCTACACACCATGTGTGTTTTCCCAATGAATCATAAGAATCATGGAAATTACTCAATCTGAGTGCATTAATGACATGTGGTGTAGTTTGTTCTTTCATCAAATGTAGACTAGGACAGAATGGCTCAAAGTCTGCCAGACTACATGTTGTGTGGCCCATTGGATGTGGCATGTTTTCCCTTTGGATATGGGTCATGTTGTGTATCTGATAAACGACATTCCTAGCTGGTGACCATATATTGTAGAGTCTACACAGAATGTTTCCCAATAGGGATGTCATTTACACTGATGATTCCCGAAGTACACCTCACACACTATTTCCCCAATAGTATACATTCAATGTATGGTGAGGAGGGTACACTGCATGTAGTTGGATCTACATGCCTTGAACTATTTACTGATCATGGATATTGAAAATTTTATTATTATATTTTTTCAACCATCGATACATGTACCAGTATGTGGGAATAAATAGGGGACACAATATTTGATAGTTTTTTGATATATATATATATATATTTAATATAGGTGTAATGTTCAAAGATCTGGACATCATGTATAAGTTCTATTAAAAGTATAATTATTAATTCCTGATTCATTTCATAATGTATAAAGTTTATACATGTATAAATATATGATGGGTAGTTTTGGATGGGTATTCAACAGGTTTCTTCATATGTACAGGTTATGTACAATGTTATGGATGATAATCTCAAGGAAATTCAGAAAAAATATTAAGATTAAAAGGATTGAATAATTAATGATAATGATTAATCAATTCGAGAATAATTTATCTCAATAAGAAAAATTAATTAACTGAAAGATAATATTATTAAAATTTGTAATTTATTGCATGTATGTGTTAGATCATGAGCTAGAAAAGTTCATTATATCTGATTGGTTACCTTTTAATTTATTTATTAAATTATAATTCTTACCATGTGTACCTTATCCTCAATAATATGTAGGGGAAATTCCAATGGATTTATTATTGAACAACCAATATTAGCCCTCAAATATGTGTGAGTTAATAGAAAATGAAACATATGGATCTCCCTACCTATCGGTGGAGTTTCATTTTAGGATCCAATGCGAAACCAATCCTATGAGATACAAAGGTTGACAAATGGAAAGATGCAAACACGAACCTTAAATACATCAAGGTGTTTCTCCACAAGGTCAGGGTTATTTTATCAATCTCTAGATAAAATAACAAATATAAAATCTCATGATCATACCCATTTTTTATTTCTTTTAGTTTTATGGTTATTCATTATGGATGTTTGGCATGATCACATTACAAATGATCTAACAAGCATAAAAGATTGAACTAAAATAAAAATGACTTATGTGTAAATAATATAAATACATGGTTAATCACATAATTATATCCCACATAACATTAACAATAATGTTAAAAGATAATAAATGAAAATTATGCATAATGGATAAAATCCCTAAATTAAATATTATTTTTGTATAGCCTTCCATTGTATTAGTAAGAATAAAACCATAGTTCAGTTTGATTGAAGAACCCTATTTGGGGTGCTTGAAATGACTAGGGATTTATAATTAGATGTTTTTTTTGAAATAATATATATTATATAAGGGGATAACTTCCCTAAAATGAATTGGTGTAATTTAGAGTTAATGTGTGAGGAAATCCAAAATTAAGGATTTTTGGAATGGGTAGTCCCATCAACATTTCAAGGAGTTATGAGTTAATGTAGTTGGAATGTTTTAATGCCTACCTAAAACATGTTATGTTTCCTTACCAACCATATTGGTTGAATTATGAATGGACATTTGTATCATTAATGCAATAATATGCATTACATATGATATTTTAAATCTTGTGGTGAACATTGATGGGTTTTAACAAAAATAGTTAGGCACTTGTAGATATTAGTTTATTTATTTGTCTATATTTATCAAGATATTGTAAAAAATTATAGTCATATTATTTTGTAGAAATATCAATAAAAATGAAATCAAACATTTAATTGTGATCCATAGTCGAGAAAAAACCATCTCACTGGCACTAATTTCTATAAATGGAGAAGCTGCCTCTAGGATACCCTTCACCATGAGATGAATCATTATGAGCTGGAAGTGACTTTAACAGTTCTACCTAGAAATGAGGTGAGTGATTATGAACTCTCTGTGTACGAGAAACATATGAATCATGCTATAGATGTTCAGTTCCTCATGAAATCATCCATGACCAATTAGATCTTGAAGCAACATGAGGAAATGGATTATAATAGCATGATGTATCAACAATAGTATATAGATCTAGGGATATAGAGATAGGAGAGGTATGAGATCTCTAATATTTTGTTCACAATAATTATGGGAGATTCTATGCTAGTTGGACCACATGTAGTCAATCATAAAGGATACATTGATAATATATACATCCTAGTGATTGTATTCCCAAATTAGTTTTGTATATATGTCATACTATAATAATTTCATAAGCCCTTATCTAGTTTTATTGTGAATTATATAATGTTAAATAATTAGAATAGTCTATCAGAGCTTTATACTCTTATTCACAAGGTTGATAAGAACATTGGGAATAAAAAACCCGCAGTCAATATGTTGAATTATAAGAGAAAGGACAAGGAAAAGGGAACTATGATTTATAAAAAATATAAAACCTCATAGCACTATTTAATCAAGATGAAGATCCTGAGGTAGGGTAAGTAAAATGAGGGAGTATGCTTTGAATGAGGTACGTTAGGCCATGTTAAGTGGAACTGCACCCAGAGGCAAGGGAGCGTGAATGGTGTGTTCATTATCAAGGTAAATATTTTTTTCTACTCATTCGGTATTAGATACACAATGTGGGGACTATATATTTATTAAAATGATGGAACCAAGTAGATTTTAGAAAATTTATATATGAGAGGTGGATCTACAAGCTGCTGATAGTGCAAGGATGGATACACATTCCATCAGTGACTACCTCCTCACATTCCCAAAAAGAATGATATTGGTTTTACATGGATGTTATTATGTACCATGTGTTTCCAAGATCGTAATTTCTCTATAGACTTCATAGATAGATAGACATAATTTCATGTTTTGAAATAAATGTTGTTGCTTCTATGAGGAAAACCTATGTTATGGAATAAATTAATTAATTAAGGGTTTTCATGTATTATATTGCGAGAACCAATGTATGGAAATTGATGAAGAACCATGTTCACATGACTCACACAACACCCAGTGGTGGATCACCACCAAGTTTATGTAAACGAGAAGCACCTTATAAAGCTCAATCAATATGGTTATTTAGACTCTTTAAAGTTGAAACAACCTAATAAATATCATTATTGTTTATAAAGGAAAATGACCAAACCACTTTTTGGGGGAAAGGGTGAAAGGGCCAGATATATTTTAGCATTGGTTCACACTAATGTGTGTGGACCATTTCCAATAGAAGCTATAGGCGGATATTCTAACTTTATTACTTTTTCTTATTACATGAGTATATATAGCTACGTGTACTTAATGAGGTATAAGTATGAGTTTACTGATAAATTCAATGAGTTAAAGAATGATGTAGAGAATCATCATAGTATAAAGATACATTATAATAATCATATCAGGTTGAGAATATCTTAACCATGAGTTTATCGACCTTTTACAGGAGTCTAGGATTCTATCTCAGATCAAACTACATTATAAACCATAGTGGACTTGTGCTAGTGAATGTAGGAACCATAGCTTGTTGGACATTGTATGGTCAATGATGATTCATATAGATCATTTATTATCATTTTGGGGATATGAATTTCAAACTGTGAAATACACATTAATCGAAGAGCATAATTAGGTGGAAAATGGGAACCCCTTCGAGGAATTGATGGGAATGAAACCCACTTTTAGGCATAGACGTGTATGGGGTTGAAAGGAATTTGTTAATTCCTTCGTAGGAAGCAAACAAGACCCCAGATACATGAAGTGTATCATTATAGGGTATCCCAATGATATAATGGTATTCTACCTATACAACTGCTCGGATAAGAAATTGAATGTTTTTAGATATGCTGTCTTTCATGAGAGGGATCACATCCCAAAAAAGTATAGTGGGAGAATGAATTACTTTAATGATGTTAATGATCCTAATGCACATGAGTTGGTATAGGTACATGCTACACTTGTCCCTTTAAGAGAGGTAGTTCAGAAAACACATGTATTGTGCAAGACCATAAAAGAGGAAATGAAAATAGATTGATATAGTTTCCTTGTCACAGATTAAGGTGACTCATTATTCTAGGTCAATAATGATCCTCTCTCATATAAAGAAGAAGTAGAGAGCTTAGAAGGTGACATATGGATAGAAGATATGAATTCTAAGATGGATTCAATGTTTTAGAACCATGTTTGTGTTCTGGTTGATGTTCCAGTAGGATATGGAAGGTCATGTCAGTACCTAATAAGAAAGGATAGATGCTAAAGTAGTAGAAATCATCATGGAATTAACTATAACGAAATAATTTTTCTAGTTTCCCTGTATAAATCCATAGGATTAAAATATTTCATACAAGTATTCCATGACAATGAGACATGATTGATGGAGGTAAAAACAATATTTCTTAATAGAAACCTTCAGGTAGATGTATATGTGACATGACCGGAAGGTATTGTGATACCAGGTGATGCGTAATGGGTATTCAAGTTGTAGATATCATCTTCTGGATTAAATAAAGCATCATGATCATGGAACACTCGAATCGATGAAGCCATAATATAATTTGTTTTTGTTAAGAAATAATTTGAGTAATATATTTCAAGAAGATAAATGGGAATAGGGTCATTATCATATAAGGGGTTATTGATGAAATATTTCTCATTGGAAAATACATACAAGTCTTGTAGTCAGTCAAGGACTGGTTGAACTAGTTGATATCCCTGAAGGACAGAAATGGAGCATCCTACATTGTATGGATCATTATTATTCATGAAAGATCCATGTGTCTTATAGGACTAATTAAAAGTAAATACATTGACCAGCTACTATATAGATTTAGTATGGACCTATCCAAGAGTATAATGGTTATAGTGTCACATGGTATAGATTTTTCCAAGAAAATGTGTCCCCAAACACAACATGAGACAGTTATGATGAGTATGATTCCATAATCATCAACAATAGAATCTATCATAAATTCCACATTATGTACCAGACATGATATAGCCAAATCACTGAGCATGAATGATAGATATCAAGAAGTTATAAGATAACAAATTAGGCTATTGTCAAGACTATCATTTAGTTTCTAACAAGAACTAAGGATATATTCCACGTGTATGTAGGAGATGAAGAACTTATGATCAGAGGGTAAGATGATTCTAGGTTTTCCAAAAACTAACATGACATGAAGTCATAATGAAGATATGTATTCTATCTCTATGGAAAAGCTGTTAGTTAGAGTTGTTCAATGAAGCTATTTATCGCTGATTCTATAGTGGAGTCATAATATTTAGTGGTTTCTAATGTAGAAAATCAATATTTCTAGATTTAGAACATTCTCTAGGATCTTGTTGTGGTGTCTAGATGTAAAGAACCCATATAATTTTATTCTGATAATACTAGAGTAGTGGATATTCCAAAATAGACATGTCACATCAGTAGACAATGCACATATTCTTAATGTATCACCTCTTAAAGTAATTACAATCAAAGTGGTAAAGTTTTAGAGAGAAGAGTTCCTACAAAAGGGAAAATGGTGGACCCCTTATCTAAAGGCCTATCTCAGCAGAAGCATGAATATAATGTGGGAGTGACGCATGCCTGTCGTAGGGAATAGAAAAACAATTATTTCCCAAGTTAGAATGTAGTAATGCGTTTGACCTAGGATGTATCTCTAATAAGAGAGCACAAAAAACTATTTGTCTCTTTAATACAGTGGTAAAATCGCTGTTCTTTTGAAAAAGAAATTTGATATTCAAATGATTAAATAATATGAATTTAATAGGGTGATTTGGTTGGGGTCGGTTTCCTAATTTTAATGTTATCCTTGTTCAATTTAATTCAAACCTCTTCTTCTTTGTTGATTACAGTGAGATTCCACAATCGTTTCCTCTCACTTCCTTAATGAAATTATTTTTTGTGAGAGAAAACCGTACCAAGATCTCAGTTTAGTCAACTCTCCTTCCATGTGCAAAATAGTTTTATTGAATATCCTTAATTGAAATGGGAAATACCTGATTGGGTTTTTCTTATCCCAAACAATCCTGAACATTCACTACAGCTTTTATACATACTGACGATCGGCGAGTACCTCACCAATAATCCCTAGTTTATTCCATCGTATATAAACCAGAAATTAGTGGAGGGAGATTATGATAATTTTACCAAGGAAAAAATAAATAACGGAATTAATATTCAAGAAAGATCTCCCTTGATAATAAAATCTTCTATAATAAATTGAAAACAACACTTAAGATGAATGAAATGTATTCAATTGCGTCCAAGAACTCAAGCATTACAATGTAGAAAACCAACCCATCCCCAATCACACCAAAAGATTTCCCCACCATGGTAATGGTAATAAAGATGAATGGGGAAGAATATGGAATTACCAAACTATGAAAACGAATTTAAATAAAAGAGAAATCTGAAAATATCTCTTTCTTGGTGTCCCGGAAGTAATGAGATGGAGAATGGGATTCTTTGAGAGGGTGGTTCTCTCCTCCTTTTATATCTTGAATTTGTCCCCCAGAATATGACGCATTTGAGTCCCATTAAATGACATATTCATGCGTTGATACCTTCTTGAATGTTGTTCTTAATTCTCTTGGAAGTGTCCCCTCAAAAGCTCAACACATCTGGACATGTATTCCGAGAGTTATGGCCATTTTACTCTGAGCATTTATTCTGTCCAGTCAGACTCTCGAAAACGAAATCCTCCGTATTAGGATGATTTATTGACCCCATAAAAAGCCAATTCACAGGGCCCTTCCTTCATAAAATATGCTCCAACACTCCTTGATCATCCACCCATTGAATATCACAACACGTGGTCCCACCATAGATATGTTATAGAGCCCACACCAAAACTAGGCAGAACTGCAAATTGTTTTTTGAGCCAAATGGTGAGATTATTTGGAGCTTCCATATGGACGATTAAGATTAAAGACTAAAAATATAAAATGAAGCCCTAGATGTGTAGAATCTGTAAAATAGAAATTTTTCAATTTGGAATAGTGTAGATAATGTTATGTCCAAACTACATAAATAATTTAAAACTGTTAAAAATCTAAAATGACCCATTTTTACTATTTAGCTCAAAATAACACCAATATCATAAAAATGAAAAAATTAATCTTATAGGAACACTTTTGCGGGATTAAAACAAGGATATTAAATATATATTAATTGATAATATGTGATCTATCAATTCCCCCACACTTTTCACTTCGAATCCTGGACAAGTAAATGACAAATCAAATCAAATCCAAAACACATATCAATGAGATCTACAAAATCAATTCCATGAAACAGAAAGATATCATGCCTCATAAAAAACTATAATTCCAAGTTCTCATTTTTAGATTTTAATATATTTCCACTTCATTTCTTATCCCTTGCACACAAAAAACCTACATCACATGAATTTTCTCTCATCTCACAAATGTAAATGCTGAAAAAATATTTTCTCATCCAAACTCACACAAGAGTCACCATAGGCTTGATAAATTCATACTTCTCCACCCGATGTGAGTCAAGGACAACTGTTTTTTCATGAGGACTTTTTAGGGTTGTTCTATGGCTTCCGGTTGGTAGGTTTTAGATGTTAAAAATTCTTAGGCTGAAAAAGGAGGGCTTGGCTCTTATTGAAGAAAAATTGAAAGATTATAATTTTCACTCAAATATAGTCTCCTTATATTACACTTTGTAGAAACTCAACTCCATAATCATTAAATCACCTCAGGATTTTAGAAGAATAAATTTCAATCCATTCAATCATAAATTTTCTTGAAAGCTCTAGATAGGAACATCATTCTTTTTTTTACATCGGAAGCTCTAGAAAGGCACAACTTCTATTACCATGAAAGCTTCAGAAAGGCACTACTTTTAACAAAATGAAATATTCAGTAGGAACATCATATTTTAAACATTTAATATTCCACCAAATGTATCACCAAATGAGGTAGTACACCACAATACATCTTCCCCCACACTTAAGTTCAACTAGATCAAGTAATTTCACATCAAGAGTAGGTAGGATAGGGAAAATTGGCTTGTAATGGGGCTAACATAATATGCAATTCATGGATACTAGGGGCTACAATGAAGGATAAATATAAAGGGGGGCCATAATGAAAAAGATTATTTTCAAAATGGGGCATCAAACCAAATAATTGCCTCAATCATTTAAAACACATGTACCCCAAACCCTCTTGTTCTGATATGAATAAATCAAATTCTGGTTTAATCAAGCATTTCTTGGTTCTCTAAAGAAATGAGGCAAAAGAAAATAATATGACATAAATTGTTTAGAAGCGTCAGAAGAAAGTGATTTTAAAGATATAGACAGTGAAATATGGAATGGGATTCAAAAATTAGTGTACATTTCATGAAATTCCAAATGATTTGAACTCGAAACGAAGTCATTCAGCATTCATTTAAGCTTGTTTTCATGAAATTTATTGGTTCAATCACTGACATGGGTTTAAAAAATGGAATTGATAATCATTTAATCTCAAAATTTTCCAAAACACACCAAAAATTGAAAAATAATCACCCAAATATTTGAAAAAACATACATTTGTTTTTAAAAAAACAAACACAGAATGAAAATTCTAAACTACAAAGGTTCCCAACCCCACACTTAAATGTTGCAGCGTCCTCACTACATTCAAGTGGATTTAACATGTAATAAAATTTTAAAATGAATCACAATATCAAGAAAGTGTGAAGGAGAGGTACAACCTAACATATTGGCAATGCAACATTGACTTTGGATCCTATGTGTTTCTCTTTGGAAACCTAAAAAAATAATAGAATAAATTTATTAAAATAAGTGAAATTCAAAATTGAATAAAAAAAAAGGATAAATCTTGGTTTAATCCTCCAAGTGGGCCCTGGGTTTTGACTGCCTGCAGAGGGGCAGTTCTAATCAATTATCCCCATTATTATGGTGGAGGAGGATTCTCTGATTTCAACCACCACATGTGGCTCTTTCTAGCTTTCATTTCATTGTTATTTTTGAGGAGGACTATATAGATAATGTACACCAGATATACCCCCTTTGCAATGTGGTACAACGTGCATAGTGGAGGTAGGATGAAGTATAGAGCATCCACCTCATTTTTTGCAATATGTTCAACTATCTTGTCTTCTAGCACTGGCTTCATGGTGGATTCAACCTCTTTTAAAATTTCCTCAGGCCCAGCAACCTGGATCTCTTCATGATGGGGCTCCTCCAGTAGATTTTCAATGATTTCAGGGAGCTCCATAAGTTTATCAACATGTGTTTTGTTATTCACATCATCCTCCAAGCTGTAGTATGAGTTAGTTGAATATGATGATTCAATAGAATAAGGATATGTACTCAAATTAGTTTCAAAAAAATTTAAAGAATTTGAGTTTAAGAATGTATTATCTCCCTGATTTGTTTCGACATTATTATCTTCTTCAATTGAATGTTCCTCTTGGATTCGATCATCACTGGATGGAGGTAGGTAGTCAGGGTCCTCCAACTTGAGTTTGTCTTAAACTCCATGGATGTCTTCAGTGAAATCCAGGAATACCAGTAGCACTTGTATCATGGCATTGAATCTTTTTAATTAAACTTGTAGTTCATTGACCATGTCCATCAAATCTTCTGCTGAGATCCATGTTGTTATGCATAGTTCCAAATACTTCAACATTATAATCAGTGCATTAGCTCTTCATTAGAGGGAATCCTCAGTGTAGTCTTCTTATTGCACCTATGAGTAATTATCATTCCATATAGAATAATAATCATTTTAATTCATTATGGAAAGATGTTTTTGTCTTTTTTTAAAAGAAAAAAATGTCAAAAATTTTAAAAAATATTGTGGCACTACCTCCCTGACAACGGCCCCATGTTTGATTCACACCTATCAAAGGGCATGGAAAATGATTATTTCGTAAGTTAAAATGCAGTAATGTTTTTGACATAGGATGTCTCCCAAAGAGGAGTGCATAGAAAACGAGTTGTCACTTTAAAATGGGGGTAAAAATGTTGTGCTTCTGAAAAAGAAATTTGAAATTCAAATGATTAAAAAAAATATGAAATTAAATGGTTGATTAGGTTTGGGTTGGTTTCCTAACTGTAATGCTATATTTGTTCAAATTAATTCAAAACTCTTCTTCTTTGTTTATTAAAGTGAGTTTCCACAATTGTTTCCTCTCACTTCCTTGGTAAAATTAATTTTTGTGAGAGAAAACCATACCAAGATCTCAGTTTGGTCAACTCTCCTTCAATGTGTAAAATAGTTTTATTGAATATCCTTAATTGAAATGGGAAATACCCTATCGGGTTTTGTTTATCCCAAACAATCAAGAACATTCACTACACTTTTTACACGTACTGACGATCGTCGATAACCTCACCACTAATTCCTGGTTTATTCCATCGTATATAAACCAGAAATTAGTGGAGGGAGATTATGATTATTTTACCAAGTAAAAAAATCAATAACAGAATTAATATTCAAGAATGATTGCAATTTATAATAAAATATTCTATAAGAAATTGAAAACATATTTGAATAAGAAAGAAATTTATTTAATTGCGTCCAAAAACTCAAGCATTACAATGTAGAAAACCAACCCTTCCCCAATCACTCCAAAAGTTTACCCATCCATGGTAAGGGTAATCGAGATGAATGGGGAATAATAAGGCATTAAAAAACTATTAAAAAGAAAATAAATAAAAGATAAAACTGAAAATATCTTATTCTTGGTGTCCTGGAAGGAATTTGAATGAGAATGGGATGCTTTGAGAGGGTAGTGCTCTCCTCCTTTTATAGCCATAATTTTTCCCCTAGATGTTGACGCATTTGAGGCCCATTAAATGACATCTTAATGTTTTGAGACATTATTTAATGCTGTTAATAATTCTCGTTTCTGTATCCCCTCAAAAAATCAGCATATTTGGACATGTATTCCGAGAGTTATGGTCGTTTTACCCTGAGCATTTATTCTGTCCAGTCAGACTCTCCAAAACGCAATACTCAATATTAGGGTGATTTAATGACCTCATAAATGGCCAATTCACGTGGACCTTCCTTTATAAAAGATTCTCTAAAGCCCCTTTCTCATCAACCCACCGAATAAAAAAAAATTTGGCCCACCATGAATAATTTATAGAGCCCACACCAAAACTAGGAAAAACTGCAAACAGTTTTTTATCCAACTTCTGAGCTTCATTGGAGCTTGCATATGGTCGATTCAGCTTTTAGTATAAAAATAGAATATGAATCCCCGGATGTGTGAAATCCGGAAAGAAAGGATTTTTTCAATTTGAATTAGTTTAGGTAATGTTATGTCCAAACTACAGAAATAATTTAAAAATGATAAAAATCCAAAATGGCCCATTTTTACTATTCATCTCAAAATTACACCAATATCATAAAAATGAAACAATTCATCTTAAAGGAACACTTTTGTGGGTTTAAAACAATGATATTAAATATAAACTAATTGAAAATATTTGATCTATTAGGGAGATATCAATGTAAAGGTTGTATGTATTTGTATCTAGTGTAAGTGGGATTTCATTAGTGTTGGTGCCCAAGAAACCAACTTCATTGTACTTTATGATAAACCTATATTCATTGTATTCATATTAATAAACTATTTATCTCATCAGGATTCATCTTCTATGCAATATTTTATTTGACAATGTCCTACAAATACCTGTCACACTAAAAGGTCATTGAGGATCTCTACTATGATGAGATCCCCGATGTGCCATCACACTATTCATGAATATACTTTCTATAGCCGGATGATATCATTTGATGGTACACATATGATACATTCTATCATATGTGGGGACCCAATAATCATTGAGGCACCTTCACATGGCATGTTTCCTTCGTAATATCCATGAGGATATTATGAGAATAAGACCCTAGAGTAGTAAATACACATTCTTAAATGTCAATTGATGTTGTTATCAATGGATTTTTGTATTCTTTCATCTACTTTATGACTGTTATTAAGGGGTACTATGAGTTTTACACTTATATTTGTTGACAAAAAATTTTACAATATATGTTCATGGTGAGGTAGGATGTATTGGGTTTTTCACAAGTAATATTATATTAATAAATAATACAGGATACGATTTTTTATTTCTATAGAAGTAGATATATTGGGAACATTTATAGAAATGATATAGCCTAACTAAATCATTGTAAATGGTGGTCACAATTCATGTTCAACTATAGGAAGTCAATGAATCCAAAATAGAGAAAATGGGTTGATGGAACATTCATGTGACCCACATGATTTGCGATATCAGGTAAAAGGGATTATATTACATGGTAAGAATTCATACGAGGTGACAGGTATTCACGAAACCGACATCTTTATCTTAGGTAACATGACCCATTTTTAGACAGTAATATTAGACATTTGAAAATCCATCCTGATGCCAACGAGAATGAGTCCTAAAGGGTCACACACAATGTCTAGACAAAATCTCAGTAAAATAATTTATTTATTTGACCTGATAAATAAACATAATTTTTAGTTGTGGTTTAATAAATATTCATGTATGCATAATAAAATTTAAATATTTCTAGATAATCAAGAGAATATATTGCACAAACGAAATTATTTTATCAGTGAATACGGTAGTAATATTTATTTAAAAATTAAATAATCATTATTCAACACCTGGTAAATATTGAGGAGGATTGGGGGACAGTGTTATGGGTCTGGTGATAAATATTATTAAATATTATTGGTTTTATAATATTTAAATATAATTTGAAATTTTCACATTAAATGATAAATTATGTAACAACACCAGTGCAAATTATTTATTATTACCTACTAAATTAAATTAGTTAAGCAGATGTCATGAAAAAATAGAATCTCTTTTATTATTTGACACAGGTTATTCACATGGAAAAATAAATTATTTAATTGAAATTATTCTAATTTTTTATTATTACATACTGAATTAAATTCCCTATTATTTTATTACTATCTATATAAGCCATGTGGGCATTCCATAGGCTAACCAGTGGTTGTGTTCAAAACCTCATGGAAGAAAAGATCTCAATTATTGAGAAGAATTGCCTATGCTAGGATTCTCTCCAAAATGAGAGAGATCATCCTCCCCCATATCAAGGAGAATTCATTGGATCATATCCTCAAGGTGATCAAAGACCGGCATCTCAAGCGTAAGGATCATTCACACTAGCACCTAGACACTCCTTCGACAATGTCCAGAGTAGGTGGAGAATATATGGATCACACCTAGAGGATTTTTATCGATTTATTTTATATCACAATGAAGTCGCACCTCGAACCCATGGTTGGACACATCAACCAAGAAATAATCATTGTGGAGGTGATTCTGTACTTTAATTAAATTATTTATAAAAAATATGTCGAGCCCCTCTTCTCAGTTTATATCATTTTTATTTTATATTTTATTCAATTATATGGACACTGGAATTCACCATCATATTGATATATAAATAACCAACGAATATTGAAATTTTTAAATTTGGGTACACGCCCATCCCGCGCATCTGCTGCACCTAAAACCAACAATTTCTAAATACAATGTATTTGAAAAACAATCATATAGGGTTAATATATCTATTTTTGGTAGGTAAGTGATCTTATCCATTAAAATAATGAAGTCCCAAAGAGAGATATTTTTCTTTTCGAGGTTCAAGGATGTTTCACAACAAATCGAGTCATTGATGACATGATGTGTGATTTCTGGTTTAGGAGGATTAAATTATAATGAGACCATTCTGTAAAGTGATTAAAAAAATTTCAACTTGGTATTGTAATTTAATAAGGAATTATTATGGAATATTAAAAGAATGTTGTAATGTTTTTTAGTTTAGATTTATCTATCTTCCTATTTTAATTCATTCTACAAGTATTTTGTCCATGGAGATTAATATCATAGAGTGGGGATGTTTTCCTTTCCATGATTTCTACAATCATGAAGTTAGGATTTGGTCCTCGATTTGAAATATTTATCACATTTGTCAGCCAATGTGTTATTCTAGGTTCCCTATTCTCAGCTGATTCATGTTTAACATGAGAAATAAGGTACAATTGATTGGTTGATTAAGCTATAAGTGTGATACTCTATGATGACTAATTTCATAGTCCCATCCCATATCCAATTAAGGGATCATTTTTATGCTTTCACATGTTGACGTTGGCCTCAGAGTTAGAGATAGGGGAGTCACTGTGAATCTTATGAAAAAATGAGTCAATCCACACTTAGTACATCAATGAGAGATTCTTACACAAGTCTAACCCATATTTAGGGAGGGATAAAATTTTTTATCTAGCATGGATGAAACAATGTTCTATGATCTAGGTGTCACTAAATATCCTGTGAAAATAATTAAGTGAAAAATAGTTCATGTATGGGAAGCTATCAACGTACGTATATTTCATACACATTGATGACATTGTTCTTATTAATTTTGGCAGATTTACCTATGATTTGAGATCATAGTATGAATCTGTATCCTATGATGGATTGAATCAAGACACATGAAGATATTTGAAAACCTAGAATTTTATCATCTTTTAAAAAGTATAAAGATTACCATATGGGAAAAGAAAATGTTATAGATGAACAAAATGACTTGAGATCCTGACGTCACAACACATCCTTTAATAGAAGGAATCAATACACACATAGTTCTTGAATTGGACACTATCCACACTGGTCTAACCCAGATACATAGGGGAAATTGATCAAATTTATTATTTTAGGGGAACCAAGTATTATATATTAATGCATCACTATATATCCTCTCTTTAAAATAATCAAGCCAAAAGTAGTTCTATTATATGAATCACTCCCCACACATCTCTCCCGTATGAAAAGAGGGGGAATTTTTCCAATTGATAATTGCGGCTAGACCATGTATTGGGGATCCAGGCATTTTTATGTGTCCAATAATTGAATTAATAATGTAACATGTACTTCTTAAATAGAGGTATCTTGGGATACCAAAACCAAGTATAGTAGTCTTCTCATGTCATTTCTTGAGTAATGTCAAAACACCCCGAGATTTTGTGAATTGTTTTTCTCAAACATGTTTTTTTTGATATTTTTCTCATTAGGTTAGACTTATTATAATTGATATTGTTATATAGGATCAATAATATTGTATTACATTATATGAAACATTGTTTAAATTCTTCTCTACACAAAACTCAAACGTGACTTATGTTACACGAAACACATAGTCTCTGCGAAATAACAATGTGTTATTATAAATATTTAAATTAGATTTTTATAGTATTTCTATTAAAAAAAGGAAATTTAATAGTAAAAACTATTATTTATGTTTTATTTATAATTTTTTCATATAAGGAAAATGTATTTATAATAAAATGTATAATATTTAGTAAAATCATTATATATATAGAATGAATATTTTCCAAATGGAACTTTTTTTTATGTCCTCTGGTGACTAAAAATAATATTAATTTTATACAATATTGTAAATATAATTTGTTGAGTTAAAAATATTTTGGAATTTTTCATATCAGATTAATTTTTGGTCATTTTTTCGTATTTTTCTATGAATTTTCATTTTTCAATAAATTGTGAAAATACAACAATGTAGTTAACAACTACATTTTTTCATTTAATGAATTATTATAAATGAAATTATTTTTTAAAGTACAAATAAATAAATAATATATATCTTAATACTATTTAGATAATTTGAATATTTTTTATATTGAAATTAGTTATAATAACATATATTACTTCTAAACTTTTTTTTACCCACTGTTTCGCCACATCTACAGGATTAACATTAAACCTAATTACGTCTCTTCTTTGATTTGAATTTTAAAAAATTACATTCATGGTTTTAATAATTATTATATTTATTTACTAATAGTAAAAAATTAATATTTTGGAAGTTATGAATTTTAAATGTAGTAATTTTTTTATTTACAACAGTTAATGTTAAATTGGATAATTTAATGTAAAAATCATATTACAATATTACAAAATTTTACTAACAATTTTAATAATTTCATTAGATAATTTGGATTCTACTAAAGTCAACATCAAATGAAAATAATTCCGTTTTTAATCTACTTGGTTATGCATATTAAATTATTTATATTTTATAAAATATTAGATAAAAAGTCAAACACATAATTCCAATAGATATACCTTTTCCAACATAGGGTTATATAGATTATAAATTTGACTATAAATAGTAATTTCTAAAATAACATTCTTATATATATCATGATAATTTATTTATATTTTTTACTTATAAAAAAACTAACATAAATGATAAGAAAAGGATGAGGTTGTAATTTTTTAATTAATTAAATGATCAAATAAATGATACTAAAAATATTAAAATTAAGATAATATGAATTTATTAATTTAATCCATGATTTTTATAGTTTAATATGACATTTTATTATAGACCTAAATGGTTTGTTTCAAAATTATATTTATGTCTTAATTTTTTTTAAATATAATGTTTTGAATTGTTTTAAAATTTACAATAATGATATTTTATGAAAATAATATTTTATTACTTTAAAAAAAAATAAAAAATACACACAGATTATGATAATGACTAAAACATAATAATGTGTCCATTTATAGAAAATTTACTCAATATATGTAATAATTTATAACCTATTCATATTTATAATTTTATTATCACAATTTAAATTACAATAGATTATGAATGGGTAAATCAAAATGATAAGGTTTAATATAAAAAAATGTACCCAAATTATTTCATCAATATTATTTAACACTTATCACCCTAGGATCGAATACGATTTTTTTAATTAAAACTACTCTAGGAAAATAACTAATATATTTTTTAATGTTAAGGATATTTACAAAATATAAGTCTCCATTATTTATTATATTTTACATGTCTACATTGGGAAAAAAATAAAATAATTAAGGAATTTAAATTATATAATGGTATTAATGAAATTAATTTTATCATATAATTTTAGATTTAATTTTTTGATATTATATAATTACATTATATACACATTCAATGTTTAAAAAAATATTTATGTAATTGACAAAAAGATTTATTATAAATTTTTTAATTTTGATATATTTACGGAGGCATAAAAATTTATACCAATTTTTGTAGATATATAATTTATATTAGAGATGTTTGAAGATATTGTATTTTAATTTTTATCTTTTTCATGATGTACGTAAAGGGTAATTAAATTATTATTATCAAAATTGAAAATAATGAATATTTATAAAAATAAAATATTATTAAAATATTTAAAAATAACAAAAATGATAAATAATGTAAAATTGGTTAGTATATGGTCTTAAATTTCCAACCCATTCATTTATATCTCATATTATAATTTTGGATCTCGAATAGACATATTATATTTTATTATTTTGTGGATATCCAAAAGTGCCCATCACATTAATTGTAAAAGAAAACCTTCTCTCTCACTTACTTACACTAAATTGAAAATTATAGCTTTATAAAACATTACCATCTCCATTATAATATTACCTATTGAAAATATTGATTTTATTTCATTCTGAAAATTCCAATTCTAGTGACTCTAAGATGAGATCTAGAGGGAGATCGTCAAGGATGATGTAATATCATTACCGAATCTTTCAAAATTGTTTCTTCTTATACTTCATGATCATGTGTAGATTCCATTATAAAGTTATAAAATAAATATATAGTATATTCTGACATATTATTATTATTATGTAAAAATAAATTCTACCTTTTATTCATCATATAAATAATTAAAGTAACACACATGCGTACATATGGCATGCCGTCTGTACGCCGTGGTGTAATTTTTTTCATCACTATATTAATTTTTTATAACGATAGACTTAATGGATATAAATAATAAATATGACATGATATTGATTCTATATAATTAATGTAAAATATACCCCATCCCCACTTTACAATTAATAGAATTATATAATTTCTCATGTGTACGAATTAACTTCTGTCTCCATGACCCGATGAGTTTAATAATCTAAATTCACAATTTCAAGAATGATTATTAAAATGAATATATTTAATTGATATAAAATATATGACATTGTTATTCTAATAGAATAATATATATATATATATGTATACATATATTTTATTTTCATTATTCAATTCACAATGATAAGAAAACAAAAATAACTTTCATGTTTATTTACAACTTACCGTATGTATGAACAATCTATTATATTTCATATATCTATTATTTAAATTTATTTACATAATAGATATTTGTGATATTTAAATAATGTATTAAATTTTCAAATTAATTAATACATGATCTATGTATTATGCCCATGAATAAAAAGTGAAAAAATGATATATAAATATAGTAATTATTACATGAAACTTTAATTTAACATGGAATTGTTAATAAATAGATTAAATAAATTAGTAACTAAATAATATCTAACATTATAAATATTATAAAAATTATATTATATTATAATAATATTAAAATATCATTACATGAGTTTAAAACATGTATGGAAGGAAGAATACATATGGTCAGGTTTAATTCCACAATATCATTATTATCAATAATTTTTTTACTTAAGTATTTATTGGGTAATATTTATCTTACATGTAAATATTTCATAAATATGTATTCATTAATATTACTAAACTTATAAAAAAATTTAATTTTTAATCATGTGTGACTTTTGATAAAAGAGTTTGAACAGAATCATTTCTTATTTTCTTAACAAGGTGCATTTATTTATTTTCAGAAAAACTAAGAGAAGAATTTATTTTAACTTATACAGAAAAATGTGTTTTTAATAATTCATGATATTATATTCCTATGAATATAACTTTAAAGTATTACAATATCATTTTCAAAAAAAGTTGTTCTTTTAAAAATGCCAACGATTTCATGTAACAAATGTTTTTTCAGAGCCTAAAAAATATTTTCCCCAAGAATTGTTTTTGGGTGATCTCTCAAAATTATTTTCAATATAAGGAAAATTATTTCTGGTTATTTATGTTTTACAGGGGGTATTATTCAATATTTACATTATTATTATTTTTATTATTTTTTTTGTTATGATGGAAATATATTTATTAAACTTCTTTCAATTATGGGGGTTATGTTATGGTTGCATGATGTTTATGAATCCCATTCCATTCCATAGTTTTTGATATGATAAATTAGTATTTTTCATATGGAACACATATTTATTTTATCATTATGAGTTATGTGGGACCTATATATCACCCCAAAACATTATGTATGGATTTATATGTCCCGATATAAGCCACAATATACCTCGGAGAGAACCTTGACAACTAAGATGGCCAGGGGAATACACCATGACTACTAAGATGGTATGGGGTGAACATATAATAATAAGATGGAAATTTGAGTAAACCATGACTACTAAGATATAATGAGGAGTTAACCCGCACTACAATGATGTGTTTCAAAATGATTCCATGAATAATTGGGAAATAATTTTACATTGTTCTGTTTCAGAAAAAATCCATGTCTTATTATTGTGTTATGATATCATGATTATGTTGTTCATTATTTATTACTCATATCTTATAGATTTACAATATTTAATACGTGATTCCTCATTATGATCATTCAAATGTAGGGTATGATCTTATATTTTCACAATCATGTTTTCATCCCCTTATGCTCATGATCATTTGTACATTCCTCTCATGTTTACTTTTCTTGAGCATATGAGCTCACCATTTTTCTTAGGAATTTCCCCCTATTATAATAAAATGATTTAGATTGGGGATCATTAAATTATTATATTCATGGGAGATGATTAAGATCATTAACCAAATTAGAACAATGTTATATGTATTTCCAATGGCACTAAACTATTATTGTCTTTGGGAGTCTGTGTATGTATAATGTATTATGTATTCTAAAAAAGTGATATAATATCCTTATAAAAAATCATGGGTTATTATATTTGGTATTAGAGTGATGGTTTAGTAAATTTTTGGAAACTAGGATATAAAATTATGTTGAGTTACCGATAGATATTTCTGAGGATGTGTATCTGCATGCTTCTAAGGATAATACTAAAGTGTCATAGATATAAAAGAAGTTATGATGATTTAGACATCAAATATGTGATTTGAATTATTATACAGATTCACATTATGATAAATGTTTCTAATTTTTTTTTGTTTTCTTTAATCAATGTCATGAAGAATACAGAACTTATAACAATTCATATGCTAAAATAATGGGAAATATGAAAATCGACTTTCCAAGTGGGATTTTGATGAAGAGAATCAAGAAGGTGGTATTAGTATTGGTTATAATAATAAGGATAATGATTATTTAAGTTACTTGTAAAATGGATGGGATTTTATAGAATTAATTATTACATGAAAGCAAAGAATATTTTGTAGATTATGGTTGAGGAACTTTAATACATGATTCATATTTCAGGGAAGAATAACATGACAGATAATAATTAATGTATTAAGAATAAATTTTGAAGATTTATATGTGTATGTTTTGGATATAAAATATCAAGTTATAAAAACCCTGAAATCTATAAATATTTTCATTTTATGTTCTTTATTATGGATTGGAATGGATATGTTAAATAATTATAATGACCTAAAAGGTGATTTATTTGTATGGTGATATATTTGAAAAATAAGCTATTAAGGGCGATATAACCCACAATATGACCTTTTTTTACTTTATTTATGATTTTATAAATTTATATTTGAGAAGAATACATAAATTTGATTACACTTGTTTCTTAAGAACTAATTATTGATTTTTTGAAAATATGTTTATGCTTTAATGGATGAAGTATACCAGTTTTCAAATATAAGGAATATATCTAATAAAATTTAGAATAAAGGAATGTCTATGTTTTCAATAACTATTTATGATAAATTATGTTATAAACATGTTTCAGGAAAATACATGATATAGGTATCCACATGTTTGGTATGTTACAAATAAACCCAATTTATATTATATAGGGGTCAGTTCTATGTTGTAAAATTATTTATAATTTATTGTACTTTCATATTTCAGAAGGGTAATAATGATAACCATTTATGGATTGTTTTATGTTAAAAATTCGTTGATGTTTCAATGATAAAGTTATTATCTCATTATATAAGGACATATTCAATTTTGATAACATATGCTAACCTTTTTTGTGATAATGATAGATGGAATGACTTATCAATCTATTTTTGGATATCATGATCTTATAACTCTTGATGAGTGATATATTCATCGTCATTTAATGTAATAAGATATGAATTGAAAATTGATCAAGTTAGGAAAATGTGTGAGAATATGATAAAATATAGTATGTATGTATTCTCATGAAAACTATTAATCATTAAGAAATTGATCAAGATGTTCAAATGGTATCCTTTTATTATAATTTTTATGATATCAACAACCGTTTAACAATTATTTTTTTATAATTTTGTGATTATTAATTTTCTATAAATCAACCACATTCGTGTGATCAGTGGTCCTTTCCAGTATCTATGATTATTTTTTCTTTTCGTACATTCCCAAATCATAACCTATGTTCTTTGATATAGAGACAATGTTATGATTAACATTAGGAAACTGTAATTTTCCAACTTTTTCATTACAATTTTTTTTATAATGTGGGATTATATGATTGAAAATATCAATTATTTAGCCTTTGAGAACCCAACCAAACATCAGGGATGAAATTCTTTTTATGCGGGGTACAATGCAACCACATAGAATTTGTAAATAATTTTTTTAAATTAATTTAATCTTATTGATTTTTCACATCAATTTAAAATGAATGATAATTTTATTATTATATAAAATATCTATGTTTTGATTATGTAATATGAACTATTATGTAAAGCATGTGCTGCACAGAAAACCGAATCGTCTTGCTTGACATGCCCCGCTAATTCTCTATGCAGCAGAAATTTATTATTTTAATTATTTATATGAGACACATATAACATTTCCATAAAAAATAGAAAAATAAAAACTAATAACTAATTTTTAAATTTTAATTACAATTTATTCATATAAATAATATTTATTTGTAATGAACTTTACAGTCTTTGATAATGTCTTTATTTGCCTAGAAATACTATTTTCTTAATGGAACTAATTTTTATGTCCTTCAGAGGAAAATAATAAAAATGATTTTAGAAACTCATTGAAATTTTATTTTATAAAATTAAAAACATTTTTGATTTTGGGTTATCAAAATTTAATTATTTTGATTTATTATTATTGTTTGGAGATTAATCTTTTTTAAATGAATAGTGAAAAATGCTGAATTGTAGTTAAAAACAACATTCTTAATTTAATGAATTATTAAAATTTAAATTTATTTAGAGAAAAAATAGATAAATTATAAATATATTAATCCAATATTGGTTATTGGAATATGTATTATGTTGAAATTATATCTAAAAATATCACAATCTTTTGAACATTCTATTTACTCACCTCTTCTCTACATCTAAAAAATTATTATTAAACTGTATTTTTCTGCTTCTATGAATTGAATTTTGAAAAAACATAAATTCATGGTTATAATCCTTATGAATTTAATATTAAAATTGTATAAAATAAATTATTTGGTAATTATGAATAAAAATAATATCATATTTATATTTACCACAACTTAGAGTAAATTTGATAATTAATATTAAAAATTAATATTATAATACTGTTAAATTACCCTATAACATGGAATGATTAAATTGGACAAGTTTTATTCAAATAAAATCAACATTAGTATGAATTTATAACCTTATTAAGCCACACTAGTAGGAATTTAAAAATTATTATATTTATTTAAAGATAAGCTAACAATGACATACTCATATTATTATTACCTATATCATTTAATATATAGTGTTACATAAAAGAAATTTTTTCTATAAATTGTAATTTGAAAGATAAATATTTTATATTCATCCTGATAGTTTATTTATTATTTTTAATGATAAATTAATTAACTTAAATAGTTTCACAAGGATGCTGCACTAATTGTATAATTAATTAAATAATGAAATAAAAGATACCAAAAATATTAAAATAAATGTAATTTTAGTAAATTGAGGTACTAAAAAAATATTATATGTGGATATTTCAAGTAATTATATTCTTATATAATTATTTTGATTTGTTTGTTATGAAATATAAATTATAAAGACATTTATAGATCTATAAGATATATTATTGATTTTTTAAACCATTATAAGTGAATCACTACTTTGTGTTAATGTATTTTAATCCATAATATATGAATAATATAAAATTTAAAAACAATGATATTTTATTGATTTTATGTATTAGTAAATTATATACCAATAATAGAAAATGATAAATAATCACAATGGAGAAAAGATATGGAAAAAAATTTATAAACCATTTGTTTATATAGCATTTGTATGTTTCCATATCTACAAGATCCTTAATAAATTTTAATATTTTGAGGATTTCTAAAAGTACACCTCACATCAATCATAAAAGGCCACCTCTTCCTTCTCGTACTCACACCACTAAGAGAATTCAATATCGGCCAAACCCTAACCATTTCGCTTCTAAATTTCTCTAATAAAATTCTAGATGTGTTTTCGTCTCATAAGACCAATAATAGTCCCTAAGATGATATTTATTGGGAGACATCTATGATGAGGTAATCTCAATATCGACTCATTCAAAATTGTTTCTTCTTATAATTCATGTTCAAGTGTTGATTAATATAAAAATTAATAAAGAAATTATAAATTTTTTTTTCTTATGATTACAGGATAACATATTATTCATATTATACATCCTATAAAAAACAAAATTACCATTACTGCATATGTATGACATTTCGTATCCTCACCATTGTGTAATTTCTTCCTCATCAATACAATATTAATATGGTTATAAGAAATTATATAATGTATATGAATAAAAAATAATACGTTATAATAATTATGTATAATTAATATTCCATCTAATTACTCACTTTTTATCATTAATTGAATTATATCGTCGTTTGTACATATGTACGACCTACCGTCTGCATGATGTGATGAGGTTTATCATCCACATTAAACATCATAATAATGATTATATATATATATATAATGAATAAATATAAAATATATGAAAAAATAATTCTATTTTAGTAATATATGTTCATACATATATGTCATTTACTATATTTCTTTTATTATAATGAGAAAACGTAAACAATGTTGATGCGTACGTACAACATAACATCTCTATGTATGACATATTTAAATTCCATATATCTATATATTATATATATTTATATAACATATATAGGATACTTAAATCATTTTTTACATTTTGGAAGTAATGAAATTATGATTTATGTAGTAGGATCAAGAATAATAAGTCAAAGCATGAATGATAAATAGATTAATTATTACCCAAAATGTCAATTTAACAAGGAATTGTTAATAAAAGGGAAATATAAAGCCAAAAATTAAAAATATATGATATCATAAATATTATTATTATTCTAGTAATTGTTAATAATATTTTTATAAGCACTGAAAGTTATTTTTAAACTTTTAAAGAGGGAATGCGACCTATGTTAAGTGTTAATTCCACAATCTAATTATTATTAGGATTGTTTATATGTAATTTTTTACTATGAAATATTTATCTTTCATGTCCATGTTTATTAAAAATATATTCCTAATTATTTTTTATATTTTTATAAATATTATATTTTTCCCCTTTATTACTTATTACTAAATGGTTATATGTTAATCTATTATCATTTTTCTAACTAGGTTCCTTTTGAATGTTCTTGTAAAATTAATGGGAAAATATTTCATCTTACATAACCATCATAGATCCATACTTACTATTTAATGAAGCCATATTTTTGTGAATCTTCAATTAAGATATTATAGGGGTTGTAGAATAGAATTATTTTATATTTTATGGGAATTTCAAGAAAATATAATGTTTTCAAATAAGAAAGGATATTTTTGAAGGATTTTTTTAAATGATCTATCAAAATTATTTTGATACTATGATAAAATTTTTTATTCTACTTTTGTTTTAAGGGGGATATGATTCAATGATTACATTATTATTCATTCTATCTATGGTTGATGGTAATGGTGGAATGAAATTTATGAATCCCAATTATTTACAATGCATTACATTATAATATCATGATGTTTCATGGGTTCTGATATGATAATTGATTTATTTTCCTATGGAACAAATATTTTTTATTTCATTTTTTGATGGGTGATAACTCTATCTTCTTACAATTAATGGTGTAAATATTTATATCTCGTGACCTAGAATAAGATGGTATTGGTGGTGATCCTAGACAAATATGATGAACATGGGAGTAAACCATGAATACCAAGATGGTTTGGGTAGTGAATGCCTAATATTAAGATTACCATGACTGTGATCCATGAATTCCATGATGGTATGAGGAATAAACACATACTACTATGATGGCCTTGTATGTGATGGATATACTATTATAGAAATAATTTTAAATTTTTTTCCACAAATTCCATGTCTTGTCATAATGTTATGAATTCATGGATAGGTTATTTATTTTGTTTATGAATCATAACTTTTGAATTATAAATATTGATTATATGATTCATATTTAAGATCATTTACACAAATGGTATGATATTCGATTTTCATTATCATGTTCTAATACACTTATTCACATGACTATGTTTACATTTATCCCTCATTTACCCTTAATGATAATCTAATCTAACCATTTTTTATGCATTGTTTTTCCCATGACATAAAGTAAGGTTTTATTTTGGGGTACTATATGGAAATGTCATTATTTGAAATTTTTTGGTTATTATACAATGAATGAATAATCTACTCCATGATTCCAATTAAAATTGACTCATACGGTCTCTCGGCATGTGTTTGTGTAATTTTCTAGGTTTTATAAAACTATGTTGTAATATCCATGTATGAAAATCATGGGTTATTATAAATGAAAAGTATTAGTTCATGAAAGGTATATCCATCATACAGTTTAACATTATGTGGTGTGGAAATATGGTGTTCCGTTTTATGTACTAGATTCCAGGACCATGCAATCCTTGTCAGGAATAATTATTTTTCATTTTCAAAAAAAATAACATTCTAAATATAATAATACCAGCAGAAATATACTCGATGTGAGAAACAAGGCATGAAAAAGGATTCAATCATTATAGAGAGATGATTATAATAAGAACTAGGATATTTTATATCATGTAGTGGTTGGTTAATGATATAGTATCTACTTGTCCCTATATATCTCATTAGAGGGAGAATGAAGTTGTAAAAATTTATAAGAAAACCATGTGGTTTTGTGATCATTTGATAAGGAACTCATTCATTCTATTTAATACTATTTGTTATAGATGAATGTGAATCGATGTGGAAAAGGGAATATTGTTTTAGGCCTAATATTAATGATCTAGTGACATTAAATTTTCTTTTAATGAATAGAACTAATCCATACATAGTTATTGAAAACCATAGAGTTTATCAACATATTTGAGGGACATTTGCTTTGCCTATATGAAGAATGATTTTTTGTGTAGACCCAAGTCTAGATATTTTGGGGTCACTACGTTGCCTATTATGGTAGGAATAATGATACATGTTGTTAAAGGAATGGTGAATTTCCTTAAGTGGGTCTAGCTTCTGGACAGGGGTGAGGAAACATCATTACACTTCTAAACATATATGGACATTGTACAGTGGATCATCTATGATGTAATGTTTTACTATGAATATTAATGTTATGATATAATGTTGAATCTTCAAATTTATTATAATCTAACAAAAAGGTACAATTTTGTGTAATTTAATGTAATGTGTCCATTACATCATCTGTAATGATTAAATTCATGTCGCTAGGACATCCTCCATAGTGTATAATGTAATTTGACTAGGGCGTTCCATGAATTTTAACATAATTCCACCATAGTATTTTAGGATTTATGAAAACTATAAAAATAACCATTTAGAATCCTATTATTTGTGGGGGGTGTGATGCATTACCTATTCATTGTTTCCAATAATAAATCTCTATCGAGATATAAATTATTTATAATGTATGGACCATAAGATTATGGTATCTTAATTAGAGGATTCATCCATGGTATCATTGGGGCCCAAATCACCAATTCTCATTCTACATGATAAACAAATGGTGTCACACTATTTTGTTAATGGATAATGTGTTCTGATTCTGAGGGACATTGAGGATCTATAACATAGATATCCTTTTAACATTGAGTTATTCCCACTAATCCAATCACTTTTTTTATTACTCTTCATCTGAGAGTTATCTACATATAGCTATAGGATGAAAATGAAACTTCTATTCAATGTAAAATACTTCTTTTGTTCCAGACAATAATTAATAAATATTTATTTGTATATAAGTTTGTGAGGTAGTACCGTATGAAAATAAACTATGGATTATATTATTCATCCAAAACTTCTTGTCCTTATTTACCATATTATGGAGTATATTTGATATGTTCTTTTTAAGGCCTCTATATTTACATTATCTACTGCATGATATAGGGATGAATGGTTGGAAATAATTTTTTAATTCATTTCTAATTTCTTCAACATAATGAAACAGAAGTTTGAGTAGTTTTCCTCCAACAACATGTGGTGGACATTGAATCTAGTGATGAAATTAGAAATCACAAATTTATTTATATTAATCACCCTAGATTCTATAATGTATTCTATCTCATTATATTTGTAATAGAAGTTGGTGTTCGTAAGGATGTAATTTAACATGTTAGATGTTACTGGGTGATATGGCCCCACAAAATCCACCCCACTCAAAAATTATGTAGAAATATATTTCTGAATGTAAAAATAAAGTGTGTTGATGGATATTGCTTTCAGAAATATTGATTTTATCAAATTTTTTAGTAAATTTTCCACAGTACTGTATAATTGTTCTCCAGTAGTAACCACCACTTTCACATTAGTAGAATATCCTTCTCCTAGACGGGTGAGCACCGAGGGAGCTGATATGGGCTTCTTCCATGAACGTGGGAATCACTATTTATATTATTCAACAGAAAAGGATTCCATCGAAGTCACATTTTTAGAGGGAATTCATCCCATTTGAAATATCCATAATGGTATTTATCACTGCTCGACATATATTCATTTCCATTCCATCTTTTTCCATTAAGAGAGACACATTTTATAAGTAATAGTCTATGGGATCCATCCATACATGGTGGATATTAGTTCATCACAATCTATTGATGTGTTGACCTAATTGATCTCCTCAATGTCACAAAAAAATAGATAACACCATCATTATGTGTGTAATGGTGATAGTCACTTATTCCTAATATGTGTCGGTAAAGAATATTTCTATATAATCCAATACATCAGTTTGTGCTTTATATTATCGAGGAATGTGATGCATTGTTAGATCAAAAGGGAATTGTGCCATTAAGCCTCTATTATAGGAAATAAGGGGGCTCAATTATTCCTTTTTTATGAAATATTTTTTATTGATCTCTTTCATTAGTATCACTAAATTCATTTTTTTGTTCAAGTTTGATGTCATCAGCTCTATGGCTAGTTTCAAGCCAACGGTGGGGTTTTGGTATTCGGCCTTGTTATTAGGGAATCCTTTATGAAATCCACATCATTTATTGAAATTTATTTTTTTTGAAGTAATTTACTATTTTTGATATTTTTAATTACATGGAACAGATAATATAGACTATTTAACATGAAAGTAGATTTTTTTCATGTGATACACACAACAAGACATTATTCATGCACTAAAAGAAACTTTATCATCACCTATGTTACCTTCATCACTATTTTTTTCTTGTGTTATATGAAATAGTGAGATTAAGTGAAACGATAACTATTAATTAAATATTATAATCTAATATGATAATTTTTACCTATCCATTGGAATTATGGTTATGAATAGTAATAACTATATTATGAAAATATTTTTTAAACTTGTATATAAAATTATTTATATGGTTACAAATTAATTATAATTTAGTGTAAAAAATATTTGATAAATAAATTCTTTTTTTGAGAAAATAATTTTCTATGCACAAATACATTTTATGTAAATAAATCATAAAAAACAAATTTTATAACTAATATTAATGAAATTAATATATTATATAACCTATTTAATTCCCATATTATATATTTTTATAAATTTTATATAAATAAATCTAATTTTATGCATAAACAAATGTATTTTTCTAATAATAGTTTTGACTCATTTTAATGGAGCCCTTATTTATAAAAAAATTTGTCACACATATAATAATAATTATTGACTAAATAAACATTATTTTGGATAGTGAAACATAGAAATTATATTCGGGTAATTTTTTTTGAAAAGTTTTATTTTTTTTATAATATAAAATAATGTATTTAAATTGTAAACTAAAATTTCATTTAAATAATTTATAATATTGACTTATATATTTAATAAGATTTAATATTATTTGTTTTTAATTTTAAATAAATAATTCCATTGTCATTTATTGGAATAATATTCACATTTAAATTGGATATAAAGACATATCAAACATTTTAACCATTTAACTTGAATGTTAATTACCTAATCCCTTTCGTGGGAAACATTTACAATATTTTATTCCACGTGTGTGATTGGAAAATTGAAATTTGGATTCCATAATTATAATTTGAATAATTTATAATGACTAATAAATGAAAAAAAGGTTTTAATGATAATTGAATGTTAAAATAATTAAATTTAATTACAGTGATTAAGAGAAAAATGAGTTTAATAAGAGAACAATCATTAAAATTAATGTATAATGGCCTAGAATCTTGTTCGAAACCCATTTTATCAACAATTTTTTTAAATTTCTCATATCTTCTCTTGTATGGATCATTATTGGAGGAACATTATGTAATGGATACGTCCCAATAGTGTGTACCTTTTAATAATTACAAGATTTCCCCTCTTCCTCCACTAGGAAATGGCACGCCCCACCCCCCCCCCACAGATTCACACATCACATGTCATTTATATCTTCCAAAACCTAACCAAATAATCTCCAAAAATATAACCCTTTAGCCTATAATTCTTATATATTTCATAAATAATACCATTAATGGTTTTATTGCAATCAAATAGAGGATACCCAAAAAAATGAATGGTCTTCAAAAATAATTTTCATTTTAATTATATATATATATATATATATTAATTTCTAATATATGATTGTTATATAATAACCTATTTATCATAAGTATTATTTTATGATTTTATTTTAATGGTATGATCAAAAATATCACACACTTCAATAATAGAAGATATAAAATCGTTGTTCGTGTGTGCTGAAGTTAACCCCCTCACATACTGACATTGATTATTCTTCCATTACCACCAGAAAATGTCAAAAAATTGTAGTTAAATGTTATGTTTGTATTATATTTATGATTTCATTATTATTTTTTAATTATGATATAAATCATAAATTCAATTTTTTATTTATTGAGAATATGATATTTTCATTTAGGTGTACGAAGGAATATCGCCAAATGAAGCGATGTGATTTATTTAGACATTAAATAGAAAATGATAAGAATGGGTTTAAAATAAATTTGTGATATAAATATATATAATTATAATATAATTAAAATACACATATATATATATATATATATATCCTTTAATTTTGTTTCATTCATTTTGACTTTAAAATGGATATAATATTCAGGCATACGTACGACCAATCATCTCCAGAAGCATTGTATTTAATTTATTATTTATATATTTCATTGATTATTATAAATACATATATAATTAATATACGTGATATTTAACTCATTATTTAAATTATGGAAGTGATTAAAAAATGAGCAAGGTTAGAGGATCATAAATAATTGGTGAATACATATACAATAAAGAAGTTATTAACTAAATTATATCTTTAACATGGAATTATTAACATATGGGTAATATAAATTCATAATATAACAATTTATGGTATTACAAATATTATGATGGTCTTGTGATAGATATATAATATACTTATATTATTTATATTGGAAGTTTGACTATGTACGATGAATGTCAAGACTTAAGGTCAGGGGATTCGAAGTCTCACTTTTATTTCACCAAGACATATGTCATATTAACTACATGATTCTTTTATGAGCTTTGTATTCTTCCCTTTCAAAATTTACATCCAAAATTTATGTTTTTTATTCATATCGAACGAATCAATTAATTTTATTCATTAATGGGGATCGTGATTCAAGAGTAACTCATGTAGTAATGGATTGTTGTCATAAATTGTATTCATTGATACGTTTGTTATGTTATACACCATTATTATTTTATGAGGTGTATATACAAACCCATTAACAAAATAATATCATGAATTTATTTATTATCATTATATTTTTTATTCTTCAATGATTATTCATTCATGAGGGATTACAATTCAATGTTACTATGTGGCCAATATTTTATGTTACAATATCATCATCTATGAACATTATTTATAATTATGATTACAATGATCAAAAAAAATTATATATTCATAAAGAAAACCATTATTTTAAATATAATATTATTATTCTTGATATCATTATTTAATGGTACTATTTTCATCTCTTTCATAGTCCAAATAATTTACTGATAATTTTTATGAAAATCTGACTCAATTTCATTCTTTCATCAAAAAATATATTTTCTTCCAAAAAATATATTATACAAGTGTTTTCAAATATTTTTTATATGATACATTATTATAGTTTTCAATGAACTTTTTTTTAAAAACTCTATCCTTAAATTGGGTTTCAAATATTCATTTATATGGTTTCAAGTTTATTTTCAAATCAATTGTGTTTCAAAAAAAATTTAAATCTTAAAAAGAATTTCAATGCGGTAATGATATTTTTCTAAATGATGAAATAAATTACTTGTTATTATTAATTCATAATATTTAAATTTAAATTCTGAGGAAAATTATTTTGAGAAGGTTTTTTGTCTTAAAAATTGATTTTTAATGAAATGTTATTTTCTTGACGAAATGCTCCATGTTATATTTCATAATGAACAACCCATATAAGATGAAATCCTTTGAAATAGATTCAGTTGTTATAGGGATATGATCCATGGAAACCATTCCATTTCGTTCAATTAATTGTTTATATAAAATATGAAAAAAAAATTGGAATCATATTTCTCTTCCATGGGTTATGCCATGATAAAAGGTCAATGAAACCTAATTTTTCAGGGGTTTTTATTTTGAAAAAATTATAATGAAACATGTGTCTTTTCAATTTTTTATGATATAATGAATTTTTTATACCCATTTCATTACATGGTAGTTGATATGACTAATTTTCATGACTTATTAAACACATTAATATGGTTCTCAATATGTGATGGGTGGGGCCAGTATCTACCTCCAATGCATTGGGTAATGGAAAATGTTATATAAACTTAGATGGTATATAGTTTTTAATCCCAATCACAAAATCAGTAGAAGACATGGGTTGTTATCCCAAGGCTAAAAATAAGAGGGTACGCCTGTTTTTATCCCATTCTAAAAAACATGATTGTATAATGGTTATTATCCCATGAACAAAAACAATAGGGTACACTAGTAGTGATCTGAAACCAAAAAAATTGTTGGTATATGTTTTTTAGCCCATGTCTTAAAATAACAGGGTAAACTTGTTGTTATTCAATTACCAATAATGATGGGGTACATGGGATGGTATTTCGATCCTGAATCATACAAACAGGTGGGCATCCCAAGACAAACATTATATAAATATCATTTTTGATAGAATTGAAATTATATTTTCTATGCTTATGGGTATGCCCTAAAATCTATGTCTTATGAAAATATTATACAGTTAAACCTCTTGTTGTTTTACTTCCTTTTGATTAAGGTATTATGAACTACCTATCCTAATGACATGACTCAAAATTATTATCTTTAATATGTATTGTATGATATTCAAATATTATTATAATTTTTTAAAACCCTAATTTTCAAGATGTTCTTACTTTTATCCTTTTTTTATCCTTACTAATAATTGAGTTCAAAATTTATTATGATTCCTTTTCCTATTCAATAATGAATTATTTTATGTAGGAATACTAAATGGGATTATAATTGTGGGTAATATTAAAGATTTTTCACCGTATTAAATGATTATATTTCTATTTTTACAAATACAATAATCTATTATGGTTCTCAGGTGGGTGTTTGTATAATGTAATGAATATACATCTAAAATTATGTAATATCCATGAATGAAAATCATCATACTCTATATTTTATATCAAATAAAAAATTTAGATATCCATTAGGGGTAATGATGACCACACATTAGTGAGATCCCTAGTGATACTTATAATGATATATATATATATGTATTAATATAATTATAACTCTATGGATGATTCAATGATTAGGAAATTATTTTCGAATTTTTGTAAAGGAATGAGCGAGAGGTTTCCAAGAAATTACACCCATAACTAGATATTAAAAGATGATGTCTCTCTCCCATAAATGTACATTGGGGTAAAAATAACCAAAACATGTTGAGCATGACTCAATCATGAAATGGATCATGAAAACAACACTTTTTTTGAACAATGATTGAAACTCCAGGTGGTTGTGAATTTAAAATTCCATGATTTAATAGAAGATGTCATGGATAATTTAAATATTGATGACTATGATTTTTCTATCATATATTTAATGTTAAATAGATTAAGTAATGTGTAATTATTTAGAAATTTTGAATATTAATTTGGATGATTATGTGGTTCCCCCCCAAGGATTAATATTTTTCAAATTATGATGTTGGATTTAGACAATGTAAGGAAGCAGAAGGAATAATGTTAACATTGAATATGATAGTCAATTAAATTATTAAAATACACTAAATTGGATGATAGATTGAGTTAAAACTATTGAAATTATTCTTAATCCACAATTAAATTGTATTATTCGCCATTTGATCTAAATTGAGAATCCTAATTCATAAAATAAAATTATGATATGATTTTATGATTGTTCACATAGGAATGAACATCAAGGGAAAATGGATTTGGATTCACACATGTATTGAAAATTGGAAGAAGAACCTTGTGGAAACCCCAAATTGTTGGGATGAAGATATTAGTGTGGAAATTGAGACAATATTGTGAAAAATTAAAAAGTAGTTCAATGTATTATATGTGGGAAACATGATAATTATCCAACTTAATGCCTTACAGAATGAATTAACATCTATGCATAGTAAAGACCTATTCTATGGTAATTATTGAAGTGGAAGGATTGTTGTATTTTTTATTGGGATTTAATTATTAAGTTTATGAAGGATTTTCTAAATAGTATGATGAAACTTCTATGGATTATGTATTTTTTGGAAGTATATATATTTCTATTAAAGAATTACTAAGAGTAAAGGATTCCATAATGGATTTATATGATTGAGATTTATCATATAATCAATTTCCTATAAATCCTTCAATATGTTTTACATGATGAGATTTTATCAACATTGAGCACAGATTATGAATTAAAACCATAGGTTTTCCTATTTTTTCAATGGAAATGTTATTTAAAGAATAATTACATTACACATTAAGGAATTTTTATAATAGACATTGGTGAAAATTAATGTATACCTTATCTTAGAAATTTACATAATTATAGTTTATATATGATCAAATTAAATGTTATCATACATCATAACTATGACAAAATATTTCTATTTGGATCATCCTTCCAAAATATATATTAAGGTTGTTGTGGGGTTCATTGGAGAACCACAATAAATTGTTTCTGATTGGGATACAAAGTTTACTCTAAATTTTGATCAATGTATTTTTCAAAATATTTATATTGATATTATTTCAAAAATATTATTTCATCCTTAGAAAAATGTTCAGTCTGAGTAAAATATTCAAACCCTAGATTATATGCAATGATCTTGTACAATTAATTTCAATGGGGGTTGGGAAAACACATTCCTCCAGCTGAGTTTTCCTGTAATAGTAGACATCAGTTGACCATTATGGTGTAAAACTATATGAAAGGATGTATAGATCTCCAATTAACTAGAATGAAGTCATAGAGAGAATGAAATTATTAGCAGAGATACTTTATTAGGTAGAAGTGAAATATATAGAAATTTTGAAACATATATTTAATTCATAAAGTAGAAACAAATTTTATTCCAGTAATTGTTGGTGTGATCTGTAATTTGAATTTTGTAAGAAGAATTTTCTATGAATGTTTCTATGAATGGTATTAGGGAAATTTATTCCATAGGTATATAATTTTACTGAAATACATGATCATATCAGGATAGTAGATTATCATTTGTCACTTACAATGAACCTATAATTAGTTCATGATTTGTTACGTGTATCAATCATGAGGACTTACATACCTGATCCATCACATGTACTAAACTCATTGGTAATAAAAATAAAAAGTTATATTTCCTATGAATAATAAATAGAAGGGATTCAATATCAAATAGGGATGATACTATGAAATGACACAACTCACCACATCAATGATTTGTAACAATACCAATAACTTATAGAAGATATGTGTAAAACTGATAATGAAATGAGGTAGATTTTCCACAATTAATTTAAAAAAAATAACTATTTTTGATAACTAAATTCATTTTAATTAGGGTACAAAGTAACACCCTATGATATTGTGAAATAGTATTTTTTAATTAATTTAATATTTTCAATATTATTTATTTCACAAAACACTGAATATAGCTTATGTGGCATGAAATCACAATTCATTGCTTTCCATACATGAAAAAGAAACGTAATATTGCACTAACTACAACAATAGAATATTATATGATACAAGAAACATTAATATTATCATGTTATATATATTCAACATTGAGTTTATAAAAAATATTAAATATTATTTAAATATTATTAACTAATATGATAATTTACACCAAGCCAATATAATCAATGTTTTGAATAGGATTTAAAAAATTATTAAAATATGGTATACACAAGAATATAACTATAATTAATATGGGAATATTTAATGAGAAATGTTAGTAAGAACTGTTAGAAAATAAAAAAAATCATTTTCTAAAAACAATTATTCTATTTAAAAACATGTTTTACGTTAATAAAATTAAAAAATAACATTTTGTGAATTATTATGTTAAAATATATATAATATCACCCATATAACATGATTTTGTTGTTTTTAATATATAATAAATTAGTCGAAATCAGATTTTATGTATAAATAGATTTATTTTATAAAACATATAGTTTTCCACATTTTTATTTTGTTCTAATTTTAAAAATAATTTTTTTTACAGTTTATAAATTATATTTGATAAAATAATATTTTCTATTTAAATAATAACATCAAAATTATCTCAGTGTGAATTTTTTTATGTTTTTGAAATGTTTAATGTTTCATGAATAGGGAAAAATAATGAATTTTATTTAAATACTGTATTTTATTTTAAATATTTTAAAATGTTAAATTATATTTTTAATTTTTAAATTAAAACTTATTCCAATTTTACATATTTTGATCCATGATTGTTCATGTTTACCAATTTCACGATGGAATTTGTCAAAAAAAATTCAAAAATTTGAACATTTTTACATTAGAAACTCATTGTCTCGTCCCATCTGTTGGACTAATTTTCAATTAATTTATGCCACGTCTATGATTATAGATTTTCAAAATGGATTATTTATTTTTAATTAGAGTAAATTTTAATATCAAATTAGGGAATGTTATTTTTTTAATAATAATTATTTAAAACATTGTAAATTAATTAAAATAGTTAAATGAAGAATATGATTACTAAGATACTAGAATATAATCTTTAGGGGGGAAATGACCTATAAACAATCACAAAACCCATTTTCAATAATGATGTCGACCATATCATTCCTTTATATTATATTATTGACTATTAGAAGCATATTATGTAATGGATACCTACCAATATTGTAAATTTATTGACATTTACCTGAATGCCACTCCTTATCCAATATAAAAAGGATCTCAGTAACAAACATATTCACAACTGCAGATGAGATTTATGTCATTGTCACCACTTATTTATTTCTTTTGAAGTATATAATTTCTTATGAAATTATATATCATGAATTTATTTAATTTAATTATATTAATTGATTCAATTTATGTTATTCATCCATGGTGGTCGTCATTCGAAAGTTACACATATAATTAGGGATTTTCATCCCAATTATCCTTTTTTGAGAGTTTTATTATTTTATACGCTTCCCTTATTTTATGAGTTGTATATATATCCCCTTTGACAAAAAATATCATTTATTTATTTACTCTTTTGATATATTAATTTTTTTTAATTATTATTCCTTCATTATGGATTACAATTCCAAGTTTCCTTATGGTACGATTTTACATTACAATCTATTTATCAATATATTTTTGACAATTAATAAAACAATGATATCTTAGAAATATTCCTACAAAATAATGTTTTATTTTATCCTATTATTATTCATGATATATTCTTATAATGGTACCATTTGGATATTGTATTGTAATTATGATAATTAAGATTTTTTTTATGAAAACTATACATTATTTTTTTTCTTCAGTACAAAATACTTTTTTTCTATTTTTACTAGTAATCATTATAATAAGTAATATATTGTTAACTAATTATAGGGAAGATGTATTTAAAAAAAATTAGCCATAATTATTATTTCAAATCATCATTTAGAGGCTTCCAAGGTAATTTTAAATGAATATGGTTTTCTAAAGGTTGTATATATTTAATATTGTTTATCCAAGTAGAATATATATTTTCATGATAAAATAATTTTAAATATTTTTAATGATTACATAATATGGTTTCAACGTGTTATTAAAAAATGATTTTGAAAATTTTTTACATAATAAAAACAGATTTTCAATGAAATGTTAATATCATTATGAAATTCCCCAAGTATTTTTTAAACTCATTCTATATCTATGATTAATTACATTGACAATATCTCTAATTTACTGATGATGATATCCATTTAAACCATTATAATTATTTTTTCTAAATGGTTTTTGTCAAACATTATCAATTTAATTATCATTCACATTTTATACCATGATAAATCATGCATCGAACACACTTTTTTTCAAGGGTTATGCTATGATGATATGAATTTAAAACATTCCCTTTTAAATATGTTAGGATATGCGGAAATGTTTATGATAACAATTTAATTTCATGGGATATAATATGATTAATTTCTAGGATATTATGGCACAAATAAATATGGTTTTAATTATGTGACAGTTAGGACCAATATCACTCTCCAATGCCTTGAGAAATGATAAATGTTATATAAGCATATATGGTAAATTGATGGATATAGCAATACCAAAAATAGGAGGATACATGGGTTATTATCCCAATACTGAAAATAAGAGGGTAAATAATGTAGAGACCCGTAGCTTGATGTACATGGACATTACATTAATTTTGCGGAATACTTAATACATAACAAAAACAGACACACAAAGACCGTAATAGTTTAGTGTCTTTGGAAACTTGGAACGTAATCTTCTAATCATGGTGAAAGATCTTCAATATCTCCCATAAGATCTTCCCCTTTTTGTTTTCTTACCTGAAACCATTCTTTAAATCCTGTGGAAAAAAACATATAAAGGGTGAGCTCAAATGCTCATTAAGGGTTAAAAAAAGAAATATCAATCACATCATATACATAATAACATAAATTTTGGAAATCTTAACCTGCAAAAGAGATCATAATTTCATAACATGGGATAAATCATAGTAGTGAAATGTAATCCCAATAATCATAACATAAAGCATGAAATGTTATGGAATACACACATAATCATAGAGAATCAGTTCTTATTAGTCAAGACACATTTCCAAGACTATCATAGTGGACAAAGTCCATTTCTGAACCGAGTTTACTCCTCATTTCAGTCCTGTTTCACTGAACCGGTTTAACCTACCGTTCCAGCAATGTTTATCTCATAAGATATAAAATCTTTAACCAATGCATTGGAGGGAGATATATGTCCCACCCATCTCATATTGATACCATTCTTATGTGTGTCACAAAATCATAAATCATACATCATTGCAAAACCCATGTAACAAAAATGGGATTCTTAACATGATGAAATCATAAAACAATTCATATAATATAAACAAATTCATAAAAATAATTCCATCTCAACATATTCAAATCAATGTAATAATACAGATAGAAACAGAACCCTATAATATCTTAGATGGAAAATAATTTTGATAAAACACTTGAACTCCATTCTTGAGGAAAATATCATTTCAAAAACATTTTCCTTTCATAACATGTCATAAAATTTTAAACTAAAATAATTTGATTAAAATTAAACTTGAAAACTTTTAAAGGAATATTCTTGGAAATAATGTTTTAAAAATACATTCATGCCGTATAAGTTAAAAAACATTCTTCTCGTACTTTTGTCGGAAAAGTAAAAAAGTACCTTGTACAAAAAATGCCCAAAGATTACTTTCATATCTTTTACTAAAAACTCACCGAAGGGTAAAATTGGATTTAAACAATTATAGGTAGATGGTAACAATATTACATATTGAGGAAACATGGATGTGGATGAAAAAATACACCCCAGTAAATACCAAAGTATAATCAATCTCGGATAAAATGAGATTGTGATATTTTCCCTTACCTTAGGTCTGATTTGCTTCGTAAGTGTCCAATCCTCCTGTATAATGTTTTAAATAATGTTATTGAATTATTCCAGAATCATACTTATTGTTATGATATCATATATGGTCATATTCTTAGCTTCATATTAGTAATATTTCATTACTACTTATTATTCATGTGTTTATTACTTTTTGTTCTTATGTGTGTTTTGTCGAATAAATTATTATTCTTCTCTTTAGGTTATAGATAACTCATTTCAAGAATGGTATTAGTGTAATATATATCATATTCATTAATTAAATTCATTTATATAATCATTATGAAATGAAGATCATGTAGAACGAGTCGCATCACATTGTGGAGACGGTATTCCGTACGTACGCACGAGCGATGATATCATTCCCATGATCGTGGAATTGTATTGGAGTGTATGTATATTATTTCAGAATATATATCACTTTACAATAATCATATATAGTTATTATTTACACCATTATACCCATCCAAGTAAGGTGGTGGTGGAAAATAGATTACACCACGGCGTGGAGAAGGTATTCTGTACGTACGCACGCGTGGTGAGTTAGTTTTCCATATGATGGATAGATGGTGAAATAGGGTTGTTTCATACATATAATAACATATACATATATGAGTGATACTGATGTTATTACTTCATAATGGAACAACTAAAGAAGAATAATTGGAAGAATAAATAAAGATGAAAGAATCGGTAACATGCATTACCGCTTCTTTGATGCGCCTCTTTGAGACCTCCTCTTAGGGCACCACAATTGGTCATTGAAGAAGACCAGGACCTCTAGGATGTTTCTAGAAAAGAGAATAAGGGAATTTTTCAGGGGTTGGCCGAGCTTGAAGGCACAAATTGGTGTGACGAGGAGAGGGAGGAGGTGCCCTTTTATAAGGGAGGAGAGGGGCACCATTAGAATAACTAAAAATATTATTTTATTATAAAGTAAAATTCCGTTTTTAATAGCTCTGAATTGATATATTTCAAAGCTAAGGTGGGTATGGGTCTAAATCCCCTCATCCAATATAATTTAAACAAGTTTAGGTATCAATTGTAACCTTATAATTTAGATTTAACTTTAAGTTAGATAATTTAACTTTTATCGTGTCTTCTTGTTTTCTTACACTATAAGGATAATAAACTTACTATATCAATGAAACGAACCCCAAGTTGTATATTATTAATATATATAACCTTATCTAAGTCATATGGACGAACCATAGATTTTTAAGAATATAATAACAATTAATAATATAATATTTTTTTTTAAAATATTTTATGTCAATTTTATCACTATTTAGTAATTGATTTTTGTTAAAATCATAACAGAATGATTAGTTCGAACAAAGTTAATTAAATCCATAATAACATGTGATATTAACCTAAAAAATTAGTTTAATTCATAAAAAGTCTCAAATTACATTTATTTGGATATTTATAACATCAATTATGTTAATATTTCATTAATAAGATAATTACTGCATCATCATTGTGTCATAAATAAATTAAATTATTTAATGTCTAAAAATTACAAATAAAATACCATTTTGTAGAAATTATTTTTAACTTTCTAATGAAGATTTATAGTCGACATATCTTATTTATAAACCTATATTAAAAATTAATTAGTTATTAAACATTGATTTTAACTATTTTAACCCTTCTTAAAATAAATTCATAATAAATATCCTAATCTAATCCATGTGGGCCTAAATGTTCATATTTTATTTATAAGGTTGTTTTTGGTCGAATTACTCTTATCCAATAGAATTAGGACATGTTTAAGGGTAATAATAATATCATTTTTACCCTTAATTACCCTATTTAATTTTAACTGTTGTAAAAAAAAGAAAATAGTTACTATTCACCAAAAATTATTTTCATCTCATTGATCCAAATTTTAGTCCTTTATATTAAATTTATCTATCGGATTTTCGAAATTCCACTCACAGAAGCGGTAAAATTATGTTTTATGAAAAATTCAGTTTTTTAACTACCACTCAGTTGTTTCACTATTCATCAAAAATGAAAGTTTCTTGAAAAATACCAAAAATTAGCACTAATTTATATTTGATATTATGATTTCAAAATTGATGTCTATTTTACTAAATTAAAAACATATCAGTTACATTAACTAATTTAAAAATTAATTCCCGTCGTCAAAACAAATAACGTGTTTTTAACAGATAATAATTATCAAAATATTGACACTTGTTTATGTCTGGTTTAAATGTGAAATTACATCCAATGACCAACATTGTATAAAATTGTAAAAATATATTCTAAATATAATTTAAAACCACTAAAATTAATAATTTATCCCTATTAATTATTTCGATTAAAAAAGTTGTTTTTAATTAAAATTTAGTAGTTTTCACTAATAATCAGAATATGAAAGTTATCCGAAAAGTACCAAAATTTCACCCTAATCTAATCACGATATTCTGAATCAAAAAATGAAGTCCATTTTGAAAAATAAAATTTACAAAATTTTAAAAAGTGGTTATTAATATTCATAACAGCTAGTTTTATTAATATTTTAATAGCATATCGTTGTTTAGTGAAACTCGGTATTGCGTACTACACATGCTATCAAGGAAGGTCGCGATTGTGTGTAATGAAAGACAAGTCAAGGATTCGTGTTGTGCAATATCCTTTTAGTGTAGCATACAAAACAAGACATTAATGAAATTAAAAAGAATATTTTTCATAAAATCTCGGGGTGTTACATTCTACCCCCCTTAAAATGAATTTCGCCCTCGAAATTCGTCGGGTTTATATATGGTTTACTACTCAAAATTTTCTTTAATAGAAACCCACATTGTAAAAAGGAATACCAAAACCAATATTTAAAAACAAAATTATGAAATGTAATTGTTACCCAAATAAACTGATCATGGGTTTCCACAAAGGTGAAAATATGGATATGGAAGAGAAATCTAACCATCATGTTCTGATGGAGAGTGGTAGAGAACATGGCTATGGAAAATCCAGAAATCACAAATCCACAAATTTGTGACGATTTAAGGTACCATCTGATTCATCAGATATAAGAGAACTAGGACAACATTTTTGGTTTTCAAGATCATTTCCCTAAAGTTGATGGAATTGGAATTAGAAGAAATAATTTCATGATTTTGTTATAGTCTCACCATTGGTCGTTCTTTGGAAAATTTACACTTCATCTCTTAAAGAAATGAAGTTGAATTTTTCATTCATGATGTGTTATCAGATCATGTGATAGAATGATGTGTCATTCCATCTGTCTCAAACAAAAGGTTAGAAAAGTTATCAAAAAAATACATAAGTCCATCTATAGTGATATTAATCATATATGGTTCCTAAAATGGACTTATACTTCATATATCATACTACATAATATAATAAAACTAATTTTTACTAAACAGGGAATTCTTGTAGGCCAGTGGTAAGCGATAAAAGCCAGTCACACTTCGATTGTGTGTTCGATTCCCACAACCTTGTCCGACGCGATGGGTTGTTGCCCGTCCTGCAGGTTTTCCTTTTTCTAGAACTACATTACTATAAAAGCCCATCAGTAATATTAAAAAAAGTACTATCCTTAAACAATACTAAAATATGTTCAACATAATCCATTCTAATCTTTAGGCTTACCTAAAATACATAGGTCCAATCTCATAGTATAAAGAAAACGATTACTTGAAATGTCATCAACCAAGCATGTGAATACCATCATTTATCCCCCATATATCGTGTTGGTTGCATTCCAATCATGTGAATACCTTAATCATGTTTTCTCTTGAAAAAATGAATACCCATTAAACCTTACTGAAAAAAATTAACGAGACCAAAATTCATAAATTCTATATACTAAAACCATGATATAACCTTCTCTTTATATCAGTCATGAGCTCATGAATAATGTAAAACATTTAATTTTCTCCTTATCCCTTCATTATGCGCATATAATCTTCTTTCAAAAAAAATCTCAATCACTTTCCATGGTTACAGGTACCATAAAATTATTGAAAACCACAATAGACCAATACATAAATATTCCAATATTCCACGATACTATATACATCATTATTTTGGAATCCCATTACATAAACACATAATCATTCCCCCACATCGTTTTCATATTCAACATCTCCAAAAGTGATCGCATGTGACTTCCCTTTGTCCATTGCCTTAAGTGGTTGCTCATGTCGATCATCACTAACCCTTGGATTATGGAATTTATTAGCATAATGCCCCAATTCTTTGCACTTGATGAATTGAAGTGTTGGTGGTGCGTTCTCTGCAGTCTTTTCTTTATTCACATCATTAACAACCCTTTTTCCATTACTTCGACACTCAGCTGCTCGATGACCTTCTTTTCCACACTTAAAACATTTTCTAGTCCCTTTAAGACAATCTCCACCATGCTTCTTTCCACACTTTGAGCATAAGGAAACATTCATATTCTTTTCACCATTATTTTGAGATTTCTCCTTGAACTCCATCTTTCATTTCTTGTCAAAACTGTGAGATGGATAAGTAACACCAACTTCCATTTCTACCTTGATAGCACAAAAAACCATTTCTTCAAAGCTACTGAAGTCTCCTATAGTTAATGCCCTTCGAAGATTTGGTTTTACGCCACTGAAGAATCGATTAACTTTACTTTCAGGTTGGATGATAAATCCAGATTCATACCTTGCAAGCCTTGTAAAATTCGCTTCGTATATTCCAAAAGATTCATCATCCTTTTTCTTTAGTTCAAGAAACTCATTCTCCATCTTTGTTCGAAGAATATGAGGGATGTACTTTTTGAAAAATAAGTTCTTGAACTCGTCCCATTCCATGGACTCAATTTCATCTCGTGGCCTCGTATTCCTGATAAGATTCCACCATTGATCAGCATCACCTTCCAAACGATACACTGCTAAGATGAAATTATCATGATTAGAACATTGATGAACTGAAAATATCTTTTCAATAGTACTGATCAATTGTTCAGCAAAAAGTGGATCAGAAGACCCACTGATAGAAGGTGGGCGTTGCCTCATGAAGGACTCAATAGAATATTGTTCCCTTATCTGCTCATTTGGACATCCAGAATGATTCATAGCTTGTGTAAGTATAGCAATAAGATTTTGCACTCCATCTCCCATAACATTTGTTTATTCAGGAGTAAAATCATTGCATTTTCCATTACATTGATCAACATGGTTCCTTCAGGTTCTAGACATCGCCTAAAACCCAAAAAGAATAGTGTGAGAGGAAAAAATAACGCTAGGGAAAACAATATAATAAAGGGGGAGTACCTTCAATCTCTAACATCTTGGGTTACCGTAATTCTAGTACTATAAGCTATTCTTATACTTAACCTTAGGGATATCCCTAGACATACATTATAAATATCTCTAGGGATCTCACTAAAGTTTTTGCATCCTATTTTCCAAAGGATGAATAAATCTTTCCTCTGATACCAACTGTAGAGACCCGTAGCTTGACGTACATGGAAATTACATTACTTTTGCGGAATACTTAATACATAACAAAAACAGACACACAAGGAACGTAATAGTTTAGTGTCTTTGGAAACATGAAACATAATCTTATAATCATGGTGAAAGATCTTCAACATCTCCCATAAGATCTTACTGTTTTTGTTTTATTACCAAAAACCATTCTTTAAATCCTGTGGGAAAAACATATAAAGGGTTTGCTCAAATACTCAGTAAAGGTAAAAAAAGAAATATAAATGACATCATATTCATAAGAACATAACTTTTGGAAATAATAACCTGCAAAAAAGATCATAATTTCATAACATGTGATAAATCATAGTAGTGAAATATAATCCCAATAATCATAACATAAAACATGAATCTTTGTGGAATACATACATAATAATAGATAATCATTTCTTATTAGTCAAGACATGTTTCCAAGACTATCTTAGTTGATAAAGTCAATTTCTAAACCGAGTTTACTCCTCGTTTCAGTCATGTTTCACTGAACCGGTTTAACCTTCCGTTCCAGCCATGTCTATCTCATGAGATATAAAATCTTTACCCAATGCATTAGTGGGAGATATAGGTCCCACCCATATCATAATGATACCATTCTTATGTGTGCCACAAAATCATAAATCATACATCATTGCATAACCCATGTAATAAAAATGGGATTCTTAACATCACGACCTCATAAAACAATTCATATAAGATAAAGAAATTCATAAAAATAATTCCATCACAAAATAATTAAATCAATGTAATAATATAGATCGAAATAGAACCCTATATTATCTTAGATGTAAAATAATTTTGATAAAACACTTGAACTCCATTCTTGAAGAAAATATCATTTCAAAAACATTTTTCATTCATAACATGTCATACAATTATAAACTAAAAGAAGTTGATTAAAAATAAACTTGGAAACTTGTAAAGGATGCTTCTTGGAAATAATGTTTTAAAAATACATTCATGACGTATAAGTTAAAAAAACATTCTTCTCGTACTTTTGTCGAAAAAGTCAAAAAGTACCTTGTACGAAAAACGACAAAAGATTCCTTTAATATCTTTTACTTAAAACTCACCGAAGGGTAAAATTGGATTTAAACAATATTAGGTAGATGGAAACAATATTACATATATAGGAAACATTGATTTGGATGATAAAATACACCCCAGTAAATACAAAAGTATAATCAATCTCGGATAAAATGAGATTGTGATATTTTCCCTTACCTTATGTCTGATTTGCTTCGTAAGTGTCCGAAACTCATGTATAATGATTTAAATAATGTTATTGACTTATTCAAGAATCATACTTATTGTTATGAAATCATATATGGTCATATTCTTAGCTTCTTATTAGTAATATTTCATTACTACTTGTTATTTGGGTGTTTATTACTTTTTGTTCTTATGTGTATTTTGTTGAATAAATTCTTATTATTTTCTTTAGGTTAAAGATACCTCATATCCAGAATGGTATTAGTGTAATATATATAATAATCATTAATTCAATTCATTTATATATTCATTATGCAATGAAGATCATGTAGAACGTGCCGCATCACATCGTGGAGACAGTATTCCGTACGTACACACGAGCGATGATATCGTTCACATGATCGTGGAATTTTATTAGAGTGTATGTATACAATTTCAGAATATATATCACTTTAAAATAATCATATATAGTTATTATTTACACCATTATACCCATCCAAGTAAGGTGGTGGTGGAAAATAGATTACACCACGACGTGGAGACGGTATTCCATACGTACGCACGCGTGGTGATTTCATTTTCCGTAGGATGGATAGATTGTGAAATATGGTTGTTTCATACATATAATAACATATCAGTATATGAGTGATACTAATGTTATTACTTCATAATGATACAACTAATGAAGAAGAAGTGGAAGAAGAAATAAAGATGAAAGAATCGGTAACGGGCATTACCTCTTTATTGAAGCGCCTCTTAGAGAACTCCTCTTAGAGCACTAAAATTGGTCTTTAAAGAAGACCAGTACCTCTAGGATGTTTCTAGGGAAGTGTAGAAGAGAATTTTTCAGGGTTTTTCCGAGCGTGAAGCCTCAAATTGGTGTGAGGAGGAGAGGGAGGAGGTGCCCTTTTATAAGGGGGAGAGGGGCACCATTGGAATAACTAAAAATATTATTTTATTATAAAGTCAAATTCGGTTTTTAATAGCTAAAAATTGATATATTTCGAAGATAAGTTGGGTATGGGTTGGAATACTCTCATACAATAGAATTTAGACAAGTTTAGGTATCAATTTTAACCATATAATTTAGATTTAACTTTAAGTTAGATAATTTATTTTTTACCATTTCTTCTTGTTTTCTTACACTATATGGTTAGTAAACATACTATATAAAGACAAACGAATCCCAAGTTGTTTATTATTAATATATATAACCTTATATAAGTCATTTGACCGAACCTTAGATTCTTAGGAATAAAAATACAATTAATAATATAATATTTCTTTTAAAATCTATTTTATGTCAATTTTAGCACTATTTAGTAATTGATATTAGTGGAAATCATAACAGAATGATTAGTTAGAACTAAGTTCATTAAATCAATAATAACATTTCATATTAACCTAGAAAATTAGTGTAATTCATAAAAAGTATCAAATTACATTTATTTGGGTATTTATAACACCAATAATGTCAATATTTCATTAATAAGATAATTACTGCATCATCTTTGTGTCATAAATAAATTACTTTCTTTACAGTCTAAAAATTACAAATAAAATACCATTATGTAGAAAATATTTTTATTTTTCTAATGAATATTTATAGTGTATTTATCTTATGTATAAACCAATATTAAAAATTATTTATTTATTAAACATTGATTTTAACTATTTTCACCCTTATTTAAATAAATTAATAATAAATATCCTAATCTAATCCATGTGGGCCTAAATGGTCATATTTTATTAATATGGTTGTTTTTGGTCGAATTAAACTTATCCAATAGAATTAAGACATGTGTTAGGGTGATAATAATATCATTTTTACCCTTAATTACCCGATTTACTTTTAGCCGTGGTAAAAAAAGTAAAAAGTTACTATTCAAAAAAAATTATTTTCATCTCATTGAACCACATTATAGTCCATGATATTAACTGTGTCTCTCAGATTTTCGAAATTACACTCACAGAAGTGGTAAAATTAAGTTTTATGTAAAATTTAGTTTTATATCTACCACTTAGTGGTTTCACTATTCATAAAAAAATGAATGTTTTCCGAAAAATACCAAAACATAGGCCAAAGTTATATTTGATATTATGAATTCAAAATTGATGTATATTTTACTAAATTTAAAATATATCAGTTAGATTAACTAATTTAAGAATTAATTCCCATCATCAACACAAATAGCGTGTTTTTAAGAGATAACAACTATCAAAAGATTGACACTTGTTTATGTCTGGTTTAAATGTGAAATTACATCCAATGACCAACATTGTATAAAATTGTAAAAATATATTCTAAATATACTTTAAAACCACTAAAATTTATAATTTATCACTATTAATTATTTATATTAAAAAAGTTTTTTTTAATTAAAATTTAGTAATTTTCACTATTCATCAGATTGTAAAAGTTATCCGAAAAGTACCAAAATTTCACCCTAAGATAATTTCGATATTACTAATCAAAAAATGAAGTCCATTTTGAAAAATAAAATTTAAAAAATTTCAAAAAGTGTTTATTACTATTCATATCAACTAGTTTTAATAATATTTTAATAGCATATCGTTGTTTAGTGAAACTCGGTATTGCGTACTACACTCGCTATCGAGGAAGGTCATGATTTCATGTAATGCAAGGAAAGTCAAGGATGTGTGTTGTGAATGCTCCTTTTGGTGTAGCGTACAACACATGAAATTAATAAAATTAAAAAAAATATTTTTCATAAAATCTATGGGTGTTACAAACAAGTTGGTGTCCAACGATCAAAAATTAAGGGTACATAATTTGTTATCAAAATCCGAAAAAGGGTAAACAGGTATTTGTTCTGGAAATGGGAATGACCATGTTTTTTTCTGGTTCGAACTTTCAAATCTGTTTCCAACGAGATTATTCATAGTACCAGAAACACCCAATGATTCCATATCCATTTGGACCTATTTCTAAAGGAATTTTCTCATTATTTGTGGACCGATGAGGCTTAAGAATTTGAATTGGTCAATAGGGTAGGAGGTCAGGATCATAAGTCCTTTTTTGGGGGAATTATTGCCCACTTAGGGACTATCTTAAATATTTATGTTATGTTCATGAATCCTTATTAATTTACCAAGCATAAAATTGAGTTTTACACTTGTATATCAATGATTTATATGTATGGGATTTAGAGAATCATTTATATATATTTGAGGTTCTTCATCGTTAGAGAATAATCCATATGTATTGGATATTATTAGTCAACAGTATCCTTCAATATATTTTATAAAAATCTATTGGTCACTATGATGAACATAATGGTTTTAAATCCACTCAGTGGGAAACTTGATGATTATTGTCTTTTAGAAATACATGGATTATTTCAGAGTTGGGATCATACCCGCAGATGGGATAGCTACGTATCCTTGTTAAAAAGGAATCAGAACCCACGTAGTTCGATAATAAGGATATAGTTTAACGTCATATGGGGAAGAAAAGAATGAATGAATGTTGGGCTTGAACCTTATAAAGGCTTCCTATGTACTCAACTTTTAAGGCAGAGATCAAAGTCCACGTCGTTCAGGAAAATAAATATGGGGTTTATGCCTGGTTTAATATCCCAAGAAGAGATGTCATTATTACTTTTACACTCTAATCTCACGTGAGTCATTCTCGGTGTGAGAAAAAAGAGGTATCAATAAACTTGATGATGGTTCCATAAAAAATTCAGTTATGAGAAATAACATGGGGCATAGGTATGTATGACGAACTAAGTAAACGAAGACCAGGACTTAGGAAATAATCCCAAGAGAAGGGTCCATAAAGGTATTTCTACTTTATAGAGATTTGGCATTTTATCCCAGGACTTACTCTTGATAAGGAATCCCATATTAAGAGGGATTTATTATTGGATTTTATTCCTGAGAAGGAAGCCCAATATTTAAGGAAACTATGACTTGGGCATACTCCTGAGAAGGAGGCACAAATCAAAAGAAATTAAGATTGGGGCTTACTCATGAAGAGGATTCCCAATTAAAGGGAGCATATAACATGGGGATTACTCCTGAGAAAGAGGCCATATGTTAATGAAAATTATGACTGTGGATTACCCATGATAAGGAGGCCCAGGTAAATGGAAATTGAGACTTGGGTCTTACTCTTGAGAAGGGGGCCCAAATCAAAAAATCATCTCATCTCAAAGGATGAGTTTATATAAGAAACCCTTAACCACGTTGACCAAATGCTTATAAATCATGAAATCTCAAAGTATGAGGTTATTTAAGAAACCCCTATCTTTAGTGAAATAATTCTTGTAAGTCATGAGGTTTTGGGAGAGGATCTCACAGAATTACTTTCACATAATGAAGCCAACAAAAGAACTATGTCATAAATGGATTTGAAGATGGTTTTGAATGAAATGTCATTAAGAGGATAGTTGTATTTGAGTAATTGAGGTGACTAGGAAGGAGGTGCTCATATATTGTTCTGGCATAATTTTCATTGTCACTCAAGTAGACTTTCGCGACATGAGTCCCCTTGGTCGACAAAATATATATAGGGTAATACATGGGTGACTTTGAACTCAATCCCTTAATATCATCCCTAGAGGTTTCCAAAAGGGTGGCCTCCATGTTTCCTGGAGAGTCCATGGTGGTGAACAAGTGTCTTCATTTCCTATAAGGGTTGGACACTTAGGCATGCAAGTATTGATGAGTTCTAACACATAGGCCTTATTCTTCCTCTTTAGAGCTTCTCTTATAGTTATAGAAGTAGCATAGAAGTGTTCAGAAGATGTTAGACAAAGACTAGGGATACTAGAGCATGAATCTGAGTTTTGGAAAATTCTTCCATGAAAAGGAGGGCTTAATGGGTCTATTTATAGGCCATTGGGAACCATGGGGAAAAAAGAATAGGGCACGCAAGGGACCTACGCGGCGTGCAGAAAACCTATGTGACTCTCTCCAATTGGGTTCCAAGTCCATGCATTTGTCAATTTTTTATGTTCTTCAAAGGGTGACCCTCATTATGCTTATGGTATTCCCCTTTTCCATTTGTTTGACTATGTGACAAAAATGAGCATCAACAAAAGTCCCCCCTCATAGTTGGATCTGAAATAGGAAAGAGGTTTTGACTCTGAGAAAAAAAACCCGGGTTCACAGGCGCACATGTTTTAGGCTCACAGATTGCGGCATGCATGGCTGCGGGATCACCTATATATATGGGCATCACTTCATGAAAACAATCCAACCTCCAAATCATTTGAGCTCTTGTCTCTTAAGTGTGTTTCTTTTCATGGTCGATCGCTCTTCTTTGTGTTGTGCTTCTCTAGTAAGGATTTTGACTTTCACGACAAAACTTGTGCCGCAACAATTGTGTGGAAAAACATTTGTGCCATAATGAAATAGCCATTTTTTGTTTTCTTCACAAATATATCATAAAACAGACTTAATTAAAAGTTAACTGTTTAATCTTTGTGTAGCTTCATTGGCTCCCAAAATAATTGGATCAGCTGATGAGTTGGACAACAATAGAATAGATGACATGATGAACGTCATTGGACATGATTATTATGATATCTGTGAAAACACTGTCCCAGATTTGGATAAGTACTTGAATAAATATGATACCCATTTCCCATAAAGAATCTACTTGCCTTTTTATGGCCATGGTCATCCGCAAGGAGTCAGCGTTTAGGAGCCAAGGAATTATATTTCTCATTTATGGTTTCAGACTTACACCAAATTCTCTTCAACAAATGTCTCAGTTTCAGGATAATTTTTCAATGCTAGAACAGTGGATGAGGCATTCATAATGCATCATTTCCCATGTGCTCCAAATCTAAAGCCTCACAATATTGAGCTGCAGACGCATTGCGATCCCTCTATTTTCTGAAATTCTCAGATGGACCAATCCAAGGGATGGAAAAATAGTTGGGATTTCCGTCCTAGAGGAGATGTGAAGCCATCATGGATGTGGTAATAATGGGTGCGACAAACCTATGTATATTTTATCATTGATCGGAGAGGAGCTGCAATATATTAAGCCATTTGGGCTGGGAAGACATATCTTTAGAAGATTGTCAATTTCGTGCATGAGTTAATCAATCGTTGGACCCAGAAACAAATTCATTCCATATGAATCATAGAGAAGTAGGCATGAGTATGTGGGATGTCTACAAGATTTTAGGGGATAGAATTTTGGGAGATATGTATGATGAATTCCTCCCCCCAAGGTGACCTGGAATGATTTAGAGAAGACTCCGAATTTGGAACGAGTGTTAATGAAAATTTTACACAAGATTAAAAATACCAAAAAAATGAAAACAGATTCTAGAAAATATATCCATCCAGAGGAGTGGATGGGAATGTTTCTCATCAAGAAGATGGAGATGGGGAACACTTATAATCTTCCTACTAGATGCCCAATATTAGAGAAGAGGGGTGCTCTGGGAACATTATCTCCAACTCTGGAAGAAGGAGAGTGTGAAATGTGGCGGTAGGAAGTAGATCATAGAATCCTGGATAGGACCCATCTGGAGGGCTTTATATACTTGTGGCTCAGGGTTTATCTTCTTCCAGTTAATGATTCGAAGGGAGGCATTAGCCCAGGGACCTTCGTTGTTGTATCCACATTGTTTGAGAGAAACATTGTTGGGTTGGCTACCCCAGTTTTGGTGAAGATTCACAAGATAATACTCCATGTCTATATGGGTAAGTCTCATTTGAGAATAGTGGGACCATTCCATGTTTTGAGAGGGTGAATCGCCACTCACATTTAGTACATACACTATATAGGGAGTAGTACAGCTTCCTGGAAGCTCTTTTAGGCTATCGGTGCAGGAACTTTTCGGAATGTCATTATTGTCCATCAATTACTATGATCTGAAGGTGAGGCAGAGCATGTTCAAGGAATTTCATTTCCTTCCTTATAGAAACCCGGCAACCGGGTATTTTATTGACGATGGAACAACTATCCTGGAATTGAGGTCATATAAACTGGCTTACATAGATGATGTATTGGACACTAGAATTGACGGAGAGATTATATGCGAGGACTATGCTCCATATTGATTTTCACACTAACTCAATTTTCAGCACTAGATTTTTTTTATCCCCTCCAATGCACGTCAGGTCAATGTAGCATCCAATGGTTGCCCAAAAACTATGGTTACTGATAGCTATCGAGAAGACCAAATAAATGTTTGATCACTAGTTTCTGGACCAGCGAGTCAATTGACTACATGGTATGCCGAGAACTGGGTGGCATCATTTCGAGCAGTGGTATTGAATCTTCCTGTCTCCTAGGTGGGGAGTAAAAAGAGATGTGTCGGGAAAGAAAATATTCATCTAGAAGGTGTCTCTTCCTCACCTAGAGAAGATTCACTGGGTTCTTCCCCCGGGGCTGATTCACCGGATTCCCAGGATGGGGATGAGGAGGCACGATATGTGTTAAAACAACTTCGGGCCATACATAATCCCCCTTTCGGAGTCAAGATACATACTCCATCAACTCATGGTGAGTTATATCATTGAATAAATTTAGCTGCCTTTATTTTATAGAGAAAAAAGTTTCATTTTATTATCGTTTATTTGTGATTGCAGGAGCTGGTAAGATGTCGAAGTCCCAGATTGTAGGACCCTCCTCAGAGCCTTCTGGGGCACATTCTGAATATTTACGACCAGAGGCTGTCCAGACATGGTAGAGATTATATTGTTATGATGAAACTACCTTGATGGACTTATTTGAGGGCTACATATCCCCAGTGTTGGGGAACTCCGAGCTTCTACTGATATCCACTTCAAGGATATTCTCAATGAAGTGTGGTCTTGCATTAAGAGAAGGAAATGATCATTTATTCTACTAATGATTCCATTCATATCACCAAAAGGGTGAAGGAAATGATGTATCATGGCACCACTGAGGGGATTTGTGCTTCAGTAGACGAGGAGTGGCATGATTACGTGGATGCTAAAGATGTACATTTCATTCATTATTTTCATTGAAAAATGATTTCAGTAAATGATTTGTAACAAAATGAAATTACATTCTTCATCATGAAGCTTGTTCAGAAAGGAAAAACTAAGGTCCCTTTGCCACCGTACAGCCCTGGCGGCACTGCTCATGGAGTCCCTAAATCTTATCTAGAGGAAGGAGACTTATCTCTAGGCCATCAAGTCTTAGATGAGTATTTAGATAGGGAATTTCACTCTCCAATACCTTTATTTGGAGGTGATGATGTCAACACACCCAAAAAGTCAAAGAATAAAAGGCATCAAAGTGTGAAGTCCACAGCTAAACTCTTAATCAGTAGTGGAAATTCCTTTATATTGTCATGAATCCTAACTCATGAAAAGGTTTCTCATACTTCTTGGGATTGCAGGGGCTTCTTTGATTTCCCCTTTGAGAGAGAGGAATAACCCCCCTCTGAGGACGATGGAGGGTGCTGGTGAATAGTCACAAATTCATGCTGACCTGGCTGCTCCTGTTGCTACTGCAAAGAGAGAAGAGACTACTTTTGGTAAATTAATAATACTTTATAGAACGTTGAATGAAAATATCAACCGACTTCCTTCTTGTGATGCTTTTGGTTTGACACCTACACAAGAACATTTGGAGACCACTGCAACTGACACCGCAATTTTAACTGAGGAAGCTATCCAGGGTCAGAGGTCGTATGAGGAGGGTCTCCAAGAAGACATGTCAAGTGCTCCCACTGGTGAGACTAACCAGAAATCTGGGATATCACTGGATGACATGATGAAACATGGTGTGACTTTTGAAGAAATTTTAGGTCATGTTAAATTATCATGTGATTTATAAAATTGTGTACATGAGTGTTATCCTTCATCTAGTTATATTTTTTATTATATCTCTGACCAAGATTGGTTGAATGTGATGATCTATCTCAGAAAGTTGTTGATATGCCGATGCCTAAAGGGGGTAGATACAACCCTATAATTAGAGAGATGCTAGATCAAGTGGATCTTAACCAGGCAGAGAAACCTGAAACCCGTACTGAAAATACTTTTGATGTAAGGAAATATTGGGAGGTTCCTTCTCATGCTGCTGATATACCGTTGGGTAAAAGATGATAATATTTTTAGATGTAAAATATTTTCAAGACAGCTAATAAACTTCTGTTATCCTTTGAAACTAACCAATGCTTTCAATTGACTATGAAAGAACGTCATCTTCAGTGGCTAGATCTGGAGGTGAAGCCTTGTCCTCAGCCCCAATAGGATTAGAAAGTGGAGTTACAAGGGTTAGGGGTGAAGGAGAAGAACATGGCACATCCTTAAGTGCATTACTCCTAGAATATATTCTCCCATGCGATAGCGATGCTGAATTATTCCCATAGGTACAAAATGTGCTCCAATTATCTTGTCGCAAGGCATGAAATAATATATGGAAGATCATATCTGAAGTGCCTCTTGAAGAGTTACCTTCGATGATCCCGAGACTATCATCCTTGTTCATATCGCAGGGACTTGGAAATTTTGGATATCAAAACATCCATAGCATGGTGAAACAATCCATCATAAGGAGGGAGCAGGAGAAAAAGTGCCGACAAGATCTGATCAGAGCGAAGCTGCTGACCAATATCAGTGAATTTAAGGCTGCGTTGTCCTGAGCTGAGGCTGATCATGTTGAAAAAATGAAAGAGCTGAAGCATAAGATCACAGAGAATGTTTTCCAGCAGATACACCTTCAGCAACAACTAGATGTAGTTATAGTGGAACTTGACCAGCATAACAATTCATTGGAATGAGTCTAAACTGATGTTATTAAAGCCACTGAAGATGCCAAGAATTCACTCCATCAAGCTAAAAAAGAGTAAATCTAGTCGAGTGAATGAACTTCATGTGGCTGCGGATGAAGCGCGGGATGCCGTAAATCAAATGAAAAGCTATGTTAAAAACCTTTTGTAATTCTCAAAAAAGATAAGATACTCAAATCAGTGGATGTTATTCTTATCTTGTGCATCAATTATAATGAAATTTCATCTTCAATAATTTGTACATTCATTCTCTTTCTAGCTATTTATTTTTTTACCTAATCCAATGGGCCTAGTAAGCATAGTTTGAATTTTCCTAGTATTATACAAACAACCCCAAAAACATTTTTCCTTTTTGTTGCTCAATGTTTCCTAATTCATACAAAATGTACGTTTAGAGAGCTGGGACGTGACCTTTGTTCAGTGTACCTTTTACAGGTTCCCAATTTAATGTGCACCCTGTCTCTTGATTGTGGTTTAAATTCATTCATGTCAGACATAAAAAGGCTAATGTTTAATGTCCAATAGCATTGATTGAATGGATGGAAATCGTCTCAATTCCTAGATAATTTGTTTGAAAACATATTATCACATTCATTTATGGGTGAAAACAAGTAAACTATGGATTAAGAAATTTTTAATCTGAGGGATGATATGAAAAAAACGCAAAAAGGCATTAGAGGATGTATTTCCTAAGAGTGATGTTACCACTATTTGAAAAACCTGTCAGGGGGTTGAATTATGTAGGGTAACTTATGGTCATTGGTTGCATAGTCAAAAAATAACATCTTTTGTCTGATAGGTCCGTTATGTAGACTACATATGTCAAGACACCTAAAGAGAACATGCTGCATAGTCGGGAAAAAGAACTCTCATAAATTTTACTACTCTATTGATAAAAGCCTGTGAATGTTTACGGAGATTCAAATTTCCCTAATGATAGATTCTGTTGTATGGAGAGAGGTTCTTGAATATGTAGAGGATATTTCCAATCAATATTGTCAAAGAATTGGATGAATGTCACTCTTGCGAATTTATGACCCAAACGTAGGGAAGGGAAATATAAACCATATACTTGAATACTTTCAGATCATGAAAAAGGGTATGGGAAAAATATATTAAGGATGGCTAATTTTGCAGATCCCTACACAGGTTCGTTAAGAACAATAAGGAAAAAATAGGATTTCCCCCCATTAATGAAGTTACCACTATTTTACAGACCCGTTAGGGGGGATGAATTATGATGGGCCACCTAAGGGCATTGGATGCATAGTCAAATAATAGCATCTTTTGGATGACTGGACCATTATGTAGACTATTTATATAAGGCCGCCTAAGGGCACGTGCTACATGGTCAGGAAAGAGAATTCCTAAGCATTAGAAATAATGTTATCAGATGTAATGAAATGGGTGATGGAGATCTATAAGAATTTAAGATTACCAGTATGACACATGAAAATGGGTATTTTCCAATGCATGAAGGAGATACATAGACCAATGATAACCATAATCATGTTGTGTCTGGGTCCTGAATTGAGATTTTGGACTTCACCACATATCTCATTTGGATGAGAATCATTCAATATGTAGTTCTTGAAATATAGTTTAACCTCATGTGGGACGAGAGTGTAGGAGATATTAGTTTAGGTTCATATAGCATGGGACATAATGAGGGATTCACATTGTGTGTATGTTATAAACCATATGTGAATAAATACAAGGGTTTTCATACCACATTCATGTGATCACAGGCGAACTTTTCATCCAAGGGACTGAAATTGGAGTTTGGGTTTAGGCCAATGACTTGGGGAAGGATTCGAGGGATGATTGAACCTTCTTACGTATCCCATAGGCATGGGAATCAAGCCATGTGCAGTTCTTCAAATATCCTATGCGCAGATTTGGTTCGTACATGAGAAGGGTGAAAGGGGACTTTAGTGCTATTATGGATGGACCCAAGATTAATGGTTCAGGCATTGACATTTATTCACGTAGTCCTCAGAATATGAAATTTTATGATATCATTGTCAATAATGATTCCCTCTCAGGTGAGGGTTTCAGAGACTGTTATAGTTTATTGTTATTTAGGACAAAAGTGTGAATAGTTTATGTTCATTTGCATGGACTGGGGCTACACAGTTTAGCGTCATGTAGCTATGACATATTTCTATGAAGTTTAATGTATTACAGTGAGGACAATGGGGAACTTTATAGTTTAACATCATATAGGAGGGACAATGGTGCTTTAGAATTTAGTGTCATGTACCAGGGCCAAAAGGGGCGTACATAGTTTAACGTCATATAGGAATATAGTGAATCAACCTGAAGATATTGGTTTTGGTGGGGGGGGGGGGCACGGATAAACATCGAATGAGATTGAGGTGGACCAACGTGAATATATTGGTTTTGGGCATGAACCTTGGGAGTTTTCCTATGTACCCATCCTAGAAGGGAAGGATCAAAGTCTGCATAGTTCGATTGAGAATGAATTATTGATCGAGTTGTACTTGAGTACAACGATCCAAAAATGGTGGTGGGACTTATGCGTGGTTAGCAGCCCACAGAGGGTGTTATGGTTGAAGCATACTCTAAGCTCATGTGAGTCATGCTCAGTGTGAGAAACAAGAGGTTTCAACAACCCTAACGATGCACAGTTTAATGTCATGTGGGACAAAGGGTGCTGTACAGTTTAGCATCATGTGGATAGGATGGATTTTTGTGCATTTTAACATCTTGCAAGACATGTGCATAGTTTAACGTCATTTTGGACATATTAAGGGACTTTTTCACAGTTTAAATGTCATTTAGGACGAACATGTACAGTTTAACATCATGTAAGATGTATAAGGGACTGTTTACAATTTAACGTCATGCGTCACGATGAAGTGATAATATTTTAATTTCACGTTGGACGATAGAGGGGATATGTATTATAATGTCCTCCAGCAAGGTCAATGGGATGTATTTGTGTTACAAAAAAATACTTCTTCGAGAATATTTCTTTAGTTGGAGTCTAGATGAGTTCTCCATTCATTGAAATTAAAGAATAAGCTCTGTTGGAGTACAAATTATGTATTGAATAAGGTCCTTCCCACTTTGTCTCAAGCATTAGAGGTTTCTTTCTTGGTATCATTAGAGTTCTGAGGACCAATACAAATTCTCCTTTATTGAATGAATGAGGACGAACTGTTTTATTGAAATCCCATGCTATTCGATTTTGATGGACTTACAAGTACTGAAGGGTGCACAATATTTTTTCATCTAATCGTTCCAATTTATAGAATCACTTATGTGATTGCTCATCTGCGGATAAGTAATACCAAATGGTTACTCTGATAGTAGGTAATTGGACATCAATAGGTAAGACTTCTTCCGTTAGATATACCAACGAATTCAGAGGTTATCATGTAGCAGTGTGGGTGGTGGTCCGAGAAGCCCATAAAGCCTGCAATTTTTTATCAGTCCATGATTTCTTATATTTATCCACCGTCTTTTTTAGTATGTTTGAAAGAGTCTTTTTGAAGACATATATTTGGCCATTGGCTGCTGTATGATACCGAGATGAATGGTTGGATTTGATGTTATATTCTTGATACTACTTTATCACCTCAGATGAATAGATGTTGGTACCATTGTCCGTCAATATTGAATGAGGGACACCAAATCTAGAAATGATGTTAGACTTGAAGAATCTAACAATTCCATTAGAACTATCTTCATTAAGTGGTATTTCCTATGCCCATTTGTAAAAGAAGTCAGTAGCAGTAAGAATATTATTAAACTACTTAGATGTAGCCGGTGGATAAGGTCCTACTACATCCATTCCCCCTGTGGAAAATGTCTATGAATATTTAGCTGTATGAAGAAACTCTGGGGGTTTATGAATGAAGTTAGCACATACATGGAATGTATGAAACTTCATAAATGAAATCAACACAATCATGCATCATTTAAGGATAGAATTATCCAAGCCTTCCAATTTGACAATAAAGTCAATGTCCAGACTGGTGGGCACCACATACTCCAGCATGTACATAATTCATGACAGACATATTTTCTTCACCATCAATACATCAAATTAGAATTCCATCAAAATATCACTTATAGAGAATTTTTTGGTGTTTTGGGCAATTATAAACAGTAAAATTGACCACATGTCGTCAGACTTGTTCTTTCCCAGATATATCAGGTGGGAGTGTTCGATTTTGAAGGTATTCCTTGATAGGTGTCATCCATCCTGTATTATGACCATAAGGTTTAGAAATTGGTCTGATTTCATTGATTTCCTCTGTAATGGTTCTAACAAAAGTTGAAACTACAAAATATTGGGCACTATTGATGATTGTTTCATCCCAGATTGGATCTACTAGGTTTGTGGATACATTAGCCAGTGCATCAGCATGGGAATTTTTTGATTGCGAGACATTAGAAAATTTCAGTTCAAATGGAAATTATGCCATTAGATCACTAATGTAATCACACCAAGGGATTAAATCTTCATTTCTGATGGCATAATCCCCATTGATTTGTTTGGTTACCAAATCCAAATCACCTTTTACCTTCATGTAATTCACTTGTTCCTAAAGCGCCAATTCCATGCCTTTGATGAGAGCTTGATATTCTTCTCCATTGTTTATACCGCCTTCCAACAATAAGAATGAATAGGATAGCACCGCCTTTTCTGGGGAAATAATAACTATTCCTAACCCAACTTTGTTGAATTTAGGATCTTCCATTTTCATCCCTGTTGGACTTCTTGAGGGACCATCAATGTACATTTCCCATTTTTGAGAAGTATCTTAAATTGCGAAGACATCCTCATTAGGAAGTTCAATATTTAATGATGTATCTTTTATAAATGGTTGTTCGACAAGGAAATCAACCAGATCATGGCCCTATATTGCCTTTTGAGGCCCATACAAGATATCAAACTGCTGAAAAATAACTTCCCACCTTGCTAGACGTTCTGTAATCATTTGAAGACTAAGGATAAATTTGAGCGGGTTATTGTGAGATGCCAATTGGACCTCATGGTGTTGCAGGTAGTGTCTGAGTTTATGAACTACAATGATTACTTCAAGGAAGCACTTTTCAATACTTGTATATCAAATTTCTTCCTCAAGCATAGTCCGACTGAGATAGTAATGATTGTATTAATTCCCAATATCATTCTTTTTGGCAAGGAAGGCACCCAATGTTCTCCCAAAAGATATCACATAGATTATAGGTGGTATTCCTTCAATAGGTGGCATTAATACTGGTGGACTCAAGATATATTTCCTGAGGATATCGAATTCTTCTTGACATTCTTCAGTCCACATGTAGGTGACTCCCTTCATCATTAATCTGGTAAAATGGAAAAAGTTTCCTACCAAATTGGAAATGAAATGCCGAATATTGGCCATGTTTCCTTGAATTCCTATTAATTCCTTCAAATTTCTAAGAGGTGACATTCCAAGGAATGATTTTGTCTACTCTGGATCAACTTAGATACCACGATGGTGTACAAAAATGCTGAGAAATTTGCCTGAGGTTATCCTGAAAGAACATTTCAAGGTGTTCATCGTAAAATTGTATTTTCTAAGTTTGGTGAATATGATTTCTAGATCTTCCAAGAGATTAGAAAATTGACTCCATTTAAACAAAAAAAAAATCCACATAAAATTAATCAAATTTCACTAAAAAGGGTTTGAAGATATGGTGCATGGACCATTGATACATTTCACCTACATTTTTCATGCCAAAGGGCATTACCCGATTGAAAAACACAAATTAAGGAGCTCTGAAGGGTGTAGACTCTTCATCTTATGGGGCCATTCGTATTTTATTGTACCTAGAATAACCATCCATGAAGGAAAGATATTTGTAGCCAATTGTTGCTTCAACTAATAGTTTTGTGATCTGAACATGAAAATCATCCTTGGAACAATGCCAATTAAGATCTCTAAAGTCAATTTAAACTATAATATGTACATTATTCTTATTCATAGGGAAAATATTGGCTAGCCATTAGGGATATTGAAATTATCTGATGAAGTTATCCTTGATAATATTATCAACATCAGCATCCATTTTGGTGGCATATGTTTGGTGTGTTCTTCTTGCTGCTTGTTTGAATCCACTATGTTCTTCTGGAATACCCAAATGATGAGTGGAAACATTGAGATCAAGACCTGGATTTTTTGTATAATTACAAGGAATTACATCTCAATTATTCTTCATAAATTAATTATACATTTCATTCTCTTGAATAGTCTTGGATTGTCTAATTAAAGAGGGGCGTGTATCTTCTTTTGTAGCCAGATTTATTTCTCTATGTTCATCCTCAGTGGTAGAGATACCCTCTTCAAATAATGGATAAGAATCTCTGTGTTCTTCATCTTCTTTTTCAATATGGGTTACTTATTCTATCTCCACTTTCATGGTATATTACAATGCAGAATTTCCATGGTCATGGAATAAGATATAATTTGAACATCTTGAAGAATAGGCTGACATTTCTGACCCTATTGATGATGAAGGGTCTTCCTGGGGTGATAAAGAGGAGAAGATGGATTGAGAATTGACATCATTGTTTTCCTCTGGTATCACTATAACTTCTTCTGAACTAGTTGATAAAGTATAGAATTGTAGTATTTTCATGGATAAAATGAAGACGTGTCCATTTAATCATTCGTCACTACTTGGGGAATCAACAATTTCTCCCATTCTTTCTGGCTCGATTGCCATAAATATCTTTATGGAAGATTCTATAAGAGTGTTTGGATTTGGTATATCCTGTCAATTTCACTGATAGGAAACAAATAATCTATACTCACATGTATGAATAGGTTTACTGGAATCTTTTCCAATCCACGTGTAGCATTAATTTTGGTATCCTTATTTGCTATGGATTTTTCCATTCCTTCCATGTTATAAAATCATGCCTCAATGTATTGAGATCCACATATTTTTAATGGGTATTTGTCACCATATAATGTCCCAATTTGACCATTGAAACAATATTTGAGACATTGATGGTATGACCAAGGCGCAACCACAAGTTGATGTAGCCAAGGTCTTCTAAGATAAATTTTTAAGGCTGTGTCCTGACGAACAACCATGAATTCAGAATTAGGAAAAATGCCAACAAACTGAATTCTGAGTGTAATCTCACCCAGTGGTTCTTGTTCATTCTTATCATATCCATGAAACAACAAATAAGAAACAGATAAATAGGATTCGGTGAGGCCCAATCAACGAAGTGTACAAATTGGAATGAGATTGACTCCGGATCCATTATCAATGAATGTTCACCGGATGTCTATATCATTGAATTTTCTAGATATATTCAAAGGTATGATATGTCCATTTACAATGTAATCTTCATATTAATCTTTAAAAGATATCACTGCAAGGAATTCTGCAGGATCATTCTATATATGGTAGACCTCAGCCGCATGAATTTCAGATTAAAATTCTTTAGGACTAGACAAAGCCTCAATAAGCGCCTCCCGAAGATCTTTTTAAAGATTGAAGGCATACGTAATTTACAAATTGGCTGAGAATTGGTCCAAATGTTTCAAGAAATTATACTTTTGGTCCAATAGTCTGCATTTTCCATCAGGAAATTGTTGGTTTTGAGGTGCCTTGGATGTTTATGCTTTGGCAGTAGATGCATCCCGTATCGGGGAAGGATTTGTAAATAATCCTGGCTTCGGTAGATTTGAAAAACTAGGTATATCTATTTGCGGAGTGGAACAAGGTGTGAACTCTAACCAGTCATTCAAAATAACTGAATCAATACCAAATCTACCATTTTTGGAAGAAAATTCTTGTTCATGTTGAGCATCATGAAGGGAGTTTCCATGAGTTTATTATGTATATATAGTTCTACTAGGGGTAGGATTGAGATAGTGGCTTCCAGAATATCCACGTCATCCCCCATATCCTAAAACTATGTCTATTACTTTAATCACTCTTTAAAAAACAAGGAACATACCCTCGTCATAATCGAAACTATCATTGGCATAAGGATCTATTGAATAAATCATGTTAACAGAACCACAGATCAATTTTCCAATTGGTGAATATTCTTCCTGATGAACTAATTCATGATGTGCCATTTGGCAGGGTGGTGCACGTGCTTTTGAAGAATAGGGAATAAAATCTACTAGAGTCAAATAGATCTTAGGCTTTGACATGAGCTCAACATCTTCTGACCTCTCTCCTTTCTTAAAATTACACTACTTCTTTGAGTATTTTCTTTCTGATGAAGGGGGTTTTGTTGTGGCATTCACAGTAGAAGACACAATTGGTTAATTCAATTGTGTTGGTAAATGGCATGAGTTCGTTTGATCATTTTCATGACTATTCAATCATCATATATTTTCACATTTCTACTTTTGACTTCATGCCACTCGCCTTCTTCCTATAGATGAATATCAGTAGAACTTTCTACCTGGGCTGAAGAACCGTTCAGTTTTACGTTTCCAGAGTCCACCATCTTTTTCAGGAGGTCGTTGAAGACAAAACACAAATGAATGGGATGCCCCAACATCTGATCAAATGGGATATAGTTGGGGACGACATCATCTCCTCCCTTGTTTAGTCTTTTTGGCATTGGAAATTGAACCAGATTGTTTTCCAGATCTGAGATGAAGTAGCCAGGAAATTTTTCATTTTTGAAAGAATAAATTGTTTTCATTACATCTTCAAAAATTTTCCCCATTGATTTCATTGATAATATTGACTATGCAGCCACTGTTTTTGATTCTTAGGAGGTGGTGCCCTTCGATATGATGATGGTTTTGAAGTGGAAACAGGTACATGTTCTTGTTTAAGTGTAACTGTAGTAGTCTCTGCATTCCATATTCACTTTCCTGTAACTGATGGAATTACCCTTGTTTTTGCCTTAGTATTTATAAGATATTCTTATATCTACTGAGTGATTGATGTATGTTCTCAAAACCCGCATGCATATTTCATAGGAATCAACAGAGTGCGTAATTGATCATGCATATTTGGCTAACAGATTGGATACAATTTTTCTTGATGGAGTGATAAACTATAGGAATACGTTAATCCCTTCAAGTGATAAATGAGATCAGAAATTTATTCATTTTACCTTTTCATACAATTGGTATGATAAAAAACTATCGTCCTTGGAAATGTTGAGCTAAATTGGAGAAGAAATATTTGACAAAGATCTTCCCACCTTGTAATTGACTCAGATTGAAAACTTGTATACCAGGCAAAATAAGGTCCTTGTAGGGAATCTATAAAACTCCTGAGCTTAACTAATTCTTGATGTTGAGGAGTTCCCATAATATGATCACAACGAGAAACAAAATTTGTAATGTTTTCTTATGGATCTCCCGAAGAATTAAAAATTGGGAATGTAGTATTTGAAAAATTTCATGGCGGAGAAATTGCATCCACCCATTAAGGGTAAGATCTCATTTCTAGTTGAATATGTGCACATTTTACTTCCATAGCTTCCAAATAAGTTGTCAATTACTCAATGGTAGTCATTAATTTCTTAGAAACATATAGTTGTGCTTGGGCCTGAGTAGGTGTGATAACTTGAGTTTGGATGGGTGTGGTGACTGGTACTGTCACTAATAGAAGTATTCCCTGTTGTTGTCACACATGAACCATAGGATTGGAAATATGAGGTTTTACATGGAATGGGGGATATTCTTCATCCATCCCATTATCTGTAAAAAATTCCCTTGATTGATTAACTCTAGTATGCTTAGGAGGAAGACTAACTTGAATTAGTTCTTCATCTAACCTTATTAATTCCTTCATTTCTTCTTCTTGATGTGTGAACCTTTCCTATAATGAGAGTGATTGGCCTTCTCCAAAGTTAGGGTGGAATTTAACCTGACATATACCCATTTCCTTGGCATTTTAATTTTAGGAGTATGGATGGGAATTACCTAAAGGAATGTATTTCCCCTGGGAAACCCTCTATCGTCTGGTATGCACACCTTCTTCATTTGTTTCTGTTTTATAGCTTCTTTAACAAGAAATTCATCATTTGATCCCTCTGAGTGAGCCTCATGTTCTATGAGATTAGTGACAATGACATTAATGACATTTATCATTACAGAATGCATTTCATCCCTTATGTCAGTGCTTCTATGATACTATATTCTACCATGTCCTTTATGATATATTGCCTTTTTTTGGTCGATCTGTCATGAACATATTGATGAACCATAATTTGGAGGGAATATCCTAATAATTCGACCATGTGTTCCTCTTGTGGATTCTTTCCCTAATCAACAGAAGAACGACATTCATTGAGGAAGAGATTTAGAATTTGACAAAGTCCATAGTCCAATGGACTGGGGCTGTTACTGTTATTTCTGGTCAACTCCTCGAATCATGTCTGTTGATTCCGAGGGTTGGATAAAAAGACTCCCAAGTCTGGCAAGATGTGGTGTCTCTTTAGCTGCTACATCATAGAGTTTTTTAAACGATTTACTGATTTTGTGGACTTTATTCTGGAAATTTGCTGGATGCATCATCTGACATCCACTCATATCACATGGAACAGATGACCGTTGGATTATTTCTGGAATTCTGTCACCAGATGATGAGCATGCTCAAAATGAGAAGCATGTTCTATATTCTCATATTCTTGATTCAAGAGTAATTAAACAACTTTTTCATCATATTCTTGATTTTGGTAATAAGTATTTCAAGAATGTTCTCGGTAAAGCATTTGATTACGCACAAAACTAGTTAGAAGTGGCCAGCTTGGGTAATAACATTGCAGGAGACTACATTTGGAGGGCTATGTTGACTGGAGAGCACAATGAAATTCAATTCTCCATGAACACACCATCTCTTGATATGAATACCAGATTGGGCATTGGTAATTAACTGGGGAAATATTTTTAATGTGCCAAGGCATGCATGTAGAAGGGCTCTCTGCTACTTTTCAACCTTTGGATGCAGGGGAATTGAGAGTGATGTGAAGTCAATTTGGCATTGCAACCCTTATATTATCTTGACATGATTTGGATATTCATCATAAGATAATATTTTCACTTTTATGTGAGAAAGAGTTTTCCATATGTTGAGATTAATATCATGAATATAATATTTTGTAAACATTTATATAATTTCATTCTGAGAGTTATCAAATGGCTAAAACATGACTGGTATTTCAAATTTCGTCATTTGTTTTCACATATTCATCACTTCTATTTTTCATTTGATTAAGATTCTTCTCACTAATTTAACCACAGATGGGGTTTCTTTGTTGCTTCATTAGATTCAAGAATATTGGTGGAGAATTGATTTGTCAAATTTGACGATGAATAGAACAGGGGATTTCAGAGAATTACCTACACCTCTGGCTATCTTCTAATTGAGAAAATATGTCACCTTCTAGTGGAAATGTATCAGACATGACTGTATGTGCATTTTCAAGTGTCTCAAGATAATAGGGCTTTCTAATTACTGCATTGTCCATTGAAGAATATTCAGGAAAAGAGAATTACTACCATGGAGAGTACTTTCACACCTAAATTCATCATCATGAGAAGTACCACCAAGGTGGGTTACAACAAAATATGGAACATCTTGCTCCTTGGTCTTCTGTCCACGCAGAGGGTTATCATGGCTCTCCTCTAAATAGAATTCTTCAGGAATGACTGAATTGTCCTTAAGCAGGCATTCATGAGGAACCGTCTGATGAAGACCTTTGGAATTGTTTTTTTTACTTCAAAAATCTATAAATGATAGAGTAAAATCTTGAGTTTCAACAAACAATTGTATGAGATCTACAAGAACTCCAGCATTGAGCAAGGACTTATTACAGATTTTCTCATGATTTTTCAACTATGCTAGATGGGTCTTTTTCATGGACTCCTTTTTTGCTCACTTTGGAAACCACATGATGATAAATGATTTTATTATGGGCAGTTTTATGTCCCTAGTCATGAGAAATGGCTAGTTTAGGCAGATTATCTTCATTTAAATTGGGTGTATGTGCCCAACTTGAATGTCTGTATAACATGGGGGAGTATTCCCCCCAAAACCTCTTGGAATGGAACATAGGAGTTATCAGCTCTAGAGTGAAATTTTGATGAGTCAATCCTCTGATAGGGATAGATTTATGATTCTTTCCCTATGATGCTGCTTATGTTGTTATAATATTCAAACAGTTATCTAGAATATGGGCAGAGATTTTTTTCTTCTCATTCACCAGTTTCAAAATGTGTTTGGTGTCTTTAGCTACCAGAATGGGAATAAAATCCCATTTCATTTTTGGAGTAGGTGTTTTTTCCTCCTACTGTCCTCTTATTCCTGTTAGTGAATTCCGACAGCACTCATTTGTGGGGGAAAAAGTTGTGTCTGCCTCTTAGTTTTCATTGGATGTTTCCAATTGACATCTACGGGTGCTACCAAATGAGACTATTGTTTAGTTTGATGAATCGAAGATGTATGTGCCCCCTGATTGTTGTCCACCGAATATGATTGATGAATGTTCTTCAATAAATGCAGAGGAGACTGCTGAGAGAATTGATGAGTATAAGTAGGTGTATGCACATGTTTACAGGTGGTCACCACATTTGATTGGCGAACTTCTTTGGATGCAGTCAAACGAGCCTACTGAATGGACGATGAATTATAAACAGGTGTATGTGCCTGTGTATAGTACTCTACCAGAATTGCCTAGTAGGATTGATGTGTTACTTCTAGATGAGTCTACTAGGCAGTGAAATCAGGATATAAATGTGTATATTCCTGCTCATTGTTCACGATCAAGTTATATTGAAGGACTTCTATAGAGGGGGAAGAGGTGAGAACCTGATCCCTGTTGCCCGAATTTTTCCTATTACGGTTGGTCTTGCATGCTCGGGACTGAGGGTCCTAAACCGAACATCTAGAGGTGATACCCTCATCATCTTGAGGGTACACTACCGCACGAGTCTGGCAATGATTGATGTTGGGAGTCCTTAGAAATGGATCATGTCTTCTTGAACTCAGGCCTTGAGTGACCTCTTCATTCAACTCCCTATAATATGGGAGGGAATAGTTGTTGCATTTTGGGGATAATGACCCGAAACGTTTGGAGATGGTTGCCGGCACAACCTGCTTCCTGACCATAGGTCATCACTGTCCGGACAACAAGGGTGGTTTGATAACATGGAGTGCTTATCGAGTGGCCTCCAAAGTCGTGACAGTACCGTGTTGACAGTATTCCCTCACAAATCAATTCGTGACAAAGCATTGAAGACACTGATTAGGTTATATCGTCCTCAGAGCAGACGAGGATCCATCAAGTGTAGGAGTCGAAGCATTCAATTGAGTGAACATTAAAGAATCCATTCTGTGTTGCAGAGAGATCATGGAAAAGCGTGGCTATTTAATATAGCAGAAATAATAAAGATAGGTTTGTCCAGACCACATCTTTTATATGAAAACATATCTGTTTGATTGTTTTGTTGTACCTCATATTGAGTTTAATAAGGGCGTAAATAATAAGTAAAACATCATTTAACTTTGTTATAGATTCACATTGGGCTCACCATTTTTTGTTTCTTCTGGAAATGTGAATGACATTGTTTGTTTAAGTTTCAAACATTCGAATCGGTTTCCAACAAATTTATTCGTTGAACTAGAAATTTCCAGCAATTCTATATCCATTTGGACCTACTTTACAATGGTATGTGCTCATTAATTGTGGACCGATGAGGCTTAAGAATTTCCATTGGATGAGTCGATGGGAGGTCAGGCTCATCACACCTTTTGGGGAGAATTATTTCCTACATCGGGACTCTCTTATTGATTTAAGTTATGTTCACTAATCCTTATTAATTCACCATGCATGAAAATGAGTTATAGACATAGAAATTAATGATTTATATGTATTGTATTTAAAGAATCTTTTATATGTATTTGAGGTTCTTCATCGATAGAGAATCATCCATATATATTGTAGATTATTATTCAACGGTATCCTTCTATATATTACATCAAAATCTATTGGTCACTATGATTACCATACTGGGTTTACTTCCACTCAGTGGGGAACTTGATGTTTATTATGATTCAAAAAGATATGGATTATTTCATAGTTGGGACCGTACCCGTAAATGGGCTACCTACGTATCCTGGTTAAAAAGGAATCAGAACCCATGTAGTTCGATAAGAAGGATATAGTTTAACATCATATGGGATTGTAAAAAATTAATGACAGATGGGCTTGGACCTTATAATGTCTTCTTATGTACTATACTTTTAAGGTACAGATCAAAGTCCACGTGGTCCGGGCAATGAAATATGGGGTTTATGCATGGTTTAATGGCCCAAGAAGAGATGTATTGATTAATTTCACAATCTAAGCTCGTGTGAGTCATGATTTGTGTGTTAAACTAGTGGTATCAATAAACTTGATTATGTGGCCACAAAAGATTAAATTATGAGAAATAATGTGGGGGTTACGTAAGTATGACAACCCATGTATATGGAGACAAGAACTAAGGAATGAAGCCCAAGATAAAGGTCCATAAAGGTATTATTATTTTATAGAGATTTGGAATTTTAACTTGGGACTTAATCCTGAAAAGGAAACCCAAATTAAGAGGGACTTATGATTGGGTTTTATTCTTGAAAAGGAAGCCCAATGTTTAAAAAAACTATGAATGGGGCTTACTCCTGAGAAGGAGGCCCAGATCAAAATAAATTATGATTGGGGTTTAATCCTGAGGGGGATTACCAATTAATGGGAACTTATAACATGGGGATTAATCATGAGAAAGAGGCCCAATGTTAAAGTAAATTATGACTAGTGAATACTCCTAAGAAGGAGGCCCAGGTTAAGGGGACTTTAGACATAGGGAATACTCCTGAGAAGGAGGCCCAAATCAAAAGATATTATCATCTCAAAGAATGAAGTTATATAGGAAACCCCTAACCATGGTGACATAAAGATTGTAAGTCAGGACATCTCAATAGATGAAGTTATATAGGAAACCCATACAGTGGTGACATAAATCTTGTATGTCACAAGGTTTTGGGAGTGTCTCTCTTATAATTTCTTTCAGTTAAGAAATCCAACAAAGGAACCATGCCATAAATGGCATTTAAGAGGGTTTTGAAGGTTATGTCTTGAAGAGGAGAGCTAGATTTGAGGAAATGAGGTGACTAAGAAGGAGGCACGTAAGTATTGTTCTGTCGCACATGTCCTGGTCACGCAAGTAGACTTGCGCGACAAGAGTCACCTTGGGTGATGAAAAATGTATAGGGTAATACTTGGTAGACTTTGAACTCAATCCCATAGAATCATTCAGAGAGGCTTCTAGAAGGGTGGAATGCAATTTTCCATGAGAGGGAAATGCGGTGCACAAGTGTCTTCATTTCCCTTAAGTGTTGGACACTTAGGTGCTCAAGTATTGATGAGTTCTAACAATTTGGTCTTCTTCCTCCTCTTTATATCTTCCATTCTAGGTAATGAATTACCATAGAAGTGTTCAGATGATGTCAGAAATTGACTTGGATGACTAGAGCTTGAATCTGATTTTTGGAAAATTCGTCCATGAAATGGGGGGCCCACATGGGCTATTTATAGGCCACTAGGAACCTTGTGTGAAAAAAGTATAGGGTTCTCAAGTGACTTCTTTGACCCATAGGTTGCCCGCAAGTGACTTGTGTGGCGTAAAAGAAACATGTTCGACTCCCTCCAAATGGGTTCCTGGTCCATGCCTTTGTCAATTTATTATATTCTTCAATGGGTGACCCTCATTATGCTTAAGGTATTACCCATTTCGATTCATTGGAATCTGTGATGTAATGGAGCATAAACACAGGGATGTTAGCCCATTCAAAAAAAAAAGGTTACAAGGGTTTTCATCCCAATTATGAAATCAATAGGGTATGTGGTTTGTTATTCAAATCCAAAAAATAGGGTTCAAGTGTTGGTAGGACAAAACCGATGCTGGCACACATGTGGCCATCCCAGGCCTAACATGATATTAATGTATTCATGGATAACATTGACATAGAATTTCCAATGCATATGTGTATTCTAGAAAACATATTATTATTCCCATGTTGTTCACCCATGAATCGTGTTATTTGATTTCCACATGATCCTTGTCCTAGAAACATTCAATCGTTATTATGTGATACATTGAAGATATTTCAACATATTAGAAGACTGTGTTTCCATTTTCCAAATAGAAAAAAACTACTATAGTGCATAGGTGTGTGTTTGTATAATGTCATGAATATTCATCTAAAATTTTTAAATATTTGATTCTTATAAGCCAATGTCTCTATTCATTGGTCCGAGATATAGAGTTGAGAAAACATCCACTATCTAGATAAAATAACGCATTCTAAATGACATAATTATTGACCTACTTGTTTTCTAGCCTCTTGCAGATATAAATTTTGAAGATTCTATCAAAATAAATTGTTAATGTGTGGGGTGTGTTGGGGGGACTAGAAATAAATCTTTTTCTTGAATATTAGTGTACAATGGTCTATTTTAAGGGATACAATGTTCCAACAATTAATCTGCAAGGTCCTTTTCTATCACTATATTTTATGGCATGAATAGAGTGTCATATTAATAAAGAATAACAAACCATCAGGGAAGACACCCAATCAGCATTGGGAGTCCAAGGATGTACAAGTTAAGGTCAATACAAGAGACCAAATGAAAATAATTTTGATGCATATAATGCATCTGTTTTTTCATTATAATGATGATTATGAGGCTTTTATTATAAAAATCATATTACAATGTATATTTACCTAGAATAATTTACTATATATAATAGTAACTTTTATCATTACCAATAACATTTATCCATGGGAGGAGAGCACTGAGTGATCATTCTACGGTGTTCACATATAGGATTATTGGACTGCATTCCCCTAGTGGAATCACGAACCGTGGTTCTATCATGTATATATTTATATTATAAAAGGATTCTTGGTTGTCAAGATCCCATTAGTAGAAGTCTACTGTCTTCATTAACTTTTTGAATGGAAGGGAGTTTATGTCCATGTTGCCTATAAAACTCCGAATATAAGAGAGGTTTCCATGGGTCCCCCATAATTCATTCAACTTATGTGGGGAAGAAATTTCATGGTTTTCAATATACATTTCTGGGTCGACCATGATACCATGGTGGTGTACCAATAGGTAATGAATTTCCCTTGAGTTACCCCGAATGTTCACCTCAACAGATTCATCATTATACTTTTCTTCCACAATAGGTTTAAGATTATTCTAATGACTAATAAATGATCACATCACTATAGATATTTACCAGTAGTTCATTGAGAGATAAATTTTGAATATATCTTAAATGAGATAAATGATATGATGCATATTTTTATGAGAAGATATTCCAATATTCATTAATCTAAATAGAATGAACTGATAGAAAAATATCCCCTTAGATTCTTTGATGGCAGTGGATTCCCCATCCTTGGGGGACATATTTATTTGATTTTACCATGAATTAAAATCCATGATGTGAATGACGGGGAATCAAAATGTTTTATCGATCAAGATTTCTATGGTCAACAATGGGAAGTCATCTTTCCATATGTGTCAATTTAGGTCTTGGAAATCGATGTAGACCCAAATTTAACTATTCTTTTTTAGAACAGGAATGACGTTGGTAATAAATTTTGGTTAATTCATCTCCCAATTTTTTTTGGTTTTGATAATTTATTTGAACATTGATTCATTAAAAGTAGTTCGAGGGGTGAACATCCTCCATGTTTCCTTCTAGAAAACGTGATGAACATATGGTATGACTATGTAGTGTGTAGACACATTGGGATTCAGCCTAATAATATATATATAATCCCATGTGATGAAAAATTAATGTTGACTTATAAATTCAATATAATTCTTGTGATCCACTAGAGGCATGAAGTATTTAATCAGTGTTTGTCATGGGACTTCTTCGATTGCTAGATTTATTAGTCTTTCTTCTTTGACGGTGCTGGAGACACATTCTTAAAATGAGGGAGTTTAGTTTCTTAGGTCATACCTTTATTCTTACAGATATTATATTGTGGATTAATTTATAGACATGGTATAAAATATGATGGAATATAATTCGTAGTACATGTGAGAAAGGTCATTTGATGTTCTATTATCATAACGAACTTCAAGAGTTATATCCCTAAGATTCTGGAGTTGTTTATTTTCTTCTACACTCTGTACAATGATAGGAGGATCCTATACATCTAGGATGAAGTCTATTTCCTCAATCAAGCTTATGGGTAGCACATAATGATTTTTGATCATACATTATGGATTTATAGGAGAGGTCCCCAATCCCATGGTGACTACAACTGAAATATTTTCATCCATCATTGGGTTTCCATCCATTTTTTACAAACATATATCAACATATATTATGTTGTAAGACACTAAGTGGGAACTATCACCATGTATTATATAACCCTTTCCATTCATTGAGTATTTAAAACACTAATGAGATATTGATGGTAGGATCATGTTTCATCGAAGCCTAGGTATTCCATGAAATACATTATATGCCGCATTGTGATGGATAACCAAAATCATATTATCAGATATATAATATCATAATGTAGATTTGATAATGATATTCTTGAGACGGCTTTTATCTCATTAATAATAACCTTTAATGGTTTGATTTGTGGACTATAAGTCCCCCTTCCAATATCCCAAAATTGTAAGGGTATAATATACGATGGGTATGAACCCAAAAACATTTTTTATTAGATAACATAAGATAATGATATTACTGAGCGTTTCAAAAACATATGGGGTTATGATACGTCTTTTCATAGACTTTTTATTGTATTTCATTATGAACGAGATGACAAAATTAAATTTTGAATGCATCGTTTCTACTCTATAAACATTGGATGCACAGAAATTGGTATTCAACTAGTTTCAAACATATTGGGACTCGATGAGTTACTCTCGAGGTTATTTTTAAAGACATAGAGAATCTAGTATTGGTATCTTGGATAGAAAAAAAAATCCAAATTCATTATAATGTCATCATATTTTTCCAAATATCTAAACTTCCCAATGTGGGACTGGTTTTTTATTAAGGGTATTATGAGTGGAGTAATTTTAGGAGGATTGGCCTGGTGCTTGGGTATATGTTTGGGGAACACCTTACACATGTGGAATTGAACACATCATCCTTCTCTTATATATGGTATGATCATGAAATCACACCCCTATAAGTTGGTCATGTAAGATATAAAGGCATGGACGATAACTTGAGGGATTTGGGACACCTATTTGTTCCAATGTGACTTGTTTTAATTATCTTCTCTGGGTATCATCAACATATGTATCCTTTGTGATGATGTGACCGAGATATGGAATCTTACCATACCTGTTATGTCCCCTGTTTCCCCACCACTTATGTCATACACCTGTGGCTCCTTATTTTGTTACATGGAACTCATACTCAATGTTTTATTCAAAATCAGAAAAGTTTCCTACAATGTGGACCACATTAATGGCATAATAATTAATTCATTTTCTGATGAAGATTCTATTTAGTGTGGTGGTATCTTTCTTTAAAATGCTAAATAAAATTAGTATGCAATGGCCAGAGATTGAATAGGATCTAAAAATGACTCTTATTATTAATAATCGTCCTATGTTATATGGTTACATCCACCAGCAAGAGGTTTAATTGATGTCACCTTCCTTGATTATCTAATGTTGTTGGATTTGGAAGGTTGTGCCTTTATTGTCGAAGTCGGTGAGTTTTTTTCCCTTCTTGTCATCTAGTTATTGAAGTTCATCCCATGCCCTTTCAGTTTTTCATTTCAATGAACCTCCTCTACTAGTAGGGTGAAGGTTATAAAAGTCACCTATTTTGGATAATTCTTCAACATCAAATTATATAAATCGACCATGATTTGAAGAATATCATTTATGATTAATAAATCATGGATGGCGTGACCTAACCTTCTATGGAATGAAAAGTAGATTGGATGGTCTTTGAGGTTGTCATCATTGAGATTATTTTGCTTCAACAACCTGAGTATGTTAGTTAATAGGGATACATAGAAATAATGGTTTACAATCGTGACTCAGACTGAATTACTTTTATTCATCTATTCCTATAAATACTGAGAGACCTTATTCTCATTTCCATTTTGTTCAAGGGTTATTTTGTTGTTTCTAAATATCCACTAGAGGTACATGAAGATTCTAGGCCTACCAAGGTTCTTAAATGTGCACTTCTACTGGTTTTAGGATAACCCTGCTATTTATTACATTCCAAGCCTCTTACCATATTCTAAGGACAAGATTCAAACATAACTCAGATCCTCACAATGTAATCTTCCAATCATTGTGTTGTTTCTCGAAACACATGAAATCCACCATGATAATTCACTAGGATCAATATGTTCTGAATCCCATCCTTGATATTTTTGAAATAGTGCTTTAGAAATTTCACTTGTGATAGAGTGATTATGATTCAATAGTTAGACGATTCAATCCTGAAATGATGTTATGAACCACATCATCTTCAGGTATTTTGCAGTTCATAAGGTCAAATGTTTTCAGACTTCATAACATGGAACTGAATTGATAATGGAACTGAAGATGAATGCCTTCCCATCTCACAATAAATATTATTGAAAGGTTGTGGTACAAAATAAAATTTGGCTCTATCAGATTCTATACAAAACAATTCATCTTTATCACCTCCTTCACATATCAACGAACCATCATCAGATCACAACTATAAATTTATTCTGTGATATGAAATCCAAGTTCTCCATCAAAAATTTGAATTTTTAATATAGCCGGGATTATGAAATTTTCAGGATGAAAAGTATCATATAGTCATTTGGAAGATGAACTCTTTTTATTATACATGGTTGCACACCACACATCCAAAAAATCCATTTTGGAAACCTCTGATTAAGTGGATTTGAAAAGTTCTATAGGTAATTCTATTTGCGATGCCTCCCCTATACATGGAGTGGGTGAGTCTTGATGAGGATGATCCAATTTAATTTCATGATGGTTCTAAATCCATGATAAAACTAAACGATCACCTAGATAAGGGATATTTTGTACTCCCGGTAGATAATATTCATGATCAACTTCGACATTCTCATTTACGTTGAACAACTATAAGGATTTAGAACTTGTCTGATGAATAGATTCCACTCAATCCAATGTATTAGCTCTTTAGTGATGTGTGTGAGGAAAAATATTCATAATCATTTTCGAGATAATACTAAGTGGTTCTATTTCCACTGAGTATCGTTTCGTAGAGTTGTATGTGATTTTCTTATCCTCCTAAAAATGATCCATTTGTTCTTCTATAGAAGTATCTTAGGCTCGTTAGGGTCACAATCGGAATATAACCACTTATTTTCCATTATCATCAGTACTGTTCCTCAATATGGCTAGATTCTTATTATTCTTTGATTCTTGGTTTTGGATACTACTCTATTTCTATAGACATATAGCCTTAGTTGGTGAATTTATATCCTCCTCTTCCAATGAATGGTTTCCATATAGTGTCCCTCGACATTTTTATATTGGACAACATTATATATTGTGTGGATGGTGATGATATACAAAAAGGATTTTCTGGAAATGATAATTATCTCATTTATCTCAACACAATAGGGTTATTCAATAATTATTTCATTAGGGATGTTTTAATTTCACATGTCCATATGGGAACTTTTTGGATTATTCCACCTACAGGTTTTGACTGCCTTCACCATATGTTCCTCCCATATGTATCTGTGAAGAGAAACCTTGATGGCTTTTCTGGTCGAATTTCCAAAAAAGAATCAATTATAATTGGTCTCTATTTTGGCAAGATGAATGGGTAGGATGATAAACATTGATATTTACCTCCCCTCCTAGAGAAGACTGATTCCCTTTATAGTGATAATGATGATGACAATTCCCCAATCAAGGTGTGATGTGGACTATTTAAGAGAAAAGTTTATTTTTTTATCTTTTTGATGAGGATCTGTTGAATTTGGTCAATGATTTGATGAATTCGAAAGTGGTAATTGTGATTTAAAATACCCATTCCTCCATGATGGGGTTGATCCAGAACCCCATGTGATTTATCAATGGCCCTCACAGTGATTGATGAACCTAGTTATGGATATTGTGATAAAATGTCTCATATATTTATTGGTTGGGTTTGGTTTGAATCTACTTCTACTTTGATCAAAATCCTCACAGGGATAGATGATCTAATGGGTATATGTGGTACATATCCCAATGGGATGGGATCTCTTTTCAATGACTTTTATTTTTGAAATAACTCCCTCAAATTATATTTTTAATAACCATGCTCATGTATGAAAACAGTTCAATGGAATCCCAGGAATGTAGTAATTTTATATGGGAATTTTTCTGGTTGGACACATCAATAATTATCATATCTAAAACTAACTGTCATTTTTTTGTTGGGGCTAGAATAAATATCTTCTGGGAGTCCTCTCTATATTTTCCTGACATATTAGCATCTATATTGAGTGGGTATTCCATTATATTGACCCAATGGTGTGTGCTTTACATGGTCCCATGATGTTAATTGAGGGTATGATATTTTAGAAAATTGTGTCAGAAACATTACCCTACTATAGGGGTGTGGTTAAGTGAAACTCTGTATACATTCCCCATCTATAGATATAGGTACCTGATGAGGCTTTGATGACATGTTTTTTAAGAGTTTGGGGAGAAATTATTTAAGCTTCCCAATAGATCTATTCTATCATTTTATATATTCATATACCAATATATAGAGATAATATCTAGGTCTGGTTGGATATAGAATATGTTTATTTTGTTATGGATACCAACAAACCTTAGATTGGGTAGGTTTATTGCATTTAATCACTAATGAGTATCCCAATATTTGTTTCCGCTTAACTCGTTTAATACATTGGTAGTGAACCTTTGATCTCACAATCAGAAGTTTCGAGGTGGAAGAACACATTTGGTAGATTGTTTCCATCTGACTCAATACATATAACCAAGTAATACACCTATTAATATAACATTCAAACCTCTATCTGATCACACCAAAGGAAATACTTTTCTAGGTTTCCGACTGACTAGGTTTAATTGTTTCTTGTATCTAATGGGAAACCATATATGGTTGGACTTGTTTTTAATGACCTATCTATATGAAGGAGATGGTTTTTTTAACACCTATCGATACACTTGTTTCTAGGAATGGGGAGGGTTTATTGTCTCAAGGAAATATTATCGGGGGGAGGTTAATCATGGTGGATTTCATAAGAAGAGTCCCTACGATCCATCTCCACGCCTAAACATAGAAGAATATACTATCATGTTTCTCATTATTTTTTTGTTTAAGAGTGGAAAATACCTTGGGTTGTTAATAATGATTCATGAATATCCACATAGACATTTTCATTCACTCGATTAGGGGTATGGGAATCATTCTAAATCATAGATAGAAAATACCAAACCACCTTTTGGAATTGATCATAGATATGATCTTACATTATGATGGGTTGTAGAATATATTAATAAGCATAATTTCATGTGGGGATATGAATATGTGGTTGAAAAACAATCAAAATATGATGGCAGGATTATATGATGCTCGTAGAAATATGATCCATCCCTTTGGTGGTTGACAAGAATTATTGATGAACCCTAGATGATGTGATTATATGATCATAGTACCAATATGAATTTATCAAACACAATATCTAGATAGACATATGTAATGGGGGATAGTGTTTGAGCCTCATTATGTATGCACTAGAAAAAAATATAACGTCATCTATTTTCACGTCGGTTTTTTAGAACCGACTTGAAATTGATTTATCATGTCATTTATTATATAATCGACATGAATAATCCATTTTTTTCATTTTTCGCATCGGTTATATAATAATTGATGTAAAAAATAAATTTTTTCAGACATTATCAAGTTAGTTATAAATAACCCACATGAACAATCAATTTTCATCATTTTTTCATGTCCTTTATTTAATAACCGACCTGAAAAAGAGATTAAAATAGATTTTTCACGTCGGTTACGTAATAACCGTAGTGAAAATCTGATTCAAATTGATATTACAAATCAGTTATTTAATAACTGAGGTGGAAATTTATTTAAAAACATGTATATAATTTCTCAAGCTTTAATTTGATAGGTCACGAAGATGAAACATAGTTTTGGATCAAAAGTTATCTGCATTTGAAGTTGATCATCTCTAAATGAAGTCTTCGTAAAGTACAAATTCCAAAGTCCATAACATTAAATCCATAACTCCGTTTGAACTCCTTGACCTATCAAATCTATTATTTTGAAATAATCCACATGTTTGTTAACATTTTTCACATCGGTTATTAAATAACTGACGTGAAATGGTGAATGAAGTTAATTTTTCACGTTTGTTTCTAATTAACTAACATGAAAAATGTTAACAAACATGCTGTTCAAATCCCTGGATTAGATTTGATAGGTCACAAAGCTCAGTTGGAGTTGTAGATCAAATTTTATGGCCATCTGAAATTGATCAACTCTAAAGAAATTCTTAGGAGTGGACAACTTCAGAAGGCCATACCTTTTAATTTGTAACTCCATTTGAGGTCTGTGAACTATCAAATCGAAGCATCAGACATTAAATACAAGTTTTTTTTTATCATTTTTGATATCGTTTATCAAATAACTAACATGAAAAATACCATATGAAGTTGGTTTCAAAATAACCGACGTGAAAAATTTAGAAAATTGACTTGTCGCATCAGTTATTTAATAACAGACTTGAAAAAGTGATTAGAATTGATTTTTTAGGTCGGTTATCAAATAACTGAAGTGAAAAATAAGGAAAAAAATTAATATCTTTTGACAATAGTTATCATAAAACTGATGTGAAAGGTAATTATAATATCCCCCCAACACGAAATTTCAATTTTTTTATATCACGACATCAAAATTTCCAATTACCGCCTAAATGTTTTAATACCGCATTTTCATTTGTCATATAAATTAAATATTTTCATTATACCCATAACCTATTTTATTGAACATTTCTTAGAACCATAATTGTTCCCCAAATTCGACTCGTTTGATCTTCAACATGAATCAATTATTTTTTCTTTGCCTGATCTCACCAAGGTATTTTTAATTGTTTATCCATAATTTATGGTTTATATGATTTTTTTATAACTGATATACCATTTAACAATAATTTCATTTAGCCATTTTCATTACAAAAACTCAACGTGTTTTATGTTCCACTTGAATCCATTATTTCTTAATTTTGTGATCTCATCAATGTATTTGTTATTATTTTCCTAGTATTTATATTTTTTATGAGTATTTTTATTAATTGATATACCATTTGATGATTATTATTTTATTATAGTGATGTATAATTCTTTATATCATGTAAAAAATAAAAATACACCTATGGATTATAATATTACTTCTGATACAAAGCTATGGTAGGCTCATTCGAGCATTCCTCGAAAAAAATATATCAATCATCTGACTGTCATAACATTCGATCTATAACTTAATTTGAGCTCTCCGACCCGCCAAATCAAAGCTTAGATAATTATCTACAATATGGTTCACATTTTTTAGGTTGTTTATTTAATAACCGACGCTAAAAGTCAATTTTAACGTCATTTATAAAATAACCGACGTAAAAATGACATTTTAGGTCGGTTTTATTAAAAACGAAGAAAAAATGGATTTTAAACGGCATTTCTAGAAGGTCCTTCACTTAATTTTATTAAAAAATGACTTTAAAAACATAAATCACCATTTATAATGTTGGATATTAAATAACAGACATAAAAAATAGCTTTTCAATGGAATTTATTAATTTTCATTCATGCTGGGTTTTTTAAAAATAGTCGTTAAAAACCATATAACCCCATTTTTATTATCAGATATTAAATAACCAACCTAAAAATCATATATTTTATGTCTCTCTCAATAACATTTCATAAAAACTGATGTTAAAATTCAAACAAACTAATGTAAAATGGTTTTTGTACTACTGATGGTCTCATAAAGATGATAGTGTAGCCATTCATCGACAAAAGAAGAGATATGAGAATTTCTCCAATGTGCTACTAGAATATTCCAAGTATCATCATTGATGGGAATATGATCCTGTACTTAGGTGTTTTAAACTATAATGTTGTGAGAAATAGTTGTAAAGGAAATACGATCCCGTTCTAGTGACAGTTGTGTTTTTCATTGGAATTTTACGAAAGGAATATGAGCCTCCCCGGAGGGATGACTCGGTTCCACATAGTTTTCCTTGATTTTAATGTGTATATGAGCTCGGTCATAAGAATTTGGAGTATTTCAAATTTATTTTTCAATATTAATATAAACATGTCCCAGGGAACATTCATCGCTCACATTGTGATCCCTAGTTTGAATGGTGGTTTGAAAACAGTCTGGTGACTTTTCATTTTCCAAAACATGCGGATTATCATCCCAAATTGAGAGCTTAGAAAAGTATGTAATAAAAAATAGATACATTTTAATTCTGATCAGAGTGTTGTTGTTCACTAGATATTAGGATAGGAACATGTTCCTTCACCTGTATCTTCACAAGTTCTGTAATAAGCTGGTGGATTTCTACAGTTATTTTGAGCATGCAGTGACACATCAACAAAGTATGTGAAGGAATATAAGTCTACACATTTTCTGTCTCCAATATTTTATAAGAGATATATTTTATTTAAGTATTGAAATAATAAAACATCATTCATCTTTATTCCATAAAAATATTTTTATGGGTGTCTTGAATGATTGATGGGATATTTTATTTCCCAATTGATTATGTATAAATTTTCAATCATACCTTTTATGAGTGGGTGTGGAAGTGATCCTGATTGGTAGCAATGGCCAGAATATGTCGGCAGATGTCATCAGCTGGAGTAGGGATATGATCCATATCTATTTTATCTCTAGCATGCTACACCTAGAGAGTTTCTAATAGTATTTTGGATGATAATATTTTATTTAGTGCCATCGTGATATGGTAGAGTGGTATAAGTGGGATGATGTCGGTGATGATGACTGACATGTTTCCTCCTCAATGGCTACTAAAGTGGAATTGAATCATATTCGACTCCATGATCCACCTTCATCAGATATGGATGTCTGTTATTTTCATGCTCAGGGGATAATATATTTGAAGAGGATGGAAATTGATATAAGTTCCACTATATTTGACACCACTTTCCTAGATTTTGATGACTCATCGACATCTTTGTTTAAAGAGAATGGAGTGAATTCTATAGTGTCAGGATCATAACATGTTTGACAGTATCCCTGAAACAGTTTATTTACTACATAAATCAGAATTTATTGGGTTGGTGAAGTATTTCTATGACCCACAGTGTTTGCATCCATAGGGGATGTTCCATAACATTAACTATATGATGTAATTATCTTATGATGGGTCTTTCTTGATAGAAAATCCTCAATAAAAATGAGTAGAACAATGAAAAATGTTACTGATTACTATATCTATGCATGATTCATACATGATCCATTATATATTAATATAAAATAAATTCATTTCTTATTCCAATTTTTTTCCATTTTTCATTCATGAACATCTCAGAGTGAAAATGGACATTTTTAAAATGAAGGCCTGTTACAAGGGACTTCATTTTAGAAGTATCATTTATATTTGCAGAAGAGGCGAAAAAATGATTGTCCTTAATCATGGGAAACTAATGATTGTATTTATCTTTGTGTTTCAGGTTGGATCACAATTTGTTTTTCACAGATTTTGTGCCAATTTTCTGATTGTGGGTAGTTGAATTTGTTTCATAAATTATCTATATGGGTTAATTTTTTTTCATAAATATTTCAAGACAAGAAAGACTTTAAAGGTGGATGAATTTGTTAAAAAATTTGTTACATTAGATAAATTACTTTCATTATTATGAAAAAAACCAAATGACTCCCGCATCTATATCATATTATGGATCTCCATTCCAAAGGAAGGTGGTTAATTTGGGGTTTAGACCCAAGAATGACAAAAAAATCACATTGGTTGAGAATATGTATGTTTTATTTCATTAAACCATCAAGGGGGAATTATATACTATATAGGGAATGACTTGTAGATTTAAGATATTGGTTTCATCCAAATTTACAAAAGATTTAAGGGCTAAGTGGTCGCTTGTAGTGTAGCATGGGTTGCCGAATCCCCAATGACCACAGAAGATCCATATACACACAATAAAAAGATATGGGTTATTGGATATGAAGTTTCCAGCTTGTGTTTATTTTATATGGTTTTAAAATAGAACTAAGAGATCTATGTCAATTCAAATTATGTGAAAATGAGTTTATAATAGGTTATTGCTCTGGGTATATTGGATGAATTATTTTTTTACATTTTCTATATCATTAACTTGAGAAGGGTTATATAATGAATTCAAAATAACCTCATCACTTAATGATTATAAACCTTAAAAAACACATGATAACAAAATATACACATTTTGGATCATTTTCATGATAACTCCAGGGTAAAGGATCTAATTATCTCATAAAAGTGGGGTGAATAACATCAATAAGGAAGAGGAAGATAGAAAATCATTAAATGAATGAAATTCAAATAAACGAAATTAATAATTTTTAGAGAGTGGTAAATAACATCCAATCTAGACTCTTTCTAATAACTTATATCAACCCATAAAATAACTATCCCTCCATTGATTAAATGTTCTCAACGGAAGTGGGAATTATATTTACGAGGGTGGAATTGAAGAAGTTAAAAAACAACAAAATCACGATCACCCCATCGTTGTGTCAAAAATATCACAAATTTTGGTGGGAATAAGTTCACAACATGAGGAAAAAATATCAATGTGAGATTAATAAGAACATAATAAGATAAGAAAAGAACTTTTCTTGAAATGTAATGTGATTCAAACAACATACATGAGAAGAAAGAACGTTACAAAGACAAATTGGATTTCAGTGAAAACAAAGCTCCAAGATCATACAAATCCACCACCACTACTACATTAAATAGTAATTTAGGAAGACTTCTTCCATGCCCACATCTTCCCATATGTCTCTAATTAATTTCAGTGGGCCTAGGTGTGTGGAAAATTAATGTAGATGCGACTTTTCCACTCTTCCCCCTAAGCGGTAGCCAGCTTGCATCCACAGATATGATGCGCCTAAAGGACCTATTAGATGGATGGATTAGAGTGGTCTATAGAGGTATAAAATGTAGCCACGTATGTCCCCTAATATCCTATAAACTTTAATCCCACAATAATGTTCGGTTCGCGAGTTATGATCTAAATGGTGGGCTGTTTTTCTGGGCCTCAGAATCTGGCCCAGAATTTCATCATCAAATTGGGCCGCCTATTACACCATTAGAAAATTTGAATTATCTTGGGCCACTATTTAATAAATTATTTCCCATTATATAATATATCTTCATTTAAAATTTCAGAAAAATTGGGATTGAATCATGTCCTCAAAAATAATTTTATTGGGATTCTTTTCAAATCACTTCCCCCATACTGTGGTTGGTTCAAATCCCACTTTGATGGTCTTCCAAATTGAATCTCTATGTCCTCCAAAAGAATTAATTGTTCCTTATATAATGGGACACCTGAAAATAAAATATTAACATAAAATCAATACCATTAATTATTTCACAAGATGATCAACAAGGTACTATGTAATGCTGCATTAAAAGAAGGAATTACAATCATAATGTCGAATAATGTTCAAAGTGTTAAATGCACTAATAATGGTGTCTCTGATTATTAAAGCACATGAATATTATATTATAAACAATGATTATTTACCTCTTTTGGGGATAATCACACCCCCAACTTGGGTTTTTCATGTTCTGAGCAAAAAATATCTAAAAAATATAAAATTCGAATTCTCTTTTCCAAAAACAATTTAAAACACATTTCTCACCCAAAGATCCCAAACCAAAATATTATGAAACTGATCAAAATCATTAATAAAAAGCTAGGTACATAGGCATATCCCAATCCCAAGCCCATTATTTTTTCAAATCAATCTCCATATTTCACCCAATTTCAATTAAGCATGATGAAGGGTTGTGCGTCACAATAGACATTGGGGTTCATTTTCATTTGAGTATGAAATGATTGAAGCGCTAGGAGGTATAAAAATTTAATATAAGGATGTGTATTAATTTTTTCCATTTTTGGTTTGTTTGTTTGTTTTTTTGATTTTTTCTTTTTTCCCCAATTATTCCATGGTAATTGAAATTGAACTCAGTCACGTCAACACATGTAGCAAGACTTTCCCGATGACTCCAAGGCTCATAGACCATAGGTATCCAAGTGAAGCTCACATACTTGAGCATCATCTCGAGTTCACTCAACCAAAAAAATATTCATATTACCACAAATAGAGATAATATGCCGAACTCCCGGCCAGAAAACTATGGATTCACGATCCCCGTGTGCCTAAATCCACACATTATGTCAATCCATTTCTCTATGTGCAATTGATTTAGTTTTTCAAAACTCTTGTTATGACTAAAATGATCACCAACCCTATGCACTTTATTATGGACCCCATGACCTCCATCTAATACCCTATAATCTAGAGGAAGTGCATTGTGTTTTTTATTTAAATGGTGAACAATTACATCAGACAACAATAATTTCCATAATCTATGCACATAAACATAGAATTTCATTAAAATCAGATTCAAGGCATGAAAAATTATCATATATCCAATTTCAGATTTTGCAATATGAGTTATCATGTTCAAGGCTTAGGAAAATTTTCCATCCAGACATTTTATGATGAAAAAAAAATGAATTATTTTATTTAATCCCCCCCAACATAGAATAACTTTGTCCCTAGTGTTTAAGGAAATGAATACTTAGATGGGGTAGTTGAGAAGTTCAACGAAGAAATGAAAATGAATATTATGGAATGAAGTTACCTAGTGGTTGATGTTGAAAATGAAATCCACATCCCCCCTTTAGTTCTGGTTAGAGTCCCAACTGCTTGGATGGTTGTGATAGGATTTTCACAATGTCCTATGACATGTATTTTAATTTTCATATTAGATATTTTTTTAATTTTTTACCTAAAAATACATAAAAATGAAATAAAATAAACAGATGATACACTGTCTTCTCTTAATTTTCTAGGTATTGTATTACTTAGGGATCACAAAACGTGAGAAGGATAAATATGGTGACCCCCTTTCATACACATCCATACTCATAAATGAATATCATGTCAATAATCTAAATTATTATGTTTTATTTTCCTTTTAACCTACAAAACATTAAAATAAAATAAACTGATTATACATTGTATTCTATTATTTTTTTTGTATGGTATTACTCACGGATCACACCACATGACATGGGTGAATATGTCACTCCCATTTCATACCCATCCATACTCATAAAATTAGAATAGGTCAACATTATGAGGTACTAATAAATTGGATGGAATCATGAAAACGACATGTTTCCTCCCATGAAGTGCTATGGTTTAACATCGCTAGATAGAAATGAACCCCCTATCACTGATAATACCAACATTATACATTTTAGGGACCCCATATTTCTAAACTTACACTTAATTTAGATTTATTCTTTATTTATAATTTGTTTCATGTACAAACCTATATTCTACAATGAGTGTGAAAATCCACGGAATATTAGAAATGGTTTATCTGGTTTCTTCTGTTGTCTTTCCTTAGAAATCAGAGATCATTACAACTTTTTTGGTTTTAAGAGAAGAATGAATTCAAAATGAAGTATCCTAATTATAACCTATAAAGGGATACTTGGGTAGGGAAGGAAGGATAATAATTTTGAGTTGGGATGCATATTAAATTCAAACACATGATGAGATTTTGAATCCAAATTAGTTACATTATCCAAATTTCTCAAAACAATTTGTTCCATTTGAATAGAATATTCAACCAAAAAATTGGAAATATCCGTGTCTGAAATGGTAAAGGACTCAATGTTTTTAATTCCTGTCAAATATATAGTGATTGGTGTTTTTTAAAAATCATCAATAGAGTTATACTTAGGAGACTCAATCCACGATATCAAATTTCCCTTTTGTGAATACATGATATCTATTTCCTTTAGATTTAATCACCTTTAACAACTTTCTTGATTCACTTCCACTACCCAAAATCAAAATGTTGGATCTTCAATAAATACATGAGATGATTGTGGGAAAATAGACCCTCCAGATACTATTTTGGAAGGTATAGTTGGGGTATAGATGGGTTCCTCACAAGTAATAATTCATTGTAGTTGTAATCTCAAAGATGATACCTTGGAACTCATTATCTATATTTTATTACACAATTGTTCAATTATTTTTTGAGGATTAGGTTGGATAAGAGTTTGTAAATCTCTAACTTTGTTATGTTTTATCTCTTTAATTATCTTCGAGAGGGCTAGAAATTGATCCTTTAAATAATAATCATCCCACTGATTGTACATCTCACCAGTTGTGTGGTAATTAATCAAGCGTTGATCAAAGAAATTTTATAATTTAGGGGCTTCCCAATATTGATTTTCCATTTGATTCTAGATTTAGTTCATGAAATTATAATTTTAATGATACTCCATTGTAGAAGATAGAATTTTGGATTCTAGATTCCCAGGACACACACAAATAGAAAGGGGTAAAGATAAGAGAGATGGGGGTGAGAATTGAGAACGTTTGCTGAGAAGAGGATGCTAGTGTATAATATACACACTTGGGTTCCTGAAAATGGAGCCAAAATCTGGTTTCTCCCAAATTTACCCCAATTCTAAAGGTTAAGCGGTCGCTTCCAGTGTAGCTTGGGTTGTCAAATCCTCAGTGTCCAAAGAAGATTCTTAGACTCACAATAAAAAGAGAAGGTGTTTTGGCTATAATGTGGCCACCATGGGTTGATTCTATATGGTTATCAAAATTCACTATGCAATCTATTTGAATTCAAATTATGAGAAAATGAGTTGATCCTAGGGTATTGGTCGGGGTGGATTTGATGAATTATTTTTTTACAATTTCAATTTTATTAAATTTAGAAGGGTTCATGCAATGAATTAAAACTAACCTCATAACTTACGGATTAAACACATTCACAAATGCATGAAAAAAACTTATACACTTGTAGGATCATTTTCATGAGCAGTTCAAGGTAAAGGATGTAATTATCTCATTAAAATGGTGTGAATAACATCAATATGGAAGAGGAATAAAGAAAATCATTAAATGAAAGAAACCCGAATAAAATAAATTAATAACATTTAGAGAGTGATAAATGACATCCAATCCATCCACTTTATACTCCAATGGATCAAACCAAAAAAGCGTTATACCTCAATTGACAACATTTTCTCAAGGGAAGTGGGAAGTAGACATACGAGGGTGGAATTGAAGACGTAAAAAACAACAAAATCTTGATCAATCCACCATTGTGTGAAGAACATCACAAGGGTTGGTGTGAATAAGTTCACTCCATGAGGCAACAGTATCAAGTTGATATTAATAATAATATAATAATAGGATAATAAGAACGTTTATTGAGAACAAAGGTTATTCGAACAACATACACGAGAATGAAGAATGTTAGAAAGACAAATTGGCACAATAACATTACAATGAATACAAAGATCCAATATCCTTCAAATCCCCTACCACTACTGACTTAAATAGGAATTTAGGAAGCCTTTGGATGAGCACCCATCTTCCCATGTGACTTTAATTAATTGTGGTGGGCCTAGGTGGGTGGAAAATTAATTTTGATGAGACTTTTCCACTCTTCCCCCGATGTGGCAGCCAGCTTGCCTCCACTGAAATGACGCAACGAAAGGAAATTTTATATGGGAGAATTATAGTGGTCTATAAAATAATAAAATTTATACCCAAAGGTCCCCTTATATCCTGTAAAATTTCCTCCCAAAATAAATTTCGGTTCGTTATATATGATTTAAATGGTGTGATGTTATTCTACGCCTCAGAATCTGGCCCAAAATTTCATCACCAATGTGGGCTGCATAGAAAAACATTAAAACATCTGAATTATCAAGGTAAAATATTTAATATAATGTTCCCCATAATATTATCTATCTTAATATAATGTTTTTAGAATCATTGGGTGGGAATCTTGTCCTCTACAGAACTTATTGGGTTGCGGTCCAAATCACTTCGCCCAGAATGTGATTGGTTAGAATCCCACTTTGGTGGTCTTCCCAATTGAATATCCATGTGCTCCAAAATAATGAAGAGTTCCTTATATCATGGGAGAACTAAAAATTAAAATATAATCATAAAATCAATACCATTATGTGTTTTATGACTTGTTCAAGAAGGCACCATGTAATAGTGAATTCTAAGATGGAATTACGATCATAATGTGAAAGAACATTCAAAGTGTAAAATGCACTAATAATGGTGTCTATGATTAATAAAGCACATGAATATTATATTATAAAAATTTAATATTATCCTTTTTTAGGAACTAATTATATATTTTCAGGAATCTCTTCCTTATCCCATTTTAGGATTGATTATTCTTATTTAACGATATAGTGTTGTGTCCTTCTGTGTGAAGGGTGTTCTGTTAATGATAGTATCTATATGTATCTGATTTAATTCATGTATTTCTCATTTTTTTAAATAGAAATGGGTCGAAGATTATATTTTGAAACCACATATCATAGCCATAAAGAGTTTACTACCATTTGGGGTGAGAATAATATTTTAATTATTGGATTACACATTTATGGGTAATACAATATATATTGCTTATGGTAGGAATCAAAACCACTTAAGTCACTGAAGTTGTGAACATTAATTTCATGTTGAAAGGAAGTATAAGAGGGAACCTTGGAATGTTGTTTAGAGCCAATCTTGAAGAATTTATCCTATGTATCCCATTTATTACAATAATTATAGTTATTTAAGTACAATTTCTCTCTCAAGACATGCCTTTAGGTGCAATTTCTTTTATAGAGATAGTCATATCATGCTGCTGAATTGGGATTATAGGATGAGGTTTCCCTATATGTGAAATATTCATGATCTGACTTATAATATTATTTTCAATTCATAATCATACACGAGACATGATCATTATGGGAAATAAGTGATAAAAATTAATTAGTCACACATTATATATATGTGGGACTCTAGCACTAGAGCAACCCTTATGGGGTGTTTAATATCGATCACATGATATATCAGCGAATCCTATGTATCCACCATAGAAATTAATAATATTATCATATTTAATTTCTAGGTATTACTCTCTGGATGATTTCTATATGTGTATCAATGGAGAGGATAAAATATCATAAGGGTGTTTACTAGACATGCCCTAATTAATTTCCTAACATGTCATGATTTTATTCCTTATATGGCCATATATTCTACCTCATATGCTCATATTATCATCATGACACATTGTAATGTTTTGTATGACATTTCTTGATGATTCCTAGACATTTATAAAAACAATCACATGATCATGATGTATTTTTGGAGGAAAAAACTAGATTTTTCAAACATTATTAAAGGGGATTACATGAAATTTAGGTCATGTATGGACACTATCACTTGAATCCAGCAACTTTTACAGTTGATTCCACATTATATGGATGGCATGCAAGAGGATGCCACATAAAATGTGAGACATGTATGGAGGGACTCACAAAATTCGGGCAACGTGTATAATGAATTCCACACGACATGGATTAAAATATTTGAGGAAATCATATGACACTTGTGAAAATTCTTGAGGATATCTAAATACATTATTGATATGCATAGAGGATAATATATTATTTTGGAAATAATTATAATGGATGTTATGTGATTTAGTGAAATGCATGGAGGAAATTTCAATACATGTTTGACATGTCTTGGGTATGTCATATGTATTTATTGGAATATATAGATGGAATTAAAAATCCCATGGGACTTTTATGGAGGATATCATAAGACTTGTATGACATTCCTAGATGTTGTTACGTGATTTGGTTGTCATTAACTTGTGTTTCATCAAGACCTAGGTTGGTAATACTATGTACATGAGTATTTGAAAATCTATATTTCTATAAATCGTCCATTTATGTTATTCATGACCTATTTGACATATAGAAACTACTTCACCTAATCGGTCTGACCAACCTTGAGTCCTTCAAATCATCTATAAATAGATCACAAGATGCACATATATATGTTTTGTGATCCCTTTTGTTTGTCACGAAATTTTACTTTGTAGAATATTCTTGATATTTCGTGATTTTTTCTCAATGAAATAATCTTCTTCAATAAAATGTAATAATTTCCATCATATCTTGTAGTTATCCTTTTCTACTGAGGTCGTTTGATGTATAGGTCTCTCCATCCCTGATATATTCTACCTCACATGGTTTGTATGTAATATATTTATACTGGAGTCAGGAGAAGGATTCTTTTCATTATGAGTTTAACATGGTTTTATTGGTGTTCGTCCATGTTTCTCATGATATTCAGATACCATGAAAACATTATGCATGATCCACTATTATTAGACCCCAATGGATGAAAGGGATTTCACATCATCCAATCAAGATGAAATTACTGAGAGCCTTAAAGAAATTAAACACATATAAAGATGTGAAATAATGACCCTAAAATACTTTTTTTGGGTCCTTCATAAGAGAAGACTAGTATTTCAATGGTTCCTCATGAGATCGATCTGACATTTTTGGGGACATCAATATGATCGATAGTGATTACTAGTGGGTTTTAACACCAATCACATTAAAAAAATGACTTCATGAGGCCTCTTCCTTTCTCATCACTAATTCCTTATATTAAAAGTAATTAGTATGGGATATCATTAATTCATGTGACTATTTTCATGAAAAATCCCTCCTCTTATTTGCAAGGATTTTCATGACCAATGATGGATATCACAATGAAAGATGAGAATGTCTACATTGAATTATTAAATGATTTTGGATTAATAATGGGGAAATACACTAATGAATAGAAATGTTTGAGGTACTCCTTATCATAAAAGTGATATTCCAAAATGGTTTCATCTAAAAAGGTGTATAAGCCGCCCGGTGATCTGTGGAGTCTTTATAATCTCATAATAATTCCAATTGAAGATCATGATAACTCTACATAATATGATTATTTTTCATTTCCACCTTATTATTCTATATAGTTACTTTAATGATTTCCTTGATTCCATTAATTGAAAATTTCAAGACCCGAGAAACTTTCATAGAATCCTCCAAATGATCATGAGTTCATAAAATGAAACCTTCACAAGAACAATAGTGTTGGATAGGGGACATTATTTGATCCCCAAAATATCATTTTTGATAGGTGATCCACTGACATGACCATCATAAGTTCATGTAATCACATTAACATTTGGAGGTTATGTGATCCATAGGATTCAGCTACAAAGACATTATGGTACCCCTTAATTTTATTTTTCATAGAAAATAATACAAATGCTTGAGGTATTTAATCAATTCTAAAATTTCATTGGAAAATATATATGATGTCCAAAAATGATTACATACATGGTCATTATTGATTATTATGGTTGTGAAAAATATAGATCATGAGTAAGTGTGATGCCGATATATTTTCCCATCGAATTGGGTAGGTGAAAATGAGAATTGGTTTTGTGTAATTGTATATAATTAAAAATGATTTTGTTTTTCTAAAATTTGTTAAACATGATTGAAAATGTGTTAGGAATAAAATTTTTTCAGCCACATATTTTATACATTAATAAAATCATTTTTATAGATATTTTTATTTCACATTGTAAGGAATTATTATGGACATATTATGGTGAAATTATTTCTTTTAAATGAAATTTTTTCATGAGATCAATGGTTTCTAAAGATGAGTTTATGATTTTCATATTATATATAATGGGTTTTAAATTTTTTCATGGATTAAATATATATCTTCAATGTGGATATGTACTAATTATTTTCATTTATTCATACTCTAATCATTGGACAAATGTCAGGTGTTTCCATGTTTGTCACTAGACTAACGGGTTACCTATTATTTATTATCCATTAATACAATTTATTATTATAATTACATGTTAAAAAATGTCTTCCATAGGGATTAATGATGTGTATGGATTTAAATATGGTTAAGGGTTAAATATCATAATATATGAAAATGGGTTTTTAATGAGATAAGGGTTAAAATTTATGAATCATATTTTTTAATATGAAATGAATATTGAGTATAATTTTCAACCATTATTTATAATTTTGTGATATGTTATAGTTTTTCATAATTATCTAAAAATATAAACCAAAATAGTTATATTAATTCTGTAAAATAAAAACATTATATTGACCTCATAATTTTGTGTGGTTGAAGTGATGGGTCATTACATAAGTTTTTTATTGTAATGTTTTATAATTTTAATTACTATGGTAAGGGTTTCAGAACACCTTTCTTCAATTATATTTTATAATAATTGTAATTATAATACAATCATAGAATTATAATAAATAAATTATGAAAATTTCTAATTATTTATTAATCATTCTTCTTTTTATAGGGCCTCCCTCTGATTTTATATCCATAAACAACCCCATTTCAAAAAATACCACTATAAAAATACATACATATTTAATGTTATTATGGTGTTATATATTTATTTTCAATATATATGGAATCTTTCTATTAATTTATGATTCGGATCTTTTATATATATTATTTGGTTACAATCAGATTAAACTCTATCTAGTTACAAATTATCATTTTCATCAATGTATACAAACATGGAAGTCTTCCTTTGAATAATTTTTTTATAAAAATTGTTTGACAATTATTTTCTGGAAATTGTAAATCTTTAGGGTGGATTATTTATTATTTATTTGTCCTCCAAACATTAAATTATATTAAATTAAATTAATACCTTACAATTGATATCCATATATAATGGATGTATCATATACTGATAATAGATTATCATACCAATGGATCAAACACATTTCAAATCATTATTAATATCCTAATGTTTTAATGATCATTGTTATACATTCACCTAGATTTTTGAATGTTTATATTGTGTAGAGAATTATTTTTTGTTTGAATTATAATATTTTATTAAAATAAAAATGAAACAAATGGTCTTAGGATCATCTATAATGGTGGAGGATAAGAGAATCATACACCACCACAAAATTACAATCATGAGGTAAGGATCCTAAATAATTGATAATAATTATAGGAGTTGACTGATATAATTTTTATGCCAATTTATCTACAACCGTGTTTCCCATTATCAATGTAAGATGGACATTTTTATATGAAATTAGGATTTTTTTTCATTCTTTTCTGATATAATCAATGTATTATGGGGGAATGTGTTGGATAGTTAAAGGAAACTTATGATTAATGTTGAATTATATTAAACCACTAATAATTAAATCCCCTCCCCATAAAAATAGTAGGACAAAAAAACGAGGACATATATTTAAAATGTAGGTGGTTACCATCACCATAAAATGAACTAAAGGATAGCATGATTGGTTCAGGCATATATAAATAAACTCTTCCACCCCACAAAAATACATTACTGTTGATTATCATAGTTGAATAAGGATGTAATAATTGGATTCAATGACGTGGAGTATCACAATTTTTTCAAACAAACCTAATTATAGACAATACAGAGGTTCCAATGAGATTTATAATTATAGAGGATCCCCAAATCTAGAATTAATAATAGATAGAAAATTTCTATTATATTATTATTGCATAAATTTATTTGATTCTTATAACCATTATTATTCTCCCATGAATCAAGAAGATATATATTAGAGATAACATATGGATATATAAAAATATTGATGATTTGGATGATACATTAAACCAAGATTATTTAATTATTCAAAAGTGTTAATCATGTGGTTGAGATCCAGACTATCCCATAAAAACACTAGAAATATAATTATATTCGTTATGTTATAACAGGTGTTGTAACAATTCCACTTGATACTAAATGTAATAGTTGAATTTGGAAACAAATTTATCTCAATGAGACTGTACAACATTACCTATCGAGATAATTATATGATGTGCACACTAAATTAAAAAATTTACCCTATTATCAATGGATTTATACTAGTATAACTAAACCTATAGAATATGTTTTTGATATAATTGAATGAAATTCTAATATTATTTGGTTCTAATAGACATATTCCTAAAAAAAATAAGTTTTCCTCCCTTTCCATAGTTGAGAAAATATTAAAAATAATTATATTATATTTAGAGAAGATTCGTATGGTAGATCATGGAATGGAATATTTCTATCATAACTGAGAATAGATTTCATCACATATAATAATCTAATGAGAATCAGTGAGAGGCTTGGGGAATAGTCCTTGGGGATCATGCCAAATTTGGCATGTATTTATATTCTATATATCACTTTTATCTAACTGGATAATAGTTGAGTACATTTCCGTTATTATATAAGAGGAATGTTAATGAATATTATGATATTCACAATTAACCATTCATATCTTCTGATGGATATATTTGATTTATTATGTGACATTAAAATCTTAAAAATATAATTAATTTCAATGAATTGGTTGTACCCATGAGACAGACTAATTTATGAATTTTTTTATTCCATTCCATTTATTAATGTTTCTTGGTTAATGCATTAAAATTATGTTTAAGATATCTTGAATTTTTCATTCCCAAGATATATGGTTAGTAATTTTTATCCATATGACTATTAATTAACTTTATTATGTAATACATGGAAATATTAAACTCTTATTATAACATATATGGTATTATTTTACTATTGATTCTCTAAAAGGAAAAAATTATTAATACATGTAACTAAATGAAATAAAAGGAAAGCTAATAATGTTTATATATATTTATTTGATATACACTATGTATTCCTTGGGATGTAATATTCATTTCTGTATCTAGTCTGATGACACTATTATACTATTGAAGCATATTTAATTTTCACTTTTTATTATATATCATTATAATACCTAATCATTGAATTATATTTTCTAGAGTAAAGGATGTTACATTATTATTAAAAAAATTAAATATTTACTATTTTCATTTATAACATTCCTAATTAATGAAAAATAAATTACCACTAAGGACGAAAATATATTGTTTTTTTCTTTAGTAACCATGGATATAAGTCTTAGAATGAGTGGTATGAGGTGAATATATTGTTCTTGGGTATCCACCAGGGATTATTTGATAGGTACAAACCATTCTGACCATCACGATCTTGATATCCAAATAACATGAAATATTAAAGATTGTCTAATGATAAGTGTAGATTTGGGTGTAGTGAGTATAATGGTGGCTTGTTGAGGGTTAAGTGAGATGTCTAATAATGGGTATATTACAATGATGTTTCATGGATTATTGAGAATACAATGTGGTATTAGTTTATTGATTTACAGGTAGAGGATCCTGAAACATGATTTTTAAGGGACAATGACTTATTATTGAGTAAGAGAGTTGGGGGATTAGGTGATGTCAGTAGGTGGTAACGATAGTGTTTTAAATAGACATATTACATAACTAAATCAAATAAATGAGGAGTGTGGATTCTATGATGAAAGAGTCGTATTTTCATTCTACATAACATCATATATAGTGATTATAGATACACTCATATTTTAGGGTTGTTACTTCATTCACGAAAAATATATTTTTATCCATAGTGGAGGGGGTGTTTGGTTAATTGGGATTAATATTATTAATATAATCAATATAATATATTAAAAAGTTGGTTTTTGGGGGAATTGTGTCTTGTGATTTCTATTTGATGCTTGTGTTAATATTGGGTTTGAGATGGGGTGGTCCTGTTACAGAAGTATGTTGTAGATTTATCATATCACTATAGCCCATAGATTTTTTTTATAGAACATCCTATAAGATTATATATTTTTTTGAGGTAGTTAGTGAATTCCAATATATATGGGTTGGATAATGGAGGTATCCTAGTAGGCAGTGATGGTGGGCGCTACCTCTAGGAGGGTTGCATTATGTAGTGGAGGCCACATCATAGTGTCTCTAGTCACGAAGGCTCCATGATATAGACTAATAGAATTGAAATAATGGGACCATTATGGAAAGGAAATTAGGAAGTCTCCTAAAATTGTAAATTCCATGGATCCTTTATTTATTCCATTATCAGAGTCTGGGTCAATGGATTTCATTATGGACCCTATTGAAATATCATAAAAGGATTCACAAAGCTTTTTTACATAGATAATTCAAATATTTTTAGGGTCAATTGGAATTTATTAATACATTTAAAATTAAATTATAGAGGTTTATTGTACACAAACCTCCCAATATCTATCCACCCATTATCCCCCATGTTTTGGGTAGTTTTTATCGGTATTATAGAGGGGATGAATGTGTGTTCAACCCTTATTTTTTTAGATTTGACATCAATTCCTTCCCATTTATTGAGAATTGTTTTATGGCTTGGTACTGATTCTAACTGAACATTATGGAATTGGGAGAGGATTATGTGTGTTTCTGATATCAGGACTTGATGTATAACCATAATGTTAACCTCACATAGTCTATCACTATTATAGTTAAAGTACACAATTCTCCTTATTTTATTTAGTGGTTTTGAAAAAATTGAATGATATTAGTAATTAATTTGGTTCCAATAGTTCATTATTTTCTTCAGATAGTCCCAATATTACACTACTAAACATATTTATATTTTTTGGAATGTTTTTAAAGGCGCAATTATTCTCGGTGATTATATTAGTGAATATTACATTTTATTTAATTTTTCTAATTTATTATAAATTTTTAAAATTTATAAATCTTTTTTGTAGAATTATATCAGAACTCATGAGTTTATGTGAGCTTGAGCGGGGAATGGAAAAACATTCATGAGGTGGTGAATAGCATGGCGTGATGTGTAAATCCTTGATTAGGGTGGTTGCTCCAAATATCAGAATTCATATACATCTCAATGACTGTGTTGACACATCTATATTTTTTGTTTTGATTATATAAAGGGTATAATGACTGAGAATGACCTAGTAAAAGATATATGATGGAATTGGGACACCTATTCAATTGATACATAACTTTTATAACTTGAGTAATTTTCAATTTCCTAAAGATTATATCACTAAGGGGATATGGTGCTAGATGTGTTGATGAGAGTTCATGGGTAGATCTTGGGATGTAGGATGAGTGGTTGGTAGTCTATGTTGGTTTCCAATGATTTTTTATGTATATGTGGTTGATATTGTACAACCATGAAGGATGATACATTCGTTTGTCACCTGCCTTTTGTGTATCACCATCCTTATGGTTTATTGGGTTGGATAATATTAATGAGTTAGATGATTCCACCATGATTATACGATGTGTGAAGGAGATTGATTTCCTCCATAGTGGTGGTTTGAGAGTTCATGTCATGATAATTTCAGATACTAATTATGTAATGATTGTTGAATAGATTGAAAAAATCTTCTAAGGTCTATGTTTCAAATAGATAATATGATATAAGTTCATCAAAGAGTAATGAGTGTTTATCTTTATTGATGAGTTGATATGGACAAGAATGTCCATAATGGATGCCTTGGTGATTGAGATGAGAATGTTAAGGGAATCAATTTGATGTTCTTGCAAGACATAGATGAAAGTGATATAGTGATCATGTGATGATGAATTAATTATGATGTATAATATTATTAGGGGTGATGTCATGAGTAACTAACAAACATTTTAATAGCAAGTGATCTTGTGGGATAGGTTGTGTTTCATATTGTGATTTCATGATCCTGTGATTGGTGACGTATCATCACATGGTTGAAGATAAGTTTCAACGAAATTCCTCACCATGATTGATAATGTGTTAGTGGAACCATACATTTAATAATAAAATATAGATTCTGATGTGATATTGGGACCTAAATTGAGTGATATGGTAGTGGTTTTTGGTAAGACCCTACAACAACTTATATTTTTTTAGTGGAATTTGATATTGATCCTTACCATGAGTTATATGATAGTGGTTGCAATTATGATCATTCCATGAGTGATAATTTTGAGGTGGAATTGTTAGGTTTATCCATACCTTGATTGATAAGGTAATAGTTTTACAAGGGAATTCTCCATGAGTTCTAGTCTATGGTAGACTATCTACTGTTGATATGAAATGGGGTGTTTTTTAATAAATATGAGGCCCTAACATGGGTGATAACAATTTTTTGACATGATGGATGAATTATATTATGTGATAATGGATGGTGATGAGTAAAGATCATGGAAATTTTAAGTGATAATGGGATTAATGAATCAAAATATCAGTTTTTGGATGTTGATTTTGATGTCAATTGTTTAAAATAAAATTGATGGATTCCATTGATGTTAATATGATGAATATGTTGCCAATAAAATAATTCTTAGATGTTTTGTTGAAGTATATAATCCTGTGAATAAAGAGGATTCTATATTATATGATAAATGGAGATAGATATGATCGTGTTACTACTATGAAGAATCTAAGAATGTAAAATATGTTAGGAACATCCCATATCATGTTATCTTGGAGGAAGATAACTAGATTTATTGACATTGGTTGAATTGGAAATTACTCATTACTTGATGGGAATAGTTTTTAAAAAAAATTGCATTACATATAATGGTTGTTAAACTTATATTATAATCTAATGATATTTATTTTATATCTGGATAATAAAATATGATAAAATCATTATAAATTCTGATGTGTCAATATAGAGTGTTCTAGATAGTGAGTGAAAAATCCAGTGGGCTAATGTCATCAGTGATAGATGAATTTATTGAGTTAGATATATAAGGGGTGGAAGATAAATGTTTTTCCGATTGTGTTCACCGAGAAAGTAGAATTAGTTATATAAAAACCAACATCAATTTATTCTGGATTATTTATTCATAAATGTTTAAAAATCATTATTCCATGTGTCTATTATTTACACTAAATTATCAAAAAATAAATGTCACTATGAAATGGAAGTGAATACGGTGGTCTTATATTGACATTACTAGTACAAAATATAAGAATTACATAATTGTATTTATTAATCAATGTAAAAGTGACTAAATGAATATGGTAGTGTGACTGAATTATGGTAATGCTTATAGAAATTAGTATCCTAAAAAACATAACAGAATATGTTTATAATGGATATCATATTTGGAATAGTTTTGTAATATTAAGATAAAGTTGGATGAATATTTATTAGTTAATAGGATAACGAAATGTTTGAGAATCCCCACGATATTGAAATGTAGAAATAATCCACTGCATCATGTGTGTGTATATCAAAATGTAGGGATGTTCATGGGATATTTCATATGAATGAATTATTTCATATGTACTGGTCAATGAAACATGGATGTTATGAATGAATTCATATCGAATATTGAAAATTACTACGTCACCTAGTGGGGTTTCATAATGATGTGACATCATATATACGATTTCAAATGAGGGTGAAACACCCTGACCCTAGTTACCCAGTGTTGGTGCATTATTACATAACATTGGCATGATATCAAGATATTAAATCCCTAAAGACATATCATTTTAGTCGCAATTCATGTACTAGATTGATAACTAAGTTTTACATTACATAATTAAATGAAAAAACAATGACATTGTGTCCCCTTTGAAAACACTCATATCCCTAATACTATTCCTGTAGATTAATTGTACTATACTGTTTTCCAACCTATGAAATGTAAAACATAGAAAGTGGTCATCTCATGTGATCATTAAGGAAAAAAATACAGCGAAACTTTTATAAATAAGAATAATCATTTAAAGAAATGTATAAGAATGAAACTCAAGAATTTTAAACATTAACATCAGCATAATATGGGAAAAGTTAAATAAAAAAATGCCATTTAGTTTTTCACATAGATATTATACTAGGTTAATAATCACATGTAATATCAATAAAAAATTTTGTAATGATTGAGTTCATAATGCCAAACATCATAACCACATAGTCAAGGCCTCGTGCCAAGACTACCAATAAGATTTTGTCAAGGCCTTGTGCCAAGACAGTAGTTTGTCTCATGAGACCGACCAAAGCATCAATGAGCTATATCGGGATCCACTTGTCACTTACTAAGTCCAATTCATTCCTCATATGAAAAGGTTGAAACATAACATAAACATTAGTATTAAAACTATCACACGAAATGTTAACACAATAACCATAAACCACGAATAGTAAAAAAAATAACACATCCACATCCAAAAATGTCACAATTCCATCAATACAATATGGAATATTGTTTCACAATAAATCATCTTAAAAAATGAGTAAAATTCATCAATTGATGTAGATAAAGATTTAAACACAACTATTTGAGAGAAATACCTCTTTCTATATTGAAATCATTCAAAATTAACATTATTTAAAAAGAAATCATTTAATTTTAAAGTATTGTCATATTATTTTAAGGGAATCATCGAAGGTGTTATAATGTCTGAAAATAGCTGCACTTGCAGTATATATTAAAAAACATTCCTTCCTTAATATAATGGAAATTGTTATAAAGCACCTTGTTTGGAAAATGAACAAAATAGTACTTCATAAACATTCTCTAAAAAGGAAAAAAACTATATAAATGACTATAACCCATAGTCGTGGAAATAGAAAAATAGTTCGAAATTCATTTTTATGAAACATTGATTTTGATGACAAAGAGGTCCCAGTAGATACTTTCTTATAGAAAACATTAGATAATTAAGAGATTGTATAATTAACTCTTACCTTGTGCTTTTCCGGAGTCAAGGGTAAGTTAACCTCATGTATAATAGTTAAACCATTGTTATTAAATTACACAAGAACCACATACATAAATATGATATCATATATAATCTTATAATATTGTTTTGGTTATAATATTTCAGTAGTATCATAGTTTGGTGTGTTAACTGATTCATTATCCTTTATTTGTTTTGTTACGTAAGTCATTTTTGTTATTGATATGATGTATTTGATTCATATCTAAAATGATATTATGTTTATAAAAAATTTTAATCATTAAATGAAAATTATTCTTGATTGGTTATGATGGGGAAATGAATCTTATCATGTTTGTGGAACCTGTAATCTGTAGGTACGTATGAGTGACAATATCATTCTATTAATGGTGAAATCATATGTTATTAGATGGTGAATAATATATACAGAGTCATTAAAATTTTATATTTATTATTTACATCAATTATACACATTATTATACCCATCCAAATAATGAAGTGTTGAATAACCGACTACACCATGACATGGAGGCAATAAATTGTACGTACGAACGTATGATGATTTTGTCGTTAATAAGATGGATGTAATAATGAATATGGTTATACCATATTTATAAAAACATCAAATTATTTATAAGGTATGAGAGTTATTATTTTGGTATGGAATCTACTATTAAATAGAATGTTGAATATGAAAAGAATTTTCAAAGAGGTTATAAATTATTACCTCTTCTTCATGTGATTCCTTTCGATTAGATAAAAATGGATAATTTGGTTTAATAATGATCAAATAAATGCCTCTAGGTTGTAGTGAGGGTAGTTGGGAGGAAACATGAGCATGGTTTGGCCGATCCAAATGTAATTGAGGTGTGATTTTGAGAGAAGGGGAAGTGGCCTTTTATAAGAGAGGTGAGGGTTACTGTAGGAAAATAATGAAATATAATTTTATTATACAATTATATTTGGTTTATAATGGCTGTAGAAGGATTTATATCTAGTAATAGGTGGAAATGGGTCTAAAATATTTCTACCAATAGTTTTTAGACTGGTTTAGTTCACCATATTACCATTAACTTTTATATTTAACTATTAGATAAATAATTTATCTTTTACATTGTCTTTTGGTATTTTTATATTTTAGTGTTAACTAACATACTATAAATTTTCATGTGAACACCAAGTGGTTCATTAATGACATATCTATTTTAATAAAAGTTCTTTGGTTGAACCATATATTTTCAGGATTATTATTTGAAAAAATAATATAATATTTGTTTTAAAAACTCATTTATGTAAATTTTGACACTATAGTATTTTGTTTCTGTGAAGTTCATAAAAACTGTTTCACTTCAAACAGAATTCATTTAATCAACCCTAATATGTCATATAAACCTATAAGTTTGTGGAATATATCAAAAGTATCAATTTAGGATTATATTAATAATTATAATATTAATTAATTTAATCATTTAATAATAAGGTAATTACAACATCATCATGTGTGTCATAAATAAATTTATGTATATATTATCTAAAAATCATCAATAAAATACTATTATGTAGGAAATATTTTTATCTCTCTAATGAATATTTATAGTTGAATATATCTTATATATAACCCAATATTAATATTTTTTTAGTTAAAACATTGAAATTAACACTTTTAACTATTATTTAAACAAAAAAATAATTGATTTCCTAATCTAATCCCTATGAACCAAAAGTATAATATTTTATTCCTATGGTTGATTTCGGTTTTAATAAACTTTTCCAATTGAATTAGTACTTGTTTTAGAGTAATTATTATATCAATTTTACCTTTAATTACACTATTTACTACGTACTGTGGAAAATAAAATTCAAAAGTTTCTATTCACCAAAAATTAATGTTTTAATATTGAACAATATTTTATTTATTCATTTAAATCATGTCTCAGAGATTTTTAAAATTAAATTCAAAGAATTGGAAAAATTATTATTTATGCAAATTTGAAAATGTGCCTAGAATTTGGGTAACAAACTTTAAATGTTCAATAAAATTTTATATATCTACTATTATTATAAAATGACCTCATTAAGTTAAATTAAAATTATATTTGTATTATGTATGTATATTGACCTAAAATAAATTTAAATAAAAAAATTATTTAAATAACATGTAAGTTTTAAATAATAACGCAGTGTTTTTCACTAATCATAAAAATTTGAATGTTTTCAGAAAGATACCAAAAATTCACCATAAGTTAATTTTGATATTATGAATCCAAAAATTAAGTCCATTTAAAAAAATAAAATTTATAAAATTTAAAATAGTGGGTGTTACTATTCATAAATACTTTCAAAATGGATAGTTTGATATGTCGTGGTGCACATGAACTCTATGTTGCGTACATAGCATGCTATTGTATTATTAAAAGAGAAATGGAGGATGAATGCGTGGGGTGTTACATTATACACTCCTTCAATGAATTGTGTCCTCGCAATTTGAAATTATTCTTCAAAAATAAAAGGTTAAAAAAATAGAAAATACACTTGTAGAAATCACACATTACAAATAGGCATATTAAAATTTAATCGTAATATGTGGGAATTGGAAATGAATAAGTCCCCACAAAATTAGGGTTTTTAATAGGATTACATTGGTGGAAATTTAAATTGGATGAAAAATGTAAATATTTAATGGTAGTGATTTAGTTCATCAATTAAAAAATGTGAATGGAAAATTGAGGGCCTTAAATCCATAATTCTATGATGATTAAAATATAATTAGATCAACTAATAATAAGGTACTAGGATAATTAAAAATCAGTTTATCAATCCTTTCCCAAAATTTTAAGAATTAATTTCTTCATAGAATAAGAAAAAAAGAATAATTGACATGTAGAGTTATGCCCTTTAACCAAAAACACATCTTTCACTACAAAAAATTATAAAACTGAATGTATTCTATTTATCCTAATAGTATATGGTTCCAAATATAAAAATATACTATTTAAATGAAGAAAACGATTTTCGAATAAGTAGGGACTTCCTGTATGCAAGTGGTAAGTTATAATTCCTTGTCCCACATTTGTTGTGGGTTCGATTCTAGCAACTTTCTCTGACATAAGAGGTTATCGCCCAACCTACAGGTTATCCTTTTTCTAAAACTATTGTATTATAATATCAAAAAAATAAACTTAAAAATTGTTTTTACCTAAAACAATACTGTCCAGAGTTCATCTTAATCCATTCCATCCATTATAGTTATCCAATATACTTCAATCCAAACTCATTCTAAGAGGGCTCTAAATTCCAAAAATCAATTAAAACATCAGATTCCCCAAACATCGTAATTTTTATCTTATTATAAAATACTTAAAATATGATTAAATTCAATATATTAAAACCTTAGTGAAAAAAGTACTTCAATACAATCATTATATATATCACATTCATCTTATAACTAGAAAATAATTCTTGAATCCAAAAAACCCCAAAAACATTAATTATTCCACTTCAACTATAGTAATAACAAAAGCATGGCCTTTCTCCCTTGGAATTTTCTCAAGTATGTTTCCTTGGATCTTATGACATTCATTTCCATAATTCCCTATTTCTCTACAATTGTGGAATTCAAAATTTAAATCCTCTTTCGTTCCCTTGAAATCCTAATCTTGGGGCCTTTTTCACCACACATTTAATAGACTCACATTCCCATCATGCTAGTACTAGGGTGTTTCTTCCCGAATTTATCATATTAGGGAAATTCAACTTTTCCATTATTCTCTATATTTCCATTTCCAGATTTTTATCATATCTCTTCTTCTCTTTCATTTCTGTAAAAACATAAGGCATGGTGAATTCCTTTTTTTTCTTGATGCACATGAGAAAATATCTTCCTATGATGAGGAAGATTATGAGACTAATTCTTGATGGATAAATTGCTTCAAACTGTCAAATAATCGATCAATATTACTCTTTGGGTTATGTATATAATCTACGGCATGTTTTTCTAACCTTGTATCATTTTCCTCATACATTGTGATATTCACACCCTCCATTTGCCTCAAACTCAGAAATTGTCTTTCCATATATGATTGATGGTCACGAGATAAGTATTTCTCTATGAAAAGATTGTTAAATTCCAACCATTCCACATTTTATAATTTTTCTTCCTCCGTTATGATATGTATTAATGGAAACCATTGATCTGCATATTCCGTGTGGCGGTAAACGACCATAACAACTTTTTCATTTTCACTACTCCCCAAAGCATGAATATTTTATCTATGGATAATATCCATTTCTATAATACAAATATATTTGTGGTATTAATGGATTTTGGTGGTTTTTTCCTCAGGAAGCGGTCTAACATTGATCCTCTACATTGTGGATCAGTGAGCTCCATACATGTAAGTTTATTATTCATAACCTGAGTGAGTTGTCCATTTATGGAAATACGTTTTTCAGTATTGGTTGCATCACTAACTAAATAATAAATATCTTGGGTAGGAGTTAAAACCATAAATATATTATGTTTAATGATACAATTTCCATTCCTTCCACTATGCACCATTTCTAAACAATGGCATAAAATATGAAATTTTATGAATCACAATACATAATTCCAAACTAGTAAAATATATAAAAAAAATTGAATTGTTTATGCATATAATCCATAATCATAAAAAATTTCTTTGAGGTGGTATTTACACATAAATCAGTCATAATGGTTTGTAAAGAAAATCTGAATTATCCTTAGCATGTCCCCCAGGAGTTTCATAATGAAGAGTGAAGGAAGGCATGTTTTCATGTTCCAGGATACCCTGTGTCAAGCCTGGAACTTCTTTTTAGAGTTTTCACTCCTAGGCACATCTTTTCAGAGCTTCCTCTACCTATTCATATCCATACATAGTTTTATATCATAGAAAACAAATAAAATATCTACATTACCAAAATTCTATGATTATCTTTTATACTAATCTACAATGTCTATCATAGGGTAATATTATATAATTAGAGTTTATCTAAATATAAATTCTATTTTTTGAACTAAACTTCCTCTGATAGCAAATTTAACTCTCTGAACCATGTTATCTGGAGTAGGTGCATTATTAAATAACATTGGTATGATCACAAGAGAAAAAATCCCAAAATACTGGTCAATTTAGTATCCATGTAAGTATTAGATACATACAAAAGTTTTAGATTACATAGTGAAATGGAATAACAACAACATTGTGTCTACTTTGAATGCACTCATATCCCTTATCCTATTTCTGTAGGTTAATCATAATATACTTCTTCATATCTTGGGTAAAATAAAACCTGGAAAACTGTTAACTCGGGTGCTCGGTAATGATTACAATATAGAAGAAACATTCATAAAGATGAATAAACATTTAAGGAAATGTATATTACTATAACACAAGCCTTTTAAAAATCTCATTCATCATAATATGGATGAGATAAATCAAATAATTCCATTTACATATTCACATGGATATTCTATTTGTCGAATAATTACATTTAATATCAATAACCAATTTCAGAATGTTGTAATGAATAATGATGTACATCAAAACCACTTATTTAAGTCCATGTGCCAAAACAAAAAATAATATTTTTTTGGCCATGTGACAAGACAATTTTTTGTCTCAATAGACCTACCAACGCATTGAGGAGCTATAGCGTGCTCCACCCGTCACCTAATAAGATCAATGTATTCCTCATATGTAAAGGTTGAAACATAATATAAATATTCCTTTTAAAAAAATAATAATGTTCATACTTTAACCATAATCCATGAATTGTATAAAAACAACACATCTATACTCAAAGATATCACAAAACCTTCAGTACAATATGGAAGATCGTATCAAAATAAATCAACTTAAAACAAGTGTTAAATCAATCAATGGATGGTGACATAGATGAAATCCAAACTATTTGAACGAAATATTATATTTTATATTGAAATAATTCAAAATTAACATAGAAAGAAAAAATTATTTTTAAAAAATTATTATAATCATATACGGGAAGCTTCATATGTGTTTTAACAGCATAAAATAACCTCAATCGTTGTATATGTTAAAAAACATTCTTTCCTTAATTTTGTCGAAAAGGTCATAAAAGACCATGTTTGAAAAAAATAGAAAGTTTCATTACTAAAAAATCTATAAATATTCAAAAAATGGTATAAATTACATTAACCCACATTATCTGAAATAGAAAAAATGTTTTGAAAACATTTTAAAAAAACACGGATTTTGATGGTAATGATGTCCCAGTAGATAGTGACGTATAAACAACCTCAGATAATGACGATATGCTAGAATTTACACTTACCTTGTACATTTCTTAAGTTTAGGGTATGCGATCCTCCTATATAATAACAAAATCATTGTTATTAAATAATTGAAGAACCATATACAAATATATTATATCATATATGATCTTCTAATATTATTTTGATAATAATATTTTTTTAGTATCATTGTTTTGGGTGTGAACTGATTTTTTTACTTTATATGTTTGTTACCTAAGTTACTCGTATTATGGATAGGATGTATTTGATTTAGATCTAGAATGATATTAATTTCTTAAAAATTATATTTAATCGTAAAAAGAAAATTAATTTTGAATGGTTATGTTGGGTAAATGAATCTTATTGTGTTTGTGGAGATGGTAATCCTTATGTATGCATGAGTGAAAATATCATTCAATTGATGGAGAAATCGTATATAGATGGAAGTTATATTATATGTACATGAATTATTAACATGTTATATTGATTATTTATATAAATTATACTCATTATTAAAACCGTCCAAATAATGATGTGTTGAATAACCAACTACACCACGACGTGGATACAGTAAGTTGTACATACACTCATATCGTGTAATTATCATTCATAGGATGGATAGAATAATTAATATGGTTTTACCATATTTATAATAAAATTACAATATTTAGATGTTATAGGAGCTATAATTTTGGTATAGAATCATGAAATTAAAAGGAAGTGGAAGAAAAAATAATTTTTAAAGAGGTGGTGAAATTAGTACCTCTTCTTTGGGTGCTTCCTTTTGATTTGATAAAAAGAGCTCCTTAGGTTATCTTCTGATCAAATTAAGGACTCTAGGTTTATGTGTGGATATTTGGAAGGATATTTTAGTAGGTTTTTGGCGTTATAACCATCATTGGAGATGTGATTTTGAGAGAAGGGGAAGTTCCCTTTTATAAGAGAGGTGGGGGTTACTATACAAAAATCGTGAAATATAATTTTATTATACAATCATATTCGGTTTATAATGGCTCCCAGTATATTTTTACTAATGTAAAGGTAGGAATGGGTCGAAAAACCTCAAACCAATATGTTTTATATACGTTTCGGTCACCATATTAACCTTAACTTTTAGATTTAACTATATGCCTAATAGTTTATCTTTTACAACGTCTTCTTGTACTATTATATTATATTTTTAAAAAACATACAGTAAAATACTAACAGATCCCTATGTTGTTATTTAATATAATATCTATTATTATATAAGTTCACTGGCTAAACCAACAATTTTTGGGAATATTATATCAATTAATAATGTAGTATTTTGTTTAAAAAATCATTTACATCAATTTTTACACTATTTAATATTTGGTTTTTGTGAAAGTCCTAAAATCATTATCATTTAGAATATAATTTTTTAAACAACTGTAACATGTTATATGAACCTATAAAATTCGATGAATACCTCAAAAGTCGAAATTTATATTTATAATAATTTTTCTAATATCAATTATTTTAATCATTCAATTATAAGGTAATTATATAATCATCATTGTGTCATAAATAAATTTATTCATATAATGTCTAAAAATTATATATAAACTATCATTATGTAATAAATATTCTTAAATTTCTTATGAATATTAATATTGGAATGTATCTATTTTATAACCCTATGTAAAAAAATGATTTTGTTATTAAAAGTTTAATTTAACACATTTAACTATTCTTTATATAAACAAATAATGAATGTCCTAATCTAATCAAAGTATACCAAAAGGAACATATTTTATTTTTAAGGTTTATGTTTGTCAAAAAATAGTTATACAATAGAATTAGGAATGTTTTAGGATAATTATAAAATCATTTTTAACATTACTGATCCTATTTAATTTTTACCGTGGTAAATAAATTTGAAAAGATACTGTTCACCAGATAGTATTTTCATCCTATTGAATAACATTTTACTAACTGATGTCTACCATGTCTATTGGAATTTGGAAATTCAATTCACAAAGTCTATAAAATTATGTTTTTTTTCTAGATTTTCAAATGTGTCTATAATCTCGGTAAAAGACGTTAGAAGTTCAATAAAATTTTATATATCAATTCTTATTATAAAATGACTCCAATGAATAACATTAAATTTATATAAGTATTATGTATCAATTTTTACATATATTTGATATAAATAAAACAAACAAATATTCAAATTTAAATTTGGCTTTTAATAACAATGTAGTGTTTTTCACTATTTATGAATAATTGAATGTTTTCAAAAAAAAAATACAAACAATTTACCCTAAACTAATTATGATATTTTGGTGTTGCATATATTTCACAGTATTGTATTATTTAATGAGAAACATACAATAGAATATTGGTGTATTATAGAGGGAATAAAACATATGTTTTCAAATTAGTTTATTATATAGAGAATTATAGATATAGCCATCCATTTTTGGATGAATATCTTTATATATACCCATAAATATTTAGACAATGAATCCGTATGAAAATCCAAATACTGGAAACTAAAATGATTATTGATGGAGGATGTTAATGAGTGTATTTTAACTAATAGTTATCATAAAAATATTTCAAATAATATCATTTAATTGAATAAGTTTGATAGAAAAATGAGGATTAATATTATATGGAAAATGTAAAAGGAATTCTTGATGGGAATTTATGAAAATTATTAGTGGAAACATTTTAATTCAAAATAGTTTCACGTATGTTAAATCTATAAAGGGTTGATAGATATATACAAGGAATATTGATGTAGTTTATTACATGTACGATTTTTGGCCTATAAATTGCTTAATAATATTTATGGGAATTCAATGTGTGTACCCACGTTTCAATTAATATTTAAAAGATAATTGAAACCATTATTAATGGAATGATCAAATGAATATTATTTATTCATATCTATTATAATGTTTGAAGGTGGTCAATAATTTTTTTGTGGGATTTTCCATGATCGAATATGATATTTAATTTCTACGTTATTTACATTACTATATAATTTTGGAATAATGATTCATATTTATGTGGGTGATGATGTGATTATTTGTGATTTTAATTAATGTTTTTGTTGTAGTTATGATTACTACTGATGGATTAAAATATTAGTGTAGTGTTATAAACATAATGATTGAGAGTAATTCACTATTTGTTTTAAGAATAAGTAAATGAATGATGTACCATAAAGATTGGTAGTATTAGATGTAGAAATAAATTCGAAGGTGATGAAGTGAGGCAATGGATGAATAGAGGATTAGATGAACCAGAAATAGGAAAAAATATATCAAAATGGGAAACTATAAATTAATATTATCTGATGGATAATAAAAATATGTTATGAAGTACTATAAAATGAATAAGTGGATAAAAAAATATTGTTCCATATAGAAGAATATAATAAGAATGAAAAAAATTATATGGTGAATTCCTACATCAGTGTATGAAAAGTAGCAATAAATTTTTATAATATGATGTGAGATAAATTTTTTTTAATTATATTACACATAATATAAGATGAAGAAGAGTTTGTTTTATACTACAATGAAAGTATAAGAATAGGTAGATGAAATGATAATAACTGCAAAATTAAACATAAGTAATATATGGGGATAAATTTATTGATGATTCAATGAACATAATGATTTTGATGACAATAAATATAGGATTTATAATGATCAGGAAAGAAACTACATTGGATAAGGTTTTTCCAATCAACAAAAATTAGATGGTTTTGTATCGCACCTCTTAAAGTGTAGGGAACCAAACAAAGGTAAATTTTTTAAAGGTAACCAACTACATTTTTAAAATATTTATAGTGTTGTATCACTGTACATGATATCATTAGAAACTATATTGATAACTAATATTATCGGGCATTGAAAATTTTTAAAATATCATGTTATATACATTACATTATTTTATCTACATTAATATTATATCTAATATTGTACAAGGGAAACAAGATTCTAATAAATCTATATGGCAATGAGATAAAATGACTAATTTGTTTAAAAAGACACCAATAACATCTTACCACCCCTATAGGTATTTTTAATATCCAAAAATATTTCTAACAAGTGGTATAGAGTCCATGGTTCAACTATATTGGATTCAAATTACAAATAATTAGAATATAAAAAGTTCATATATCATGTATACTAACACCGGGTGATCATAGTATATGTGAAAATTATTGTACAAATTTTCCTGAAGAAGAAGAACATATCACAAATAGTGATGATTAGATATCTAAAATGTCTCATTATATATCAATTTGGAGATATAAAATCGTCTACCCTAAATTAACATAGAAGAAATATCTATCATATATAGATTTGTTTATCATATTTAGTAATAAATCATGTTTCTGGAAGGACAAATTTATATCACGATGTAGAATTTGAAATAAAAATTTATAATGGTATAAATCTTACGAACAATAATAAATCCATTATGGAATTATTATTTTAAAAAGAATTTTTCCCTCATGTTTAAAAAAATATCTCAATGAAGTTGAATAGAATTATTATATAAATAGTACATCTGAATATAGCATATATTTCCTTGATGAAAAAATAAAAGATAAAATTGATTTCAGGGATTGTTAACATCATGTAAAATAAATTATAATAATGAATACATAGACATTCGATCAAGAAAGTAATATTTCCATGATGAATAAATTAATATACTATGGGAGTATAATAAAGATAGGCTGATTATGGTTGATTATCAAAAGAATACCCTCAATTTTTCCCTTCTAAAATTAGATGTCGAAATATTAGATATTTTATATTTACATATTGACACTTCTAAAAATAATTATAATGTCACTTATTCCACTCTGTGATCAATGGAGGACATTGATTTCAAAATATTTTTAACATATGACAATAAGATCATGATATTATTTAATAATCAATATCAGGAAGATATGAGGAAATATGTACCTTTTAAAAATTCATATAATTAGTCATCTGAATCTGTCTTAATAAATTGTGTTTGTTGGAGGATACTTTCAATGAACGTATATAAGAAGAAAAATGAGTAGAATTATACTACCACCTACATAGTTGATACGAACGGAAATATTTAAAATAATTTCCCATAAAAATACCAACATGTCATAGAGAAAATAATTTTTTTTTATTTAACACGAAATACATTATTACATGTTGCAGTGATAATAAACCCATAGTGTGTGGGTCCTTCATGGTAAGGAAATATGTTTAGGTGATGTGCATCAATTTTTTTGAAAAATACTCTAATTTTTAGAGAGGATTGATGGACCAATTAAAAGATGTGTAATCCATTGTTATTGTACCAACATCCCCAGAATATGATAATCCAAGATAATAAATGTATATTTGGGCTACATAAAATTATCTATGACATATGGAACTATGGTGGTCAAAATAATTAGTTATATAAATATCATCATTTATCAAAAACTTATTTAATGAATAAAACAATAAATAATCAATTTGGAGTCTCTATAAAGGCTACCGTTATCACAAAATATATATTTGGTATTTTTATTGATGTTCTTGATAAGGATTTAGCAACGGATGAAGTATACGATGATGTCAATTCTAAAGGATAAAAAAATATTCAACTTAATGAAGTCAAACATCATAAGTGTTTGTTAACAAACCACAACACTTTTTTATAATTTCCCTATATGTATGGTAAAACATGGCTGAACATAATACTATAGATTTAACTATAACAATTATGTCACATGAAGATTTTTTTAAACAAAATCAAAGATAAAAATATGATTTAAATGATTTAAAGGATCATGAGAAGAGAAAATTTTAATACTATGAAGTTGAAAAAGTTATATGATCCATGAAACACTAATCCTAGTTTATGTTTAGATGTAGAAAATGATGAATATATAAATTTGTGAAACTTTGGTGGGAAAAATACATTTTTTTCCATTAAGAATATTAGAAATTCCACATTATTCAATTAATATTTCATTTTTTGTATTCATTCTTTAAATATATGGAATTTGAATGAAGGAATAGATTTGGATGTGAACATGAGATAGTGGATAAATTGTTAATATGGGAAAAGACTCTTCATAAAAATAAATATCATAAATGATTCCAAATATTAAATAAATAAAAATATATTACGAATATCAACCTACATGAAGATGAGGTTTTAGTTTTTGAAATGAGAAAGTATAATGAAGAATTTACTATCCTTTTTATGTCATACCTTTAAAATTACGAAAGAGATATATTGGAATATTTAATCCCTTATGATGTTCTAGTAACTATAAACGATTCACAACCATAAGTAAAAGATCTATTTTTGGGTATTCTCAATATAGATATCCATATGTATATCGATTAAAAAAATTGAACATAATAAATTTCATAAGAAATATATTCTTAAGAGGGAGATAAGTAGAGTATACTGAATATTCAACTTGAATTATTATTTCATACACATCTATTTGTTATTGAAGTTTCTTGAAAAAGGTCACTAAAATTTTTTTACATCAGTTTGAGTATCTAATAAATTATTTCAAAAATAAAAATACCTACCCAATAGGGGAGAATATTAAAGGAAAAAATGTTATATGAAACATTGTTGATTTATAGTGGACCATTAATAGTTATCCTTTAAATTTTTATTTCAATGTTTTTAACATGATTTTTATGTATGTGTAGGTGTTTCATGTTGATTTGTTTTATAATTTTTCTATATCACAGTTGGTGTAATCCATGTAGAATATAATGTGAAATCCAATTAATAAATGATTAATTTTATAATTTCAGTTGGTATCATTTTTTTGGATGTGACCACATAATAGTTTAAATAAAATCCTCTTGATTTCTAAATAGATCATGTATTACATATTAATTATAATAGTGTTGTTACTAATTCAGCATATATATTGAATTAATTGATACAAATATCATATTTAAAATTTATCTATATTAAATAAGGTGGATAGAATGTGTAAAAAATATATTTGATGAAAATGGGATGGGAAAAGAATATAAATATTAATACATTAACTAAATAAATATGAATATATTAACAAATAATACTATGGGGGAGACTGAATATCCCAATTTTTTTTCAATTCCATAAAATAAATTATTAGGTATTCATTCATGTTGATATATTGAACAGTTTGTTAAGAATTAGTTTCTTATATGTTTTTTTAGTATAAAATATTATTAATGAAGATTATTTAATCTAGGATGTTAATAAGATATGGTGATGCAATTTTTTTTGAATATGATTAATTTGAACATTTTTAAGAAGAGAGTAAGTTAACAAGTCTTGTTATCTTGGAATAAGGTAAATTATGTTCCAACCATTTAATACATTTCATGTATTTATTTTTTAAAGAGAATTTTTATTTAATTTTTTTGTTAAATATGATTATTTATGAGATAATATTAATTTCTCAAACCAATCCATTGAATATTGGATAGGAACACATGATAAAAATGTAATAATGTATTAGTATTACAAAATGAGTGTTCCAGTAAGAGAGGGAATAAACTATTGGAATGAGGTAATCAGTCTAATTTGAACTGATGGATCCAGAAGAACTATGTTTGGAAGAAAAATGTTTTTATGGTTATCTTTATAGGAATATCAAATTGAGTATTACAAACTAAACAATTTTCATTCATGTTTTTTTAAGTATATTAATTATTTTATATATATCACCATGCCTTGAGGATTTTATTCAATAATATTTCTTGAATGAATAAAAGAATTTTTGGAATACAGGAAATCTAAGTGATGCTAAGTTGATCATTAAATCACAAATTAACATTATTACATCATGGTATTCATGAATGCAACTAATTGTTTTTATAGAATTTGTTTGAGAGACATGGTGGAAATAATATTTCTAAATAGATAATTCATATAAATGTTTCCTAACAAATATTATCTGAATAATTTGATCAAACATTTTTGTGTCCTAGGAAGTTAATCATGGATGAACATTTCAATAATCAATGTAAAGAATAATGTTTTAGAATCCACCTGATAGATTCATCTTGATATAATCCATCAAATGAAGAGTATATATTAGCTCATCATATATATATGTTTTTAGGATGTTTTGGTTTAACAAAATCCAGATTACATATATAAGAATTGAAACATGAATGTTGTGAAGAATGTTATTTAATAAAGAGACAATTATAAAGGAATCTTATGAGGAATCAGAATGAAATAAAATCAGATAATGGTTTTTTAGGGAATGAATATGAATAATTATTATGAATAATGTGACTAGTCAGTGAAATTTAGATATAGCCATTTAATAAAGGTATAATGATAGTTGTTTTGAAAATAAATGTGGCTCCATACAAAATTAATATGAAGAACTAAACATAAGAATCTATAATGATTACAAATGAATGATGATAATTAATAAAATTAATTTTGTGTCATAAGGTCAATTAATTAAATGTTCTCAATGGATATAACAAGTCAAATAGAATTTTTTGATTTCATTAGATAGGGGAGGCCTCAAACTCTTACTAGATTGATATTTATGAATATTAAAACAAATATAATATATGGATTAATGTGTTACTATAAAGTTACACTAGACGAAGGGACCAATGATCATTAAAATTTTTTTAATGTCATTAATTATGATTATACTGAGTGTCATGTTTAATTTCTCAATAAAAATAATGAAAATATCAACATTCAGGCCATGATTTATGAAATTATTAATAGATAATTGATTTTAAGATGTATGTAATGTTCATATAAATACATTAGATTCATATTTTTTCTAATATTATCAAAGGTGGTCAAAAAATTATTGTTTAGAATATTATTATCAAAGATAAAGAAGGATGTTTAATATGAAATTCTTGAAAACCCATAATTTTTAATGGAACAATTCGAATATAATGGTTTAATGATTTGATGATATCAGATTTATTATAATATAGTTGTTGAGGGTGTGATCATTATTTATGTAATAATGATTCATAGTGGAATTATGACCTTGAATAATGAGAGTAATTCCCTTTTGGATTAAAGTACAATATGAAGAAAGAGTAACTTGATAGCGTATAAGTATTAGATAAAATAGTAATTCATTGGATAATTGAATGAGGTAATAGATATGAGAAGGATCATTTGAACTAGAGTAAATTGAAAATGAATCATATATTGAAATTATTGATGAAACATTATGGACATAAATCAAATATTATAGATGATATAATATCAATTGAAGAAGAAACATGATGAATAGTTTTAATGATGGAATAAAAGATGAATGAATACATAAAGGAAAATAATAATTCTTACCTTAGTGAAATAGAGTTATCAATCATGTTTCCATCTATGAAGAGATTCAAATTTTTATCCATTACTTTTAATATATTAAAATAAGAAGACTCATTTTTTGTATGCTGCTTTGAAATTAACTAAAGGGAAATAATTACTAAAATGTACTATGACATTGAATATTAGTCACAATAGTATAATAATTGCTTGAATGTTCAATTAACATAATGGTATCAATGACTATATACACAGGTAATATAATATTATTTTAAGGTGATTTAGAGAGACTAGGTTTTCACCAGTCTAGGGAATTATAATTTTTTGTATTCCACATATTAAAATATACGGAACCCCACTTAGTATCATGATAATTTATTTAGAAAAAAAATTGTCCTTTTATCACAAAATAGTTTTGAATATATGTAATTTTCATTGCATTAAACTTAATAGAATAAATAATTTAACTGAGTAGTGAATATTTTATAATATCATCTATCATCCTTTTTACTACTCATCTAATTTTAGAATATAATGATGGGATTACATGGAAATAGTTACCATAACAAAACATAGAGGTCAACAAATAAAAATTCGTAATGGTTTTAAAATTCCCAAAAACCAATTCACCCCATTTCTATTAAGAGATTAGGATATCCTAAAATTTTCATAATATCGGACCTAAATGAAGGACCAATCACATGCCTCAAGGTATTGGTTGAATAATGGTGATATTACCCACCTAAATTCATCATTAGTGGTTTTGGATATATTAATCAGTGCAAGATTTTATGAGATGAGATTGAATTATTGCTAATGTCAAAGCATGTATGATCAAATGTTGTTTTTATAAAAGTCAAAGATTTACATGAGGATCCTAGAGTCATTGTATACGGATTAGCACAAAATTTATTGATTTGGATTTGTGTGAATGTTTATTAATATTATTTATTGACCTCGTAGACCCACACATTTTGAATATTGCATAAGTTAGACCTGATGAAACTCTATTAGGATGTATGTTTTCCATCCATCATAAGAAATATAGTGTTCATTTATACTCTTTTTAATTGTATTTTGTTAGTGCATATAATTTATGTTAGATCAGTAAGGGGAATCTCAACAAGGTTTTAAAAACTATTATGAGGTAAGGAATGAGGATATATGTAGATATTATGTGTATCATTTCCTTTTATTAATCATTTTTATGTTAGTGGATCATTGGGTGATTAATGTTTTAGTACAAATATATATCTACCCATGTTGTATTCATTATAATTTTTTGACTAGTAGTTTTTTTACTATTTTTGTTATATTATTTGGTTATTTTCATGGGTTTATTAACTCTTATTAGAGTTTCTAGTCTCCCTAATGTATAATTCGTCCCTTATTGTTTTTAAATAGCCTCATTGGTATAAGGAGTTATGCCATTGATCATTACAACCACTGGTATAGATTCTTATGAGTTGATGTGGGATGTAGAATCTCATTGTACAATCCATCCATTTTTTATTTTCCTACTAATTGGGTTTTGATGGATAAAGAATAAAAAGGTGAAAAAAATTAGTCAGATAAAGATATTTTTTGTGGACACCTTTTTGGTATGACATAGACGATATCAGGGGTATGGAGTTACTATTATTGTTATCTGATGTTATGATTTAAACTTTTATTAGCTATTATATGTTTTCCAGAGATAATTATTTTTTGTTTTTATTCATAGACCGTTGTATAATGTGTCATATCTTGTTTCAAATTTCAGATATATGATTCATAAAAATATGTGAACATGTTTTGACTATTTTCTTAGATGATGGGTTGGTTTTTTAATATGATAACACAAACATATGATAAATTTTCTTATATAAATTTTATGTGTAATTTTGATTTGCTAGATATTGGTATTTTCATTAGAGGGCCATTTAAGAAAATTTTATGGTGATACATTCTCTATAGGTGTTCATATAGTCCCTTTATGTAAGTTATGTGTACTGAACCCTAATTATTCAATGAATTTATATGATGCCTTAGTTATTGACCATATGTGTGTGGATGGGATGTAGTTTTAGTTTTTTAATGTAATTAAAAAATATATATTGGGTTTTACCACATAGATTTTTGGTGGAACACTACATAACATAATTCAAGATTTAAAAAACCCATCTGCAATGGACTTTTCATAGTATCTATGCTTAGATAGAGATTACGACCAGTTGTACACCAAGTCCCACTTATATTAAAGTAACATTAACTTGGTGTGTTAAGTGAATTAGGTAAGATATTGTGATTTTGGGAATACTTCATAGGTGGATGATGACTAAGTTGTTGGCCTTTTCATGTGTGCAATGCCTCTTGACCATCAGTTGTAAAGCATTATGGATCATTTGTTATATAATATATTGAACAATGAGAGGGACATGATTATTTGGTTTGTCAAATGATCCTAGGATTGGTGTGACCCGAGTGATGTGAGTGTGAGTATGGGTGTGAAATTTGGTCATACGGGATTATTCACACATTGTTTTTAGTTATCATGAATAAAAATGTTGAGTAATAGTTATTGAGAGGTTTTAATTAATGTTAAATATTCTTTATATAATGGAAGGGAGTTTTGGTGAGTCCTTTTGAGGAAAATGTATATTTGTGTTAGTAAAATTGTGTACAAATTTTGAGTGGTACTTGTTTTGTCTATATCTCAGTGAGTGGATCTATGTGGGATAATGATAGATAGTTTAATTGAGGGTGATATATTCCTCTTATATTATAATAAATAATTAATTGATTGATTAGTGTATTGTGATACACATTATTATAGTGGTTCCTTGAAGGAGGAAGTTACAATGGGTGAGTATGGAATTAAATGAGATAAAAGTGTTCAGTGATAGAACATATTGAGGTTGGATGCAAAGTGTCTTGTAATGGAAATTTTTTTTTTGGGAATTTAAATTTTTTATGGGGATGTGGGTATTCTTTTAGATGATTTAGGTAAAGATTCAAAGATTAAAATCCTAGTTAGATTGGGAAGGGTGGGAATAGTGTTCCAGATCAATACTCGAGTGTGAGCATGATTAACACTTTAAAAACCCATGATTTTGTTATATGGTTATTACATCACATTTGTGTAATACATAAAGAATTAGAAAAATATACTCCCAAATTATATAATTGTTTACTTCCATTGGAAACATGGAACAGATTCATTTAAATCATTGAAAGATTATCAACATATCCTATAATGATCTCCCCCTTAGTAATTCTAATTAAAAAACCGTCTTTCATAACTAGGGAAAGTGAAACATTATACTGGAATGTTATAAATTTCACTTTAAGGGTAAATAAAAGAAATCTGTAATAAAATTAGTAAAATAAAGGTATTGTAATGTGATCATGATCATTAGAATATCATACACTACACATCAAAGATAAAAAAGCATGAATTATGGAATGGTGATTTAAAATTTATAATACATGAATAATTAGGGAATAATGTGAATATTAAATGAAAAAATTTCATTGAAATAAGTCATGTAAATGTCTATTACACATATGAATATAAAATCGATATGTCATGGGAATCTTATAAGACAATTGTAACTTGTTCATCTTGGGCTAATCAATTGTATACCTAAATTGAGCTAGGGATTCCCTCCCATGTACCATCATTCTTTGGGATTGGAAATCCTTCCAGTATACCCTATTACTTTGTGTTTTGGATTCCCTCCCATGTACCCATTTAGTTCATAAAACATTTATCATCGCCCAAAGTGTTGGTGAGAGATATATGTCCCACCCATCACATAATGAATAAAATATGTTTTAGTGCCTCAAAAAAGGATTCCTCATATCTAAACCCATGAAAATAAATTCATTCCAAAAGCATCATAAAATCATTAAATTTCCTATTGAAATAAATTTTCTTCATAAATATCATTGCATCATAAAATTGAAACATTCTAAAAAAGAATAAGAATGGATGCATTTAGGGATGTCACTTGTAAAACAAAAATAACAAAAAATAATGTAATATTAGATGGAAAAAATTTTTGAGATATCACTTTTAATCAATTATTGAGGAAAAAATACCTTTTTAAATTGAATATTTTTTAGAAATAACTAACATAGAATATAATGTTTCCCCAATGATGATATAAAATGAAACAATCCAAAATATTGATAACCATTAAAATAAATACAAATTTCTTTATAATCAGTAAAATAATATTCCTCATGAAATAAAATAGTTATATGGATATGAAAATATCATAATCTTAGGGATAAGAATAATAAAATATATATACCCTCTGTATATACACCATGTTAAAGAATCATGTTGTTAATAATGCATGTGTCCCACAGAAAAAAACTCAGACATAAATCTGTTAATACTTGAGTAACCATTTATTTGTGGATACCATGAAATAATAACAGCAATGAGAGCAATAAAGATCATTAAATAAATTAATAAATGATATAACATGTCATATGTCATTAAATATATGAAAAAATATAACAACGTGGTGAATATACCAAGTATCTCACTGATATAAAAATGAGATGAATATATCTTACATTAAGTTATGATTTCCTTAAGATATATTAAAGGATCCCATATATTAAATAAATATTAATATATATAAAAATAAAAATATTAAAATATTTAATACATTATATGATTTACATATGACTTTCTACTAACCGTTTGTTAATAATTACCATGTCAATGTAACATTTGGGGTACCAACCACGTTGTATAGAATACATGTTTTTACTTATCCTTAATGATATTCTTACATAAATCAAGATTTAATTATTTCAAGAATGAAATAAATGACTTATATATAATATATATTCAATGTAAATACAAGATAAAAATATCTTAACGATATATATATGGAATCGAACACACCGTTAATGGATATGGTAGGGTGTACGTGCACATGAGCGATATTTCCATTTTTCTATCGGCTTAAATGAAAAGATATTATATGATATATTGTAATTATAGAAAATTAATTACGTAATATAATCCATATATATTTTTTAATATGTAATCCTTATTACCAACCATTAAATATACATGAATAAGATATCACATCGCGTCGTGGAGATGGTAGTCCATGCATATAATCAAGCTACACTATCATTTTCCCAAAATATAAGTTGGTAAAAAGTAAAATATGATATTATCATTATTAAAGTATAATTATATCATTAATATAATATATATCATATAAAAATATCTTTTCCACAACCATTCACAATCAAAATATGTAGTAATGGAATAACAAACAATATCAGTTCGTTAAGTGGTAGTTTGTCGTACATAAGAATGGTATGTTCATTACACATTACATGTAAGTCTGTGGGGATATATGTATAAAAAATAATATAAAAACATAAAATTATATTTTGGATACCTAGTTTATAATATAAACATGAAATAAATATATTCAATTAGTTTGACTACAAAATAAAATAAAAACATTCATTCAAGAACGTTACATCTTCTTTGTGTATCTCTATTTGATTTTTTTCCAAATTACTCATTTCTTGGGATTTGCATCCAAATTAAGGATCATAAGATTATGGGAATAATTTTTGGTGGAGATTTGGTTAAATTGTTTCCAATAAAAATGAATTTAGACAGTTTATTAATAAAGAATTAGAGGAAACCCTCTAAAATAGATGGAATGGGCACTATTGGAATCTCATAAAATATTAAATTAATATAAATTAATTTCGAATTCAAAATGGATATAAATACTGTTATGTCGATGATAATATGATTATATATCCAAATACTATTAAAACATAATTTTTATACATATTTAGTTCATATTATTACCTTTAGATTTCAGAATTTCTCCTTAAATAATATCTTTATCTTTTACCGGGACCCCATGTGTATTTACTAATTATGTGTCAAAATATATTCAAAAAAATTCCAGAAATACCTAAATTGAGTGATATTTTATATTTTATGACTTATAATAATTAGGTTTTTGAATATTATATTTTTTAAAATTTTATATCATTTATTAAAATAATATTTATTTTAAAATATTAATAATGTCAATTTTGACACTATTCATTATTTGAATTTTTAAAAGTATCAGAAAAACATGTTTCAATAAAACTAATTTAAATTACACGAAACATTTTAAGGTTATCAAAAAAATTCTATGATGGAAATAATTATATCAAATTATATATATTTATGTTTTTTGATATCATTAACATGATTCTCCCTTTAATTAAAATATTATTGCATTACCATTGTGTCACAATGTTAGGTAAACAGATTATCAAAAAATATATAAATAAAATACCGATTGTTTTCAAATTTTTTTATATCAAATTACTATTTAAAAGATATCTTATTTTCTTTATAAACAATAAGGAATAATTATATATTTATGGAAAATATGAGTATGACACCTTTAACTATTCCTTAAAGAAATTATAATAAAATTATTACAGTCAATCACGTGTCATAATAATGTTATAATTTCTCACACATTATGATTATGCAATATAATATCTATTCCAGTAAAATGAGTAAAATTATTACGGTAATTTAAAAATTTTATTTTTACTCGTAATGATCTAATTTAAACATAACATTGTAATTTATAATATGACTAAATTTACAATTCATTAGTCCAAAAATTAAAGAAACATATTTTCATAATTTTTTCTCACTTATTCTAAATTTGAATCAATTTTTTGAAAATTGAAAAACCATATTTTTTATTTATTAATATAAAAGTAATATTGTTAATTAAGTGAGAAAATGTGTTATTAATATTTAAAACATGCAATGTATTTATATGTTTTTATATAAAAATTCAGTTTGAAAATTATTTCAATTACATAAATTGGATTAAATAATAAAAAATATATTATATTTATACATTGAAATAAACTAATATTATAATGTAATAATGTAATTTATTTTGATGGAAATGTTATTTTAAATTACAAATTATTATTCTTCAATATTCATTAAATCATTTAAATATTGAGAAAACTATAAAGATTTCAACCAAAGAAAATTTTTATCTTCATAATGAAAATTTAATTAATATTTTTTAAAATCGAATATGTGAAATTGTTAGTAATTTGAATTAAAATGGGTTCACCATTAAAACGATGTAAAATGACTCTTTTAAGATATAGTGATTTTATGCATAAAATTTTGGTTGTTCTTATCTTGTACCTATAAAATCTATTATATAAATATCTCATATTTTTATTGAATATATAAAATATATATTTAATAAATATATTACACTAATTGTAAATAATTTAATTTATGAAGGCTAAAAAACCGTTGGAGCATAAAAACAATACTATTTTCTTTATAATCAATTGGTATATATTTTATTTTATAATTAATTCAGAACCATTGAATTCAAGTTTTTGATGTTATATTTTAATAAGATAGTTAATAAAATTAAAAATATCAATCATAATTTTTGGGTTATATCAATTTATAATAATTAATAATATTTTGGTAATATATAATTTTTTAGTAAAAATAAGTATTGCATGTAATGAAATCTATCAAAAGAAGTCATTATTTTTTGTAACATCATACAAGAATAGATTTTTATAATGAATAAAAATATTTAGTATTGTGTGAAGTGAAAAACATTGAAATGTTTAAATTAATTCTAAATAATATTACAAAAAATCATCCTTGGTTATATTCAACACCATAAAAATGATTTTTCCCCCCAAAATTTTCCTATGTTGTCAAATGGTTAATAAATGAATGATAATTAGATAGAAACCCCAATCGTAAAAATGATTACTGTATCTCCTCTTAAAAAATAATGTTCATAAAAATTATAGTTACCAAAAGTAACATATAATGATGATTCCGTATTGGAGAACATATGTGAAAATTTAAAATATATAGATGGGGAAAAGCATAAATATTTATAGGGAGTTATTGAGGCCATCCATAACAAAAAAGTGAATAATCTTTGGAAATTTTTAGGACTTAAGGTGATAAATCTATGAAGATTTATTATGACATATATTCAATAAAAATCAAGGTTTAAGAAAATATGTTCATTCAATATCATTTTTTCAAGGTAAATAATTTTAGTTAATAGATTTACTTACACAATTTCAAGAAAACCTAACACATTATTGATTCCTGATAAAGATCCAATTAATCACTCATTAATATAAATATAGGTTATTTTTTCATTCACAAAAAAATTACCAGATCGTGATGTCCATAAATAGAATGTCTGGTAACTCCATCTGTTTTTATCACAAAATATGTTAGCACAAGTTATCAAAATGCATAAATCACCCAATAGTGAGATAATACAGTAATATAAATAGAATATCATAATATTAACATAAATTTTACATAAATGTATAAATATACAATCCTTTTAAAAGTTTAGAATACAAAACATTAAAAATATGTGAAATAAATTGGATTAACATTTATCTCCCATATATCCTAATTTTACGCATGGTTGTCACATTCCAATCATGTCAATTCATTAATCATGTATTCTCATAAAACAAGGTAATTACCTAAATTAACATACATCCTTATTGAAAAAGTACATGTTCCTCTATTCTAAAATATATTGTACATATGCCTTAAATCCAAAAACTCTTTAAACACCATCAATGATATAATAATCACATGGAATCAAGACCTTACCTTATTAAATTTTAATCAATACCATCAAAGTTAATTTTTCATATCCAATATATTCTTATCCCATTAACATTATGATAATATTAGATTAATAATATTGGTTATATTACATTACTAAAGATGTCAATTTTCCAATAAATCTACTTCCAAGTCCATCAATAATATTTAATATAATATTGTAAATGTTGAGTGAAATACATAAACTAAACAATTATATTATATTTCACCATTAATATAACATATATTATGAATCAAAAAAATGAAAGCCTAAATTTTCTCACTTCATTCATAATTCATAAGAAGGCTACCTCATCTTATAACATATTACATATTTCTAATCACATTTCAATTGTAGTTTCATAATTATCACGAATATCTCCATTACTTATACAACCATACCGATTGTCCTCGGGATCATTCCCTATATGAAAGTGATTTGTATAATTACTATTAATTCCAAACTTAATGAATTTAACCTTTGATCATTTATAAGGTAGGCCAGTGTATCAATCCATTTCATTAACCAAAAGCTTCCTTTTTTTCCTATACACTCACTTTTATTTTGTCGTTCTTCTATAAAATATAAAATTATATTTTTTTTGAAAAAGGAATTAACTTAGGTTATTCCTTCCATATTCATGACACAAATGATACCAAACCTTCATTATTCAATGATTTTAATTACCCGAACACTCTGTTTCCCCATTTCTTCAGATCCTATTTGAGTATATGGGTTAGTTAAGGTACACAGTACAAATATTGTTCCTTTAAAACGTACTAGGAATCATGAAAACATATTTCAAACCAACGACCATCCCATTTTAATTCCCATAAAAAATTATTTATCACATTCAATGATAAAAAAATTTCTTATAGTACCCATGGATGACTTAAATTATAAATCATTGAGTAAGACACAATTATCATAGTGAGGAAACACATAATCTTTTAAACTACTTTTTGGATGTCTAAATTATAAAACCTTCTATAACAACATATTTTTTTACTGGGATACGAAATGCCAACATATATTTAAATTCATCATGATCATTCTTAAATATTCTTTGAATTTCCAAAAACATATCCCAAAGGTGTGTCATTCTAGTTATGTAGTATGGCCTCTTTTCATTTACCATGGTATACTTGAGTTAGTACCATCACACCTGTTGTATTTGTTACCCCTAGGTTCATCTATTCTAAAGGCACATCCACTTGTGTTAACTATATGGGGTTGTAATTCTTGGAAACAACTCACTGTATCCTTTTCCAATATCCCTTGAAATATTCCAATAAACTTCATTATCCTTAGTCTTACACTTAAATTCATCCATACATATATCGATAGAAAAAATACTAGGTATATTAAATTTTTTTTATCATCTATGTTTCCTAAGGTTGACTACACCTTTTCCAAAATACCAACTACAACAACCCAAAATTTTGACACATGGATATTAGATAATATGTTTTGGAATTCATAAAATATTAAAAAAATACACCCAAGGACCATTGAAGTATTTTACATTTAAATTCGTACATTGTTATTACTTAGTGATAGATCTTAAATATCTCATATAAAGATATTCCCCAATAGTAATTCAATTTAAAATCATTCTTTCATAACCTGTGGAAGGGAAACATATCAGATGGGTGAGATAAAATGCTATTAGTGGTAAATAAAAGAAATTTTTTTAGAGTATCAAGAACATAAGTATATCATAATGTGGTCATGATCATTAGAATATCATACACCTCATATCAATGTTCATAAATAGTAATCATGTCATAATGATTGGTAATCAAGGAGACATGAATCATAAGACAATGAATAGAATAATCTCTAAAATCATAACATTGGAATAATAATTGTTATTATTCTAAACCGATAAGAATATAAAATCAATATGTCAATGATATCATATAAGACCTTCCTAACATGTTAGGATTATTCTAAACATTAGAGTATCTACAAAGATATTCGGATACTCCCCATCTACCCACTAGTTTTGGGCATGGGATTCCCTCCCATGTACCCCCTTGTTGCATGTTTGGGATTCCTTACCATTTTCCCATTGAGAATATAAAACATTTATCTTAACCTAATGCATTGGAATGATTTATATGTCTATCCCATTAGATAATGAAAACTATATATTCGGTGCCTAAAAAACATAACTGATTTGTCATTATAGAAACCATGAAATGAAATATGATTTATAATCATCCTTCAATCATATTATAGCACATGTAATATAAATGGGTTTTATAAATATCATTACATCATAAAAATAACCAGTTATTATAAGTAATAAGAATGGTATCATTGAATAATATCCCTAGTAAAACATAAGTAATGTATATTTATGTTATATTAGATGTAAAATAGTTATGAGAGGTCACTTGAAAAAAAAATCATGAGGAAAATATACTTTTAAATATGATTATTTTTAGAAAACATGGACATTGATGTAACATATTCATCAATAGAGATTGAAAATGAAATAATCCAAAATATATGGATGAGATTGTTTAATAAATACTCATGTATTTATAATAAGTATAGTTTTAGTCCTCATGAAACTATAAAAACTGAAGAGATATTAAAATAAAATAACATTCAAAATAATATTATTATTGGATATTCAAGGGACGTATATACACCGCATAGAAGAAACAAGTAGTTTATAGGACTGGTGTCCCATAGAAATAAAATTGAGAAATAAATCCCTTAGTACATGTGTGACTATAGATATGTGAATCCCACAAAATTATTAAATAAATAAGATATTTTACTATCATTAAATAATTTAAATTAATGTTATTACATGTCATAGGACATTATATATATAGCAATGAATTAGCGAGTGGTGAATATGGCATGTAATTCATAGAAATAGAAGGTGAATTGAAATTCCCCTATCTTAAGTATTGATTTCCTTCACAAATGTTAAATCATAATGTATAATTGATATATGATTATAATATAATAAAAAACAACCATATTTATATATTCAATACCATGTATGATTTACTTATGACTTTTCATTATTATTTATTTACAACTCCTATGTTAAATAAATCTTTTGGGTAAAAAATTATCGATTAATCAAATGTGTCTTGACATGTATTTCATGATCCTCTACCATAAATCATGATATAATCATTTAATTTATAAAATAATTGACTTACATTAAATATATATTATGTATATAATATTCTATAATAATCTAAAATTGATTGATATATGAAATCGAATGCATCGTTCATGGAGGCAATTGGTCATACGTACGCATGAATGTTGTTTCCATTTTCTTTTTAAGAAAAATAAAGGAATGTATATGATATAATATCATTACATAATCATTTTTATAACATATATAAAATATATATTCACAACAAATAATCATTATTACCATACATTAAATATATGAAAAATAACCAATCACATCACAATGTGGAGATGGTAGGCCATACGTACGCACGAGAAAAATTATTATTTTCCGAAAATTTTAGTTAGAAAAAAGGTTGAAAATATATTATCATTTATGTTTTGTATAATATTTTAATTGTAATATATATGTAATAAAAAATAGAGTTCCTATCATAATTACATTCCATAAGAGGTGTCAATGGAAGAAGAAACAGTATCGTTTTGTGAGGTGGTAGTGCAACATAGATAACAAAAGTATGTTCATTACCCATTAGATTAAATTGTGTGTTAGTGTAGGTATAAAACACAATATATTAATTCCCTATTATATTTAGGATACAAATTTTTTCATATAAAAATTAAATTAAAAAAATGAGGTAGTTTAAGGAAAAATAAAATAAAAACATATATTGATGAACGTTGCATTTTCTTTGGATTTCTCATTTTTTTTAAAAGACTACATTGGTTGTATTTATGACAGATGAATGGTTTATATGAATAACCAATGATATTTTGGATGGATCATGGGTATATTTTATATTATAAAAATGTATTTATATGTGTGATTAAAATATAATGCGGTGTATTATTTTATAAGAGATGGGAGGGGCACTCTAAAAATCTCATAAAATATTAAATTAAAGTAAATTATTTTCTAATTCAAAATGGAACCAAATTGATTTATTTAAAATTTTAAATGAGGATAGATACAAATATTATATAAATAATTATTATTAGATATGTTTAAATCTTATTATTACCCCTAACATTTTGCTTTAATCCTTAATTACTACATATAAAATTTACCCTTACAACATTTATTTTACTACTTATGGGTTATTATATTTACAATATAATGACAAAAAACCTTAAATTAGTTATTAATTATATTTATTAACTTTTACAAATTAGTTAGAACAAATTTAAATGTTTTAAAATTTTATTTCATTTAAAAAACATTATTTATTTTAAAATATCAATAATGTCAATTTGGACAATATTAATTATAAAAATTTTTAAAATGTTCATGAAAACACGATATCATCAAAATAAATCATATATAATTATCACTATCAAATTGAAATCATATATAAAATTATAGTAGGGGATTAATTATATCAAATAATATTGATTTGTTTATTTTTTAAATTTCATTATTTGTTTCTTACATTAATTATATGTTTCATTCTTCTACATTGTGTAACAATTTAAGGTTATTAAATCATAAAAAAAATAAAATAAATTAAAAAGATGTAGAAAAATATATTACCATTAAAATTACCATGTATAGTTGAATTTAGCTTCATTATAATCCCATATGATGAATGATATAATTATTTAAAATATGGGTCTAAAATCATCAAATATTATATAAATAAAATATTATAAATGTCTTACTATCATCCATGTGGATGAACAAGTTTATAATATTAATAAAATGATGATTTTTGACAAAAATATATCAAATTATAGAATTAATACATGTGTTATAGTAACATTAAATGATTATGTTTACCCTTAGTTTCCATATTTACCCTTAAAATGACAATTATAATATTATTAAATTTACAATCCATATTCCAAATAATAAATGAAACTAATATAAATAATATAAAATAACTAATTCCAAAATTGGAATAAATATATTAAAAATTTAAACACAAAATTTCTAGTAATTTATTTAATATAAATAACATTGACGGGGTGTGATAACAAATTATTAATGTTTAAAACATTTAAAATATTGAAATTGTTTTATATCCAAATTTAATGTGAAATATATTTTAGTTATATAAATTGTATTAAATGATAAAAAAATATTCTATTTATAAATTAATCTGAAATAAATTGCAATTTATCGCAATGGATTATGATTCATTCAATTAAAATTTATTATTTTTCAATATCCAACAAAAAATGAAAAATATTAGGAAAATACCAAAAAAGTATACCAAATTATTTTTCAAATTTATAGATAAAAGAGGAATTTTATTTTGATGAAAGTAGTTTATATAGTAGTCAAAAATTTAGTGTTAAAACTTTTCACCATTAAAAGAAGATAATATTACCCTTTTGATAAATACTAGTTTTATTTGGTAAAATTTGGGTAATTTTTATCTTGAGAAAAAAAATTACATTGGATGAATATAAAAAATATTTGATTAATTATATAGAATATATATTTTATTAATATCATTATTTAATTATAAAAAAATTAATTTAATAACATAAGAATACTTTTGGAGAATAAAAATAAAACTATTTCTTTTATAATCAATTGGATTATTTTTTCATTACTAAATTTTTGTTATCCAATAAATTCGTATCACGCGAATGGCATGGAGGCCTTATTTTATTATTTTATTATGTATAATCCATATTTTAATGGTTGAAAGGGAACCCTTACATGACTTATAAGACCAAGTAACTAGGCCCAATCAGACCCGAAGGACAATACATGGCCCGAAGGACGAGAGAAATATTGTTCCCATTACATGACCCATAGGCCTAACCCACTAGAACTAGCCCTCCTTAGTTTCTGCATCATTGATCACCTAACTCCCCAAAATTCAATTTTGATCGACTATAATTTCCTCATACAAATATTCATGATTCCTAGTCCCAATGGTAGTTTCCATACCCTCTCATTCATCCATTCCGGTTTGCTCTACTTTTGGTGAATGCTACTCTTTTCTTTAATCCTCTTTTGGATCATTCTCTATTTGAACTATGATACTCTATAGTCATTGTGGCCCAATGTACCAAAGTCCCAAAGTTCTTTGAGGGCCCAAGGCCATGAGTACAAGTTTTCTTAAACAGGTTTAATGACTGGTTTATATCTTATTATATTAAATAGTAATATTTTGATAATATACTTTTTATTGCTAAAACATAGAAAAACATGGCATTCTGAGTAATAGAATACAATTATAGTTGTTTTGTATAAATAATTATATATTATGTAATATGTAAAGTGTAAAATATATAAAATATTATATTATTTTAAAAAAATCATAAAATCTTAGTTTTTTACAATCTACCACCCTTAAAATGAATTTCTGCCTAAAAATTCATTTATGCTATCAAAGGATTAACATTCAATATTCCCATTCAAAGAAACCCACATCATAAAAATTTGTAAAAAAAAAACTTTAAAAATAGATATTGGCAAATATAGCAGTTACCAAATGTATAATATTGCTAGGTTGTCACAAATAATTATGTTGTTTCAATGTTAGAATATGCATTTTTAGGTAAAGCGAAAATATTTTCAGTGACCAATTGAGGTCATCAATAAAAAACAAGTGAACAATCATTGGAATGTAGAGGGATCCAAAATAATATATCTATTACAATAAATAATGTAATTTTTTAAGAAAAAATAAATGTATTTATACAATATTATATTTCAAGATCATTTTCTTAAATTTGAATAATTTTCAGGAAATGATATACTTACCTATTTTCTAGACAATGATACACATTGATGTTCCTTGATCAACTTCCTCCTCATCAATAATTCCATGAAATGATGTTGAATCATTTATTATTAAATTATTGACATATAATAAGACCCATATATATAAAAATATGTCACTCCATCTATTCTCATCATAATAAAATGTTATCCACAGTTATCCAATATGCATAAATCCACATATGGTTTAAATATGCATTAATATCACTAACTTATCTAAAGTATAATATAATAATTATAGAAGTGGATAACCCTAACATCCATTCAAAAAATAGAAAACAACAACAGAATATAGATAAGTTCACTAAATTATTTTAACATTTACCTCCCTAATAACAAAATGTAGCTTTTGGTAGTCACATTCTAATTATGTGAATAACATCATCATGAATTATCCTGAAACGTAGAAATACTAGGAGTTGAAATGAATCCTTATTGAAAAAAAATCAATTTTATTTATTCTAATGTATAATGGTTATATTACTTGAATACAAAAATGTGGTTAACAACATCAAAGATTTCATAACAATAAGGCAACATGTCCATAATTAGATCAAAGTTAATGAAATTTTTCAAATATACTTCTTCATATCTTAAATATCATTTACCAAAAAAATGACGATAATATAAGGGACACATTAAGGGTCATAATACATTATTCAAAAAATTCACCCTTCTATTTAGACACTTTTCTAGACCAGAACAAAAAATTTATCATAAAAATAGAAATCATGAGTGAAATAAATAAACTCAACAATCCTTGTATATTTCACTAATCATATAACAGATATCTAGAATCCAATAACATGAATAAACAATTATTCTATACTAGAATTTGTGTGTTTCAAAATATTATTACTAAATACCTCATTCAATTCACATTTCATAAGTTGTATCCTCATCATAAACAATTTAAAAATTACTAGTACCATAGTCCATATTATCTTCTTATTCTATAAACATGAAATGATGATTGGACAAACGAAATTTCATTCTATATTTAATGAATTTAACCATTTATTATGTCTCAATGGGTCCAATATTACTATCCATTTTGCAAACTGAACCCTTCAATTTTCAATTATAGTTACATACTTTGTGTCTATATTTTCTACTGTCAGCACATCTTGTGGTTCCTCAAAGAACACAATTTTGAGACTCTTTCCATATTCATGAAACATAAAAATCTGGATCTTATTTCCTCCATGGTATCCACTACCTAAACACTCTTCAAACACATCTATTCTCTACCATTGCGATTATAATAGTTTGTTATGTTATACATTGTTAACCACGTTCCATGAATACTGACTAGGCATGATCAAAACATCCTTTATTCCTTTAGACCTCCCATTTGATTTCTCATCAGTAAACTGTATGTAAAATTCAATGTGAATCCAATTCCTACTATTTCATACCATTTAATGAAATAAGAAATCATTGAGGAAGAAACAATTATCCTAGTCTGGAACCACATAATCCTGATAAAATACATATACAATGTTAAAATGATGAAACTATAAATGGAACGTTAGGGTTTCACAAGGTTATTCCTAGATGAATTATGTATAAATAATTCATTATGGTTCATGTATTTTTTGTGAATATCCAACATATAACCCATGAGAGTGTCAAAATAGGTGTGTATAAGGGATTATTTTTTTATACCACGTTACACACTAGTCAGGCTCGACACACCTTCTCCTAGTTGTTACCCCTAGTTACATATATTCTAGAGCACATTCACATGTAGTGTCCGGTTATGTATATATTTATAAGAAAACAAATGATATATCCTTTCGAAAAATACAATGAAATTTTCCATAACATTCATCATAATTAGGTATATCCATTGATTAATACATAGTAGTATTATTAGAAACATCCCTATAGACTTCATTAATGTTTTACCATCTCAATTTAAAAAGTATGACTAAAAATTTTCATGGGTTGAAAATCATATTACCCAATAATTTTATATAAGGATAATACATAAGTTTTTTGGAATACATAAAACATTACAGAAATAGATTTCTAAAGACTATAATAGTCTATGACTTTTAAACATAGAATACATTCTTCTAACTCAAGGAATGATCATGAAAATATCCCATAACATACTCTACCAATGTAATTATACCTAAATAAAACATTTATAACCAAGTTATAGAAGAGATAAAGAAGGGGTGATATAAATTGTTGAGTAATGGTAAATAATGTAAATTCATAAGTATATCATGGAAATAAGGGTAGTAGAATTTGATCATTATCATAATAAAACCAACCCAAAATATTGATGATCATAAAAGTCAATAATGGTGTAATGAATTTAAATTCATAAGACATGAATCATTAATGAATCAATAGAATAATACTCCAATGAATAACATATTAATAAGAAATATTATTTTTTAATACACATAATCATATAAAATTGTTATGTCAACGCTATCTTCTAAGACCTTTTAAACATGTCAGGCTTGGGAAAACTTCTACTGTACGTAAATAAATCCTGGGATATCCTCTCGTGTACCCTCTTACTTCATGATTGGGAATATACCTCTTTATTATCTTTTTTTAGGCTTGATAATTTCACTTGTGTACCCTTTTATTTTTTAAAAATTTATCATTACAAAATTAATTAATGGGTTCTATAATTCCCACTAATCCCATAATGAAAACCATATTTTTTATTTCCTAAAATATATAAACGAATCATCATATAAAAACACATAAAAAACATGTCATAATCATCATTCAAACATTACATAACCCATATCAAATAAATTTGTTTCATAAATATCATTAAATCCTTAAAATAAACTATTCTAATTAATAATAATAATGGTATCGTTGAAGCATATCCCCAGTAAAACAGCACTGACACAAAAAATGTTATCATAAATAGAACATAATATATATATATATCAATTGAAAAAATTAAATAGTAAAATAACTTATCATATATAATATATAATTAAAATAAATTGACATTCAATATAATATTCCCCAGTAGAGTTAGAAAACAAAAAAATCCAAAATATTTATCAGATTGTGAAAAAAATACTCATTTATTTATAATGAATCAAATCATATTTCACATTAAATAAGTAAACATATATTCATTTCAAAATCACATAATAATCTTCATAATTATCTTAAAATACATTCATGGGATGTATAAAAACAATGTAGAATAAAAAATCAGTGTATAATGCATGTGTTCAACAAAAATAAAAGTGAGGCAAAAATACCGTACTACTTGACTATTATTATATTCATGAATCCCATTAATCAATTACATAAACGAGAGATTTTAATATCATTAAATAAATTAAATTAATGATATAAAATGTAAATGGTCATTATATAATCTAAACAAAATTAGTGAGTCTTAAATATTTCTTTAATCTCTTGGAAATAAAGAGTGACATCAAATTCCCTTACATTAAATCCATAATTCATGCACATATGATAAAAACTCATGTATAATAAATTTAAGTTTGTTATATATCATAAAATGAACCATATTAATATATATAATACATTACATTATCTACTTTGGAATTTCTATTACTCGTTTATTAACAATTACCATGTGGTGGTATCATTTTTGGTAACAACCTCTTTATTTGTCATACATGTTTTGACTTTCCATTATTGATCCGATTAATTAAATAATTATTTAAGTTTTCAAATAATGTTATAGAATACTTATATATCATATATATATATATACGAGATAATAGAATTTAAATGAATCTATAAATGATATATTTTTGAAAATTAATACCCCTTTAACAGAGACGGTAGGTCATACAAAAAAAAGAATTTTGTTTCCATTTATATCCTGTTAAAAGAAATGAATGTATACGATATATTATCATTACAATATAATTTAAATCTTATATAAAAAAAATTCATAAATTTAATAAATAATACTACATATTAAATATAGGTGAATAACAAATCATATCGTGTCGTGGAAATGGTAGACCATGCGTATGCACGCGCGACATTATCATTTTCCCAAAATATTAAATAATATAATGTTATAAAAGACAATATCATTACAAAAGTATAATTATACATTTAATATCATATATATAAAATATAAAATTTTAGTTCCCATTATAATTTAAATTTCATAAAATATGGTAAAGGAAAAATAAACAACATAATTTCGTGGGGAAGTAGTTCACCATACAAAATAATGATAAGTGTGATACCCATTAGATGAATGTATGGTGTGAGTTTAGGTAAAATAAATAACATAAAAACATCCAATAATATTTATGATACTCATGTTATAATATAAATACTAAATATAAATAATTTATGGGGTTTAATGAATAAATAAAATAAAACATTAGTAAATTAAAATTACTTCTCTTTTGTGCATATCCTCTTGATTTGCAGAAAAGGACAACATTGGTGGGATTTATAACCAATGTAAGGCTAAAATGATTATGGGAATAATTTTGGTGGGAAAATTGGGAAGATTGTTACTGAGTCATAGGGATTTATATGTGTGAATAATAGATAATGAAAGGATCCCTTTATTATGAGAGGAGAGGGAGTGTCATAGAATATTATACAATATTAAATAAATATAAATTTATTTGTCATTCTAAATTATTCCAAAGTAAGATGTCTCATCTAATATTATTATCTATTTAAATACATTCATCAAATAATTTATGACATTTTTATATCATATTTTTAGCATTATCATTTGTCTTTAACCCTTAATTAATAACATTAACTATTACCATTACAACATGTGTTTTTTCTACTTATTGGTTAATTATTACATAAAAATTAAAAAAACAACTAATAAGTCAATTATGTAATTTTATTACTTTTCTTATTTACTTCTTCAAATCATATTTATTTGGTATTTTATATCTTTTTAGAAAATATTATTTATTTTAAAACATCCATAAGGAAAATTTTCCCCGATTCATTACACGAATATTCAAAAATGTTATATTAACTTCATATCATCCAAAAAAACTTATTCAACATATATATAAAATTTAAATGTTATCCATGAAATTAAAAGAAATAAATAATGTGTTAATTTATATTTGTTTTTATTTTTTCAATATCAAATTTTCAATTCATTCATTAATTAAACAATTCATGTATCATAATTGTGTCATTTATTACGGTAAATATATTATCTCTAGAAATTATAAATATATTTACATGATGTACAAAGACATTTTTCCTTTTGAATAAAAAACATTAGTAAAATTTACATTGTGTATAACCCTATATGATAAATTATGTAGCTATTGAAAATATGTGTATGACATCTTTAACGTGACGTTAAATAATATATAATAAATCTCTTACTGTCAAAAATGTGACATAAAAGGGTTATAATATCACCCCCATGGATTATTTTTGTTGAAAATATATCAACTACTAATACTAAGACTGGTTTTATGGTAACTTTATAATATTATTTTTACCCTTAACTACCAAATTTATCCTTAACCATGGTAATTAAAATTTTACTAAATCTAGGATTCATATAGAAAAAAAATAAAAGAATCCAATTTAATAATTAGATATCACTATTTCAAAATATGGAATTATTTTTTAAAAAAATTAAAATCATAGATGTTTCATTAATTAATTATAAATTAATCCCATTGACGGCATGAGAAATTGAGTTATTAATAATAATAATAAGAAAAGTATTGAAATGTTTTTGTAACAAAATTAAATGTGATAATTATTTCAATGATTTAAATTGGACTAAATTATAACAAATTATACAAATTATACATTAAAAACATTTAATATTATAATTCCATACTAGAAATAATTTGATGTAAAGAAGATGTGTTCAATTAAAATTTAGTATATTTCAATATTGATCATAACCTAATAATTATATGAAAAATATAAAAAATTTATACTAAATAAATTTTTATATTATAATTTATAATAGTATGTTTATTTTGTAAAGTAATATATATAAAAGTACGAAAATTATATTAAAATTGGTTTGTCCATTAAAAGTTTGTAAAATTGCACATTAAATAAATATATGTTTTTTGCATAAATTTTTTTCATAATGTATTCCTATAATATCAATTCGATGAATAAAAAAATTATTGAATATTAAATGTATATAATTAATTAATATCGTTAAATAATTTTAGATAATTAATTTTATTAAGAAAAATGACATTTTCGGTATAAAAATAAAAAGAATTCATTTATATCAATTTTTATATATTTTCATTTCTAAATTATTTGTGACCAATGAATTCATAGTTTAAAACATATATATTAATATGATATTTAAAAATATTCATAATATCAAACTTAATGGTATAATTATATCTTATCATATTAAATTATAACAATTTAATAATATAATATTGATACAAAAACTCAGTATTAATAGCGAGAAATTGTAACACCCCAGGTAAATAAAGAATATGAAATTTTCAAATTTATCCATATTTGTGAATAAAATATTAATATTAATTTAAAGGGGACTCTATGCTCGATGGCGTACCCAACACACAACAACGAGTTTCTTGGGAATCTTACTTTGCGCTCTAATAATAAAATAATATTATTTTAAATGGTAGTTGACATGTAGCCGTTGTATTGGCGGTAATGGATAGAAATAACTAATATATGATTATATATGTTTTTAAATGTTTTTACATTTATCCAATAAAGGATAAAGGCTTAAAATAGGGAAAGACTTCAATTTTAGGTGTATATGCCCTAGTTTTCACAAAAGGTTCACTTATCGCCTTTTGATGGCGAACCGTCAACAAATATAGTTTTGTTCACTATTATACATCCTTTTGGACCAAATAAAACTCTTCTTAAGAATTGGGACATCAAAATTTACTTTTTGTAAATTTTTGGTATCTTTCCGATAATGTTCATTTTTTTTAAATGAATAGTGTAAAATGTTGTATTTTAATTCAAATCCTCTTTTTAATAAAATTTATTTATATGATTAGATTATATTTTGAATTGGATTTAAAGTGAAATTAGAATATATTTTTACCATTAAATCCAATAGTGGTCGTTGGAATTAATTTCACTTTGAAATCAGACTTAAACTATTGCCAATCTTTTGATACTTATTGTTTCATAAAAACACGCTATTTGACCTGACAGCGGGAATTAATTATTAAATTAATTAATGTGACTTATATGTTTTGAATTTTTTAAAATATACTTCATTTTTGAATTTGGAATATCAAATATATCTTAGGGTGAATTTTTGGGATTTTTATGAAAAACTTCAATTTTTGATGAATAGTGAAACCACTAAGTGGTACTTATAAAAACTGATTTTTCCATTTAAATGAAAATTTTCCATCTTTGTGTTTTTAATTTCAAAAATCCAACATACATGGTTGTCATTAAGAAGTAAAATTTGGTTCAATGGGATAAAAATAATTGTTTCGTGAATAGTAACTTATTATGTTTTTAATCGCGATTAGAGGTAATTAGTGTAGTTTAAGGTAAAAATAATGTTTTAATAATATGAAATGAACATGAAACATGTCCTACCCTCATTGGATGTGTCATGGCCGACCAAGAAAACCCATGGGTCAACTTGGGGACCCCATGAAGCCACTTTGGTTGGAAAATGACATTAATATCTATTTATTTAAAGTTAGTGTAAAAATGAGAAAAACATGAAATGTTTTACTAAAACAATTTTTACTTGGGGTTATTAAATCAGATTTTTGACTATAAATATTCGTTGGAAATAGAAATGGATTTCCAACATCATAGTATTTTTTTATAATTTTTCGACATTAAATAAATTAAATTATTTATGACATTATGATGATGTAGTGATGACCTCATTATTTAACGATTTAAATAAAATGGAAAGATAATGTAATATCTAAGACCTACACATGTCTAAAACCTATTGTATGAGTGGATTCAGAACCCTTATCACCTTATCCTAGAAACACATCAATTTGGGACCTCTTAAATCCGAATACCATTTTAAAATAAAGTGACTTTTCTTTACCTTCCCAGAGTGCCCCTCCTCTCCTCTTTTAAAAGGCCCCCACCTCTACCTCCTTGCCCACACTCCCAAAGACTTTGGCTCGGACAACCTCTTCCCTTTTTGTCTCTACACTTCCCTCTCTTACTCCTTCAAGCCTCACTTTGGGCAGAAGTTTTTCCAAGGAAACCTTTGAGCTCAAACCAAAGGGAGTTACCCGATTTTAAGGTAATGTCTTCACATGAGTACTTTTGTTTTATTTTGCTTCTCCAACCCCCTAAACTCTTTTTATTCATTTATTTTGTAACAAATACAGTATCATAAATATACTAGGATGTTGTTATAATAATTATTCGAGCTACACTTTCACACACCTACATCTAATGGTTAAAGAACATATTGTTTCCGTGGATGGCGAATTTCGGACTCCCGAAACGATGATTGTTAAACATTCTTTTAACACCTTCAAAAGTGGCCATTAAGATGACACTATATTTATATATGATATATAATATGTTTATGATATCTCTAAGATTCTTTATTTTTCATTTTGGGCATACCTTTATGGTTTCCATTATGGGTAAACACGATATCTTCATTTAAGGAAGTGCGGACTACCGCCCCCTCAAAGTGATTTGATTCGTTAATACCATATTTGGTACGTATAAAGGAAATATTTAATGATTTTATATATGATACCATAATGGAATTAAAATACTGTTATGTATCATTATGTTTTAATTCCATTAAATATGAAATAGAAATGGAAGTAGCGTTCATGCGTACGTACGGCTTACCGCCTCCAAGAACGGTACATTTAATTTCTTATCTCAAAATGTTATGTAATACTATAAGTACATATATATAATGGATATAAATGTAATATATTACATCAAAATTATGGATATCATTCTGGAATTATAACATATATATATCTCTCTCATTTTGTTTTAATTCCATTAATATGACAAAAAAATGAAAGTAGCGTTCATGCGTACGGACGGCCTACCGTCTCCATGAACGGTGCTTTTCGTTTTATATTTCCTAATGATATGGAATAGTATGAAATGAATATTTACTGGAGATATGTGATATTTTAATCATTAATACTATTCTGGAAATTATTTACTTATAACTAAATGGGCAATCTTTTTTCAAACAAGTTCATTTTTGACTCATGTACAAAACATCGGCAAAAACGTCTGATATGAACTAACACTATTAAAAAATTATTATAACCTTATAATATGTGATATTAACTGAATAATAATCTCTAAAGGAGGTACTAAGGAAATTATTAATTTACCAAGGTTTATTATTCGGGAATATAAAGAAATGAACAAGACAAGTTGGACTTGAGGTAAGGGATCCTACTCCTCTCTTTGTTTTTAAGTACACTCTATTATGTCATTCCTTTTAAAGATCATCTTTCTTGTTATTGGGATGTTATTTTATATTAATATTACCTTAATATTTATGTTCATGTGATGAGATACCCTATTATCTCTCATCAATCCATTTTGGATGTTTTGAGTGGCGCCGTTAGGCTGCCGAATTTTCGTAAGAGATCTAACCTCTCTCTTTCTTTTTAAGTACTCTCCATTATGTAACTTCTTTTAAGATCCTCTTTGTTATGTTGGGGGATGTTCATTTATATTCCTCATTCTATAAACTTTATGTTAATATGATGAGATACCCTATTTGATATCATCAATCCATTTTTGTAAGTTTTATGTGGCGCTGTTAGGCTGCCGAGTTTTCGTAAGGGATTTTTCATCTCACTTTTATTCCTGTGAGATTTATGCTACATTTGCCACAATTTCCTTTGAGTGGTGTATGTACTGCCCATTATACTACTCTTTGTGTAATATACCTTTGTTTATGAGTATTTACATCATTGATTTATTGTCCTTCTTTCATGGGGTGTATGTTTTGAAAGATACCCAAGTCGGTAAGGGAACCTTTCACCCTCCTCTTTTTTAAAAGACTTATTTTGTTGGGTCTTTTAATTTACATATTTTTATGTTGGTATATGTTCTCATATATCCTTATTGATGTAAATTTTATGTCCAAGTGATTAGATACACTTTTTATCTCTCATTAACTTATTTTTATGTGACGTCGTTAGGCTGTCAAGGGAACATCTGAATCCAATTTCGATTTCATTGGGTTCAACATGTAGTTATTGAATATGTCATCCTTTGAATATGTGTGAATGACCATTGATTATTTTACACTTAATATCCACTTATATTTTGTGTATTCGTTGGTCACACGTAATTATGTAATTGATTTATCATTAAACCAAGGATATATCGTCTTTGTATGGGACTTCGTCTCAATATCCTTTCATTGAGGCATATTTTATTTTATACACAACATTCTTTTATACGGTGTATAAACTCCTTTGACTTTTACATTTATCCAAAAGGAATATTTTTATATGAAGTGTTTACTAAACGACAAAAGGGAATGTTTTCTTCGTACGTATGCAGTGACAACGACTTCTCCACCGCTGTGACCATTATTTGAGTTTCGGCTTCCTCTACAAGTCATACATTCTTTTTAGAAGAAAAATAAATACCATGTTTTACTTCTCTTTTATCTTGGTATTGAAAATGGTTTTCATAATGTTTTTATATCAATGTGTTGTATTGATATCTTGTGATTGAAAGGTGGGAATGCTATGTTTCCTTTATGCATGTTTTATGTGATACAATTATGTTACGGTTCTTCGGCATTGTTATGAAGACGGGTGGTTCCGTGATAAACTAAGGGTGGGTGAGCCTGATATAGATCTCCTATGCATTGGGTAATGCGAAGGAGTGAAATGTTAAGGTTTCCCCAAAGAGATTTAGGGAATATATTGTGATGGGTATTCCAAACGTAACCAAGAGGGTTACTCCATAAGTAAGAAAGTTATGAATGCCTCAAGTTACCTTTTATGTCATATGATTTCTACGATTTATTCATGATTTGAAGAGGTATGTTAATGTGGCTATTTTTTATGGGTAAAGTATGATTTCATTTTTATGTATATATGAACTCATGTTTCCTTTGAATATGTTTATAACCCTTACTGAGCTTTTTATGCTCATCCCAAGTTTTTGAAATGTTTTTCACAGGTCAAGGGAAAGGTACATGATTTGATGATAGTGTCAAGGATGTGTCAAGAAAAAATCCATGTGTTTATTTTCAATATGTTTTTGTTGATGTGAAGAATGAATATTGTCTTTTATGTAACCACTTTGTTTAAATTTGGAATGTAATGCAAGTTTCATGATCTAATTCTCTAAAACTCTAAACCTGAAAAGATCCTCAATATGTAATCTTGTAATAACTCAAGATTATGTAAGGTTTAAGGCTGGGGCCTTATAGATGGTATCAAAGGTAGGTTTAGATAACATTAGAGGTTAGGGTATTCTTTAAGCATAAGTGACATTACCATAGTGGTTAGGATTTCAGAAAGAGTTCTTGTTTTAGATAAAGTGAATGAGTAATATATCTTACGGTTTATCTTACTCATTAGTACATGATGGTTTTGTTGATATACTCACACTGACCTTTTTGGTTTTTGTAAATGGCTGGATCTAGCAGGCACCAAAGTGACAATTGGTTTGAAGGAAACTGTGGTGGTTCTTTCATTAAGAGACTGGATGAAATGGGGGATTCCATGAGGAAACTCATGGTTGTTCTAAACCAACTATCAAGGAGTAATGGTCAACCACTTGAACCTTGGTATGTTCTGTAATGCATCATGTATGAGATGACCAATCGATGTGGAAGTCCATGTAATAATTATAAAGGTAACCATTAGGGTTTACATGATCCTTACCTATTTAGGTAATTATGGGTTACTCTATGATATGCTGGAAAATGAAAGGCATGAGATAAACATGAGGTTAAAATATGTTATGATCATTTTTGATGATTTTATCTCTTTTTGGGGAATGATTTAAGAATTATATAGTTTTGGAAAATGGACAACACGCAGACCGTGTGACAACCTGTCGCGTCGGACAAAGCGATGGGAATCGAACCCACTACCATTGTGCGACTGGTATTTATCGCCTACCACTGAACTACGTGAAGTCCCGGGTTAGTTTGACCGATTATTTTTAGTTAGATGATTTTATGAATTAAGAGTAAGCTGATTTTGGGTTATTTATGAAAATGATTAACCTATCATGGAGGATATGTGATTAGGTTAATTACTTTTCAATACGAGACTTTAGGAGAAACTAATATAGTTTAGAGATAAATGTTATGATTTAACATGGAAGACTATGTGACTAAATCCTTAAAATATCTGGGTTTCAATATTATATTGTTTTACATTGAAGAATTTTATGGACAAATTGTTTAACAGATGGTCCTCGTTGAACTTTGGGTTTTGTTGGACAAATTTTGAGATTAAGAATTGATTTTCTTTTTATAAAGGGTTATCCTTTTTTGGATTATCTGAACTTGTACTAACCTTTCTAGTTTTGGTTTTGGTTAAAGCCTAAATACATGAGGTGTATATAGTTCTCTTTTGTGGATTAGTTGATTCTATAGAAGTTGATTATAGTACTCTTAATGCGAACAAGTCACCCTAAATACTCATCTTTTGGAAGAAATATGAGTTTGATTAAGGAATCTAGTAAAAGTTGAAATTCATCATGATAATTGATTATGTTTCATTATGAATAAATTCCTCAATAAAAAGTAACATAAAACATAAATGTTGTCTATTAACTTTTCCTACTGGGGAATCGAATACTGTTTAACCCATCACAAGTTTGTGATTTTCTTATTGTTAACTTTCTCCTAAACATGTTTTCTATCACTGTCCATCAAAACATGAACCTATGTTTTCTCCTCCATGTCCATGTTTTACTACATGGAGTCCTAGAATGGGTTAACTCAGGTGACCTCTGTACTTATCTTCCTTTATTTTAAAGTGATTGTTTTACCGACGCTTGTTCCGATGTGGGACTTTCAAAGAAGTTTCCAAGCGCAATTTTAAAATTGCGAGGATGCAATTCCCAAAAGGGGGGAAGGATGTAATACCCCGGGTAAATAAATAATATGACATTTTCATATTTAACCATATTTGTGAATAAAATATTAATATGACTTTAAATGGGACGTTATGCTCGATGGCGTACCCAACACGCAACAACGAGTTTCTTGGGAATCTTAAATTGCACTCTAATAATAAAATAACATTATTTTAAATGGTAGTTAATAGGTAGCCGTTGTATTGGCGGGAATGGATATAAATAACTAATATATGATTATATATGTTTTTAAATGTTTTTACATTTATCCAATAAAGGATAACGGCTTAAAATAAGGAAAGAATTCAATTTTAGGTTTGTATGCCCTAGTTTTCACAAAAGGTTCACTTATCACCTTTTGATGGAGAACCGTCAATAAATTTAGTTTTGTTCACTCTTATACATCCTTTGAGACCAAATAAAACTCTTCTTAAGAATTGGGAAATCAAAATTTACTTTGTGTAAATTTTTGGTATCTTTCCGATAAAGTTCATTTTTTTAAATGAATAGTGTAAAATGTTGTATTTTAATTAAAAACCTCTTTTTAATCTAATTTATTTATACGAATATATTATCTTTTGAATTAGTTTTAAAGTGAAATTAGAATATATTTTTACCACTAAATCCAATAGTGGCCATTGGAATTAATTTCACTTTGAAATCAGACTTAAACTAGTGTCAATCTTTTGATACTTATTGTTTCATAAAAACACGCTATTTGATCTGACAGCATGAATTAATTATTAAATTAATTAATGTGACTTATATGTTTTGAATTTTGTAAAATAGACTTCATTTTTGAATTCGGAATATCAAATATATCTTAGGGTGAATTTTTGGGATTTTTATGAAAAACTTCAATTTTTGATGAATAGTGAAACCACTAAGTGGTACTTATAAAAACGGATTTTACCGTTTAAATGAAAATTTTCCATCTTTGTGTTTTGAATTTCAAAAATCCAAAATAAATGGTTGTCATTAAGAAGTAAAATGTGGTTCAATGGGATAAAAATAATTTTTTCGCGAATAATAACTTATTAAGTTTTTAATCGCGATTAGAGGTAATTAGTGTAGTTTAAGGTAAAAATAATGTTTTAATAATATGAAATGAACTTGAAACATGTCCTAACATCTTTTTATGTGTCATGGACGACCGATACAACCCATGGGTCAACTTGGGGACCCCATGAAGCCACTTTGGTTGGAAAATGACATTAATATCTTTTTATTTAAGGTTAAAGTAAAAATGAGACAAACATGAAATGTTTTACTAAAACAATTTTTACATGGGGTTATACAAATAAGATTTTTGACTATAAATATTCATTGTAAAGATAAAACGATTTCCCACATCATAGAATTTTTTTATAATTTTTAGACATTATATAAATTAAATTATTTATGACATCATGATGATGCAGTGATGACCTCATTATTTAACGATTTAAATACAATGGAAAGATAATGTAATATCGAAGACCTACACATGTATAAAACCTATTGTATGAGTGGATTTCGAACTCTTATCACCATATACTCGAAAAAAATCAATTTGGGACCTCTTAAATACGAATACCATTTTAAAATAAAGTGACTTTTCTTTACCTTCCAAGAGTGCCCCTCCTCTCCTCTTATAAAAGGCCCACACCTCTACCTCCTTACCCACACTCCCAAAGCCTTTGGCTCGGCCAACCTCTGCCCATTTTGTCTCTCCACATCACTCTCTTACTCCTTGAAGCCTCACTTTGGGAAGAAGTCTTTCTACGGAAGCCTTGGAGCTCAAACCAAAGGGAGTTACCCGATTTTAAGGTAATGTCTTCACTTGAGTACTTTTGTTTTCTTTTTCTTCTCCACCCCCTAAAAACTTTTTATTCATTTCTTTTGTAACAAATACTGTATCATCAATATACTAGGATGTTGTTATAAGAAGGATTCTAGCTACACTTTCTCACACCTACATATAATGGTTAAAGAACATACTGTTTCCGTGGATGGCGAATTTCGGCCTCCCGAAACGATGATTGATCAACATTCTATTAACACCTTCAAAGGTGGACATTAAGATGACACTATATTTATATATGATATATAATATGTTTATGATTTCTATAAGATTCTGTATTTTTAATTTTGGGCATACCTTTATGGTTTCCATTATGGGTAAACGTGATATCTTCATTTAAGGAAGTGCGGACTACCGCCCCCTCAAAGTGATTTGATTCGTTAATACCATATGTGGTACGTATAAAGGATATATTTAATGATATTATATATGATAAAATACGGGAATTAAAATACTATTATGTATAATTATGTTTTAATTCCATTAAATATGAAATAGAAATGGAAGTAGCATTCATGCGTACGTACGGCTTACCGTCTCCATGAACGGTACATTTCATTTCTTATCTCAAAATGTTATGTAATACTATAAGTACATATATATAATGGATATATATGTAATATCTCAAATCAAAATTATGGATATCATTCTGTAATTATAACATATATATATCTCTCTCATTTTGTTTTAATTCCATTAATATGACAAAAAAATGAAAGTAGCATTCATGCGTACGGACGACCTACCGTCTCCATGAACAGTGTTTTTCGTTTTTTATCTCCAAATGATATGGAATAGTATGAAATGAATATTTACTGGATATATATGAAATTTTAATCATTAATACTATTCTATAAATTATTTACTTATAACTACATGGGCAATCTTTTTTCAAACAAGTTCATTTTTGACTCATGTACTAAACGTCGGCAAAAACGTCTGATACGAACTAACACTATTAAACAATTATTATAACATTTTAATATGTGATATGAACTGAATAATAATCTCTAAAGGAGGTACTTAGGGAATTATTAATTTACCAAAGATTATTATTTAGGAATATAAAGAAACAAACAAGACAAGTTGGATTTGAGGTAAGGGATCCTACTCCTCTTTTCTTTTTAAGTACACTCTTTTATGTCATTCCTTTTAAAGATAATATTTCTTGTTATTGGGATGTTCTTTTATATTAATCATACTGTAATTTTTATGTTCATGTGATGAGAGACCCTATTCTCTCTCATCAATCAATTTTGGATGTTTTGAGTGGCGCCGTTAGGCTGCCGAATTTTCGTAAGAGATCTAACCTCTCTTTTTCTTTTTAAGTACTCTCCTTTATGTCACTTCTTTTAAGATCCTCTTTGTTATGTTGGGGGATGATCTTTTATATTCCTATTTCTATAAACATTAAGTTAATATGATGAGATACCCTATTTGATCTCATCAATCCATTTTTGTAAGTTTTATGTGGCGTCGTTAGGCTGCCGAGTTTTCGTAAAGGATTTTTCATCTCACTTTTATTCCCGTGAGATTTATGCTACATTTGCCACAATTTCCTTTGAGTGGTGAATGTACTGCCCATTATTCTACTCATTGTGTAATATACTTTCGTTTATGAGTATTTACATTAATGATTTATTGTCCTTCTTTCATGGGGTGTATGTTTTGAAAGATACCCAAGTCGGTAAGGGAACCTTTCACCCTCCTCTTTTTTAAAAGACTTCTTTGGTTGGGTCTTTTAATTTACTTATTGTTATGTTGGGATATGTTCTCATATATCCTTATTGATGTAAATTTTATGTCCAAGTGATTAGATACAGTTTTTATCTCTCATCAACTCATTTTGATTTGATGTTGTTAGGCTGTCAAGGGAACTTCTAAACCCAATTTCAATTTCTTTGGGTTCAACATGTAGTTATTGAATATGTCATCCTTTGAATATGTGTGAATGACCTTTGATTATTTTACACTTAATATCCAATTATATTTTGTTTATTCGTTTGTCACATGTAATTATGTAATTGATTTATCCTTAAACCAAGGATATCGTCTTTGTATGGGACTTCGTCTCAATCTCCCTTCATTGAGGCATATTTTATTTTATACACAACTATTTTTATACGTTGTATAAACCCCTTTGACTTTTACGTTTATCCAAAAGGAATCTTTTTTATATGAAGCATTTACTAAATGACAAAAGGGAATGTTTTTTTGTACGTATGTAGTGACAACGACTTCTCCGCCGCCGTGACCATTATTTGAGTTTCGACTTCCTCTACAAGTCATACCTTCTTTTTAGAAGAAAAATAAATACCATGTTTTAATTTTGTTTTATCTTGGTATTGAAAATGGTTTTTATAATGTTTTTATATCAATGTGTTGTATTTATATCTTGTGATTGAAAGGCGGGAATGATATGATTCCTTTACGCATGTTTTATGTGATACGATTATGTTATGGTTCTTGGAAATTATTATGAAGATGGGTGGTTCTGTGATAAACTAAGGGTGGGTGAGCCCGATATAGCTCTCCAATGCATTGGGTAACGCGAAGGAGTGAAACTTTAAGGGTTCTCCGAAGAGATTTAGGGAATATACTATGATGGGTATTCCAAACGTAACCAAGAGGGTTACTCCCTATGTAAGAAAGTTATGAATGCCTCAAGTTACCTTTTATGTATTATGATTTCTATGATTTATTCATGATTTTATGAGGTATATTAAAGTGGCTATGTTTTATGGGTAAAGTATTATTTAATTCTAATGTTTATATGAACTCATGTTTCCTTTCCGTATTTTTATAACCCTTACTGAGCTTTTTATGCTCTTCCCAAGTTTTTGAAATGTTTTTCACAGGTCAAGGGAAAGGTACATTATGTGATGATAGTGTCAAGGATGTTTCATGAAAGAATCAATGTTTTATTTTCAATATGTTTCTGTTGATGGGAAGAATGAATATTATCTTTTATGTAACCACTTTTTTTAAATGTGGAATGTAATGTAAGTTTCATGATCTAATTCTCTAAAACTCTAAAACTAAAAATATCCTCAATGTGTAATATTGTAATAACTCAAGATTAAGTAAGGTTTAAGTTTGGGGCATTATTGAAATATTTCAAAAGAACCATGTGTTTTCTGTATAAAAAATCCAAGAGTAGTGTTTCATGTATACGGAAATCAATATTCAGAATTGTGTGAATCTAAAAATATTGAAGAGATTAAATTAATTTGGGAAACATAAATCACAAAATATCATGGCGATACAATTTCAAATAATTAGGTTAGGTGGTTTATATATACTATGTCATGATGATGAGATTTTTTGGTATATATTTGGTGTGTATGATATCATGGTTAGGATCATCAAATTGGTTACAAGTAAACAACACTCTGGGAGGAACGAACATTGCTATAGTAAAAAAATCCAATCAATGGTTGAGAATATAATGAGATGTTAGTGGGTAGGTGGATCTAAATGTTTCTATTTATCAAAAGGATACTATAATTGGAATATTTTTGTTGTTATGATTGTAATATATGTGTTGGTATCAAAATTTTATATTAATATGGTCTGATCTAAGAATGAAATTTATCAAATATTCAATAATTCATGGGTCAGGGTAATGGTGACTGGGGTGGGTGGGTGGTGATCCAATAATGGAATTACATATAGAGAATTGTTTAGTCTTTAGTATTGATGGATAAAGGTTCATGTGATTCCTCATGAGTCAAGGACTTGTGATGAGGTAATATTATAGCGGATCGGTGGGTGGAACTAAGCATCCTTTAGAGAGGTCATCCAGTGGAGGAATAACAATTATTTTATGTGACTGGATAGTGTGGGGTGGAAAACATATAGATCATGTTTAAGGATAACTATAAGTACATTTTCAATGCCTATTACTATTGTTGGAATCCCCATGCCTCTGAATCATACTTTGTGAGATATTTCATTTTGTAGGGTCCTCATTATTATTAAGATTAACTAGTTATCGATGTCATGGGTCATGAGAGAGATGAGTGATGTTGAGATCAAAAATGGGGCCAGTGTTAATGGTGATTGTTTGGATAGACATTTTCAATATAGGAAACATGGTTATTTTATTTTTTGAAGTAGAAACACATTTGGCATTTAGTTGTGGATCATTTCGAGTTCATTGTGAATCAATGATCTTGGGAGGTCGATAATAATTTTTCGAGGGATTCCATTCCTTATTGATGATGAGATGACTTATTTAGAGTTGTTTTTAACATCACATAGATTTCATGATCATTAATTTTTTTTTGAAATTTCAATTTTTTCATGGGGAAGGATATGTTTAGGGAATTGGGATTCAGAATGGGAATCCAAGTATTAAAAAAATCGTGAACTTGTTTGAGGATATTGATAATGGCCTATGATCTATTTCTAGTCATTGAGTGAACATTGAGGTAGGTTCATCGATAACATATATGATATGTGTGATGTAGGAGGAAAATAACACTATGGTCCAATGGAATTGGGACATGGCATGTTTTCCAAAAACGTGAGTGTTTTTATGGTAGGGTGTATATGCTACAGTTTGTAGGATATTATATAGAGTTCACCTTTTAGATAGTGAGTTGATGTGATACATCATGGAGGGTTTCTTTATGGATCTAGGTCCAAACCAATATGTATCACAGTGAGAATCCATAATGCTACAACCTACAGGCTCTACTATGGAGGAACCCTATGAGGCATGACCATCAGTTTTCCTTAAAGGATGGTTGTGTCATGGAGACCTGCTCCACAGTACTATTTTACTATGGATGGAGGTGTTATTCCATAGAAATTATTTTCATAACATTAACTATATCCACCTATTATTAATAAATATTTATTGATCTATATTTTCACAGTAACCCACTCATTTCATGCATGTCAATAATATTGGAGAGGTTTTTTTCTTTTGCACATTTTATATAAATTCTCCACTTAACCCCTTGAGGTAGAATTAATTAGGGATATTAAATTATTGCCTACATATTATTCATCCAATATTCACTGTATTTTTAATAGCTCCATGATATCTATCCCACTTTTTTATATTTGTGATGGTTTTTCGGTTCTGATCCCACCAGTGTATTGTGGAATCCGGCGTAGATGATGTGGTTTTTTAAAATTTTTTCCAAAGGTAATCCTATTAGGATTATCACATGATATATTCAATTTTTTCAATTGTATTACATCTTAACCCTATCACAGTGAATAATTTTTATTAAAATGGAAAAAATTACTGATATATCGACATTCTTTGGTATTCTATTTTCATTAATAAGGATTAATGGGCACAAAATGTAACTTATGTTAATGGTTGTTAAATGTTCAAGAAACACAGATATTCTTAAAGACTTTTAGTTCATATGCCTATTTTAATTAACTGGGATAATTAATATAAAATTATAATTGATTATTTTTATCTTGTGGGTTATGATTTAATATTGGGATATGATGTGAGCTTGAATAAGGCATAGAATAATATTACAAAAGTGGTGTGGAGAATAGAATGTATATAAACTCTTTTATGGATGTAGGTGGTCACCAAATTATTAATCCATATTCTTGATGAGGTTTGAGTTTGAATCCTCATATGAATACATGGGACAAGGAATTTATGGTAGGGAATAAATGATCCCTAGAGAAATTTATAATATTGTGTTGGGACTCCTAGTTTTTGGAAAATACATATTTATCAAATAATTAATTTGGGATCTCCCCCAAATAATAAATTCATAGAGAGATAGTCTCAGCTGATTTGATAAGATATTGTTGGTTCGTATCATGATATTAGATAAGGAATCAATAGACTATGTTTCTTTTCATCAGGGTAGTCATGATGGATTGAGTATTTTCGGCCCAGTGGAAAGAATGATATAGTCATAAGTCTCACACATATTGAAAGAAAACACCATAAGTGTGGATTGAGTTTCCAGAGAATAATGTGAAGGATGAGGATTCAGGGACTACATGGAGAGTCACATAGAGTGTCTTACTCTGGGTGTTGGTAAAGTAGATCACTCATGGTTGATATGTGATGAAACCCAATTGATTATTATCCAATGAATTTAACAGGGTTCATAATGTATTGTTGTTTTATATCCTATGGGATATAATTTCCCAATGGGTCGATGAGTATATGTGGGTATTGATGAGTTAGATGAGTCTAAAATACCTTAGTGGATTCGATGAAAGGATACATAAAAATTTCTAGGGAACTAACATGATTTAATTTTTTGATTTATATATTTTTGAAAATATAATTTTATTATGATAAATGGATGATGAGGCATGTTCCATTGGTGATCAATGTATCAAGTGACAAATGATTCATTGAAATATTGATGAGATTGTGTGATGATTTTCATTCACAATTTTTATGTCTTGTTATTGTGATAGGTGAACCATAACATCATGGAAGATGAAAAATTAATAGTCCTAGCCTCTTTTTGTGCGAAAAAATTTTATAGGAACCTTAATTTTAGTTATAAGATATAGTTTTTGATGTGATACATGGATGTAAACTATGTTATAAGATAGTGGTTTCAAGTATTATTTTTACCTTGATGGAGAAGGTAGTGGTGATAATGTGATACCAATCCTATCGATGAGTTATTGGGTAATATTATTTGATAGTACCAAAATATGAGTGATTTGATAGTAAAGTTGATGTAACTTGTATCCATAGAGTTAGTTATCCCTATATAGTTTTTAATGGAAATTCCAATTGATTATGAATGAATGTTCAACTATTCTCCGATTGATAGTGAATGTGAAGGAATAGATTAGACTTCTGTCCCTTGTTTTAGTTAAAATGAATTAGTTATGGCTTTTTAGATGTACCCCCTTTAGTGAAAAGGGATGGTTTATAGCATGGATGTGGGAAAGACATTGTTTAATAGGTGAGTTTAGGATGAGTAAGAAAGAACCTACCCTGTACCTTACATTGTTTCCGAATATTAGAGAGATTCATTAATGAGAGTGTTTCGGTGTGGGACACGATATGATAAACTGGACTAGAAAAATACATATGTTGAATATGTTATGGAGAATGATGAAGTATGTGTGATAATTTTTATAATGGTCTAGATTTCATATTATAAACTAAGGTTTTAGAGTTGTGGTGTTCTCGATTACACATGAAATTCATGAGGAACGTATCAATGAATATTTATTGATGTAATTAAATTTCATCATTTTTAATTCATATAATATTGTACTTAAGGGGAACATATTGAGACCCTATGGTGATTAATTTGTAAGACCAGTCATAGTAAGAAAATAATGTGCTCATATATTTTTTAATTATAGGTTTAACATAGGATGTAAAATTTATTTGGTAGCGGCATCATGATAGGTTGTTGGGTACTAAGATTAGGTGAGGCCTGGGGATTGCAGTAGAGGATCTCCATATATATTATAAATTTTTATTCATTTTTAAACTGATTGTTTATTGAATAGTTATTATTATTTGTAAATTTTATACATTATCTATGTATATTGCTTATTTCACTATATTTACTTAATTTGTAATCCATTGATGTTTATTGAGATGGATATGTTTTATTAGTGTTTGTTGTTTTTCCAAGCTCTATTTATAGGAAATTGTATATTTAATGTATGATTTCACCCTTTATTATATTCATTATATTCTAACATATTGGGTTGTGGGATAGATGTCTTTTAGAACTATTGGTCCACGCACTGATAAATATAGTTTTCAGTGAAGGAACCTTAATTATTCAATGGATGGTATAAAAGGTTGGATATTGTCTGACTCTAGTTATATATATAATACAGTGTGATGAATAAATTTTGTTTAAGTATATCCATAATTAAAAATATATAGATATATAATTCCAACTAGGGGATTTAGATATTAATGGTATTTTAATAATAAATATGAGAAATTTGGAGTTTATTATTATAGGCTAGCATGAGAATACATATTATTATCAACGATAGTATTTTGTTCTTTTTATTATATAAAGATATAGATTTATATTTGGTGGATGAAGTATGAATTATTTTGGGATGGTGACTCTATTTAACACCTAAATAGTTAAAAACTTTTATTTTCATCTACTTCTCAATGGAAATTCTTTTGATGTTATTTGGGATTATTTTATATCATTATTATTCAATTAAATATGTAATGTATTATTATAGACTGAAATTAAATAATATAAAATTTCAATGATGCTACCGAGATTGATTCCATGATTATAATGAGATAGTTCCATTTATTTATAAATTTTCTGATCTGATGTTTTCAAAAACCCTAAATTTTGATTCGGTACATGGATTATAATGAAGGATATTTATATATTGTTTGTATTATAAATAATAACATGATGTTTCTTTTGGATCATATAATTTTGAAATGATAACAAATTGATACAATTTGAGATGGTGTTTAGAAAGAAATTTTTATTTTGTCACTATGATTCATTTTTATTTTCTAGAATAAAGGATGATGAGTATAAACTATAATATAATGATTAATTAGAATTAGATTATATTTTGAGATATATTAGAGAAATTTTATTGTTAAAAATTAGATTATGAGTGTATCATGGTATCGATCATAGGATTATCCAATGATAATAACGTTGCATACCATGTATCTTGCTTCTGTCAAGTGGATCATGTGTTAATTCATCAAATGACATTGAAAATGATATTGGATTGATGATATGAAAATTAAATAATAATAATAATGATTTTGATTATTATAATTACTAGATAAATAATCATAGGGATAGTTATGATAAAATGATTGGAATGGCTGTTAACTATACATTGAACTCCATTATAAGATAATATGTCTTCATAATAAACAATTCTTAAAAATAATTGTTAAAAATGTAATTTTATTGAAGTAGTTTCACTAAATGGATTCCATAGGGGAAGTGTAATGTGAAATAGTGGTTGTTAATTATACTTGATGGATGTGAGTGTTGACATACTGAAACATTGGGATGTTGGGGATGAGTAATAATTTTCTGATGAGTAAATGAATATGATAAGTGGCATTGATAATGATATGGTATATGTGAGTGGATAAATTTATTTTTTGTTATTTAATTTGAATATTTTTCTAGTCACTACATAGATACGCACCTCAGATTACTCCACCAAGCATCAATTAATTACCCATCTAGTGGGTATCCCTCCCTCATTCTAAATTCTTATAGATGCAATAATTTATGATGGTGTATGGGTGTAATTTAATGGGGGTAATGGAATTAATTTTTAATATTTGGTCTATAAGAGTCCTTATATACATTGATTTCAACTAGTTAATTTTTTTTTATCCCCCCCCCACACAAAAGATGGATTTAAAAGCATTTAGATTGGTGTAAGAGTGTGAATTATTAGGGGTTGTGGAACTAACATGGTGATGTTTGTTAATTGGGGCACATCAATATATAGATGATATGAGTTAAAATAATTTATATTATTTTTTAAAATTATTTTGCATATGGGTCTCAAGTTATTGTTTTAGCAGTATTAGAAGTCAATATTACATTCATGAAACCTATAATACATTGTTAAAATAATATAAAACATGGTACACAATGAAATAAACTGCATCATGTATTGTTTATTAAATTTATTTTTCTTAAAAAGCTAGGGAAAGGAAACATAATACATGGGTGATCTTAGATTCTCAATAAGGGTATGTAATATAGTGGAAGATATCATAAAAACAATAATTGGGGATAGAGAATAACTGAAAACACATTTTTTTAAAAGTAAATTGTAACACATTATGGATGAAATAAGAGATAAATAAATATTGTTATTATAAAGAATAATCAGGGGTATTTTACAAGAAATATAACCCCCTGAAAATTCAATTAATTATTTCATTATTAGGGAATGCAGAATGTGGGACATCGTAACCATACAATCAATGTCTCATACGAAGACCATAAATAGAAAAATTATCACTTCTTCGTGCCCAAACTGTAGTTTTCTCATGAGATCTAAAGATGCAGAAAGGGGATATAGTGGTCGCCACACAACACATACTATTTCAAATACCTTCCTCATATGAATGGGTAAATCCTAAAAAAATATATATTTATGTTGAAAAATAATATATGAAATGTAAATAACATTCCCTAATCATTAAACATAAAAACTAACAATTCAGAGTAATATGGTAAATGTTTTCAAAATATCACATCCACACTAAAAATAATAATAATCCATTCAACAAAACATATTGGATGATATAATAAATAGTTATCCCCATTTAGAAATAATAATTATCAATAACTTTTTTATGTGTGAAAATACTATTATAAAATCAATGAGTATTTCTTGACATAAAACTCTTTTACTTTGGCATGAAATGTTATCTTGGGAAAATATCATTGTAAAAATATAAGTAATTTGATGTATCTTTATAATAATAAAAATATTTTTTTAAAATAATGGTTATGAAAAATAGAGTATAGATTTCTCTAGATAATAAGAATGAATTTGAAAAATTAAATTGAATTGAGCTTCTATTTCGGGACGAATGTGAGAAAAAACCATTTCAAAAATATAAAAACCCATAAATTACTATAATATTATATTTGGTAAACATATATATTACATTCACAAATAATTTATTAGCAGTGCATATGATTAAATAAGAATTTAATTGTGGTACAAAGTGAACAACATAAACAGAATGGAAATTGATGTTTGGGTGGAAAACCCATACCACTTTGTAATCAATCAAATCATTTGACCCAAAATTAATAATTTTAAAATAATACAATGAATAAAAATTATATTAAATATATTCAAGATATTTTAAATCTATTTTTAGTATTCATACACCATAATCAACTACTTGTATTGAATAAGGAATATCCCACCAAAATGGATGTGATATGACGAAACCCATACCATAATTTTCACGGTGTTCATCACATGATCATACTGTGTAGGAAAAACCAATTAAAATTATTAATTAAAATGTACATATCATTTTTTTAGGTAATTTATATATCATATCCTTATTATATTCATTAATGTCTACCTTGACGGTTTAAAAGGTTAAAATGTTACAGTTTGGGAGAATTTTCAGCCTTAGTATTAATGAAAATTTTAATTATATACATGTAAAGATAAACATATAAGATGAGAATAGTTTTCCAAAATAGAAGTTTATTTTTTTCTGTATCAACCTAATATTTTCATTTTTATAAAATTTATTTGGATATTAGATGTGAAGATGAATCATTATATAAAACATTAATGATAACGTTTTGGGATTATATGCGGTTTTTTATCACAATGAAACTAATTTAAATTAATATAATGTGTAAAAAAGATTCATGGACAATAAATATGTTATGATGCATATATTATATTCTATTTCAACCATCAATAGGGTTGTATGACCAGGATTGAAGACTATAATACAAATTGAAAACTCATTGTCCTTGAATGTGATTAATTAACACATCTCATGTGTTGTTTACATTTCTAGTACAAAAGATGGGGAATGGATAGATTATGATGAATTATTACATTATCATTAATAATTAATGTATATGTAAGGAAATTCAGTTATCATAACATTTTCATTAATGGATTTTAGGAAATAGAAATAAGAATGGAACTCGAAATAAAAGATATGAAAAGAGGAAGTAACCTCATGAAGTTATCTTCCTTGAGAAGCTCTTTAAAGGAGATTTTTTGGACTATTTATGATACCAATGAATTAAATAAGTGGGGGAGAATCATGAGAGGATATATGAGTATAATTTAGGCATGGAAAAAGGCCGGAGAAGTGTGAAGAGAAGAGTTAGTGATGGAGGGTTTTATAGTGGTGGAGGGGATGGTTTTCCATTTATTATAATGAATATATTTTTTGTTTTTCCAAAAGACATATAGTAGTGTTCATACATTTGTCTAAAAATAGAACAAAGTGCATATGGGTTCACACCAATGTAAATTTAAATAATCCATGACTGTTGTATGACATAGAAATTAATTATTTAATATATTTCAAAAAAAATTGTATTTAACTATTCAAACAAATTTCATGTATTTCATAAAAATACAATAAATTCACCCTAAAAATATTCAATGAGTAGAATTACAAAATGAACTCTGTTTTTTGAAAATAATTTTCTACATGTGGTAAATTTAATTTTAAAAAATATAATATTATATTCGAAAATAGAAATTTTAAAGCTATAATTTGTTTTATATCACCTTGAAAAATGAATGATGTTTTCATTACCATATATCCTCCGTACAATAAAAAATACCAAGACGTACTATTCCTCATGTTCATATTACTATTCATAAGTGTATATTACTATTCCCCCAAAATTTATCTTGTCTTATCAAACTCTAAATATGTTACTGAACACGACTGTGTATCTCTGTATTTAGAAATTCAAATTAGAGAGTTGGGAAAATTATATTTACTAGTTAGGTTATAACAAAGTTGTTTTTTATAAATATAGAGTTTAATTAATTCACTATTAAATTTACTTTTTAATCCTTGGGTGGTTACATTATTCCCCCACCCCCCTCAAAAGAATTGTGTCCTTGGAAATCAAAATTTCACTTCGAGAGTTAAAGGTTGATACTTGAAATATCCCTCTTGGGAAAACCACATTAAATATAGTGTTGACACAATGTTATCATAATAAGGGAAATATTTAAGTGAATAAGTTTGAAATAATATACTAATTTGAATAGGATAACATTATTATAAGGTGACAATATGGACACTACTGATTAAAATACCCAATGGGTTCAAAAGGAATGGATAGAGAACATGTTCAGAAGATAGTTTATTTCCACAAACAATAAGCTACAGTTAGAAAAACACATTGACATTTACAAATATTAGGATTATAAAACTAAATGTACGACACTTCTCCAAGAGTTTATAAACTATTTCATTATATATGAGTATAAATATATGTTTATATTTTTTAAAAACAATCATATCCTTTTATTACACATTGAACTATCTATACATCACCACATAACACATGTTGTTTCATGTTGTGAGGCAATACATTATCCAAAAAAATCATGTAAATAATCAACTTAAAACCATCATAGATGATTAAACATTCCATAATGAATTGAAAATTTATAAATAAGGTCTCTTAATTTCCATAATGAACTTGTCTCCATCCCATAATAAAAATGAAGTAACTCTAAATTTTCAAATTCTATTCATGTGATTAACAACATCATATGTTATCTTGATATATAGAAATAATGTGAGTTACCATAATACAATACTGGAAACAGTAATTCATCATTATTCCTTAAGAAAGATACATTTTAATAGATTCATAAATTAAATCTAGAAGTTTTATAATCTCCTTCGATGAAGGAATTGAAAAGGTTTCGACAAGTTAATAATTTTGTCTATGGTAGTCCATACAGATACAACTCAATAATTTCATCATCATTATTTCAAAATCCGTAAAAAATTTAATGTTTCCTTTATTTTTATTCATGATTTTTCTAAAAGGATTAACATATACTAAATTTCTATTCTTGGTATAATTCAACTTATGGTCTCAAATATATAATGAAAATGTACTACATTATGATTCTCATATATTTCATCATTCTTATAACAAGTACATTACATCACAATATTCAAAATACCTGATTCTTGACTAGGCATATTAATCATTCTGTATCATCTTTGGAAGCATAATAACTTGATCATTATCCAATAACATCATTTGGGATATATTTCATTTACACGTGGTACATTCATTTGCGTAGTTCCCCATATCCATACCATTGAAGCATTGAATATAGGTGAATTCTTTCTTTTTCTTGTAATTATGAGCATGGTGGACCTTTTCTCTAAACATGAATTATGTTCCTTCCCTCTTAATCACATACCGTGATTTTTCGTTAAACAATTATCACATTTGGGAAAATACTTCTTTTCCTTCTTGCATTTATGCATTCTTTTCCCATTTTTCATCTTATTCAGAATGCAAAATTTCTAAAAAATGACATACACTTGATTATATCATAGAATTATAAAAAATAATTCATAATTCAAATACTCATTAAATAAATATAATATATTTATAAATTTATTTGTATTTAATGTAAAACACCTTATTTTTATGGACAATTTTATTCATATAAATAAATTCATTTATATATTGCAATGCACTATGTTTAACAGTCCTTTCACACTAAACCAAAATGTCATATGTTACATGAAACACTAATTTTTCATATTATACATGAAAAAATATGTATATAGTTTTTCAATTTATAAGATAATAATGTTTTGATTATGTTATACGCAACACCAAAAGAGTATTTCACTACATGAAACACTAACTCGACATGCGTTACACACAAGAGAGGCCTTCCATGATAGCTTGTGTTTTCCACAATATCAAGTTTCACTAAATCGGCCTGTGTTACATACCTTCTTTTCGTGTAGATGGAAACAATTTACCTTGGTGGACATTTTTGTATTTGTTTAATATGTTGCAATTTTTTTTGATTAATAGTGAAAATACATGTTTTCTTATTTTCAATTCATTAAATACTAAAATTATATTTTGGATTAATATTAAATTTTAATTAATTAATTTTTATCCAATTATGGTTTTCGAAATTTATTTTATACATGAATTTGTTATAAAAACATTTCCAATTTAAAAGGGAGCATTTTTTCCAAAATAGTTTTCAAGACATTTTAACGGCTTATTTTAAATTAAATTATAAACCTTCTATGTACTGAATTTTGTAGTTGGGATTTCCAATTTGGATTCAAGAGGTCCATATTTAGTAATTTTTCCCCCTTTACTTAGGATGAATATTAACAGTAACCATGGTAAATTTTATTCCCATGGTATTGGGTAAATTATGTAATTTAGGTAAGAAATAGAATTATAATGACTATAAGATGACTAATACAAATAAACCAGTAATATTTTGTTAATTAAATTCTATCATTAACACTTAAGGATCCAAATTATTCCATTTACTGGACACTTGTTCATGAAAATGAATTATCTAATATTTTAATTAAAGAAAGACACAAAGTGTCATTTTATTTGTCTTTAATATATATTATGTATAAAAATATAAAAACAATGGTTCTATCAAAAAATATAAATTGTAATTTATAACATAATAAACACAGCTCCTTGATAGAATTTTTTTTGACATTTTGGGGCCATTTGTGAGATATTATGGTATATATCATATTTTATTTGAGGAAAAATTAAATATATCACATTGATGTTTTAAATAATATATCATTTTTAAAATAAGGATATACATTAGATAAATTTGACTATTAATTCTTATTTGAAATCTTAATTCATTTATTTAACATGGTAATTTATTTTTATTATTTAGGAAATACTAATTAGCTTAATTTTTATATATGGATGATGTAGAAATTATATAATTTATTAAAATCAATATTCTAATTTTTATTAAAATCCTATTAATCATTATTTTTCCAAAAAACTATAGAAAATTTAATTTCAAGAGTATATATCAACCATAAGAGTCTGATGGTATATTTATGGACCATTTGGAGACACATTGAATCGATTATGACAATTATATTACTTTATTTAATGTAATGTCAAAATTTTCAAATTCATACATGAATAAGAAAAAAATTTATAATGTTGCATTTTCAAGAATATATATTCTACTACATATATTCTTTTAGAAGATAGTAAATTTATCTTCATAATTTTGATTTACTTATTACTTGTATTCATTTAGTATGTATATAAATTGATTACACAATATTAATGATGTAATTATTTTTTAAGCGTATTATCAAATAATTGTTATTAAAATAAATATAATTTAGGATAATTAATTTTTGCAATGAATTTTATAGAATACATTGAATCCTTATGAACATTATAAAATATTTTTTTGATGGAAAATTATTATATTAATATATATAAAAATTCATCAATGGAATAGTGTAAAAACATAAAAAATGATATTTTGTTAAAATAATGATTTATAAAAAAATTATAAATCATTTTTTTTAATTTTTTTTAAATAATTATGATATGGTCTAAGATGTTCTAAATTATTATTTTTTTGGTATAATTTAAATCATATAATTATATATTTAACTCTATTAATATTGAAACATTTTTTATGTTACATAAAATTAAATAGAATAACTAATTATCTATTAAAATTATAATGTTTGAATTTGAATCAAGACTTATATAAATTTTATTATATGATGAGATTTATAACTTATGAAATACAATCTTTAAATATATCTAATTTTTGTGGTAATTTTATTGATTTAAAAATTATAATAAAATGATATTTTTGGGTTTTCCAAAAGAGCCCCACACCTAAATTATAAAACAGAACTTGCTCCCACAAATATTCACTTCATTTTGAAATTTTATGCTCAACCATAAACATTCCATATTCCTTATCAACTTCCCCAGAAACATTATAGTGGTCCTTTTATTATTCATAGGCAATCTGTAGTGTAATATCCTGGGAAAATAATGAATATTACTTATTCATATTTATTAATATTTCTGAATAAAATATTAATATTACTTTAAAGGAAATGCTATGTTCGATGGCGTACCAAATACGCAACAATGAGTTTCTTTGAAATCATACGTTGCACACTAATAATATAATAATATTATTTTAAATGGAAGTTAACGCCTAGCCATTATAACGGAAGGAATGAATAAAACTAACTACCAAATGATTATATATTCTTGTAAAATATTTTTTCATTTATCTAAACAAATGTTAGAGGCATAAAATTCAAATAAATCCAATTTTAAGTATAAATATTCTAATATTCATTAAAAGGTCTACTAATCGTATTTTGATGGTGAACCATTTTTAATATAGTTTTTGTCACTCTTATAAATTCTATTGGACCAAATAAAATTCTTCTTTAGAATTGGGACATCAAAATTTACTTTCTGTAAATTTTTTGTAATTTTATGATAAAGTTCATTTTTTTAATGAAAAGAGAAAAATGTTGTATTATAATTCAAAACCACCTTTTAATATAATTTATTTATATTATTAGATTATCTATTTAATTGGTTTTAATGTCCAATTATAATATATTTTTACCATTTAATTAAATAGTGGTCATTGAAATTAGTTTTACTTTGAAATTGGACATAAACTAGTGTCAATGTGTTGATATATATATTGTTTCATAAAAACACACTTTTTGTTCTGACAATAGATTTAATTTTTAAATTAATTAATGCAACTTATATTTTTTAAATTTTTTAAAATAAACAACTTTTTTGAATTCGGAATATCAAATATATCTTAGGGTTAATTTTTTGTATTTTTCTGAAAAACTTCAATATTTTATGAATAGTGAAAAATCTAAGTGGTAGTTAAAAAACTGATTTTTTCATTTATATGAAATTTTACAACCTAGGTGATTTGAATTTCAAAAATCAGACATACATTGTTTTCATTAAGATGTAAAATGTGGTTCAATGGGATGAAAATATTTTTTTGGTGAATAATAACTTTTAAGTTTTATTAATCATGATTAATGGTAATTATTGTATTTTAAGGTAGATATAATGTTATAATAATAGAAAATTACCTTGACACATGTCATACTCTTATTGTATGAGTAATGTCCGACCAAGGAAATTCATGGTTCAACTTGGGGACCCCATGGAACCACTTGGGTAAGAAAATGACTTTAATAACATTTTATTTAATGTTAAAATAAAAATGTCACAAACATGTATTGTTTTACTAAAATAATTTTGACATGGGGATATAAAAGTCATAATTTTGACTATAAATATTAATTAGAAAGAGAATAATATTTAATACATCATAGTTTTTTTTTCAATTTTTATAAATTAAATAAATTAATTTATTTATGACAACGTGATGATGCAGTGATTACCTCATAAATGAACGATTTAAATAAAATTATAAGATAAGGTAAACTCTAAGTCTTACACTTGTAACAAACCTATTGGATGGGTTTATTTCAAAGAATTATCACTTTATACTTGAAATATTTCCTTTTAGGACCTTTAAAATACGAAAAACATTTTATAATAAAGTAAAATTTTATAACTTTCCAAGAATGATCATCCTCTCCTCTTATAAAAGGCCTCCTCCTCTACCACCTTACACACACCTCTCAAGCCATTGGCTCAGCCATGATCGGCCCATTTTATCTCTACACATCCCTCTCCTCATCCTAGAAGCCATCCCTTAGGCAGAAAACTCATCAAGAAACCCTTTTGGTTCAAACGAAAGGGTGTTACTTGATTTAAAGTTAAAGTCTTCTCTAATGTTCTTTGGTTTTATTTTGCTTCTCCAACCACCTAAACTATTTTTATTCTTTTATTTTGTAACAAAACAATTATAATAAATATACTAGGATGTTTTTATGAGAAATATTCAATCTACACTTACACACACCTCCGTCTAGGGGTTAAATAACATACTATTTCTTTGGATGGTGAATTACTGCCTCACGAAATTATGATTGTTCTATCTTCTCCTACCACCTCTCATGGTGTCCATTATGATGGAACTATATTTATATGATATTAATTATATTTATCTACTCTCTATTCTTCTGTATTTTATATTTAAAACATGCCTTTATGCTTTCCATGGTGTGCATAAGTGAAAATTTCATACGAGGAAGTGTGGACTATGCCCCCTCAAGTGATGTGACTCGTTCATGAAATACCTGGAATGTATAAAGAATGAAATTAATGAGAATATGTTACATATATAACATATATATTATACTGTAATTATTATATATATATATTTCTCATTTATTTTTATTTCCATTAATATGACAAAGAAATGAAAGTAATGTCCATGCGTACGTATGGCCTACCGTCTCCATGAACGGTGAATTTCATTTATTTTTATCTCAAAATGTTATGGAATAGAATAAAATGAATTTTTTCTTGATATATATGATATTTAAATAATTAATACTATTCTGGAGATGATTTAATTATAACTACATTGACAATCATTTTCAAACAAGTTCGTTTTTGACTCATGTACCAAACATCAACAAAAACGTCTAATATGAACTCACATTATTAACCAATTTTTATAACATTATAATTTGTGATATTAAATGAATAATACAATTTAAAGGATTTCCTTATGAAATTATAAATTTACCATATTCTATTATTCAGTAATATAATGAAACGAACAAGACAAGTCGGACTTGAGGTAAGGGATCTGACCCCACTATTTCTTTTCAAGTACCATATTTTATGTCATTTCATTTACGCTCAATATTATTATGGTATAAGATGTTATTTGATATTCACCATAATTTAATTTGTATTTTCATATGATGAGATACCCCCTCTTGCTCTCATCAATTCATTTTATGAATTTTTATGTGGCGCCGTTAGGGTGCCGAATTTTCATATGGGATCTTACCTCTCTCTTCTTTTTTAGTACTATATTTTATGTCATTTCTTATAATCACATATTTATTATGTTTGGGGATGTTATTTTATATTACTCATTCTGTAAATTTTATGTTCATATTAGTAGAGACCCTATTTGACCTCATAAATCCATTTTTAGAAGTTTTATGTGGCGCCATTAGGCTGCCGATTTTTCATAAGGGATTTTTCATCTCACTTTTATTCTAATGAGATTTATTCCACATTTTCCACCATTTACATTGAGTGGTGTATGTAATGAACATTATTCTACTCATTATGTAATATAATTTCATTTGTTATTATTTACATCAATGTTTTATAGTCCTTCTTTAACGGGGTGTACGTTTCGAAAGTTACCCAAATCGGTAAGGGAACCTTTCACCCTCCTCTTTTTAAAAGACGTTATTTTGTAAGGTACTTTAATTTAAATATTCTTATGTGGGTATATGTTCTTTTATAGCCTTATTGATGTATATTTTATGTCCAAGTGATGAGATACCATTTTCTCTCTCATCAACTAATTTTATGAACTTTACTGTGATGCCGTTAGTCTGTCGAAATTTTGAAAAGGAGCTTCTTAAATCAATTTCAATTCTTTGGTTTAATCTTGTACTCATAGAATATTACATTATATGAATATGTGTGAATGACTATGATTTTTTTACTTAATATCTACTTATATTGGGTGTATTTATATTTTTCACACATACTTATGTAACTGATTTATCCTTAATCAAATGATACTGTCTTTATAAGGGATTTCGTCACAATTTACATTCCATTGAGATTCATTATTGTTTTTCAACAATTCACTTTGATATGGTTCATATAATGTCCTTTGGAATATTATATCATGAATAACATTATTCTTATGATATTATAATGTTTTGATTCGATGTCATTCCTTTAAAAGCTTTAAAGTGGTGTGGGAAACATTAATTCAAAAATATCTTTATTAAATGGTCATTAAAATAGTTTGATAAAATAATTGATTTTGTCAATATCTTGAAATGATATATTGTGATTTCAAATGAAATTTTAATAGTGTAATATTTATATTTTAAATATTTTATTTTCTATGATTTTATAATGGTACTTGGACATTTGACGTGTGGTTACATGATAAACCATATGATAGGTGGTGCCGTGAATACCAGGACGGGTGGTTATGTTATAACCTCCAATGAATTGGGTATGGAAGTTGGCCGTATGGCTATTCCATTATGTGATATGTGTGGAAGTCGACCATATGGTTATTCTATTTAAGTATTCTTATGTCCCATGTTACCTTTATATGTTATGTGTTCTTTATATGGGTTTATGGTAATATTTTGGTTACAAATGTTATGTAGTGATATTTTATTAAGTGAAGAGTATTTACTACTTCATAATGGTTAAAGGTATTTCTTTGATAAAGTATTCACAGTTTACATGTGGTTTTAAAAAACTAACAGTTTTCCTTCATTGTGTATCCTTTACTGGGCTTTTTATGCTCATCCCGTGTTTTTGAAATGTTTTCTCCAGGACATAAATATGGATAGGGTCAAAGATGGGATCAAGGAAAGATATGCTATCTAAAACATGGAAGTAGACATGTTTCTTTTTAAGAGTTTTTATTTTATGGAAACTTAGTAGAAGTGTCTACTTTGTAATGTTATGAGATGTAATCGTTATGTGCAAATTCTCTAAAACTCTAAACCAAAAAGATCATCAATGTGAATTATTCATTTAATTCAATATTAAGTGAGTTTTAAGGTCGGGTCCTTATAGTTGGTATCAAAGGGATGTTTAGATAACTTTAGCGGTTAGGGTATTCTTTAAGAATAAGTGAAATTACCATAATTTTTAGGATTTCAGAAAGATTCATAGTTTTAGATAAAGTTATTGAGTATGTATATCTTAGTTTTTATCTTCCTCATTAGTACATGATGATTTTTTTTATATACTCACACTAAAATTTTTTGGTTTTAGTAAATGGATGGATTTATCAGGCTCTAAAGTGACAATGGGTTTGAAGGAAACTGTGGTGGTTTTTTGATTAGGATACTCGTTGAAATGGGGGATTCAATGTGGAATCTCGTTGTAATTATAAACCAACTATGAAGGAGTCATGATTAACCACTTGACCCTTTGTGAGTTCTCTAATGCATCACGTATAAGTGAACAAACTCGATGTGGAATTTCAGGTAATAATTATAATGGTAACCATTAGGGTTTATATGATCCTAACTTTTGAGGTAATTATGGATTACTATAAGATGTAAAATGAAAGGCATGAGGTAAAATTGAGGATAAATTATGTTATGATTATTTTTGAAGAATTTATCTATTTTTGAGGAATGTTTTTTGAATTATATAGCTTTAGAAAAAGGACAACATTTAGACCGTGTGACAACCCATCACGTCTGACAAAGCTGTGGGAATCGAACCCACAACCAATGTGCGACTGGTATTAATCACCTAGCACTGGATTATGTAAAGTCCCTGGTTAGTACGACAAATTCATTTTAGCTATATAATTTTATGAATCCAGAATAAGTTGATTTTGGGTTATCTAGGAAAATATTGGCTGATCATGGAGGATATATGATTAGGTTAATTACTTTTCAATATGACACTTTACGAGGAACTGATTTTATTTGGAGATAAATGATTATTTTCACCTTGGAAGACTATGCGATTAAATCCTTCAAATATTTGGGTTTCAATCATAGATTGTTATACATTGAATAATTTTATGGAAAAATTGTTTCTCGAATGGTCTTCTTTGAAATTTGGGTTTTGTTGGATAAATTTTGGAGATTAAGAATAGATTTTCTTTTTATAAAGGATTATCCTTTTTGGGTATTATCTGATCTTGTACAAACAATTTTGGTATTGGTTTTTGTCTAAAGACATGGGAAATATAGAGTTCTCTTTTTCATATTAAGTGATTCTTTAGATGTTGATTATAGAATTCTTAATGTGAACTAGTCATCCTAAATATTCATCATTTGGAGAAAGTATGAGTTTGTGTAAGAAATCTAGTAAAAGATGAAAGTCAACACGACAAGTAAGTATGTTCCCTTATGTTTTATTTAATCTCATAAATAAATTCCTCAATGAATAGTATCTTAAAACAAAAATGTTGTCTGTTAACGTATCCTACTAGGGAATCAAATACTGTTTAACCTATCACATGTTTTTGATTTTCTTGTGGTTAACATTCTCTTAATCATGTTTTCAACAAATCTCCATCAAAACATGACCCTTTTTTTCTCTTCCTTGTCCATGTTTTCCTACATGGAATCCTAGTATGGGTTAACTCGAGAGTCCTTTGTACTTCACTTTCATTCTTTTAAAGTGACTGTTTAATTTACTCCTTTTCTGATGTGGGGCTTTCAATGATGTTTCCATGACAAATTTTAAAATTCGGAGGACACAATTCCCAAAAGGGGGGAAGGATGTAATATCTCATGTAAATAAAGAATATTAAATATTCATATTTATTAATATTTGTTAATAAAATATTAATATTACTTTGATGGGAATGCTATCTTCAATGGCGCACCCAATACGCAACAATGAGTTTCTTTGAAATCATATGTTTCACACTAATATTATAATAATATTATTTTAAATGGTTGTTAACGCCTAACAATTATAATGGAAGTAATGAATAGAACTGACTACCAAATGATTATATATTCTTGTCAAATATTTTTTCATTTATCCAAATAAATTTTAGTGGCATAAAATGCAAATGAATCCAGTTTTAAGCATAAATCTTCTAATATTCTTTAAAAGGCATATTAATTGCCTTTTGATGGTGAAATCTCTTTAATATAGTTTTCTTCACTCTTATACATTCTATTTGAACAAATAAAATTCTTTTTTAGAACCGGGACATCAAAATTTACTTTGTGTGAATTTTTGGTATTTTTCCGATAACGTTCATTTTTTAATGAATATTGAAAAACGTTGTATTTTAATTCAAAAACTCTTTTTAATTTAATTTATTTAATGATTATATTATATTTTTAATTGGTTTTAAAGTCCAATTATAATATATTTTTATCATTTAATCCAATAGTGTTCATTGGAAATAATTTCACTTTGAAATTGGACATAAATTAGTGTCAATCTTTTGATATATATATACTGTTTCATAAAAACACGCAATTTGTTCTGAAAATGGTAATTAATTATTATATTAGTTAATGAAACTTATATTTCTTGAATTTTCTAAAATAGATATCATTTTTGAATTCGTAATATCAAATATAGCGTAGTGTGAATTTTTGGTATTTTTCTAAAAAACATCAATTTTTTATGAATAGTGAAACCACTAAGTGGTAGTTAAGTAACTAATTTTTTCGTTTAAATGAAATTTTACCACCTCTGTGATTTGATTTTAAAAAATCCTACATTCATGGTTGTCATTAGGATGTAAAATTTTGTTCAATGGGATGAAAATATTTTTTTGGTGAATAGTAAATTTTACGTTTTATTAATCTCGATTAATGTTAATTAGTGTAATTAATGGTAAAGTTAATGTTATAATAATATGAAATGACCTTGAAACATGTCATACTCATATTTGACGAGTCATAGATGTCCAATACAATCCATGGGTCAACTTGGGTACTCCATGGAGCCACTTGGGTAAGAAAATGACATTAATAACTTTTTATTTAATGTTAAAATAAAAATGTCACAAACATGTATTGTTTTACTAAAACAATTTTCAAATGGGGTTATAAAAGTCATATTTTTTACAATAAATATTCATTATAAATATGAAAATATTTCCTACATCATATTATTTTGTTTTATAATTTTTAGACATTAAATTAATTTATTTATTGATGACACCGTGATGATGTAGTGATTACCTCATAAATGAATGATTTAAATAAAATGTGAAGATATAGTAAATCTAAGTCTTCAAATTGTCACAATCATATTTTATGGGTGGATTTATAAGAATTATCACCTTATCCTAGAAATATATTCTTTTGGGTCCTTTAAAATATGAAAATTATTTTATAATAAAGTAAAATTTTATAACTTTCCAAGAGTGCCCCTCCTCTCTTATAAAAGGCCCACACCTCTACCACATTACACACATCTATCTAGCCATTAGATTAGCCAATATCTGCCGATTTTATCTCTCCAAATCCCTCTCATCATTCTATAAGCCATCCCTTAGGTTGAAAACTCTTCAAGAAAACCTTTTGGTTCAAACCAAGGGGAGTTACCCGATTTTAAGGTAAAGTCTTCTCTAATGTTCTTTTGTATTAATTTTTTTCTCCAACCCGCTAAAATAATTTTATTCCTTTATTTTGTAAAAACAACAGTATATTAAATATACTAGGATTTTTTTATGAGAAATATTCTTGCTACACTTACACACACATTCATCTAATGGTTAAATAACATACTCTTTCTATGGATAGCGAATTAATGCCTCACGAAACAATGATTGTTCTATCTTCTCCTACAACCTGTCATGGTGTCCATTATGACATAACTATTTTTATATGATATATATTATATTTATTTCCTCTATTTTATTCTGTAATTTATATTTAAAACATACCTTTATGATTTTCATGTTGTGAAAATGTGATAATTTCATTCAAGGAAGTGTGGACTACCGCCCCCTCAAGTTATGTGACTCGTTCATGGAATACATGGAATGTATAATGAATGAAATTAATGAAAATATGTGACATATATAACATATATATTATAATTTAATTATAATATTTATATCTCTCATTAATTACTAATTCCATTAATATGACCAAGAAATGAAAGTAGCGTTCATTCGTACGTATGGCCTACCGTCTCCATGAACGGTGCATTTCATTTCTTTTTATCTCCAAATGTTATAGAATAGTATAAAATGAATATTTACTGGATATATATGATATTTAAATCATTAATACTATTCTGGGTATGATTTAATTATAACTACATGGACAATCATTTTGAAACAAGTTCATTTTTGAATCATGTACCAAACATCGACAAAAACATCTGATATGAACTCACATTATCAACCAATTATTATAACATTACAATATGTGATATGAACTGAAAAATAATCTTTAAAGTATGTCCTTAAGAAATTATAAATTGACTAAAGATTATTATTCAGTAATATAATGAAACGAACAAGACATGTCAGACTTGAGGTAAGGGATCCGACCCCTCTCTTTCTTTTCAAGTAACCTCTTTTATGTCATTTCATTTATTCTCAATGTTAATATGTTGTAAGATGTTATTTTATATTCATCATACTGTAATTTGTATTTTCATATGATGAGATACCCCCTCTTAATCTCATCAATTCATTTTCCGAATTTTTATGTGGGGCGATTAGGCTGCCGAATTTTCGTAAGGGATCCTACCTCTCTCTTATTTTGAAGTACTATCTTTTATTTCATTTCTTTTAAGCTCATATATATTATGTTTGGGGATGTTATTTTATTTTCATCATTCGGTAAATTATATTTTCATATTATGAGATACCCTATTTTATCTCATAAATCAAATTTTGGAAGTTTTATGTGCCGGCATTAGGCTGTCGAGTTTTCTTAAGGGATTTATCATCTCACTTTTATTCCCGTGAGATTTATTCCACATTTTCAAATATTTCCTTTGAGTGGTGTATGTACTGACCATTATTCTACTCTTTGTGTAATATAATTTCGATCATTATAATTTAAATCAATTTTTATAGTCCTTCATTCACGGGGAGTATGTTTTTAAAGTTACCCAAATCGGTAAGGGAACCGTTCACCCTCCTCATTTTAAAAGAATTCATTTTGTATGGTCGTTTAATTTACATCATCTTAAGTGGGGATATGTTATTCTATATCCTTATTGATGTAAATTTTATGTCCAATTGATGAGATAAAATTTTCTATCTCATCAACTAATTTTATGAAATTTAATGTGACGCCGTTAAGCTGTCGAATTTTTGCAAAGGAACTACTTAACTCAATTTCAATTCATTGGGTTAAACTTGTAGTCCTAGAATATGTCATTCTATGAATATGTGTGAATGAATCTGATCGTTTTAAAATTAATATCCACTTATATTAGGTGTATTTATATTTTTCACACATAATTATGTAATTTATTTATCCTTAATCAAAGGATACTGTCTTTATAAGGGATTTTGTCTCAATTTACATTCCATTGAGACTTCATTGTTGTTTTGTGCCAATTCACTTTGATATGGTGTATGTACTGCCCATTAGAATATTATATCATGAATACCATAATTCACATTATTACATAAAGTTTTGATTAAATGTTATTCCTTTAAAATCTTCAAAGTGGTGTGGGATACATTAATTCAAAAATCTCTTTATTAAAAGGTTTTTAAAATAGTTTGATAAAATCATTGATTTTTTAAATATCTTGAAATGATATATTGTGATTTCAAATGAATTTTTAATAATGAAATATTTATATTTTCAATATTTTATGTTCAATGATTTTATAATGGTATATGGACATTTGACGGGTGGTTACGTGATAAACCATAGAACGGGTGGTGGTGTGAATAACATGACAGGGGGTTACATTATAACCTCCAATGCATTGGGTATGGAAGTCGGCCGTATGGCTATTCCATTATGTGATATGTGTGGAAGTTGACCGTATGGTTATTGCATTTAAGTATGTTTATGTCCCATGTTACCCTTATATGTTATGTGTTCTTTATTTGGGTTTATGGTAATATTTTGGTTACAATGGATAAGTAGTGATCTTTTATTCAGTGAAGTGTATCTACTACTTCATAAAGGTGAAAAGTATTACTTTGATAAAGTATTCATGGTTGACTTGTTGTTTTGAAAAACTAAGTGTTTTCCTTCTTTTTGTATCCTTTATTGGGATTTTTATGTTCATACCAAGTTTTTGAAATATTTTCCATAGGACTTAATGATGAATAGGGTCAAGGATGGGATCATGGAAAGACAATCTATCTAAACCATGGAACTATACATGTTTCTTTTAAAGAGTTTTTATTTTATGGAAACTTAGTAGAAGTGTCTACTTTGTAATCTTTTGAGATCTAATAGTTATGTGCTAATTCTCTAAACCTCTAAAACTGAAAAGATCCTAAATGTGAATTATTCATTTAATTCAATATTAAGTGAGGTTTAAGGCCGGGTCCTTATATATAGTTCTCTAAGAATATATTTAGTTGAGGCATGTTGAAGAAGAGGTAATATCATATAATGATTTACTCCAAAATTATTTCATCTACTACTTCTACAAAAGGTGTTTTTTAATTAGAAAGTAATTTCTCTAGTAGTGTAAATTTACTGAGAGGTTATTGTGATTTTGTACTACCATTTTACACCTTATACTCATCCAATGTAAAATGAAATTAGCACGAGTGTATACAAACGTCTTACCATCTCCACAAAGTGTTGTATTCGGTTTTCACCACCACCATAAATGGATGATTATAATGATGGAATTAATAAATATATATATGATTAATATAAATTGATTTTGATTTTGAGATACAATACACCATCTATTTCAATCTCATTCATCAATTTTTGGGACGATATTATCACTCATGTGTACGTACGACTTTCTGTCTCCACGGTGCGATGTGATTAATTATACATAATATTCATTCAATCATGATTATACATATGATTTGAATGAATAAATATGATATATATTATACTAATAACATTATTTATATTATATATCTATAACCTAATGTATTAGTAATAACTTATCCAACAAAACATCCATAACAACATAAAGCCATAATTACCCGAATAACGAGTAACAATGAAATGTTACTAAAAAACGGATAAAAATAAGAAAATAAATGTTATCATAAAAATAATTATGATTCTTGAGTAAATTATTATATTTATTTAAATCATTTTAGAGTGGTTTTGGATACATAAAAAGTATATCAGATCTATGGTAAGGTATAATTCTGTAATCTCATTTTTTTCTGCGATTGTTTAAATGTAAATATTTATTAGGATATATTTATGAGTAAAATTCATGTTTCTAAAATATATAATATTATTCCAATCATTATAATATTTATTAATGATGATTTTATACATTTTTTAATTTTTATTAACATATGGAAAGAACATATCTTTCATTTCCATGTGAGGTAATTTTTGGATTTTTTTGTGTAAAACTATGAGAGGAATGTTTTTTAACTTTTATCGAAAGAATGTAATTTTTTGATTTCAAAATGACATTTATCCTTGAATCTTCCACTACATTCATACAAATTTATTAACATAAAATAATATTTACTAAAATATCATTGAAATTTGCGGATGGAAAACATTTTTGAAGATGAATTTTTATTTTCTGCCAGAATTAATTTAATTTGTTTCCTCAAAATAATTTTCCATCAATGATGACACATTTTAAATAAAGATATATTTATAAAAATATTACTATTATTATTTGATTATATTTATTATAAAATTTTATTTAATAATTTCATATTCTTTATATCAATTATGGTGGAATGATGTTTATGAAACCAATTTTTTCATGGGTTATGATATGTTGAATGCTATTATTTTTTTGTGGAACATGTTAGAATGGATTAATTTAGAGATGGGTGGGACCTATATCAACCTCCAATGTATTGGGTAATAATTTATATGTCATCAGATAAGCATGATTGGAATGAAAATTAAATCCAGTTCTGTAATAAAGGGTTATAACGACAAGAAAATCATGTTTAGTAATACATGGAGGGAATAACCATTAAACAAGATTGAGTGATAGACATTTTCTACTATGATGATCTTCATAGTAATTCCTTGGCTACTATGTAAATCATTTTATGTTCCTATTTTTTCCAAATATACTATTTTTTATTCCAATGAAATTTTCTCATGGTTCATGATTCAATATTTTTTTATTCCTTATAAACTACCATGATTTATTTCATGACAATAATTTTATTATATATTAAATGTGGTATGTTATTTTTCAAAATTTATCATCATGTTTTTACATTATTATGTTTATGTTTTGTATGATAGTTTCACCACTTACCCTTACTGAGAATTTGATCTCCCCATTTTTTTGTTTTAGTTTCCTAAGGTTTAGAAGATGGGTATTATGTTAGTTGGGTCGAATATTGGATATAATTATAAAGAATATAGTAGGAGATGATCCAAATATTTTATGAACCAGTTTCCTGGGTATTCTTGAATTCAAAGGCAGTCAACTTATATGGTATTTGGGAATCTTTTTGTGTCATATATTATGTATTCCACATATGTAATGTAATGTCGACGTACATAAATAATGGGTTGTTAGATTTGGTATTAGTGCGAAGGTTTTGTTGTCCATTGGAAACTATGATGCAAACAATTCAGTGAGATCCATAGAGATATTTCTAGGGTATATCTAGGGATGTTCCAAAGGGAAATCCAAACTATATGTTATAGTCATATAATTATAATAATGATCATGAATAACATATTATTAAACATGATATGTTTAATATTAAATGTTCTCCCACTATATTATGTTGTTTTCCTAGTAGGATTTTGGAATCTCCCACTATTCTTTTTTAGGTATTAGACAATGGCTAGACCCCGAAGGAACTGTGTTATTGATCAATGAAATGGGCAAAGAAATTATTGTTAGCATGATAATTCAAATGTAATGTGATATGTAATAAACAATATTTTTTCTTACTTACACAGTCTAAGAATCATGATAGACAATCAAATATGAAGAGAAGGAAACCAAATTCTTTTGTTTACTTTCTGAGGTTTCATCAACCTCCTATCAATGGGTCTTTTGATCCACATATTAAATAAAAATGTATTAGTACCATTGAAAATATATTTTCCATCCTTTAATGATCAAAAAATTAAAAAGATATTTTGGATTTTAATCTATTCGATGGTGATCCAGACCAGCAGTGGAATCAAATTAAGAATACCAGGCAGAAAGATGAAATTGAATCCATTGAATATGATAGTTCAAGAATGTATTTTTCAATAATTAATTCCCTATTATTCTTGAAGTATTATATAAAATGTTTTCCTAGAACTTAAGAAAAATTATGATGAATCTATTGGTACATAAAAGGAAAATTATACAAGACTTGAAACGTATGCTTCTGGATTTATCATCAAACCTGAAAGTAAAGATGATAGATTCTTCAGTGGATTTAAACCATTTATTTATTGGGAATAATATATAATATTTATTAGTATCTATGATGATATTATGTGTTATTCTATCATGGTATAAATGGATGTTGGTGTTACATATCAATCTCATGGGTTTGAAAAGAAACGAAATATTGAGTTCAATAGAAAATCTCATGACAACATTGAAAAGAAGATGATGTTTTTTATGCATAAAGTGTGGAATGAAGGATGTATAAGACTTTATTAAAAGTAATATAAATTGTTTTATGTGTGTAAAATAATTTCATTGAGTAGTTTAGTTCAAATGTAATGGAAAAAAGGTTTATAATGATGAGAATAGTGAAATGACTAAAGAGAATGCACCACCCACACTTCAATGATAATGTGAAATGAAATGAGGCAATATAGTAACCAATTCTCACATATAAGGGTTGATGATGATGATAGACGTCAAAAAAATCTTTAATATAATGACAAAATTAAATCCCATGCGATCAACATTGGAGTTGTTGAGTAAGACAACACAGTGGTAGAATGATTATGTTTTTATGCAATGGGAATAAAAAATATGGTTGTATAATCTCGTTTATGGTATTATGGAATATTTTAATACCTATGTATTAGTCAATTTTGGTTTTCCATATGTATATGATACCAGTAACTATGAAATGTGAATCAATTCTTTTTTGCAATGATCATGATATGCACTTTATGAAAAAATAAGATGATAATGAGATAATTGATAATATTGTTGACCCTATGACTGATATATGTACATAGTGATATCATGTATTGAGTATTTTGTTTTGGTTTTATGCTATGTGGAAAAAGTTAATTCTGACATAACGAATGTTTTCACTATAGTTCAATGGTAATTCTTGTTATTACCAGGTTTCAAGAGAATACATGATTATTGTATTCACATGATTGGAATGTGATAAAAAAGAACAACCATATGAGATGTTGGAGATAATAATTATGTCGATTAATGTAACACCCCAAGATTTCCTAGTACATTATTTCTTCAAAATAATTCAATAACTTGTACTACACGCAACACCAAGTTCAAGATTACCACGACATACCAAACTAGCCGTTCAAAATAATTTATGAATATTATTAACTGAATCATGAAATTTATATAATACTTATAATTATAGAATCCATATTATGAGTTTCATAGACATAATTTAATAACCAATTTGATTTTTTGGATAAAGGAATTATTTTTCAGAAAATACTATTTTACCGTCTTTTGAGGGAGAACCCTTTTTAAATCAAATATTTGACACTTTTATATTTTAAATTTTAAAAACAAACATCTTCTTTATAATACATAGATAAAAATTTAGTTTTGATAAATTCTTGGTATTTTTCTGATAACTTTCATATTTTGTGGAATAGTGAAAAATATAAAATTATAATTTAAAAAACCTTTTTTAATCCAAATATTTTTTACTGTAAAATTATAAATTTTTATTGTTTGGAAGTAGAAATAGATTATAGATTTATCATTTTATTCAATTCTGGTCATTTTATGTAATTTTATTTTGAAATTGGCCATAAACAAGTGTCAATCTTTTGATAATTATTATTTCTTAAAAATATGCCTTTTGTTTTTGACAAAGGGAAATAATATTATATTAAAAAATTAAACTTAAATGTTATTAATTTGGAAAAGTAGAATTCATTTTTTGAATTAGAAATATCGAAATTAGTTTAGGGTGAATTTTCGTTACATTTCTGAAAACATTTGATTTTTGATGAATAGTAAAAAACATTGAGTTATAGTTGAAAACTGAAATTTTATTTAAATAATTATTTATATTAATTAAATTATTTTATGTTAAAATAGATACATAATACCTATATATGTTCAATTTAATTCATTGGATTCATTTTATAATAATTTTAGATATATTAATATTTTATTAAACGTTTCACCCCCTTTTACCCACCTCCTAGGAGAATTTGCAAATTCCTCTAAAACTTAATTTTACATCTTTTTTCGTTGAATTTATAAAATCCAAGATAAAATGTTGAAATCCGTGAGTAAAATTTGGTTCAATATGATAAAAATACTTTTATGTGAATAGTATATTTTTAATTTTATTTACTGCGGTTAAAGGTAAATAGTGTAATTCAAGGTAAAAAGAATATTTTAATATTTCAAAACTTCCTTAATACATGACCCAACCTTATTTAATGAGTAATGTACGACCATTGGCATCCTTTTGTCGATTTTGGGACCCCATGGAGCCATATATTAATGATAATGACATTTTAAGTTAGTTACTGTAATGTAATGGAAAAATTGATATAAAAAAAATCTTTTAGTAAATAATTTTAATATTATATTATATAAGTAATATTTTTGAGTATAACTATTATTTAGAAATATAAATATATTTCATAAATGATGGTAATTTTTTTATTATTTTTAGACACCGAATAAATTATATTATTTATGACACAATAATGATACGGTTTTTGTGTCATTAATAAAGGATTTAAATAAATTAGATTATAAATATTAAAATAATATAAAACAGTTGTCCAATTTTTATTGGATGATTTTATTTCGATCATGAGTAATCTTATCTTCTACTATAAGGATTTTTGGACCTTTATAAACCGAATATCATTTTATAATAAAATAATATTTTCACACTTTCTTAAAGAGCCTCTCCTCCCCCTTATAAAAGGAAACCACATGTAACCAATTCCTCACACCTCTCAAGCGTTTAGGCTCATAAAAGTCTGAAAACATAATCTACCTTCATCCCTCTCATACTCTTATAATCCTTACCTTAGATATAAGGCACTTCAAGAAGTCCTTTTGGTTCAATCCAAATTGAGATACCCAAATTAAAGGTAACAATTTCCCTTAAGTTTTTATCTATTATTTTACATCTCAATCCCCTAAATGCTTTTTATTCATTTCATTTATAACAAAACCAGTATCCTTAATATAATATGATGTTTTTATGAGATGTATTCGAACTACACTTACACACATCACTATCTAATTGGTGAACAACATAACGTTTTTGTGGATGGAAAACTAACACCTCAGGAAACAATGATTATTCAATTACCTCCTACCGCCTCTAATGGTGGCCATTATGATGGAACTATATTTGTATATGATATAAATTATGTTTATTTTTTCTTCCAGCTTCTGTATTTTTCTTTTATTTCATACCTTAATGGTTTCCATTATGGTTAAACGTGATAATTTCATTTGATGAAGTGCGGACTACCGCCCACTCAAAGTGGTATGACTCATTAATAAAATATATGGGATGTATAAATGATGTATTTAATGATCATATATATGATATTATACATGAATTATAATATTCATATGTATCATTACGTTTTAACTTAATTAAAATATGAAATAGAAATGAATGTAACACTCATGCGTATGTACAGATTACCGTTTCCATGAACGGTGCATTTAATTTATTACCCCAAAATAGTATGTAGTGTTATTAGTACATGTATATAATGGATATATATGATATATATGTTATCTAAATCATGAATATCATTTTGTATATAATGAACTTTTGACCATGTGAATAACTTTTAACTATAAGGTGTCTATTTTTGACTCAAGTGCCAAATATCAACAAAACGAACGTTAGTAACATAAATGATTACATAATGTTTATAACATGGTAATACGTGATATAAAAGGAATAATAAACTTGAAAAAGGTTCTTAAGCAAGTATAAATTAAATTTAGTATATTATTTAGTATATTAAAGAATGAACGTGTTTATTTGGACACGAGGTAAGGGGTTTCTTATCTCACTTATAATTCAATGAGATTTCCATTGTTCACCACTTATTTATTGAATGTGGTGTATGGTGTACTACCATTTGATATATAAAATCATTATTATTTTTATATTCATGATATTATGTGATTCATTTGGTTGTTATTGATTATTTTTCATATGAATCGATTGATTACAACGAGGTAATGGGTTAATTTAATTATCTCTTCATTATCCGAGGTTGTTTATACGTAAATATCTACGAGGAACTCTTTATCATCTACATCCATGTTTCTTAAAAATGTATTCCAAAACATTTTTACTAATTAGTGTGCAGTGGGTAGGAGTCATTTATATCCTAGTTTGACTTTTTATAAAATGTTTTGAAAGGAATCTTTCTGTTGTTTTCCAAACAAGGTACTTTTAAACATTTAGAAAAAATTAAGTTAAGAATGTTTTTTTAAAATTATATGGTGTGTGCGGCAATTTTCCACCGTTATAACATCGTCGAAGCTTCCCTTAAAAGTTTATAAAAATAATTTCAAATTAAATTTTTTCTTTATTATTTTGCGTCTAATAAATGATTTCAAAATAGAAAGAGATATTTCTCAATTTCTTTTATTTCATCATTTTCAACATACTTTGATGAATTTTATATTTATTTGAAGTTGATTTATTATAATAAAATCACCCATTTTGTATTTAATGTGTTATGATATGTTTGACTATAGATGTTTCATTTTTAGACCATTCAAGGATTATGGTTAACGTGTTGAAATTTTGTATGCTAGTTTATTATGAATGTTTATGTTATATTTCAACCTTTTCTTATGATTAATGTACTGGACAAGTATGTTCCATGTTGGGGACTGGTATAAGTAATCCCTCCGGGTTGGGGTCCAGTTACAACAGACCCTCCGGGAGAGAGTTTGGTTACAAAGGCTCACCATGATGGAGTCTGATTACAGAGGCTCTCCGGGATGGAGTCGGTTTATAGAGGTTCTCTGGGTTGGATTCCGGCTATAGATGCTCTCTAGAATGGTGTCTGATTACAAAGGATCTCCGGGTTTGGGTTCTGTTACCGTAATCCCATAGGTCCTAACACTAGGCCTTGACATAATAATTAATTTCTGGTATTATACATTCCCTTATTATGAAAATAATATTAATGGTTCATGTGGTCATTCGACTAGTAGAATATCCATGATTATGTTTTATTATGGAATTATTTACTCAACTCATATTACATCCATAAATGTATTCATGTTTATTATTGGTAAAGGAATGTGGTTTAAATTATTCACCATGCTTAATATTTATTTTATATTCCATTTTATTTCTTACACTTACTGAGCATTTGAGCTCACCCATTTCTATGATTTATTTTTCCCAGGATTCTAAGAAGTGTATTGTGATTGATATACATGGTAAATCTATGGGAATAATAGCATTTATAAAGGATTATTTATGTTGTTTTGTAAGTTATAAAGTGTAATGTATCATTCATGTATGTAATATAATTTTCAAGACTACAAAACTAATTGGTCTTTCAGGACATGATTCCATGTAATCATGCTAATGTATTATAATAATGCACCGAATCTGGGTAACTATGGATGGGGTGTTACAGTTGGTAACAGAGGATGTTTAGCAATAAACATGGAAACTAGATTTAGATAAACTCCGATTACAACGCATAGACATAAGATAGACTTTGAGGAATAGTATCTAAGAACTTCTTAGTATTTTGGTAATGTAGAGATTTTGTTAGTTTTACAAGAAAACACATCAATGTCTGGATATGAGCAGGTAGAGGTGGATCTGGCGCAGATATACCAAAGGGTAAAACCCAAAAACACCAATTTGAGCTAGAATCGAATGGTAACTGGAACATGAAAATGAGATTTTCTGCACTCTTGTTTACTACACTCCCGAGGGATACGCTTAGGATAATTATCATTTTCTTTACAAATCATTATAAAGTGTTTATGAGTATATACATCCTTAAAGAAAACGTCTTTTTATTATGGATTATATCCATAAACTATTCAATTTATATTTTGTGTTTTACATGTTTTCAATTACGTATTTTGATTCATAAACTAATATAGGTTTTGTCATTGTATATAAATGGAACCCAGTAGAAGGAATGTGAACCCCAACAATATATATGATCCAAAGAGTAGGAAGGATTATATCTTTCACGGTATTAAGACAACATTTAGAAGGGAAATTATCTCCCATGTATTCTCAACATATGAGGAAATAATATCATGAATTAATATGATAAGTAAGGAATTATATGAGTCTTATGTCTTGAAGGGATGTAAGAGAAGAAAATGATGTAAGAGAGAAAGATGGATATAGAGAATAGGGAAAAGAATTATTTTCCCATATGTGATAATTGTGGGAAGAAACAACTTTGAATATTCTTGAAGGGAATGGTTGTTTGTTATAATTATAGAGAAAATGGACACTGAGTATGTGATTTCAAGGGTAAGAACAAATTTTCCAATGTATAACTATTCATCTACAAGGAGTTGGGACACTACGTGAATCAGTGTCCAAATCAACGGAGTATACCCCAAATGCTGCTATGGGATAATAATAAAGTTATGATTCTACCAAAGATTGAGAGGAATTGTTAAATTAATTACGTTGTTATGAAATTATTGTGTCATTTTATTGTTGTATTAATGATGTACATTTTATAAGAATTATAGATTATATAAGGATTGTACTACAGTACTAAGTTAGTAATTTTGGAATAAAAGATGGTTGATTTTGAAAAATTATATTGTTTATTCTTGACTTCCGTGGAACTGATTAATAGTTTGATCATTTCATCATTGTTGGAATATTCAAAATTTTTGGATATAAGGATTATAACCAGTATGATATAAAGGATAAGGGAGTATGAATGTGATTAATATGTTTTTTTTTCAATTCATGGTTTTACCAAGTTTTAAAATAAGATATAATGAAGGTGTTCACATGTTATTACATGGAAAACATGATATTCATTGTGTTTAACTTCCTTATAAATTTTGGAATGTGAGATGGGATAGAATTATTTTGACAAATTCTAAAGGTTACAATAGATTATGTTTGAAATTGGATATTATTGTTAAGGTTGTTTTTTGATTGTTATAAAAAGGACAAAACACAGACAGTGTAAAAATCCGTCGAATGTGACAAAGCTGTGGGAATGAAACCCATAACCATAGTGCGATTGGTATTAACCGCCTACCAATGGACTACGTGAAGTCCCTGGATTGTATATTCTAGTTTTTTAATGGGTCTGATCAGTGAATTATAAATTCATTATTTTTAGAACCCTATAAGATTTGGATAAATAGAATGTTTTTTTAAATCTTTTTTTGTCAAATATGAGTTTGTGGTAAGAATTTTTTGAAGGATGAAACTATACATTTCAAGTATATATATATATATATAATTTTTTACCTATTATTCTATGGGTAAAATAATTCTTAATCATTATTGAGGGGATCTTAAAACAAAAAAATTGTTATCCTAATACCTTATTTTTTGTCGAAACGATGGTGTTTTAAATCATCATAGATTGATGGATTTGAGGCCCTCAATTTTACAGTTGTTTGTGATTGGTGACCTCAATCACTCCATATAAATATTTACATTTTCCCTCCAATTACGTTTCAATAGATTCCACCAATGTTCTCATAATCATGATCATAATTTGGTGGTCACCCTTTCATTTCTCTTTTCCTCTTATTCAGACTAAATTTTAGTAACCAAATTTTTTATGTGGGTTTTCCCACAAAGGTATTTTCTATTTTCAACCTATTATTTTCAAAGAATAATTTTAAATGGCGAGGAAAATTTTTTTTTAAGGTGGGAAGAATGTAACACCACATGATTTCATAGTACATTATTTATTCAAAGTAATTCAATAACTTTGCACTACACGCAACACCGAGTTCAAAAGCACCATGACATACCAAACATGCCGTTCAAAAGAGTTTATGGAGTGTATTAACTGAATTTTTGAACATTATATAATCCTGATAATTTTATAATCCATATTACGAGTTTCTTAGTCATAATGTAAGAACAAATTCATTTATTTAGATTAAGGAAGTATTTTTAATAAAATTTAATTTTGCCTCTATTTGAGGGAGAACCATTTTTAAATACAATATTTGACACTTTTATATATTCAATTTGACAAAAACATTCTTCTTTATAATCGGGAGATAAAAATTTAGTTTTGATAAATTTTTGGTATTTTTCTGATAACATTCATACTTTGATGAATAGTAAAAAATATTAAATCTTAAATAAAAACAAATTTTTTAATCGAAATAAATTATAGTGTTAATTATACAGTTTAAATTATTTTGAAGTATAAATAGATTTTATTTTTACCATTCAATCTAATTTTGGCCATTGTAAGTAATTTCATTTTGAAAATTGACAAAAACAAGTGTAAATCTTTTGATAATTATTATTTCATAAAAATACGACTTTTAATATTGACAATGGTAATTAATTTTAAATTAAAAAAATGAAACTTCATTGTTTTTAATTTTGTAAAACAAACTTCATTTTTGAATTCAGAATATCGAAATTAGCTTAGGCTGAATTTTCGGTATTTTTTCTGAGAACATTCAATTTTTTGATGAATAGTGAAAAACACTGAGTTATAGTTTAAAATAGAATTATTATATAAATTATTATTTATTTTATTTAAATTAATTTTTGTCAATACAGATACATAATATCTATATATATTCAATGTAATTCATTTGAGTCTGTTTATAATAATTTTAGATATATAAAAATTTTGTTGAACTTTTCACCGCCTTTTCCCCACCACATAAGAGAAATTAAAAATTCAAATAAAACACAATTTTACTATTTCTGTGAGTTGAATTTCAAAAATCTGTGAGACACGGTTAATATAAAGTTGTAATATGTGGTTCAATAAGATAAAAATGACTTTTCATGAATAGTAACTTTTGACTTTGTTTACCACAGTTAAAGGTAAATAGAGTAATTCAAGGTAAAAAGAATAATGTAATAATTCAAAATTACAATAACACATGTACTCTCCTTATTTGATGAGTAATAGCCGACCATGGGCATCCTTGGGTCAATTTTGGGACCCCATAGAGCCACTTTTCAATGATAATGTCACTTAAGGTTAATTAATTTAAAGTAAAGGAAAAATTGACATTAAAAAAATACTTTAGTAATTAATTTTCATATGGTGTTTTATAGGTAATATTTTTTACTATAAATATTAATTGGAAAGATAAAAATATTTACTACATCATGGTATTTTTTACTAATTTCTAGACATCGAATAACTTAAATTATTTATGACATAATAATGATGCGGTATTGACCTCATTAATAAATGATTTAAATATATAAGATTATAAATATTAAAATAATATCCAAAACAAGTCCAATTCTTATGGGATGATTTTATTTCGACCATGAGTCATCTTATATTCAACTCTAATAATTTTTTGTCCTTTATAAACCGAATATCATTATATAATAATATAATATTTTCACACTTTCTTAAAGAGACCCTCCACCCAACTTATAATAGGAGACCACTTATATCCAATTTCTCACACCTATCAAGCATTTAGGCTCTTCCAAAAATTGCCAAATTAATATCCCTATATCCCTCTCCTCCACTTAGAAGCCATACCTTCGGCAGAATGCACATCAAGACGTCCATGTTTTTTCAAACCAAAGAAAGTTACCCAAATTAATGGTGACAATTTCTCTAAACCTCTTTTCTATTATTTTACATCTCCAACCCCTAAACTACTTTTATTAATTTCTTTTATAACAACACCAGTATCCTCAATATACTAGGATGTTTTTATGAGAAGTATTGTAACTACACTCACACACACCTCAATCAAATGGGTGGAGAACATAATGTTTCTGTGGATGGAAAACTAACACCTCACGAAACGATGATTGTTCAATTACCTCCTACCGCCTCTCATGGTGGCCATTATGATGGAATTATATTTATAGATGATATATATTTCGATTATGTTTTCTTCATGCTTCTATATTTTTCTTTTATATCATACCTTAATGGTTTCCATTACATGTAAATGTGAAAATTTCATTTGAGGAAGTGCAGACTACCGCCCAGTCAAAGTGATATGACTCATTAATACAATATGTCGGATTTATAAAGGATGTAGTTATTGATATTATATATGATATTATACTGGAATTATAATATACATATTAATCATTATGTTTTAATTCCATTAAAATGTGCAATTGAAATGAATGTAGCATTCATGCGTATGTACGACTTACCGTCTCCAAGAACGGTTTATTTCATTTCGTACACCAAAATAATATGTACTGTTATTTATACATGTTTATACATAATATATATGATATATATGATTTCTAAATCATGAATATCATTCTGGATATAATGAAATATTGACCATGTGAACAACATTTACTATATGGTGTTCATTTTTGAATAATGTGCCAAATATCGACAAAACAAATGTTATTAACTTAAAATATTACATAATTTTTATAACAATTAAATAAGTGATATAAAAGGAACAATATACATGAAAAAGGTTCTTATAAAATTTGAACTTAACTTTAGATTATTATTCAGGATATTAAAGAATGAACGGTCAAGTCAGATACAAGGTAAGGGGTTTCTTATCTAAATTTTAATTCTGTGAGATTTCCATTGTTCACCACTTATTTACTGCATGTGGTGTATTGCGTACTTCCATTTTATAAATATTATCATTATTATTTTAATATTCATGATATTATGTGATTAATTTGGTTGTTATTGACTATTTTTCATACCACTAGATTGATTACAATGAGGTTAGTGTTAATTTCACAATGTCATCATTATCTGAGGTTGTTTATACATAATTATCGACTAGAACCTCTTTATTATCGAAATCTATGATTCATAGAAATATATTCCAAAACACTTTTACTAATTACTAAACTATGGATTAAATTAATTTATATCCGTGTTTTAATTTTTATAAAATGGATTGGAAGGAATCTTTCTGTCATTTTGAAAACAAGGTACTTTTAACCTTTTTGACAAAATTAATGTAATAATGCTATTTTTTTAATTTATACGGTGGGTGCAGCTATTTTCCACCACAATAAAATCATCTAATATTACCTTACAATAATAAAATAATATTTTCCAAATAACTACTTTCTTTATAATTATGCGACTCATAAAAGATTTCAAAATAGAAAGATATATTTCTTTAAAAAAAGGTTTTGATTTCATCTATGTCAACATCCATTAATGGATTTTAAGTTTATTTGAAGATGATTTAATATAATACAATCATCCATATTGTATTGAAAGTGTTATGATATGTTTGACTATGGATGTTTTATTTTAATACCATTATTGGTTTATGGTTAACGTGATGACATTTCGTATGCTAGTTTTAAGATGGATTTTTATGTTGTATTTTAACCATTTCTTATGGTGAATGTATTGGACTAGTATATTCCGGGTTTGGGACCAATAAAATTAAGCAATACGGGTTGGGGTCCGGTTACAGCAGACCCTTCGGGGTGGAGTCTGGTTACAGAGGCTCTCTAGGATGGAGTCGGGTTACAGAGGGTCTCTGGGATGGAGTCCGATTATAGAGACTCTCCGGGTTAGAGTCTAGTTAGAGAGGCTCTACGGGATGGAGTACAGTTAACGAGTCCCTTCGGGTTTGGGTCCTGTTACAGTTAGCCCATAGGTCATGGAATAAAGCTTTGACAATGAAATTAATGTCTAGTATTATACATTCTCTCATTATGAAAATAATATTGATGGTTCATGTGGTCATTCGACTAGTATAATACCAATGATTATGTTTTATTATTGCATTATTTACTCATCTCATATTCCTAACATAAATGTATACATGTTTATTATTGGTAAAGGAATATGGATTCAATTATTCACATCTTCCAATGTATTGCTTACCCTTACTGAGCATTTGAGCTCACCCATTTATAAGTTTTATTTTTTCCAGGATTCCAAGAATTGTATAGTGATTGATATGCAGGGTTAAGCTAAGGTAATAATGGAATTTATAAAGGATTATTTTTGTAGTTTTCTATGTTATAATTTTTAATTTAACATTCATGTATTTAATCTATTTTCCAAGACTGCTAAACTGATTGGTCCTTCAGGACTTGATTCCTTGTAATCATTCCAATGTATTAAAATAATTCACCGACTCTGGGTAAATGTGGTCAGGGCGTTACAATTTAGTTCAACTAGTTATAACGTTTTTTATTTTTTAATTTTGGAAGGATATTAATGTTATCCATTTATGGATAGTATAAGTTATATTCCCAGATATGTTTTTTATCGTCTCACAATAGGTATACTCATACATATTTGATTCACAGTTGTAACATTTTTTATTGAGACAGATGGAAGTACCTATCATTATATCACATGATCTTCTAACAATTCATGATTGATAAATTAAACTTCTATTCATTAAATTAGAGATGCTCTGGAAATTGTTCAAGGAAAAAAAATGGTGAGATTAAACCAAAATCAAGTATCTATTTATTCTCATGAAAAAATATTCAACATTAGGAGAAGGATCATGAAAAAATGTTTATCCTAGTACTTTCTTGTCTGATGGATAATATAGACCCTTATATCACCTAAGATTTATGGTTTTTAGGTAGTTTACCTTCTCCAGACCTTATTCTCTATCACTATCCGTCATAACCTAAAGATTATATTTCAATTCCTTATCCATGATTTCACATCCCACCTATGTTATTCTATGATGAAACCAAATGATGAGTTTCTTTGGTTAACAATTATATTTCAAACATTGTTTTTTAAAATGATGTTTTTGTATTCCTTTTTACTATGTGGGTTTCCTTTAACAAATTGTTCAAGTATTATATCGTTCATAACCCTACTAAATTTGGATGGTAAAATTCATTTTAAGGGGTGAATAATGTAACAAACCTAGTTTTTATATAACATTTTTTCAAATAAAATAAAATTTTCATTTATATCTTTCAGTTCACTATGTTAAACAATCATTTCACACTTTACCAACATGCTGTATATTTTATGTAACATTGACTTGGCGTATGATACATAAAAAAATAATTATAGATTTTTTTCAATGTATAAAAGAAATAAGTTTTGAGTATGTTATACGCAACACCAAAGGATGATTTCACTACAAGTAACAATAACTTGGCTTGTGTTACATGCAAGAAAAACCATATTCGATAGAATGCGTTGTAAACAATACTTAATTTCACTTAACAATTATATATTATAGAATTATTATTAGTAATTAAGATATAATCTAGCTACTACAAACAGTATTAGAAATATTTTGGATTTTATATAACATTAAAATTCATATTATATATTATCTAGATCATGATATAAGAACAAAATCAATTTTCTGGACAAAGGAAGTACTTTTCCAGAAAATGTTTTTTTCTGCCTTTTGATGGAACAATGATTTTAATTCTAGTTTTTACACATTCATATAATAAATTTCAGAAAATAGACATCTTATTATAGATTAGAATATAAAACATATCTTTGGGTGAATTTTTTGTATTTTCTTGATATGAATTATTTTTTAAAATTATGATAATATTGATTATTTTAAGGTTATTAAATTGTAAAATTATTTTATGGATTAGTTTTCTATTTTAATTATTTTTTTTAACTATATATATTCTTTGAAAATTATTTTCTATAAAAAAGTATTATAAAAATATTTTCCATTTAAAAAAGAAATTTTTCCAAAAATATTTTTTCATGATATTTTAACAGTTTATTTTAAATATATTTCTGCAACAGATGTGTTTTGAATTTTGGAAAATGGATGTAAAATTTGGAATAAGGAGGTATAAATTTTTTAATTAGGTACTTTTTTGTTTGAGGAATATGTTTAGTAACCATGGTAAAATTTATTACCCTAATAAAGGGAATATTATGTAATTTAGGTAAAAAATATAATTTTAATGACTATAAAATTACTAAAAAAATGAAACTATTTTATTTGATACATGTAAATAAACCCTTAACACATAATGACCAAAATTCTTCCATTTAATGGAACGTTTTACATGTAAAAAACTTAAATAATATTTAAATCAATGAAGATAGAAAGTGTCATTTTCTTTGTCTTTAATATCTATTATGCTTCCCCAAATGAAAAAATGGGTGGTGTCAAAAAATATAAATTTTAGGATTTAACTTAATTTATATATTGTCCTGATATAAATTTAATTTTCACGTTTTGGGGCCATTTGGGAGATAGTATGGTCTTTATAATATTGTATTTAATGATTATTTACAGATGTCACATTCATGTTTTAAATAATATATCATTTTTTGATATAAAGTTTTATATATTATAAATTCAACTATGAATATTTATTTGAAATATAAAATTGTTATATTTATCATTGTAATTTATTTGTAATTTTTTTATTGAAATAATTACTATAATATTTTATATATAGACGATGTTGAAATTATTTAACTGATGAAAATGAATTTAACTAATTTATTAATAAAATGATAATAACCAATGAAGTGTCAAAAAACTTTTCCAAATTTTATTTTTCAAGTAAATATCGACCATAAGAATCTAATGGTCGAGTTATGCACCATTTTGAGCCCCATGGAATTAGTAAGACAATTATATTATTTTATTTAATGTAATATAAAAATTGTCACAACCATACATTAATAATTATAAAATATTTAAAATTCGATTATTGAGATGATAAAATAGACTACATATATTATTCTAAAATATTTAAAATTTACTTCATCATATAATTTTATTTGAAATCCTTCTTCATCAATGTTTTTTATTAAATAGTTTCACTATTTCGATGTAGTAATTATTTTATTAATGGAAATATCAGAAAATGTTATTTCAAATTTGAATGTTAATATATTTATTGTTAACTAATTTTTACAATTAATTTTATAGATTCATTTGACCGAAGAGGGATATGATAAAATATTTTTTTGAGGAATAATTTATATCTTTATATTTATAAAAATCAATGAAATCAATAGTGTCAAAGTAGATAAAATTGATAATTTTTTAAAATATTATATTATACAATTATTAAAATATTATATAAACATATTTTAATATATAATTAATATGATATGGTCTAAAAAGATTTAAATTATTCATTTATAGTTTCATTGAAATAAAATAAGTATATATTGTACACTTTTAATACAATAAAATCTGTTTTCTTAATTAACATTAAATAGAATAACTAATTGCAAATTAAATTTATAATGTTTAAATTGAAATGAATACTTTTCTAAATTGAATTGATTAATGAGATTTAAGTCTTCCCATAAATTTTATTTAAATATATATCATTTGGAGGTATTTTTATGGATTTTTAAATTATTACAAATATGTAGTTTTGAGGTTTCCTAATGTTCATCACACATAATTTAGAAAAGGCAACATCCTACCTCAACTCATAAAATCATTTTGATCATTCATGCTCAACCATAACTAGAAAATTTCCTTTATTAAATTCCATAGTATCATTCTAGTGGTCCGTGTCATCTAAGAAGACAAACTCTAATCATCTAAGATGAGATTTAGATGAGGCACACTGAAGAAGAGGTATTATCATTTACTGATTCTATAAAACTTATTTCTTATTCTACTTCCACCTCATATGTTTTTTCATTATATATTAATACATCTTGTAGTAATTATCTACTGAAAGGTTACAATTATTATTAAATAACCATTATAAGGTCGTAGCCTTAAAAATTACTTAATCTTAAGATAAGTCAATAGTTTGACTTTAATTTACATTGACGATTTTTTTAGTATTAAATATTTTATTAATTGAATCATAACTGATACATAACAACATCCACATTACAAGTAGACACTTATACTCACTATAAATTAACAAAAAATAAAATCTAAATAAAGAAACATGAAATCATTCCATATTTTAATAGCATAACTTTTCCTTGATCCCATCCTTCACACTATTTTTCCTTATGTCCTGTGAAAAACATTTCAAAACAATAGATGAGCATAAAGATATCTATAAGGGTTACATAAAGAATGTATACTATTATTTTTTGAATAACATGAAAACCATGAATACTTTATCATTAATTAATCCATTTCACCTTTAATATGTAGTCAGTATACTTCACTAAATATAAGCACGGTGGTTACCCTTTTTGTAACCAAAATATTACCATAATGCCCACAGAAAGAAAATATAGCATAAAAAGGTATATTTGGAAATGAAAATACTTAAATGGAATAAATATACACTCTACATACACACATATCAGTAAATGTAATATCCATACAGTCAACATCTGTACCCAATGCATTCGAGGTTATAACATAACCACCCATCATTGGTTTATAATAGAACCACCCATTATTTATTACATCGTATAACAACCCATAACTTGTTTATCACGCAACCACATGTTAAAATTTTATGTAACATTTAGTTATCATAACTCATACAACAAGAATGATGGAAAAGAATAACATTTCCACACTGTATCCACAATAAATTATTTGTAGATATATAAATAATCAACTCACATCGAAGACAATTTAAATCATTAATGAAATAGACTTTTGAATCAAAGTTTCCCATACCACTTTCAATCATTTTTACAAATTTAATATATTTAAATATTAATTTCCATATAAATAAATTCATAGAAACCATTTTGAATTCATAGACATGAAATAGAATGTTTTGCAAGTATAAATCATTAAAACATTAAAAACAATATTTTAGTTGAAGATAACATTTCCACTTGATAAACAATTAAAAAAATTTAGGGAATAAGATTAATCAAAACTAAATATATGATGAGAATATACTAATTCATGATATAAATATTCAAATAGTTCTATATACACATTATAGGATAATGAAGGTGCATAACCTGAATATATACCTCAATGAAAGGAGATTGAGATGATGTCTCTTTCCTTGCATCTGACTCATCACTTATATTCCATGTTATTCTGGAATAATAAACATAATTTAATTTCTACCTGATTTAGAACTTTTTTCGTGTTTATTATTTCATTTATATCACTAGTTACCATGTTACAAAAATTTACATTATTATTTTAGCTAATATTGGTCCTTTTGATAGTTAATATCAGTTGTTTTGTCGTTATTTGGTAATTTAATCGAAAATGGAATTTTTTTATATAAATTGTACATGTCATAAAAAGTAAATAATCTCCAAAATTATATTAATTATTTAAATATAATATAAAACAATTTTATATGTATTTAAAATAGTCCAAATCCTTTGGAGATAATTAATGAAATGCACTCTTCATAGAGATGGTTGGTTGTACGTACACATGAACTCTACATTCATGTATTTCTCATATTAATGAAAATAAAACCAAATGAAAAATATTTATATTATAATTTAATTATAATATCATGTTATATATATGTTACATAATTTTATTAACACCTTTCTTTATATGTTCCATGTATGTCATGAACAAGTCATATTACATTGAGGGGGCGGTAGTCCGAACATTCTCAAATGAAATTATCATATATACAAATCACAAAAAACATAAATGTATTTTTATAAACACAAATTAGAGAATCATTGATACAATATAAAAATAATATATGTCATATTTCAATACATTTACATCATTATTTCAACTAAGATAGGTGGTTGGAGAAAATTGAACAATCGTCATTCTATGAGGAAGTAGTTCACCGTACCCAGAAACAATATGTTCATATCCATTAGATGGAGGTGTGTGTAAGTGTAATTTTCATACAAATCATTAAAATATACTAATATATTTAGGTTAATTATGTTTTTATTTAATCTAATAAAAATATAATCATAGGTAGGGGAGAAGTAAGAATACATATTGAGAGAATGTGTTACCTATAAATTGGTTAACTTCTTCTAATATGGGACAAACAGATTTCTTGAATTTTTTTTATCACACATTTAAGGATTATAAGTGGAAGGGAGGGATGTTGGGAGATTATTTGATCCAAATTTTGATGATCTAGGAGGATTTATAAATTTAATAAAATGGATATAGGTGATTCCCTTTTAAAGATGGAGGGGGGCACTTTAGGAAGGAATTGAAATATTATTTTACCATAAAGTTATTTTCAGTTTCAAAGGGATCCAAAGTAACTTGTTTAAAATTTAAGAATATTTTGGGCCTGAAATCACTCAACCAATATGTTTTTTTAAATTTATAGGTCACACATTTAACTATATCTTTTATCAATAACCCTTAGTCAACTAATTTACTCTTACCACATCTTATTTTATATTCATACAATATTGTTAATATAGTTACTATATATTTCCAATAGAACCCCAAGTGGTTCATTATTGAAATATTCAATATTATCTATGTCATTTGGATGAAACATAGATTTTTATGGCTATTATATAATTTAATAAAATATTATTTTTTAAAAAAATTCATTTTGAAAATTTTTATACTATTCAAATCTTTAATTTTTAAAAATCCATAAATACTTGATTTTGTTAAAAAAACATCATTAATTAAAATATATCATCTCCTAATCATCCATAAAAGTAGTGTTTGGTATAAAAATAAAAAAAACAAATTTATTTTAATATTTATAATCTCATTTATTTAAATAAATCATTAATAAGGTAAACACAACATCAACAACGAGTAATAAATAAATTTATTAATTTAATTTTTCCAAATTATAAATAAAATATCATGATTTATAAAATATTTTTATTTTTATAACATCTATTTGTAGTCAAAAATATAAATTATATAACCCCATATAAATGTTTTCAGTATAAGATATATATTTATGTAATATATTTCACTACTTAAAATTAATTCTTATAAAATATTATTTTCACATTCAAGTTGCTCCATAGGGTCCCGAAAATGACCCAATGAAGCCCATGGTTTGAAATATCTCATAAAATATCATCAGGACATGTGTTAGGGAACATTTATATTATTAAAATATTATTTTTTTACCATTAATTCCCAAATTTACCTGTTAACCTTGGTAAATTAAAAAATTACTGAATTTACTATTCATAATGTACAATAATAAATGGTAAGTTTTTAAAAATTTAAATTTCTTGATTCCAAATATGGAATCCATTTTTCAAATTCAAATCACATAATTTTATAATTATTTTAAAATTAATTTTCGTTGTCGAAACCAAAAAGTCAGGTTTTAAGATGTAATAACTATCAAATGATTGACATCTGTTTAGGTCATATTTAAAATTTAAATTCCTTCCAATAACTAAAATTGGATTAAATTAAAAAAAATAATCCAATTATACTTTAAATGTTATAAAAATTAAAATCTAACTATATATATAAAATATATTAAAATGCGGTTTTGAATTATAATGAAATATTTTTCATTATTCATTAAAAAATGGAATTGATCATAAAAATACAAAAAATTTCATCCAAAGTAAAATTTGAGGTCCTGATTTTAATTATAAATTTTATTTTTTGCAATAGAACACATATATGAGACACAAACTTTGTTTAAAAAGGAATCACATTCAAATGAAGGTTAAATGAAAATTTAAAATTATTATAGTATTTCATGCTAAAAATCAGATTCATAATTATTTTAAGCCTCCAACATTTATTGGATAAATATAAAATCTTTTAAAAAACATTTGTAATCATAATTTATTTAGTTCAATTTATTCCAATCAAAATAATGACTACACGTTAACTACCATTTAGAATAATTATTATATTATTTTATTTTTTTCCTATAAAACTCAAAGTTGTGTGTAACGTATGCTTTCAAAGAAACCTATTATTTCTTATTATGTACAATATCATAAAACGTGTTCTATTTATAATAAAATTTATATCTTATTTATAAATATTAATAGATATGAAAATGTATTATTCTATAAATACTTTGTCGTTACATCCTTCCCCCTTTTTGGAAATTACGTTCTTTAAATATTAAAATTGGCCTCACAAACTACATTGAAAATCCCACATTAAATAAAGAGACATTATAACAATAAATTTTAAATATTGAAAGTGATTTATAAATGTCACTCATGATAAATCAAAATAGTATTCCATGTATGAAAACATGGATAAAGAAGAAAAAATACATCACGTACTGATAGAGAGTGATAGAAAACAAGATTCAGAGAATGTTAACCATTAGAAATCCACAAACTTGTAATCCGTAAAATGGACATTGTTATCATAGTAGGAAAAGTAAACAAAAAAATTAGTTTTTATATCAATTTCCTAACGTTGACGAATTAATTTCTGTGATTGTCTATGAACATAAGGGAAAAAATCACCAGTAATATAGAAATTCATCGATTACTAAATTTCTACCACCAAATCATCTTTTCTCCAAATGATGATAAGTGAATCTGACTTGGACACATAAAAAGCTCTAGAATAATCTTCTAGGGAATAACATATTCTGAAGAAGATGAACTATTTATTTCTCCTATATTGACTCATTATCCAAAACCAAAATGGTTAATACATGATCAGATATTCCCTAAATAGGATAATCCTTTATAAAATGAAATACTACTATTTATCACAAAAACTCAACAAAAAAATACCCCAAATTTCAAAAAGGATCATTCAATAACATTTTTACCTAAAATTATTCAAAGTAATCTAAACTATGAATCAAGCCAAAAAATTCATAATGATTTTTTTACGTAGTCTTTCATGATAAATATTAACATTTATCTCCAAATAACATCGACTACTTGTATTGTATCATAATTAAATGTAATTAACCTAATAAAATATTAATCATGATAGGTTAATCATTTCTCTAAGTAAACCATATCATTATATGTCCACAAAAAAAGGATTATACCAAATTAAAATTCAACCATTAATTCTCATTGTAAATCCCCTAGTCTTCTATTTTCCTTAGGCATATTGTATTCCTAGAAGAGAAAACATATTATAAAAGAACATTTATCAATTAATCACCAAACAATATTCTTTTACTATAGATATCTAATTAATAATGCATAATTTAAAAATATAAACTTATTCATTATCCATAAAATCATTTATTTAAATGGAATAAGTCGTACTAATCAAGGTATTTATATCGGCTAGTGGCAATTGATGCACCCTTATTTCCCTTCGGTTGCGGGTTCAATTCACGCAACTTTCTTAATGTGATGAGTTTTCACCCTTCCTATGGGTTGTATTTTCCATATACTATACAAACCCTAAAACATTCCCAAAATGAGATAAATTCAATATAAATGATAACGTATTTTAATCTCAAAGTTTATCTCATACCTCTCATTTTTCATCCCAAAAAATAATAACCCTTAATTCCCTTATATTAAATTATATTATACATCTTAATGGGGGTTTAAAACTATATCCACAAAATAATAGACAATTCTTCCTCAAAAAACATTTTCATAAACCAAACATAAGTATTCGAAATACTACTAGTCTTCTAATGTAATATCAACATTAATAAAATTAAACATATCATAATTCATAGATTCAACATAACTCTTAAATTCCATTAATTTAAACATGTTAATCATTGAACATTATTCATGATTCTTTATCATTATTTTTGTATATTTTTATTTTATACTTCTTTCCTACAAAAAAATCATGTACAATGTCCTAAGATTCCAATAATTTCAAATCATGAGCAATAAATTAATTCAATACCATTTACTTGTCATTTAATGTTTTCTAATCATAAATTGGAATGGAATTAATCATATGTAGAAATATATTTTTACGGTCTTGCAGATCCCAATCCAGAACCTTCGCATTTGATCATCTATTTTTGAAATGACTGTGGACACAGCATTTAAATCATTGAAATGATCCCTCATAAAAAAGTCCATTCCCTTATCATGAGTGAACTGAATGCTTCTTTTTTCTATAATAGGATATGTCTATAAGAACTACAATTCCACAACTATAACTTCAATCCATCACATTGAATAATTTTCCATGGTGTTTCGGTCCACATATTTAAACATGGGTTTTTGAATATACTTAACATTATGATTATGTCCTGAACATAAATTTGGATTTGATTCATGCATATATTATGCCTTATAAGAAAACCAAGGTTCGAGTGGTCAATCATGACTCTAGATAGTTGGTTAAGAATATACATAATAATTGACATTTCAAATCCCATTTCATTTAGTTGCATATTCTGAAAACCACCATAGTTTTCTTCATACCTTTGTTATATTGGTGCCTTCTAGATCCTTCCATTTACTAAAAACAAAATGGTTAGTGTGAATATTTCTATAAAATCCTAATATACTGTCTTATGAGGAGGGTAAACACTAATATATACTTATTCATGTTATATTAAACTCATACAATTTATCTAAAATAACTATGACTCACTCTAATATAACAACCACTATGTTTATATAAAACATGCCAATTATTCTAAAATAGCATCCTAACCTCTTATGTTATATAAACATCCCATTGATACAAACGGTAAGGCCCCACACATAAACAATACTTAATCTGGAGATATCTCAATAATTTGACATTAATTCACATAGAGAATCTCTTCAAGTTTAGAGATTCTAATAACTAAGTCATAACTGATACATTACAACATGAATATTAAAATAAGACACTTCTATTCAATATCCATTTTTAATGGTAAAATCTTTAAAAAGTTATATGACATCGTTCCATGTATCATAAGTATAACTTTTCCATGATCCCATCCATAACTCTATTCTTATTTATGTCATAGGATAAACATTTCATAACATGGGATAAGCATAAAATGATCCGTAAGTGATACATAGAGAAGGAAAACTATTATTAAATGGATAACCAGAAAATCATGAATACTTTATCATAATGCAATACATTTCACAAATAAGAATTAGTGAATATACTTTACTTAATATAAGCTCATTCCATACCATTTTTGTAACCAAATGAATACCTTACTTACCATAGAAAGAAACATATATCATATAAAGGTATCATGGTACATAAAAGTAAATATATGGAATAACCATACAGTCGACATACACAGAAATCACTAAATGTCATAGCCATATAGCCAACATCCATACCCAATGCCTTGGAAGTTATAATGAAACCAACCATCCTCAATTTATCACCGAACCACCCATCATTGGTTTTATCATGCAATGACCCGTCAATAGTTTATCACGTAACCACCCATCAAATTTCCAAGTACCATTTTTTAATAATAATAAAAAAATAGCATAAACAGAAAATAACATTTCCATAATATATCAATAAGATATTATTTTCAGATATAGAAATATTCTACCCCTTTCCAAAATCAATTAAAACATTTATTAAAGAAACTTTTGAATCAAAGCATCACATACCACATTGAATCATTTTAATGAATTTTAAATTTTAAAAAATTCATTTCCATAGAACTAAATTTATAAAAACCATAGTAAAACCATGGAAATGAAATAGAAGTTTTTATAAGACTAAATCTTCAAAATATTAAAAACAGTGTAATAGTTAAAAAGACATATTCTTCTTGAGATGTTAATAACCGGAAATTTCAATGAAATTCTTTTTCATAATTTCGTAGAAATTTTACAAGAACGCAGTTTCTGAAGGCTCCTAGTTCTGAGGCCCGGTGTGCCCAGAATCAATTTCAGAAGTTTAGCTCGGGTACGTTCAGTGCGTGAACGAGCCGGTTTTTCTATCTTTTGAACCGGTGCTTGGAATCAAAATCTGAGGGCACCGATGGAACCACAGCGCCATTAATTGCTTAAAAGGATCTTTTCTAGAGTTATGTTTTCTCGGGAAGAGTTATTTAGTTTTGTGGATAAAGACTTCCGAGAAATAAAATTTTTACAACAAATTTTATTTCGTTAAAGTGGTTAAAACCTATTGATGGAGGTTGGGTGAACCTAACTACCTAAGTGAGGTTAAATGTGAGGTGGGGCCCACATGAACCCCATGGCTTCACATTACATAACCTACTCTAACTCCCCCATTATGTGGGTGACCTATCATATTCCTTAACTCCTTAACCTCCCTTTTAATAACAACATTTAATTAAGTGGTTTAAATTCAATATTTGAATTTTAAAACAAAAGACTTATGTAATAAAATAATTGGTGGCTTATTTTATTATGGTTGTACTTGTTGTGTTGAGTCATTGGGAGAAAAAGAGAAATCTTGACGTTCTTCTTCCTCGGTGAAGAACACGAAGAATGCGAAGAACGCTGACCTCCGACGATGGTCGACAAGAACCCATGATCCTCAAAGATCGACGACGCGACACTGATGAATTTTTTCACTGGAACGTGACGATCCTCGTTCCGTGAATCCTTCTTCCGTGATGTGCAATTCTGCGATGAACCTCTGTTCAACTATGCTCGAGGTAGGGGATTTATTTGTCTGTTCGTGAATAATTCAGTCTTCATTTCCTCATTTCGAATTGGGACACATGTTTCCGCAATAACGGGAGGAGGTTGGACCGCACAAACACGGCCGACCCTCATCACCCTTGTTTGTTGATTTTATTGCGGCACATGCAAAGGCGGCGCGGTGTCTTTGCACCGCGCAGAAACAACGAAAATGGGCAAGGATGCGCGGCACCGTCGCGCCATGCTGATGAAGTAGGACAGGGTTGAGGCGCCGTCGCGCCGCACCAGAGAATCATGAAAACACCGCGGCTGGAGTGGGGTTGCGGCGCCGTCGCGCCGCGCTGGTTGGACCAAGCCACTGGCTTAGGCCGCGGCGGAGCAGGGACCAGAGGCCAATTTTCGGCCACCGGCGTCGGAGCAGGGGGGGGACCGGCCTATGCCGGTCCTGTGGTGCAGCAGCCGGCCGACCGGTCAGGGGGAGAACCGGGGGATTGAAATCCTCGGCTGGAGGCAGGTGATGCCCCACGTGGTTGTCGTGTTATTTGAGATAGGGGGCAGGCCCCCCCCCTAACCACTAGCTCTGTGTAACCGAGTTGGCCAGTGAACCGCCAGTGCGCCCCGCGTGCCAGCGCACCAGGACAGGTCGCGCCCAAGCGGGCCGAACCCGGACCCGGGTCGGGTCGACCCGGTTCGGGCTGACCTAGGGGGGGTTGGGCCGGGTCGGGCCCAGACCCCCCATTTCTGACTGTTTTCATTCAAACGCCCATATCATGGGCCACAGATCTCCGATCGACGCACCGTCGATTGAGATGTGATCCATGGATCTATACAGTCGTTTTAGTATATTACACTCAAGGTTTCGAAAAACATTGTGTATGGACGGGTTGGTTCGAACACAAAACCAACTGGGCCCTTGGAACAGAAATGCTTATAACATGAGCTCCGGATGTCCGATTGAAGTGTCGTCAACTTGGATGAACTCCTCTTGATGAGATGGAAATTTTGGCATACTTCTCCTGACTTTTTGTTGCAGTTGGATAGTGGTCGGGTTGGATTTTACCCAAAATCCAACCGGGCCCCTAGAACAGAAAAGCTGATAACTTTCAGACCGGACGTCCGTTTGGAGAACCGTCAGCGACATTGGTTATCACATTGACAAACGATCCCTATGAGAATACCCTATGAGAGTTCGGGGTAGAGTTGAGATACGGCCAATTTGGTTCTCACATGAAACAAACCGGGCCCCTTGGACGAAAAGGCTAGTAACTCACAGACCGGGCGTCCGATTGACGCGTCGTCTGCTGCGTTGAGACCCCTATGACGAGGTGGTCCCTTGAGATACTTCTTAATGGAACTTTATGATACATGGAGTATCTACCAATAGCTCGTGGAGAGGAACCTCCCGGTGATGAGCTAGCATAGTGCAGAGACCTAGTAGGTGGATGAGACTTGACGAATGCTGATCTATCGACTCAGTGTGTTTTGGATAGCCCAGTGGGGAACGCTTGGTTGTAGCGGCATACCCACGACGGAGGATCTCTTGGATGTAGCGGCAGACCCGAAATACAAAACTTAAGGAGTACCTCTAGAGGCTATGATGGGGAGTTCTTGGTTGTAGTAGCAGACCCATGGTGGAGGAGCACTTGGTTGTAACGGCAGACCTGTGGTACTCAACAGAAGGATTACCTCTGGAGGCTATAAGGGGGAGCTCTTGATTGTAGCAGCAGACCCATGGTGGGAAGTTCTTAGTTGAAGAAGTAGGCCCACAATACTCGACAGGTGGAGTACTACAGTAGTCCAAGGCTAGTAGGGTGCGCTTGGTTGTAGCGGTTGGCCCATAGTACTCGACATGTGGATTACTACAGCAGTCCAATGTTAGTGTGGCGCACTTGGTTGTAGCGGCAGGCCCACTGTATTCGACAGAGGAGGAGTTCTCTTACAGCCGTGGTTTCGACATCATGAATAAAATCCTGGTTGAGCTGATTCTATAATCATTGTGTTTAACTCATTATTGAGATGGGTCACTTGTTAACTTAGGTATATATATAGGAATATACATGGGTAGTGGTTATCCGTTGATTTCATAATCATTGTGTTTCATCATGATTGAGATGGGTTACATGATAACTTGGGTATATGTATGGGCATATACCTAAGTAGAGGGTATCTGTTGAGCTCTTCTTTGAGGTTATCCTTGTTGGATTTAGTGAGACCTTGAGGGTCTCAGGGTCCCTACTGAGTATTGTTATACTCAACCCTGCACGAGATATGCCCGCACCTCGTTGTGTTGTTTGCCGACGACGGGTAGCGCAGATAGAGGCCGAGTGTTCGAGGACTGGACGGTACCCGGTGGTGGACCTCACAACGAGACAGTATCCTGTGGTGGACTTCACAACGAGGCGACACTCAGAGGAGGTTGAAGAGCGAGAGTGTTGTGGAGGCTATATGTACCTACCCTTCAGGTAGGATCCGTGGTGGACGATCCAGGAGATGCTTTATATGTACCTACCCTTTAGGTAGGATCCTTGGTGGACGATCCAGAATATGCTTGTCACCTTCCTGCTGTTTTATCTTTTTCCTTGTACTTTACAGTTGGTCTTGTATTTCCGGCCCCTTTACGTTCAGCACATCTTGTTTCAGTTTTACTTAGTGGTTTTCTTCCACTTTTACTATGTGGTGTTTGTTTACTTTTATAAAGGCATTGCCTTCATAGTTATCGGGATTTGTGCCTTTGGTGCTAGTCGCCAGCCCTTGGCCTATGGAATGCGGGCTTGGGGTAGTCCCTGCATAGGCCCCGAGAATGGGTCGTGACAAATTTCTATCATAGGAGTTCAGTTCTACTGAAGAACTAAGTACTCTGATATTTTTATATGTGAAGAAAGAGTGTTAAGGGTTCCGAGTGTGGACTTCAGTTCAGGGAGTCCAGTGTTGGTGTGTCGGCCATTGTATCCGTACACCGGGACCCTGACTACTGATTTCTGACTTTGTACACGAAAACACTGATTGCGTGTGTATTTCAAAAGTTTTAAAGTCATCTCAAACAAGGTCAGATCACCAGGTATAAATCGTTGGTTGTGTCGCATCTATTTAGGATATCTCCACACAGACAGTCAGTTGGAGTTATAAGATAGTACATGATGACGGCCCACCGAGCGATGAGGATCCGGTGCAGGGCCCTTTTTACTATGTTGGAACCCTCGAGTGGTGTAATAGCAGCACCACCACCTATTGGGTAGCAGATGCCACCAGCCTTACTCGCGAACTGTGCACACTGGTAGAGTGTGTTGCATGACTTCCAGCAGTAGTGGCCTCCGAGGTTATGTGGCCATTCCCAGACAGCAGAGGACTGGCTGGAGGCGATTGCTAGAGTTTTCTGCCGAGCCGAGACATTAGTAGAGTGGATGGTGGACTTGGATTCTAGTGTTTTCCAGTGAGTGACCATGAGGATGGTCCGCATAGAAAGGAGGCTTCGGTACGTGCACTGATGCCTGAGGTATTTCCTTCTTGTAGTGTGTCAGTTATACATCACTACTTGTTGGTCGGCAGTTACAACCGGTGGTACCGGTAGGTGACACATGTAGGCTTACCGACTTACACGTGTTCCAACATCAGATACCCTCAAGTTCCGAGGCGAGCCCCACTCACAGGTTGCTGAGGACTGGCTTGAGGCAGTGGCTGAGAGTTTTCTAGAGCTTATACATCTTTGACAGGATGACATTTCGGTAGCTGAGAATTAATCAGGGCGTACCAATCATTCTTGGTACTTGATTACTACAATATGATCAGTGCTTTAGAGCCCGGATCTCAGATTGAGGTGTGTTTAAAGGATATCTGAGTAAGCACTCTTTCCTCTATGCATTCCTACTTATGTTAGTGTCCTAGGGAGAACATTTGTGGTTGAATGTTTTTTGGCTGATCGGTTATAGCCCGTGAAGGTTAGAAGTGGGAAGATGCGAACTGAAGTCAGTCCCAGAGACTTGGACATGTAAAATGTTTCAAGATGAGGAAGTGTCAAAGAAGGATGAATCTGCAGAGTAGAATACGTGGAAGCAGATATAGGAGAGCAGCATGGGGTGGTGTACTTTTTGACATGTTACAATCACCCGCCTTTGTAGTCCCCGCTAGGCTCAAGGAGCTAGAGGGTAGGGGAAGAGAGTAGCTTCATGCGGTCAAGGAGTGTGACCTAATGGCTCTACGAATGATTCTAGGGATAGTTTGTGTCCACTACTAGTTGCGTAGTAACAGACGTAGATATGAAGCATTCCTTCCTTCCACAAATCATGACCCAGACCTAGTGCTTCCGGTAAGCCGTAGACTTGACCCTCATTTCTGGAGATACCTTGGGAGGAGACTCAATAATCACACTAATGCCGACAGTGTGATCTGACCCACGAGGTGAGAGTTTTGGTTGGAATCACTTGGTGGCAGCGTCGAGGTCTTATGACGTTGGTCTGAGTATGGATTGGATCCACATTTCATACACAAATTGATGTTATTAGGCAAACATTGGGATGTGTTTTCCTTGGTCGACGAAAAGGAAAGCCCAGGACGCACATGATAAAATCATGCATAGGAGGGATTGGTTGATCACTAATGAGTTGGACAAACTTACCCTCGCGGCAGCAGGTGTTTTGAGTTTCAGTTCCAAACAAGAATTTTAGACCTCTAGAGTTCAAGGTTGACGATCATGACCTTATACGGGTCTCACCTCGACGAGGTTTACGGAGATGAGGACAAGGAGAAAAGTAATCTTCGAGGTTCATCGGACCATTTTTAGGTCCTTAACAGGGTAAGCGAGTAGTTTTACAGCTTGACCCATCCACCTCAGTTGCACAAGGTTCACGACAACTTCCACGTATCTCAGCTGAGAAGATAGATGCATGACCCTTCGCATATCATCAACAATGAGGAGCTGGACGTTGGTGATGGGGTGAAATTCATGGAGGTTCTAGTGGGGATTCAGGATTGACAAGAGCAGATCCTATGCGGACGGTCGATTCCACAGGTGCTCTTTCACTAGCAATACGAGAACCACGAGGTGGGCACATGGGAGAGGAAGGCTCTGATTTGAGCACAATACCACTTTAGTATCCCTAGTTTTTGTTAAAGCTTTACGGGGACGTAAATCCCTAAGGTGGGAGAATTTTAAGACCCATAAATTTCAAGGAATTTTTTTTAATTGCTTTGTAATTTTACAAGAACACAGTTTCTGACGACGCCTGATTCCCGAGGCCCGGTGTGCCCAGAATCAATTTCCGAAGTTTAGCTCGGGTACGTTCATTGAGAAAACGAGCGGGTTTTTCTATCGTTTAAACCGGGGCTCGGAATCAAAATCTGAGGGCACCGATGGAACCGAAGCGCTGGTAATTGCATAAAAAGTCTTTTTCCAGAGTTCCGTTTTCTCAGGAAGAGTTGTTTAGTTTTATGGATAAAGAATTCTGAGAAAAAAAATTTGTAAAAAAAAATTTATTTCATTAAAGTGGTTAAAAACTAAGGATGGAGGTTTGGTGAACCTAACTAACGATGTGAGGTTAAATGTGATTTGGGTCCCACACGAACCCCACCACTTCACATTCCTTATCCTACTCTAACTCTCCCATAAAGTGGGTGACCTCTCATATTCCTTAACTCCATAACCTCCCTTTTAATGAAATCTTTTAATTAAGTGGTTTAAATTCTCTTTTTGAATTTTAAATCATAATAATTGTGTAATAAAATAAGTGGTGGGTTAATTTATTATGTTTGGGATTCTTGTGTTGAGTCTTTTGGAGAAAAATATAAGTCTTGAAGTTCTTCTTCCTCGGTGAAGAACGCGAAGAACGCAAAGAACACGAAGAACGCCGACATCCGACGAAGGTCAACAAGAACACCGGATCCTCAGAGATCGACGACGCGACACTGACGAATCTTTTCTCTAAGACGTGATGATCCTCCTTCCGCGACACCTTCTTCTGCGACGTGAAATTCCACGACGAACCAGCATTAAACTATTCTCGAGGTAGGGGATTTATTTGATTGTTTGTGAATACTTCAGTCATTATTTCCTCATTTCAAATTGGGCCACCTGTTTCCACAATAATGGGAGGAGGTCGGACCACACGAACACGGCCTACCATCCTCCCACTTGTTTGTTGATTTTATTGCAGCACATGCAAAGGCGGCGTGGTGTCATAACACCGTGTAGAAACAATGGAAATTAGCAAGGATGTGTGGCACCGTCACACCATGCCGATGAAGTCAGACTAGGTCGTGGCGCCGTCGCACTGCGCCGTAGAATCACTAAAACACCGCGGCCGGAGTGGGGCTGCAGTGATGTCGCGCCTTGCCGGTTGGACCAAGCCCACAGCATAGGCCGCGGCGGAGCAGGGAACGACAGCCAATTTCATGCTGCCACCGTCAGAGCAGGGGGACCGGCCCGCGCCGGTCCCATAGTGCAGCAGCCGGCCGGCTTGAGCGCGCCGACCAGTCAGGGGGAGAACCGGGGGTTCGTAACCCCCGGCTGGAGGCATGAGCGGTCCCACGTGGGGGCCGCGTTATGTGAGACAGGGGGAATCAACACCCCCCCTGACCGCCATATCGGTGTAACCGAGCTGTCCAGTGAACGGCCAGGGCGCCCAGCGCGCCGGGCCGGGCCGTGACCAAGCGGGCAGGACTCGGACACGGGTCAGGTCGACCTGGTTCGGGCCGACCCGGGGGGGTTGGGCCGGGCCGGGCCAGTCCCAGACCCCCCATTTCAGACTGGTTTAGTTAAAATTCCCATATGTTGGTCCAGAGACCCCCGATTGATGCACCGTGAGTTGGGATGTGATCCTTGGACCAAGACAATCGTTTCGTTATATTACACTCAAGGTTTCGAAGAACTTTGTGTATGGCCGTGTTGGTTCGAACACGATACCAACCGGCCCCTCGGAGCGGAAATGCTTATAACATGAGCTCCGGACGTCCGATTGACGTGCCATCGACTTGGTTGAATTACTCTTGATGAGTTGGAAATATTGGAAAACTTCTCCTGTGTTTTGGTTGCAGTTGGGTAGTGGCTAGGTTGGATTTTACCCGAAATACAACTGGGCCCCTGGAATGGAAATGCTGATAACATTCAGACCGGATGTCCTTTTGATGAACTGTCAGCGACGTTGGTCATCACGGTGAGAAATGGACCCTATGAGCATACCCTATGAGATTTCAGGGAATAGTTGTGATACGGCCAAGTTGGTTCGCACACGAAACCAACCGGGCCCTTGGGACGAAAAGGCTAGTAACTCACAGACTGGGCGTCCGATTGACGGTCAGTCTACTGCGTTGAGACCCCTATGACGAGGCGGTCCCTTGAGATACTTCTTCATGGAACTTTTTGATACATGGAGTATCGACTAGTAGCTCATGGAGAAGGCCCTCCCGGTGAAGTGATAGCAGAGTTTAGAGACCTATTAGCTGGCTGAGACATGATGACTGCTGGTCTATCGACTCGGTGAGTTTCGGATAGCCCAGTGGGGAGCGCTTGGTTGTAGCAGCAGCAGCACGGCGGAGGAGCGCTTGGTTGTAGCGGCAATCCCGTGGTACTCAACAGAAGGAGTTACACTAGAGGCGATGAGGGGGAGCGCTTGGTTTTAGTAGCAGACCCACAGTGGAGGAGTTCTTGGTTGTAGTGGCAGACCCGCGGTACTCAACAGAAGGAGTTTCTCAGGAGGCTATGAGGGGGAGCGATTGGTTGTAGTGGCAGACCCATGGTGGGAAGTGCTGGGATGAAGTAGAAGGCCCATAGTACTTGAAAGGTGGAGTACTACAGTAGTCCAAGGTTAGTGGGGTGCGCTTGGTTGTAGCGGCAGGCCCACAGTACTCGACTGGTGGAGTACTACAGCAGTCCAAGGTTAGTGGGGAACACTTGGTTGTAGCGGCATGCCCACTCTACTCGACAAAGGAGGAGTTCTCCAGCAACCATGGTTTTGACATCATGAATAAAATCCTGGTTGAGCTGAGTTTGTGATCTTTATGTTTACCTCATGATTGAGATGGGTCACTTTTTAACTTAGGTATATGTATAGGTATATACCTGCATAGTAGTTATCTGTTGATTTCATAATCATTGTGTTTCCTCATGATTGAGATGGGTTACTTGATAACTTGGGTATATTTATGGGAATATACCTTAGTAGAGGTTATCTGTAGAGATATTCATTGTGGTTATCCTTGTTGGATTTAGTGAGACCTTGAGGGTCTCAGGGTCCCTACTGAGTATTGTTATAATCACCCCTGCATGGGCTATGCCCGCATCTCGTTGTGTTGGTTGCAGACGATGGGAAGTGTAGATAGAGGCCGAGTGTTCGAGTACTGGACGGTACCTGGAGGTGGACCTCAGGACGAGATAGTATCTGGTGGTGGACTTCATGACGAGGAGACACTCGGAGGAGGTTGACGAGTGAGAGTGTTGTGTAGACTATCTTTACCTACCCTTCAGGTAGGATCCGTGGTAGACGATCCCGGAGCTGTGCTATCTGTACCTACCCTTCATGTAGGATTTTTGGTGGAGGATCCTGGAACTTCTTGCCACCTTCCTTCTGTTTTAGCTTTTTCCGTTTACTTTATAGTTGGGCCTGTATTTCCGGCCCCTTTACTTTCAGCACAGGTTGATTTAGTTTTACATAGGGTTTTACTTCTGTATTTTCTCTGTGGTGTTTGATTACTTTTATAAAGGCAATGCCTTCCCAGTTATCCAGATTTACACCTTTGGTGCTAGTCGCCAGCCCCTGGTCTATGGAAGGTGGGCTTGGGGTAGTCACGGCACGGGCCCTGAGGACGGGTCATGACATGAGACACACATAACTAAAAATAAATAAGGTATAACATTATTCAAAACTCAAAATATAATGATAATATTCTAATTCATTATATAATGAGTCAAATGGTTTTATATACACATAATAAGTTAATAGACATGCATAACATCAATATATGCCTCAATGAATGGATATTGAGGCGATGTCCCTTATCTTGTGTCTGACTCATCACGTATGTTCCATGTTCATCATGAATAATAAACATATGTAAATTTCAAAATGATAGAGAACCATTTTAATGTTTATTATTCATTTTATATAACTTATTACCACATTATAAAAACTACATAATTATATTTGATAATATCAGTGGTTTTATGGATATTGGGTTCATTAGTCGAAAATGAACTTGTTTTGATATAAATTATTCATTTAGTAAATATTAAATCATCTCCATCATTATATTAGTGATTTAAATATAATATATAAACATTACATATTTATTTATAATATTACATAACATTTGGATATAATAAATGAAATGCACCGTTCATGGAGACGGTAGGTCCTACATATGCATGAAGGATACAGTCATTTATTTTTCAGATTATTGAATAGAAAAAAAATGATACAACGGTATATTATATTTACATTATAATATAATATTTTATATAGGTTACAAAAGTTCATTAATGTTATCATTTATAAATTCCATTTATCGAATGAACGAATCATATCACTTTGAGGGGGGGGGGGTAATCTGTAGTTCCACAAATAAAATAGTCATATTTAAATATCATGAAAAGTGTAAAGGTTTGATTTTAAATAAAAATTACATAATCATAGAGAAATTATAAATATAATATATATCATATATAAATATAGTGCTATCATACTTTATACCATGAATGGGGGCAGGAGAAAATCATACAGTCATCATTTTGTGAGGCAGTAGTTCACTGTACATAGAAACAATATGATCATATCAATTAGATGGATGTGTGTTTAAGTGTAGTTATAATAAATCTAAAAAAATCATATTATATAGTGAAAACTGATTTTTTATATAATAAATAAGTAATAATAGAAAAAGAAGTACATGATGAAAATAAATGAAAATATCATGATAGAACACGTTTCTCCTAAATTGGGTAGCTTCATATTATTTGATCCAAAAGGATTTATGAATTGCCTTATGCCCAAGTTAAGGAATATAAGAGAAAGGGAGGGATTTTTGGAGTGTATTTGAGTAGAGTTTGGTTGGGCCAAGGGGATTGGAAGTTGTGATTAAATGGTTAGATGTGATTCTCTTTTACAAGAGGGAGGAGGGGCACATTAGGAAGGCATTGAAATACTATACTACAGTATAATGATATTCTTTTTCAAATGGCCCCAAGGTCATTTATTCCAATTATGAGATGATTTAAAGTCTAAATACACTCATAAAATAGGTTTTAGGGATATCTTGGTTACGAATTTAACAATATAATAAATCTTTAACCCTCAGCGAACTAATTTAATTCTTACCATGTCTTCCTGTAAGTTTATACTATATTGCTAATATAGTGACAAAAAAATTACAATCCAACACCAAGTGGTACATTAATGATATTTTCAAAATAATATAATTCATTTGGTTGAATCAAATAAATTTATGACAATTATATCATTAAATAAAATATAATTTGTTTTAAAAAAATCATTTTTATTCATTTTATACTCTTCATATAATTACATTTTGAGAAACCAAAATAACATGATTCATTTAAATAAACAACATAAATTCAAATATAACAAGTAATAATCATCCATAAAATATGTGAATGGAATAGAAAGCTACAAAATAAATTAATTTCAATATTTACTATCTCATTTATTTAGATCATTCATTAATAAGGTAAACACTACATCATCATTGAGCCATATGTAAATATATTTAATAGATTTTTAAAAATTATAAAGAAAATGTCATGACTTAGAAATTATGTTTTAATTAATAAATTCTATTTATAGTAAATGATATCAATTATATAGACACATATAAAAATTTTATTAGTAAATGATACTTGATTATGTTATATTTTTCATTATTTTAAATCAATTATTATACAATAACATATTCACTTCCTAGTAGCTTCATGGTAACACCCCAACCCGAGGAACCCAGATTTGGTGCATTATTAAATAAAATTGGCATGATCACAACAGATAAATTCTAGAATGACCGATTAGATCAGTATCCTTGGATGAACTACATATATACATATGTTTTATATTACATTATGAAATAGAAAAATAACAACATTGTTTCCCCTTTTAACGCACAATTATCCCTTAGGATATTCTTATAGAATAATTGTAAAATACATATTTGAATCCTATGAATAATAAAACATAATAAATGGGTGAGATCAAGTGCTCAATAAGGATTACAATATAGTAGAAATAATAATAAATAAGTATAAACATTTAAGGAAATTTATAAGAATAAAACACAATCATTTTAAACATAAACATCATTATAATATGGATAGGATTAATCATATTATTCCATCAAATTATTTAAATGGATATTATACTAGTTGAATAATCACATGTAAAATCAATAGCTAATTTCACAATGATGGAATACATAATGTTCATATGTACATACTCAATGCCTAATGCCAAGAATAAAAATAATATTTTTTCAAGGCCTTGTGACATGACACTATTTTGTCTCATGATACATATCAATGCATCAAGGAGATATAGCAGGCTCCACCAGTCACTTACTAAGTCCAATGAATTTCTTATATGAAAATGATGAAACATAAAATAGTAATTTATATTAAGAAAACAAGGTCATGAAATTGATGGTTTTATAAGAATAAATCATCAAAACATTAAAAAATTTGTAATATTTAAAGAGACATTTTCCACTTGAGACACACATAACCAAAAATAAATAAGGAAAACATTAATAAAAAATATAAATATATTGAAAATTTACTAATTCTTTATATAACAATTCACATGTTTTTTATACACTTAATTGGATAATAATGGTGCATAACATCAATATATGTCTCAATGAATGGATATTGAGATGAAGTCCCTTACCTTGTGTCTCACGCATCATGTATGATCCATGTTCTTCTTGAATTATAAACATATTTCAATTAATATTTTCATTAGAACCTTTTTAATTTTTATTATTAATTTTATATTAGTTATTACCAAATTATAAAAAGTACATAATAATTATTGTTAATATCGGTGGTTTTATGGATATTGGGTACCTAATTCGAAAGTTAACTTGTTTTGATATAAATTGATCATGTATTACAAAGTCAATCATCTCCATAAATATATTAATGATTAAAATATTATATATAACCATTATATATTAATTTATTAAATTAAATAACATTGTGAGATAATAAATTAAATCCACCATTCATAGAGACAGTAGGTCGTATGTACACATGAAGGTTACATGCATTTATGTGTCAGATTAATGAATAAAAAACTAAATGATACATAGCTATATTATAATTATAGTATAATATAATATTTTATATATGTTACAATAGTTCATTATTTCAATTCTTTATGCTTTCCATTTATGGAATCAATGAATCATATCACTTTTAGGGGGGGTAGTCTGCACTTCCATAAATTAAATAGTCACATTAAAACATCATGAAAAGAGTAAAGGTATGATTTAAAATAAAAATTAGATAATCATATAGAAAATATAAATATTATATATATATATCATATATAAAAAAGTTCCATCATAATGGCCACCATGAGAGGTTGCGGAAGAAAATCGTACAATCATCATTTCATGAGCCAGTAGTTCACCGTACATAGAAACAATATGTTCATAACAATTAGATGGAGGTGTGTGTAAGTGTAGTTTGAATACATCTCAAAATATATCATGGTATATTGAGAAAATTTATTTTTTTATATAATCAATAAATCATAATATCAAAGGTAGTAGAGAATCTAAATAAAAGAAAAGATCCTAAGAGAACATGTTTCTTCTAAATTGGGTAGCTTCTACTGATTTGAGCCAAATGGATTTCATGGAATTCTTTATGCCCAACGTAAGGCATCTAGGATTAAGGGAGGGATTTGTATAGTGTATTTGAGCAATATTTGGTTGATCCATGTGGATTTACATATGAAATAAAATGGGTATAAGTGATTCTCTTATACAAGAGGGAGGATATGCGCTTTAGGAAGGCATTGAAATGTTATATTAGTATAAAATGATTTTCTATTTAAAATGGCCCCAAAGTCATTTATTTAAATTATTAGATGATTTCATGTCAAAATTATCTCATCCGATAGGTTTTAGGAAACTCTTGGTCACAAATTTTACTATAGCATTTAGCTTTAACCGTTAGTGAACTATTTTAACTCTTACCATGTCTTCCTATATATTAATATGATATTGTTAATATAGTTATAATAAAAATACAATAAAACACCAAGTTGAACATTAATGATATTTTTAAAATTATATAACTCATTTCTTCGAATATAATATTTTTGTGACTATTATATCATTTAATTAAATATAATTTGTTTTAAAAAATCTTTTATATCCATTTTATACTATTCATATCATTACATTTTAAAATTCCATAATAACATGTTTCGTTCAAATAAATATCATTAATTAAAATATAAAAATTTATAATCATCGATGAAATTAGTGAATGGAATAATGTGTTACAAAATAAATTAATTTAAATATTTATAATCACATTTATTTAGATCATTCATTAATAATGTAAACATACATCATCATTGAGCCATATATAAATTTATTTATTTAATTTTAAAAAATTTAAAAATATATCATGAATTTGAAAATAGGATTAGATTAATAAATACTATTTACAAAAAATGACATCAATTATATAGCCACTTATAAATTTTTTTAGTAAATGTTACATGTTTATGTTATATTTTTCATTACATTATATAAATTATTATAAAATATCATATTTAGTTTCTAGTAGCTACGTGGTAACTCACCAACCCATGTTACTCAGATATGGTGAATTATTACATAACATTGGCATGATCACAACAGAATAAAGTCCCATATGAATGATTAGTTCAGTATCCTTGGAAGAAGTAGATTTATACATATGTTTTACATTACATTATGAAATAGAAAAATAACAACATTGTTTCCCCTTTGAACACACACTTATCCCATAGGATATTATTAATGAATAATTACAATATAATTCATCGAATACTTGGAATATTAAAACATAATAAAGGGGTGAGCTAATATGCTCAATAAGGATAACAATATAGCATAAACAATCATAAATAAGCATTAACATTTAAGGAAATGTATAAGAATAAAACAAAATCCTTTTAAAAATAAACATCATCATAAAATGGAAATTATAAATGAAATAATTCCATTTAATTTTTTAAAATGATATTATACTAGTCAAATAATCAGATAAAAATTTAATATCTAATTTCACAATGATGGAATGCATAATGTCGGACATCATAACTTCATAGTCATATCCTCGTGCCAAGATTAAAAATAATATTTTTTCAAGGCCTTGTGCCTTGAAACTATTTTGTTTCATGAAGCATACCAATGAATCAAGGATATATAGTGGGCTCCAACTGTCACTTACTAAGTCCAATGCATTCCTCATATGAAAAAGTTGAAACACAACAAAAACATTTATATTAAAACTAGAAAATGAAATGTTATAAATTTTACCTTAAACAACGAATGATATAAAAATTACACATCCAAAGAAAAAAACATAAACAAACCATATATACAATATAGAATATTGTATCAAAATAAATAAACATCAAACAAGTATAAAGACAATCAAAGGACATTGACAAATATGAAAGCCAAAATATTGGAGAGAAATATCTATTTATATTTTTAAATCCATTAAAAAGTCACATAATTATAATGAAAACATTTACATTGTAAATATTCTTATAATATTGTAAGGGAATCGTTAACGTAATTATAATGGTGGAAAATAGCCACACCAACTATATAAGTTAAAAAAACATTCTTACCATAATTTTTCGAAAAGTTCATAATGTACCTTGTTTAGAAAATGACCTAAATAATCCATTAAAAATATTTTATAAAATTTAAAAAAAGTTTATAAATTACTTTAACCCATATTCTATAAAATTGTAACAAAAATTTGAAATACATTTTTTAGAAACCTGGATGTGGGATATAATGAGGTCTCAGTAGATACTCATGTATAGACAACCTCAGATGAGGAAGAGATTGAAAAATTAACTATTCAATTGTACTTTTCCTTGATCGAGTGTATGGTATCCTCATGTATAATTTGTAAATTATTATTATTAAATTCTACAAGAACCACATACATAAATATGATATCATATATGATCATCTAATATTACTTTGTTAATCATATTTCAGTAGTATTATAGTATCATGTGTTAATTGATTAGTTTTCTTTTATATTTTTTGTTACATAAGTCATGTTTTATATGGATAGTATGTATTTGATTTATATAAAAAAGTTTATTAAGTTCTTAAAAATCATTATCAATCCTAAAATAAAAATTAGTCTTGAATTATTACAATGGTGAATGAATCCCATCACGTTCATGGAGAGGATAATCTGTATGTATGAACATGTGAAAATGTAAATATATTTAAAGTGATATATTACGTAATTGGATGGTATATAATATATACATAATCATAAACATGTTTTTTTACATCATCTATACTCATTATTATACCCATCCAAAAATATGATGTATTGAATAACAAACTACAGCTTGATGTGGAAACGGTAAGCCATACGTACGAATGTATGGTGAATTTGTCATTAATATGATGGATTGAATAATTAATATGGTTCTACCATATTTATAATAACATCAATGTAATTATAAGTTATAGAGTTATTATTTTGGTATGGAAATAAAAAATAAAAATGAAGTGGAAGAAGAACATAACTTTGAAATATGTGCTAATGTTATTACCTCTTATTCGGGGGCCTACATTTGATTTGAATAGAAAAAAACAATCAATTATAGTTATTGAAAAATTGATTTAATACTATCAAATATTATGACAACTTGACAACATTAAAAACACTTTTCGTAGAGTTTAGGAAATATTCCACTACCTAAGAGTATAAATATATGTTTGTATTTTTTGAACACCAAATTATCCTTTGATTTCACCTTTAAGTATATATATTTAACCACATTTCATAAGTTGTTCTATGTGGACAAGTAAAAAATTTACTAATAAATGATCATACAATGGTCAACAAAAACCAATCAAAAAATTTTAAATATTATATAATGATTAAACAATTTAGAAATAAGTTACGTGAATTTCCAATATAAAATTTTCATTATCCCTTATTGAAGATATTGATAATCTAAATTTTAAATTTTAAAGGATTTGAATAACATCTATTTATATCATCATGATATATGGTAATAACTCCAATTTTCAAAGAACCATATTAGAAAAATGAATTCTACCATATTTATTATGTATGTTACATATTACTATATTAATTCACAAAACTCAAAAAAAAATTAAACTCCATTGATGATTTTATTGAAAACATATTGAAATTGTAATATTCAGTTCCATGTTTGTAATTACATATCCAAGTCAATAATTTAATCATAATTATCTAATCATCGAGAATTAATTTAGATTTTTCATTCTGGAAATCTTGAATTTTATAAAACGTTTAACATCCACTTAATATCTTTTTTTGGGAAAACATCTACAAATGGTATCAAATTCATAATGAAAATGTACTACAATACGATAATAATATATTATATAATTCTTATAACCGTTACAATACTGAAAAACAATTGAAATTACATGATTCCTAACTAATTATATTAATAATTCTACTTCATCTATTGAAGTATCATTATATGATCATTATCCAGTAAAATCATTTAGGCTATATTCCGTTGATATTGAGGACATTCATTTGTGTAGTGTCCTACATTCTAATATATGAACCCATTGATAAAATAAAATTCAATCATTAAATTGTAATTATGAGCATGGTGGAACTTCTATATACACATAAAGAAAGCACACTTTCTTCTTACTCATATGCAAATATGTTTCCTTCCACAATTATTACATGTGTCAAATACTTCATTACCTTCTTCACTTTATCCATCCATTTCCAATTATCATTTCTTATCCACCTTTTTCGGAAACTATAATACATAGAAAATTACTTATAATTCTTATTATGACATGATACTGTATCCTCATACGATATGAATGTTCGAGAGACTATTTCTCGTAAAAATACTAGATTAATACCATAGAAGAAAGATCATTCTTACACATACAATTATTTGGTTTATATTGGTTCATATTCCTTTCGGTTCACTCCTTTTATAAACAATATAAATCACTATATTTGACCCTAAAATTATGAATAATTATATATAATTCCAATACTCATGAAAATCATAACATAAATTTAAAACTATATGCATACCTAATCTCAAAATAATAAATATGGTTCACTTGTGGACAAAATTACTTTAAAAACCTTTATATTTGTTATTAATGAACATATAAATTATCCTAAAAATATCCCTTAGGATTTTAAAACATGTTGTGTAGTAAGGCCCACTGTAGTATACCAGGATACCCCGAGTCAAGATTGGAATACATTATCAGAGTTGTTAGTCATTGGTACATCTATTCCAGAACCACTGCCACTGGTAGTGTCCAGACAAGGATTTATATTCTAGGAAGATCCAATTAATATATACCTTACCAAATTCTAAACACTTTTCTATTCATATATTCAATTTCAATATCGAGGTTTAGTTCCCATAATATACATTTTTTAAATCTCATTTCTTAGTTTGTGGCTAAACTTCCTCTAATACCAACTATAACAACCGGCCCCTAGAAGCCTAAATCAAGTTCATTATTGTATTACAATGGTATGATTACATTTAATCAAATACCAAATGACTGATCAGTTTAATAGTCTTGGATAACTCTATTTTAGTCATGATACCTATAATAGATAAGAAAAAGAAAATAAAACATGGAACAATATGAAATAAACTGCATCCATGAAAGCTTATTCAAAATTTTATTCATTAATTATAGGGAAAGGAGTCATTATAAAGGGGTGATCTTAAATCATTGGTAAGGGTATGAAATATAGTGGAATTTATCATAAGTATATACATTAGGAATTGTGAATAACTAAAAACACATGACATGAAAAGTAAACACATACACAATATAGTAAGAATAATAGCTCAATAAATAATGCCATAATAAATCATAATCACGGTGATTATATTGAACGAATAACCACATGAACATTAAATTAATAGATTCATAATGAAGGAATTCATAATGTGCGATATTATAACCATACTAATGAGGCCTCGTGCAAAGACAATAAATAACCATGTTATCAAGGCATCGTGCCTAGACTCTAGTTTGTCTCAGGAGACAAACCGATGCACTGAGGATCTATATATGGCCCCACGTGAAACATACTAAGTTCAATTCAATCCTTAAATGATTGGGGAAAACATAAAAAACATATAAATTGATATTGGAAACTGACATATGATATTTAATTCGATTTCCCTGATCATTAGAAATAAACACTAATGATTCAGAGTAATATGGTGAATGGTTTCAAAATATCATGTGAAAAGTCAAACTAAAAACAAATAATTCAAAAAAATGATTATATCATATAAAATTAACCCTTTTTAAACATTTTAATTTACAATAGTATTGAAATGGGTAAAAATAAACATATTAAATCATTGTGTATTTCATTAATTAAAAAAATTACTTTGAAAAGAAGAATTGTTTTGGAAAATAATTGTATAACACCATATGTGATTTAATGAAGATGTCACATAATAAAAGGTTGATTCTTTGAAAAAAATGTCTGTTAGAAAATATTATAGAGTTATCATGAAAATAATCATAAATTGATACATTGAATAGCATAAAAATAAATATTTTCACCATATGATACCTAAATGGGATATATACATACACTATAATCAACTAATAGTAGCGAATGAGGAATATTTCACATATATGGAAGTGAGATACGGAAACGCTTACCATAAGTCTGATGGTGTTATTCACATGATCATAGATTACTAGATAACAGAATTAAATTCATTGATTAACATTTACATAAAAAAAATTATGCAATTGATGTAGTTTATCCATATTTTTTTATCCATGGTCTCCTTTAATGGTTTACAATGTTCAATTTTAATTTTTGGGAACATTTTATACCCTAGTATTCATGGTCGGTTTACATATATTCATGATAGGATAAACCTGTATGATGAGAATTGTTTTCCATAATTGATGTTCGATTTTATATTTAAACATATATAAGATTATGTGGTTATAAAAATCATTGGTTTATTTGGAGTGGAGATGAATTATTATCTAAAACATTAAATATAACTATTTGGGTTAATTGGTGGTTTTTTATCACAACGAACTCAATTGAATTTAGACCATTGGAAGAAATAATATTACATAACCTTAAATAATTTTTTATAAAAATATTATATTATATTTCAACCCTTTAAATGGTTTTATGATAGTAATTGAATATGGTAATAGAAATTGATATCCCATCAACGTTGAATGTCATAAATTAACACATCATCGATCATGTTTTCATTAGTAGTATAAATGAAGTGGAAAATAGAGATAATGATGAATTATTATGTTATAATAACTACATTACATTATAGATAAGGTACATTATAAATAATAACATTTGATTGATAGGAGGAGAGAAATGAAAAATAACAACAAGGAATTCAATGTAAAAGAAGAAAAATGCAGAATTTATAACTTGAAGTGGTCTTAATTGAGAGAATATTTAGTTGAGAGGTTTGGGTATTTTTATGAGACCAATGTGACACCTCAGTCATCCATGGTACACTTCTTTTTGAATAATACAGTAGCGTGAGATGTACACAACTTTGAGATCTAACACACAACACAACCAATCAAACTAGCTGTTACAAACAGTAATACCCACTTTTTGAAATTTTATAAATTTTATGTCTCAAAATGGAATTCATTTTTAGATTCGGAATATCAAAATTAGCCTAGGGTAAAATTTTGGAACTTTTCAGATAACTTTTATATTTTGATGAATAGTGAAAATTACTAAATTTTAAATAAAAATAACTTTTTTAATCAAAATAATTAGTTGTGATAAATTATTAATTTGAGTGGTTATAAAGTATATTTAGAATATATTTTTACCATTTAATATAATGTAGGTCATTGGACATAATTTCACATTTAAACCGGACACAAACAACTGTCAATCTTTTTATACATATTATGTCTTAAAAAACACTTTTTGTTTTAACAACGGGAATTAATTTTAAATTACTTTCTTCCACTTATGTATTTTGAATATATAAATATGGATTCAATATTTGGAATCCGGAGGTCCAAATTTTTTAAATAGGTAACTTTTATTTTTTATTTTTTGAATAATTACTTCGGTAAATATTTTATTTACCATGGTTAAAGGGTAAATCTGATAAATAAGGGTATGAAAATAATTTTATAATAATATTAATTTACCCTAAAACGTGTCCTAACCTTATTGGTTGATACATGTACGACCATGTACTTATTTGGGCCGGTTTTGGGACACCATTGATCCACTTATAAGTGATAATGACACTTTATATTAATTAAGTTTTAGTGAAAACAAAAATGACATAAGAATATATCTTTTGGCAAAACAAGTTTTACATAGGGATATATATATAATATTTTCGACTATAAATATTAATTAGAAATACAAAAATATTTTATACATAATAGTATTTTATTTAAAATTTTTAGACAATGAAAAATTAAACTTATTTATTACAAAATAATGATGTAGTATATTTATTATTAATGAAAGAATCAAATAATTGGTAATATGAATATTAAAATAAATATACTTTGATAGTTTTGATGCCATCCACGAAATTTATTGAATACTATTACATTTTAGGTTTCACTAAATAAATTTTTTATCAAATTAATAATGTTTTTATGACTTTAACAAAAATAAGCTATTAAATAGTGTCAAAATTGACATAAAAGAGTTTTTAAAACAAATATTATATTATTAAATTATATTCGATTCCTAAAAATATAAGGTTTGGACAAAGGAATTATATAATGATAGGTGTATAATTAATTTTACACTTTTGGTTCTATTGGATGTATATATTATGTTTATTAACTATATAATATAAAAATACAAAGTGACATGGTAAATGTCAAACTAATTAACTAAGAGTTAAAACTAAAAGATAATGTTAATATAATGACCCAAACTTGTTTAAAATATATTGGATGAAATGATTTCGACCCATACCCACCTTATACGTTTAATAATCCACTTTTTATCATTAAAAACATAATATTAATTTATTATAAAATAATAGTTTAAGTAATTCCTAAAGAGCCCCTCATCCCCCTTATAAAAGGGCACCACTTGTAACCAATTTTTCACACCTTCAAAGCCTTTTGGTTCAGCCATCCACTGCCCAAATACCCTCTCAACTATCCTCCATTAATCATAGAGTCCTTCCTTTAGTCATAATTCCATCCTAAGGAGCCCTTTTGATCAAATCAAAAGGAAGAACTCGAAGAAGATGTAATGTTTTCACCACCCTCTTTCAAGTTGCATTCTTATTCAACTTATTCTTTATTTGATATTTCCATTCTAAAATAATAAATTCAGTATCATTTATATATTGTGATGCTATTATAAATATTTTACAACCATATTCAGTATTCTATACACCTTTGGAATTACATGTCACCATACGTGCGTACGTACGGCCTTCCGTCTCCACGTCATGGTGTAATTGTTATTCAATACATTATTATTTGGATGGGTATAATTATGATGTGTAATGCATGTAAATAATAAATATAACATGATAATGATACTTTAAATATTATATACCATCCAAATATAAATTATTTTAATATCAATAGAATGATATTGTCACTGGTGTGTACGTAAGGACTATCGTCTCCACCAACACAATTAGATTCATTCCCCATCGTATCCATTCAAGAATATTTTTTATTTTATTGTTAAAAATAATGTTTATGGACTTGATATAATTTTGGATATTAATATGATACATCCTATCCATAACAAAAATGTCTTATGTAACAAAACATATAAAATAAAACGAGTAAGTTAACACCTGAAACGATGATAATATTAAGATACTATTAACAAAGCAATGTTAAAAGATCATATATGATAAAAAATTAATTTATATGATTCTAGTATAATTAAATAACTATTATTTCACCATTATACAGTAGGTTAACCTACCCTCAACCAAGGAAAATTACAATTTAAAGGTATATTTCACAGTCTATTCATTATCCGAGGTTGTTTATACGTAATTATCTACTAAGAAATATTTATCATCCACATCCATGTTTCCTAACAATGTATTTCAAATCATTCTTATTATTTTACAGAATATGGGTTAATGTAATTTATACCCTTGTTTGGCTTTTTATATGATGTTTATAAATTAATCTTTTCATCGTTTTCCAAACAAAGTAATTTTTAACCTTTTTGACAAAATGAAGAGAAGAATGTCTCTTTTTAACTTATACGGAGGGTGCAGCTATTTTTTACTGTTATAAACTCATCAAAGCTTCACTTACAAGCTTATAACAATATTTTCAATGTAAATTTTTTATTTTATAATTATGGGACTCTTAAATTTTTTCAAAATAGAAAGAGATATTTCTCTAAAAATGGTTTCGATTTCATTTCTGTCAACATCCTTTGATGGGTTCTAAGTTTATCTGGAGTTGATTTATTATGATAAAAAACTTACATATTGTATTGAAAGTTTTGTGATATGTTGGACTGTGGATGTGATATTTTTATACCATTCGTTATTTATTGTTAAAGTATTGACATTTCATATGCTAGTTTTAAGTCAAATGATTATGATATGTTTAATTCTTTTCATACGACGGATGTATTTGACATAGTAAGTGACGGGTGGATCCTGCTATAGCTCCTCGATGCATCGGTAGGTCTCATGATAAAACTAAACATGGAATTGGATGAGGCCCTTTCCCAATATAATTTATGGTTTCGGCTGAGGCCTTATTCATTTTTAGATGTCTTGGCCGAGGACTTGAAAAAATGTTTCAGAATGTCCAGCATTATACATTCCATCATTATGGAAATAATATTGATGGTTCTTGTGGTAATTCCACTAGTAGAATAACCATGATTATGTTTTGTTATGTAATTATTTAATCATCTCATATTCTTTACATAAAATTATTCATGTTTATTATTGGTAAAGGCATGTGGTTTCAATTATTTACCATGCTTAATATTTATGTACCCAAATAAATTCCATAATCATATATTAACATAATTAATCTATTTTTTTAATCATCATTTAATCCTATTATGGATTTTTGTGCAATCTTATATGGGTCATCTGATTATGTGGAAAAAATTTAAACGATTATTTTTTATTTCTCCTTCCACATCCTCCAAATCATATTAAAAAAGGATTTTATATAAATACCAATATCTAAAATATACCAAGATGTTATTTTGTTAATGTAATAACCTATATCAATATAGTTTTCTATCATATATGAAATTAAATCATCGATCATGTAACATAGTACTACCGTATCGAAAACTGATTGTACTGATTTTCCATTAACACCTATCTTTGTTGGATATAATATTGTTTATATATATATATATTTAAATATTAATTTTTATGGTATAATTACAATTATTTAATTATAGTATCAAATATACCTTTGTACATTCCATTCTGTTTCAAATACGATAAAACAACTTATGTATATGGAGGACAACCGCCTCACGATGATATGTGATATGTTTTCTACTTACACATTACATGGAAGGTAATAAAAATAAATTTTTTGAATATATTTGATATCTATGATAGGATAAAAATAATAGGATATTAATACATCATAAACATCTATACACTTTCACCCATTAATGGAATGATATCACTACTTGTGTGTACGTATATCATATCATCTCCAAAAATAGATGTTATTTATTTTTTATTGAACAACTGTCAAAAATGGTATTTATAATGTATCTACTGAGTATATATGATATTTATAAAATTATTATCATTATTGAGAGGATTATTTTTTATCGTATGAAAAATAACCAGAGCATTCATTGAAAATCACTAAAGAGAGAACAATGCAATTAAAACATGAAATGATGATATTATTGAAACAAACACATGGTAAATTGTTATAATAAGTCACATATAATATTATAAAAATTTTTATGGTAATTTTATAATTTAATACCATTCATAAACCTATTATTCATGAGTTTATAATTTTTTTTAACTAATGTAATGTGTTAGTCAAGGGACATCATCTCAATTTAGCTTCAATGAGGAATATTTTATTATGCACAAAATATAGTTTCTATATTTTAAATAATTTCAATTTTATCTTAAATATCATGAAAAAATTAATTTATTTTATTATTAACATTAAATTATTTCTCTAATGGATTTTACATGAATGTTACTATGTGGTAAAGTATTTTATCTCAATTTATATTTCATGAATATATATTTGTTAATATGTACATATTTTATTTTATTTTAATTATATAATATGCATTTAATTTATTTAAAAATAATAATTATTTATTAATGATTAATAATATTTCGTTTCATTTTTATTTTTCAAGGGGTAATAATTTAAAATTTACCGGATGATACTAACTTGTTTTATAATATCAATATCACTAGTGAATGTTTTGATTATCTTAAAACAATCTATTTCATGATATAATTTTTCATTAGATATTACATTTATATCAAATATATATGTTTTTGTATGATGTATATGATTATTACTTAAACAATATCACATTTTTATTTTATCGCTTTTACTTTGAATTTAATTTGATTAATTAGGTAAATATTGATAAATTTGTATGTAAAAAAAATAATGATATTAAATGATAAGGGAAATTGATTCATTAATTAAAAATATAAATGATGTATTATAAGGAAATGAATTTATGGGTGGATGCAAATTATTGGTACCCCTTTGATGCATCAAAAAGTCTCTAGAGAAAAATCATTTGTCTAAATCAAACATATTTTTACATTTATTTTCAAAATATTTAATTAACGATATTGATAGTATATATATCATGTTTTATGAGAACATGATCCCAAATATTTTATCATTTCTTTCATTGAATTTTTATTATTATTATTATGAATGTGATTTTTTCAACTGTACAATCTTCATATGTAGTTAATTCATAGATTGTGGATGGAATGTGTGTTTAGATTGTAACATTTAAAAATTAATTATTCGTTATTTTATTCTCATTTCATGATGAAAATAATTTTTCAATTATTAACCAATCCATAGTTATTGTTTTTTTGTTCACGATAGATTCAAATTATTTAAACATATAAAAATTATTTGATAACACCTATATTTCTCATTCTTTCATTTGTTTTGAAGAATAAACCACTGAATAAGTTTCAAATATTAATGAGAATTTTATTTTAATTAGTATTATTTTCATTCCCTAAATTATAATTGGTTTTAATTTTTAAAAGAGTTCTCAGAAATTACATAACATATCTGTCCTCTGTGAAATTATCCTTTATGTATACAAATGTGTAATAATGTAAGAATAATAAAATGGTTACACGAGTGAGGGTCAATATAGCTAGTATCAAAGAATTTCATAAAAATTACTATGAACATGAATAAAGGAAACATATATTTGGTATCATATCCATATGATATAATTTGACGATATGTATAAAATAATATCCTAAATTCTTTGTAAAGAATATAGTGTGTGGTTTATCCTATAAAATTACTCTATTTTTGGATATACATGTTCAAATGGTTATAGATTAATTGTTTCTATGGCTAATAAATATGAAAAGATTTCATTTTCATATCCTAGATCAAAACCTAGGGCATGGAAAGAAGCACTATTTTTTCCGACATTAATTCTTTTAGGGGATATGCATAGAATAATCCACATTTTCTCTATAACCCATTATATTAGATTTGAAAAAATATATATCACAAAAAAAACCATGATTATGATTATTAAATTAACAATACATAATTATTTTAATTCATATTTAGTTTTACACAATATTTATTTTAATACATTAATATTTTCAATTCATAATTTTATAATAAAATAGAGTATATGAAAATGTTTATAAATTGATACTAGATGGAAGTAGTGTATAAATACACATGTCTAATATAGAGATTTCCCTTCCAAGAAAAATTCTATACCATGTATTATAATTGATATGTCCGTAGATATATTAGGGAAGAATCACTAGGTTATGAAAAATATCAATGAAAATAAATAGAAACCTATTACATAGTGTGATTATCATATGATGGATTTCATCATGTGATGAAATTCCTAATTATTTGGTGGGAAAGGAAATCCAATGAAAAATTTGAAATTGATTAAGTCTACTGAGAATATATTTTCTTCATTTAGATGAAATTAAATTGAGAATGTTACACATGATGTGTATTATTTCAATGGAAATGCTAATCAATGGTATTTATTAATCCGAAATATAAGTGAGGAATAGGAAATAAAACCCAAGGAATGTAATGATATTAAGGATACATTGTGGAACGAATAGTTCCCCAATGATAAAAAAATATAATAAATGGACATTTCCATTTATTAACGATTTTTGAAGAAGTTAATCATGGATCATATAAGGAATACATCATATGTCCATATTGATAATCTATGGACTATTTACTCGAAATATAATGAAATAATGACCATTTCATTAAAGGGTCTAATCCAAATATCCAAAGGTGATGATCCGTCAAATTTTTTCATAATATGATGAATTTTTTTCAATAAAGGGGAATATAAAATCTCTATATTGAAAATTATAGTGGGAAATTCCAAAAATTTGAGTTATAATTACCACTATGAAAAATGGAGTTCATCAAATAAGAAGAAGATCACAATGAAATTTCATCATTTGAGACAAATGGTAAAAATATTAATGGAAAATTATTGAAGTGCATGATGATTTTTTATAAGTGTCGATATAAGAGTCATTGTTCTATATAATGATAATGGATTAAAGAAAACAATCTTATCCAGTGTCTAAAATATATGGACATGGATAAAAAATAAAATATGATTTCTAAGGATTAAGAGTATCTAACATTGTAGTGGGTAGGAATAAATGTGAATTCATATACAATCATTCCAACTGAAGTGGATGTTCACAATGATATCGAGGTAGGTATATTAGTCATAGCATCAAATTTAAATAATTCATTAACTCTGTCTAGAAACGCACAATCTTTTATATCATCTTTTTTTAGGAAAATTATATATTTACCTCGAAATATGGTAAATGAGTTATTATTCAAAAAACATAGTGGATGCATCCCTATAATAATGATGTTTCAGGAAGTACCCATTAATAAAGATAAATATTATTTATTTTATTAATTTATAATTATACATATTTTGAAATTGATATAGTCATTCTTATGTACTCAATTTCAAGATATTATGAAAAAAAGTATTGTAAGATGATGGAAATTATAATTCATGAGGATCATATAGAATTACATATATTTAGAGAAGAAACATCATCATCTGAGATATCTCAATATGCACCATGAGATTCTCTACTAAATTAAATTCGTATGGAATAATAGAAATCTAAATCTATAGATAGAGAAGGTAATCTTCTAATTGAGGATATACTGAACATGTAGAAACACATTGATGTATTTTTTAATGATTTACATTGACGTAATATATATTGTGATATTGATGTTTCAATTGATATGAAACCAAATTTGAATCCCATACCAATGAATACATGTACAATAACCGCTATATAAATAGCATAGAAAAATAAAAAAACTAAAGTAGTTTTATGATAATCTATCTATTCAATCTTGTCTTCCACCATGATGGGACCATGGTAAATTTTTATAAAGAAAGATGGATCCTTGTAGTTATGAATCTTGTTTTGGGAAATCATTGATATTATGTTAAATAACAAGTATATTTAATATCCCACTAATAATTTATTCAAAAAAAATTATGAAAGCTAATTTTTTAACGATATTCCATTATTCGTGGTGTCATAAATTGACAGTAAATAGTAAAAACATTTTGATAGTACCATTTGAAATTATGTATGGACATTATGAATTTATAATAATTCCATTTGGAATGATAATTGAACAATTGTTTTATGGATGTAATGAATAAATTATTTATGTAATATCTTGATGAATTTTGGTGTATTAATTTATGTTTTAATACAATATAATTAAAATTACATGGACCTTGAGAATCACTTGTCAATCAGTCATGAGACTATTAAATAGAAGGTGTTATACAATAAATTTAGTATGTATTATTTGTGGCTTCAAAAAGTTTATTTTATTTAATATATTGGCTCCAAATATGGAACCTTGATTAATCCTATGAAGACAGTGTTATTCATGGAATGAAATACACCAAAAAACATAACTGAATGGGGTAGTTTCAATGGTTTTACATGTTACTGTTGGTCATTTTTTCATAATTATTTCCAATTGGATAACTTATTAAACATGGATATACATAATAAGGCTATGTTCATTTATAAATAGGAATGTGAAGAATATTTTTATGAACTAATGGGGATATTGGTGATTGATCATGTTTTCACACAAAATTCAATAAATGATTGGGTTTTATACTATAGTGATGCGCCGAATAATGGAATTAGATTTGTCCATATAGAAGAGGGTAAAGTTATTGCATATGAATCGGGAAATTAAGGTTAAAAAATACAACTATACAACCCTTTATCGTGAGTTGTTTTCCATGATATTATCATTTAAGATATGTATACATTATCAATTAAGTGAGATATATTAAAATAAATGGATGATTAAATTCTGTGAAACATATATTTATAGAATTAGATAAACATAATAAAAATTAGATGGCTTGAGCTACTCACTGATTATGATTTCAGAAAACACTGCATCCTGGGGAAAGAAAATATTGTAGATGATCCATTGAGTATCAAATACCATAAAGCTATCACCCAAAAAAATACGGAGTGGGGTAATATTTTCATGGATCTAGTAAATGTTGATATGGTAATCATTAATGAATGGGACACATCAGTCTTATTTCAAATGATTTCAAAACAATCTTTATTTGAAAATGTAAAACATTATCAATCTGATGATGTGAACATTCATAAGAATACTAATTCTATGAAAAGTTGGGTAATTATAAAACCTAATTTGTGAATATAGTTTTAGATAATTTGAAATGATATTTTTGTTAACATCATTACATAATATATAAGTTTAATTGATGGTCGATACTCACAGATAAAATTTCTTTATACAACCCAGTAGCACCAAGATGTATAAGGATTATAAGGATCATTTTTTATTGTAACATTAAGAGGGAAATAGTGGAATATGTGTAGAGATATTTTGTTTTTCAATAATTAAATGATGATATATAACATTCTAGAATATTATTGATAACTCCTATAATTATTCAATGAAAATGTGATGGAACTATTATTTAATTTTTAATAGGACTACCAATTATTCCTATAAGGATGGCTGATATATGTTTTAATATAGACTGTCAGACAAAATATATTCATTTCCTAACATTATGAGAATATTTAAATCATAATATCTTTGAATGGATATATAATAACTATTTTTTACTTCTTGATGTTGTACCATGTTCTATTATGTTGTATCATCATCCATATTTTACATTAATATTAAATAACACCCTGCATAAGGCTCTTGATACTAAGCTTTATTTTTGAAATTCCTATTGTGGGAAATCTGATGGATAATTTCGTTTTACTATTTCCACAATGGAAAGAATGTTGAGGTCATTATAACATTACTTTCATGGTAATTGGGATTGGTAACATCCTTTTACAAGGTTTTCCTATAAGAAAAATTTCTATTCAAGAATTCCAATGGTGTCGTATGAAGCATTTTATTTAAACTGATATTTACTATAACTTATTTGAATGATGTTGGTGAAGGAAAAATTATAGGCCTAGAAAATTTTTAAGAGAAAAAATTAAGGAAAATACTATTCAAACACATATTAATGAAACTAAAACAAGGTAAAATATTTATTCCAAAAAGAAGATGAAGGATTTGGAATTACAAGTTAGTGGTCATTTTGTTTTGAGAGTATCCCCATGGAATGCTATAATATGTTTCATTAATAATGGGAAACAAATCCATAGGTACATCAGAAACTCAAACATAGTTAAATTAATTTTAGTTGTTTATTATAATTTGGAAATGTCACTAAGTCAATCAAATTTACATGATGATTTACATGTATCATTGTTAAGGAAATATATACAAGGCCCAAATTATGTGATAATCGATAAGGGAAAATAATTTTTCCATGATATATCATATTGGGAATAACCCTTTCAAATTAATGATGATATTTATCAAGTATTTTTTAATCATATCACTCATCTGGTAAAGTTAAATTGGATAAATAAAAAAATATGGGATGCAATGTGGGAACAAGATGGTGTTATAAAGAAAAGCTACCCTTTTCTATTAATAATGTTATATACATGAATTTTTGGGTATTAAATTTTTGAATGATGGAATAATTTAATAAAATGATACATTTTGATTCAATATCTCTTATGTAAATACAGTCTATCTGATAGAATTTTAAGACATAAAATATAGTTCAAATGGAAATATTGTATAAAAATATTATTCATAAATGACCATTACAACCGAGACATTATGTTGGAATGTATGAATCATAATAATTAAATTATAAAAATATTTTTTTGTTACATGAATAATGATAAAAAATGGATATGAATTGACTATTAAGAAAATAATAACCATTTGATTGAAAATGAATTGTTTTCTAAAAAAATATATTTTTCTAAAACTCATTTCATTCATTATTTTCACGTATAATTATAATTTTTTTATCTCTTTTATAAAATTTAACTAATAATATATAATCATTTTTTTAAATCATCATATGAAAATTTGATTCTTCATTATTTTTATGAGTTTTCTTAAATGATTCATTTATCGGTTAACTGTAAATAATACTCATCATTATTTAAAACATCATATTCAATTATATTACATAAAAAATGAAATTACTTTATAAATTATTTTTATTTTAAAAATATTTCAATTATATTAAAATATAATAAATTTATTTGAGTTGAATTATTTCATTATTTAATTTTCTTATTAAAACATTATATTGTAATATGATTTTTCCCTCTGAAAAATATTTTGTTGCATCTACAATTATAATTTTATATTGTATTATGCCCCTTTAGGAAATTTAAATTGTAAAAATGGATATTATATTTGGAAGCAGAAAAATATATAACATTTAATATGGTCAATTTAATTTTTTACCACAATGAACAGTATTAAAAATAACAATTATTTATCATTGTTTAAGTAATAATACATTTACTATGGGATAAACTAATACTAAAAGGCATAAAAAATAGATAATTTTTTTCCAACACCAATTTTATGACCATATGTATTCTATAAAACCATTAAGTGTCTATTATAATCATTTTTTATGAATTTTGAATGAAAAAAATAATGTTGTAGTTCATTATTTTAGAAAATATCATATGTTTTTCCTCCCCAACTTATAAAACAACATCACTTATCCTCCACTCATAACATTTCAAAATCCAGTTGATTTTGAAAAATAAAATCAATAATATTATTATTACTCCCCTAAAAACAAATTATATCAAGTGGTTTAATAATTAATCTATCCATGGATGGATTTATTTTCTAAATTGAATGATTTAATTTCAAGAATTGGTAACATTGTTAAACAATCATTTACTTATTTATTTTTACACCATCTTCAAATATTATACAATAATTTTATAATAGTGAAAACATTATCACCCACATAGTAATATATTAATATTTTAATTTTAAAATAGACATCGATACCATTTTCCAACAAAGGGGAAATTAAACAAGTCATCGTGGGTACAACAGACATTGGCCTAATGAACCGATGGAACTATTATTCCACAGATTCCTCTCAGGGTTTGATAAAATGTAATGTTTAATGTGTATATATATATATATAATTTATGATATTATTATACTTCTTATATTTATAATATCATATATAAATTACAATTTTCAATTCCATTTAAAATAAATATATCGTAAAATTATTTAATATTTCATATGTTATGTGATTGATATCACCGCTCGTGGGTATGTATTGCCTTCCAACTCCATGATGTAATGTTATTTATTTTAAACGAATTTTTTAAAATGATTTTAATAATGATAATAACGTGTAAATATAAAATTTTAAAACTATTATAAATATTTGGAACATTTATTTATATTCTCATTACAATATCATGAATTTTGACGACTAAACACGATAGAGAAAAATGGTAATTAACACCCGAAACAAGGAAAAAATTAATTCTTATTAAATAATCACTACTGAGATGTTATAATAGGATCATATATGGTATTATAAATGTGATATTTTTTAGAAAATAATATCATTATAAAATTTTTTATACTATTGGATAAATAATGTTCATCTAATAGAATGTGTGACGTAAGGGACTTAATTTCAATTTACAAACAAGGAGTAATATTTTATTAATGTCTTAATAATTTCATTTATATAGTGCACACACTATCCATTGTACATATAATATCATCAATACATCATTATTCATGGAACATTATCTTTTAATGTTTAATATTTCATTCTTGGTATTTTATGTTAATATTACCAATTGGTAAAGGATTTCTTATCCTTTTCCATTTTATTGAGACATATTTTTTTATATTCACCTATTCACATTTATGTGATTAATATAATACAGTTTTGATTAGTCTAACAATAATAGTTTTTTATTAGTGATTATTTATGTTTCATTTTATATTAATAATTTTACGAGTTACAAATTAAAATTTACCATAGAGGTAATGAATTTATTTTATAAACTAACATTATTTAATGATTCGTTTTTCCTCTTGAAATAATATGTTTATTAAGATTGTTTTTTAAGAAATAATATTTATCAAATTTATATATATATATATATATATGATATATATTATTATTTAATAAATATTATATCAATTTTAGATGTGATTTTTATATTGAATGTTAATCTAATTTTTGATTAAAAATTGATAAATGTTTATACATACTCCAAATAGATATTTAATTATAAGAAATATTTATTCCTAAATTTACTCTATTATTCTATATATGTGGAATTGTTTTCACATTTGGTTAAGAGTAGGGTCCATTTATAGATAGCCTCTCAATGAATTGAAAGGTATCATGAGAAAAATAAGATAGGTTTTTAACTGTAGTTTTAATCTATCTTGTGAATAGGATTAACAATAGATGTATCATGATGAATGAGATCATCATGTACTTTCATTAATTAATTAATTAATTAATATATTTATATATTATTATTATCCATGATAATTTCTCATTGATTTGTTCTCTTCAAGTATTTCATGTTATGATTATTTAATAAATGATATGTTGTTTCATTAAGTTACCTTTCCATATTTATTATCCCATATTTCATTCTGAATTTCATTATTAAATAGAAAGTGATTTTGTTTGTTTACATTTGTTTGATGAGTATTCATTATTTAAACATTCTATAATCTACTTTATTTAAACCTTACTAATCATATATTCTCACCATTAATTTTGATTCCTTTACATTTTTTATGAAGATTAATCAATTCAATGAGTTTCGTTAATGATGAGAATTTTATTTGTTATGTTTTATTTTCATTTCCTAGTGTAAAATGGGTTTCCAATATATATAAGGTTCTCCAAAAATATAAAAATTACATTCATTTCAAAATTTATTCTTTGTTTCTATGGAAGTGTATTAATTTTTGACCCACCTTTGGGTTACTATAGTCAAGTTCGTTACACTATCCACTTCCATTTTCTAGATGATTTATGATATTGAAGTTGTATAGATGATTCGAAAAAACTAATTTCCCAAATATGTTTTTACATAGTTTTAATGAAATATTTTGAAACATGTTTCTTTTCCACAACTTATTTGATTACAAATCAGGGAATTTTTTTATAAAGTCATGGAATATTAGAGTTTTAATGTAATGTGATTCGTGGGTCTATTATATCCCATTAATGGGTAATTATTAACAACTCATGAAATAAATAGATTATGTGAGAACTTGATTTCAGGTTCAAAACCTGATTTGAATATAAGGACTTAGCATTAATAATTTTATATTCTAGTGACATTAAATTATATTTCAATTTATTACTCATCCATATATAATTTAGTTGTAATGTTTTAGGGAATTTGTTTATGTTATTTACATAGAAAATCCAGATAGATATATATGGGGGTAAATTGTATTTAGTAGTAATTTTTCCCACAACCTAAAAATATTAAAAATAAAACATGGTTTTTATTATGAAAAACATTCAATATCATCATCTTGACATCTTCATTTCTAAAACCCATCTGTATACCATGTTAAAAATTTTACAAAGTAAGATTAAAAAAAGATTATCAAGGGACATATAAATATTAAATAATATAGTATTCTGAAAAAGACAAATACACATGAAATTTTTTACCATTATCTGAATTATTATTTTTTTAATAAAAAATAAAACATTTCTAGATGGAACCTGACATGTTTTTCTCTCAAAAAAAAATTAAATACGATAGAAAGAAACAAAAAACCCATTTTTTTCTACAAAGACCACCACATTCATTCCGCAATTTAAATATAAGTAAAAAAATCACTAGAGACTAGTTCATTAATCTATGGAAACCTTATATTAACTACCTTATTATTTCTTTTAAAGATAAGAAACATGACCAAATTTCTTAGACCGCTAGGTGGGCACAACCATCATATTTGTTTATCATGCCCACCATACCCAATATTATTGAAGACATCATATAATTTATATCTGGACTAACCATGAGATATAATTTCTTTATATTCATCATATATTCTACATAGGGAACCCCATGATAATTAATTACAATGTAACATTTCATGAATATATCATTTTATGAATGTACATTATACTGAATAAAATTAACCTCATAAAAAATCAATATCAATTATCAAAATGAACTCTATTTTAAAGAACATTTCTGATACTAAAATAATCGGAATTTGGGTTTTCTATGAAGAAATCATAAAATAATATATTGGAAGAAAAAACTCAAAAATTGGTTAGGATGGATGTAAATGTAATTTCTACCATATTCTGTCAAAAAGAACATAATTTTTTCTTGTTTGTAAGTAATATCAAGATTTATATAAAAATATTCCATTATGAAATTAATTGATCAAAATTATCAATGTTCTCTTATAAAATTTTCCCTTCCATATATTTACATTTATAATATAATTTAAATCATCCAAATTGATGAAATGCTGTTTATAGAAAAATATTTAAAAGAGATTTTTTTAAGGAAAGGCTTTTACCTCAAGTCAAACTTGCCACAATTGTTATTTGACTTTTTGAACATAAACTATTTTTTAATATTATAATTTCATAAGATAATTTGTAAAATGTTATGTTACAAAATTTTATTTAATACCATTATATTAACAATTACATAATCCTTTAAATTTACATTGAAAATTTTTGTCGATATTTTTCCCATATAATGTAAACGACATTAGTTGGTTGACCATAGTGAAAGAGTTAATTATTCGATCATCACCAGAATGATAATAATTTTATAAAAATAGTTTATATATATCAAATATATGTTTAAAGCCAACCGTTTGAAAATGTAATGAAAAATAATGTACATTACAATCATAAAGATGGTATGTCTTACGTACAAATGAGTAGTAGTTACATTTTGTAATGATCATTATTGATAGAAGGTCTGTATTATATTATAGGTAAATAAATATGAATATGACATAAATATTATATTATTTTATTATAATATATTTATATATATCATCGATGTGACTCTATGACTAAATATGAATCACATCACTTCCTAGAGGTTTTTGTACACACATAGATGAACATAGTTATCATTTTTCATTTATTTCAACGGAATGAAAATAATGAAAATATTATTTTTAAATAATGATAAATTTTTCATTATTATCATATATTAAACGTAATTCCATCATTATAATACATCCATGAGAGATGGTGATGGGAAATAGAATTAATCAGCTTGATAGAAAGGGGTCTGTTGTATACACAAATGATGGCTTCATTTCCAAATTGATAGAATGAAAGATAGGTATAGATTTACCGCCTAACGTAAAAATTCCAAAGTATTCATAAAATTATTTTATTATGATATATTCATGGTCATGTGAAATTTTTTTTCATGTGGATAAAGAAATAACATAGAATCGCATGATTAAAAATTAAAGTTCATATTCGGATAAAAATTTTTCATAAAATATTATGGACAATAATGTTGTAGTTATATTGTAAATAAGGAATTTTATTGTGGGTGGGATTTTAAGAAGTTATTTGTGTATTAAGTGTCCAAATAATGGGTTTTAAGAGTTTTTTAAAATTAATGATCAGTTTACCATCTCCGTGTTGGGGGAGGGGTTACCTAGAGATTTCACAAAATAATAAATCGATAAAAAATAAAATTGAATCTGACAAAGATCTAAACTACATTATTTTGAATATATGATGATTATGTATTTAAATATTATAATAAAATATAAATTAAGAATTGTTTTTCCACATTTTGTACCCTTATCATTTTTATCCCATAGTAAGTCCATTCACATTTACCATGACAATAAGTATATTTATTCATTAAAGGGTGATTGTGTTACTATTAATGAAATAACATTAGATTAATATACCATGAATTATATTACAAACCATATAAATATAAATTTCAAAAATATAAATTTTTTATTAATTTAATATAAATTTACAAGATAATATTTATTTTAATATATCATTATGGTTGATTTTTTGAACTATTTATTACCTTGATTTTAATAACATGAAGACAACAAATAAACACGAAATAATTAAAAAAATACATGACATGTATTGTTCTCTATAAAAAAATTTGATAAAATTATTTATCTGAAAGTGTATTTCATTTAAATATTTAACATATCATCTATTTGATATTTCTATTAATAGAATATTCATGATATTAGTGTTTCATAAATATTTAAGGTATTATTTTTCATATAAAATTAAGTAATAAATTACCATGTTGATGAAAAATATTCATAGTTTAGAATTAATATTTAAAACCAAACATATCATTTTTTCAGAAATTTTAATAAAAATATTATTATTTATAACAATGGTATGACATTTTATTACTTTTATTTAAATAAAATATTATAAATCTCATAGTCTCATATAAAAAATATAAAAAATTTCATATAAAATAATGTTATATTGTAATGGAAAAAATGGACAAATACAAATAATTATTTGATGTGTTAGGGTTATTTTATAGTCCTTTCCATTTTATTTTTAATATTAATTATTTCCGAAAGGCCCAAAGGCCTTCTTTTGTAATTTTATTAAGGGTAATCCCCCTTTTAAGGGTTGAAGGGAAAACCGAACAAGACACGTACGCCAAAGGAACAAGGCCCGACATAACTGGTAATACATGACCCAAATTCCCAAGAGCATACCATGCCCAATACTTGACTCGTAGGTCCAACACATTAGAACATACCCTCCTCAGCACTTTTGTCATTTATCGCCTAACTCCCCACCTTGCATTGCTGATCGGCAAGCATTTTCTCAAACAAAGTTGTATGGTGTCTCATCCCAATGGTGGGTGTCATACCCTCTCATTCATCAAATCCAGTTATCTCTTCATCCTATTACTACTACTGTTATTGCTATGATCCACTTCTGGGGCCTGCTCTGTGTGAACTTGGCTACACCATGGTATTTTCGTGGCCCGAAAGCCCTCTGTACCGAAGGTCTTTGATGACATTGTGTATCTTGAGGCAAGTAGGCCTAAACCAGGGGTCCGAAGGCCCAAAACGGTTGAATAGTTCCTCATGCTACAGTACCAATCATTATCTACAACAGTAACTCCTACAGTACCGACCAGTACCATGTCTGGACCCCCGAACTCCAAATATGTTATCAATATATCAATATTTTAAACATATAAGTGGAATAATTTATTATCCTGTTTATCTAGAAAAACAAAACTAATAACAAATTTTCATAAAAAATCTATTTTAATTCATAATATGGTTTACACTAAATAAAAGATTAAAATTCATTTCAAAACCCATAATTTGTTCATTAAAAATATAGATAAAAAAATTAAATTTGAAACTAATCTAAAAATATTATTTTCATTTTGAAATTCCATAAATAAAATTACAACATTCAACTAAAAAACATTTTTTCACTTTTTTTTTTGAAAAATTATTCAATACAAAAAAACAATAAACACAAATTCTATGATAACATTTAAATGTGGAAATTAAAAAATTAAATTATTTTTGTCATGAATGTTTTCAAAAATTTCATAAAATTATTTATAATATCCACTCATAATGTATATGAAAACCCTTTTTTATGAAAATATATATTTGTAGAATAATCGGACTCTACTAAAAATCATGGTTTTATTTAAAAAGTATTAATTAATAAATTATAAATGAGTAGGTTGTTTATATAATTTTTCATGTCGTTTACACCATTTATTCCAACTAATCTAATAGCTTGGTAAGAATTCTAAAATTTAAAAAATAATTGGTCATAACGCAATTTAGATTGATGTTGTGTATCGTGTACTCTATCATACATGGTGATTCATTTAAAATTTTAGGATATTAAAATGTCATCTTGGATTCATTTCCATATATTTATAATTCATACAAATTTAAATTCCACAATTTTATGAATGATCTTAATGTCATTTAAATTAGTTTATATGAGAAATTTTATTTCATTTCCATAATATAATAAGTAAATGTGTTACTATTTACCAATATTTATTTTTTTTGAATTGTATTTTTCTTCATTGATGAGTTTATGATAAGCTCACAAAGATCATTACAGACTATTGATGATTCCATACACTTCTTAATTTTGTATTTTTAATAATAATGACTTATTCCACCACTCATGATAAGAGAAATGTAAATGATTGGATATAACCTCATTACATTATGATTATATTCACATACCATTATTCACATGTAGGGTCATTGATTGATATCTTATATGGTTATTATTATTGAGAATTTTATATTACACTATTTTACATTTCCTTCCATAGGTTTCAATTGAATGATATAAGTGTATTGAATATATAAGGATAATAAAATGAAGAAAATTGTGGGATATTTTTAAGATCATTTATAAAAAATGATTATTATATTTTGAGTATCTATATATACTACACCATTACAGTTCTAGGGAGTGTTTTGTTGTAGAATTTTTCGAATATTCACCTAAATGTATGATATAAATTTAAATATATATTAATATATATGTTTTTGTATGTATCATTTACCTATGTTTTTATCACAGAATAGTTTAGTTAATTTTGGGAGATTATTAATTATTAACATTAGTAAAAACCCAACATATAATCCTACCTATATTATAACGTCATAAATTATTTTTAAGAGAAACTTATTTGGTTTTCCATTAAATGAATCCTACTATAGATAATAAAAGATTATGTTGTTTTTTAATCAATTCATCTTTCAGTAAAAACCCAAACAATACATGTCAGTTTATAACATAATAATCATTCTGGTACATAGTGAATAGACCCTAACCACTCACACGGTAATACAATCTTCGGGGATATGATTAGGTTAATTAAAATTATAATTAAAAAATATTATGTTGTATTCTAATAAATGATGATAATGAATGACCTATAATATTCCTAAGGTGTCATATATTTTATATAAGGTGTAACGATTGAATATTTTATGAATGATTTGTCAATATTACATGATTTTACTGTATGATTATGTTGTTCACACTATGTTTTTGTTATTCGAGTTAGTAGCACAATATAAAATGAATCATGATAATAATGAATATGATGCACAATGAAATGAATATATTGATGTGAAACAAATTTAAATTAGAGGTGGAATTTTAAATCGTGTGATTATTCCTAACAATCAATGTAATGGCCCAAACTTCTCCGGTCCATTCCATTGAGAAATTGTGGTGCCTAAGGTATCCAATGTGGTCAGGGTGACTTATTCCCAACACATTGCCAAATTTCCTGTTTCGTGAACAATGCTTCGGTAGCCATAGGAGAATAGTGTCATCAGTAGCCTTAAGTGAACACTGTCATCAGTTTCCTTTGGTGAATAGTGCATCATTAGCCTTAGTTCAATGATGTCATCAGTAGCGTTAGGGGAACATTGCATCGGTTTCCTTTGGTGAACAGTGTCATTAGTATCCTTAGGTGAATGGTGCATCAGTAGTTGTAGGTGAATAGTGCATTGGTATCCTTAGGAGAATAGTGTCATCGATAGACTTAGGTGAACAGTGCATCAGTAGCCTTACGTTAAAAGTACATTGGTAGGATTTGGTGAATAGTGGCATCGATAACCATAGGTGAATAGTGTCATTAGTAGCCTAAGGTGAACAATTTCATCGGCAGCCTTAGGTGAATAATGTCATCAGTATCCTTATGTGAACAGTTCATCGGTTGCCTTAGGTGAACAGTGCATCAGCAGGATTAGGTGAAGAATGTCATCAGTAGGCTTATATGAATAGTGAAATGCTGAGGTTCCGATAGTAAGGTCCCAATGATGACCTCTTTCTGTTTCTAAATTCCAAGTTGATGAAATGTGTTTCTAAAACGGTGAGGTTCTCACGATAGCTTATTTTTTGTTTTCCAAATTCTAAGTTCATGAACAGAATTTCCAGAACCGTGAATTTCCAATGGTATCCTTTATTCCCCATGCTAAATATTGAGTTTATGAACATTTTTTCCAAAAAGGTGAGGTTTACGAACAGTGTATCCACAACGGTGAGGATTATGAACTGTGTTTCAATAATGTTGAGGTTTATGTTTATTGTTTCTAGAGTAGTATTGTTCCAACAACAGCCTATATTTCATTTTCAAAATATCATGATCAAGAACAGTGTTTCCAGCATCCAATATTTTCACCCATTTGGCATTTCCATTGACGTAAAATGCATTTAATTCCTTGTTTTAAGGACTCTAAGGCCAATTCAAAATCTATAAATCCTATATTAATTTTCCTAAGGCTCGAGAAGCTTTTACATGGTCAATACATGTGTTTTTATACGATCTGCCTTTAATGGAAAAAATTAAGGTATCTTAAACTGATGCTCCATTAAATCATCAAAAGGGATGAGATATCTTACTCTCTTTTCAACCATATTTCTCCCTTGTAGGAGATGCTTGATCCTATCCATCTTCCAATTGTAGTGGTGTGATCTAACCTTAATCCATGGATTGTTTCCCCTTATGTTACTAACATCTATAAATGAACCCTTGTATTGGTGCAACCACCAAGGGTTGATCCTTCATCGATATAAGGTATGTTTAATCGTCATTCATTTGGGTTAATAACTTTCTATTTATACTTTCCCTATTATGTTATGTATTCTTCATACATCAAATAGAAATTTCTTGGGTTTCAGTTGCTGCGGTCGTACTACGACATCCATAAGTTGATACAATTGTCATGGGAGGAGGCGATCATGATTATTTGTGTGGATCATTCTCATAAATAGAATGAAAAGAACTATTTGAGGTATGGTATTCATTTATTCTCTATTATTTTACGTGTAACTTTATATTTAACTTATTTAATGCCATTGGATTACAATGTAATTGACATAATAAATATTTGAACCACATTAAAAAAAATTGACATCGATCGTATGTTATTGCCTCGGTTTTTTATAGAGAGCGTGATATATATTCTTTCGTTGTTTATATTTTTGTTCTTGATGGATATTGATAAGGAACATAAATTCAGAATTAATCGATAATTGGTTGGAAAAATATAAGGAGGCATGCAAATTAATATGTCTCTTATTGTTGCAATTTTTTGTTAATAAAATTGGTGTAGTAAGCAGGTTTAATTATTTTTGATTACTTATGGGTTATGATTACCAAATTTGGAACATAAGAATAAGAAATATGTTAATCGATGTTGGATTAAAAAATACATTGTTTAGTAAAATTTAATGCTTTTTAAGGTTCTGAGTTACCCTTTTCCGAGTTTATGGGCGAAGATCCCAATTGATATTATGTTTGTTTCTACTAATTGTGTTGTGATATGTGCCTGGATGGATGTTATGATATCCGGGGGGCATGGAACCCTTCTATTTTTGGAAGCAATTAGCTCCTAGATTGGTGAGATGCATCAGTTTGTGAATGTTGGTGTTGGGGAGGACACTAGGTATGATGAATTGGGTTATATGAGAATGTGTGTATTCTTACAGTTTATTATTTGTTGATTATCGATGTTACATTCCTCACTACTCAACATAACTGGTCTTCCATACCCTTCATTCGAAAGGGGAGAAGTCATGTGGGGTATGCCACATGTTTTCTGTGTTTCGTTTTTCAAGGGAGGATGGGTCTACTCTCTTTCTATAGGCAGCAAAGACTCGACGGGTAGTTCATCTATTCATAGTGTTGGGCCCCCTTGTGTATAGTAGCATATAATATTTTCCTAGACTTCCGGAGAATATGGGAAATCAATTCTGTAAATAAATAATTGAAAAACTGATGTTAACCCATGGGGCTGCAACTTGTTGGGATATAATGCTGATGATAGTAGACTTTCAGTGTGATGCTAATGAAATTTATGTGCAAATTGGTAATGGTTGATTAATGATTAAAGAATAAATTAACAAAAATCAAAACTGATAAAAAGGGAATGAATTAATGTAATAAATCCTTTTAAATGGTTATGTGATTTTAGGATACCTAGTCTTAGAAGTTCCATTCAGGTGTCCAAGATACATTATATGCAGTTGAGTCTAAGGCTAGGTTTTTCCCATAGTGTTGTTGTAAACTATATTATATTATACACATTTTGTGTTTCTATGAATGAATCCACCCCATCAGTTATGGAAATTGACACCCCAGGGATTCTGAGCCCTATGGGTGTTTTCCCCAACAATCTGCTGGGAGGATGGTTGGATGATTTTTCCCTTTGGCCCGCTCTATTCTTTTGGTAGTTACTTATGTTGTAATGAACAACAGTTAGTTTTCACCATATATGACTGTAGAAGGATGTAATGGATTTTGGTTATTGAAACTCATATTATATATATATATATAGTATTCTATCGTCAACTATAGGCATAATGTATATAGGCTGTGATAGCTTGATGATTCTTACTCGGTGTGTGGGTTGTAATGTCTTAAGGTATAATGCATGATTTATGATAAAAATTATGCGAGCTATGGTGGCTCTCGGAAACTACCTGGTTTATTATTTGTGTGGACATGGAGGATTTCATGCATGAGGTGCATGATGTGGTGTTTATCCCAGGTGTCCCTGGACAAGCCTTTTTGTAGAGAGATGCTTCAGACGTGCGACGTTTTGGAAAATTGTAAAACTAGTGGGGAAGTGGTAGCTGGGTATCGTTGACATTCGTTATTATATTATATACTCTTTTATGAGTAAATTGGTGAGAGTAGACATGGTGAGGATAGGATCATAGTATACATGTTTAGTTGATGAGTGAGTTTTACATGTTGTCCATTGTTCTTTAGCATGCTTTCTTTACTTCTACAAGGGAGGCTTCAGGGAGGATCATACTGAGTTTACAATTATAGACACCATATTCATAAAAAATATATTTTTAGGTCACATGGAGCATGTTGGAGATCAGTCTATTTAATTTTAGCTTGGGGTTGAAGGATCTGTATGGGCATCATGGTTGTTTTTGTTTTTTTACTTCTTTTGGATACATGTTGTTTTTTCATTTTAGTTGTAGTAGTTTTTCCTGACATTAAATATGTGTACTTGGGATTTATTTTATATTGTTTTTTGGGATGGTGTTGGTTGGAGTATATCTTATCTCTCACATCCACATGTGTTATATTAGAGGTTAATGCCTCTCATTTGTGTGTTTACTATACCCTAGGTGCAAGTCTCCATCCTTGTTCTGACTGGAGGTAGGACTCGATGGTCATTATCTACCTTCTCACATTGACGGCCGTGGAGGGGTACACTTTGTGCCGATGGGGTCATGAAAGAGTGGTATCAAAGGTTTGGTTGTGGGATAGGATAAAGATTGGTGTTAGCCACATGAGATTTTCCATGGGTTGGTAGGGAAACATTGTCATTCATGATTATCATGTGATGTAATCACTGATGACCGGATGAGACATAGGCATTTATGGACCCTTTGATCTGATATACAGACATTTACCATTACAATTTCTATTATATAAGGTGATAATAGTTTCATGGTAGAGACCTGGGAAATTATCATGTGTCATTGTTCTTTTTTCATTGTTTAATGGGTATACCCTAGGATATTTTAACCTAAAATGAATAAATGAAAAAAATTAATTAATTAATGCTGAGTTTTAGCGCCTGATTCTACAGAAATATGAGGGAACTGTTTCATATGCAGTGACAGAATTCTGGTTGGAGGAGGTCGAGATAGGATTCTGATCGATCTGTGCTCAGAAAGAGGACTATTTTTTCATGGTTGTGATGCTGCTGCTTGGGTCAGCACGGTAGTGGTGGTTCTTTCTCCTCAAGGATCACGATTAGACTGATATCACATGGTAGTAGTTCCGAGACAAGTTTAGAGTCGAGTTTCATTACTCTAACGCAAAGGTGTGTAGTCTCTACGAGATTCTTACCCTATTACATGGGAGTTACAGTGTGAGAGAGTTTGTAATCAGTTATTGGATCCTTTTATTATATGATTCAGACCAGTTTCCAGATGAACATGACATGGCGAGAAATTTCGAGGAGGCATTACATCCCGAGATCCAGCACCAGGTCACACCATTACTGTTGAATACATACCTTGTGGTGCCGGTGTTGGAATAGGTTGTCGAGAAGACATTTTGTAGAACTGAATCATTACAAGAGGGGAGAATTCATGATTCCTCACGAAGTAGAGCTGTGGTCTGGGGTTCCATACTTTCAGGAAAGAAGAGTTTTTGTTCGGTGAGGGGTTTGTCCCAGTCCTCAGCATATCGTTTACCGATGGGTTGAATCTCTCAAGACTTTGGTAAGACATCAGGTGATTGTTTTTCTTTGGTGGTTGAAGTCATCTACAGTGAGAGTGTACAATCTTTCAGAGAAATAATTTTTCACCATGTACCCCACTCCAGGTACCCCTATTGAGGCCATTCCAACTGATGCAGCAGCAGCCGGTTGCACCAGATCTCGATTAGAAATGTGTTGATGTGGAAGCCAGAGGATAACCCCGTGATGCTCCCCATCCTTAGATAGCAGTGAGAAGACATTTTGTTGGTCAACATCAGCATCAAATAGGCTTTGAAATATGCTGTTTTAAGCTTTATTATTTAGGTTTAAAATCTCCATGTGATCCTGGCATCATTTAAGGTACCCGTTGCTTGATTTCTACCTTGGTGTATTCCATTTTTGATTCAGGAGTGACTCACTCATTCATATCATCCACTATTGTCCATGCATTGGTACTTGAGGTGGAGAGGCTTCCAGTTCTCTTGGAGTGGACTATGGTAGTTGGAGGCTGAGCTGACTTGTATAAAGTTTATAGAGACTGTGAGCTTGTGTTGGGGTTACACTGCTCTTGGGGTGATTTCATATGATTAAAAATACAACCATATGATGTCATCCTTGGAATGGATTATATGTATTCGGTGCAGGCTATCATGGATTTCTTCAGGAGGCATGTTGTGTTCATCGATGTGGATGTAGAGCATGTGGTGTTTGTTGGTGAGTGAGACCGTTAGATAGGTTTAAGGCATGTTTCTTCATTATCACCCTTGATGGATGAGTTGATGCTGAGTTCATCTGATTTTCAACAGTTTGAGTATCCTAGGGTTGTAGATGAGTACAATGATGTCTTTCCAGAGGAGAATTTTTCATTACCCCCTCGACGAGAGATCGAGTCTGGGATCAATCTACAACTAGGATCATCTCCAATATTTATGTCTCCATATAGGGTGACCCTTTCTGAGTTACGAGAGCTTCATATACAGCTTTATGGTCATTTGAATTGTGGTTTAGTTTGGAAAAGAATGTTACCATGGGGTGCATCAGATTTTTTGGCGTTAAAAGCTAAGGAAAGTTTTCATTTCTAGGTCGATTATTGTCGCCTAAAAAAAGTTATAGTAATGAATCCTTATCCTCTTCCACATATTGATGATTAATTCGATCAACTTCAGCGTTAATTTTGGTTCTCAAATATCTATTGGCGGTCAGGATATCATCATATGCATGTGAAATATGAGGATATCTCAAAGACTGCTTTCGGTTGTCATTTTGGTAAATATGTGTTCGTTGTAATGATGTTCGTTGTGAAAAAATATCTATATGTGTCCATGGGATTGATGAACACTGTGTTTAATGAGGTCCTGGAAATGTTTGTGGTTGTTTTCATCGATGAAATCCTTGTGTACTCCATGTCTGAGGAGGAGCATGAAAAGCATCTACACGAAATATTCGGAGTTCTTCGTCAACATCTGCTATTTGGAAAGTTCTGGATGTGTGTGTTTTGGGATCTATAAGTATATTTCTTGGGATATTTTGTTACCCGACAAGGAGTATATGTGGATCCATCAATGATTTAATCATTTTTTTCTAGGTAATCCCCTGAGAAAGTGTTAGAATTTCAAAGTTTCCAAAGTCTCGTAGGCTACTAGAGGAGGTTCGTACTCGATTTCTCCCTAGTTACAAGTCCTCTAACAGCTTTTACTAGGAAGGATCGGGAGTTCATATAGATTTATCAGTTTTATGAACCTTTTGAGATTATAATGAATATTTTAATATGTGATTCAGTTATTTTTCTTCCAGTTGAGGGAGTTTAGTTTGATGTTTTATGTGATTCTTTGCATCTAGGGTAGGTCGTGTTCTAACGCAGCGAGGAAGAGTTGTTTCTTATGGGTCCCTATATTTGAGTCCCCATGAATGTTACTATGCCACCCATTATCTTGAGTTGGCAGTCATGGTGTTTTACCAGAAGATGTTATGACATTACCTCATTGGTGAGCGCTTTGTGGTTTTCAATAATCATAATAGCCTGAGGTATGTTTTCCTCCATCATGACATGAACATATGACATCATTGGTGGATGGTGTTCTTATGTGAATATGAATTTGTTATATCGTATTCACCTGGAAAGGAGAATGTTGTTGCTGATGCTGTGAGCTATAAATGTCATGGTTATGCATTGTTTGAATTTGGTGAATCATGGTGGATAATGGAAGAACTGTTAGCATTGAATCGTGATATGGGATAAGTTGGGGGTAGATGTTACCTTTTTCAAATGATGGAGCAGTCGTCTCTAATGTAACATGATGAAGAGTACCAGATGGGGGATCTTGATGTGCAGGTCTGGAGAGATCGATCTATTTGTGTTGAGGCCCATGATGGTTGGTTTTATGATGAAAATCATTGAGTGTTGTATCCAAGAAGGATTTTTTTCTTTTGTAAATGAGTGAGATCATTCTCAAAGAGTTATATAGTTCACATTTAGTGGTGCATCCTAGCATGACAAAGATTTACCGAGCCTTGAGGAGTATGTTTTGGTGGCTTGGGATGAAGTGTGATATTGTGAAGTTTGTGTGTCGATGTATGGTCTTCCATAAGGTGAAGGCTGAACACCATGTTCCTGGTGGTTTTCTCCAGGTATTAGATATTACTCAGTGGAAATTGGGGGATATATCAATGGACTATGTTTCTAGTTTACCTCACGCTCCAAGAAGACATGATTCTATTTGGGTGGTAGTGGATCATCTAACAAAATAATCCCACATCATAGCAATCATATAGTCTAGCATAATAGAAATTTTGTCAAGGCAGTATCTGGAAGTGGTGGTGAGACTTCATGGAGTCCCATGGGAACTCATTTCGGATCGAGATCCTCATTTTACATCTATGGGTTGGAGATCTCTTAAAAATTATTTTGGTTCTTAGTTATTCATTAGCCAAATTTTTCATCCTCAAATTGACAGTCAGATGGAGAAAACAATCCAAACACATTATGTCATGCTACACTCTTGTGTCTTGGAATTTGGAGGTTCGTAGATGAGGCACTTACTCTTGATGAAGATCGCATAAAAAAATTGTTCTACTCCACAATCGGTGTGGTTCCCTTTGAACCATTGTTTTTCCTTACCTTCTATTCATTATTGTGCTTTACTGGGGTAAAAGAGTTGTCAATTCATGGAAAATATATTGTCTAGAATACAACAGAGATGGTTCAGGTGATTCATGTGAGGATAAAGTCAATGGGAGATCGTCACAAATAAAATGCAGATCAAAGGAGGAGACCCATGTAGTTTGATGTTGGAGATCACATGTTTATGAGGGTTTCTCCTTGTCATGGGTACCAATGGATTGGTTTTTGAGTAAGCCTTCTCCCCAGTTTTTTTGGCCTTTCGAGGAGTAATCTTGTGTTCGAGTTGTAGCATATCGAGTACCTCTTCCTCCGTAGATGAGTTAGACACACGAAGTTTTTCATGTATCAGGGCACCGTCATTATCTTCATGATGAATCTTACTTCATAGATTGGGGTGATATCGATGTTGATGATGATGTGACCTTTGAGGAGTGGCCCAGTATGGATCCATGACTGTAAAGAGAAGGTGTTTCGTGGGAATTATATCCCTTTGGTTTGTGACTTGTGGTGACACAGTGGCATGTAGGATCATACTAGGGAACCTGAGTCACAGATACGTGCTCTATACCTAGATTTATTTGATTTTTAACTCTTTTTATGGAAATTTTTCCCCATTATGGTTATAGAATTATTTCATTTATGAGATGGTTTTCTTTGGTGTCTTCTTGTGTCTTGACCTCTTTTGAGAGGTATCTCGATGGGTGGATGTTCAAACTTATTTTCTATTTAATTTTTTGTTGGTTTTGAATTCTCAAGGATGAGAATGTTTTGAGAGTTATCTAATGTAATGGTCCAGACCTTTCTAGTACATTCATTTGAGAAATTCTAGTTTCTCAGGTGTCCTAGGAGGTCAAGGTAACTTACTCCCCACACATTACCAAATTTCATGTTCTGTGAGCAGTGCATAAGTAGCTTTAGGTGAACAGTGTCATCGGTGTCCTTAGGTGAATAGTTTCATTAGTAGCCTTAGGTGAATAGTGCATCGGTAGCCTTAGGTGAATTGTGGCATTGGTAGCTTTTGGTGAACAATGCATCTGTCGCATTAGGTGAATAGTGCCATTGGTAGCCATAAGAGAATAGTGTCATTGGTAGCCATAAATGAACAATGAATCGATAGACTTATTGAACATTGCATCGGTAGCATTAGGTGAATAGTGTCATCAATAGCCTTAGGTGAAGCGTGTAATCATTATCCTTAGGTGAACAGTGCATCAGTAGCCTTAGGTGAACAGTTCCATTGGTATCCATAAGAGAATAGTGTCATTGGAAGACTTAGGTGAGTAGTGCATCGGTAGCAATAGGTGAACAATGTCAATGGTAACCTTAGGTGAACGGTGTCATTGGTAGCCTTATGTGAACAGTAAAACAATGAGGTTACAATGGTGAGGTTCCAACGGTGGCCTCATTCCTTTTCCAAATTTTGAGTTCATGAATTGTGTTTCAAGAATGGTAGTGTTCCAAAGGTAGCCTATTTTTTCGAAATCTTGAGTTTATAAAAAGTGTTTCCATAATGATGAGGTTCTAACGAGAGCCTATATTTCCTTTTCAAAATTTTGATTTTATGAACATAGTTTCCAGAATGGTGAGGTTTATGAACAGTGCTTCCCAAACAGTGAGGTTTATGAATATTGTTTTCAGAGCGGTAATGATTATGAACAGTGTTTCTAGAACATTTAGGTTTTTGAATAGTGATTGCAGAGCAGTGAGTTTTATGTATAGTGTTTCAGGAATGGTGTGGTTCTAGTTTCTACCACTATTTCTGTTGCCATATATTTTTTTCATAAATAATATTTCTAGCATCCTATATTTTCAAACCATTGACATTTACATTGACATAAAATGCATTTAATTCCTTGTTTTACGGACTCTATGGCTGATTAAAAGTCCATAACTCCAATATTCATTTCCTTATGTCTCAGGAAGCTTTTACATTGTCAAACCACGTGGTTTATTGCAGTTTGCTTTTAATGGAAAAAACCAATGTATCCTAATATTATGCTCTGTTAAGTCTTCTAAGGAGATTATATATCTTCATCCCTTGATCTACCTTCTTTATTAACTAGTGAGAGAAGCATGAAAAATTTCTTGTTCACCTAGGAGCGGTGTGATCGAACCATAATCCCCGGATCATTTCCCATTTGAGATTCTTTCTCCTGCATGTGCAACCCTGTTTTTGTGAAAGAACCATGTGTCGATCATTAATTGACATAAGGTATGCTTTATAATAATTAATTTGTACTCATCTCCTTCTATTTATCCTTTCCCGGTTATGGTATGTGATCTCCATACTTGTAATGATTATTTCTTGGTTTTCGGTTGGTGTGGTCGTACAGTGACATCCTCGGGTGGATACAACAGTCACGAGAGGAGGCAATCATTATGCTTTATGTGGATAATTCTTATATATAGAATGAAATAAACCATTTGATTTTGGGGATTTATTAATTCTCTTTTCTTTTACATGAAATTGTATAGTTATCATGATTTATCCCATTGGATCATTATAGAATTGACTTAATAAATATTTGGATAATATAAATAAAATTTCATCGATTGTATGTTGTTGCCTCTTGTTTTTCTAGATAGTGTGGTATCTATGATAAATTTTTTTATCTTTTCGTTCATGATGGAAATTTATATGGAACATAAAGCTAGAATTAATCGCTAATTTCATGGCTAAAGATATAGAGGCATGTAAATGAATCTGGCACTTCTTTTTTGCAATTTGATGTTAATCAAATTGGTGTAGAATGAATGTTTTATTATTTGAGATACCATACTGGTTTGGTTTCTAGAATTTGGAACCTTCAAATAGTAAATAATTTAATCCAAGGTGAATGAAACAATTGTTTATTTTATAAAAGATAATTCTTTATAGTGTTATGAGTTACCCTATTACTTGTTTAAGGCCCAAGAGCCCAATTGATATGATGTCTGTTTATTGGATACTTATATTGGGATATGAGCCTAGATGGCTGTTCAGATATGTGGGGGCATGGAGGCCTAATTGTTGTGGCAGTAGTTGATTCCTGGAGTGGCAAGATACATCGATTTGTTCATGTGGGTTTCGGGGAGAACAACTGGGATTATGAAATGGGTTGGATGTGAATATTGGGATTATTTCTAATTCTTATTGATTGTTTATCTACATTAAATTCCCCACTTCCCAAGGCATCAGATCTTTCATACCCTTCATTCGAAAGGGGTGAATATGTGTGGTGTATGCCATGTGATTTATGTGTTTATCTTCTCAAGGGAGGATGGGTCTACTATCTTACTTTAGGTGGAAATGACTCAATGTGTAGTTCATCTACTCACCGTGTTGAGACCCCTTTTGTTTAGTATCATAGAATGTTTTTCTAAAATTCTTTGGAATATGGGAACGTATTTCTCTAAATAAGTAACTAAATAAATGATTTTAACCAATGGGGTTGGATCTTGTTGGGACACAATGCTGAGGATAAGGGACATTGGATGTTATGATAATAAAATTTAATGTGGAAATTGATAATGGTTAATTAATATTTAAATATTTAATTAACGTAATGTGAAACTGATAAAAAGGGAAAGAAGTAATGTAAAAATCACTTTAAATGGTCGTGTGCTTATAGGATACCTAGTCATAGAATTGGCCGCAGGGAATCTGAGAGACATTATAAACTGTTAATTGTCAGACTAGGTTATGCCAATATTGTGGTTGTGATCTATAGTGTATTTTGTACTTATTGGGTTTCTATATGTTACTCCACCCTGTCAGATAGGGAAACAGATACCCCGAGGATTTGGAAACCTTGGGGGTGTTTTCTCCAACATTATGGTAGGTGGATGGATAGATGACTACCCCCTTTGGCCCATCTGTCTTCTCTTGGTAATTTCTTGTGCCGGTGGGCACAATAGTTAGTTTTTATCAAATATGTGTGTAGGTGTTTGTAATGGATTGTTGTTATTCACACACATATATTCTAGATACAGTATCCTATGAAATACTATAACCATATCATGTATTGGTTATGGCGTCTTGAAGATTGTTACTCATTTTGTGTGATGTAATGGGTTTAGGTATAATACCCTATGTATGATACACATTATGAGAGATGTGGGGGCTCCCATAAAATTCATTGTTACTTATATACGTGGATGTGATGGTTTTGTTGCATGAGATGGATGTTGTCATGCATCTCCTAGTTGTCTGTGGGCAATCCTTTTGGGGAGATATGCTTAAGACGTGCAATACTGGGGAAAAGCAGAAAACTAGTTGGGAAATAGTACCAGGGTACCCTTGATATTCACTATTATATTATTTTCTCATGTATGCATTAAATGGTTAGAGTAGACATGGTGAGGCTGGGAACATAGTATAACTGTTTATGTGACGAGTTAATTTCACTTTTTGTTCACTGTGCTTTAGCATTCCTTCTTTACTTTTTCCTGAGTGGATTATGGGAGGATCCCACATAGTATATATTAATTCTTACCCTTTTATATATAAACTGATTTTCATGTCACTTGGAATGGGATGAAGATCATGATAGTTTCTAATATCTTGGCATTGCATGAGCTATTTGGGCTTCATGGTTGATATTTTCGGACTTGTTTGGGGTACTTGTAGTTTTCCCCTCTCAGTTGTTGTAGTATTACAAGAAATTACCTAAATGTACTTGGTATGTTTTTATATTATTGATTGAAATGGAGTTGTTTTGGGTCTATATTATTTATTTCTGCAGCATGTGTAATCATAGAGGTTAATGTCTTTCATTTGTGTGATTACTATACCCAGTGAGCTAGTCTCCAACAAGTGGCCTACTAATGGTGGGCCAAAGGGGTCATTATCTTCCTTCTCACATTGTCGCCCAAGGAGGGGTACAATTTGCGGGGAGGGGTCATGACAATCAATCATTGTATAAATTTAACAACCTCAACATTATTTTCATTGAAAAACAAAAAATTTTGTGAAAAACCATTATTGGAGGTACTTTGAAGTTAATATTGGATGAAATATGATGTAATTTATTACATGGGAGGAATGTTAATGAAATAAAATAGGTAAATATATTAAAATAATTTGAAAAATATTTATGTGTGTAAAATTATATCATAAATCATGTGATTTTCAATGAAAATTTATGCATTATATGGAAGTAAATAAGGCACCTTGTAAGGTACCATTTATATTTCAATGATTAATTTTTTAAGAACAAAAGAATTATCCACATGAATTCCCTAATATAAGGGAAAACTTTTATGAAATTTTTGGTTAAACGGTATATCAATATATGTTATGGATCATTATTGTTAAGGATGACATTTCATCTACTTCATCGTTGGGGATTTTAATATGATCTTTGTAACAAATTTCCATTTAATAATATAATTATTCACATTTCTGTTGAATTTAATGTGATTTTGGTAATAAATTAACACTATCCACATAGATTAAAAACAATGTTCCCAAATATGGAATTCAAATTTGATATACTTAATCAACTTATGATCATATATTTTTGCGAATATTATCATAAACATACATTGTAAGATAATTATTTTATCATTTTCTTAATTATCATTCATGAGGGATATTTAACTTAAATATTTTACTAAATACTAAATATTAATTATATGAATGTTGATCGAGATTATGGTGATGATGTTTTTCATAGTAAATTATAAATATTACTCTTAATTTTGGAGTGAATTTAACAATATAACTCATTCATGGTTCTACTCCAATTTGAAATAATATATAATATTTTCCCACATTGACCTACATGAATTGAAAAACAAACTTCATGAAAATATAGACAAGTGATTCATTCATCCTGGAGAATCCGCATGGGGTATACAAATATGTTTTCTTTGAATAATGACCAGTAAATTCATCTATTATGATATTTTCAAAAAATCAACACGGTAAATATTAATATTTTGTATCCTTGATGCTATATTGATGATCATATTGATCAATTACTAGGTGTTCAATAGTTTTCCACAGTTTATATCGGCCATGGACATCATAAATTATATGGGATGTTGTAGGATTCATCCAAGGACGCCTTTTATATGAGGTATATTCATTATGATTTTATAGTATCTAAATTTGAACATCCCAATGATCTTGTTATCATAATGGGTTTAATGATAATAGGTTTCAGATATTACCTTTCCCAATTTATTGTATTCCATATACATTATATTATTTTATACAAGATAATAATGTACGAACTTAAAAACACTTTTTAGTGTTTTTTTGAGGACCCTAATGAATGAGATGTTCTATGAAAACATTACCATGTGTAAATTTTTGTAACAAAATGTTTCATTGATGGGTCCTGTAATGTTAGTGATGATATATATGGGATACTTCTATGATAGATGTTATTGAGAAATACCATAGACAAACCACTATTACTAAATACATTTATTTCAAGGCATAATTGATCATATCAATACATTAGTAATAATATATTACAATTATATAATCTATTGTCCAAGTTTACATGGAAAGAAGCCCGATTCCTTTAAATAGAACAATATAATGAAAATTTTAATGAGATGAAAGTTATATAATGACCAGCGACGATCCAACGAGCGTGACGTCTTAGGGAGTATTCTTTGGGGTAATCACTCACCAAAGAGGGGAAGCATGCCCAACCCTAACAACCCTATTCTCAACATAAAACGCATGAATGGTCAATCCTTATAACGTACACTTCTCCATCACTTCCCAAAACATTTTCGGATGCACGCAGGTAAGGGAATCAAAAAAAATTTAGAAGCTAATACATCCTTCATTTATTGGCCATGCCATCTTATGACATGAAATCCATTTACATTTTCCATCGCTCATGGGGTCCCAAATGAAGCCAAAAAAATCCTATTCATGTTTCGGATAACCCCTTTAGGGACCTTATTGGGGCATATGGTGTGAATCATGTTGGCTGTAAGAGTGTTGTTCCCCAAGGCGATCCTGACATCGAATGATAAGTAACAACCCTTCCAATTAAGAATATTATCCATAATATTACACAATATGGTGTCAAAATCACAAATACGCAGTGGCCTCGGTGAGATTGGGGATCTCAGGTAAAACATGTAATGATTCCCTTTGTGCATATGCAGAATGAAACCTAAATTGAGGATACGCATGTCAGAGCATGTATTATAGATATAAAAGTTTTTCTTACTCTTGTTGATGATCATACCTCTCAAAAGAAAATACACCTCTCGTGATCTATTTTTCCATTGCACAGACCTACTTGACGTGTTGATTAAAATAATGGAGTCATATGCCAACATAATATGAGAAACAGATGGGGATCACATCCTTCCACGAAACGATAGGATCACACATATGGAAAGGTTGCAGTGAATGAGGAGACTGAGAACTTATTGATTTATGATATAGATGATAGGAATGATTGGATCTCCTTGAAGAAGCCCACATATTTATTTAAAGAAGCAGAACATTTTTCCTATGAATGAGTTCATCATCCAAGCTGAACAGAAGCAGCAAAGAAGATATAAATATTCCATGGGCAGTGACCCATTCCTACAAGAACAATGATTGTGAATATCCACTATACATGATCATAGGCATTGCTCATATCCAACTAAAACCCCATGTTGGGGCCGCATGTTTTAATTCCTAGATCCTTGATCATTTCATTTATCAAGTTGATCACCCACTGGATGGAACACCATTTTACAATGTTGTGTTGTTCCATAGAGATGCACATGGGAAGATGGATGGACAACCTGTAATTAATGATACCTATGAGGATTTTGTAAGGAAATTTTCCCATAATGATTAGGGGAAAATTCTAAATCGATGTAGGGAGATTTGGATAGGGGAATGTGAACCACCATTATTTTACATTCCACTATAGGCAGAGGCCTACCCCGAAAGAAGTCATGGATATCCATAATTAATTATCAATGTTACATTTTTTGAATTTTTCATCTAGTCTGGTTATTATGTGATTTAAATGGGTAGAGAACTCATTGATGTAATACCTGAGGATTTATTCATATGTTTTCTCTTTACAGTAATTCAATTACTTCTGCCACAGGCAACACCGAGTTCGAGCGCACAATGACTTACAAGACTATTAGTTCAAAAAAGAGGTTATGAATAGTATTAAATAAATGTCAATTTATTATACTCCATATAAATTTTACATCCAAATTATGTGTTTTGTAGACATTATATAAGAACAAATTCAATTTTATATATAAGAGAAGTATTTCTTAAAAAATGATATTTTTCCTCCTTGTAATGGATAAACTTTTTTAAATCCATTATTTGAAACTTTTCTATATACAATATGAAAAAATAAAAATCTTATTTAGATGTGGGACATAATAATCTAGTTTGGATAAATCTTCGGGTTTTTTTTCTGATAACATTTATATTTTTATGAATAATGACAAATAATAAATTTTAAATTAAAATAACATTTTAAATAAAAATAATTCATAGAATTAAAGTATACAATTGAATCGTTGTTAAGTATAATTGGATTATATTTTTATTATTTAATCCAATTATTTCATTGGATGTAGTTTTACATTATTATTGGACATGACCCCATATCAATCTTATGATAGTTTTTAATTCTCAAAAACATGCTTTCTGGTTTTGAAAAAGTTAATTAATTTTAAATTAGTTAAGTGAACTTCTATGTTTTGAATTTGGTAAAATAGACATAATTATTGAATTTAGAATATCAAAATTACCTTTGGGTATATTTTAGGTATTTTTCTGAAATCACTAAATTATTTAGAAATGGTGATAAATACTACCTTGAAGATTAAAATAACTTTTTCAATTAAGTATTTATATTTTATTTATCATAATACTAAAAATAGATACAAAATACATATATTATTCTAATTTAATTCATTTGAGTAATTTTATAATAAAATTAGATATATAAAATTTTATTGATCTTTTTTAGGTATTTTAGCCACTTTCTAGGAACATTTGAAAATTTGCATAAAAAATAATTTAACCACTCTTATGAATCGATTTAATGAAATCTGAGAGACGCATTTTAAAACAGAAATTAAAATTTTGTTCAATATGATGAAACTATTTTATGATAAATAGTAATTTTTGAATTTTTTTACTATGGTAAAATGAAAATAGGGTAATTAAAGGAAGAAATAATATGATTATAATATGAAATTACCCAACCACATGTCCTAATTAAATTAAATATTTTTTTTCAAATAAATTCAAACATAGGAAAAAATAAGATTCTTTTTGTTCCACTTGGTTTATATTACGACTTTTTTTTGAAGAGGTTTTAAAAGTGTTAAATTCAAATTTAATTAACTAATAAATTTCTTAATATTGGGTTTCACATAAGATAAATTCAACTATAAATATTAATTAGTAATATAAAAATATTTCTTACATTATTTTATTTTATTTATTATTTTTATATATTAAATAGTTAAATTTATTTATCCGACAATGATGATACAGTAATTACCTTATTACTGAATAATAAAAATAACTAACATTAAAAATATCAAAATAAATAAAAATTGATATTATTGATACTCTCCATGAAATTTATAGCGGAATAAGAAATTTTAGGTTTGATTTAATTTATATTTTTATGTAATAAACGTTTTTTGACATTCAGAAAATCCTAGAAATTAATAGTATCATAAATTGACAAAAATTAGCTTTTAAAACAAATACTATATTAATAAATGAAATTATATTACTAAAAATCAAATATTTGGATAATGGATTTAAATAATGATAGATATGTCAATAATGAAGCAATTGATATTCTCTTGCAATTTTATTGTATTTTTCTTAACAATTTATTATAATAATACAAGAATACGTTGTAAAAGATATACTATTTTATTAATGGTTAAATCTAAACTATAAGTTTAATATGATGACCTAAACTAGTATTAAACCAATTTTCTGAGATGATTTAGAATCATACCTACCTTATCCTAGAAATAAATAAATTTGGAGCTATTAGAAACTGAAAATTATTTTATAATATAAAAATATTACAAGCTTTTCCTAAAGTGCCCCTCAAATATCTTATAAATTGGTACATCCCTTTTCTTAAATTCACACCTACGAAGACATCTTTCTTGGCCAAACCCTAATCAAATATCCTCAAAACTACCCTCCCATAAACCAATAGGCCTTAATTTGATCCAAAATCCAACCTAAGGATCATTTTTTAAATCAAACAATGCATCTGAAGAATAGGTAAATATTTCTTCACACTTTTTAGGTTCGTTTCTTCTTCCACATCATCTTTCATTTTTATTTACATACCAAAATAATAAATAAAGTTCCCAATACATACATTCATTTCATTAAAAATATGGTATAACCATATTACTTATTCTATACATCCTATTAATGACAAAGTCTCCATACTTCTGTACATATGGCATACCGTATCCACATAGTGGAGTAGTATGTTATTCAACACATTATAATTTGGGTGGGTAAAATAATGAGTATAATTTATGTTAATAATAAATATAACATGATAATGTTTATGTATAATTAATAAATAATTCAATAATATACCAATTTATCATTAATTAAGAGAAATCATTCCTCATGCGTATGTATGACTTACCGTGTCCACAACGAGATGAGATTCATTTAAACATTAACCATTCAAAAATGATTATAAACATATATATTATTAATAAGTATTTAATATATTATATAATAATGATAAAGCATATATATATATATATGTATTTATTTACATATATCTCATTCATTTACCTCCATTCAATACGATATGAAAACTGAAATAGCATTTATGCGTACAGACATCCTACCGTCTCTATAAATGGTGTATTCATTTCATTTATCTATCTATTATACATATTTATATTCTAAAAATATATGATACATATATAATGTTTTATATTTTGGAAGCAATAAAACCCTGATATAATTGATATTATTAAGAATAACCTGTTATGACACGTATGATAAAGAAAGTAATTATTTCCCGAAATATTATTTTAACATAGAAATTATTATTAAATTAATTGTATAAATCCATTAATAAATAATGTGTGATATTATAAATATGAATATGGTTCTTGTATAATTTTATAACATACTGTTGTCATTATACCAGAGGATAAACATTCCCTTGACTAATGGAAAGAACAAGGTAAGGGTTAATTTCCTCAATCTAATTATTATCCATGATTGTTTATGTATAAGAATTTACTGGGATATATTTATCATCCATGTCCATGATTCATAAAAAACGTTTTCAAAGGGAATCTGTTTAGGTTATATGGAAGGGAATCTTTAAATAGATCATCATTGTAAATGTTTTATAATTTCTTTCTAAATATTTTTACTTAATGTCCATGTTTTCAAAATGATTTTTAAGTATTTATTTATATGTGCATGATCATTTTAAATTTTTATTACATTCTATTGATTCAATGTGATTTGGAACAATTTGATTCATAAATCTCATTTAAATGAATTCCTTTATAAATGTGTTAATTATAAAAAATTTCAGCAATAAGGGATCTTTCAATCAAAGAGTTTTACTGATCATTTTCAACTATGTTAGCATACAATACTGGATATTGTTCTCATTGAGGTTGATTTATTATAATTAAATCTTCCATATTGTAATGAATGATTTATGCTATGTCAGACTATGGATACCATATTTTTATACCATTTATGGGTTGTGGTTAACATAGTATCATTTCATATGCTAGTTTTAATATGAATGTTTATGTTATGTTTCAACATTTTCATATGAGGAATGAATAAGACATAGTAAGGGATAGGTATATCTTGCTATAACTCCTCGATGAATTGGTAGGTATCATGGGACAAATTAGTGTCTTGAAACAAGGCATGAAAAAAAATTTATTGGTCTTATTGAAACGAACCCTTGAATATATGGTTATGATATTCGACATTATGAATTAATTTAATATGAAATTAGTAATGAAATGTTATAAATTAAACTTGTAGAATATCCATGTTAATGTTTATATGGTAATGATTGACTTTATATCTCTATATAATGTTTAAAGGGAAATTGTTTTTTTACACATCTTGTCTTAATTTTTTTAGCATTTTCTAAATTATTTACCCTTATATGGAATTTGAGATCACCCGTTTCTTATGTTTTGTTTTCCAAGATTTCCAAGAAGTGTATTATGATTGATATGTAGGGTTAAGCTAGGGGAATAATGGAGTTATCAAAGGATTATTTAAGTTGTGCATTATTTTTTAATGAGTAAAGAAACATTCATGTATGTAATCTATTTTCCCAAACTGTAAAAACGATCAGTTCTTCGCGAAATTATGGTATGTAATCATGTTAATTTATTCAAATAACACACCGAATCTAGGCTTCTGGGGTTGAGGAGTTATAATTGATATTATAATAAGTTTAACAATAACCTTATAAATACATTTATAAAAAATATGATTATAAAACATTACCTAAGATATACATTGAGGATTAGTATAGAAGAACATCCAAAATTTTTGGAAATGAAGATATTATGTTAATTTTCTAAGAAATACATCCCTTTCAGGATACTACAAGAGGAAATAGTTTTAGCATTGTTATACCTAGGAGTGAAATCATTAACAAGGAGTTTTGGTCTTGACCCAGGGTATCCTGGTACAAAAAAATGGGCCTTAATGCACACCTTATTTGACACTCTCGGGGGTTATTCTTAGGATAATTCACATTTTCATTATAATATATTATGAATTATTTGTGAGTGAATATGTGAGTAATGAAACAATTTTTATGATTAAAATTATTGATGTGTAAAAATATACAATTTTTTGATAATATTTTTAGTTTTTTGGATTATAATTAAGGATATGATGTAACCTATTGTATGTCATCATATGGAAATGGAGCATATTATAAGGGATTAGAACTCTAGAAATACACATGATCCAAAGAGTAATAAAGATCCTATATTTCATAGTCTGAAGCCGAAATTTGCAAGGGAAATTGCTTCCCATTAATTCTCATCATTTATAGAAATATTATCATATGTTAATAAGATATGTAATTTATTATTTGAGTCCTATAGATTTTAATGGAAGCCAGGGAAGAAGAAGATGACAGAGAGAATGATGGGTAATAGGAATATGGGAAAAAAGGATTTTCCCCTATGTGATAACAATGGAATGGATCACCCTGGGAAGTGTATAAATAAAATGTGTGACTTTTATATGTGTTGAGAAAAGGGTCATTAAGAAAAAAATTAAATAGGGGACAAAGTAAATACAAATATGAAGTGTTAAAACTATAGTGAAATGATGAAATATGAAAATAAAGGACCTATGCCTTAAGGAAATATAACTCAAAAGAATCAAATGGGGCATTGTTAAGAATAAGATGTTAATTACAGTCGACATGGAATAATTAATGTATTTGGGTTTCTCAATTTAACAATTATGTCATTTTCTTGTTGTATCTACGAGGTATTGTTTATAAGAATTATGGAAATAAATAATGATTGAAATATAGTAATTTTAACTTTGTTTTTGAGATTGTATAGTACTAAGAAATGTTACTCAATAGAAATTAAAAATTATGGAAAATCGATGGTTGATGGAAAGATAAAACATAAAATTTTCTTGATTCTTAGTTGATGATTTTGGAATAAGAGATAATTGGGTTGGATAAAGTATATTGGATCTTATTGAGTACTTATGAACTAATTAATGGTTTTTTATTAAATCATTGTTGGAGTTTACCACATATATGGATTTAATGAGTATATCCTGAATTAAATGTTTTATCGAAGGAATAATAATTAATGAATGTGTTCAATATGGTTTTCTAGTAATTCATTTAATTACCATGTCTTTAGAGAATACATGATTAAGGTATTCACATGTATGTTATGTGACCTTCCACATAAATTTTACATTGGGATTTAGGAATGAAATATTTTGGATAAGTATAATGGTTGGAATGGATTATGATGTACATTGGATACTATTGTTTAAGGTTAATAAATTTCTTAAGATTATTTCCGGACTGTTATAAAAAGGAAAACCCGGATGTCGTGTGACAACCCATTGTGTCTGTCACGGCCACGAGACTTGATGCCATAGCAGACGGGTGACAAGGGTGCTTCACTTATCACCAGCCTACGTGATGTTATAGAATGTATAATGTTGTTTTTTTAATATTGTATAAAATAAGAATCATAAATTAATTTTTTAAACCCTATTAGATTAGGATAAATAAAATATTTTTTAGTTCTATTATATATTGTAATGAAAGACGAGGATGTTGTAGAGATTATTTAAAGGGCATATATTTTCTTGTAAAGTATTATTTTTCCCCTTTTTTATGAATAATTTAAATCTTAAACTTCATTGAAATGAACCTAAAACCAAAAATATGTTATCCAAATAAATTACTTTTTGTTGAACCAATGACATTTTAAATCATTATAGATTTTTTCCCTTGAGGCCCTAAATTTTCAATTTATTGTACACTTGTTTTTGATTGATTAACTCAATAACACTCTATAAATATTTATGTTTTACTTCAAAATATTTGTCTCTAATTTCCACTTATTTTCACCTATTAAAAACCCTAATTTGGTGCTGAATTTTTCATTTCCCTTTCCGTTTTATTAATAATATATCTTAGTAACCTTCTTTCTGATGTTGGTCTTTCACAAGGGTATTTTCTATTTTCAAACATTTATTTTAGAAAAAAAATTCCAAATTGTGAGGACCCAATTTATTGATATGGGGGAGAATGTAACACCCCATGATTTCATAGAACATTATCTCTTTAATGTAATTCAGTAGCTTGTGCCACAAACAACATTGAGTTCAAGTGAACCACGACTTACCAAACATGCCGCTCAAAAAGTGGTATTTAATATTATTAAATACATTTGGAATTTTATATATTTCATATAAATTTATCATCAATATTATTTTTTTCATAGAAATAAGATAAGAAAAAATTTTGTTTTTCAGATAATAGAAGTATTTTTTTAAAAAAATGAAATCTTACTGCCATTTAACGCCGAGCCCTTTTAAATCCAGTATTAGAGGCTTTTATATATTCAATTTGACAAAATTAATTTTTTTATTTAGAAGCAGGACATAAAAATTTATTTCTGATAAATATTTGGTGTTTTTATGATAACTTTCATATTTTGATGAATAGTTAAACATACTAAATTTTAATCCAAAGCAAATTTTTCAATAAAAATAATTTATTGAGATAAATAATATATTTGAATGGGGTTTAAGTATAATTAGATTATATATTTATCATTTAATATAATTTTGGTCATTGGAAGAAATTTTACATTTAAATTGAACATAAACACATATCAATCTTTTGAGATATTTTATTTCACAAAAACCCACTTTTGGGTTTTCATAACGGGAATTAATTTGAAATTAATTAATGGAAATTCAATATTATTAATTTGGTAAAATATAAATCAATTTTTAATTGCTAATAATAAATTTATCTTTGGGTGAATTTGTTGTATATTTATAATAATTTTCAATTTTCGATTAATAGTGAAAATTTCTACATTGTAGATAAAACCCGACTTTTTAATTAAAATAATTTTCTTTTGATTTGACATAAAAGTCAAAATCAATACATAATACATATATTAGTCCAATTTTAATCATTGGTGATATTTTATAATAAGATTATATATATATAATTTTATGAAACTTTTCATTGTCTTTTACCCCACTTCTAGGCACATTTGAAAATTTGCATAATCCATAATTTTACAACTCAGGTGAATAAAAATTAAACATCCAATAGAAAAGGATTTGATAATAATTTAAAATGTTATTTAATATTTTGATTATAATTTGTTGTGAGTAGTAAAATTTGAATTTTATTTACGATGGTTAAAAGTAAATTGGGTAATTAACGGTAGAAATAATATTATAATAATATCAAATTACCCCAAAACATATCCTATTTCAATTCGATACATTTATTTAGACAAAAATAATCCTTAGGACAAAAATTATATCTTTTATGATCCTATTTAATTTGATTAGGACATTTTTTATATTTTATTTAAAGAAATGTTAAATGTTTTAAATTCAAATTTTATTAATTAAAACATTTTTAATATAGGGTTACAAATAATATAAATTCAACTATAAAAATTCTATATAAATCTAAAAAGGATTAACACATAATATTATTTTATTTATTATTTTTGAAATTAAATATATAAATTTATTTATGCGACAATGATAATGTTGTAATAAAACTATTAATGACAGATTAAACTAATTGATAATATAAATATAAAAATAAAATTAATTGAGTCCTTTGATACCGTCCAAAAAATTTATAGTTGAATATGACATTTTAGTTTTTATTTTATGTATTTTTTGAAACAATCAACTTGTTATTACTTTTACAATAAACCAATACCTTATTGTGTCAAAATAGACACAAATGAGTTTTAAAATCAAATATTATTTTATTAAATGATATTATATTCATAAAAATATAAAATTTAGCCAAAGGACATATATAAATATAGATATATTATTAATTATCCACTTGAGGTTCTATGGGCATTTTATAGTATTTTTAATAACCATTTATTATAATAATACAAGAAGACATGTGAAAAGTTATACTATTTATCTATGGGTTAAATCTAAATGATAAGGTTAATATGGTGACCTATACATGACTCAAACATATTGGTTTATAGGATTTAGACCCATAAACACAATAATCTACAAATAAATCCATTTTGAGATATTAGAAAACTAAAATGGGTTTATAATAAAATAATAACTGAAACATTCCCTAAAGTACCTCTGACCTCTCTTATAAAAGGATATATCCCCATATCTAAAATTCACACATCCAAAGACATTTGGATCAACAAAACACATCTCAAATAACCTCCCAAAAACCCTAAATTAATTATATAGACATATATTTGATCATAAATTCAACCTATGGATCCATTATGTTCAAATGAAAAGGATGCACCCAAAGAAGATGTAATTATTTCATGACCTCTTTCAAATGTCTTCTCCTCTCCCACTTCCTCTTTATTTTCTATTTCCATACCAAAAGAATTACTTCAGTACCCTCTAAATAATATGATTTTTATATATATATTTCACAAACATATTATTTATTCTTCCCATACTGTGAATGACAAAGTCACCATACGTGCTTACGTACGGTTTACCGTCTCCACGTGGTGGTGTTGTTTTTTATTAATCACTTAATTATTTGTATGGGTGTAATAATGATTATAAATGATGTAAATAATAAATATAAAATGTTCTTTTTTATTTATATTTAATATACCATCCAATTACAGACCATTTTATCATTAAGTAAATGATATCGTTGCTCAAGCGTACATACGACTTTCCATCTCCACGACGTGATGAGATTCATTTCCCCGTTTACCATAATACGTTGATTATAAAAAAATATTATTAATAACTATTTATTATATGAAAAAGTAATTATAATGGTAATATATATATATATATTCATTTTCATATATCTCACTCACTTACATCCAGTCAATACGATATAAAAACAGAAACAACATTTAAGCATACGTACAGCCTACCGTCTCCATAAATAGTCTTTTCCATTTCATATATATATATATATATTGTATAAATATTCATATTATGAATTATATGATAAATAAATATTTTTGAATATTCTGGATTCAATTAAATCATGATGTAAGTGATACAATCAAGAAGAACAAGTTAAAACATGTAAGATAAATAAAGTAATTATTACACAAAATTTTGATTTTAACATATAAATTATTATTAAATGGGTAGTATAAAGCCATAAATTAATCAAGTATGATATCATAAATATGAATATAGTTCTTTTTTTATTATTTAATAAGATATTGTTGTCATTATACTAGAGGTTAAACGTTCCTCGACTAAAGGAAAGTACTAGGTAAGGGTTAATACATGAATATCATTATTATATTAAATTGTTATTGTACAAGAATTAGATGGGAAATATTTATCATCCATGAACATGTTTCATAATAATATTTTCAATAGTAATCTTTTAATTCATTATGTAATTTACTCTTTAAATATATCGTCATTTTAAATGTTTAATGATTTATTTTTGTAAATCTTTTTAAATAATGTACATGTTTTAAAAATTATTTTATATAATTTTTTTACACAAACATAGATGTTTTAAATGTCAATTCCTTTAAAATTATTCAATGTTGTTTGGACACTTTGATTCAGAAATCTCTTTTAATTGACTTCCTTTATAAATTTGGGACTTTTAATTGAATTAAGAAAAGTTTCTTTCACTCAAAGAGTTTTACTAATCATTTTCAATTATGTCAACATCCATTACTAGATATTATTCTTGATTGAGGTTGATTTATAATAGTTAAATCATCCATATTGTAATGAATGAGTTATGACATGTATGATTGTGGATGTGATATATTTATACCAGTCATGGTTTGTGGATAATATATTGACATTTTGTATGATAGTTTTATTATGAATGTTTTTGTTATGTTTCATCATTTTCATATAAATAATTCAATGGGCTTAGTAAGCGACAGGTGCAGCCCGTTATAGCTTCTCGATGCATCTCTAGGTCTCCAAAAACAAATTAATGTCTTGGAAAAAGGCCTTGATAAAAAATTTAATCATATTCGTAGCATGAGGCCTTGAAAATATGGTTATGATTTCCAATATTATACATTCCCTAGTTTTGAAATTATATATTACATGAGATTATTCGACTAGTATAAATCCAATTGAATGTTTATATGGTAATTTTAGATTTACATTTTCATATTATGTTGAAGATTATGTTTAAATGCTGTATTTTATTACACATATTTCATTTAATGATTATAGCTTCTTCTAATTAATTTACCCTTACTGAGAATCTGAGACCACCCCTTTATTATGTTTTGTATTCCCAGGATTCCAAAAGATGTATTATGATTGATATAAAAGGATAAGCTAAGGGAATAATGGAGTTCTCAAAGTATTGTTTTTTGTTTTGATTTATGTTTCAATATGTAATGTAACATTCATGTATATAATATATTTTCCAAGACTCTTAAAATGATAGGTCCATAGGTACGTTATTTCATGTAATCATGCCAATATATTACAATAATGCACCTACTCCAGGCTTCTGGGGTTGGAACATTAAAATATAATTTCAATTTTTTCAATTTGGTAGCATGAAAAAATCATCAAACAATACTAACTTGTTGTTAATTCATTTAGATGATTCCAAAAATCATTATTGAATGATGATCTTTATCAAGAATTGAATCTATTTTAGTTTCTATTTCATTCTCATGAAAATTAATATCACCATCAGACCTAGATTCATCATTATTCTTGTTCTATATTGGAAAAACATACTACTACAATTCAGGATCCTCATCCAATACATCCTTTCATAATGTAAAAAACCTATTACATCCAAAATATCAGTTTGATTTATCACATTAAGATTATCAATTTTACATAAAAGACTTGATCTATTTGTCATAATCACTCATCCTTCACATCATTCCATTGTGACAATTTTTAAACTTGATGTTCCTTTATATCAAATGAAACATAATCACAATGTCACACAACCTATTTGTTCCTAGAACCAAAAAAATTGATTAAACTCTTTATAATATTTTTATAATATCTATTTCAATTATTTCCAACATCCAAAACATGATTATATGTTTGAAATGACATTAGGCATGATCAACCAAGTCAATAATGCAGTATGTATGGAATTTCCATTGGTGTTTATGTCACAACATAAACAAGAAACGAGACCCAAAATCTTATGTTTAGCGAGAAGGGGCCTCATCAAATTTTCTAGACAAAAAAAATCAATAATTTTTTTTCCTGATGTACTACATGTATGGTCATCATGAAGAATATAGATCACCCAATAGATGAATTTTATATCATAATGACCAGAATGAAAAAAAATATGAACACAAAGGAACTCACGATTATGAGAATATTTATTCCTTATAACAATGATCTCATTCAATAAAAATCCTAATAAAATATAATTCATTCTGGGAGATGCTGAATTTAAGGAAAATATAAAAACATATGTTATGGAAAACAATATTAGTGTGGTGATTAATGAAAAGAAATTGAACCACTATGTTTCCGATTAATCGAAGAATGCCCTTATAATGAAATAGGAGGGGAAGAATGTGAAAGGAGATCCATTTCCACCGGATGGAAGGATAAAAATTAAAAAAAATTAATCAAGAAATAAAAGAGGTAGAAATTAAGAAATTTTAAAAAAATTAGTTCATTATACCAAGAAGAGATTAGACCATATTATATTAAATAGACGATTAAAAAGTGTCTCAAGTCTAAAATCCCGACCATTAACATTCATTAAAATTACCTGAATTAAATAAGAATTTTTCTAATTTTTAAACATATGATCAATTAATTCAAAAGCGATCCACCAAGGATATATCTCTCATCATGAAGAAACTATTGGAATTCCATTGAAGAAATCATAATCAACGCAACCCCATTATATTACAATGGTACAATTGGGAAAACATTACAAGGTGGGAATAATGGGATAATAAAAGGGTTGTTAAAATATGAGAAATGTTTTGAGTGATAATCTGAAGGAGTATATGAGGGATCCCCCTAGGTTTAAGGATGATATGATAGGGATGTAGAGACATAACCATTCCTTCAAAACAATTACTGAGGATCATGGAGTAGGGAGAGATTTTATTATTCATTTAGGATTAAATTCTACAGATTAATACATTTTCCTTATTAATTATGTGCATTTTAATGATTTATTTGATGAATTTTTTACTAATTTTTATCATTGTTATCTATTTATATCAATCATTCCTTTGATAAAGATTTATGACCAATTTTCTTATGGCTGATCAATATATTGATGGTAATAAAAATTATTATGCAAGGATCATGTTTTATTAATTTTTTTATCATGCTATTTTACTCATATTATTCTATATTGGAAATTTCAATTCCACACAATTGTGTTTATGAATACTAGTCATCTAATACAACCATATATATGTTTTATATTCCATAGGTAATAGTTTCTAAATTAACGATGTTTGTGTGAGATGATGAAGAAAAAATATGGAATATTAATTAAAATCTATAATGGAAATAATTTTCCATTGAATTCCTATGTACTGATTACTTACAAATTTTTTTTATTTCCCAAAATAGTCATAACTAATAGGTTATTGGGTATGTAAGTGATGTAATATATCCTTTTAATGTTTTATATTTTGGATGATGAAAATTAGATCACCTTAATTTGTAACAATGAAATAAATGTAATGATCATGATTTATCACCAAATCACATATTAATTATTTAAATAAATTATACATGGGTTAAAACCCTTATATATTCATCTTGAGTAATGTAAATATATACAAAATTTGCTACCATTTTCTATAGAATCCCATAATCATTCTAAGATTATGTAATCCTTACCAGATCATATGGTTGAGAAATAATTTGAGATATGCTAGTTGGATATCCTTTTATTAATCACATGCCCTTCTCTTACACTTCCAAAAAGATTAGATAATGTTAAATTATCATTATTTATAGGGTATTATGATCTTTTCTACAAAGAGTATATTACTCCATATTTACCTTTATAGGATATAAGTAGATTAAACAATAATAATATTTGATAAGGTCAAACCAATACATTAGAGAACACTGAGATCCTTTTGTATGAGAATATAATACACGATTTTATAATCTTTATATATCGTACACTTCCCCCAATAGAGATTGTCTCACCAAATATTCTACACGAAGATCATTGAAGATAATTATAGATCATGTGTTGGGTATTTTAGATATTGGATCCTTATATGTGAGGGTATAATATATATCCTTCTCATCATTTATGTGTACAAAACCCATGACAATTTTTTGGATTTTATACTCTATATCACAAATCCTTCCCCGCTTCTAGGAAATGTGAGAAATAGTGTATTGGTTATCCTTTTATAAAAAGCATTTAATATTAGTTAATATTATTAATTATAGTAATATATCAACCTATTTTGAGTTATCATGGTTGGTGGTTGTGAAAATCATGACTGGTATCTCATAAATGGATTATTGTACCCACATAATCAAATTGAAATACATATTTCCATCATCAAGGTATGTCTATGACATTCTTCAATTTCCAATATTTTTAATGGATACATATATATCTATTTAATGGCCAAAATATTTACTATAAATATTACATTTCCATGATATAGTTGTTATTTATAACATAACCTCATGTTCATGGGGAATTCTAGACAATAGTTGATGGAACATACACTCTAATAAGGGGCATGTCATGATGGTTTATTTGTTCCATATTCTTAATCATTTGATATATATAAACATCATCAATAGGAAATAATACTTGTAACACTATGAGATATTAAATTATGAACATTATGATAGATATAATACATAACCATAAACACTAATCTTAAAATACAGATGATATAAATTTCATTAAATTTAATCTATTCGATAGCTTGTGGTACTTAGAAAACCAAGTCTAAATTAACTTTAATATAGTATATCGTGATAACTTAGATGTAAAATTATTGAGAAATAATAGGAATAATTAAATTTTGTGAATTATATGGTGTAAAATTTTATTAATAAATTCAATGTTTAACTTGTTATTAAATAAAATAAAAATAATATAAAATAAAAATAATATTTTCCTCCAGAACAGTATTTATGATAAAAAGTCATTTTTTGGTGCCTTGTTCACATAATTAATAATAGTGTTATACCAATATTATAAAATTTAATTTAAAAAATTAACTAGATTTTTTGAATTATCATTTCTAAAATATATTATCGTGTTTGTTTAAAAATAATTAAAAAAATAATATTTCTATGAATAGTAAAAAATAATAATATTAATTCAAAAAAATTCATTTCATGTTATTGAATTTAATAGAATTATGTTTATTTAAAATATCCATAATAGAAAAATGTGTTAAATTATATTATAATAAATAAAATTTAGGTCATTATAATTAATTTAATTTTGTAATTTTGAATTAAAACACTCCATAATTAAGATAATTTCACTTCGGAAAACAATTCTTTCATCACATATAATATTTCATTTTTATGTTACATTCATTAATTTTGGGGAAGGGAAATTAAAAAACATATTTATATTTTTTGAATAATAATGATTAATAGTATATAATGATTTAAGAATAAATTTCTACCATACTGAATAGTATTAAAAAAAATTAATAAGGACGATTTATGGTAAATTGGTTTCATGGGGGTTAAAATAAACTGATAAGTGTTAAGATGATAAACAAACATGTAAAATGATATAATATTGAGATATTTATACGTTATCATATCCCTTGGTAATTATAAAATTTAATTCCTTTTTTAATGTGACTAAACAGGGTATCACATTTAGTTCTCAAAATAACTTTTGTGGCCTCTACCCACATATAAATATGAATCAATACTGGTATCCACTACATGATCCAAATAGATTTTTTTTCAAACAAAAACATAGAAAATATCTTCCTTACATACCTTACATGTCGTAAGGTATTTTTTATTCTAATAAATTCGAGGAATTATATTGGTATAATCCTAATGTGGTTTTTTGAAGAATATGAAATTTTTCTAAATATGTGTTTTCACATAATTTCTTGTTGTAACTCGGTCATATCATATGAAACTATTATAAAATAATAAAACCAAAATCTAAAATACACTTATAAGTTAGTATGTAAATTTATTAAACTATATCCAACTCCTATTCTGACAAATGGGAAATGAAATCGTCAATTATGTGTATGATGGAATACCGCATTACAAAGATATGTAATTCATTTTCCATCACAACCTCTATCTGTAGTATATAACAAATGGATTTAATATATTTATGTTATATTTTTTTGATTTATATTCATTATGAATTATAATATCTCATATACATTCTTACATTTTAATTTATTGGAAAATAATAATGTGTCTCATTTGTACATTTATAATACCGACTCCTCATTGAAATATGAGATGTTTTTCATTTTATTTTTCTATATATTGTATTAATGATATAATGAAGGATTAATAAATAATATATTTAATAAAATAATGGATCTATATTGGTGAAATATTATTTAACTTTCAAATAATATATATACTAGAAAAATATAAAAAGCATTATTGCTTATGTACGACCTACCTTCTCTATGAATGATGTATCTAATTTTATCATATATCTCATTAATAGATTATTATAATGAATTATATAGTAATTTTATATGATATTTATAACATGTTTTTCATTATTTATATAATTTAATATTGATTAATTTAAATGGTCCAAACATTCCAAATAAAACAAACATTAAAAATGAAGCAATTATCACTTGAAACATTTATTTTGACAGCTATTTCTTAATGAACATGACAGAAATGAATATAATTAAATTCCAGGTGGTATTAAAATAATGTATTATATATATAAACATATTTTAAATATTATTATTAGAATGGTTGTACGGACATGTATGATGGAAATAAATTTTATGAAAAAAGTTTTATTGTGATTTTCATGTTATTGTGGAATACTATAATGTTATCCACCATATTTATTTTTATGGTTTATATGGTACACATTTTACCTATAATATCATGAATAAATCATAATTCATGGTACTTTATATTTTAATTTAAATTATTTCATTCAAAAGTATTTAATTGGAATATATTCACATGGTAAAGAAATTAATAACTCAATTTCTTCTCATCAGACCATATTACTTGTTAATTGTATCTAATGTTCTATGATTATGTGTCTTAATAAATGTCATTATATAATGTATTTTACATTATATTTTAATAATCAATTAATCCATTCATTCTTAATTCAATTTTATAATTATTATATGGGTTTTTGGTCTCAAATTGTCTTCATTTGGACATATGTCATGTTATACACCAATCTTACATTATGAGGTGTATATACTAACGATATGATATTTTATATCATTAATAAAATTTATATTCATGGTATTCTATTATTTATTTGAAACTATTACTTTTATGGGGTATATAATTTAATAGGTATCAAATTTTAAGAGATCAATATTTCAATATCATTTAAATTGGGATTATGTATATTATAATTTCATATGTTAGAAACTATTTGAAAGTATTCTAATAAAACTATTTAGTTATATTATAATGTTGTTATTCAGGAACTTCACTTATAATATTTCCATTTCATCTCCATGGTACACAGACTGATATTGAAAATGTTTTTATGAAAATATGACATTATTTATCAATTGTGTTGAAAATACATTTTCATCCAAAGTCATTTTTTCTAAAAGTATTTTTAGTTATTTAATAACATTGGAAAATGTTTTATTAAGTAAAATTTTATACATGATTGTATTTATAATATTTTTTAAAATCAAGTATCTTGTCTATTTCAAAACAAGGTTATAATCCTCTTTTCTTACAAATATGTTTTTGGAATCATTGTTTTTACATGAATTACATTGATGGAATTGTCCATTTAAATGGAAAAAAATATTTAAATCATAAATAGAAAGTTTTAAATGTCATATTCAAATACATGGACATGTAAAATATTTTGTGACCATTAATTTTATAATTTTAATTTTCTTTTAAGAGGTAATCCTCAATAGTTGCCTTTTTGAACCCTCCAAACCAATGAACCATCTAACCATGAAGAGGTTATAATACATTATATGGGAGGATTTTTTTTCAAGATGAGATGATAGAGCATCCCATAGGGTAACACCTAGATCAACGATGGTTTGACATAAAAATATGTCATCTTGGTTAATTATGCTCATTCTGCACACCTGTTGAGACACCGGGTGACCTAGAAAGATGTGTAATATGCAAAATGTTTTGCACAATGATTTTAATTATCTCATTATGGATTTTCTATTATTTAAATTAAACAACCCTTATTATACATATTCTCCACTAGTGATTAGTTGTAATGATAACATCCTGTTTATATATATAATTTTTTAAGATCATTTTGAATGTGGATGTACTTATTGAAACCATTTATATAAATCTGGAGAGATTATGAATATGTTTATTAATTGGGGTAATTAATATTATTTTTATGCTAGTTTTTCAATATGAATTATTAATACTGGGGCCATGTTGGTTGGAGATGATGTTGGTATGATTGAAAAGTATTGTATAATGAGTGATGTATTTTATTTTCAAGGAATAGAGAAATCAATTAACTTTATAAAACTTGACAATTGGATAAGACACTATATTTGGATCATCATAAATATCATGGGTCTGTGTAGTGTTTTGATTATAATAAAATTAATTTTATAAATGAATATAATTAAAACATTATTACACATTATTATTATTTTATTTCCAAATAATAATATTCAATCCATGAAACATTAAAAACAACATTATAAAATAAATGGGGAAATGGTGGGGAAAATCCTTTTGGGAATTAGATTTAATGAAAGATATAGATGAGAAGGATATGAACTTACAATACTTAAAAATTTCATTCGCATGTTGTTAAAACTAATCTTAGTCATAATCAAAGTCATGTAGAATCAGGATAAATGAAAAAGATTATGAAAGGGGGATATTACTTATGTAGAATCATTTTGGACTCAATATCTACGATATCATATTAAAAAAATAGAAGAAGTTTATTAATTTGATGCTAGTTGAAAATTTATATTGGATGCGGTGTTCCACCAATCCATCGTAATGGATTTTGAAACAAATTATTATTATTTTAAAATTTTATATATTGGGTGATATGTATTATCTGATGAATAACTATGTTATTTTCAGTATATTTGGACTATAAATAACAGATAATAATAAATTTTTGACATGACTAATGTGAAGAATAAAGATAGAGATAAATTAATAATACATTAAAAATTTCTCATCAATATGAATTTTTGATAGTTTTCAATATGTACACATTATTTTCCTCATCATAGAAGTCATGAGAAAAGAAATGATCCGATTTTTATTTCATGTGGACAAGATAATTGTGAACTATGTGATGAATTTTTTACAATGATGAAAATTATATTATTTTATATAAAAATATAGTAAACACCCCTAAAATAGGAAATTAAATTTATTTTCAATGTGAAGTGGAGGTTCATTCATCTGACATATGATATCATTGATGATGTCTGTTTTTGAAGCTGGCTCTATGCTCAGGTGGAATCCTTGACGAATGGATTTTTGACTCGAGGCGGAGATGAATCATGTGATGCATGGTTTAAGGCTTATCTATTAGAGATGAGGTATGATGATGTCTGTTTTTGAAATTTTAATTTGAATTTGATGTTGAATTTGGATGTGGTTTCTAGATTTCGAATTATTTAATGAGTGTATATGGGAACCGAATTCCCAAAATAGCAATTTGAAAATGGTAAAAAAAAAGTTGTTGTCCTAACATTGACGAATTCATCAGAAACAATATCATCTCTTTGGGTAAATAATAAAAGGATAATTTTATTATGCTAGTCAATTTGTTTTCAAAAGGATCATAGAACCAGTTGTAGAAGATTGAATAATAGATTTCAAATGTTTCTTAGGGAAGAGGAATGAAATGACTAATATTCATTCTACACCATAATGTAAAAATATTATGGATCAGATTATTTCAAGAATAATAAGAAGAAGAAATATTTTTTTATGTGGTATGGAGAAACATACTTTGATATCAAAAACATAATGAGAAAACAAGACATAATAATTAGAACCTTCCTGAGATTTTTTAAGAATGTATAATGAATGGTGAATTTTAATGATTTAATGAGGTCAAGAAGTGTTAATAAGAATCATATAAGTTAAATATTTTTTATAATATTAATTGCTATTCAAGATTCAGAAAAACAACTTAGTGTGGTTAATTTTCATAATCCAACCTAATACTATTTCGATCTCCTATAAATAGAGGAGGCACTTTTTAATTTTCGTATAAATTTATATTCCATTCAAGAAGAGATAGTAGATACAATGTTATTGGATGAATATGTTTCATGATCTGGATTACCTCAGGTTTTTTATTTTATAGATGAAAATTAGTTATGTGACATTATCATATTTAATGTTCTATAATTGTAACAAGTAATCAGATTGGATTTTTTGGAATGAAGAATTAGATGTTAAGAAATATTTAAGCTATACTATGACAGAATTGTATTTTCCATATTGAAAAATCATTAATATTATATGATTAAAAAATTAAAATAAGTTACATTACAAATTAAATAATGTGATCTTTCCAAATACTAGTTTTGAATGGGAATAATTTCTTCGATGATATTATTTTTGAATTTTCATTAAAAATAAATATCCCATGTCTATTACATAAATTGAATTAAATAATTTTGTTCTACTTGAATCATAAGAAATATTTTATTGAACAATGTTATAAATGAGTGTAAGTGAATATCCCAATCCTTTTATTCCACAAAAAATTATTTTCTAGTGGATTTTGTGGTGTTGGATTTATTCTGAACCATACCAAGGACATAGCTACACTTGTTGAGTTGCTAAACTTGTAAATTCTAGTTATCTTATGAATGTGTGCATGATTTATTTTCATAATGGTTACATCACTTTAATAGGAGTTGATGGTCGATAAAAAAATTAAGGAAACTAAAAAATAAAAATTTATCACAAATTAACCCCTAACAATCTTGGTAATACAGTCATCATAATTGGAAACATACATGTTCTATCTAGGAGAAGGTCCCATTAATTTATTCATTGTAGGATTTTTTGAATGTGATGTTTTTGGAGAATCTGAATTGTGTATATTGTAATGGTATTCCAATCATAATTGGAAATAACTATCTTATCTTGGAATATTGAAATATACATTATATTGTATCTTTTAGATATGTTGTTCTTGATGCTCCAACAAATTAATTTCCACATATTTATGAAAAAAATCATCTCACTTATTTTGAAAAGAATAATGATTGGAAATATGGAAAAGATTATAATACATTACTCAAATGACTTTATGAAAGTTAGTTTTTAAGTGGGAAGTATATAGCCACAACAAATTTCATATGGGATAATTTTAAAACATATACAAATCTAATACAAAAGTGAAGAATGAAAAATTATACATTTTTAAGATGAAGTATGTAGAACAAAAAATGGGTGAGTATGAATCTGTTGGGGTGTTAATTACTAGGGTGAATGGATATATCAGGACTATCAGATATATTGATGTTAGATTTTATGATTTTATATTTTTCAAAATATATTAAAAATTCTTCCCATAATGTTTGATGCAAATATTTCCTCATGATATGATATACATCCACATACACTATATTTAGATGATCTCCATAGTACTCTCATTAAATATGAAATTATAACGGATAAGGTAATGAAGGAAGTTGAAAATGTTTTTTTTCAAATAGTCTAAGAAAGAAATTTTTAAGAAGGTTCTTGTGGAAGATGACATTTCATAATCATTTTTCAAAAATGAGGTATGTAAAAATCTTGATTAAAAATTTTCATGTTTTTTAAAAATAATAAATTTGGTATATATAAAAGAATTTGAATGATTCCATGAATTTTTTTCAATTTGAAACCTTTGGATACCTTTCCTCGGATTGTTCTCCATGAAATAATGTATAAGATATTGATGGAGAAGAACATAATCTCTAAATACAATGTAAGAAGCACATAGTTAAAAATAAATCATTCACTAATGGAAAATAAATAAAAATAATAATAATATTAAAAGGATAATTTTATTATATAAATATGTTTATGAAGAAGTTGTCAATGTTTTTTTGGAAATCTAATGATAATTTTCGTGTGAATATGTTGATTTCCATAGTTAACAATGATTAATATGGAAGAATATGTTCTTAATAGGAATAAATTTAACATTAATTTAATCATAAGGTATATTTATAAGAATTTATGAGGATGATGGGGGAATCTAGAAAAAAAAATAGGCTGATTAAAAGTGAAAAATCATCAAAAAATAATCCTGAATGTGTTATCTGGGAAAAATTTATGTTGTTAGAAGTGATTGATGATTTCAACAGATCTCTTGATAATCAGAAGAATCATAATAGGCTTCTTGAAGTTCTGCATATAGAAAAAGATAAAGAGTATGAAATTTTTTTAAAATCAATTTTAATGATAAAGGTAGAAATACACGTTTCAATATTTCTATTTCTGATGTGGGTGAACACTCTTGGAATTGTAAAACTGGGAAGGAACCAAAGTTACATAAATGATTCAAAATAAATTTGAAATTATTCCCTAGAAGAAGAAATATTTGAATGTTATGTATGTTCCCAAAATCATCAAATTTTGAGAAATCATATGTTACTAAAAATGATGATTCTAAAAAAGTTTCAATTAGTACTTTTTCAAATAACGCAGAAAAATCGCTTGAATATAATGAATATGGTATACAAAAAAATTTAGTGATCAACCATGATATATTATGAAATTTGTAATGGCTAGAGAGAAACATTCTTACAACTCATGTAAGTGTGAAAGATATAGAGAAAAATAACAATTCTACAGATATTACTAGTATTATTGTTTAATTTGACATGACGAAATTATTTATTGGTTCAATAAATAATAGTACAACTATTCCAAAAATTATAGAATAAATTGGTTGATGGTGACTCAATACCCTCAAAGGGATAAGTACATGAAGGATGTTTTATTACAATATGATAAGGTTATCATAAATGTTGAAATTATTTTCCATCACCATAAAATTATTTTAAAAGTATGTGAAAAACATGGAAAACCTTATTGAGTTTTATTTGTTTCCAATACAATAAAATCTTTTCCACAATTCTGTGGGTCCAATTGTGAATAAATAAATTGTGAATGAAAATGATTTTGTTTTTGGGACCAATCATTAAGATACAAAAAGAGAATGACATGGGATCTGGGAGATTGGGATTACATTTTAGAAGATAATAGAATTTCTTTTTTTTTTGAATAATTTAAAATACATTAAAGAAGGAATGATAACATTTTAAAAGAATTACTAACATTGAATCAGTGGTTTTGGATATTCTACTAATTTTCTACGAGTTCCACTTCATTGTGATGGATGAAACATATTTATATTAAAAAACAAAATGATTTAAAAAAAATAAATGAACATCAATAAATAAAAACAAGAGGCCCTCCTAAAAATAAAAATGAGTTCTATGATGGTGAGGTTCAGACCAGTTATTATTGAGTATGATTATAGATGACCAGAAATGCAATAAAATATTGGGAAACTTATTTCATAGAAAGCTGAAAAAAATTGTAATGGAAAGTGAATGTGGAATACCTTATAGATCAATTAAATAGAAGAGGTGTAGCACTATTTTTTATAAAGGAAATAATAAATATTTGTGGATAAGACAATTTAAATTATTCCAAAAAAACCACTTGAGATTTTTCATTTTGATATATGTGGTCCATGGAGAAAAAATATAAGAAGGAATGTAGATTTTTTTCAAAAAAACCCCTTACTTATGTTATGTACATGAAACATGATTAAGATTATATGATATTTTAAATAAGTTACTAGTGGAAATACATGAATTAATTTTTGTATTATGTGAGGTATTTGAGAATTGATAACTCTAGTGTGAAAAAAATTTATAAATTTTAATGTAATATTTAGAAGCGTTGAATTCAAAATGTCCTCAGCATACCATATAGTCCAAAAATATGGTGTTTCCAAAATGATGTATTGATGTATTAAGGATATGGGATGAAATATTTTATTTAGAAATATTCTCTCTCATTATCTATAGAATATATCAATTAGTACTATTGTTTACATTCAAAGCTAATGTTTCCATAGAACATCATCCAATATGACTCTTTATGAAATTTTTTATAGTAAATATCCATCTCTTAATCAAATAAGCTTTTTCTAGAGGCAATTCATCACAATGAACAAAGGTGGAATCCATGGGTATCTTTCATAGATGGTTGAAGATATAATTTAATGTTGTTATAATCATAAGGAAGAGGATAAAAATGTTTCAACATTAAAACATGAGTAGTTTTTTATTCTTTCCATGTGAAACTTATTGAAAAATTTATTGAATTTAGACAATCTATAATAGGTAAAAAATTTATGTAGTATTAAATACTTTTTTTGAATGATAGGATAAGGGATTCCACAATGGGAATCCTACTCAAGAAAAATAATAAGAATCATCAATTTCATGTGGTGAGGAAAGAGATCAAAATTAACATCCTTGTATAAATATGCATGGGGAGGCTGATAACATTATAGATGATCAACAGACAATGTTTCAACAAGTATAGAATCAAAAGGAATCAAAAAAATTTCATTATATTCAAATTTTTATTCGACAAAAGTGTATGGAACATTTAGGAATATTTAAATGGTTTTGTCCATGAATAATGTTCTTTATCAGATAGAAGAGAATGATAAATGTGAAATCTTATACAATATAGATGAAAAATATAGTATTGGTACAAAATTGGTTTTTTTTAAAAGCTAAATTAATATAGTGATGTTATAAGAAAAAATAAATATTAGTGTTCAAATGTTTCTCAAATTCTAAATGAATTAGTTTTCATGAGAATTTTTCACTAGTGGATTGGTCATAAATAATAAAAAAGTTCTTTTCTATTTCTGCATGATAATTTTACTAGATTTTTTAGATTGATAAAAAATTTAAATATCTGAATGATGATATTGATGTGTATTTTTACATTGAACCAACATGAGGCATTTTTTTAAAAAATATGACAATTATGTTTTAACAATGAGTAATACTATATATGGGATCAAACATGATATGATGGAATTGTATCCAAATTGGTTGATTTCTTTACGATGACTAGTTTTATAAAAGGATTAGTTGATAAAAATTTATACATCATATAATATTAGGATATTTTATTATTTTTTAATTGTTTATAATAATGAAATTATATTTTATAGAAATAAAGAAAGAAAATTTGAATGATTTTCATAATATACTAAAAATATGTTTGATTAATCCATTCTAGGTAAAATGAAATTCATTATGGGCTAGAATGTTCACAATTGAAGAAAAAAATTTCTTTCTCAAGATAACTATTCTAAGGAACGTCCTAAAAAGATCATCAATTAAAATTCAAAACCACATTCAAAAAATATTTCAATAAGAAACATGTTTTCTAATTGTGGGGAAGGAATGTATGTGAAATTTAAAGAGTTTCAAAAAATAATTTTTAGTTTTTTATATTTTACTACATCAAGAACTGACAATTTTTATTTTTTTACCCTATATGAATGATTTCACATTACTCCAAATAAATCACTTCTATGTAATGAATCAAATAATTATCAGATATATTATGTGCACCAAAAATATCAGAATGAGGTATGCTAGCTTAAAATGTATTGAAATTTTTGTGAATTCAAACGTTGATTGAAGAGGAAATGATGATAATATAATATCCACATATTATAATGTTTTCCTTAGGGTTATTCATTATATTAGATCGAATATAATGAATCATAATTTAGTATCAATTAGTATGGATGACCCTTAATATATTTTTTTTCAATTGAAGATGTGACAAAACATATGTGGATGATTACAGAGTTGTATAAATTACTTATTTAAGTGAAGTTAACCTTGATATTGGGTCATGATAATCAGTGCGAAATAAACAATATGAGGAACTTGATACAACATTTTCTCTAAAAACATATTGATACCAAATATTATATCGCGAATGATCATGTAGATAAAAATTAATTAAATATTGATAACCTTTTTATGTAATATTAATTTGCAAAAATATTCACAAAATAATTACTGAATGTACATTTCCATTGAATGTGGATGATAATGGGAGTAAAAACTCTCTATCATCATGGTTGAGTTAAGTGTTTTTGTCCCCTTCCTCATATAGTATTGGTATGGTGTTGTCAATGGTGAGTTTTGTTTGATAAATCTATCCACTGATAAGTGATAAACCATTTAAGGAATCATTAATGTTTGAGAAGTTGTTAAGATTTGAATAAAACAATTATGTGTGTGAAATATTAAAACAATTTTTTGGGGGTGGTTATAGGAATATTCGATTTAATTGAATAATGAGGATGAAAACTATGAGAAATAATGCTAAGGAAGAGAATATGGGGAAGAAAATATTAAGAGGATATGTGAGCCATTATTTTTTGACAACATCCTCTTTCATTCAATGAATATAATTTCTTAAAAGTAAGATCATGTAATATTTTAATTGTTGATTAGTAATCCAATGACTTAGCATACAATGTTTAGTGATTTATTAATTATGGTTGACATCCATTTCCATTGGGATATATTATTTGTACCATGTCGTCTAGAGATGTTTTTATGGAAGTTGGAAGAAGATTATATTATGAGTGTTGTCATTTTTTCAATGATGTGTATAAGGACCCAAACTTAAACCTTACTTAATCATGGGTTATTACAAGATTACACATTGAGGATCTTTTCAGGTTTAGAGTTTTAGATAATTAGATCATGAACCTTGCATTACATTCCACATTTAAACAAAGTGGTTACATAAAAGACAGTATTCATTCATCCCATCAACTGAAACATATTTAAAATAAAACGTGGATTCTTTCTTGACACATCATTGACACTACAATCAAATCCTCTACCCTTCCCTTCACATGTGAAAATCATTTCAAAAACGTGGGATGAGCATAAAAATCTCAGTAAGGGATATAAAAATATGGAAAGGAAACATGAGGACATGTATACATAAGAATGAAAACTGTTAGTTTTTCAAACATCAAGTAAACTATGTATACTCTATCAAAGTAATACCTTCACCTTCCTGAAGTAGTAAAAAATCTTCACTGAATAAAGTATCATCACTTAACTTTTTGTAACCAAAGGATTACCATAAAACCCATATAAAGAACACATAACATATATAATGGTAACATTGGACATAAACATACTTAAGTGGAATAACCATACGGTCGACATCCACACATATCACTTAATGGAATATCCATACGGCCAATTTCCATACATACTTAATGGAATAGCCGTATGGCCGACTTCCATACCCATTGCATTGGAGGTTATAATGTAACCACCCGTCCTGGTATTCACGACACCACCCGTCATATGGTTTATAACGTAACCACCCGTTAAAATGTCCATGTACCAATATAAAATCATAAAACATAAAACTAATATAAATGAATGATAAAATTTCCACATTTCAATCACAATATATCATAAAAAAATTGACATAATAGAATACTTTATCAAAACCATTTTCAATACCAAAATACATAAAAGAGTATATGGTATTTATTTTATTTTAAAAACATTACGGCTTGTTGAGGAAGCCAAAGACCAAATAATACTCGCGGCGGCGGAAAAGGTCGTTGTCACCACGTACGTAAAAAAACATTCCTTTTTGTCGTTTAGTAAAACTCTTCGTAGAAAAAGATTCCTTTTGTATAAAATTAAAAGTCAAAGGGGTTTATACACCGTATAAAATAAAGTTGTGTATAAAACGAAATATGCCTCAGTGAAAGGAGATTGAGATGAAGTCCCTTACAAAGACGGTATCCTTGGTTTAAGGATAAATCAATTACATAATTATGTGTGAAAAACGAATACACCAAATATAAGTGGATATTAAGTGTTATATAATCAACGGTCATTCACACATATTCAAAGGATGACATATTCAATAACTACATGTCGAACCCAATGAAATCGAAATATGGTTAAGAAGTTCCCTTGACAGCCTAACGACGTCACATCAAAATGAGTTGATGAGAGATAAAAAGTGTATCTCATAACTTGGACATAAAATTTACATCAATAAGGATATATGAGAACATATCTCAACATAATAATATGTAAATTAAAAGACCCAACAAAAGAAGTCTTTTAAAAAAAGGAAGGTGAAAGGTTCCATTACCGACTTGGGTATCTTTTGAAACATACGACCCGTGAATGAAGGACAATACATCATTGATGTAAATACTAATTAATGAAGTAATATTACACAATGAGTAAAATAATGGTCAGTACATACACCACTCAATGAAAATTGTGGCAAATGTAGCATAAATCTCACGAGAATAAAAGTGAGATGAAAAATCACTTACGAAAACTCGGCAGCCTAACGGTGCCACTTAAAACATCCAAAAATGGATTGATAAGATCAAATAGGGTATCTCATCACATTACAACAAAATTTACAGCAAGAGGAATATGAAATAAAATCCCCCATACTAACAAATATGAGCTTAAAAGAAGTGATATAAAGGGGAGTACTTAAAAATAAAGTGAGAGGTTAGATCTCTTACGAACATTTTGCAGCCTAACGGCGCCACTCAAAACTCCCAAAATGGATTGATGAGAGAGAATAGGGTATCTCATCACATGAACATTAAATTTACAGTAAGTGTAATATATAATAACATCCCAATAACAAGAAAGATGATCTTTAGAGGGAATGACATAAAAGAGTGTACTTAAAAAGAAAGAGAGGAGTAAGATCCCTTACCTCGGGTCCGACATGACTCGATCATTCTTTAACGTCCTGAATAATAAACTTGAGTTAATCTATACTTGATTTAGAACCTTTTTCAAGTTAATTATTCCTTTTATACCATGTTATGAACATCATGTAATCATTTAAGTTAATAATGATCATTTTGTCGGTATTTGGTTCTTAAGTCAAAAATAGACTTCTTACACTTACATGTTGTTTATTTGGTCAAAGTTTCGTTATATACAGAATGATATAATGATTTGGATAACATATATATAATATATATTCATCATATACATGTATTTATAATATTACATCACATTTAGAGGTAAGAAATGAAATGCACCGTTCATGGAGACTGTAAGTCGTACGTACGCATGAACACTACTTCCATTTCTATTTCGTATTTTCTTGAATGGAATCATAATGATATATGAGTATATTATAATTCCAGTATATTAACATATATAATATCATTAACTTTATCCTTTACACATCCCACATATGGTATTAACGAATCAAATCACTTTCAGGGGGCGGTAGTTCGCACTTCCTAAAATGAAGATATCGTGTTTACCCATAATGGAAACAATAATGGTATGCCATTAATGATAAATACAGAAGCTTAAGTAAAGCATAAACATATTATATATCATATATAAAAATAGTGACATCATAATGGCCACCTTTGAAGGTGTTAAATGAGTATTGAACAATCATCGTTTCGGGAGGCAGAATTTCGCCATCCACAGAAACCGTATGTTCATTAACCATTTGATGTAGTTGTGTGAGAGTGTAGCTCGAATAAATCTTATAACAACATCCTAGTATATTTAATATACTGGTGTTGTTACAAAAGAAGTAAATAAAAAGATTTATGGGGTTGGAGATGCAAAATAAAACAAATGAACATGAGAGAATGAATTACCTTTAAAAGTGTACCTCCTTTTGATTTGAGCCTGAAGGATTCCTTTGAAAGGCTTCTTCCAAAAGGGAATCCTCTAGGATGAGGAAAGGGATGTGGATTGAGTAAATGGGCAGGGTATGGCCGAGCCAAGGGCTTGGGGAGTGTGTGAAATGAGGTATAGGTGGGGGCCTTTTATAAGAGGAGAGGAGGGGCACTTTTGGAAATCATGAAGCTATTATTTTATTTTCAAAAGTGTTTTGAATTTATAAGGTCCCACATTGATATAATTAGAATATAATATTATAAGTCTTCAAAATATTCCCATCCAATAGGTTTTGGACATGTTTAGGTTTTAGATATTAGATTATCTTTCCATTTTATTTAAATCGTTAAATAATGAGGTCATCGCTGCATCATCATGATGTCATAAATAATTTAATTTATTTAAAGTTTAAAAATTATAAAAAAAATACTAGGATGTAGGATATCGTTTTATCTTTAAATTACTATTTGTAATAAAAAATATGATCTTTATAACCCCATGTAATTTTTTTTCGCAAAACATATTATGTTTGTGTCATTTTTACTTTTACATTAAATAAAAAGTTATTTATGTCATTTCCCAACCAAAGTGGCTCCATGGGGTCCCCAAGTTGACCCATGGCTTGTCATGGTCGTCCATGACACATCCAATGAGTGTAGGACATGTGTAAAGCTCATCTCATATTATTACAACATTATTTTTACCTTAAACTACACTAATTACCACTAATCGCAATTAAAAACATAATAAGTTACTATTCACCAAAAAAATATTTTAATCTCATTGAACCACATTTTACTTCTTAATGACAACCATGTATGTCGAATTTTTGAAAATCAAAACACAATTATAGAAAAATTTCATTTAAACGGAAAATCAGTTTTTATAAGTACCACTTAGTGGTTTCACTATTCATCAAAATTTGATGTTTTTCAGAAAATTACCAAAAATTCACCCTAAGTTATATTTGATATTACGAATTCAAAAATGAAGTCTATTTTAAAAAATTCAAAACGTATAAGTCACATTATTTAATTTAATAATTAATTCCCGCTGTGAGAGCAAATAACGTGTTTTTATGAAACAATAAGCATCAAAAGATTGACACTAGTTTAAGTCTGATTTCAATGTGATATTAATTCCAACAACCACTATTGGATTTAATGGTAAAAATATTTTCTAATTTCACTTTAAAACCAATTCAAAATATAATCTAATCATATAAATAAATTAGATTAAAAAGCGGTTTGGAATTAAAATACAACATTTTACACTATTCATTAAAAAAAGAACTTTATCGGAAAGATACCAAAAATTTACACAAAGTAAATTTTGATGTCCCGATTCTGAAGAAGAGTTTTATTTGGTCCGATAGAATGTATAAGAGTGAACAAAACTATATTTAACGATGGTTCGCCATCAAAAGGAGATAAGTGAACAATTAGTGAAAACTAGGTCAAATACGCAAAAAATTGAATTCTTTCTGTATTTTAAGCCTTTATCATTTATTGGATAAATGTAAAAAAATTTAAAAACATTCATAATCATATTTTAGTTATTTCTACCCATTCCCTCCAATACAATGGCTACATGTTAACTACCATTTAAAATAATATTATTTTATTATTAGAGTGCAACGTAAGATTCCCAAGAAACTCGTTGTTGCGTGTTGGGTACGCCATCGAGCATAGCATCCCCTTTAAAGTCATATTAATATTTTATTAAAAAATATGGATAAATATGAAAATGTCATATTCTTTATTTACCTGGGGTGTTACATCCTTCCCCCCTTTTGGGAATTGCGTCCTCGCAATTTTTAAAATTGAGCTTCGAAACATCCTTGAATGTCCCACATCAGAACAAGAGTCGGTAAAACAATCACATTAAAAGAAAGGGAGAGAAGTGAAAATGTCACCCGAGTTAACCCATAATAGGATTCCAAGTATAAAAATATGGACATGGAGTAAAAAATAAAGGGTCATGTTTTGATGGAGAGTGATAGAAAACATGTTTAGGAGAAAGTTAACCATGAGAAAATCACAAACTTGTGATGGGTTAAACGGTATTTGATTCCCCAGTAGGAAAAGTTAATAGACAACATTTTTGTTTTAAGATACTTTTTATTGGGGAATTTATTCATAAGGAAACATAATCACTTATCATGTTGACTTTCAACTTTTATTATATTCCTTACACAAACTCATATTTTATCCAAAAGGCGAGTATTTAGGAAGACTTGTTCACATTAAGAGTACTATAATCAACTTTTAGAAAATCACCTAATCCAAAAAAGAGAACTATATACTTCCCATGTCATTAGACTTTATCCAAAACCAAAACCAAAAAGGCTAGTACAAGATCAGATAATCCAGAAAAGGATAACCCTTTATAAAAAGAAAATCTATGCTTAATCTCCAAAATTTGTCCAACAAAACCCAAATTTCAATGAGGACCATCCGGTAAAAAATTTGTCCATAAAATTATTCAAAGTTAACAAATATAAGATTGAAACCCAAATATTTGAAGGATTTAGTCACATAGTCTTCCATGTTAAATCGTAACATTTATCTCCAAACACCATCAATCACTCCTAAAGTCTCGCATTGAAAAGTAATTATCCTAATCACATATCCTCCATGATAGGTTAATCATTTTCATAAATAACCCAAAATCAACTTAATCTTAATTCATAAAATCATATATCTAAAAACAATCAGTCAAACTAACCAGGGACTTCACGTAGTCCAGTGGTAGGCGATAAATACCAGTCGCACTTTGGTTGTGGGTTCGATTCCCGCAGCTTTGCCCGACGCGACGGGTTGTCACACGGTCTCCGTGTTTTCCTTTTTACAAAACTATATAATTCTAAAATCATTCCCCGAAAAGGGATAAAATATTCATAAATAACAATAACATAATTTATCCTCAATTTTATCTCATGCCTTTCACTTCAATCATAACATATAGTAACACATAATTACGTCAAAATTAAGGAACATATAAACCCAAATTGTTCTTTATAACTATGTCCACAAAAGAAAAGATAACTATTCCTTGAATAAAATTTTCCTATATTAAACATCAGGGTTACACATAATATGAAAAGTCTCATAATGTAACCCCATCATCAAAAGAGACTTAATACTCTTAAGAATTTCACCATAACTCTTGAAGCCCATATATGTTGACATCTTACTCATTCAACATTCTTCATGATCCATTAACCATTCCTTTCCAACTTATTCCGAAATACCTCTTTCCTACAAACAAAATCATGAATCACATCCTAAGATTCTAAAATAGGAAAAAAATAGTCATGAAATAATACATACATTTGATTGGTCATTGTCAGTTTCTTCATCCCCAATCGGAATGGCATTAGGTATTGGTAAACGAACATTTGTACGCTCTTGGTGACCCCATTCATGAAACTTCTTCATAGTACATGTGTTTTCATAATGACCATGCACACCACATTTAAAACATTAAATTGATCCCTCAGAAAGAACTTCATTCCCTTTCCTTGAGTCAACTGGATGGTTCCTTTTTCCATGGAAGGTTCTTGCTTTATGACCTTCATTTCCACATCTATAGCATATTCCTGTCCCTTTGAAATATTTTCCTAGGTGTTTCTTTCCACATCATTGACACATAGGTTTTTTAACACACTTACCTTTATGATTATTACCTGTACTTCCGTAGGGATTTGTTTCTCGCATATATGATTCCATAGAAAAATCTCCAAGGTTTAGGTGGTCAATCATGACTCCAGATAGTTGGTTGAGGATAATCACAAGAGTTATCATTGCAGATCCCATATCATTCAGTTGCTTGCTCAAAAAACTGTCACTGTTTCCTTCACATCCACTGTTACTTTGGTGCCTACCAGATCCAGCCATTTACTAAAACCAAAAAGGTTAGTGTGAGTATATCAAAAAACCATCATGTACTAATGAGGAAGGTAAACACTAAGATATACTTACTCATTCAATTTATATAAAACTAGGACTCTTTCTGAAATCATAACCATTATGGTAATGTCACTTATGCTTAAAGAATACCCTAACCTATAATGTTATCTAAACCGACCTTTGATACCAACTATAAGGCCCCAGCCTTAAACCTTACTTAATCTTGGGTTATTACAAGATTACACATTAAGGATCTTTTCAGGTTTAGTGTTTTAGAGAATTAGATCATGAAACTTGCATTACATTCCACATTTAAACAAAGTGGTTACATAAAAGACAGTATTCATTCTTCCCATCAATGGAAACATATTTAAAATAAAACGTGGATTCTTTCTTGACACATCCTTGACACTATAATCAAATCTTGTACCCTTCCATTGACCTGTGAAAACCATTTCAAAAACTTGGGATGAGCATAAAATGATCAGTAAGGGATATAAAGATATGGAAAGGAAACATGAGTACATGTATACATAAGAATGAAAGCTGTTAGTTTTTCAAACATCAAGTAAACCATGTATAATCTATCAAAGTAATACCTTCACCTTCATGAAGTAGTAAAAACTCTTCACTGAATAAAGTATCATCAGTTACCTTTTTGTAACCAAAGGATTACCATAAAAACCATATAAAGAACACAAAACATATATAAAGGTAACTTGGGACATAAACATACTTAAGTGGAATAACCATACGGTCGACTTCCACACATATCACTTAATGGAATAGCCATACGGCCAATTTCCATACATACTTAATGGAATATCCATACGGCCGACTTCCATACCCAATGCATTGGAGGTTATAACGTAACCACCCATCCTGGTATTCACAGCACCACCCGTCATATGGTTTATAACGTAACCACCCATTAAAATGTCTAAGTACCAATATAAAATCATAAAACATAAAACCAATATAAAGGAATGATAACATTTCCACGTTTCAATGACAATATATCATAAATATATTGACATAATAGAATCCTTTATCAAAACCATTTTCAATACCAAAATACATAAAATAGTATATGGTATTTATTTTATTTTAAAAACATTATGGCTTGTTGAGGAAGCCAAATACCAAATAATACTCACGACGGCGGAAAAGGTCGTTGTCACCGTGTACGTAAAAATACATTCCTTTTTGTCGTTCAGTAAAACACTTCGTAGAAATAGATTCTTTTTGTATAAAAGTAAAAGTCAAAGGGGTTTATACACCGTATAAAAGAAAGTTGTGTATAAAACGAAATATGCCTCAATGAAAGGAGATTGAGACGAAGTCCCTTACAAAGACGATATCTTTGGTTTAAGGATAAATCAATTACATAATTATGTGTGACAAACGAATACACCAAATATAAGTGGATATTAAGTGTAAAATAATAAAAGGCCATTCACACATATTCAAAGGATGACATATTCAATAACTACATGTCGAACCCAAAGAAATCAAAATTGGGTTAAGAAGTTCCCTTGACAGCCTAACGGTGTCACATCAAAATGAGTTGATGAGAGATAAAAAGTGTATCTCATCACTTGGACATAAAATTTACATCAATAAGGATATATGAGAACACATCCCAACATAATAATATGTATATTAAAATACCCAACAAAAGAAGTCTTTTAAAAAAAGGAGGGTGAAAGGTTCCCTTACCGACTTGGGTATCTTTCGAAACATACGACCCGTGAAAGAAGGACAATACATCATTGATGTAAGTACTAATAAATGAAGGAATATTACACAATGAGTAAAATAATGGTCATTACATACACCACTCAAAGGAAATTGTGGAAAATGTATCATAAATCTCACGGGAATAAAAGTGAGATGAAAAATCACTTACGAAAACTCGGCAGCCTAACGGCGCCACATAAAACATCCAAAAATGGATTGTTAAGATCAAATAGGGTATCTCATCACATTACAACTAGATTTACAGCATGTGGAATATGAAATAACATCCCCCATCATAACAAATAGGAGCTTAAAAGAAGTGACATAAAGGGGAGTACTTAAAAAGAAATAGAGAGGTTATATCTCTTACGAAAATTCGGCAGCCTAACGGCGCCACTCAAAACCCCCAAAATGGATTGATGAGAGAGAATAGGGTCTCTCATCACATGAACATAAAAATTACAGTAAGTGTAATATATAATAATATCCCAATAAAAAGAAAGATGATCTTTAGATGGAATGACATAAAAGAGTGTACTTAAAAAGAAAGATAGGAGTAAGATCCCTTACCTCGGGTCCGACTTGACTCGATCGTTCTTTAACGTCCTGAATAATAAACATGAGTTAATCTCTAATTTATTAAGAACCTTTTCCAAGTTCATTATTCCTTTTATACCATGTTATGAACATCATGTAATCATTTAAGTTAATAATGTTCATTTTGTCGGTATTTGGTTCTTAAGTCAAAAATAGACTTCTTACACTTACATGTTGTTAATTTGGTCAAAGGTTCGTTATATCCAGAATTATATTAATTATCTGTATAACATATATATCATATATATTCATCATATACATGTATTTAACATATTACATCACATTTAGAGTTATGAAATGAAATGCACCGTTCTTGGAGACGGTAAGCCGTACGTACGCATTAACGCTACTTCCATTACTATTTCGTATTTTCTGGAATGGAATCATAATGATATAAGAGTATATTATAATTCCAGTATATTAACATATATAATATCATTAACTTTATCCTTTACACATCCCACATATGGTATTAACGAATCAAATCACTTTCAGGGGGCGGTAGTCCGCACTTCCTAAAATGAAGATATCGTGTTTACCCATAATGGAAACAATAGTGTTATGCCATAAATGTAAAATACAGAAGCTTAAGGAAATAATAAACATATTATATATCATATATAGAATAGTGACATCATAATGGCCACCTTTGAAGGTGTTAAATAAGTATTGAACAATCATCGTTTCGGGAGGCAGAATTTCGCCATCCACGGAAACCGTATGTTCTTTAACCATTTGATGTAGTTGTGTGAGAGTGTAGCTTGAATAAATCTTATAACAATATCCTAGTATATTGAAGATACTAGTGTTGTTACAGAAGAAGTAAATAAAAAGAGTTTAGGGGGTTGGAGAAGCAAAATAAAACAAATGAACATGAGAGAATGAATTACCTTTAAAAGTGTAACTCCTTTTTATTTGAGCCTAAAGGCTTCCTATGAAACGATTATGCCCAAAGGGAATCCTCTAGGATGAGGAGAGGGATGTGTATAGAGTAAAGGGTCAGGGTATGGCCGAGACAAAGGCTTGAGGAGTGTGTGAAATGACGTAGAGGTTGGGGCCTTTTATAAGAGGAGAGGAGGGGCACTTTTGGAAATCATGAACATATTATTTAATTTTCAAAAGTGATTCGAATTTATAAGGTCCCACATTGATATAATTAGAATATAAGATGAAATTTCTTCGAAATATTTACATCCAATAGGTTTTGGACATGTTTAGGTTTTAGATATTACAATATCTTTCCATTTTATTTAAATCTTTAAATAATGAGGTCATCGCTGCATCATCATGATGGCATAAATAATTTAATTTATTTAAAGTCTAAAAATTATAAAAAAACTACTATGATGTAGGAAATCTTTATATATTTCCAATTACTATTTATAATAAATAATCTGATCTTTATAACCCCATGTAAAAATTGTTTTTGTAAAACATATTATGTTTGTGTCATTTTTACTTTTACATTAAATAAAAAGTTATTTAAGTCATTTCCCAACCAAAGTGTCTCCATGGGGTCCCCAAGTTGTCCCATGGATTTTCCCGGTCGGCCATGACACATCCAATGAGGGTAGGACATGTTTCAAGCTCCTCTCATATTATTAAAACATTATTTTTACCTTAAACTATACTAATTACAACTAATCTCGATTAAAAACTTAATAAGTTACTATTCAGCAAAAAAATTACTTTAATCTCATTGAAGCACATTTTATTTTTTAATGACAACCATGTATGTCAGATTTTTGAAAATCAAAACACAATGATGGAAAAATTTCCATTAAATGGAAAATCAGTTTTTATAAGTACCACTTATTGGTTTCACTATTCATCAAAATTTGATGTTTTTCAGAAAATTACCAAAAATTCAACCTAAGATATATTTGATATTACGAATTCAAAAAATATAAGTCACATTAATTAATTTAATAATTAATTCCCGCTGTCAGAGAAAATAACGTGTTTTTATGAAACAATATGTTTCAAAAGATTGACACTAGTTTAAGTCCGATTTCAAAGTGAAATTAATTCAAACAACCACTATTGGATTTAATGGTAAAAGTATTTTCTAATTTAACTTTAAAACCAATTAAAAAGATAATCTAATCATATAAATAAATTATATTAAAAAGAGGTTTTGAATTAAAATACAACATTTTACACTATTCATTAATTAAAAGAACTTTATCGGAAAGATACCAAAAATTTACACAATGTAAATTCCGATGTCCCGATTCTCAAGAAGAGTTTTATTTGGTCCAATAGAATTTATAATAGTGAACAAAACTATATTTAATGATGGTTCTCCATCAAAAGGAGATAAGTGAACCATTAGTGAAAACTAGGTCATATACGCCAAAAATTGAATTCTTTCTGTATTTTAAGCCTTTATCTTTTATTGGATAAATGTAAAAACATTTAAAAACCTACATAATAATATTTTAGTTATTTCTATCCATTCCCTCCAATACAACAACTACATGTTAACTACCATTTAAAATAATATTATTTTATTATTAGAGTGCAATGTAAGATTCCCAAGAAACTCGTTGTTGCGTGTTGGGTACGCCATCGAGCATAGCATCCCCTTTAAAGTCATATTAATATATTATTCACAAATATGGATAAATATGAAAATGTAATATTCTTTATTTACCTGGGGTGTTACAATGAGAGAAATCAATTCACATGTCAAATATGATAATCATGCTAACCCTTGTATATAGTTCATTAGACTCACCCTTGTACAAGGATGTGTTTTGAAAGTAGTGAGAATTAATGTCTAAATAACTATGACAAAAACCTCAATGATTATTTTTTATTTAGTAATTAAAAAAATTATATGTAATTTTTGAAGCTCTTGAAAAAGAGTTTTGAAAGAATGGGGTAAATGGAGCCACCGATCTTATTGGAGATTTTAGGGTTGGAAATAAGGATCTTGAAATCTTGGGAAGTTTCAATACATCCCACTGTAAATATGATGATGTGGAAGATGATCATAATCCTATTAAAATACATGATGATTCTATGATACAATAATAATTTTGTGAATTATTTTTGAAGCTAGATATTTTATGTCTCATGTTCATTGGTAAAATATTCAGTAAATTGAAACAGTTACTAAGGATGAGGCTTCTGCATCAAGTCCATTGAATGATGTGTACCACCAGTCAATCATGATGGATTCTGACATCATTTCATCTGAGTGTTATCTTTTGTACATCAGATGTAGAGTTTCATCTGAGGTAGAATTTAATAGGTTAAAATTCATTGGGAATAACTATATTAGATAATAAATCAAGTTATACATAATCGACACAATGAATAATAATAGTGATCAATCAAAAAAAAATTCATCCATTCTTCATCAAGATGAGTTTTTGGTTATTTTGCTGATGGAAGCATTGTATCCCTTTACACGATGGTCAAGAGAAACAAAATTTTCTTTTTTTCATGTGGGTTATGAAAAATAAGAACTCTAATATTATATCCCTTGGGGAATGGGAAAAATATTTTTAGGTGCAATTACAATTATGTCAATATCCATTAGAGTAGAATTGAGATTGATTATCATAGTAAAGCAGAGCGTAATTCATATGATGCATTTTGATAAAGATGAATTCAACGAACAAAAGATCATCAGTCTCATAATAGAATAAATGGAAATATTTAGGTTGATAGTTGAAGTGTTATCAATGGTTTCATAAAAGTAGTTTAATATGTTTGATGAATGGATTTCATATGATACTTTTGGTTCATAGTTATGTAATGACGAATCTAATTTTTACATCATAATGAGGTAATCAGATTTAGAAGTTAGTTTTTATAATCATAATAACAAGAAACATGTTTTTTATGTATTTTATATAAAAATATTTTGTTTTCATCATTATAATGATTAAATTTGAAGGGAAAAATGTAATCAGACAATGTTTTTTAGGAATTTATATAAAAATATGATTTTTTGACTTTTATAATACATTTTAGAAGAATAAAAATGAATTTAATAATTCATATATTAATTCATAATTTTAGAGGAAGTGAATATTCATAAAAAAATTAAGAGGGAAGGTTTTCTATAATCCCATCCAAACCATATTTGTATTAACTATAAATTATGGAGGAAATTTTTAATTTCACTACATATATACTATGTTTTGATGGAGTGATTAAACATTTTATGTTCTATGTAGAAGAATTATTTAAATAAGGCATTCTGGAGAATGTTTTCTAGGTATAATAAGGGAAGAAGAAGAGACATGATCATATTCGATGATTTCAGAATCAAACTGAGTAATTGGACATGGATTTTTTGAAAAAAATAAGTAATTCGTAACTATTCTAGCTATATTATGAAATTAGTTTGTTTTTTTCATATTGAGAAATTATACTGCGAAATCATATTCTGAAATCTGACTATGTTTCAATGTAATGTCCATAAGAGGTTATTTCATGATGCTGGGTAAGAATATGATTTATATTTTGGAATGTCCTCTTTGTGAATGTGGATTTATAGTGACCACAACTTGTTTTTATAGAAATTATAATATGTCATTTCATGATATTTGAAGAACATAAAAAATATTATTTATCAAATGATTACACTACTGTAAGGTCATATACAAATTATTTTATGACACATAATAGGAATGTTTTCTAGATGATTGTTTTGTATTAAATTGTTTCAGAATCATTGAAAGAAAGTAGAAACTCTTTTCGAGTAGTGAACCATGAAAATTATTGTGTGCATATGAATATGTGTTGATTTTTTTAAAGTTATAACTCTTTAACGGGAGGTGATGTTGTTTTTTCAGAAATTAATCAAACTAAAATGAAAAAGATATAACTATTTCACCCCCTCATATTCTCCACAACACATTGATCCTAACTATAACTGAAAAATTATTTTTATTTTGATTCAAACCTTTAATGAAATAAATTCATTCGACTTAGTATATGATGTTTGGAGCCTTCTGTTGTCCCTAAATTCATTGGTAGGTCTTTTTATAAAATATATCTTAGCATTATTCCTGTTCTATTTTTCATTTCAGTAAGATAGATATGTATGTGGTATTGAGAAAGTGTCATTACCATATAAAAAATCATTCATATCAATCACACAATGTTATAATGTTGATCCACTTAATGTGTTTGATTCCCGCATCATTTAATGGCACTAAAAAATAATTTTTATATATAAAATATATAATGTTTTAGAGAAGATATTTCTTGCTCTGGGGATTAATGAAATGAGTAATTTTTTCATGACATTTTATTATCACCTTTGAGAGTTAGATCAATGGTTGTCATTGATACAAAAAAAAATAAGGATTAAAAAGAAATAGAAAACATGGATTGGAAGGATTTTATATAAAAAATCTTTGGAAAATATTCCTCTCATAAAATGAGAGTCTATATAGATATGTGATTATTGATTATGAGGAAATAGGAAGATTAAAATGTTTCTATAAATATAGCTGACTCTATAAGACTAGATATTCATGTTTTGGAAACTATATATAATCCAAAGAGTAATATTAACCTCTTATTGATGGATTTATTTTAATCCATTCAATAAATATTGTCTCATAATCCATTTCATTTGATGAGGACATAGTATCACGTCATATCAAGAAAGATAAAAATTTTATAGTTATATTGCGTCGATGAAAAGCATGATAAGAAGATGATGATATAGAAAAAAAATTATATGGGGAATAAGGGAATGAATAATGCCCTCACACATGATAAATATTGAAATAAACACCGTAGTATTTACATAATGAGAATGCGAGTTTTCATAATGTTTTGAGATAATGTCACTCAATCTCATTATTTCAAGGGAAATTAAGAAACATAAAATGTTCAGTGGTTTAACTATAATTTGATTGTTTACTACACAAATTAATTCCCCAGGATTCAAGAGAATATCACAAAAATAATCTATAATATCATGTTTAGGATTATTATATTAAAATAAATTAAGTGGAATGAATAAATTGAATATGTATTTATATACAGAAACAAAATTGAAGTGGTATTATTACCAATGGTAACTTTTTTATAATAATTATAAATCATCTACTGATTGTGTTTATTTTTCAATCATATATGTAATCATTTTGGATAAAAAAGTTTTATTCATACCATCCTAGGTTTATGTGTTTTATGATTTATATTTTGATAAATTTAAAAAACAACCCTTTAGAGGTCAAATGTGATGGGTGTTTTTCATGAATAAGTATATTTTTGGAGACAGTAATTGAAATTAAACCCATTGTCATAGTATATGTTTTAGTGAAAACGTAATTTAGGAAGGAATTCCATTAGATATTTTTAATTTTTCATAAATGTATTTATAACATTTGGGGTCCATATGATAATTTATGTTAGAGTAATAACATTAAATTAATATATAATTATTTCATGAAGAATGAATAAGTATAACAGAAAAACATGTATTTAAAAATATATTAAATGTTTATTAATTGAATGGAGTATCTGACTATCATGAACACTAAATTATTTAGATCTTCCTGTATAGGATAAAAATATATTTCTAATGGAGTAGATGTTTAATATATTAATTGAAAATTCATGTTTAAAAAAATTATTTTCAAAGTATATTGTTTATCTTCATCAATAATTATTTTAATGATCACATTATGAAATTTATATTAATCAACTTCAGAAACCCAAGGAATAATTATGATAAAATGGGGATATGTTGTAATGATACCATAGTTTAAATTTTTCTATATGGTTTATAATGACTTTAATAGAGGATGTATTATGTTGATACCATTTATATTAATTTGGATGCTTTATGAATATTGTTATAGATTCGTGTAATTATAACATTTTTTATTAGTGTATTTTTATGGGAATGGAAATGTTGATTAATATCACCCCATTAAATCTAGAAATGAATTAGTTACTCAATGTGATGGGAGGGCCCCCTATAAACCCTCAATTAATTGGAAATTCCAATAAGTCAAACTACATTGTTTATTTGTATAACCATTACCAATTTATTTAACATTACATATAATTATTCATGGATGGTATTTCTATGATGTATGAAATTCATCATTCCATCTGTATGATGTTAGGTATTTATTTTTATTTAATTAATTATATAGATAGAATAACCGTGTATAACATTCAAGATATTTTTAAAATTTATTTGAAATTAATTTTATTTCATTTACTACTTCCATATTATTCTTCACGATCAAGATATTGATTAGATGGATTGTATTTCACTTATTTACAATTACAATTAGATTTATCCCAATTTATTAATTTTATATTTAGAGTTATGCATACCCATATAGATAATAGGTGCTCACCCATATTATGTTTCACTTCCCTGGGATGTCATATATTGTATTATGATTGATATGAAGAGACATTATATGGGGAGGAATTTTGTACTAATTGAAATTATTATGTTGTATGTCATTGTGGAAAGAACATAAATTAAATAAGAAATAAAAAAATATGGAGTTGATATAACTTATACCCCAACCAATTGGATCGATGTTGGCACATCAACTTAATTTTTCAATTTTTCATTGATATTTTTTGTGCTCATCATTATTGTCACGCCATTTAGTAGAGAATATTCTTTGGTAATGACCATGTTCCACACATTTACGACATATAACTATTAATTCTTCCAATGATTAACTTTTATTTTCTTCAATAACATTTTATAAATTATTTATTTTTCAATGAAATATAGAATTTCTATTCCCTGTTTTTACAAACTCAGATCATCTTATAGTTCACTTTTGAAAATTTCTATATTCCTATTTGAATTCTTTTGGATAGGGGAAAATTGAATCATCATTCATTTATGAAATTCATCAATTTAACATTTTCATCATCTTCTTTGATGTTATTGGATATTTAAATATTTGAAAGTTGTTGATCATTATTTTTTATAGTTGGATGAGAATAAAAAAATGATATCTTACATTATCCCACATCATATTAGGCACCTAATTTGGACAGTCATTATTTCACCCATCACGTTAGTTGCTGAATCAATTCCTCCAATTTTCATCCATTGACTAATTTAAAGATAATTATAGGGATAAAGATATATAAACTATTCATCAAAGAAATAAGAATATTTTAATATTAAATGGATAACTTATTAATGATATATTTTCCTTAACTAAAGATTTTATACTAAAACTATTAATTAACACTTTATATATTTTGTATCATAACGTCTATTAGGAATATTTTCTTTTTATAGTATATTATAATGATCTTATGATCCTACCTAGACATATACCATATGAGTATAAAACAAGGTGTGAAGTAAGGAAACTTATTCAGGCACTAAATAACATTCAAGCTTGGCTCACTTTTTCCCTATGAGTTTATTACCCATAGGTAAAACTATGATAGAGCCACATCTTCATGTATTATACAGACATAGATATATTTTCTATTAAACCAATTACTCTTAAATTTATCAAAATTTTTGGATAATTGTATGTGTTAATTGTTATCACTAAGGCTATTAAAATATTTAAATATTTTCAATCATCAAAATAACTAGACTTTCCTCCAATACCAACTATGAAATCCCAAACCTTTCATACACATTATTTAATGATTTCATTCATAATGATAGTAATAATAAAACCACAATATATCATTATGAGAAGTGTTTTTGTGTAATTAGATACATTGAATAAAAAATTCTAATAGAAATAAAAATAAATAAACTAAAACTATAAATCATACCATTACAATTCCTTTCTCATATACAAATTCAAGGGATAACCCAAGGAAAAACACATTACACAATGCCTACAAAATTTTAGGTACACCCATCACATTCCTATTATATAAGTTCATAAGTGTGACAGAAAGATCATGCAGTATGAACTATATAACAAATTTTACTTCCATTTAATGATCATTATCATTCTTGTAGAAAACTAATTTATTAATAGGATTCATAATATCAATTATGACTTCCATTATTTATTAACTAATAGGGATTTAAAATAGAGAGAACCAATCTATCCAAAAAATTACTTCAAATTTTGATAGAGGGATAATCACAATATATATTTGAAATACATTATCAAATACATTTACTAGAGATTGTCTACAAGAATTGAGATGATATTATTTTACCAAAAAAATATTTCAGTTCCAAAAAATATATATTAATTGATTTATTATTGATAATCCATTAAAAAACTACAAAGGATTTAAAATTATGTTATTAAAATATTGAATTCAAACATTATTTGTTCTATTTTGAATTATAAGTGTATCATTGATAAACAAAATTGTCATAAAATACATTGGCATTCTTGATCACAAGAGATTTACCATTTTTTGTGGACATAATAAGTTGTTGAGGTCAATCATCACGATTAAATATCATATTTCTAAAATGGTTAGTTTAATAACAATACAACATATATTTAAATAATTTTTTTGGTAGGAGTGTTAGTTTCAAAATTTGATTCCATAATTGTATCAATCATCCTTTTTATCACAATTTTACATTCATGGTTTTTATGACCATTCCTAAATCATTTATAAAACATATTAGTTCTATTCAAAAATATTTTATTGATATTTCCCCATATTCTGTATAGTTTAGATGATGTGAATTTCTTTCCTCTAAGTGGTTTATTCATGTTTTCAAATTACTACATAATCTGATTTTTTTGAAAACCATTGGAATTATGGCATTCGAAAAAAAAATATACATTGAAAATACAATGAATGATTTCGACATAGATTCTAAATTATCTTATAGTTAACACCATTTATATAATTTGTTTTGATTCACCAAATAGTAGATAAGTTTTTCAATTTATGGATGAATATTAAACTTGAATATTACATTAAAATTCATGAATTTTTTTTCATATGTACCAATATATTGATCATCCATTTTGGTGACTGTAAATAAATCCTATAACAATTTTTTTTGTAAAATATAAAGGAAATAATTTTTGAAATATATAATTTAAAACTAATACAATTCCATTGAGAAAAATAAATCATCATGAAAATTAATCTAAATAATATTCTACCATTAATATACTTTTTAATCCAAATGATAAACAACTAACACATCCTTTTCATGTTCCAAGAACCAGGGATCATTAAATATTTTCTCAGTGGTACCGATCTATCACTCAGCCACTAAAGAATCAAAAGGCCAACTAAAAGATGCTGGTTGATACCCCATTAATATCTCAATAATAAATTGATTCCTCCTTTAATTTTTCATATGAATGTTATGATTTTTTTCTCACCAATGTTTCATGAGAATATCTACAACATTATCCATTTGAGCCTCCATAGCATTTTTCTCATTATGAGAAAAATAATTTCATTTTCAACTACATTCATTGTTATTATGACTCATTCTATTTATATACATTGTGTGAAACCAAAATATATAGTTTAAGAATAAATTTACAATTTAAATAAATAGATGTCATAAAATCATGAAAGTATTTCCTATAATTTCAAAAATAATGTCACATTATTTTCATATTATGACCCTTATTGTTTATCCTATATTACTTTATCTTAAGAAAATGATATATTAGCATCCATATACCCATGTTCTATATAATCTAATAATAAAATATTATTAAACATTGATTTGAAACAAACTATCAAAACATAATCCTAACATACATATATATTATACATTTTTATTAAATATTCATTATTTCATCCAAATAAAAATTCCTATGAACAATAAACGTTTACTATACATGGAAACTATATTCATAAAAATGATATTTAAGTATAATTTTAATAATATATAAAATAATTAATTACCGAAGGAACCCTTCTATAATATCATACTTAGAACCCTTCGTCATAACCAATGGTAAAATAGAAATATTAGAAGGGGTCACCATAGATGCTTAATAATAGAGAAAATTTAAGATATAAATCAATAATGAAATGAAAATAAACAATAATTATACTTGTTTTAAAACAAATTATTATCAATATATAATAATACCTTTAAATTTAAGGATCATAATCAAGATTCAGGGAATAAAAAATAATATATCAAAAGAATGGGGATCAATAAAAAAAATTAATCAAATTATATGAGTTAAATTCCTAATAATATAAAAATTACATAAGAGTGTTGAATCATCACCAACGAAGAAAAAATTGTCTATGACAAGGATATCAATTGATATCATCAAATAATTTTGTATATGGAATGACCATATGTATCTCATATCATACTAGATCTGACATCCCTACTTGTTTTTGATAGTTGATTGAGCACATAAAATATTTTACCACAATTATCTCATTATTCTTAAGGATATTCCAAATGAACTGGAGTGATATATAAATCTAGTCCCACCCAACACACAATTATAACCATATATATGTGTGTCATAAGATCATAACACATTCATCATGTTTTAAAGGAACAAACCATTTAAGATAAATATGTATCATACAAACATCATCATAGTAATGACAACCCACATTTTGAAAGAATAATGGTGGTATATGTGGATCATATCATAAGTAGATCATAATCATCCTTAATGTATGCTGACATAAAAAAATACCTTTATAATATAATATGAAAATATATCTCAGAACATGAGAAAATATCCATTCCGTTTGATAAAAATGGACAATGAAATTAATACAATATTATTAAATTAATTTCATTTGAAAATAATTAATGAAACATATAACAATATATTCAATGAAATGAACAATCATGATGATGGAATATTTTGTTCATGTAGTATATATTATCAAAAAAAATTATTTACCAATTTTTTGATAATTGAAAAAAAAATTATTCAAAAAAACCGAAAGAATCATTTTTAAACCTGTTTAAATAATATAAATGTTCATGAAATAATATTTTAAATGAATATTTAAAGGTATAAACGTTAATAAAATAATTTTATGTATTTTTTACAATGATTAATTTGGTCACTGACCAATGTGGTGAAAATGTTGGCTTGTCTTTAAAAACAATAATTGATCATTTCTATATCCAATGCGAGTAAAAGTAGCTAATATAAAAAAATTTAATGTAATAACCATAATAAAATATAATATAAAAGGTTAAAAGTATATTATCAATAAATTTTACAACAATATAAATTTAAAATTAATAACTAAGAAAATAAATTAATTTTTAACACAAAAACTTACCTCAAGTCGGAATTACATTGTAATATTAAAAAAACACATTAATATTAAATATAACTATTTTATGATTCTATAAATGAAGAATTTACATTCATATAATATCCAATATTTTATACTTATTAAATTTCGACACCACTATACTAATAAATAATTATTAAAATCACAATTTACGTGTTTCAAAATTTACCTTTTTCATATAATGTTTTTTAAATATTTCTAGAACATATATCATGATCCTATTTTCATTACGTCAGAAATTTTAATAATTTTGTATATTTCGTATATATTCATTATATATAAATATATAATCATAAATAAAAGTAATATAAATAAAAATTGATTACACAGTTCACAAAGATAGTAGCTCGAACATACACATGATGATTTTTTTATCTTGTGATGAAAAGAAAAAATAGAATATTTTATATTATTTTTTACATTCTATAATTATATTTAGATTTAATATATCATATATATTCCTTCAATCCATAATTATGAACAAAAATGTGATGTTATAATTGAAAATAAATCATATCTCTATATAGAGGTGGTTGTCCACATGCGTGCCAGAGCGATACTTTCACTAAAAATTTTGTAGAAAAGTGGTGGATTATTATTACTATATAATCATAATAAACAAATAAGTTTATTGGTGTCTTCTTATTCAACATATTAATATGTTTACATGATGTTAATATAATTTTTAATTAGGGGAAAAATTGAAAGTGCTCAGTTGATAACTATACATATTCTATGGACAATATCTTCAAGGGTATACCTAAGGCATTTATAAGATGATATTATGATGAAACCAAGACCTATATAATATATAGAGGTTTTTTAATAAATATTTGGATACTAAATGGCTGATATAATAGGTCATTGAGGTTTGTATAATATATGAGATGGTGTTCTCTTTTATAAATATGGGATTGGTCACACTTGAAAATTTTCCAATGAATAAAAATGTATTATTCCTAAATAATGACCTAAAATGGAATATATTGTAAAACGATATGATATAGGGTTACAATATTTCCTTCTAATATTATTTAGATATGTTTTTTATTCCATTTAAATCTTTATCATTTAACCCTTAATTATATTAACTCATATTATCTATTACCAGGGTAACTAACATTTTACCAATGATATTATTCATTATGTAAAATAAATAATGTGGAATAATTAAAAAATTAAAAAATTATAATTAAAAAATTCGGTTATGTTTTATTATATGAAATTTATATTAGTAAAAGAAATTATTTATTAAAAAAGCTACAAAATTGGAATAAAAAGGTTTTCATGAACCAATATATTTTAACTATAATAATATTTTAATAACTAACTAATTTATAATGTGGTATAAATTTATATTTATTAGATAATATTATTCCAAAATTAAATAATTATATTTTCCAAATAATACATTAAATAATTTAAAATTGTAAATAAATGAAAACAATCGATAGTTTTCATTAAAAAACAAAATTTTCCACAATTCAACAAAAAAAGAACATTTTCAAAAAAAAATTGACAAACAATTCAACTTAACCAAATGTTTCCAATAAAATTTTTATTTAATAAAATAAAATTTTGAAAATTATTATTAATTAATGAAAATAGTTTCCCACGAAAATGAAATAAAAAAACACTTGAAGAAAACAAATTTTTCAACAAAAACATGTCTACTTAAATTTGAGTGCTTATGTATTGTGAGTTATTAAATTAATTTTTATATAATAATTATGTCCATAAAGATAATAAATTTTTTATTCTTATTTATACTTTAAATTAAATGATGTTGTTACAATGTCCACAATTAAAATATATTTCTTAAATGTTATAATGTTGATTTTTTAAACATGGTGTTCAAAGTGAATCAAGAAACCAATGAAATTTAATTTCATTAAAGAGAAACGTCTCATAAAATCAGGTGGTGTTAATGTTTTTATTATATTAGTAAATGAAATGATTTATCTAAACTGATACCATATTAATATATTGTGGTTTTTTGTTATTATGACAGTTACTTTAACACTATCTTATGTTTTTGGTTATCACTCATCATGTTAGGATATTTATCGTATGATATTTATTACATATTTATATTAAGTTATCTATAATGAAATTTTTAATCACACCATATTTTGAAAAATTTATCATGCAATTCTTATTTTTTCATTCCCGGAGTTATGAATTTTATTATTACTAAATGTATTTTTTTATGATCATTTAATATAGTTTCTTTATTAAGAAACGACCATTGGTACTGGTAAATAAGATGATTAAGGATATAGTCTTTAAAGATTGTACGATGATCATAACATTGGATATTATTACTTATATAAGGTAAAACTTATATCATGTAAAATATATAATATAAGCGATTTTTTATCATGGGAATCTATTATTGTCAGAAATTTTATGGATAATGATTTTTTCCATAATATTGCTGATTTTTTTTAATTACGGTTAGAGAAAATTGGAAAAAAAATAAAGAAAAGTGTCTAAGTCTTGGATGATATTCGAAAATATTTTCAAATCCTAGAGTATGATAATTTTCTATAAAATGTATCCCTATCATGATAGAGTCATGTTTATGCGGCCATGGAATATATTACCATGATGTAATCTGATTAAAAAGGGTTAGTTTATCGTTGAATAAATCATCAACTAAATGTATGATGGGTTATCCTTAGGAAACACACCTAGGAATACACTCTTGAGGTGTATTATTTTGCTAATTATATTACATTCTGAAACTGTTATGATGTATTTGTTTTATTGTTAATATTAGGGATTGTGTAAATAAGTATGAGAACACCCAATATAAGTTATTCCACAAATGATATTTTTTTTTAACAAAACCCAAAAGTCTAACATGATTGTTCTTGATATTATAATTGTTATGGAAAAATAAATTTCATGTAATTATAAACTTATGATGTGAATTTTTATAAACTCCTAGTAACCCCTTTTAGGTTTCTTCAATGTAGGGAACCCAACATAAATGAGTTAACCAAGGGTGTGATCACCCCATCATTAAGAAATTAGATCCCATTAAAATTATATAGTTAAAATTTCCTGATATAGGGTGATACTAGGATGGGTAACCTCTATGGAATAGAATCCCTAGACATTTTTATGAAATTTCCCTATTAGAATTATATATAATTTTATTCATTGAATTTATCTCTCATCCTAAATCACATATCAGTGGTCAGGACAAAAAAATATCATTTCATATCCCATATAAGTTTATCTCAAGATTCAATATAATTATTATATCTAGTGGGACATATATGGGTCATGATACATACCAATAATATATTTCTATAACAAATGACTTGAGGGGAAGTCAGTATTGTTGAGATTACTAATAAAAAAAAATATACAACTGTATTCCAATGTGATCTACATCATCTTCCCCTAGAGCTAGTTTAAGGGACCGTGAATCTATATCATTTTTAAATATATAATATGATATATATATTATGTTACATACTTAAAACCAATGTAAAAAAATAAAAAATATCAGATATAAAATTATTTCTATTGTTATATTAAAGAATAAAATGTATAAGAGTAAAAAATATTCCCCATAAAATATAAATAAATAATTTGTTTTATTATTGAAAATGGTCACATTTAAATTTATTTTTCATTATAAATTATTTTTTAGTCTAAATATTAATAATTATAAATATATTTTTTGTAAAAAAATCATTTATGAACACAACATATCAAACATTTCATATGATAAATTTTTGATGCTTTTAATAAATTATCAATTTTTATCAGAATAATAAAATTTAAAATTTGACTAATACCATAAATTAAATATTATTTTAATGTATATAACACTTTTATATATATATATATATATTTATATTTATATATATTTATATCCTCAGAAAATTAATAGAAAAATAAAATGTTCATTTTATAAAACCCATTAATATCATTTTTAAAAATCACGTTATATTTTTTGAAAATTATTTTTAAACTATTTATTTAATAAAATATATTCACAGGAAAATTATTATTTTTAGATTAATATTAATCTAAAATTACTCTTATATTATAAATATTATAATATGATTATCATTATAATCAGTATCCTTGATAAATTTTCTAATGCATACACTTTATTCTTGAACAAACTTTTTTACAACATGATATTTTACATGTTACATGTGTGAAAATTAAAATTTATGTCTGCTAATGTAGAAATGTCATTTCGTAAAAAATAATAAAATATTACAAATAAATATTTTAATATTAAAGAAATGATATAATTTTCTTTTAAGCCTAAAATTTAGGCTTCCGAAATTAATGATAGTTAACACGTTAATTTTGAAAAAATTACTTTTAAATTGTTTTGATAACAATTAATAATTTTTACCTTATAATGTATATTAATATATTTTATATAAAAATATTGTTGTATTTTTAATCACACACACACACAAACATAATTATATATATCCATTAATAAATAGTTAGTAGTTAATCAACTCTATATAAGATTGAGAACACATAATAGTGGGAAAACAATTTTTTATAAAACAGTTCTTTTATATATAATATATTTTAAATTAAAATATAAATATATTTCTTCTAAAAAATTATTTATTTAAACTGAGTAATAAATTTTTTTCATAACATATAAATAAGGTAATATTATTTTAATTATCATATTTAATAAAATCCTCAACTAATTATTAAATTGGTAAAAAATATGAATATATGAGAGTGTTTTAGAAATTATTATGTCTAAAGCCTCATTATTTCTCACCTCTTATCTATTTAACTACAAATAGTATCATGATTGTTTTGAAAATATTTTTTCCATTAAAAATTTGCCCCATTAATTAATTATAATTGGATACCACTTACATATTTTCAACGATAAAATAAATCATAAAACACCTCCTTAACTATGAAACTTATTTCCCCCACTATAACCCAATACCACATATTATATTCAATGGAAACAATATGTTAGCATAACACATTTGATCTAATATAGTATTCCATATTTCGATCATGTTTCCAATGTCAGTTTTATCACAATAATATGTTTTTAATCTTAATATTAATATTCATAATATATAATAACAAAAATTATATAATCATTTTTTTACAATTAAAATAAAAATATGTTTTATTTGAATTTTAAAACCCTAATTTATTTATTTCCATACCCTTATTAAAACAATGTATCACTAATCATGTGAGTGGAGACTTTGAATTCCACGAAGATCCATATATTATTTTTAATATATCATTTAATCCCATATAAAATAATATTAAAATATGGTTTTGAATTATAAAAAGAACAAAATTATATCATTATTATTACTTTAATGTTATACTATGTAACAATAAACACAACGCTATCTATACTCACCCAGCCTGTTAATGTGTTCTCATGTTTGAATTAGTTTGATCACTATCCTGAATGATGCTATAAAATAATCTCTTGTACGGGGATGGAAACAAATATAACTGTAAAATTATAATATATTATGAAATTAATAATTTTTATATGGTTGAAAAACTAGTTATATTTTTTGTTTAACTTATTATCAATGTATCATCTTTATTTTCCAAAATCCCTAAAATAATAAAACAATTATTCCATTTTCATGCAATGTAACTAAACAAATTATGGAATTCTATGAGGGATTTATAAATATATATAATTTATATAATAATGTATCTTAAATTATATGTTAATTAGAATTCTAAAATCCAATAGTGTGTAATGATATCAATAATATATAATCTATAGAAATAGTAAATGTTTTTTTACACTCGATGCTTAATATAGGCCATAACTAACCATTATTCAAATTATACATAATTATAAAGGATGTAAATAAGTAGTAACATATTCAAATAATGCTATTATATAAATTATTATGAGGGTTGTATTTTTTAGGAGGCTAGTTTTTCATTAACAAATTAGGGAAATGTGGAAATGGATTTTTCATACCAATATCTCTTTATTGAGATATGTTTTAATTTTATTAACCTATTATTTATCTCTATGTGGTATATACTACCCATGAATTTATTTTGGAATTAAATTCCATATTAACTCATGGGATTTAAAATACCATTTTGTTTATTGGAATATTTTTGTAACAAACCATATTTATATCAATGAATTTCTCATTCATCTAGTTTTTTCATATAGTATAAATCTCAGGAAACAACATATAGAATATATTACCATCCTTATAAATGAAAAAAGAATGAAATAATTGGTATCAATAGAAGTTAATGAAACTCTTACAATGGAATAGTTATATAACAATTGGAATATTAATTTGACCATTTGGAATAGTAAACTAAAAAATAAAATAGTAACCTCTGCTATGAAAGAATGAATATAATTTTTGAATTATGTAAAAAATATGGAATTTTAAAACATTGAATATATAAATAAATGTTTTAAAATCTATAAATTAAGAATTTATATTTTTCTAAAACGTAGAATTTATTTTCAATTTCTTAATTAATATTATGGGCTAAATCATAACATATATTTATAAAATATACTCATAAGTATATATTTTTTTGTCTTGTGATTGTAAGATAATTTTAAGAGACCTTAATTAATTTTTCGATTTTTTATAAAAACTATTCTAAAATTTTAATCAGTATTTTATATAAATGATAATTTTATTTGAATTTAAATTTATAAAATTTACAATATTATTTTCATTAAATTTAGTTCATTTTTAAATATTAAAGTAAAAAACATAGGTTGATTATTTAGGAGCCCTCTAAAATAGATTAATTTATACTGAGTAGTAAAATATAGTAATTTATGGTATAAAAAATTATATGTTCAATAAAATATTACATTAGTAATTTTTGATTTAATATGTATAATCATGAACAACCCGACATTATTTTAACACATATATCTTATAATTTCAAAATAGTTTATCTTCCTGAGTCAAAATGATTTATAAATGATGAAAATATTTCAAATCACACATCTCTTCCACAATAAATTCCACCACTCACCACCTCTTTTCCTCACAACATAAAATCTTTGAGCCATATCCAATTTTTCCAAATAACCATCCCAAGACCATCCGCCATATAGCCAGAATCCTTTGGTCTCTTAAAAATTCCAAACCCTTTTCCTTATGGAGGATCTAAATGAGAAGTTAATCAAGACATAAAACTTATTTATTTATTTTTTATTTTCTTTTCATGCTCTTTGAAGTTCTTATATTATCCTCTCCTACCTATCCAAATGTGACATGATATATCAACTATAATTTATATAATGATAATTTATTTTTATTAATAATAATAAATAATTATTTCCTTCCATCTCTTTTTATTTTAAATATGAAAGCATTGTTTGTGAGGTGTTGATTTACCAACATAGTCGATGATGTGTTATCGTTTTCCATTCTGACTTCAAGGATGGTCATAAATCCCTTTTTATGGTTAATATATATCATATAATATGTAATAAACCTAGTCACTATTCAAACACCATTATATAAATATAAATATATTATAATTATTAGTAAGACAAACTGGTTGGTGATGACCCAAATACCGCTAAACAAATCGAAATAATTATAACTAATGTCTTATCTAATGATTCTCCACCACCCAAAATAACAGGATGACATATATTATAATTTTATATTATGGTTGTTAATTAATATCATATAACAACATTTATGTATATATATTCTCATTTACATGACCATCCATACTCATATACACATAACCCCATCCTAATAACTATGAAATGAACACTCCTGAATGATAACAATGTGGCTCATAACTCATCCAAAAGTCCATAAGTGAAAATAATAAAACTATACTGAATAAATTACATGATAATAGGGTTATAAATCAATTTATCAATTAATATTATTACATATTCAAGTACATAAAGGTAATATATAGAACACATTTAACCATAATGTAAATGATTATACCCCAAAATCCATTTTTAATTCGTATTACAGTTTCAAATTCTATACAAATTTTTTTTCTTATTTATTTTTATATAAATTTTCAATATTCTATTAATATGTTCCCAAATAATTTATTATACTTCTTTTATATTAATTTTTTTGGAAATTCATGTTTTACAATGTTTCTCTCTCAATTCATCCCTATATGGAAACTAGATTGATGAGAATTTCCGGATATCATACATTTCTTGAATTAAAATCTCAAATATGTTTCAACACATCATTATTTGTTCAAAAAAATAATTATATATAAATATTTTTGTTTTATTTTTTGTTTTATACAAAACGTTATAGAAAATACAAATTATTATTCACAATTAACCCTTCTTTTCAAATTAAAAAGTTTTTTTTATAATGATTTCGTAGCTAATGTAATTAAAAATTTTCATCTATTTAAACACATATATTAAATTTAATTATTTATTGAATTTATCTATTTTGATTTTCATATAAATTTTTTTATTAATTTTATTATGGTCAATATTATAGTATATTTTCAATATAGATACCTTTCATTACACTAATAATAATGGTTTTTGATAATGTTTCAATATTAGGGAATTCTATTTTATTTTTTGAATGTATATGATATCTATTTTCCATCTAATTAGTATGAATAATTAAGTCGACTTATTAAGTGATAAGTGGTTACATCAATTTCCCTTTATTTATTTTATAGGTCTTGTGAGACAAACAAATTTGGGCATTACCCATTATATATGGTGTTATGGTAGAAACCTTGATGGTATGTTTATTATATAAGGGACTAGGAATTCTCTTATTATGGAAATATTCATTGAGGTTACAAGTTATTATCAATCTACTAGAATCTACATCGTTAAATATTATTATCGAATTATAAAATCTACTTTTATTCGTAAAATAGTATACTGATAATTGTGTTTTTTGGCCCGTGTTTTTAGTTATTCACCTAGTATTATTGTCTATGTATAGTTATGATAGATTAAACTATATTACAAACCCATATTAAGAATATTAAATCACCCATTTATGATTAATTGTTTTTACCTAGATGTGAAGATCTGTAGTTTTAATGTCTTTCATGGTTAATCTATAATATTATGGGTGTTACAAATTGAGTGTCTCTATTGTTTCCCATTCACATCACAATGTAATGCCCATGTATGTAATTGAGCTCCAAAAAAACTAAAATGTTCAGTCATTTGGGGAAAATGTCTTTTATCTATAACAATGTATTAACATAAGGAAGTGACATTGGGATACTAGTATTAGCATATCTACATTAGGTATGAGAGAATTTTAGGTATAATAATTTAAAACAACACATAGAAAACATTGATTTGGCATCACAACTCTAAGATTTAATTTTCATACAAGAATAGAATAACATTGTATATTTTTATGTTATATATTATGTGGTTATAATTAAAAATACATCCCTTTTTAGATACTAGATGTGGACGTGGTTCTTTTATAGATGTACATTTGGGTAACAAATACAACTAGGTGTCCTGATCATTACTTAGGGAAACATCTTAAAAGTGAAAAAGCCGCATTTAACACCTACTTTTACAGTCCTGAGAAATATTCATATGATAATTCTTATTATTATTATAAACCATTATGAAGGATATAAAATTAAATATATCGAAATGTAATCTATGTTTATGAATAGGATATTAGCTATGTTAAATTCATTTTAATTTTATATTTTTCCTAAATTAATTTCCTAGGGAAAGGGAGAAATCATCATCAAAGAATGAAAATATAAATCATAAAATTATTTATATTCATATTGTGATATAATAAAATGATTTATTTCCATCTGAAATAAATAACAATCCTCAAGAGTGGGAAGCCGAGTTCTTTATTGACTTAATTTCTAGTTCATCGATTATATCAATGACTCCTTAGGGAATGTAGAGTTTGTCAATATTCAATCATAATAAAAAATACTATAATTGAGTGATAGATTATCTATTCGACCAAGTGTTCCTTAATGGGGAGAACCTATTATCTTTTTTAGGAAGAAAGACGGATCCATGAGGTTGTGCATGGACAATAAAAAAATCATTGCTGCGTAACAAATGATAAGTATCATCTAACTCACATTGTTACTTTATATTATATATTATATGGAGATCAATATTTTTAGAAGATTGAAATTCAATATTCATATCAATATATTCCTATGATGATGGAATATATTCTTAATAATGAATATCAAATAAGGTATAAATGTTATAAGTTTACATAAATTCCTATTGTACTGACTAATTAACCTTCAGAATTTATTGATCTATTGAAAAGATTGTTCAATGAATATAATGACCAATTCATTGTCGTATTTATTAATGATAAATTAATATATTAAAAATAATATTAAGAACATCATGTGACTATTGGATTGTTATTGAGACTCATTGAATAAAATAGTTGTATGAGATGTTAAGAAATTGTGGATTTTTTCGTCGAATTGTTTCTTTTCGTGGCCGTATTGTCTCTAGGTATGGAATCATAGTTGTTCATGTGAAGACAATAGAATTTTAGGATGGTAATACTAAAAGTAACATTACGGAAGTACATAGTTTCTTTTGTATACCAGGTTACTAGAGGTTTTTCATTTTACAATTTTCATGATTATATAACATGTTACCTAGGAAAACACATAAAGGGGTTAAATATTTATAGTCAAAATAATGTGAAGACTGGTTTAAAAAATAATTATGATATTAGTGAGTGAAAAAATCATGACACTACCATATGTAAATGGTAGATTTTTTATTTATAGTGACACATAAAAAAAGACATTGTTGGGTCCTCATGTAGAAAAATAGAGATATATTGTATTGAATCGAGGTAGTTAAAAACTCATTAACAAAACAATACAAATCATGATCTTCATTTATCATTCATACTACTTTCTATGAATATTTATAGACACTATAAATATGGTGAAATTTTTGATATATATGAATATACCAACAATTTGAAATTTATTTTCTCCAAAAAATAGCTCAACAAGAGGCAAAGGTGATGGATTGATTTATTCAATGATTATGAATGTTCAATAAACAAAAAACAATAGAAATAGAATGAATTTAATTATTATTTATGCAAGAAGTATAATAGATTTATAAAAAAAATGTGGATTCCAATTAATCATGTTTACATGGATAAAAAAAATTGGATATCAGAATTATAAAAGATGGTGAGTAATTATTTATTTTAAAATTGGATTCTGAACCATGTGTTTTTTAGGAAATGATTAAATGTTCTCAATCTAATGATGAGATTATTAAACATAAAATAAATGTCTAGAGTGATGAGAAGTTGGCCAAATTCAAGTATGAAGATGGAATTTTGATAATTAGGAAGAGAAAATGAGTTCCCACTATACCCAAGCTAAAAAAATAGATATTGGATGATGTCCATATATAAATGTTCTCTATAAACCCTAGTATCCCTCAGATGTATAGAGATTTTAAGTAATCATTTTGGTTGGATAAATTAAGATATAAATTTCAGATTATATATTAAGATGATTAGTATATACATGGGTATAGTATGAGAAATAAAATATTATAGGATTCATGAAATCTATTCATATTAATATATTAAAATATGATTACATTAATACGGATTAATTCATTTTAATAATAAAAAAGGAATGAATGATGAAAAATCAGTAATTGTTGATTAGCATACAAATAAACAAAATTTAACAAAATAAAGGAAAATTTTCCACTAGAATACCTTTCAAAAGTCTTTGTAAATAATGTTGTAAGAGATCATTTAGAGAATCTTTAAAACTTTACAAATCACGATCTATGGTTTACAACAATGTTATCGAATAGTATTTAAAATTTTTTAGATAATAATTATCACTTGACTATTTCTTATCACACTCCAACTTGAGGGAAGTCAAAAATGATGTTCTAAATATTATAATCCATGTTGATATCATTTTCACATGAATTTCATGACCTGTTGGACCGGTATTTTTCATTTATAGTGTTTCCAAAAAATAGTATTTTTAATTCATGTATTCAAATGGAACCATATGAATCTTTATATGGAATGAGATTTCATACATGAACTTTTTGTGATGAAGTTTGTCAATGTAGTCTTGTAGAACCAAATATTTTTAAACAAACAATTAAAATAGATAGATTATTCAAACCCATATCAACGTAGCTCGATTGAAGAAGATGATCTAATCATTTAATTAGAGCAATAATTCATAATTTCAGGTAGTAGAACATTTTTTCTTGAATGTGTCTCAATTGATGGGTGTTATAAGATTTGGGAGGAATGAAAACCTAATATCTAGATACATTAATCTTTTTTAAATCCAAGAGAGAGTAAGATATTTGGGAAATTGTTTGGTGATGTTGCAAACTTCTTATAATGTACACAATGTCTTCAAAAACTCTTTGTTAAGGAATGACATGATAGACCCATTTCATGTTACTAGTTATGAATAATTTGAGTTGGATCTTGATTTGTTATACTATGAAGATCCTCTTTGAATTATATAAACTAGAAAACTATGTGTTAAGGAATTGGAAGACAAGGATGGTATGGGTAGATTTGAAAAATCATAAAATATCAAAGGGGATGTCAAACCCATATGATGTTATGATGAATGACTACACAAATCCTTGTATGTGATGACATTCTATAAATTTCAAATATAAATTTTTTAATGGATGGGATAATGTAACGACCCAGAATTCTATCAATAAATAATCCCTTATTATTTTTATTTTATATAGTATATATTTCATAAAATAACTTAGAGAATATAATACAAACAATACAAATGAATAAGGAATGAAAGAAGATGAGTTTTTAGATGTTAATAAACCAATTACAAATGACTAGTAACATGAACTTTGAAATTTTAATGCCACCCTTAGGAATAGTAAACCTTCCAATAAAATAGTAACATCACCTATGACTATGTGACTCAAATTTGGATATCTTATAAATAAAAATATGGTATATTTATATCATAGAATAAATAAATTAATAATTAAAATAAGATAAATTTATTATAGGTATTATTTTGAAACATAATTTTTTATTTAAAATTTTATAATAAATTTAATTTATTAAAACATAATATATTTTCATAAAATATAGTCATAAATGAATATTTTATTATTATTATAATATAAATTTATGAGACCTTAATTATTTTCTGTATGTGTTATAAAATTAGTTATAATATTGAAATCAATATTTATTGAGTAATTAATAATTTAATTTAAAAATGAAATTAATCATTTTTATAAATTTATTTCCAAAAAATTTATTTTATTTTTTAATTCAATTGATTTTAAAATGGATAGGGATATTTTTTTTGAATTTTCTTGAAATACTTTATTTTTTTGTGAATAGTAAAATTCAGTAATTTACATTACAAATATAATATAAGATAAATGCACTATTCTATGATTAATTGTATATGTAATCATTATAATCTCAAAATAAAATTCAGTATATTAATATTTTTAATGATAATTCTAGATTTTATTCATATCATTGAGACAAAATAATAGAAAAATGATTTATATATTCAAAATGTACCCCTCTCTTCTTATAAAAATACCACCCATCACCACATCTTTTCCTCACACATTCCACGATTATAAAGTCATACAATTTATTCCCAATATTTATCCAAATACACTCACCCACATTAAATATCCCTTAGTATCATAAAAATTCAGAAACCATTTCTCTAATAAAATGTCCAGGGATCATAAAATCATGAGGTGAAAACCACTTTCTATATTCTTAATTTCCATTCAAGTTCATTTATTTTAATATATTATCCTCACCTACCCATCCAAATGTGAAATTATATATCCATTAATTTTATACAGTAAAATATTAGTGTTTTTAATCCTTTCTCAATTCTATTCCCTAACCTTATATTATAAAAATGAAAACGGATTCCCTAAGGTTCTAAATTATCACCTTCGAGGATGATTTATTTTCTGTTTTTGAATTCATCCTTCAAGGACAGTAATAAAATAATATTTTCTGTTAAAAAAGATAATTAAATATAGTAGAACCTATGAAATATTATTGTAAAATTATATATACATAATGTTAATTGATAAAACATAACTATTTTGTGATGATAATAAAATACCAAAATAAACTAAATGATTATCCCTCAAATCTTATCTAATTATTCATCATCACCCTAGATAAAAAAAATAGAATTATATAAATATTTTATTTTATGAATGTTCATTAATAAAATATAACATAAATTTATTATATTTATTCACATTTAACAGATCATACATACTAACATACAAAGTAAACTAATTGTGAAAAACTCAGAAACAAATGCTCCCAAATGATAAATTGTATTTTATAACTCAATAGAAATAACATAAGTGAAATTAATAAAATTATTAAAAATAAAATACCAGTATAATATTTTATGATTTTATTTATTAATTAATATAATTTCTAATTTCATGTCATTAATTTAATGTACTGAAAACTTTGAAACATAAGGTAAGGGATTATACCCGAACATAAATTTTTCATTTGGGATAATCATTCATACATGTTACCCCAAATGAATATTTATTTATTTTTATAATATTAATCTAAATCATATTAATATTATCCAAAATCATGTATTCAGGTAATATCATCCTTCTTTTTTTGGTTATTATATGTTTTACATGGTTATTTTCTCAATTATTCCCGGTGTGCAGCCCAATTAAATGGAACATCCCAATTTTATAATCACATTCGTGTACCATCCAAACTATATATTAATCCACAATTATTTTTCAAAAATAACTATATTTACTTAAAAAAGTATACTTTTTTATGTCTTATTTAATAAAAAAAATTATGACAAATATAAATGAATTTTCAAAAAGATTTATTCTTTGAAATGTAATAGGGTATTACAGTAATGAATTCCTCAAAGATAATATTTGAATATTTTCATATATATCAAAACATATATAAAAATTATTCTTCATTAAAATTTAATATAATTTTTATGAAATAAAATAATTTATTATAAATTTAATTAGAAGGCTTGATTTTCAATGTGTTATCTTGATACCCTTCTCCATACTGCTCTGAATAGTTAGTGATTATGTTTACATATTGGGGATTATTATATACATCTTGAATGTATATGAAGTATTTGACTAACATAATTCATATTCTGAATCAATAGTAAATATTTAGTGATGGGTGGGGCTCACTATATCCTCTTGATAAATCTGCAGGTCTCATGAGACAAAATATACTAGATTTATACCCATTTTGAATGATGTCTTGACTGAAAACATGAAAATATGTTTAAAATATTGGTGATTGTGCATGAGATCATTATTATACTATTAATTGATATTCCCTATTTTAATTCGTCTAGTATAATATCCATTGTCAAATTTTTTATGTAATGATGTAATTAAAATTTATTCCTTCCATAATATTCTTATGACTATGTTTTATTAGCCCAGGTTTTAGTTATTCACCATATCTATTTATTTATGTTTATTTATGATTGATTTAAATTTATTTAATAACCTTTCAAATCATATGATATCACCCAATTATTATTTTTTGATATTACTCATATTCAAATATGTGATGAATAATTTTTGGGGTCTATCTAGGAGTTTTTGGGTGTTACCAGTAGTGTTTCTACATTTTTTTCCATTAAAGATGTAATGTAATATTTATGCATTTAATCTATATTCATAAATATCTACATGTATCAGTCCTTTGTTTTTTCATATTTGTATATTTAAAAATATTTTTATATAAGGGAACATGATTGAGATACTGGTGATAGAGTGTCTACACCAATGACTTTTGTTATAATTATTTCTATAGTTATGTTGGGTTTTTCTCTAAAACTCTTATGTTTGATGAATTTTGTGTATAATAAAACTATTTTAATTTACTTGGAGTATATAATAACTTTATTCGATATCATATTATGAATTATAATTTAATAAAGTAATTTAATGATGAATTACATTACATCTTTATTGTGTTATTTTTATTTAATTTTCACACAATTAGTAAGTGCTATGATGGTCCCAAATATGATTAATTTTGAAATTTACATGATTTCAAACATGATTCCATTGATATATTCTATATTTACTTAATATCTCATTAATTTAAAAAATCATACATTTTAAACATTTCTTTAAATTAATATGAATGATTTTCATTTAACAAAATATATTTTTACTCATCAACATCCTTTGTCAAAAGTGTTTTTTCTAAATCAAATTTCATTATATCTGTTATTATAATTCTAGTTATTTGGATAATATAATTTTGCTACATTATGAAAATTTAATATATTATATTATATAATTTTTTTTTAATATTTTACCAAATAAAACCCAATTCAAATATTTCAGGATTCATGGAGTGCATTTCCAATATCGTATATTAGTAAATCAGGTATATTTCAATCAAGTTATAAATTTTTATCTAGATATCTGTTATACAATAATAGGTTTCCCTTAACCTAATATTACATAATATGGTATTTTATATATTTATTTTAGACAATGATTATATTTTCAAAAGATGTTTTTATACTCTTTTTAAAATGTTGGATTTCAAAAAATGGTGTTTTCAATGTGTTAAAAAGGCCTATTCCTTTAATTGTCGATGTATTTATCATGGGTAAAAATTTCATATAGAAAAAAATAGTTTCATTTAATTTATTTACCATTTAATGTTATATTTTTTTAATATAAATGTTTTCAAAATATTTCACATTATAGTTATAAAAGATAATTTTTAAAGTTACATGATTTTTTTATATTACAACATTAATAATAATTATTTCTAAACTATATATTAGTTTTTATACAATATTTTTATTTTTATAATTATATGGTTTTGTTTTCAAGGGATTTATGTTTCCATATTTACTTTTTAATAAGTATATATATTAATAATTAAGGGGATTAAACTCATGGTAACAAATAATTCTATTATTGATCCAATGTTGTGTTATATCGTTCTAGGCATTATTTTACAATTAAATAATTATATTTAAACATACTTCCATGTTTCCATTCATATATATGAAATAATTTATTTTGTTTTCATTAAAATCTATTATGTGTATGAATTATTATATTTTTATTTCAATCATAATAATGATCCGTAAATACCTTTGTCTTGCATATATCTAGAATTTTTGTTCCAATGTATTTTCTTTTTGAATATACAACTTTATGTTAAATTGACTAAAGTATGATCACCACCAATATATTTTTCAATCTATTTGGGAAATTATATTCATGAATGTATTCTATTTTTCTATATGATGTAAATACCATATTAATTATAATTCTTATTCACTATTCTATATGTAGAATGATACTCAATATCCTCGAATAATCATTTACATTACATTATTTTTTCATGTTCTGTTTTAGATGGAATTATTAATTCTTTATTTTCATGATTCTATTTGGAAAATCTTCAAATATATGTTCATTCCACGGTTCATTGTGGTGTGTTGAATAAATCTCATTTCATTTTCATGTGTTCTTTATGATATAATGGTTAATTTTTTCATGTTCCAATAATTTGTATTGATTATGATGTTTGGGTATCATATATCATTCTCTAATTTTTTTGGTAAATTTTTTATATTAATTTATATTGAATTCGAAGTCAAGTATGTAATTTGTTCTACAATATGGTAATCATGTATGTAATTCTGGTTTATATTTGTGGAAGAGGAAGTGTTATTTTCTCCACTATGCGAGTTTGGGGGAAAGGGATAATCTATATGTATTTTATTTCAACGTTTATGGTTGTTCCCCATTTATATGAATGCATTAGGTATCATTTATTTTATATTTCTCTGTTATATAATAATTTTTTATTTAATATCATTTAATTGTCATGTTTTCCTGGATCATGTTCATTTACTCATTTTTACACATACATTGGATTCATTTTAATGTTATTATGTATCATATGATATATGATTTATATGGAATAACTTTTTATGTATCCTAATTATACAGATATTCACTATATACTCTAATTTTCGATCATTGATTTTTATTATTTCTATTTACCCATTTAGAGAATCTCATCATATCTATATCTTATTCATACATTTATACATGTCATGAGGAATGGTAATATGAAATATGTGACTAAATGAATATATTGTGTAAATTTTTTTTGGAAATGTTCAAGACATGTTATGGATTACAAAATTGCATATATAATGGGTATCTTTTCCTTTTATAATAATTATGAAAGCGTATATTATTGTAATATTTTTCCTAATTCAATAAAACATCAAAAAAAATTCCATATTTGTAGATGATTTATTTTCTTCTAATTATATATTTTTTTATAAAAGATTGGGTTTGATGATAATGTTATAATCATCGAGTCTCTGATTATGGGTCCGGGGGAATCCTAAATGTGACATTTAGTTCTCCATTGATCTTATTCCACGATATATAACTATCTCAAGTAGTCTATATAAGATATATCCTATTGAATTAGATAAATTATGGTATATTCTATAGGAATTGATGTAAATGTGTTTTATCCACAACAATGCTTCACCTTAGAGAGGATTTGTTCTATTTGAAAGAATAGTGATGGGATAACATAAATTTTCAGTTACTATTAAAATATTTAAAATAGTAATTAAGAAGAAATATCATTTACCCTCTATCGATGTGAAATTACAACATCTTATAAGAGATTAGTACTTCCAAAACATTGAAATTTTTTCTATAAAATATTTGTTATTTGTAAAAAGTGATGGTATTTCAAGGAAAACATCCGAATGAGGTATGATCATTATGGGTTTGTTGTGATTCAATTAATATTAACAATTCCACCCTATATATTCATTGATATCATGACTAAATTAATTAGAGAAAACATAGATTGGTTTTTGGTCATCAATATGATGATATTCTTATATACTCAAAGTGAATTATATAAAATATAAATCATATCAAATTGTGTTTATGTCATTAGGAATTGATAAGATGTATGTGAAAGTTAGAAAATGGGTATTCCTTACAAAAAATGTTTCATTTCATATTCAATTAATCAATATTACTGGAATATCAATTCATTATTTGAAAAATAGATATGAAAAATGTCACATTAAAACCATAGTAATTAAAATTCAGTGTTTTCTGGAGTAAACTAGATACTATAAAATCATTGTTATGAGACTCTCATGGAAATAATATCCACTAACCATTTTATCAGATAATGTAGTGATGATATATTTGATATATTAATATAATGATTTTTTAATTATATTTTTCAAATTGATAAAATTTTTCAAATACTCAATACATTACCTAACATTGAAGGACAATTAGGTGGACAGTGCTCTAATTAGGATAGACCATGCTACAGTATCCACGATGGGGATTACCAAATTATAATACACAAATATTTTAAGAGGTTGAGTCTTGATGTCATAATGGTAAATGATAAATCTTATATTTCTCAATGGACTACCCAGAAAAATTTTAATATAATGTTTAATGAATTAGATAAATGTGATATATAGATACAAAAATGTTAGTGAATAATCTAGTGCTTAAATTTGATTTGATGGAGTAAGAATGTTTGGATCAATGATATGTGTCCCATCAAAAAGAAAAAATGTAGTGGTAAATATTAGATGATTGTCATATCACATCCTTTTCTGTTCAACATGGATATCTGAATATATATAGTGATCTAAATGAAAAGACATGGTGATATATCATGAGTGGAGATATTGAATAATATATTTTATGATTCATGATAATTAACCATGTTTAGGAAAAAAACATTATATGGGTATACTACAACCACAAACCATAATTGAATTGAAATGGAAATAATTATTCATGTATTTCATTATAGGATACCTAAAAACGTTTAACGTTCATTATTTGGGTAATTGGCAACCACCTAATAATGTTTTTGAAATTTATTTCCATAAATAAATGTTTTTCTATTGAAAAAATCAACATTATATACATATAAGAAATTTTAAGGCTTCATGAAGTACCACTATCCCTTATATCTAATTGGGATCTGTGTTTTAACATAATGTTATTGAGAAGCCTTAAAAAATAATAAATACATAACTTTTTTTTCACAGCTTATCACAATCAAATATATTTTCCTCGAGAGAGAAAAAATCAAACACTTCATGATATTTTTATATCATGACTGATGGATGAAGAAGGATTTTGTGATCATCACCTAGACAAGTATGCTTTTCATACAACAACAACATCTTTTAAAGAATGTATATAAAAACAAGTATGTCTCTCTATGGGATGAGTTGTAGGAATACAATATAATGAGAAGAATTTTGATAGAGGATGTTGTTAGGTCATAACATTTTCATGGAATTTAAAGAGAATGTTCAGGACATTCAGTGACATATGAATTCATGTAAATTTGATAAAACAGTTATGAATATAATCATAAATTATATCAATATTTTGACGTTCATCAAAATTGAGTTTTAAAAATATCAATTTGGAATCCAGTAATGAGATTTTTGAAGAAGGATAACATCATCCAATGGAATATTAGCCACTTAGATATCATTAATCATGTTGGGGATAAAACTAATCACAAGAATCTCTTATTATATAGATATTATGTGCATGATTCATTACATTCATCAATTTTGTGGATGGATATATGATACCCTTCCCATGTACTAAACTCAAAACATGTGTAATTTGACCATTGTCTCTTGTATGATGAATACCGATTTAAAATTACTAATCTAAGATATAGGTTTTTATGGAATAAGACCACACATCTGGTAAATGATTAAAAGACAAATAAATTTTTGAGGAGGCTTCATGGGAACCTAAAGATGTGATGGGAGAAAAGTACCCTCCCTTGTTTTCTTCAATGAAAAAAAAATCATGGATGAAAATATTTTTTGGTGTGGTATAATATAACAACATGATTTTTATTCCTCAAAATAAATACAATATTCTATATGTCGTATCATGAACAGGCGCATTCTATCATCAAACACAACACCCCAACCAGCCCTTGGCATGGCCTGAACTCCTTTTCTCATCCCCATGGGCTAGAAACAAGTGATTGAGCCTAAATGAACACCATCTGGAATGATTTATCCAACGAAATTCAAATATAAACATTCAAAAATAACAAAATCACATAAAAAACCTAGAACTATAATGCAGGATCCTAATGAATGAACTATATACATGAGTTAATGTTTTTTATTTACATCCAAAAAGATATATAAAAAAAGTGATCAAGACCTACTTGAAACCTGTTACTCTATTAAACATGTTGATCAACAAGCTAAATCACCACAACCACCACTTATACAACATAGAATCACTAGCACATAAGACTACCCTTGGCACTACAAAAATTCATTTATATACCTCATTCAAAGCTATGTTTTACATTCACTTGAAGGTGTAATCTATGTTACACATACATTTCCTAGTAGGATAAATCAATATCATTATATGTACTGACATTAGATGAAAAATTATTATGCTAATTTTTTGGAAAAATAAATATAAAAAGTTCATTGAAAACCAAATTCTTCACAAAACAACAATCGAATAGAAATGCATAATAAAGTGGAAATCATGGAATGAGCACTATAGGAACCCCCATATGTATCATAGATTATTAGGATCGTTGGATCCTTATACTCATTGTGATTACATTCAGGACATGATGGTTTGTCTCTTTATTGAGCCAATCCATCCTCATCATATATGTTTAGTTAGTGTATTGATGTAAATACATCTAGGGAGACTGGGTCTTGGCCCTACCTTCTATCCTAATGTACTATTCCTATAGTAGCATCATATTTACTTACTTTTCTAATGTTTAATATTTTAATCATAACATCATGTAAAATATATTTCCTTATAATCACAATAACATTTTTTTGAACAACACTTATCATGAAACCATTTCAAAAGGGTAAATTACTAGTTACCCTTGAACTACCTCCAAAAACAATAGAAAACACCATTACCACCACCAAAACATTTACAAAAAAAGTTTTTAAAGCAAATAAACTGTTATAAAATCCTCAACTAATGTTAAGTCATGAAAAAACATACCTATTAATTAAAGAATCCATGAATCTATTTAGAAACCACAAACACATGAAGGGGAATCCATAAAATGGAATGAGAAAAAAACAATATTCAACTCAATAAAACAATATTTAACAGTACAAAGTAAAACCTATCAATTTGAATGAAAATAAAATTATAGGGAAGATAAAAGATATCATGATAATGAAAGTATAGAAGATATTATGTGTATAATTCAAGATTTTAAGATGTATTAATGAAAAAAACCATGATTTACAACAAAATAGACAGATAAAGGAGAGGGATGATCTTCTAGGGTAGGACATGATTAATGGAGTTAATTAATGGAGTTTAGGGTCATAAAAATAAAGAAAAAATATTTTTATTTAATGTTTTTAATGAAATGGGTAGACACACTGTTTGGCAACACATATTTCAAGACCATGTTCCAACTTCCTGTAACGTTATTCTAAGAGAAAAATGAGTACTCATGGTTTTACCAGGGTGTGCACCAACATGTGAATGATTATGAATCCAGGATAGTGCAACATTCCTTATGTCATGGTTAGCATGAGATGGCCTCACACCCGTGCACCTGTCAGTGTGGCATGGGTAGTGCAACTATCATAACAACACATTTTCCCCTAGAATAATGTGTTGGTTCTTCGATCACTCAGTTAGCCATGTAAATCCTTATCTATGGCCCAAAAACAAGATTCTTCATGAAACCAACTGGGTAACCCATGAACAATGATATGATAAAAATAAAATTTAAAATTCTTTAAAATAATACCATACTTGTTCTAAATATCCCCACCATGAAAATCATATAATCTTTGAAAGTAAATGATCCACTAGATCAATGTCTGTGGGTGCTACACAGCCACCATCATTCACCATTCCCATGACTCATGATCATCATTTTCATAATGACAAATGATCTTACCCAAAGGAAAGGATATACCCCTATAAATAACCACTGCATAATGAAAAATCTGAATAGCTTTCTCAAGAATAGACAAGTCAAGTTTCAGATCGAATTCCTCTCAATTAATCACATTATACATGGATAAGATATACATCAGAAATTAAAAAAAATGGAACAGATCATCGATCATCATCGTCTCGTATGAAAAATACAATCAGTATTTTTGAATTATAATTCATTTGGTGATATCAAAAGGCCAAGAATAACTTGGGAAAATCATCCCATACATATAAATATGTTAGTGAACCAAGTGAGTGTCCACATTTATAAAAACCCTTTCACCCACTAAAAATTTAAAATATCATCTCCATTGATTGAAATAGGACTTTTGGAGGAACCACACAATCAATAACATTTTCCTAATCAAATAAAAATTATAAAATATCTCTTTCATAAGGTTTTAAATTAATAATAAATACTCTAAAACTTGTATCCAACATATATGAGACATACACAGTTAACCAGAAATAATATCAAATGTATCCATTTTATTCGACGATTGGTAACTATTATAATGGAAAAACTCTACCATCCAATATGGTTATCCCATGGGGCTATGGAATCCAACACACACACACAAGTTATATCATCCATAAGTTGGTTTTCAAGAGTAGTTGTACAATATGATTTAGAATCATATTATATACTGAGTTTAACCTATGTCCTCTTTTAATTCTGAAGGCCATTCATGAATTTATATGTAAAATTGGAGCGGGTCCTTTTTCTGAAACGATAGCTAATTACACATCATGATGCATCCAAAATTTTTCAACATAAAACTAGCCCTATTCATCCTTATTGGTTGAAACCTCAATCTGAATGAAATGGAATGATTTTTCCACATGTCAATGACAACTCAAATAAGGTTATTTATATTGTGTAAATAAGGAATCCAAATAGTGATTTCCTTGGGGACCTATCCCCATGTCCATTTAAAAATGGAGATTGATATAAGAAACATTAAGGGAATATTTTACTCAGCTATAACAAACTAAAATGGTTTTCATTTTTATATAAATTTAGTTATATCTCACTATATACCTAGAATAAAAAATGAGAGACACACATCATAAAATAACTTGGTGGTCCTGAGATAAAAAAACCACTACAACCAATGGTTGACCAAAATCACATAAATATGAAAATATAATAGTAGAAAAATGACCTTTGTAAAAAATTATTCCCTTAGAATACATCAAATAGCTACTCAGAACCTCTTCACTATTAATGAACATCACAGAACGCTGAAATATATCATCAGTAGGACATTCATCTTGTATAATCCTTATAGTAGAGGTAATCAGCTAAATGATATTCCAGAGTGCTTCTCTACTATTATGCATGTATTATAGGTAAATTTGGGTAAAATAACCAATATATGCCATTCATTATTGAAATATTTTATGACTTGCAATTGAATCACCATAATTTATGCATCCACTACCTCATTATATTTTTTAATGTTTAGAAATTATAATACATAATCCCCTAGAGGTTCCCAACCCATGAACACCGTAGTAGGGGACTATAAATGTTGGATTAAATTTAGGAAAAACAAATATTATCATATTATACTATAAACAACTCTCTGTTGAGATAGGGACACCATGTCATCAGTAAATTAATTCTGGTTTTCTATTTTGGGTATAGTGTTTATTTTTTATTTTCTTGTTGTCAATGTTTCTGAGAGATGTACACCACTAAATGATCATCCATTATCAACACACTCCAAATAGATGTATTTAATGCATCACAGTAGACCTCATATCACATTACACATTCTCATATGATCAATATAGATGAATTTTCCAACTACCTCTTGATCTCTTAAAATGATTTCTATCTTTATGGGGTTTATTTTGACCTTCCTCCTTTTTTAGTAGGTGTTTTTACAGACAGAGTGAGCAGAGAATAATATTTGAAGGGTATCATGTAATACATTACGATGCATTCAAATATATTGTTATTGAAGAAATCGATTAGTTCCACCTATTACAGTTTTCTATGGTTTTCTCAGGGCCCACTAAAATTCCATGGTCTAAGATCAAGGGCCCCGGAAATTTGACTTCCCATTTTCATAAAGTTCACATATAGAGAATATAAAGGAGAAAGGGATATCAAATGGTGACTAGAATCAGTATATTCATAGAACACTTGGTTCATAAGATCAATGAAATCCATCTGCACATTTTACAATAAAAATTGAATTACATGAATCAAATGTGTATATACCTAATTCATAAGGCTATCTTGGGAATGTATTCCTTTGTAAAACTGACATGATAATACTGAATGTGTATTCTAATTATGGAAGAGGATATTACTACATTAATTTGATCATGGAGGAAATTTATTTTTTTAATGGCATATTTATTCTTGATTTTTACCCTCTTTATATTTTGGTAATAAATGAACCACTATAAAGTCCCATCAACCTTTCTAGAAAATAAAAATTTAGATTCCCTAAGTGAAAATCATAGGTAAATGATTCATTTGGATTAGAAATTATCATTTTATAACTTTATATACCATAACTCAGTGGGGGAATACAATTTTAGGGATGTTATATAATCTTTCTTCCTCTTCCAGATTGATGGTAATTTCTATATCTCATTTTTCACATAAAATAGGGATTTACTCAAGAAACACCAATGAAAAATAATTTACCACATGAGGTAGTAAATTCATAGAACATATTCCACCATCCTCCAACAAAATATAAGAGATCTAAAAAACATGGGTACACAACATTGGTAGTAGATTTCCAGATTTCATTGATCTAATACACTATTAACATTGAATTACCCAAGTACACTCATCAGGTGCCAAAAAATGTCCTCATTGAGAATATAAATTTATACGAGCCTATAAAAACATCATCACCTCTGTAAAAATTATCATGTAAAATGAACCATTTCACGAACCAAGAAGATCCATTCACAATCAACATCATACAATGAGATGGTATATGGGGTTATATCAAGACATGTTCCCTTTTCATTCCATTTGTTGTAACCGTGTCCATAACATAAGGCATACACTCAATTTTTAATTTCATTAGTTAAAAATATATGAATAAATGATGGAATTATAAAAAAAAAAAAAAGACATCAATAGATGATGGAATGAAAAAAACATCAAAGTATTTCAGTTCATGCATCTGGTTCAATTTAAACCTAGTCCATAGGTTAATTGTTCTTCAACTGTACGGATTCCTTTGGTTGATTACTGATATGTGAATCTCCCTTGAGATGACTCTATCTATACTACTACATAGATTTTTCACCATTACTATTAGTATGAAAACCCATAATCATATATGCACGATACTGAGCAAGAAATTATCTATGAAATTCTTATCAAACACCACTATTATTTGGAAATTCAATTATACTATAACTTTTTATGTGACCCATAAGGATTTTATGGTCATTGTGGCACTAAACATGTTGATCAAACATGCCTCATCCATCGATATTTGGAAACACACAAAAGAAAAAACACTATTAGTAGTAGATAACATTAGTAGTGATGGGTATTCAAATCTAGTAGATCCTTTATTCAATATATCATTACACTTCGTTTTATTCTCAAGAAGTTCCATGACAACCTTGGACTTATACTGAAAATTTTCCTGATAAAAAATCTTACCTACCCAATCAATAGCCACCATGAAAGGTCAATCAACCATCCTAGTATAGGTATTAATATTATAAAATATTACATGGGATAAAAAATAAATATATAACACCATTATAAAAAATTTATCATTCCAAAACATATAAGAAACCAATATTGGTGTGAAACAGACCAGTTTTGAAAATCAGTCGGCATATTCAAACATGGTTTGATCCACCAGATGTAATCAAATAAACTTCTTGTTCTTGGAGAGATCCATTTCCACAGGGAAATAATTTTCATTTGAAACAACATTAAAATAATCCATACACATATTATTTTATTTATGGCTTGTACCATTGATTCCCAACACATACGATAGGGGCCTTCAAATATAAATTAATTATATATTAACATGAATTCTTCAGGAGTCTTGTAAAACATGAACATCGTCTCAACCATTATATTCTAATCTGTATAATCCACGAGGTATGTGAAACCCCATTATGATAGATAATATATCTTGAATAACACCTGAGATTTTTCCCTTTTCCGTCCTACTTCAGCTTCCTTTTACAGCACAGAACAAAATCATACTTCCTGACCCAATGCTTGACATCCCCAAACACCAATTTACCCAATCTATGATAACCATGTGTTGGATATTTTCCAGTGGACTCTTCCTATGGTTTCATGGGAAATATATTACGATGAATGTTGATATAATAATTTCCAAATCTAAGCAAATAATAAATTTAAAACAAATAATGGTTTAAAAAAGAACATTATTTAAACATCCAAAAAATCACAACGAATAAATAATAAACACATCATGCAGATTAAAAAAATACACACATCACGATGTTCAGGGATATTATGATGTATAAGAATCAAACTAATACATGTATTTAGACAAATATCAATCATCACATGGTGAACCAATGTTTTTTGGAAAAATAACCCACTCACAACAACAAATATTTGTCCCAAAATTTCTAATACCATTTTACCCTGAGTCACCTCTATATAATGACACATACTGACCTCTCAGTGCTTGATTTTTGACTCCCTATGCCATACTATAATTGTACATGGTCTATAACCTGTCAATGAGTAGGAATATCACAAAAATTTGATCCAATATCCTATGGTAATTGGGCTCACTCAGAAACATATATCTCCTTGAAAAAGATAATATATAATAAAACTAAAATGAAATTTGAATGAATAAATCTATCACACAACCATAGAAAAGTAGAATTAAGAAAAGGGAGAAATAAAACAACATAAGAAACTATAAAATCACCTATCTTGGTCAGATGGATGGGAGAGAAAAAAAATTAAACTATTGGAATGAACCACTTCTATGACCTGATAAACACCTTATGTGGTCTAGATCTATAATATCAACCTAATATAGTTCCTCTTACGAATTCCTTGAATGAACGTCCATATTTAAAAAACATAATATTTTTTGAAAAACTTATACAAATGGTAGTATAACAATATCATATAGGTTCCCAAAAACTAAAAATAAATGGGAGAAACTAATATGGGAATAGACTGCTCAACCTAACCATATGAAGCATAAGAAATAGATAAATTCCATTTCAACTACTCTTCAACTATACTCGGATATTAAACATAGTTAATAAGGGATGTATACAAATATACCTAAAAACACTATGAGGAATCACATAAATTACCCAAATGTACTCATCTCATATTCCAAGTATCTTGAGGTCCCAGCCACAGGGCTAGCCATATGATTCTTCTTAATGGAAAAGGATATGATCATCTAGGATAACACATTCAAAAATATCTTCCTTCCAAAATGTAATTTATCTAATAGATAACACATCATAGGATATGGATTATCCAATGTCAAATCTTCATCAATATAATGGGTCTACCTATGTGGACCACAATCATCAGATCTCACTTAGATGAAATTCATGATGGATCCTAGTGGATATATATACATAGATCAGTTATATCACTCATCCCTAGTAGAGTATTCCTCTAACCTGACAACAAGCATGAATAATCTCTTCACTAAAAGAGAGGATCACTCTCAAAAACACTAGGGGACACTATGATCCCAGTATGGAAAACAAAATACCACATTTGATCAAATCGGGGTCACACATTGGATCACTGAGTAGCACCATAAAAACTATAAAGTAACTAAATGATATCAATTGGATAATGGATAACACCAACTATTTCTACGGAATCCCAAAACCCAATATGATAACACAATGTTCTCAATCAAATAAAGAATCACACCCAAAACAATTGGAGGAAAAAAACCCAATATGACACCCCAGATATCATATCACCTATATAAGGGATCATCACTCAAATAATGTTGGTCATAAATATTCCACAAACACAATGTAGTAAAACAATAAATATAGTAGATCATACACCTTAGTTAACCAAAAACACTACTTATAACATCTGTTAAGCAGAGGATCACATAACCAAAGATATCACCAACCCTTCTAAAACCACCCAAGGCATATGGTATCATATGGCCAATGATTTCACAAGCACAATTGGGATTTACTTCTTTGAAATGGGATCAGAATCTATGTAGTTTTTGTCATGAAGATACCAAAAAAGTTTTATAGGTAAAATGATATGATAGAGGATACCACCCAGTACAACCAAAATGGACACACCAAATCTAACAAGGCTTATCTTATTTAAGGGATCAAAATATATTTCTGATGAAAATAATTCCACACTATAATGTCATAGGGATAGACCAAGGGAATCACTCTAAAATTGTTAGACCATACATCACTATCATAATTAACCCACAACCATTAACTATGGTCACAAAACAACTACATGTAAGGGACTCACACCCTGATAGAAAGGGAGAACCCCTCTATTGAGGCATGTATTATAGGGGACACAAATATTGAGATAATGAGTTTGGGTACTAACCCAATAATCATTCCAGTGACCCACCTTGTTCACTACATAAGATCTACCATTGATACAGTAGAATGGTTGTAGAATCATCCCATATCATTTCTCTGAATATACTATGATGGATACCACCATATTATACGTGGAAATTTGTTTTAGATAGTATACTCACATGCCTAAATTTGTTTCTTGATGAAGGATATATTCCATGATAAGGCTTCCAATAATAGAATACAACATGAACAGTGGATCCACATGGATTGTTACCATACTGTTACACATGGTTATGACTAATACATCACTACTTATTTATCAATGTGGGCTTACATGGGATGTACATGGAATAAAAAATGTGTATTTATTAACCTAGACCACAAATAAATAACTTTTTCACATGGATCTACTAATGAAGCGCTCATCCCATTCCCATTTATAGAACCATATGTCTATATCTCCTAGTCATGTATTTCAACACACCAATGTCCATTAACATTGTTACCATGTCCATGTTCTTTGGCCATACTATATGGGATCCCTATACTATGTGTAAATGGGGTACATGTTGTGTATAATACCCAAAATTTTATTTCCCTAAAGGGGAAAAATCACATCATGTGACCCTGCACTACCCATATTTTTTTGGAATTATGAATGATAATTCACTTCATGCCATTTGAAACACAAATTCTTTAACTAAATCCCACAAATCAGCCAAAATGGGTTGCCTAGTAGTAGTTTAAGGGATTGAAAATTACTATAAACACATAAAAAGGTGATAAATACTTAAAAAAATATCGAATTTACTCTCATCTTAGAAAATCATGGTATATTTGATTGTATATCCACCCTATGATGTAATTAGACCATGTTCTAGGAACAATAATCGTCAACATCGGTGTTCAACTATTCCTCTTCTCCTTTTCTTCAAATCAGGTTGTCTATTAATCCTATTGGGGGGTCCCATTTTGATGAATGAAATTAATGATGTGGGTTTAATGATTTTATTTTACTAAATGAATAAACCTCTACTCAACACCTTACCAATGAACTCCCTCATCGAAACAACCAATGCCGATTTATTTTATATCACTCATAAGGTAAGAAAAAAAATTATAAAATGAACCATGATATTAGATTTATTATTTTACACTCCACTTTGGGAGGCTAGGATCTAAAATAATAATGAATCATAAAATGAGTGATAATATATATTTAATATTTTTCAATCACCATAATAAGGATCTCAATCTCCCAGAATCAAACACTAACTCCCCACATGATCCGAAAAATACACTAAAGTCTAACATGTCAAAATATAACTCACTAAAACGTCCCCACCATATGTGTTTTTGAACAGAAATATAAAAAACATTGGTATATTTGGAAAACTATGAAATCCAAAAGGACTCCAATGACAACAACCTCACCAAGTGTTCATAGGCAGCCAACAAGTACTTTCTTTGATGAACTATAATGTCTAATCCTCACCCATCATCCAACTCAAACCATTAAAACATAATGAAACTATCATTAACATGTATACACATATCAAAAGGTGGATGGTACGAAGAACCATCTCAATCAATATACACTAAGCCTAGAAGTATATCACATTGCTATCTGGATGCAGATACTAATGACTTTTGATTATTTTCATCCTCCATTAAGGAAACATCACAAAATCATCCTTAAGAGTCATGATTGCAATGATTTTTCCAAGAACATGTGGTTTGAAAAGAACAAACATAAGGCATACCAGGTTAACACATTGGGACATAAGCTTTATTTCGAAATTGACAACATGTAATCATGCCCTCATAATAAAAGCCAAAGGAATACATCCAACTCATATCAAAACAATATGCCTTTGGATGAATTTACTCACCCACTTAGTTTTAATCCCATCGTAGGAATACTTCACCCTGAGGGAAGTGTCCCTCTATCTCATTTATCTCATGAAACATCATATAAATCCATTATATGTGCCTTTCAATAACCCCTTCCATCCTAGATAATCCTCAGGTAATACGGGGAAATAAATGAGTACCTCAAAGTGCGTCTAAAAATAATAATGAAAAAAATTTGAAAGGATAAAGATAATACATCTAATTATATTTGGAGAATCTAGGTGAAATCCAACTATAGCCTACTAACGCCCACTCCTTAATCCTCTTTATACTAAAGAATGGCACAAACTGCCTTGGTGTGGTGTTGGGAAATCCTCATACCATATTCCACATCAAACTACTCTCCCCACATCACTTCCAATTGCACCATCAGGTGGATCCCAATGATCTAAATGAATCATATTCCACGGTGGAATATATTCCATCTCCCACTTAGTAGCATGGTAGGTTTATAAATCTCTATAATGATTTCCTCATTGGTCGAAATCATATCATTTCCTCTCCTACGAATGAACAGATCTAGCCTGGAATCCTGAAACCATAGACCCACCATCTTGGGATTTTTTCCTGAAGAAAAAAGAATTCCTACTACCATCACTGAGGTCTCATCTCTTATCTTCATAGAACTATAAATTGGATTATTCTCATCAAAACATATTTCTACCACCAAGGAACATTCATGCACTCAACCATAGGTGGGAATGTATAGCGATATAACTAATTCCATCATCTACAATCCTAAATTGCACTCGAATGTTTATTCTAGTTGAAATTGATATCATCCTCCACTTATGGTGTACCATTACTAATTTTTGAATAATTAAAAATACTCCATGACTATCATCCCATCATCTTTATGATACAAAACATCCTAGATAAAAACAAATATTAATGTTAATAGGTCAAAATAATCACTTAAAATCCACTCAATCAATACCCAAGTGAGGGTTTCACTGTTATGTTCAAGTTTCTGTAAACACATCCATCACCTCACTCAGCCCTGTAGAAGATTCACCGCTAGGATGACCATCAAATCTCTAGGTGTCCTTAAAAGGTGGAAAACATACACGAATTAATCAAGCCAATAAGTAGGTATCGGGAGTGCATGACTCACCCTGATACTTAAGAGGTCCCTTCCTCAAGAACTCATGACGTGCACTCAATGTTTTTGTATCATTCACATGATCCTAATGAATAATATTCTTCCCAATGGATAATAGATAAACATATGTATATACAAGAGGTTCTAACATAGTCATAGTACCATACACTAAAGCATCAACACTTGGAGAATCACCATCATAATACCACTGATGAACTCCTTTTGGCTATAATCACAGTGAAGTGTCAAAATAGAATAAAGACATCCCTAGGTCAATGACTATATATCGGGATCTGACTAAAAAAGGACATGGAAACCACATCCATGAACAATATAATCCCATTAATATGATATCCATGTAATTAGTTCCCTAAAATATAGATTCATTAATATATTTACATAGTCTTTTTGAATGAATATGTCATCCCCCCACACAATCACTAGAGTCCTTGACTTGGGGTCTAAACAGAAAACACCATAAAATTTACATCATGAAACACAAAACAATATCACAGCTACAAACTATAACACTATGGTACCAAAGTGATACCCTCTCTAATACAAATTTATAATTATCGACCATCCAAGGCTAGTGCCCGACTCCCCATGATTTACTCTGATAGACTATGGGATGGCATACAGTGTTGTGTAGGAATATCATAAAAATGTTAGGCATTATCATATGGCACTAATAAGAACACACCCACATATATATCCAAGAAATAGTGACAAAATAATATAATTGATATAAAAAATGTATTCATACATGTATTCCACAACTAGTTTATAACATTGGTTCAAAAAGGAAAATATACAAGACCACCAAAACCTGTATAATAATCCAGCATACTCAGATGGAGGGGAGTGTTATCAAATGAATCTTCCATAAATATAATTTCCCAAGCATAAGAAAACACATTTATTGGCCTTGTTCACTAAGATCTACCTAATATTGTTCTTTATTGGACTCTTTAAAATGGTATTTCATCTGTACAAGACATAAATTTTTTTGGAAAATTCAACAAATGGGTGATTAAAAAAATACCTATTATGTTCCCCAAAAATCCCAATGTAAAAATGATAAAATAAAAATAATCGGTCAACGTAACATATCTAATGGGAACCCAAGAGAGGGAGAGACGCTATATATCAACCAATCCTACTCTATGACCATCCAGTTTTCTTGTTGCACAAGGAATGTCAACCATGATAGATTACTAAACATTAAGGAATCCATGAAATAACTTATATTTACTATTTTTAGAATATATATTTCAAGAGTCTGAAGCCTCACAACCAGATAAATGATTCTACCTGATTCTTGAATGAATCATTCATCTAGGATAACACACTCCATGATCTCATCTATCACAGATTGAATTATTCTATGTGATTAATCTCCATCGGATATTTCGAATCTAATTGAACATCAAAATACTCAAAATGGGAATAAGTTTTTGAGAACACACTAATAGGATTTACCCATTAATAATGTCATGATGGAACCTACTGGATCTTGATTATTAGACAAGAGATATGAACCATAAATAATAGAGACTACTTATAACCCGATATTAACAAATAAAGGACATATCATTCAAAGGGATGATTATTCCCAAAACTAATGGGGGACACCACGACACGAAACTAGAACTCAAAATCCCCCATATAATCTGATAGGGGATCACTCCCAGGATCAATTGGAGACACCACAATAGAAACCCAATAATTAAAATATTTCACTCATATAGGGGATCACACCCAAAACCACTATGAGATAGTAAAAGTAAAATCTAAATACTAAATAATATCACACTAATTGGGGACCACATCCAATGTCACTAGAAGACAAAACAAAAACATATAATTCCCCAAATATCATATCACTCAAATAAGGGATCATCACCCATGTAGTTTTGTTCATGAATATTCCAAAAACATAATATGATACAACACTCAATGTATGGGATCGAAAAACCAATGATACCATGAATATACATAAACCATATACTGAGTTGGGGTTCATATAATTGATTATACCACAAACCCTACTAAAACATTATTCTATGTTGCGGAGCATATGATGGAAGATTCCATAAACCCTACAAGGCTTTCTTGTTAGATCCTAGATCATATCCCAAGTAGTGTGTGTCATGAATATACCCTATACCCAATCTTGTTAAAACAATAATATATAGGATCTACTCTCAGCCTCCCGGAAATGATACACCAACTACCCAAGCTAATCCTATTGATAGAATAACAATCACGTGCAGAGGATGCAACACCACGCTACACTCTTATATTGATAGACCATGAGAATCATGAAACTGTGGTTTTCTAGAATATCAATGACACATGCGAAAAAAAAGAATTACCTAAAATCGCAAAACAACCACATCTATGGGACCCATGTCATGATAGAAGGTTATATACACTTTTTGGAATAAGAAGCCTATGGTGACCTATTCAATTGAAGAATGAGAAGGGTACTGGAGACAAAAATCTTTAAGTCGATCCTTCTTAATAACTATACACAACCTAAAAATGATAATAAATATTTTTTTCTTTAATCGTGATATTGCGTATCTCTGAAATCCATCTGGAAGTATATCGTCACATTCTACAGGGAAAACTTATTAGGATAGACAACTCATAGGACCGAATCTTAGTCCATAAGAATGAGATACACCATGAAAAGGTTTAAAATAATTCTACATGGTGTGAATGTGGGACCACAAAGAATTTTACCCTACCTAAACACCTATCCATGTACACCACCACAGAATTTGGCTATTCATGTTGGATTTCACAGTTTGTACATGGTCTATAGAACATTTCGTGTCTCACTAAAACCTCTAGACATGACCTTTCCCATTTTGCTCGGTCAGTCATGTCCTCAGATTGTGCATGTGTGTGGATAATTGTTTATGTGTCCCCAAGTTGTGTACTTCCCCATAGACATATCAATTAATAATGCTACCATGGTTGTGTCCCTTGACCACAAGACCTGTGATCACTATATTTCGATTCACAGGGGTAGAAGAACCGAGGTCTCCAAAGGTTTTCTTCATTAATTGGGAATAACACATGAACTTTAAACATTCACTACAGACTATGTGATCAGAAATTTTGAATGGTAATTCCAAATGATAATCCCAAAACATATTTATTTTCACCAAAACCCACTGATTGACCACCATGGGACCCATACCCATTGTCTAAGTGCACTAAATAAATTAATCCATTTACATAAAATTATCATGGGGACATAATACTCAAATATTCCTTAACTATAGTTGTAATTGAGATTTTTCCATATATATGCATGATCTACTGCCACAACACCATCACCTTAGAGAAATATCCATAAAGATCGAAGATCAATATCTTGTATTCTCCTTTTTTTTGTTTTGGTTCTTTCGGATCTCCAAAGAGGGGTTGAGTTTCCTCTTCTACAATTATTGGAAATGTGGGGAGAGATAATTATTTTATTTATATTACATAAACAAACATATAGTCAAACCCACTCCAATTCATACCCTCGACTGAACACCTGATTATCAAAAATTAAATGTTATAACTAAGGTAAACTACATATTCTTTCCTAAACTATAAAAATCATATTTTTTATACGAGAATACTGTCATGATTTATTTAATGATAACAAAGACACTATGCATGCCTGATATGATATATTTATCAACGGTAATAGTTTAGCACTGAGGCTCCATGGGCCTTAGAATCCCATGCCGACCTAGTGCCCGATTTTAGAAATATTCTATCAAATATTAAAATTTATTTTTGTTAAAAACTTAATTCATTATATAATATATCCCAATGAATGAGAAAACCTCATTCACATAGAATTTTTTCATGATGTTTATTGGGATTACATCCAACCCGACACCCGACGTGACCCATGGCCTGGACTGAAGGGAATTTCAAATCACTAAAACAAAAAATCTAGTTCAAGGGAATCATATAACAATATTTTGGATGATTTGTTCCCTTAAACACAAAAATATAAAATCCACAATAATAATATACCATTAAAACAATTAACCACAATTATATTCATTAAATTAAGTACTGTAAAAAATAGTTTAAAATCTTACATTTACTTACAATAATTGAAATAACCAAAATGGGTGTGGGGACCTACTACATAGCCACAACTCCATGAAACATGTGTGTTGACATCACGTATCACCACAACCAGATCCTATCCAACATAAAACCACTATAAAATTTTCCCACAATCTCAACCACAGAATACCTTGGGTTTACCTATATAATATCCCGAGAATTTTTGAAATAAATTATTTCAAATTAATTTAAATTCAAGAATATATATTGTTATAATCATTACAATTTTTATCTATAATCACGTGAAAAACTAATTTTTCTTGCATTGTATTCAAAACTAAATCCCTTTCAATTTTTATCTTACAAGGAATATCAAGACATACCGGACTACAATATTCTATTAGTATAATTTATTTAATAAAATATTTGTCATGAAGACATTAGAATGGTAGGAATTAATAAGATTAAAAATATATTAAATAATAATTTATATATATTTATAATTTTTTGGACATTCATTAATTAAATTTGATAGGTTAAAATAGGAAAATAAATCCAATTTTAAGCGTAAAAAGCATTATAATTTTAATTGGTATTTAAGTATTTTAATATAGACCATGTATTAAATATTATTTTGACACTTTTATAATTTTTATCTTTTATAATAATCATATTTGTTGGAATCATGACATAAAAATTAGGGTAGTGTGATTTCTTTGTATTTTTCAATGATGTTTAATATTTTGATGTATATTGAAAAGAACTACATTTTTTATGAGAATTATATATATATTTAAATAATAATAATATTATAATAATATTATAAATTTCATTTAGAGTCTCAAAAGAAAAATTATACATATATTAATAAAATTTCGGTCATTGGGATCATGTTTAAATTATATTTGGCACAAAATAATTAATGAACTTTGGTACATTTCCACATTCAAAATGTGCTCCCTTTCCACATATACAAGATTATATTTAAATTTAATTCTCCACTTATATAAATTTAATGTGATGAAGTATACATAAACTATTTTAATCAGTATATTATTTATAGTAAAATATCACAAACTTAATATTTTACCCAAAAGATTTCTGAAAGTAATTAAAATTAATTACGGTGGTTAAGGTAAAATTAAACATAAAAAGGGACAAACCCTTAAACATAAGATCCAGAATGACCTATAAACACATATAAAATACATAATAGTCCCATATATTCAGAATATCCACAAATGGATCTAATTTTATTTTTTATTTGTTAATATCTTTAGGAAGGTGACCCATATAATTTGTTAAGGGAATAAGATTCAAAATGATATTTCATTAAATATAACATTTATAACTGTTTTATGTATGTAATATAATATATATATTTTGTTATATAGCACATTATGAAATTAATTTTTTTTTATCATGTTATTTTATGTTCAATTTTTAGAAATGATATAATTACATCAATTGGATTCCAAATGCTGGCACATGGATTATTCAGTTAAAAATTAAATAAGATAAATGATATTGAAAATATGAAAAGGAAAGTAAACTTGATAAATTATTATGTAACAATTTTTACATTAATATATAAATTTAAAAACTTTGGGATAATTATATTTTATTTGTAACATTTCTTTAATTTTTTTAAATGTTAATTATGTAATTAATATAGAAATTGACATTAATTTCATTTTAAAGTAATTGTTCTATTATATTATTTGAAATTAATAAGAATACAATAGTATTCCGAGTAATTTTTTTGTTATAATTAATATAAATTATGTTATATTGCTGAAAATTTTACAATTTATAATTATCATATTGACCCATTGATAGTTATCATAGTTTAGGTTTATGTAGTGTTTTAGAATATTTCATGCGCATGATTTCAAATTACATTCCAGCCCAAATGGGTTATTTATTATATATATTACATATCAAAAGTATAAATTAATTGGAATTTTTGTCATCATAATTATGACCATATTTTTTTAAAAAATTTATTTTAAATAGTTTGGGGAAGTATTTACCTTAATGGAAAAAAATATAAAATATATGGGAACATAATGATTATGGATAAAAATTATAAAAATTAATTTTTTTTTGAGATTTTGATCGACCAAATATTAAAATTAATGCATTAAAATTTCCATTTTGGAAGCACACACATTAATGGATACCTCCTAATATTGTACACTATTTGATATTGACAAAAATGCCACCACCCCCTTCATTATTAAATAGATTTCACTAACCCACATCCTAAAACCAATAAAACCACAATAGATAACCCAACACATTCAAAATTAGTTTTAAAAGATATATATAATAACCCGAGATACATCACATTGGTATCAATTAAAACTCAAAATACATTTGGTGAAGTCTAGATTGATTTACCCGAATAAGATGTAACATTTATCAACATGCATTTTTACATTTTTTCCTTCTCCACTACCTTCATTTCATATTCCTAAATAAAAATATAACAAAATAGGTATCATAAATTTAATAAAATTTCATAATTAATTTTTTTACCTACCCCAACACAAAACACCATCAAATGGGTAAAAAATATATGGTTCATGTACAATTAGATACCCCAACACATAATGTTGTTGGTTGTTTTTTGCATTACCATTTTAGTATCGAAATAATGATGTAGATGCTCAATATACAAGAGGGGGGTGAATTGTATACTTTAAAAATTCCTTTGGAACCTTTAAAGTTAGTTACGATTAACTATGTTTTCCTTAAGAAAAGGAATGGGCTAAGTTTAACAAAGTTAAACTAACCAAATTCACAACACCTCTAACACCGAATGCAAACATGGAATGGGATTCCGAAAGTGGGTTCCGGAAATATGGTTCCGGAAATAGAACCTTAACAAGAATTACAATATGAGATTCTATATTAAATTTTATAGAATCTAAATGAATCAGAGTAAAAGTAAGGAAGTATAAGAAGGTTATACATTCCTTAAGATACAAAATACAGCGGAAATAAAAACAAGTAGTTAAACAACAAGTAACAAGATATACATCTTTTAACCCAAAGAGAAGGGTATCCAACAACCTTGGATAAAGGTACCTTGATTAATACTTTCAATAATGTTTGTCTTACCCACACCAGGGTAAGCCCTTGATATGAAGATCGGAGTCTTTGTCTTGCTATCCCCGCAAGCCCTAAACTTCAAGGTAGTTGGCAACCTCTGTCTTCCTTAGCAAGGAATCCCTCGAACTTCAAGGTAGTCGGCACTTCTGTCTTCCTATCCCCTGAAGTCCTCGAATGTAATCACCAACATTCAGAGTTGCACGAAGCTTTGAGAGTTAATAAGAGCCTCTCTCTCTAGAAATAACTTCAAGCATGTAATCACATGAGTCGAAGATCTATCAGCCTTTCAGTACTTCTACATTTTTCAGCTCTAAGCTCTTTCAAATGAGCTCCTATTTATAGGTATGTTCGGCTCCTTCTCCAACGGTCATATTTTCCATAAAGATCGGAGGGACATGTACACATGTCACTTAGACAACAGTTAGTTTATAACAAAATAGACGACATCATTTTATAACAAAACAAGTGTAACAAAATGTGCGACATCGTTTTAAAATCTAACTCAAAAGTTCGGAATTAATGTTTAGGAGTGAAGGTTAGGAGTGTAATGAAAATAATAAAGAGTAGAAAAATTATAGAAGTGTAAGAAGAATATAAGTTTGGAGTCTAACAAAAATATTTTTCAGAGTCTGAATTAATTCAGAGTGTATAAATCAAAGATAATCAGATTCTGTTTAATAGGTGAATTCGGAATGAGAATTCGGAATGGGAATTCGTCATCAAAATTCATAATGAGAATTATTCATCAGAATTCGTAATGATAATTCTTCATTGGAATTAGTAATGAGAATTCTTCTTCACAATTCGTAATGAGAATTCATCATCAGAATTCATAATGTGAATTAATCATTATAATTCGTATTGAGAATTCTTCATTGGAATTCGTAATGAGAATTCTTCTTCCGAATTCGTATTGATAATTCGTCATCAGAATTCGTAATGAGAATTAATCATTATAATTTGTATTGAGAATTCTTCATTGGATTTCGTTATAGAACTTCATATGAATTCGTATCCTGAATCTGGAATAGAACATAGTCAGAGTTCATATCCAGAATTCGGAATGAAACTTCCTTATAGTTCTTATCCAGAATCCGAATCCTAAAACAGAATGCTTCATATCAAAGTTACAACAATTCCGAGAAAATATTATTGAATATGAATCTCATACTTAAGAAAAATATGGATGAAAATAAGATAAGGATAATTTTTCTAATAAAATCGATTTTTCTTATAAAAGCTATTTTCCTTAAGAAAGTAATTTTCCTTATAAAAGCTATTTTCCTTAAGAAATCAATTTTCCTTATAAAAGCAATTTTCCTTAAGAAAGTAATTATCCTAAAGGTAAGGTGTTTGTGATTTTCAAAACAAGAAGGAATGGAAAATTCATAAGGAAAACCTTATTGACTCAACAATCTCCCCCTTTTTGGAAAGCACAAACATCCTTACGAAAAAGAAATTATAAGACAAAAGAAAAATATTAAGGCTTATCTCCCTTGGCTTTAAAGAAATTTATGGATACGACTAACTCCCCCTTAGGCTTTGAAACACTAAGGATTGTATTCTACATTTCCGGAGTGACATTTGATTATGAAAAATAATGTCTTCTTTGATGAAAAACTCCCCCTTAGATAGACTTTCTTCTTTTTCTTAAGGATTTTTTCCTTCTCCCCCTTTGTGATTTTCAAAAAGAAATTGAGGGAATGGAAATAATAACAAAGTACCTGAAATATTAGTAATGAAAACAAAAGAAATGATAGGCAAAATTTTCATTAGGTTTGATATCTCAACAAAAATGAAAATATTACGACAAAAAGATCGGATTTGGTTATTTCAGATCTTTTTCCTTCGACATGATCCCTTTAAGAATAGTCTTTATCTTCTTCAGGTCTTTATGATCTTCTTCAGCTTGCTTCTCTAAGACCACTATTCTTGCACTTTGAGCTTCTATTCTTTCTTCCTAGGCCTGAAGCTTTTCTTCCTGAGCTTTGATCTTTTCTTCCCGAGCCATCATCTTCTCTTCAAACTCAATCCGATGATCTCTTCCAAATTTCCAGTTCTGAGAAACAGAATTTAACTTCCCATTCAGATCTCTGACTTGTTGAATCCGGAAGTTCTTTTCGTCTGTCAGCTTCTCTTCAAAGGATGAAGTCAGGTCATTTATCTTCTTGTCCTCTATCTCAAAGGCATCCTTAACATTGTCTTGAAACTTATCAAATAACCTCATCTCTTCAATAGTCTTCTTCGACCAGTTTGTCATCTTCTTGCAAGATTTTCTATGAGCTTCGTAGCCAACAAAGAAGGTTTTGAACTGAGCCTCAATCTTAACGCACTTGTCCATGACCATAGATACGAAGTCAGTTTTCTGATTCAAAGCATGTTGGTGCATCTGACATCTTGAATCAATACTTGAGAAGGTCAAAATGGTTCCCACCAACTTCTTCAATGACTGAACAACAAAGTCATGCCCCGCCGAAGATGACTCTGAATCCGAAACTTTGCTTGGAGAATTTTCTTCTTCAATAAGGTCAATCTTTCTTTTCAAAGAACTACCAACATCCTTCCTCTTTCTCACTTCTGAGCTCGGAGTATCAGCAAGAATTTGATTTCCCTTTTCTTTTTCCGGAATTGAATCATGTTCTGGAGTTCTCTTCTCTCTATCAGAAACTTGAACAACATTATCTTCCTCATCAGCGACTTCCTGAACATGAACCCATACGATTTCCTTCTGAGCAACATCAAGTAAAAGATGTTCTTATTCTCCATGATAAGTAACTTTTTCTTCTCCTTTCTCTTCTTCCATTGCTGGAGTAACTAGATTCGAAGATTCAGCTTCTGATGTTCGGAGTGATAAGTGTTCCGAAGGTGTCCCCTTGTAATCATATACTTGTTTCATCACATCTCCGGTTTCACCACTTCCTTCAGCACCATCTTCTTCTTGTTCCACTTTCTCAACTTGCTCTTCTTCCTCAGTATTCTTAGCAACAGATTCTTCCGGAGAAATGAATTTTCTTTCTGGAGTCTCAGGTAGAGATTCCAAGGAAAAAGATCCCGGAACATGAATAGTTGCTGAAACCATCTCATTGAATTTCAACAATGTCTGAGCTACCTCAGCCTCAGACATCTTCTTCTTGAGCTTCTTTTCCTTTACTTGTTTTTCAAGCTCATCAGTAGTTCTTTCCATCAAGGCCTTAGCCTCCGCAGGGTCCAATCCGAACTGTGGATCCCCTTCTTTCCTTATCTCTTTATCTGCTCTCCACTTCGCAACAACCTCATCAGGATAGGTTTTCTTCTTCTTTCATTTTGGAGGTGCGGAATGGACTTCCTTAGTCTTAGGATTCTCTGCTTCTACTTCCACTTCTTTCAGCTTTCTCTTCCTTACTGTCTTAGAAGATTCCGGATCAGAAACTTTCGTAACTGCTTCTCCTTGAGCAGGTAGATCAATAAACAGTCTAGACTCCTTGTCAAAAGCTACATCCATTCTCTTAAGAGTACCATCGCTTACCAGCATAATCTTGCAAACTATTGTCTTAGATTTTCAAGCCTCCTTGAAAGACTCAAGGCACCGAACTATCAACTTCGAGAGGATTGCTGGATACATAATAATCTGAGCTCTCAGATTTCCTTTCTTCAAATTCTCAAGAGTGATAAGAATGTGCTTCATCAAGTTAAAATTCCTCAGATTTATCAGAAAATCTTGGATTTAGATATCACTCTTCTTCAAGATATCTTTGTCACCATTCCTTGGTACGATAAGACCTTGTAACCATAGCTCTAGAATCCGGAAATTTTTAGATAAACTAGAAATCTTCGGAACCTTGTCATCAGCCAGTCCGAGAGTTTCTAATGCTTTTTCCTTGTCGAAGCTACATTTAGAATCCGACAACACATGAGAAACAAACTCAGCTTCTCCTTCATTCTTTATCCCTACCAAGCTGGCTGCCTTGGCATATGAAAGTTTATAATTCTTCCCATAAGACTTAAAAGATAACTTGTCCTTTCCATCTTCTTGAAGAAAAGAAACTGTCTCATAGAATTCAACAAGTATGTCTGAATACACTTCATCTTGGTTCCCGGGATTTGACACCGCAACATCTTCCAAACCATTAAGCTTGATATTCTTAGAAATAAGATAATCATACTTGTTGAAGAAATCCGGATGAACCAGCCTCTCTCTATAAACTAACCACTTCGATATCATCTTAGATGAAGACATATCATGAGAAGATACATCCATAGACATTCGGATTTTAAAACCTTTGATAAGTTCGTAACGGAGACAACTGAAGTTCGGAATGGCTTTAAAACAGAGGGGCAGAGATTCAGGATGCGAGAGCTTGAAAACTATGTGGGAAGAGTAATTGGGTCCCCTATATATAGGCAATGGAACGACGGTTCAGGTTGCTCGATTGATCTAACGGTTGGGAGAAGCTGAGATCCGATGTGACGGTTGAAAACTTGAATCCGATCTTTTTGAGGTTTTTATTAAAACAAGGAATTAAGAAAACTATAATCCAAAAACATAATACAAGAAAATTCCATCAAGTAAAATATGACTACAAAAACATGAGTAAGGTAATTATACCTTTCGGACTAGCTTAGGAGGATTATTCCTAATGGGTAATAAAAAAAACATTATTATGAGAAGACAGAGTTCGCAAAAGCTTCACTATGGAAAATAAACTTAGTTCAAAAAAACTCATTACTGAACACTCATTACGGAAAACTCAGTACGAGAAAAAAACTTAGTAAGGAAAAACTTAGTACGAAAAAATTCATTATGAAATTTTTAAAATGAAAAACTTATTATGAATGATTTAGTACGAAAGTTCCATTATGAAAATACAAGTACGAAATTTTCTATTCCAGATGTTTTCCAAAACAAACACTTTCAATCCAGAAGTATTTTGTACGGAAATGTCCACTCTAGAAAATTGTAGTTCCGGAAATTCCATTCTGAAAATATTCGTTCAGAAAAATTTGAAAACAATTTTTTTTTTAAAAAAACATTGTTAAACTAACAAAAAAATGTACTCACCCTATGAAAAGGTGTGTATTGCTGTAAGGAAACTTTTTCAACAGAAAGTTACTTAAGGAAAATTACCTTATGGTTATCAACCCTAACTTCGGTTTGATATATTCAAATCTATCAGAAGGCAAAGATTTTGTGAAAATATCAGCAAGTTGATCTTGCATTCTGATAAACTGAAGAATAATATCTCCTTTTAGTGTGTGATCCCTAAGAAAGTGATGCCTAATATCTATGTGTTTTTCACGAGAGTGATGTGCAGGGTTCTTACTAAGGGAAATGGAACTTGTGTTATCACACAAAATTTGAGTTTTGGTAAAACTCAAACCATAGTCTGTGAGTGTGTGTTGCATCCACAACACTTGAGCACAACAACTTCTAGCTTCTACATATTCAGCATCAGCAGTGGAGAGTGCTACAGAATGTTGCTTCTTGCAGGACCAAGAAACTATAGAATCTCCTAAGAAGTGACAAGTTCCGGATGTACTTTTCCTATCCATTCTACATCCACCGAAGTCAGAAACAGAAAATCTTTTAAGAACAAAGTCATTTCCAGAAGTATAAAATAATCCTAGATCCATGGTTCCCTTAAGGTAGCGAAAAATTCTTTTTACTGCCTTTAATTGAGATTCCATAGGATTTGATTGATATCTTGCACATAAACATACTGAAAACATTATGTCTGGTCGACTAGCTATTAAGTATAGTAGGCTTCCTATCATATCTCTAAAAGATTTTTGATCTACTGGTTTCCCAGCTTCATCAAGATCTAAAGAGTTTGAGGTACAAATGGGAGTACTTATACTCTTAGTGTTGTCATAACCATACTTTTTCAGAAGATCTTTAATATACTTATGTTGAGATATTTAAGTTCCTTCTGGTGTTTAAAAAATTTGAAAACCAAGGAAAAATGATAACTCACAGATCATACTCATTTCAAACTCAGATTTCATTAGACTTGCAAAGGAGTCAGTCAAAGATTGATGTGCTGAACCAAATATGATGTCATCAACATAAATTTGAACAATCAAAACATTTTTCTTATCTTTCATTATAAAAAGGGGTGGATCTGCATTTCCCTTAACATAGTTATTTTGAAGCAAAAATCCAGTTAGTCTATCATACCATGCTCGTGGGGCTTGTTTAAGGCCATAAAAAGTTTTGGTAGGTCTAAAAACATGATCAGGATATTTTGTATCTTCAAAACCAGGAGGTTGTCCAACAAAGACTTCCTCTTGAACATAATCGTTAAGAAAAGAATATTTCACATCCATTTGGAAAAGTTTGAAATTAAAGAATGCTACAAAGGCAATTAGAATACGGATAGATTCATGTCTAGCTACTGGAGCATAGGTTTCATCATAGTCTATTCCCTCTTGTTGATTATAGCCTTTAGCAACAAGTCTAGCCTTATTTCTTACTATGACTCCATTTTCATCACATTTATTTCTGAAAACCCATTTTACTCCAATAACATATGTTTCCTTAGGTCTTTCAACCAAGGTCCAGACTTTGTTCCTTTCGAACTCATTTATCTCATCTTGCATGGCTTTAATCCAATCATCATCACCTAAAGCTTCATTAGTGCTTTTAGGTTCTAATTGGGAAAGAAATGCTAGATGTTCTACTTCATTTCTTAAGGAACATCTATTCCTTACAGGTTGATTTACATCACCAATGATACTACCACTGGGATTATTCTTAAGAAACAACTGATTTGGGTTTTGTAAAGCTTGGTCATCAACATAGGGTAGAAAGTCTTCTGGGGTAAATGTTTCAGAAGTATCTTCTTGAACAATTTCCTTATCAGAAGGTTCTTCTATCAAAGGTTAATAATCAGTTTTTGAAAACACATCTGAGGAAGAAGGTAGGGATGGTTTAAAAAAAAGGATCTGACACATCAAATTTTGCATGTACTGTTTTTTCAACAGTACAAGTATTTTTATTAAAAACTCTATAATCCTTAGAAGTTGTGGAATATCCTAAGAAAATCCCTTCATCAGATTTTGGTGCGAATTTATGTAGGTTATCTCTAGTATTCAAAATGAATACTTTGAAAACAAAAACCATGAAGTAGGATAGTCTAGGTTTTCTACCATTCCATAACTCATAAGGAGTTATATTAAGAAAAGGTCTAATCAAAATTCGATTTATAGTATAGCAAGCAGTACTTAAATCTTCAGCCCAGAAATGTCTAGAAATAGAATATTCACTCAACATTGTTCTAGTTATCTCTTGAATAATTCTATTTCTTCTTTCAACAACACCATTCTGGTGAGGAGTTCTAGGTGCTGAAAAATTGTGAGTAATACCTTTCGTACTACAAAAAATTTCAAAATATGAATTTTGAAATTCTCCTCCAAGATCACTATGAATAGTTTTCAATGGAAGGTTTTTCTCATTTTTAACTTGAGCTCTAAAACTTTTGAAATATGAAAAAGCTTCAGACTGCTTTGCTAGAAAATAGACCCAAGTAAATCTAGTGTAATCATCAACTAGAACAAACACATAGTATTTGCCTCCAATACTTCCACTTTGTGTTGGACCAAAAAGATCCATGTGCACTAACTGTAATGCATTGGTTGTTGAGACTCCACTGATTGATTTAAAACTATATTTATGTTACTTTCCATATTGACAAGGATCACAAACTTTAGAAGAATCAAATCTAAGCTCCGGTAGATCCTTAACTAGTTTCTTCTTAGAGAGTTTACATAGGTTCCTAAGATTACAGTGACCAAGTCTTCTATTCCATAACCAGGAGTGGTCTTCCATTTCACTTAGGCAAGGTAAATCTTGGCTTCTGAGGTCTTCTATGTTTAAGGTGTAAACATTCTCTTTCCTGTTGGCTGAGAGAATAAATTCTTCCTTGGAACTGTGAACTAAACACTTATCATTCCTAAAATTCACAAGGTAGCATTAATCACATAACTGACTTATGCTAATGAGGTTGTGCTGAAGACCTTTAACAAAAATAACATTTGAAATCAAGGTTTTACCAAGAATAAAAATATTACCAATACCAACAATCTCTCCCTTAGCATTATCTCCGAAAGTTACCTTTCCTCCTTTCGTTTTGATAATCTTTTCAAAAAATCTTTTGTTACCAGTCATGTGCCGGGAACATCCACTATCCATGTACCATGTATTGTTGCTGGTACTCTCTTTATTTTCCTGAAATCACGATGAAAATTAGACTTTCGGAATCCAAACTTGTTTGGATCCGAGATTTCCAGATAATAAAATTTTAGGTACCCACATCTTCTTAGAAAAGTAAGCTTTTTGAAATCCTAGAGATTGGGTTTTGTTTAAGGAACAATTCTTTGCCCAGTGACCACCACATTGACACATGGTACAAAATGGGGCACTTTGAGGAACAAAATAATTGTTACTGAAAATAGGTTTTGCATGGGTATAACCAAATCCAGATTTATTTCTTAAAGGTCGTATTTTGGAATACATCTTATCAAAATTTTCCTTTCCATGGGTAAAGTTTGATAAACACTTCTTTAAGGAAAAAATTTCGGACTTGAGTTTTACAACCATGTTTTTATCCTCAAAATCATTAGATTTTAAACTAGTGTTAGGCTCAGAAACATTTTTCTTAGAAATTAATTTTTCTAACTCATTAGAAAGTTTATTCTTCTCAGAACTTACTTCCTCAAGATTTTTTGAAATGCTTTCAAAATCAGCATTTTTCTTATTAATATCTTTAGAAAAATCTGATATCTCTTTTGTAAGAATAGAATTCCTATAGTTTGCCTTATCAAGTTTTTTATTGAGTTTGGAATTCTCAATCTCAAGAAGTTCAGAAAACCTAGAGACTTCTTCATAAGTAGGTAATGTATTTTCTTTATCCGAGGATGATTCTTCATCAGAAGAGTTATAATACTTACTATCATTAGAATTTAAAGAATCATTGGTCAATGATTTAGCATTTCGTACCTTAGCCATGAAACAACGATTATCAATAGGTAATTTGGATATAAGACCAAGATTCTTCTATCCTGAAGATTCATAATCAGAAGATTCATCTGAAGAGTCACCACTACTGGCACTCCAGGTGTCATTAGCTTTCATAACATTCTTAGCTTTAGCTTTATAATACCTCTTTCTGTTCCTGTCTGAATGCCTTTCTTTTCTTTCTTTCTTTTTGAGCATAGGGCAATCTGGTCTAATATGTCTAGCTCTCTTACATTCATAACAAGTAACTTCTCCATCTTTCTTATCTTTCCTTTCCTTTTTCTTATACTTGGATTGGAACTTTCTCTGTCCAGCTATCTTGTTCATCCTTCGAGCAAGATTTTCTAGTTCATTTTCTGAGACTTCACTCTCACTAGTTTCGGATTGGAAAATAACTTTCTTAGACTTGGATCTGGTTACTCTCCCAGGAGTCTTAGCTTTCATCTGATTTGAAGTTGTAGTAAAAGCAACAATACCATTTCCATTCTTCTTCTTATGTTTACTGCATCTCTCTTCATTCTAGTTTCATGTTGTAGAAGAGTTCCAAATAATTCATCAAGAGTAATTTGAGTGACCTTCCTGTTCTCATCTATAGCTGTTGTCTTGGATTCCAACTCATTGGGCATAATATAAATTATTTTATCCACAAGAGCTTCATCATCTAGACCTTTCTCTCCCATAGACTGTAGACTGTCGACTATAGTCATGAATCTCTGTTGAACTTTACAGATTGGTTCACCATAAGGAAAATTGAAGCCATGATACTCAACTCTAAGCATAGCTCTTCTAGCCTCAATCACTTTAGAAGTCCCAAAGTGTGTAACCTCTAACTTCTTCCAGATACAGTTAGCTGCTTCACAAGAAGAAATTTGGCTATATATATTTCTAGTCATTGAACATAGTAGAGTATTGCGTACCTTATAGTTGAGTTGATATTCTTTCTTTTCCTTGTTAGTAAATGTTCTAACTTCCTTTTCAGGAATTTTATAATCACCAGTAAGCATAAAAAAATTATCTACTCCAGTGTTGATAACAAAATTCTTCATGCGATCTCTCTAGTACTCATAGTCATTACCACCAAAGATTGGTGGTCTTGTAGGATTTAGATTATCAATCGAACCAACATTAATTCCTGCCATACTAGAAACCTTTGACACAGAAACTTGTTAGTAGGAAAAGATTCGTAATAACAAAGTTCGGATTGGAAATTTTCGGAATAGAAAAGATCGAAATGAGAAAATGAGCAAGAAAAACTTATTCGTAAGTATAATTATTTCAGATACCTGCTCTGATACCAATTGTAGGATTGAAATAATGATGTAGATGCTCAATATACAAGATGAGGGTGAATTGTATTCTTTAAAAATTCCTTTGGAACCTTTAAAGTTAGTTACGATTAACTATGTTTTCTTTAAGAAAAGGAAAGGGCTAAGTTTAACAAAGTTAAACTAAGAAAATTCACAACACCTCTAACACCGAATGCAAACTTGGAATGGGATTCTGAAAGTGGGTTCCGGAAATATGGTTCTGGAAATTGAACCTTAACAAGAATTACAATATGAGATTTTATCTTAATTCGTATAGAATCTAAATGAATCAGAGTAAAAGTAAGGAAGTATAAGAAATTTATACATTCCTTAAGATTCAAAATGCAGCGGAAATAAAAACAAGTAGTTAAACTACAAGTAACAAGATATAAGTCTTTTAACCCAAAGAGAAGGGTATCCAACAACCTTGGATAAATGTCCCTTGATTTATACTTTCAAGCAAGTCTGTCTTACCCACACCAGGGTAAGCCCTCGATACGATGATCGGAGTCTCTGTCTTGCTATCCCCACAAGCCCTCAACTTCAAGGTAGTTGGAAACCTCTGTCTTCCTCAATAAGGATGCCCTCGAACTTCAAGGTAGTCGGCACCTCTATCTTCCTATCCCCGGAAGTCCTCAAATGTAATCACCAACATTCGGATTCGCACGAAGCTTTGAGAGTTAATGAGAAACTCTCTCTCTAGAAATCACTTCAAGCATGTAATCACATGAGTCGAAGATCTGTCAGCCTTTCAGCACTTCAACTTTTTTCAGCTCTCAGCTCTTTCAAATGAGCTCCTATTTATAGGTAAGGTCGTCTCCTTCTCCAACGGTCATATTTTCCTTAAAGATCGGAGGGACCTGTGCATGTGTCACTTAGACAACGATTAGTTTATAACAAAATAGATGACATAGTTTTATAACAAAACAAGTGTAACATAATGTACGACATAGTTTTAAAATCTTACTCAAAAGTTCGGAATGAAAGCATCAGAGTGAAGGTTCGGAGTGTAATGAAAATAATAAAGAGTAGACAAATTATAGAAGAGTAAGCAGAATATAAGTTCAGAGTCTAAAAAAAATATTTTTCGAAGTCTGAATTAATTTAGAGTGTATAAAACAAAGATAATCAGATTCTGTTTAATAGGTGAATTCGGAATGAGAATTCGGAATGGGAATTCGTCATCAGAATTCGTAATGATAATTCTTCATTAGAATTCGTAATGAGAATTCCTCATTGGAATTCGTAATGATAATTATTCTTCAGAATTAGTAATGAGAATTCATCATCAGAATTCGTAATGAGAATTAATCATTAGAATTTGTATTGACAATTCTTCATTGGAATTCGTAATGATAATTCTTCTTCAGAATTAATAATGAGAATTCGTCATTAGAATTCGTAATGAGAATTAATCATTAGAGTTTGTATTGAGAATTCTTCATTGGAATTCGTTATCGAACTCCATAAGAATTCGTATCCTGAATCTGGAATAGAACTTAGTCAGAGTTCATATCCGGAATTCGGAATGAAACTTCCTTATAGTTCTTATCCAAAATCTGAATCGTAAAACAGAATGCTTCATATCAAAGTTACAACAATTCTGAGAAAATAGAAATGAATCTGAATCTCATACTTAAGAAAAATATGGATGAAAATAATATAAGGAGAATTTTTCTTATAAAAGCGATTTTTCTTATAAAAGAAATCTTCATTAACAAAGTAATTTTCTTTATAAAAGCAATTTTCCTTAAGAAAGAAATTTTCCTTATAAAAGAAATTTTCCTTAAGAAAGCAATTTTCCTAAAGGTAAGGTGTTTGTGATTTTCAAAACAAGAAGGAATGGAAAATTAATAAGGAAAACCTTATTGACTCAACAACCACCTCTCTTGTATGTGATTTATGATGCAAAATATATTCATATTATATTGTATATATATATATATATTAGATTTATTTTATCTTTATATTTCTGAATTTTTTCTTTAATAAAAACCTATTTTGTTTCATTAAGTGTGAATACGATAGCATCCTTTGTGGACGTGTGGATTACCACCTCCTCAAAGTGATGTGATACACTAACACATTCTATGGAATCAATTATTCATGATTTTAATTAAAAATATGTCACATTAATTAAATATTTTTGATATTAACGTAAAAAAATACTTCCTTCAAATATAATATTTCATTTTCATTATGACCCTTTTACAAACTGAAAAATTGATAGCGTCATTCATAGGCCTGTGGACTACTGCCACCTTGATTTGAAGTGATTACTTTTAAATCACAATAATTATATATTTATAAATATATTTGAAAAATAATATTTTATTTAATAAATTATTATCATTATGGAAGGTTAACCAGTAATTACCTTTTTCACATAATGATAATTGAAACATTATAAGATTATTTATGCGTACGTAAGATATACCATCTCAATGATTGTAACATTGGTTCATTTTTCATAACCATCATTCATTATTAGTTCTAATTTTATAAATACGTATTATTTATATATATATATCATGAATATTATATTTTGGATGTTTATATAATGAACTCATGGACCATTGGCGACCTATTAATGTTTATGCTGAGACATAAGTCAAATATATTCAGATAATCAGACTTATTCATTATCGATTATGTAAATGTATATAATTTGTTTAAATGTAAAATATATTTTATATTAAACCTATATAATTTTATGAAGAAAACTATATAATAAATATAATTTAATTATTAATGATTATATTTATATTTTGTGAAAAAACAGACTCTTTCATCCTTATTTCATTTCATTACGGCTTATTATATGTCTATATACCTAGTTTATTTTATATGGTGTATATACAACATATATTAAACGTATATCAGTAGTTTTATTTATTTTATTTTATTCTATGTTTTAAAAAATTTAATTATTTAATGGATCTCATTATTCAATATTTACTCTTGTTGAATATGATTTTTATCTCACTTTTTACTTATGTGGAAGCAATGTCATAATCACCACTTATTTATTTTGTGTGGTTTATCTAATGACTATTATGATATATTATATCTATATTATATTATCATCATGGTATTCATGTGTTTCATTTAATTATTATTCCATTACGGGTTAAATTATTTTTAATATACCACAATGGTAATGGACATTTGTCAAAATTATAAAATTTGAGACAATTGAAATGGTATACACCATTCTCTTTCATTGATGTTTATATATATCTCTATTTACATTCAATATACTGAATAATATTATTATCATTTTATTATATGTTTCATTTATTTTTATTCTATTCATTGGGTTAATGTTTAAAATGCTTCAATGTGGTACATGATGCTTAACGATGTTTAAGGTTTATTTTTCTAAATAAATTTTTACTATTAATGGAATCGTATTTGCATTGACCATAATAAACAAACATTATTGATACATATTTTCCAATGGGGGTATTTTTTTTTTTATTCAATCCTACTTAATTATTTTAATGTATTATTTTTGTTTCAAATAAAATTTTATTAAAACCATTTATTTCCGATGGGTCAATGTTGTATCCAATATTTTTTTATTAATCCCAATTCTTTTTATTGGGTTCTTCATGTTTCAAAGGGTTTTTTATTTAACCCATTTCTTTTTCATGGGTTATTCAGGTTTAAAATAGAATTTTCTTTAATCAATTTTAATTTTTTCATAATATTTCAATGTGATTTTTATTTAAACAATTACTTTTCTATAAAATAATAATATTTCAAAGATAATTTTATTCAACCCATTTATATTCCATGAATTATTCATGATTCAAAAACATTTTTGTTGAACTCATTTTCATTAAAAGGGTTCTTAATTTTATAATGTGATCTTTATAGAACCCATTTCATTTCCATGGGTTTGTCATGTATAAAATATATTTCCATTAATCATGTTTCATTTCAATTAGTTAATCATATTTAAAACTTATTTTTTAAGAGACAATTTATTATAAGTGGATAATTCATTTATTGAAGGGGTTATTGGTTTCCCCAATGATTTTATGAAATATTTTATCTAAGATGATTTTACAATGGTATATTTGTATTTGATGGGTTTTTACAAGATAATATATTGACAAGTAGTTCAGTGATTGACCATTGATATGAGGGTCTATGATAACCTACAATTGCATTGGGTATGGATTTTAGATCTATGTCAATTCAATTTTTTAGAGTGACAAGCATAGATAATGATCACATGGTCATTTCCCTCATATGATATAAAAGTATAATGATGTTCCAAGACACTTTGACGTGTTTATTTAGGCTTAAAATGGGTTTTTATCAACTACAATGCACAATATTGATATCACATGGATGTTGATAATTCAATTTAATGACTCTTTCCTTTTCCATTCTTTGATATTTCATGGTCTAGGTATTGATGTGTATGATTTTTTTTATGATTATTCCATGTACATTGAATATTTCATCACACACTAGTGTAATTTTTATGTTCCATTATGAAATTAATTTGTTAATTATTTTGTTTTACATTCCCATGTTTTGGAGTTCTCCCATGTTATGTTTGGTTTTCCTTGGGTTTAAAAGATTGATATTGAATAATATTCATATAAAGGATTTTATAAGGAATATTTTGATGACCTATTAAGAACTATATAAATATTGGATAAATAGGATAAATATTATTCTAATAACTTATGTGTACATGTTTATATAGGTTTTTTATGTAAGAGTTTCTCATGATTCTTTAAAACTGTAAAGCTAACATGTCCTCAGGTTTATAAATCATAAAATTTTCTCTTTTTATGTTGTAATGTTTTGATTTAAATGTAATGTTACAATTAATGGAATAATATCCTGAAATTTAATGTTATGGATGTCACGACCCGTCCTCGGGGCCCGTGCCGTGACTACCCCAAGCCCGCCTTCCATAGGCCAGGGGTTGGCGACTAGCACCAAAGGCGTAAAATCCCGATAACTGGGAAGGCATTGCCTTTATAAAGAAAACAAGCACCACAGAGTACAAGCGGAAGTAAAACACTAAGTACAAAAAGAAGAGCTGAAAAGTAAAAGGGGCCGGAAATACAAGCCCAACTGTAAAGTACAACTCGAAAGGGAAAACAGCGACTGAAAAGTAAAGCTGCTACGCTGAGATGCCCACTGGAAATCCCACCTGAAGGGTGGGTACAGATAGCTCTTCTGCTCCTCGGGTCCCGCCGTCTGCTCCAAGTATGACCCGCCCAGTGGTCTGCCTCTGGGTACCGCCTCGTCGTATAGTCCACCTCCAGGTACCGTCCAGTCCTCGAACACTCGGCCTCTGCCAGTACTGGCCGTTGTCTGCAACCAACACAACGAGGTGCGGGCATAGCCCGTGCAGGGGTGAGTATAACGATACTCAGTAGGGACCCCGAGACCCTCAAGGTCTCACTAAAACCAACAAGGATAAACACAAGAAGATCTCAACAGATAAACCCTACTTAGGTATATGCCCATACATATACCTAAGTTATCAAGTAACCCATCTCAATCATGAGGAAACACAAGGATTGTGAAATCGACGGATAACCACTACCCGGGTATATGCCCATACATATACCAAAGTTAGCAAGTGACCCATCTCAATCATGAGGAAACACAAGGATTGTGAAATCGACGGATAACCACTACCCGGGTATATGCCCATACATATAACAAAGTTAGCAAGTGACCCATCTCAGTCATGAAGTAAACACAAGGTCAAAAGTCTCAGCTCAAACCAGGATTTTCATTATCGAAACCGTAACTGCTGAAGAGCTCCGTCTCTAGAGTGTACAGTGGTCCTGTCACGACTCCGAGGCTGCCGCTCACTAACCTAGGACTGCTGAAGTACTCCTCCTGTCGAGTACTGCGGGTTTGCGGCCAACTACCTGGCGCTCCGTCCGCTGAGGGTCTGTCGCCAAATACCGGGCACTACCCAGATAGCCTACTGAGGTACTCCTCCTGTCGAGTACCGCGGGTTTGCGGCCAACTACCTGGCGCTCCGTCCGCCGTGGGTCTGCTACCAACTACTGGGCGCTCCGTCCACTGGGCTAGTCGACTCACTCCAAGTCGAGTCGGTCAAGCAGTCATCAGGTCTCAGCCGGCTACACGGTCTCCGTACTCTGCATGCTCGTCTCCGGGAGGATCCGCTCCACGAGCTACTGGTCGATACTCTGAGTATCTCAAATTCCCACGAAGAAGTGTCTCAAAAGTCCGTCTCGTCACAGGGGTCTCAACGCAACAGACGGCGCGTCGATCGGACGCCCGGTCTGTGAGTTATTAGGCTTTTCGTCCCAGGGGCCCGGTTGGTTTCGTGAGCGAAACCAATCCCGGCCGTATCTCAACTGCACCCCGAACTCCCATAGGGTATACTCAAAGGGACCGTTACTCAACGTAACCACCAACGCCGCTGACGGCTCGTCAAGCGGACGTCCTGTCTGAAAGATATCAGCTTTCCCGTTCCAGGGGCCCGGTTGGATTTCGGGAACAATCCAACCCGGCCATACTCCGACTGCATCCAAAACTCGGGCGGAGTATGTCAAAAGTTCCGTCTCATCAAGAGGAAGTCAACGAAACAGACGGCGCGTCAATCGGACGCCCGGTCTGTGAGTTATTGGCATTTTCGTCTCCGGGGCCCGGTTGGTTTCTAAGGAAAAACCAACCCGACCGTACTCCACCTGCGTCCAAACCTCGGGCGGAGTATGCCAAAAGATCCGATTCACTAAGAGGAACACAACGCGACTGACGGCGCGTCAATCGGACGTTCGTGGCTCAAGATGTGAGCGTTTCCGCTCCGAAGGCCCGGTTGGTTTCGTGAACGAACCGACCCGGCCGAACTCAAAGTAACCCGAAACCTTGAGTGCGATATATCGAAACGACCGTCTCGATCCAAGGATCGCGTTGCCGCAGACGATTCGTCATTCGGAGGTCCGAGGCTCAAGTTATGAGCCAAAAACCAAAACAGGTTCGAAACGGGGGGTCCGGGTCCGGGCCGACCCGGCCCGACCCCCCCCCCCCCCCCCCGGGTGGCGCGGTGGCCGGCGGCGGCGGCCGGCGGCGGCGGGCGGCGGCGGTGCGGCGGCCGGTGGCGGCGCGCGGCGGCGCGCGGTGGCGGCGCGGCGGAGGCGGCGGGCCGCGCTGGCGGCGGGGTGCCGCACGTGGTGGTCACGCGGGGGGCTTGATTGCCCCCGCTGATTGAACAAGGCGGCACGGCTTTGAGCCGTGCCTTTGCCAAAAAACGGCCCCCGCAAATGGGGACCGGCTGGACGAACCGGGGGGGCTTTGCCCCCCCCTCCTTTAATTGAACCGCCCCCCTCATTAAGATGGGGGTTTGAAGAACCGGCCGGGGGTTTAATCCCCCGGTTTTATGACATCCGTCCGGCCCGCTGGCCGGCCGGTTTTTACCAACGGGACCGGAATTTCCGGTCCCGCCCTCGACTTCCGACGCCGGCGGCCCGGCCGCCGGTCTTTCCTTCCGCCGCGGCCCGGAACCGGCCGCGGTCTCCTCGTCCCGCCGCGGCCCGGAACCGGCCGCGGTCTTCGTCGTCCGGCGCGGTGCGACGGCACCGCGCCCCTTTCGCCGTGCCATGAATCCTCCCAACGCGGCGCGACGGCGTCGCGTTCTTGAAGTCTCTCCTCGGCGAAGCGCGACGGCGTTGCGTAAATTAATCGCACGGCAAACCGCGTGGTGCGACGGCACCACGCCACTTTGCTTCCAACGCAAGAATTTAAACAAGAACGATGGAGGGGGGTTCGGCCGTGTTCGTGCGGTCCGGCCCCCCCCCCCCTCGCGTTAACAATAATAACGCAACTTAAAGAAAAACATGTCACACGTTAATCTTGCTAAAAGCACGATCAAGAATAAAAAAAGAGGAATCCAAAAGAAATTCAACAACCCCTACCTCGGGTTTAAGATTCGAAGAATCGTCTACGACCCGCGGAAGACGGCGTCGCGGAGGTCGGGTGTCGCGGAAGCCGTTCGTCAAATCCGATGACGAAGGGTTGCGTTCGAAGAGTCACGTCGTTGGCGAAACTTGTACGCCGACGAAGATGGTCCGAGGAGGAAGCGGCGTTCCCTCTCCTTGACACCGAGGACGAAGAAGAGAGGCGTCGTTCTTCGTCGGAGTTTGAGCGTTATTCGTTCTTCGTTCTTCGTCAGAGTTGAAGATGAAGAGGAATGCTCTCAAAAGCTCTCAAGGGAACAAACGATCAACCCCAAAATAAAATAACACTACATCTTATTTTATTCTCACTTTGCCAACCTTTCAAAATTCAAAGTTGAATTCAATTCATTAATTAAGTCTAGAGTTGACAAAATTAAATGAAAAGATAAATTGGCAAGAGTTAAAGTAGGGGAGAGTTACATAATTAAGAGGGGGGGGGGGGGTTTGAGAGGTTAAGGAATTTGAAAAGAAAAAGGGGTTCGTGTGGGCCCCACCACACTTAATCCTCCCAAGGGAGGTTAAGTGGGTGTGGGTCCCACTTCTAACCTCCTTTGGTAGGTTTTTAAAATAAGTTAAAATAAAATTTGTTTTGCACAAATTTTATTTAACTTAACTGAAAAACCCCAAAACGTAACTTTCAACCCGCAACAAACGCAACTCCCGAAAAGGTCTCATTAAGCGAATATCGGCGCTGCGAGTTTATCGGTGCCCTCGGATCTCAATTCCGAGCACCGGATCAAAAGTTAGGAATTCCCGCTCGTTCGTTCACTGAACGTACCCGAGCCAAACTTCGGAAATTAATTCCGGGCACTCCGGGCCTCGGAATCAGATGCCGTCTGAAACCGCGCTCTTGTAAAATTCTAAAGAAAATTAAGAAAAAATTTTCCTTGAATTTTAAGGGTCTTTACATTACTCCCACCTCAGGGCTTTACGTCCCCGTAAAGCTACATCAAAAACTAGGGAAACAAAAGAGTGTACTGAGCATGCATCTGAGCCTCCCGCTCCCAAGTGCTCTCCTGGAGATTCCCGTGCCGCCATCTGATGCGCACAAGAGGAATCGATCGCCCAAGTAGGACCCGCTCCTGGATGACATGGACCTCCTCCGACGTGGCCCGGACCACCTCTGATACCAATTGTCACGACCCGTCCTCGGGGCCCGTGCCGTGACTACCCCAAGCCCGCCTTCCATAGGCCAGGGGTTGGCGACTAGCACCAAAGGCGTAAAATCCCGATAACTGGGGAGGCATTGCCTTTATAAAGAAAACAAGCACCACAGAGTACAAGCGGAAGTAAAACACTAAGTACAAAAAGAAGAGCTGAAAAGTAAAAGGGGCCGGAAATACAAGCCCAACTGTAAAGTACAACTCGAAAGGGAAAACAGCGACTGAAAAGTAAAGCTGCTACGCTGAGATGTCCACTGGAAATCCCACCTGAAGGGTGGGTACAGATAGCTCTTCTGCTCCTCGGGTCCCGCCGTCTGCTCCAAGTATGACCCGCCCAGTGGTCTGCCTCTGGGTACCGCCTCGTCGTATAGTCCACCTCCAGGTACCGTCCAGTCCTCGAACACTCGGCCTCTGCCAGTACTGGCCGTTGTCTGCAACCAACACAACGAGGTGCGGGCATAGCCCGTGCAGGGGTGAGTATAACGATACTCAGTAGGGACCCCGAGACCCTCAAGGTCTCACTAAAACCAACAAGGATAAACACAAGAAGATCTCAACAGATAAACCCTACTTAGGTATATGCCCATACATATACCTAAGTTATCAAGTAACCCATCTCAATCATGAGGAAACACAAGGATTGTGAAATCGACGGATAACCACTACCCGGGTATATGCCCATACATATACCAAAGTTAGCAAGTGACCCATCTCAATCATGAGGAAACACAAGGATTGTGAAATCGACGGATAACCACTACCCGGGTATATGCCCATACATATACCAAAGTTAGCAAGTGACCCATCTCAGTCATGAAGTAAACACAAGGTCAAAAGTCTCAGCTCAAACTAGGATTTTCATTATCGAAACCGTAACGGCTGAAGAGCTCCGTCTCTAGAGTGTACAGTGGTCCTGTCACGACTCCGAGGCTGCCGCTCACTAACCTAGGACTGCTGAAGTACTCCTCCTGTCGAGTACTGCGGGTTTGCGGCCAACTACCTGGCGCTCCGTCCGCTGAGGGTCTGTCGCCAAATACCGGGCGCTACCCAGATAGCCTACTGAGGTACTCCTCCTGTCGAGTACCGCGGGTTTGCGGCCAACTACCTGGCGCTCCGTCCGCCGTGGGTCTGCTACCAACTACTGGGCGCTCCGTCCACTGGGCTAGTCGACTCACTCCAAGTCGAGTCGGTCAAGCAGTCGTCAGGTCTCAGCCGGCTACACGGTCTCCGTACTCTGCATGCTCGTCTCCGGGAGGATCCGCTCCACGAGCTACTGGTCGATACTCTAAGTATCTCAAAGTCCCACGAAGAAGTGTCTCAAAAGTCCGTCTCGTCACAGGGGTCTCAACGCAACAGACGGCGCGTCGATCGGACGCCCGGTCTGTGAGTTATTAGCCTTTTCGTCCCAGGGGCCCGGTTGGTTTCGTGAGCGAAACCAATCCCGGCCGTATCTCAACTGCACCCCGAACTCCCATAGGGTATACTCAAAGGGACCGTTACTCAACGTAACCACCAACGCCGCTGACGGCTCGTCAAGCGGACGTCCTGTCTGAAAGATATCAGCTTTCCCGTTCCAGGGGCCCGGTTGGATTTCGGAAACAATCCAACCCGGCCATACTCCGACTGCATCCAAAACTCGGGCGGAGTATGTCAAAAGTTCCGTCTCATCAATAGGAAGTCAACGAAACAGACGGCGCGTCAATCGGACGCCCGGTCTGTGAGTTATTGGCATTTTCGTCTCCGGGGCCCGGTTGGTTTCTAAGGAAAAACCAACCCGACCGTACTCCACCTGCGTCCAAACCTCGGGCGGAGTATGCCAAAAGATCCGATTCACTAAGAGGAACACAACGCGACTGACGGCGCGTCAATCGGACGTTCGTGGCTCAAGATGTGAGCGTTTCCGCTCCGAAGGCCCGGTTGGTTTCGTGAACGAACCGACCCGGCCGAACTCAAAGTAACCCGAAACCTTGAGTGCGATATATCGAAACGACCGTCTCGATCCAAGTATCGCGTTGCCGCAGACGATTCGTCATTCGGAGGTCCGAGGCTCAAGTTATGAGCCAAAAACCAAAACAGGTTCGAAACGGGGGGTCCGGGTCCGGGCCGACCCGGCCCGACCCCCCCCCCCCCCCCCCGGGTGGCGCGGTGGCCGGCGGCGGCGGGCCGCGCGGGCGGCGGCGGCGGGCCGCGCTGGCGGCGGGGCGCCGCACGTGGTGGTCACGCGGGGGGCTTGATTGCCCCCGCTGATTGAACAAGGCGGCACGGCTTTGAGCCGTGCCTTTGCCAAAAAACGGCCCCCGCAAATGGGGACCGGCTGGACGAACCGGGGGGGCTTTGCCCCCCCCTCCTTTAATTGAACCGCCCCCCTCATTAAGAGGGGGGTTTGAAGAACCGCCCGGGGGTTTAATCCCCCGGTTTTATGACATCCGGCTGGCCCGCTGGCCGGCCGGTTTTTACCAACGGGACCGGAATTTCCGGTCCCGCCCTCGACTTCCGACGCCGGCGGCCCGGCCGCCAGTCTTTCCTTCCGCCGCGGCCCGGAACCGGCCGCGGTCTCCTCGTCCCGCCGCGGCCCGGAACCGGCCGCGGTCTTCGTCGTCCGGCGCGGTGCGACGGCACCGCGCCCCTTTCGTCGTGCCATGAATCCTCCCAACGCGGCGCGACGGCGTCGCGTTCTTGAAGTCTCTCCTCGGCGAAGCGCGACGGCGTTGCGTAAATTAATCGCACGGCAAACCGCGTGGTGCGACGGCACCACGCCACTTTGCTTCCAACGCAAGAATTTAAACAAGAACGATGGAGGGGGGTTCGGCCGTGTTCGTGCGGTCCGCCCCCCCCCCCCCCCCCTCGCGTTAACAATAATAACGCAACTTAAAGAAAAACATGTCACACGTTAATCTTGCTAAAAGCACGATCAAGAATAAAAAAAGAGGAATCCAAAAGAAATTCAACAACCCCTACCTCGGGTTTAAGATTCGAAGAATCGTCTACGACCCGCGGAAGACGGCGTCGCGGAGGTCGGGTGTCGCGGAAGCCATTCGTCAAATCCGATGACGAAGGGATGCGTTCGAAGAGTCACGTCGTTGGCGAAACTTGTACGCCGACGAAGATGGTCCGAGGAGGAAGCGGCGTTCCCTCTCCTTGACACCGAGGACGAAGAAGAGAGGCGTCGTTCTTCGTCGGAGTTTGAGAGTTCTTCGTTCTTCGTTCTTCGTCAGAGTTGAAGATGAAGAGGAATGCTCTCAAAAGCTCTCAAGGGAACAAACGATCAACCCCAAAATAAAATAACACTACATCTTATTTTATTCTCACTTTGCCAACCTTTCAAAATTCAAAGTTGAATTCAATTCATTAATTAAGTCTAGAGTTGACAAAATTAAATGAAAAGATAAATTGGCAAGAGTTAAAGTAGGGGAGAGTTACATAATTAAGAGGGGGGGGGGGTTTTGAGAGGTTAAGGAATTTGAAAAGAAAAAGGGGTTCGTGTGGGCCCCACCACACTTAATCCTCCCAAGGGAGGTTAAGTGGGTGTGGGTCCCACTTCTAACCTCCTTTGGTAGGTTTTTAAAATAAGTTAAAATAAAATTTGTTTTGCACAAATTTTATTTAACTTAACTGAAAAACCCCAAAACGTAACTTTCAACCCGCAACAAACGCAACTCCCGAAAAGGTCTCATTAAGCGAATATCGGCGCTGCGAGTTCATCGGTGCCCTCGGATTTCAATTCCGAGCACCGGATCAAAAGTTAGGAATTCCCGCTCGTTCGTTCACTGAACGTACCCGAGCCAAACTTCGGAAATTAATTCCGGGCACTCCGGGCCTCGGAATCAGATGCCGTCTGAAACCGCGCTCTTGTAAAATTCTAAAGAAAATTAAGAAAAAATTTTCCTTGAATTTTACGAGTCTTTACAATGGATTCGAGTAATGGATATGAGAGTTTGAGTTTTTGGAAATTATAGGTTGTATCGATATCAGTTTAGATAACATTAGAGGTTGGAATGGTTTCATGTGAGTATATCTAGTAATTTAAGGGTATTTTCATATGTCTACAAGATTAATGATGATAATATGTTAAAAATACAATACACCCTATCATGGTTCTATGAAATGATTTATCAATGTTATTTTTTGGAGTAGTTTTCTCAGTTGTGTCATTTTCAACCATTATAACTAAAATTTTGTTTTTTAGGGAGGGTTTATTTTTCAAGATGAATGGAAAAAACCGTACAATCAATATGTTGGCTGATAAACCATTTCAAGGTGCTAGGAACTAGGGTATCAAATCATTAATGATGAATGGTTAATGTTTCACATGATACCACTAACCTATAGTATTTCCTGGTTAGTATGTAATTTTTTTAAATTTATATTTATTTTCGAGATATATGGTATTTATTTAATGAATAATTAGTTTTTATATTGGATGAAGATATGATAAAATCCATCTTATATATGAATTTCAATATAAATTACTATATATTTAAATAATTTATATGAAAATATTAGTTTTGAATAATTTTGTTTCAACTTTTATTATTACTAATGAATTTCTATGATTATTGTATAATTTAATGGTTTTATAATTTTACGAATTTTAATATAAGTCCTAATTTTTTTACTAATTTCAAATGTAAAGATGAAAATCTGGACTATATATTTTTTTGGATATCTGGTAATTAAATGTTTATTTCAATTCATTAGAAATGGAGACACCATCTATAATAATAAATTATTGAATGAAAATGTATGATTTTGGAGGATATTGATTAATGGAATTAATTATACTAAGAATTAATTATTTTTAATTTTTCTATTTTACTCATGGAATGGGTGGTAATATACTTCTATATCATTATTATAAGTGTATTGAAAAAATGGAATTATCATAATACCATCAATCATAAGAATACAATGGTCTATTAAGTAATTAAATATTTATCTTTCTGAGGCCCTTAATGTTCCTTTAATAATTCAATTATATATTATCTAGGAACTCAATCACCCTATAAAATTATTTATTATTTTCATCCATCCCTATATATGTTTTCCAACTGTTTAATCCTAGAAATAAATATCATTAGGTGAAAATTATATTTTCCACTTTCATGTATTGGTATTTTGATTTAGTCATTATTTTTACAATGTAGGTTTCAATTATGTAAATCTATAAATAATAGTAATTTGATAACAATGATGATTTTTAACGGTGAAATTTATTTTAGGGGGCTTGGATGTATCTTCCTAATATTTTATGAAATTTTATCTTTCAAATTAATTTAAATTTGTTAATATATTCATATTAATGTAAATATATTTGTTATCTTAAATAACATGAATCCCAATGTTAAAAATTAATTTTATTCATCTTTGAGCCCTTCTAATAACTTATATTAGATTCAAGGTCGATACTTAGTAGAAAAAAATATACCATTAATATTATTTATTTCCTGAAATAGTTGTCACATGGCCAATGTAAATTTAGAAATAAATATGATTTATTATATTATGAAATCATTGTTTACACATGTCTTAATTTTTTTAACATTGAACCCAGAAATTTCATTAGCCTAAAATTAAAAAATTAATCTAATTTGAAGCATACAAGGATATATATTTTTGAAAGGTAGTTTTCCAGTTTTTAAAGGCACCACTATTTTAATTTTAATTTTTTTCTCTTTAATAATTTTAGTTGAAATAATAAAATTAATATTTAGAATTAAACAAAATTGAATTAGGGTTAATTTTTTCTATTTTTCAAACAAGATTAATTTTTTTAATATTGAAATTTACAATATTTTAGTTCAATACTAACTTCTCATTTATATAATTATTAAATATAAAATTATATTTGAAATTGGTTTCAAAGTCTCAAAGTATAAATTATTAATATATGAATAAAATTTAGATCAATGGGTTCATTTTTAAAAAAATTTCATATATAAATAATTAATTAACTATTTTACATTTTTTGCTGAAAGACCCCAATTTATTATCACATATATGGTATTAGTTATAAAATTAAATTTTCAACTTATATTAATTGAATTTGGAATACCTATCATGAACGGTTCTCATATATATAATATTTTAGTCATGTAAGATCAACGGAATTTTTTACAAAAAATATGAGTCAATGTAAATAAAATAATTGTGGAAATTATTGTAAAAATAAACAAAATTAAGTTCAGACCAATAAATTTAATGTCCAAAATGAACTAGAAACTTCTCCAAAATCAAATTTATGACCCTATCAGGACCGTATATCCCCTTGTTTCTAATTTTATTAGTTATAGTACATAATTTCCATAAAATAGACCAATATAATAATGTAAGTATATAAAGGAAAAAAATCAACCTTTCTTAAAATTACAATTTAAAATTATAGAGTATAAAAGATGCTACATAGTTTTAGTTATAAAAATTGATTTGATGAGTACTGAATTTTCACATGGTAATTTAAAATTAATATTTTGTGATGATATATTTTAATTAAACTCTTAACAAACATTACTAGATAGATTATTTAGTAAATAATTATATAAAATAAATTATACTAAGAAAATGAAAAGGAATTTAAATTTAATGATGTATTGGGATACATTATTTTCTTATGAATATATCGGCAGACATTGATTTTAAATTAATATATTTCAATTCTAAAACTATTTTGATATTTTTTAAACTTAAAATCTGTAAATAATGTGAAAATTGGAATTAACGTCACTTAAAGATAAATGACATTTTATTAAACAGTTAAAAATAAATAATAATTCTGTAAACTATGAATTTACTTTTATGTGTCATTAAATAAAAAATATAGTCTATTCATAGATACATGTTTATTTTATAATTAATTTACTGATACATAGTTTGTAAATACAATGTTAACACGATCGTGGTTAATGAAGTGTTTTTGTGCTTTTAATGTATTTTTTTAATATTAATATCTATCACAAGATGTAAATTTGTTTATTAATTTGTATATCATATTTAAAATTTAGTTGTTCTATAATTTCTAATAAATCTCAACATAATTTATTCTTATTTGTCAAATAATATATAAATGGAAAACTCGTTACCGAAATAAATAATAATAATAAAATATATAATAAAACATAAATGATATGGAACTAAATTAATAAAATGCACATTTTGTGGTTTTCAGATTTTTCTAGAACATTCTTTCACTAGAATATGTTATCTTTCCATTTTCAAATCACACGAGTTAAGGGATACATCCAAAACATTTATTTCCTATTGCATTTATAAGAATGTCACTCCCCCTTATAAACCAACTATACTCTTCCCATTTAGCAGACCTCAAAAGCCAGTATTTATTATCAAAACACTACAAAATTATTCTACAAACATCTACAAACTCACCTAAGACTACTGGATTTTTTATTGAATCCAACCAAAATTTTATTTTGTGAAAACAAAATGTGGTTACCTGAAGAATATGTAACTTTCATCAACATGAATTTTTAAATTTCTTCATTCCCAAATTCCTTTATTTCATATTATCGCATGATTAAATAAGAAAATATATGTTTTAGATATACTTATATGTTATCATATTTTGGGTTCAGCCAACACCTATAAACACCCCCATAAAATGGATGAAAAAATTATTGTTCCTTTACATCAAACTACCACCGCTTGTAACAACATTGTTCGTTTTTAATTTTACACATCTCATATATTTTAATTATGATGAAAAAAATGTTTATAGGATATAAATATATATTAACTTTATGTTGCCTCTATAGTTATAGTATTTTTTATATAACAAATACTATTATCTGTTCAATTCAGTTTAAATGTGATAACATCGCTTGTGGACATGTAGACTACCGTCTGCTCGATGTGATGTGATAAATTCACACATTTCATGGAATTTATTTTGGATGATATTAGTTAAAAATATGATACATAAGTAGATTATATATGGTATTCATGAAATATTTACCTTTTTAGAAATATAATATATCATTCTCTTTATTACCCATTCACACACATAAAATGTGATAACGTCGTTCATGGATGGTTACACTACCATCTACTCAATGAAATTTCATTACATTTATATCATAATAATTACATATTTTTATTTGATTAAAAATTGGTATTTATGATACAATTATTATTTTGGAAATATGATAATTAATTACATTATTTCTAAAATGATCATTGGAAAGTGAGAACGTTACTCATTCGTATGTACAAAAAACCATCTCCATGATTGTAGCAATGGTTCATTTATTATAGTAATAATTCATGATTATTTTTAAAATAGAATTAATATTATATTATTATTATAAAATATAGTAAAAAATATGGAAAAACATACTCGATTTAAGGGATTTATTCTAATTTTCATTTCATAGGAGTATATAGTATTATTCTTCACCTAGTTTCTTTTATATGGTAAATATAGTGATCCTATGATATGTATGTCTAGAATATCATATATTTTGGGGAATTAATAATTTTAATTGAAATTTTAATATCATGAATCTCATGATTCTAATGTTACTCATGTTTTAAGCGATATGCATCTCATAGGTTACATCTATGAGATAAATGAATTAATCAACACTTATTTCATTTTGGTTTTGTACATACTACCCATATTGATATATAATATCCTAGATTATTTTATATTAATTAATATTTCTGGTTTTAGTTTTATTTTATTTTTTCCAAGGGTTTTGGATTTAGAAGTGAAAATAGTGGTAATAGATAATTTTCATAATTATTATTCATTTGATATTAGATATGTTATACACCTATATTCTTTTACAATGTGTATATACGTCTCATTAAAAATGTTATATAACGATTATAATTATTATCATGAAATTATGTGTTTAATTTATTGTTACACCATTCAAGTGTTAATGCTATAAATGTTTTCAAGTGGTATAGAATGCTTTTGAATGTCTACAGATTATTTTCCTCAGGAATGTTGAAATTTCTTTTTAATTGTATTTACAATCATAAATATAAACAAACCTTGTTGTTAAAAATCATAATCATTGGGTTATTTTTACTGATATGATTTTATTAATTTTTTAGATGTATTGTTATTGAAATATATAGTTATTGAATACATTAATTTTATATTACATAATATTGTTCATTTATTTGTGTATTGAACCCATTTTTGTTGGTAAATAATTTATTAAGGATATAGTTATTCAACACATTTATTTTCTATGGGTTAGTCATTTTTCATAGAGATTTTTGTTGAGAACAATTATTTTTTTAGTTAATCATGTTTCCATGAGATTATTATTTCACACATTAAATTTCCATTGTGTAATCATATTTAAATGATATTTTTACTAAACCCATTTTTGTGCGTGGCTTATTCGTGTTTCATATATAAAAATAAGAAACCCATTTCTATTACATTGTTTTTTCATGTTCTAGTGACATTATTATTTAAACCATTTTGTTTTAAATGGGTTAATCATTTTCCAAATATATAGTTATGGAACACATTTATTTTTCCTTGGTTATTCATTTTTCAAATATATTTTTATAGAACCTATTTCTTTTCCAATGTTTAGTCAATTATTAAAGGTGTAAATTTTTTTTCAATAATTAGTTAATGAAATGTTTTATGCTGGAAGAATTATCTAGGAATGTTATACATTTTATGGGTGGTTATGTGAAAAACCTATGGTTGGTGGTTCCTTAATAGAAGATGAATGGGTGGGACCGTGATTGAACTTTAATGCACTGATTGGGGACGTCAGCCGTATTGATATTCCATTTTTAAGAGAGACATGTATGGATGTAGACTATATGGTCATTCCATTTGTATAAGATAAAAATATAATGATGTCCCATGATACCTTTTTTTGTTTATTTATTCTTTCTATGGATTTATAATAATTATAATAATTTATACTGATATCAAATGGCTCATGATTATTCATTCTAATGAATATTTCTATTTACCTATATTAATAATTAATGGTCCATATATGGATTTATATGAGTGATTTTATGATTCCCTCATGCAAATTGACTATTTCATCACACTCTTATTCTAGTTTATTGTCATATATGGCATTTATTTTTCAATTATTACGTTTTCCATTACTGAGCATTAGATCATTCCATTCTTATGTTTTCTTTTCATCATGATTTAATGAATGAGGTTGAATTATGTATTTTTATAATTATTTTATAAGGATGTTGTTGATCACCATTTGTGAAATAATGAAATATGTGATAAATGGGAGAAATGTTATTTTTATGATATATGAGACCACATTGATATTATTTTATTTTGTATGTGTTAACCCAATTTTATAAAAATATAAACCAAAAAGGTCTTCATGGTTTTACATGTTTTATATTTTCCATTTCATGTTTTAATGTTTATATGAATAATTTTGGTCACAAGTTTCGATTCAAAAAGTGTTCTTAGGTGTCTTCCACATTTTTATGTTTTTAAAATCATAAACACATTATCTTATTGAAAAGTATATTTCTCTAAGAATAATTTGTTATAATGAATTTACCTTCTCTAACAATATATTTGACCAAACATATAATTTTTAATTCCATATATAGTGGTTTATTTAACCAAGTCTAACCATATTTTAATTTAGTAAAAAATGGATCCTTATCTATCTAAGACCCTTACAGTTCCTTGGTACCTGTTTTCTATAGAATTGTGAATCATATTTCTTCTGAAATCCGAGCATGATTTATCTATAATTATGAATTTGATTTCTTCTATATTTAGACTATGATTTCCTTTGAAATTATACACAGATTGCTTCTAAAATTAGACACCAATTTCATCTAAAATGAGACTCTGATTTATTCTGAAATAACACAAAAATTTATTCTAAAATTAGACTCATATTTCATCTAAAATCCAACTAGGATTTCATTAGAAATTAGGATCAGATTTTATCTTTATTAAGAATATGATTAAATTATTTCTTTTTAGTTACCATATTTATTTAAACAAATGTTATATTTTATTGAATCCCAAATGTGATAATGTTTTTAAAAAATAATATTTCTTTTCATGGTTTTCTTATATGAAATGATGTAGTGAAATATATTTTAATCTAACTGTTTCCCGAGTAACATCTATATAGGTCCCACCATAATTTATGGAAACATATGATAGTTGGAGGAGGACATCAACCGTGGGAATTCATGCCTATAAATAACTAGAAATTTGAATGAAATCAGTGCTAGAGTTTTCATGGAGACATATTGATCTATCAAATTAATGCAATAAATTCTTGATAGATAATATATGTTTGGAAAGCTCTGCACAGACATTCCTTGTGATAACGATGGGAACAACTTTTTCAATATGATAAAATATTGTTCATCCTTCCCTGTGCAATTTTGATTTTTACTAATCTATCGAGGTCTTATAGGGATATGAAGATAGAGGTATCGATCACCTTATAGTTGGAAAGTTGGTGGGGACATCATGTAAATTTTTATCATTGTAATGTGGTCTTAAACAGGTGTGGGAAGGAAAGACACTATTAAATATATAAATCAAAGTACCTTTATTCATGGTTGTTGAATACCCTTCTATAAGAGATATAATATTACTTTCACAGTTCCTATTTTATTACATATATTAATTCCATTGATTTTTGTTAAGGATATGACGTGTAACTTTAATAAAAATTCTAATACTTGTATACTTTGATAAATAATATTCTATATGTATTACAGTATAATATTTCATAAGTAATATTTTCTTACATTTTATTATCAGATCCATATTATCATATTCGACGAAAGTTGGTTTCTTTTATAAGAACTATAGAAGCGTTTTGAATAAATATTATTTGAAATTTTTAATCCCAGATTTTAATGAGGGTAAAAACTAATGATTTTAAACCTATAATTCAACCACCCCTTGTAATTAAGAAATCATCATATACATTTCGATCCTTCAATTGGTATAATATGAGTTCCCTTAAATAATTATACTATCATATGTGTTTTATAGCTCAACATATATTGTTTAACATTACTTTCATAAGTTATTCATTTGATTTCGTACATAATTTTTTTCATAAACTCAATATACTAATACTTTTTATGGAAGGTAGATATAGTATTTTCTTATTGAATGGAGTGAATAATCATTGGTTCAATAAACAATCTAAATCCTACCAGAAACACCAATATTTGATGGAAATGATAATGAGTATAATAGAGATAGGGTGAGGAACATTATTATCAAAACCATGGTTAATCATTTTGTTATGCTTACCAGAGACAAGAAAATTTCATTGAAGGAAATCAGACATTTCCCCAATCAAGAAAAACCAGTGTACTAACTTTACCTTAAGTTACACAATAATTTATAATCATCTATGACTAGTAATATATATATCTCTATTTTATCATGTGAAGAAACTAATATAATCCGTATGTAATTTGAATTAATACATTTTGGCACCTACAAGGTTATTCAAATAAGGAGAGCTATAAATAGAGCTGAATATAATTGTTTAATGTTATCTTTATGGAGAACTGGTATGTGATTCTCAATAATGAATTGTGAGTATCACCACAATCCTTCATTTTATGGGTGATAAAAGAATTTATGTCCAAATTATTTTAGATATGATAATATATAGTATTCCTAACAAGTGGGAATATAAATGGGAAAATATTTATTAGAATATGAACGATTTAAAAGTCACTCTTGATGAGTTATTTGTGAATCCTCTACTACATGAAACCAAAATGAAGGGAGATATTCAGATCAATATGAAAAATAAGTGTAATGGAAGCATATCATTCTATCCTATATAAAACCATATGAAATCCAAGAATCTATAAAGAGTTACTATATGAAAATCTAAGAAATCCATAGTTATATTTGAATCATGTGATAGTTGTCATTTTGAGAATAAACATTCCAATTATTCATGATGGATGTAATAGATAATGGGAAAGAAATATTTCATTATATATACAAGAAGAATGTAAAATTGGATATGAGTGAATCATAATTAACTTGTAATGAATGCAACAGGGAAAGTCATATCAGACAAGACTGTCCTATGATCAAAAGTAATGAATGAAAGGGTATGTATTCAGAACGAAAAAATAAGAATTACATCATGCAAATGTCCCTTAATGTATTGATAGATAATGACACATGGATTGATAGTGGTGGATATTCTTCTCATTAATTTTCAGATATTGAATCTTCTGAAAAAAAAATTTGTTTCATATATTCATATTTCATACTGAAAATCAATGTCTAATGGATAATTAAAATACAATAAAACCATTACCCACTAATATTTTAAATGATAATATTACTAATAAATAATATTATGAATATTTATATGAAGAACTTTCTCATTAGAATATAATAATATAATATCATTTGATGAAGTATCTACGTTTTCCCAGATTCATGAAATGAGAATAGTAAGATCTAAAAGAATCTTTTTAAAGACAATTTTTTAATTTTTATTTAAGAAAATATTATATCATTCTAAAGATCATAAAAATAATATTTATTATTTAAAAAATATTTCCAAAAACAATAATAATGTAAATTCTGATAAGGATAAAATATCCATTGATTTGAAAATGTTATTTATAAGATAAATGTCTTAGAAAACAACAAACATTATAAGACAAATGTTTTTGAGGATAAGATATTTTTCATCAAAATAAAATTGTTAAATTATTCATTAATGAATCATTGATCAAATTTCACTTCATGAATAAATGAATTTGATAAAATGTATTAAAAACATCATCATCTAATAAATAGTTTTGGATTTGGTTTTTGTCACTTAAAACAAATTTTAGTCAATACTATTTTCTTCCAAAAATTTCTCTTCCCTTCAGTAAGTGTCAATATAGTGGACGTTGGGAATCAAAATATCCATAGAATAATACATATTCTTTACACTCAAATAATGATTACTTTACTATGAATATTTGGATATGAATTATTTTACTGTCAATAATTTCGGTATCCAAATATGTTTTGATTCTGAAAGTGTAACATTTTTATTATTTGTAAAACAATTGAAGTACCAACAAAAAAATTGTAAACATGGATAGTGCATGTTCTCGGAACATCAATGTTACGAAAATCCTCTTTGAAAATATTATTAAGATTATAGGTGGAAAATTAACATTTTGAGAAAATTTTCAATGAAATTTTTTTGTATATGTAATATTTTTATTCATTGAAAATATTTATTTTAAATTTTTTGTTAATGTTCTTAAGAAAAACCATATAAGAATAAACCTACTATGTAATTTAGGATACCTTTAGGACTGATCAATTCCTTGTACACAATTCTAAGGAAGAGTTTATTCTCTCTTCCCATATGCATGAGAATGATTACACACTTAACATAGTAGAAACTAGGATCCAAAACCAATATTGAATGATTGAAACTGGTCATCAATCATGGTTATGGAATAGAATAATTAGACACTAAATCCTTAGTAAACTATGAAAAATCTCACGGAAAATACTTGTTAATGACATATTGGAACTTAGATTCAATTTTTCAAAAGACTGTGATCCCTTTTAATATGTAAGGATACATAATCCAAGATTTAAATCAACTAGTTAAGTCTCAACTTTTGAAGCATTAAAACAAGTGCATATGGATATTTTCAGTCCAAACATAAGCTAGATGTATTGGAGGCTAATAAAATGTATTAGTTTTATTTGATGATCACACTAGATTTACATGGGTCTATTTTCTTGAAACGAAATTTGATTCATTTATTATATTAATTCCTTCTTATCCAAAGTTAAAAATGTTAAAAAATATCCATTTGTAAATATTCATAGTGGTCATGGGCGATAATTTAAAATTTTAGATTTTGAATCTTTTTGAAAGAAGAAAGTAATTATTCAAAACTTCTAAACTCCAAAAACTCCTCAATAATATTGTGTCGTTGAAAGACGATACTAAATTCTTCAAGAGATTATAAGAATCATAATGAATGAATATTCCATTTCTAAATTTTTTTGGTCTGTAGCTGTTTATACTACCTTATATAAAATAAATCTAGTTTTAGTCGAAATTTTCTAAATAAAACACATTATGAATTATAAACTAGTACGAAACATAATGTTTCTTACTTCAATGTAATTGGATGCAATATATAAATCATGAATACTAAATATAAATTTCATAAATTCTCCCCCAAATCTAATAAAAGATGTTTATTAGGATTCACCACTAGTTTTAAGGATTATAATCTTTTAACAAAAAATATATTGTAATGTTGAATAAACAATACATGTTAATTTTGATGAAACTGAAATATTTGTTTAAAACAAATCCCCAACCAACATCCTCATATGTGTTTTCAAAAACTGATTATCAACAATTGTTGAAAGATTTTTCTAAGATTGAAATACACAATAGAATGTATCTTATGTATTTACCATAGAATATTTTTCCATTCTATTGATGAACTGGTTTTACAAAACCCAAAAAAGTTGTTTCTTAAGAATCATCCTAGTGATACTGTCATTAGTGAGGCAAATAAACCTATAAGGAATATAAGTTCTTTATGAAATTAATTGGTCATATTGTATTTAATTCCCATTTATAACCTAAAATAACTAATGATGTTTTAGGTGATTATGACTGGATTAAGGCTACTCAAGATAAACTAAATGAATTTGAAAGGAACAAAACATACACCTTGGTTGAAAGACCTATGGAAAATTCTATAATTGGTGTAAATGCATCATCATAAATAAATGTGATTAAAGTGGAATATATGTAATAAATTAATAATTTTTAATTTATACATTTTATAATAAATGAAATGAAATACACTCTGAAGAAACCTATTCTCTAGTAGCTAGACTTCAATCTATTCATATTCTACTAGACCTCAAAACATTAATTGATTTCCTAATTTTTAAAATGGATGTGAAGTGTGATTTCAATAATAGATTAGTCCATGCAGAATTTTATGATGAAAAACCTACAAGTTATGATAAAAATCGCTTCATCTTATTTTCAAACATACAAATGCTTTATATGGACATAAACAGGCCCCTAGTTTATGGTATGATAGTGTTAAAAATATTTTTATTGCAACACAATATTGTTAAGGGAATAGTTGATCCATACCTTTTTTTAAGAAAGATATAAAAATTAATTTGATTGTAAAAATTTATATTGATGAAATAATATTAATATAAACCTATCAAACCATAAAAAATTAATTTGAAAATCCCCCGAAATATGAGTTTGGAATGAGTATTATGAAAACCCTGATCATTTATTACACAATTAAACATAATTTATTACGTAAAATTCATTTGATACATTATAGAAGTTCGAGATGTCGAGTTTATTTGGGGATTAGGATCATTACATTACTACATAAAACATGAAATAAAACATCTTTATTGAAAACATCCTTTACCCGACCACTACATTCCCTCGTACTTAGTATTTCATGGGATAACATGAGTACATGCATAAGAAAAGGGTGAGATATAAAGGCCGGTAGAGGAATAATCATAGAATAATCATGGAATAACATGAGGAATACAATACATGTTAGAAAATATGCATATCAATAGAGAATATGATAATAAAAAATATAACGGCATGATAAAGAATGATAATCATAACATAGAAATTTTGCAACAACACTTAACATGGAATTAGCATGATCCAAGAATCATTACACATGAAGCATGAGTAAATTGTCATTTCAAATGATACTCGATTAAAACATCATTTCAATTAAATTAGAATGAGTAAAAACCAATTGCGCAAGACGTATCATGATACTATTCTTTACCTAATGCATTGGATCGCTATTAGGGCACACCCTTATTAAACATATCATATCATGAATAAGTGTGCCACAAGGATCATATAACATGGATTCGTAAAACATAACCATTTATTCCATGATAAAGGAATATTAAATTCAAACAGGAAAATTTATAATAAATAATTATATGTTCATAAATGTGAAAACCCTTCATAGATAAATGTGCATGGTATTCATTACACAATGACGTTGTCTAAGAAAATCAGTGAAATTTCGGGAGTGTAACGGCGTGACGTAAGAAATCATAAAAAAATTTATGAGAGAAAAAGGGGTGTATCATTATATGTACATGAAATGGACATTAATGGGGTCATATAGATACATTTTCCAACATTTTTAATGGAATTTAGAGTCATGATACAAAAAAAATTCTTGAATGTAAAAGTGGTAAGAGAATTTCTTTTCAGAATTTCGGTATAGTAATGGGTGTACAAGGGAGGTATTTAATGAGAGATAAAGGGGTCTCCCATAATTATAAAAAAAATAGGGCAGTGTTTTTTAGGTTAGAAATCATTACCAAACTTTTATAATTTAAATTAAATGTGCATAACAATTTAATAAATATTGGACAACAATGTGAAAGGTAGAAAACCCCTTACTTGGAAGTGTGATTCCAATGGATTGAAAGAGGATTTTTAAAGGCTTATTAAGAGCATGGGGCCCCTTGGGAGGATTATATAGTGAGGTGGGAAGACGTTGGACAAACTCCAAATGCATTGACTGAGGAGAAAGTGGGGTCATGGGTGGGTTTATAGAGGAAAAGTGAGGGAATTATCTCTTATTTAGGTTTGGGACACCCCACATTAAACTAATCCAAACCAAAAAGCAGCCCATTGTAATTGACAAAGGTTTTTCATAAAGGGATGTGTAAAACAATATTTTATAAGGCCAAAGTCAGAAATTTTTAAAATAATGGGCTTATTTATGTGGAGGTGAGTTCTACTCCCAAAGAATAAAATTTAAAAAGAAAAGATGTTTGATAAGTCATGAAGGGACCATTAATTCTTTGAAAAATTATACAAACAAACCCAAAACCACATTATTTTAATCTAAAAACATATATTGGCCGAACAAAAAGATTTTTGTATTTTATTACATCACTATTGGGTCATTATGATGTCATAAATCACATTATATATTTGAACGATATTTAATTTTTACCCATAAATTTGACAGTCTCAGATAATTATAAAAAATATATCGTAGGATAATTTAGAAGTCGTTATTCTAGAAATAATAATCATTTTATGTAAATAAATTTCTAAATATGTTAATTTTCAATTATAATATAAAAACCGATATTTATCGAAAATTCCTAGGTTTTGTCAAAAATGGAAACAGACCTTAAATAAAACTAAAATTTCATTCATAAAATTATACAATAACTTATATCTAATAAAAATTAATTTAATAATAATAATATTTTATTAAAATATTATTTAATTAATAAATCCATTAATTCATCAAAATAGATTTCATAGTTTACCCTTAAGTAAATATATTATTTGTGATTTAAAAACTATTTACAAGGTAACAATAATAATAACAACATATATTAATTATTATATACAAAAATAATGTACATAACTATATTACTAGTTTCCTGATAAATAACCTCTTATAACATCCACATAAGATCGAAGATTAAGGTGTGTGATGGTGACAGACTATTGGGGTGTCTCAGATAACATTTCATTGGTGGTAATCTCTATCAAATTCTATTCCTCTTGTAGTCAATCCCACTGGAGATTAACATATTCAATCTCGGCTTGGGTTTGGTCATGATCCAATCTCAATGACACCAAATCCTTTTCGTGCTCTGACAAATGGGCTTCGTATGGGGCAATTCTACTTGATGAGGTCATCACTTGTTTTGTCTGAGTAAATTGCATTTGTTAAAGCCCTATATTTATACTAATCATCTGATCACTGTACAATGGCTATATTAACAATGGTCACAATTAATAATATAATTTTAATATACAAAAACATAACATGAATGTGGTTGAAAATTGATATAAACATTTTACATATAGTGGCATTTAATTAGATCAAGAGGGATTTCCACTAATGAATATTTGGTTCCTTAAAATATTACCCCCTTAAAAAAAATTTCTAGAAATTATCATTCCCCGAACTGAAACAGATGTGAGTAACTCTGCGTCATCGTTTCTTATGATCCCCACATTTCTTCTTCGAACATTTTTGTTCTCCACAACACCTTCACGAGGGACATTGTCTTGTTTCATTGAAATTTTTCTCTACAGTCTATGATCTTCACTGGTTGTTCCTCATTATAAATATCATCCTCTAACAATACCACCTATGAAGAAAGTACATGTGAAGGGTCCAGTATGTACATCCTTCAGAGGATTATATGAAAAATTTCATGTACATTGGCCAAGGTATGTTGACGTTCTAGTCGATAGGCCACAACCCCGACACGATCAAGAATCTCGAAGGGGCAGATGTACCTTGGACATAACTTCGCTTTGTTTTCCAAACCTCGTGACCTTCTTCCACAAAGATATGCAGTAAAATACTATGTCTCAAAATTTAAATCCAAGGTCTTGTCGATGGTTGTCTTCATAACTCTTCTGTCGACTCTGGACTTCCTTGATATGCTGATGAATGGTTTTCACCATCTCCACTATTTCATCGACCATTTCTGGTCAAAGCAGTTTACGATCACCGACGACATCCCAACACACAGATGTTCTACACCTTTTCCCATAAAGGGCTTTATATGTTGCCATTTGTATGCTAGTGTGAAAATTGTTATTATAAGAAAACTCAACCAGACGAAGATGTTGATCCCATACTTCTTTAATTCCCATTGAGAACTCTATAATAATTTTCTAAAGTGTTTGGATAGTCTGCTCGGATTGGCCATCAGTTTGAGGATGATAGGTCATACTGAAGATCATTTTAGTATTCCGAGCATGTTGAAAATTCATCCAAAACATAGAGGTGAATCATGGATCTTGATCAGACTCAATAGATAGTGGTACTCCATATATCTTTACCACTTCACTAATATATATAAGTGCCAGTTCATCCAATGAGAAATCCTCCTGTATTGAAATGAAGTGTGCATACATTGTAAGAATATCAACAATAACCCTAATTTTATTATTTCAATAGGATTTATTCGGCTGTCTGGTGAAAATCTCTATGGTGATGTTCCCGCATTTGCATTCTGGTATGGGCAATGGTTACATCATCACCTTATAATTCTTCCTCACTGACTTCTCTTGCTGACACACCCGAAACATTGATGTATATTCAGAAATCTCTTTCTTCATATAATCTCACCAATAATGAACTCGGACATCTCAATACATCTTTGTGTTTCCTGGGTGAATAGATAAATTTGAACTATGTTCATCATCTAAATCTTCCTTCGTCAGCTCCGGACATGAGGGAACACATATTCTTTACCCAAATATCACAACTCCTTCATCATTACCATTATCCTCTGACGATTTCTCTTTTCTGATAGCTTCAACATTTTCCTGAATTCCCACATCATATTTTTGAGCATCATTTAACCTTTCTAAAAGTGACAGTTAAGAAATAATTCATGAAAGGTTTTATAATGTTCCCTTATTTATGATTCCCATCTCCATATTCATCAAATCTAAGGAGACTGGATCCTTTTAAATTCTCATCGATGATAGAATCATTGGGTTCTTTCTACTTAGGTTATCCTCCACCTTGTTCGATTTCCCAGGGTGTCAATGGATTGAGCAGTCATAGTTTTGATCAGATCTAACCGTCTTCATTGGATCATGTTCAACTATTTATGTGTGAATGTATACTTGAGGATTTTGTGGTCAGTATATATTTCACTTTTATCACAAAGAGAAAATGACACCAAATTTTCAAAGCAAATTCCACTAAAGCCAACTCTAGGTCATGTGTTTGATCCTTTTGTTCATGAAAATTCAATTTCCTTGAAGCATAGGAAATGAATATGTCATTTTGTATCAACACATATCCTGGAACCCTCATCGAAGCATCCCTGAATACAACAAAATGTACTCCACTTGTGGGTAAAGTGAGGATGTGCACAACTATAAGCCTCAATTTCAACTCCTTGAAGCTTTCTTCGCATTCATCATTCCAAGAAAACATTACTCGATTCCGAGTTAGCTTGGTAAGAGGGTTGGACATTCATGATAAATTTCCCAAAAATTGTCGATAATATCCAGCTAACCCCAAGAAGCTTCATATATCAATTTCTGATGTTTTCCTTGACCATCATTCAATTCATCTGTTTTGGAGGGATCCACAGATATCCCATATATTTTGATGATAAGGACAAAAAATGAGACTTCCTTTAACCAGAACTCAGACTTGTTGTACTTTTCATAGAGTTTCTCCTTCTGCAATGTCACTAGTACAGTTCTTAGATGCTTTTCATAATCCTTGGTTATTGAGTATATAAGAATTTCATAAATAAATACTACTGAAAATTTTTCAATATAATCCCTGAATACTATACTCATTATGTCCATAAATATTGCTGGAGCAATAGTGAGTCTGAAAGGAATTACAATGAATTCATAGTGATCGTATCTTGTACGAAAATTATTCTTGGGGATATCTTCCTTCTTTACCCTTACATGATAATATCTCATCCATAAATTCAACTTGGATAAGTATTGTGCTCCATATAGCAGATGAAACAAGTCATCAATTCATGGTAGAGGATAGTTATTCTTTATCATGATTTTGTTGAGCTCACGATAATCAATGAAAAGGAGCATTGACCCATCCATCATCTTGACGAAGTGGACTGGTGCACCACATGGTGTAGCACTTGTCCATATAAAACCATTATCTAGACTCTCTTATAGTTGTTTCTTAAGATCGACATCCTCCACAAAAACCATTCTATACAGTGTTTTGGATATTATCAATGCTCAATGTATAGGAATAATTGAGAATGCAACATCTCTTCTAGGAGGAAGAACATGAAATTAATTGGGAAACACTTTAGTGAATTTACTCACAATAGGCATGTCTTCTAGGATGGTTGACTCTTTAGAATCAATCATTTGAGTCAGATACACGTTCTCATTGGGAAGTAATATCCACGCTGGAGATGATAGAGCTAAAGAAGATTCATCTTCCTCCTAGCACTTGTAATGTATCAGGGCTTGATTCTCAAAATTAAGAATTATTTCCACCTAACAACAATTTATGTTGGCTCTATATAAGGGAATCCAATCCATGCAAAGAATTGCATCACATTCCACCAGAGGGAGTATGATGAGGTTTGTTGGGAAGTTTAATCCACAGATTATGACATGGGAGGTGTTATATTCATGGGATGCAATGAATTCTTCATTTGTTGTACTCACCGACATCTTCACATCCACGATTTGTGGTGGTTCTAGTATATTTATTCTAAACATTTGAGATATAAACAAATGCATAGAACAAAAAAGAAAAATTGTTTTCGTTGCTCTTGAATGAATAAATAGCGTAACTGTAACCACTTCATTGTTGGGGTTCACTTTGGCAGTAGTGATGAAAAACTATTTCCCTTGATTCCTTGGTGGTTGTTGGTTGCCTCCGAAAACCCTTCTCTTAGGGAACTGATTTGAATGAATCCCTGTTTCTTTGAAGTTGTAGCAATGAACAACACGTTTAGGTTAGAACGGAGCATTCCTCTCCTCTGTTTCTACCAAGGGTTTTTCTTGTCGGCAGTTAACTGCTAAGTGCCTTTCTCTTCCGCAACAAAATAATTTCTTCATCCCCTTCAGGAAATTTCCAGGGTACTAATTTTTGCACCTTTGGCATGTGTGGTGTAGGATCTTCTTAGCACCATTGGACTTGACCATTGGACATACATAATTGAATTCCACCTTGCACTTCTTATCCCCATGATACCCCTGAGATTCTCTGATCTCCAATTCGACCATGAGGGAACATCAGACAATTTCTTCAGATCTGTTGAAGTAACGAATCATCACCACTTTCTGCATGCTTGGTTTCAGCCCAACAAAGAAGCGGTCAACCTTGAATTGGGGGGGTGGTAACATCAATTCCAGAAGTGTATCTTTCTAGCCTTTTTATGTTTTCTTCATACGATCCAATAGATTAATCATCATTTATCTTGAGGAAATGTATATCCCTTTCCATATTATGTAGGATGGTGCGTGGAAAATATTTATTGATAAACAACTTCTGGAAATCCTTCCATTCCAATTCCTCGATCTCCTCCTCGGGCTTGGTATATTTTATCAACATCCACCATTGACCATCTTCATACTATATAAGATAAACAGCATGGAAAACCTTCTCTTGTTCAAAAAATTGAAGGATGGAGAAGATCTTTTTAATATAGTGGATCCATTGATCAGCTATTGAGGGATCGGATGATCTATTAAAAGTAGGAGGCCATTGTCTCATGATGCTCTCGATAGTTACTTGTTCATTATTAGGGGGGTGGCTGAACGTTCCCCTTTCCCCATGTTTCTATTCAATTCATGAGTTATATGAGAGAGAATCCTGACAAAGTTCATGATTCCATCTCCCATTGGATTGGGTATCACATTAGTACAATCATCACATTGATCTTCACATTGATTGTTAGCTCGAGTCCTTCTATTACTGGCCATTAGCTGGAATAAAAAAAAGATAAGGGTAACACATAATGGGAAATACAAGGACAAAACTGATGACAAATAAATAACTATTATTTCATTAACATATGAAACTATTGCCTTGTATCTATGTTATCCTTGATCTATATTCTACCATATATTCTTAGGGAATTTATTGCACCTTAGTAATGGTACATACAAAGATTGTGAATTTACCAAAGCATATCCCCCTGGTGTGTCTTAACCAAGAGTGTCGTAAGGCCCGTTGTCGTGTACCAGTTCTCATTCGGGTCTACCTCAAAACTGTGTTTTTTGGTTTTAAACCAAGGATGCATCTGTGCCAGAGCCGCCTCTACCTGCTTGTATCCCGACAGGGATATATTTCCATGATAAACCACTTACTCAATACTCAACAAAACATAGGGATGTTTTTATTATACATAGTCTTATCTCTAACTTTTCACTATTGTTTTATAATAATGTTTCCAAAAATAACTAAACCTATCCTTTGATACCACCTTTGACAACAATGTTCTTTTATTATAAAATTAAACATAATTTATTACATAAAAGTCACTTGATACAATATTGATGATCGAGAGGTGTAGTGTATATGGGGATTTGGATCATTACATAACAATATAAAACATGAAATACAACATAATTATTGAAAACATCCTTTACATGACCACTACATTCTCTTGTACTTAGCATTGCATGGGATAACATTTGGACATGCATAAGAAAATGATGAGCTATAATGCCCAGTAATCAAATAATCCTGGAATAAAATGAGGAATATAATACATTTTAGAAAACATGAATATCAATTGATAACAATAGAAGTATAAACATAATGTAATGACAAATCATGATAATGATAACATGGAAATGTGCCAACAACACTTAACATGGAATTATAATGAGCCAAGGATCATTTCACATATAGCATGAGTAAATTCTCATGGAAATGGATGAATGGGTAAAACCTAGTTGCACATGAATTTTCATGAGTAAACTACCATTGGACATTATGTATCATTATACTATACTTTACACAATGCATTGGAGTGCTATAAAGGTGCACTCTTCTTAAACATTTCATTTCATGCATATACGTGCCACATAGATCATATAACATGGATTTATAAAACAAAATAATTTATTCCATGATAAAGGAATATTGAATTCATAAATGAAACTTTATAATCAATAAGTAAATTTTCATAATGGTAAATACCCTTGATAGAGAAATGGACACGGTGTTCACTCTACAATGACATTAGCTATAAAATTGGTGCAATTTCTGTCGTGTAATAGCATGACGTAAGAATTCATAAAAATGGATGATGAGAGAGAAAGGGGTTTCTCATCATATGTACATGAAATGGATAGTAAGGGGGTAATAGAGATACATGTCCCAAACATTTTAATGGATTATATGGTCATGTTACAAAATAATTTCATGAATATAAAAGACGAGAACAAATTTCATTTCCGGATTTCGGAATTGTAACAGGTGTACATGGGAGGTATTTAATGAGAGAGGAAGGTGTCTCCCATAATTAAAAAATAAATAGGGTAGTACGTGGGAGGTTTGAAACCATACCCCAACATTTATAAATAAAATCAAAATGGCATAACAATTTAAATAATATTGGAAAATAATGAGAAAGGAAGAAAAACCATTACATGAAAGTGTGCTTCCAAGGGCTTGTGAGAGGCTCGAGAGAGGCTTATTGGAAGCATGTGGAACATTGGGAGGATTATATATAGAGAAGGGTAGAGTTTTGATGAACTCCAAAGGCTTTGAGTGATGGGGGAGTGGGAGCTTGTGTGGGTTTATATAGGAAAGGTGAGGGAATTCTTTATTATTTAGGTTTGGGACAACTCACATTAATCTAATACAGACTACAAACCAGCCCATGGTTTTGACCCATGCCTTTTTGAAAGGATAAGTTTAAAACAATATCTTTTATGGACAATGTCATAACTTCTTAAAATAATCAGGTTTCTTATGTGGAGTGAGTTACACTCCCAAGGAAAACAATTTAAAAAGTATTGACGTTTAATAAGTCTTGAAGGGTCGATTAATGTTATGTAATATAAGTCAAAGAAACAAAAAAACAGATTATATAAATGGTAATTCATATATTGGCTGAAAAAAAAATCTTATAGTAATTTATTACATCACTATTGGGTCATTATGATGTCATACTACACATTATATATTTAAACGGTATTTAATTTTTACACAAAAACATTAATGTGCAATAAAATTATGAAAAATTCACTGTTGGATAATATTGACGTCCTAATTCTAGAAATAATATTCATTTTATCTAAATAATTTTCTAATATGATAATTTTATCTTTTAAAATAAAAAACGACCTTTAATGAAAATTCATGGCTTTTGACAAAATGGCTTCCAATCCTTAATAAAAATTACAATTTCATTCATAAAATTATACAAACATTTATATTTAATAAAAATTAATTTAATAATGAAAATATTTTGTTAAATTATTATTTAATTCCATAATCCATTATTTCATCAAAATATAATTCGTAGCTGAATATCAATTAAAAATACTATTTGTGCTTTACAAAATATTTACAAGGTAACAATAATAAAATGAAAGTATATTAATTATAATATACAAAAATAATGTACATAACAATAGTACTATGGTCTTATTACATAACACCATATAACACCCGCATAATACATAAGAGTAATGTGTGTGATGGTGATAGACTCTTTGGGTGCCTCGGATAACATTTCCGAGGTAGTAATCTCTATCAACTTCCATTTATCTCATAAGTGGTCCCACTCAAGATTAATGATGTTATTAATATTTTCATGACGTATTATATTACCCCTTTACTTATTTTATATGAACTGTGCATAATTTGTGTGAAATATTAATGTTTTAATATTAAGTATAATATTTGAGCATTTTTAGAAGTAGTCCAATTGATTCAGTTTAATGTTTTAATTATAACTGTCACTATACTGATCCAACATGTGTGTTTCTTGTTTTTTAGGATTCTCCTTTCAATATACAACATTTTATTAGAATTAACCATGATCCAATTCTGCCATTTGAAGGGTCATATGGTCCTCACAATCAAGACCAATGAATCTGTGAACAAACTGGACCAGCCTTGAAGATTGATTTACTGGGCTCAATACAGAAGTCCAAAAACATTAACTATCCACCATAATTCTGGGGACACTACATGTCATATTGGATAAAACTTTCATGTCCCAAATCCAAGAACAAGGGGCCCAAATGAAGATTTGAATTCCAGCCCAACATTCTGTCCGAGAATTAAAATTAGTATACTATTCATGAAATAGCTAATGATATAAGTATCAAATCGAGCTGAGCTTTTTCAGTGGGAAATCAGAGATATTGAAGGCCGACTTTGTTGAAGAATTCATTCAGATTTGAAGGAATCTTCCTGTTCAAAAATCCATTCACATTTTGGCCATCGAAAAAGCATGGATAGAAATGGACAGTTTACTGTTGTTTAATAAAACTGCCATACATTTGGCTCCACCTGTCCAAATGCCTCCATATTTTGACAGTAGTCGGAAAACTGTATTATATACAACTTTGAAGAAGGAGATATTATTATATTCGGCTGTCTGAATATCCAAATTGGTGATGCAAGCGGAGGGAAAAATTAGGAATGAAAACAGTCCACTCCTTGGGCTATAAATACTCTCCCCTTCTCTCCATGAGAAGGGTTGGCATTTCAGACGAGAGAATATCATATTGTCACGACCAAAGATTTGACAAAGTCTTGGGAGGACCTGCCATACTCATGTTTTCTCTTGAGAGACCTTTCCTTCTCTCCTTGTTTTCACTTACTTTTGTGTTCTTCATTTTTGTAATTTTGTAAGTCCTTTATTTTGTAATTCTGTTTTAATGAAAGTTTCTTCTTCAATATATCTTAGTCTACTCCACCTTCTGTAGTATAATATTCATGGTCTTAAAATAGTTTTAATCATTTTAAATTACAGTACCTTATCTTTCTTACTCATTCAATCAAAATTCCATTTTTGATTCTCAAAATATTTCGTGTGTGTGTTCGGCAAACTACTCTTATCTTGTCCCTTTCTTTTTATTCTCTTTATAATTCATCACCATAAACATATATTACCAGATTAATAAACATTATAATTTATGATTAAATATCTCATTGGGGTGAGTTTTAATTTAGGTATGTTAAGCGATTGAGAGCTTTTGCTCGATGAGTATTCGTTGAATTAACATTGTGTATGTTGGACTTAGCATGTCATGGATTAATGACTTGATTTGTTCAACGTGTGGTTTACAAGGATTATTTGAACCATAAATACACTACCATAAACAATATTTGATCAATATTAGAACCCTATGTTAATTTAAGTCTTGGATTAAAGCCTTAACACTTAGGAATTCTAATCAACATCATCTTGTGACATGGGTGTTAATTTAAATGCAATATAAAGCAAAGCTCAAGGATATCACAAGCTTAACTAACCTAATGATGAACTCACCCCGATCATTATCAACTTGTTAAATTAAACATCATTCATTAAACATTTCAATTAATCTCTGCAAACAAACCCCCCCAATCAAAATACAATCAACAAAAAATAATCGACTATTACGAAGTACCATCGCCGAGGATTCAACCCGAGTGCTGCTATACACATTAGAAGACCACCGGAACTTTGACCGGTCGATAGGTGACAATCGGCCGTGTATTTCAAATGGCGCTGTTGCCGGGGATGGTGCTTTATGTAGTCATTAGTATCTGGTTATTTTAAAATAACCAAAAAAATCAAGATTTTTGAAAAAAAATTGAAAAAAAACACAAAGAAAAACCTTTCTTCCTCTTAAAAATCATAAACTGAAAAAAAAATACAAAGGAAAACATGTCTTCCTCATCCTTTCTAAATCTCTCTGAATGCCCCGCAGCCTCCCAAACAATCCCTCAGATTTGTTTGACCCTGAAATTGATAGAACTCTTTGTCGACTTAGGAGGACCATTAGGGATAACCAAATCAACCAAGAACCAATCATTGACCTAACAATTGAATTAGATATGGCCAATCCTAGGGAACAAAAATTGAAAGTACTTTCTGCCCCTGATATGAATTACCAACCTCTTGGTATTCAATATCCAAAAATTGAAGATGACTTCGAAGTCAAATGGGGTTTGATTCATCTTCTCCCTCATTTTCACGGGCTAGCCGGTGATGATCCACATCTTCACCTTAAAGAGTTCCATGTAGTATTCTCTACCATGAAGCCTCAAGGGGTTTCGGAAGAACAAATCACGTTTAGAGCATTCCCCTTTTCCCTAGAGGATTCTGCCAAGTCTTGGCTCTACTACCTCCCACCTGGGTCCATAAACTCATGGGTTGACATGAAGAGACTTTTTCTTGAGAAGTTCTTTCCCGCTTCCCGAACAGCTTCTATCCGAAAGGAAATAAGCGGCATCCGTCAATTCCCTAATGAATCACTCCATGAGTATTGGGAGAGGTTCAAAAAGCTTGTGGAAACTTGTCCACACCATTAAATCCCTGACCAACTCCTGATTCAATACTTCTATGAGGGGTTATTGTCTATGGAGCGAACTCTCATTGATGCCGCAAGTGGCAGTGCTCTTGTTGACAAAACTCCTGTAGCTGCACGAGAACTCGTAAGCAACATGGCTGCAAACACACAAAAATTCCATACTCGAGCACATGCTCAAGTGAAACAAGACCAAGAGAATCAATCCATAGAGACCAACAAGATGACTGAGTGGATGAGTGAACTTACAGGTCTTGTGTGTCAACTAGCGGTGGCTACCAAAGCCCCAACCTCATCTTCTCCACAGCCACTATTCCCTGGACCTATCATGAATTGTGGAATCTGCAACTCTCCATCTCATCCGACTGACACATGTCCACAAATTCAAGATGATCCATTTGATTCATCTAGTCCAATGTAGCTCAATGCGGAATATGCTCTGCGAAACATCAACCCTCAACAATCAGGTCAGTTTGTTAGAAACTTCAACCAACCCCACTCTGATCCCTTTTCTTCAACCTTTAACCCACCTATGAGGTATGGTAATCCCATTTCTCATCCTCCTCAGTTCCCTCGTCAAAATCCAAACCAGTTCCAATATGGTTAAAGTGGTGGTAACATCCATCAACCTTATCCTTTTGTTCCTCAACCCCAAAGGAAGAATCCTTCTCCTAGATTCCCCTATCCAAACGAGCCTTCCCAAATCCCCACCCAATACAATCGCTTTCCCATGAACCAAAATCAAGGCCAACCCAATTTGGGACAAGCCTCTTCTTCTAAACAACCATGGGAATGTGCTATAGAAAATATTTCTTCCTTCACCCGTTCTGGCCTCAAGAACATTGAAACCCAAACAGGTCAACTTGCATCCCACCTTAGCCAGCTACAACCATCCAATTCATCCCAACTCCCAGCTCAACCATTACCCAACCCAAAGGGTAATGTAAGTGCAATTGCACTTAGATCAGGAAAGCATTTTGCTATGCCCCATGCCGATTTCTCTACCTCCCCTTTCGATGTTGATCTAGAAAATGAAAATAACAAAATGCTGGAAAAGGAACTTGAATTCACTCCTTCACCTCCTTCCATTCCTCTAAGGAACCCAATTCCTTTTCCTCAATCCATCTCCAAGCCTTAGAAGTCCTTTGAACCTGATCCTGAAATGCTTGACATGTTTAGACGTGTTGAAGTGAACATCCCCCTCTTCGATGCCATCAAATAAATCCCTATGTATGCCAAGTTTCTTAAGGAATTGTGCACCCATAAGAGGAAACATAGGAACATTGAAAATGTTTCAACCCAACAATCCATTCCCATGAAGTGCAAAGATCCAGGGACCTTCACGGTTCCATGTAAAATAGGGAGTTCCAACTTTGATGATGCACTCATAGACCTTGGAGACTCAATAAATGTCATGCCCAAATCCATTTTCTCCATCCTCGGTCTAGGTCCCTTGCACCCAACAGGTGTTGTCATTCAATTAGCCAATCGAAGCACTGCCAGTCCTGAGGGGATAATTTAGGATGTTCTTGTTCGGGTCAATGATCTTATCTTCCCAGCTGATTTCTATGTCCTTGACATGGAAGGTGAGACGACCTCTTCTCGATCTCCCATAATTCTAGGAAGACCATTCCCCATGACTATGAGAACCAAGATTGATGTCCATTCAGGCATCCTATCCATGGAATTCGGTGACCAACTTGTCAAGTTCAACATTTTTCAAGCCATGCGATACCCATACGAGGATCACTCTGCATTCTCAATCCATGCTTTTGAGGACACTTCTAAGATTCAATCGAACCCCAATACACCATGTTCTTCATGTTCTAATGATAAAGGATCTTCTGAAATATTCACCATGATTAACAAATTCATAAATGGTGAAGTTGATGTGGACCTCTCATTCATAGACTCCATCAATCTAGAGGAACTTGAAAACTCTCTTGAATCCCACATCAGTGTTGAGGAAAATGATCCAAACCCATCTGGAATCCCTTATCCTGCTCCTAACTTGTCTATCTATCAAATCAAGAATGAAACTGATCTAAAACCACGTCCTTCACACCTCATGTATGCATTCCTTTTCCATGATCCCTCCTACCCTGTCATTATCTCTCCTTCACTTTCTGAAACTGAGGAGTCCCAACTTGTTCAAGTGTTAGAGGAAAAAAAATGCCTTAGGTTGGACCCTAGAGGATATTCCAGGAATCAACCCTGCCCTTGGAATGCATCACATCCATCTAGAAGAATCATCCAAACCAATTAGGAAACCTCAAAGAAGACTCAATCCACTCATACATGAGGTAGTTAGGGAAGAGATTACCAAGCTTCTTCAAGTTGGTATTATCTACCCAATTTCTGATAGTGAATGGGTTAGTCCAATTCAAGTCATTCCTAAGAAGGGCGGGATAACAGTTGTCACAAACGAACATGGAGAAGTGTTCACAACTCAAGTGAAAAACAATTGGTGTGTGTGCATCGATTATCACAAATTGAATGCTGAAACACGAAAATATCACTACCCACATCCTTTCCTTGACCAAATGCTTGAGAGATTGGCCGGAAAGTCACACTATTGCTTTCTTGATGGTTACACCGGCTACTTCCAAATTCCAATCACACCTCAAGACCAAGAAAAGACCATATTCACAGGACCCTTTGGAACCTATGCCTATAGGCGAATGCCTTTTGGCCTTTGTAATGCTCCTGCAACATTCCAGCGGTGTATGATGAGTATCATTTCTGAATTCATTGAGAATTGCATGGTGGTCTTCATGGATGAATTTACCATTTATGGAGAGTCATCTGAATCTTGCTCACATTCACTCTCTTTGGTCCTTCAAAATTGTGTCAAGTGCAACCTTGTTCAGAATTTTGAAAAATTTCACTTCAATGTTTCAAATTGGATTGTTCAAGGGCACATAATTTCTCAAGAGGGTATCCAAGTTGATCCAGCCAAAATATAGGTGATCCAATCACTTCCTGAACCAAAATCAGTTCGAGAAATTCGGTCTTTCCTTGTTCATGCCAGTTTCTATCGGCGATTCATTTAGAACTTCAGCAAGATTTCCCTCCCACTCACTCATTTACTTCAAAATGATGTCACATTCAATTTTCATGAGGCTTGCAAGAGAGCCTTCATTGAACTCAAATATGCTCTCACATCTGCTCCAATAATCCAACCCCCAGATTGGTCATTACCATTTGAATTGATGTGTGATGCTTCTGATAGGGCCATTGGGGCTGTTCTTGGTCAAAGAAAATAAAACATTCCTCATGTCATCTTTTATGCCTCAAAAACATTGGATGAAACTCAGTCACACTACACTGTGACTGAAAAAGAACGTTTAGCTGTGGTGTTTGCCTTGGATAAATTCCGACCCTATCTCTTAGGTGCCAAAATCATCATATTCATGGACCACTTAGCATTAATGTTCTTACTTAAGAAAAGTGATTCCAAAACAAGGCTAATAAGATGGATTTTAATGATCCAAGAGTTTGACCTTGTGATTAAAGATAAACCTGGAAATGAAAACCCTGTGGCTGACCACCTGAGTAGAATTTCTAGTTCTTCTCATTCTGAAATAATTGATCATGAATTTCCAACTGAACACATCTCATCTCTCACTCCAAAGTTACCATGGTATGCCCCAATTGTCAATTACTTGGTTTCTGGTGTTTTCCCTGAATATTTTTCAAAAGAACGAAAAGAAAAGATGAAAAGTGATTCAAAGCATTATTTTTGGGAAGATAATAAACTTTGGTAAACTGGGGCTGGCATGGTAATTAGTAGATGTGTTGATGAAACTGAACAATCCTCCATCATGGAATTCTGCCACTCAATGCCTGGAGGTCGCCACAATGGACAACAAAGGACTTCTCGAAAGGTCCTAGATTCTGGATTCTTTTGTCCTTCACTCTTCAAGGACTCACACGAGTTCTATCAATCATGTCCCACTTACCAAAAGTTTGTCACAATTTCCAAAGGAAACGAAATGCCTCAAAAGCCATTAATCTTCTGTGAGCTTTTCGATGATTGGGGCATCGATTTCATGGGACCTTTTACCCCCTTCCAATGGATTATCCTACATTCTCCTTGCTGTTGAATATGTTTCTAGGTGGGTTGAGGCCAAACCCACTAGGAAATATGATGCTCAAACTGTGAGCGAGTTCCTCAAAACCCATATCTTCCATCGATTCGGAACACCACGTGCTTTGATAAGTGACTTAGGAACTCATTTCTGTAATAGAACCATGGAGTCACTTTTGGAAAAGAATGGGGTTGTACATAAAACATCCACTGCATATCACCCTCAAAAAATGGAATGGCTGAACTTTCTAACAGAGAAGTGAAAAGAGTGCTAGAAAGAATTGATAAGCCCACAAGAAAAGACTGGCCCGATAGATTTGGTGAATCACTTTGGGCCTATCGAACAGCCTATAAGACACCCATTGGGATGTCTCCATTTGGGCTAGTTTTTGGTAAATCCTGTCATTTACCAGTTGAAATCCAACATAAGTCATTTTGGGCTGTCAAAACTTGTAATTTTGATTGTGAAAAATATAGTGAAGAACGATTTTTGTTGTTGACTGAATTGGAGGAGCTTCGACTCGAGTCGTATGAGAACTCCATTCTCTATAATGAAAAGGCAAAGTCAATCCATGACAAGCACATTTTTCGAAAGGTATTTCATGAAGGTGAAAAGGTAATTCTCTTCAATTCTCGATTTCAACTTCACCCAGGTAAGCTTAATTCTTATTGGGAAGGTCCTTTTGTTATTACTAATGTTTACCCATTTGGTGAAGTGAAAGTACAATACCCCTATTCCAAAAAGACATTAAAGGTTAACGGACATCAGTTAAAGCATCACCATGAGAGGTCTCACAATCTAGAAACCACGTCGACTTCCATCGAAACCCCATCCACTTCAATAGAACCACCACTGGATGGAGACCCGCCAAATCCAAACCAGGGGGCACCTCTTTCCCTTTAACTCTCTCTCTATCTCTTCCTCTCTCTACCTATTTCTTCTAATTCCTCTCTCTTTAATTTTTTTTACCACTTTATTCATCAAACCCTTTCCTTTTATCTTTCTTGTGTGGGTGTGTATTTTTAAAAAAACCTTAATAACTAAAAAAAACCAAAAAACACAATTACTTGAAAAATTACAAAAAAAGAGTCATGCTTACTCACCATCGAGTTTTGAAATTTTGTCCAACCATTTTGGGGAGTTAACAGACATATTTTCATCTCAAAAATGTTGTATTTTAATCATGACTTTGGGTAAATAATTTTTTGTCAAAACCAACACATTTTGAATGATCAATTTTTGATTTGGAAAATGCTTTTCCCCTACCGTGAGGAATAACATTAGCCTTCATGTCAAGGTCATCTATGGCCATCTTTTTCATTGTGTGTCTTCACCACTGATTGTGAGTCTTGAGTTTGTGGACCTTCGAGCTGAATTTCCATCTTTTGTGTGCATTAATATGATAGAGACATTTTCTAAGCCACATGAGAATCAGAATAGCCAAATAGCCTCATGTTACCCTTACATTGGTCCTACTTTTGAAATCCCCTTTGAGCCTATGAAAACCTTTCTTTTGATATCCATATTACAAGCCTAATACCTTGTCCCACCCAACATCTTCATGGATTTTCATTGTACAATTTATTGAAATTTAAGTGTGTGGGGAATAGACTTCATTTTTGGGCGTACTTTCATTGATTTCCAATGTGTCATCATATGCTTGAGGGACAACATCCATTCAAGTGTGGGGGATAGGTTGTAATTCTGTGAGCTTTGGGGTGTATATGTGTAATTTTCATTTGTACAAAAGTCATTGAAAAGTGTTCAAAAAATGAAAACAGATTATATTAAAAAAAACGAAAAAAAAGGAATGGGTTGTCTCTTGGGTGGTTCAAAAATCATTCATCATCAACCTTTGATCATGATATAACTACTAAAATTAGTTCCATGAGAAGATCAAACATGGGTTGGGAGATGACTTGGAGACTTGTTTCAAGCACAACTTTTGAAAAAAAGACCAAAAAGAGAAAAAAAAAGAACACTTGAATAATCTTGTATTGTGTCATTATTGGAATTCTTACATGTTGTACATATTCCATCATCTCACCCTATTCCATTTTCAATCTCCCTCACTTTTCATTCATCACACATTCATGCCCTTGTAAATATGTGTTTCTATTTCCTTTCAAATCATATTTCAAAAAAAAATGTGCATTGATTTTTCCATGTTGGTGTTTTTAACCCCTCTTTTCCTTTGGACATTATATACCTACCGTCCCATAGCCACTGAAAAACCACTTAAATGACCTCTTGATTTTTGTACACATTATATTTGGTAATGGATGTTGAGATCTCTTACAAACTCTTGATTTTCACTTTTTGTTGGTGAAAGATTGAACCTCCTAAAATACATTTTTATCATCTTGAGAGGAGTATGTTTTGAGTGCCTACATTTTCCAATTCAAAACATGAACATGAAAAAATGAATTGTTTCTGATGCATTATTGTGAACCAAATTTGTGATGGAATTCAATATGGATGAGTGAAATAGTCTAAACCTCCCCTGATTGGAGAAAACAAAATTTTAATATTTGTTGGTGAGTGAAAATGATTTTGTCATGTTTTTATATCTGTTGTACATGAGGACACATTCAAATCTAAGTGTGGGGGAGTTGATGTTATTAATATTTCCATGACTTATTATATTCTCCCTTTACTTATTTTATATGAAATGTGGATAATTTGTGTGAAAGATTAATGTTTTAATATTAAGTATAATATTTGAACATTTTTTGAAGTCATTCAATTGAGTCAGTTTAATGTTTTAATTAAAACTGTCACTATACTGATCCAAATTATGAGGTTCTTGTTTTTTATAATTCTCCTTTCAATATAAAACATTTCATTAGAAGGAACCATGATCCAATTCTGCCATTTAAAGGGTCATATGGTCCTCACAAACAAGAGCAAAGAATCTGTGAACAAACTGGACCAGCCATTATGATTGATTTATTGGGCTCAATACAGAAGTCCAAAAATATTAACTCCACACCATAATTCGGGGGACACTACATGTCATCTTGGATAAAAAGTTCATGCCCCAAATCCAAGTATAAGGGGCCCAAATGAAGCTTTGAAGTCCATCCCACCATTCTATCCGATAATTAAAATCAGTATACTATTCATGAAATAGCTCATGATGTAAGAATGCAATTGAGCTGAGATTTTGCAGTGGGAAAGAGGAAATATAGACGGACGACTGTGTTGAATAAGTCATTCGGATTTTAAGGCATCTTCCTATTCAAAAATCCATTCACATTATGGTCATCGAAAAAGCATGGATAGAAATGGACAGTTTACCTTTTTTTAATAAAACAGCCATAACATTGGCTCCACTTGTCCAAATGCCTCCATATTTTGACAGTTGTCGAACAACTGTATTATCGACAACTTTTAAGGAGGAGATAGTTGGATATTTAGCTGTCTGAATATCCAAATTGGCGATGCAAGTGGAGGGACAGATTAGGAATACAAACAGTCCACTCCTTGGGATATAAATACTCTCCCCTTCTCTCTTTGAGAGGGGACGGCATTTAAGAAGAGAGGAGATCATATTGGAACGAACAAAGCATTTAAAAAGGCATGGGAGGACCTGTCATACTCATGTTTTCACTTGAGTGACCTTTCCTCTTCTCTTTGTTTTCACTTGCTTTTGTGTTCATCATTTTTGTAATTTCGTAAGTCCTTTATTCTGTAATTCTGTTTTAATGAAAGTTTCTTCTTCAATATATATTATTCTCCTCAACCATCTGTAGTATAATATTCATGGTCTTAAAATAGTTTGAATCATTTTAAATTACAGTACCTTATCTTGCTTCCTCATTCAATCAAAATTCCATTTTTGATTCTCAAAATATTTCGTGTGTGTGTTCGGCACACTACTCTTATCTTGTCCCTTTCTTTTTCTTCTCTTTATAATTCATCACCATAAACATATATTACCAGATTAATAAACATCATAAGGACTGAGTAAATCTCTCATTGGGGTGAGTTTTAATTTAGGTATGTTAAGCGATTGAGAGCTTTTTCTCGATGCGTATTCGTTGAATTAACATTGTGTACGTTGGACTTAGCATGTCATGGATTAATGACTTGATTTGTTTAACGTGTGGTTTCCATGGATTATTGGAACCATAAATACACTACCATAAACAATATTTGATCAATATTAGTACCCAAAGTTATCTTGAGGCTTGGATTAAATCCTTAACACTTAGGAATTCTAATCAACATCATCTTGTGACATGGGTGTTAATTTAAATGCAATATAAAGCAATGCTCAAGGATATCACAAGATTGACTAACCTAATGATGAACTCACCCCAATCATTATCAACTTGTTAAATTAAAAATTATTCATTAAACATTTCAATTAAGATCTGCAAACAACCCCCCCCCCCCCCCCCCCGAATCAAAATACAATCAACTAAAAACAATTGACTATTACAAAGTACCATCGCCGAGGATTCGACCCGAGTGCTGTTATACACATTAGCAGAGCACCAGAACTTTGACCGGTCGATAGGCGACAATAGGCCATGTGTTTCACTTAACATATTCATGATTGGATTGGGATTGGTCCAGAGTGAATCCCAATGAAGCCACCTCCTTTCCGAGCTCTGACCAATGGTCTTCTTATGGGGCATGTCTTCTGGGTGAGGCCATCCCTTCCTTTGTCTGGGTAAATTAGATTTGTTAAAGCCCTAAATTTATATTAATTATTTAATCACTATTCAACAACTATATTAACAATGGTCAAATTCATAACATTATTTTAAAATACAAAAACATAAAACCAAAGTAGTTTACATTTTATATAAACATTTTATATAAAGAGACATTTAATTTTATCAATAGGGATTTCCATTAATGAATGTTTGGGTCATTACAATCATCAAAGCATAAAAAATTTACCTCGAAAAATTCTTTTCCCACACTAAAACTATTGTAGGTAACATTGATTCATTATTTCCTCTGGTTCCTACGTCGTTTCTTCAATCTTTAGGTTTTTCCACAAAACCATGAGATCATCATTGTCTTATTTCGTAGAACTTTTTCACTACGGTCTAAGATCTTCATTGCTTCCTCCTCATAAGAATGATCATCCTCTAACATTACCACCTCTGAAGAGAGTTCATGTTAAGGGCTCAATGTGTACTTCCATAACATGGATACATGAATGACATCATGTAATTTGTCCATGGTAGGTGGAAGTGATTGTCGATTGGCCACATCCCTGAAAAAATCAAGACCCTCAAAGGTTCTTATGTACCTAGGACTAAACATCTCTTTCTTTCTAAACAACATGATCTTAATCCATGGAAATATGTGTGGAAATACCATGTATCCAACTATAAAATCAAGGTCTCATCAAAAGTTATCTACATAACCCTTCTGACAACTCTGGGCTACCTTGATATGCTGCTGAATGGTTTTCACCTTCTACACCATTTCATTGACCATTTCCGGTCCAAGCAACATTACCTCACTGACCTCATCCCAGCAAGTTGGTGTTCAGCATCTTTTCCCATAAAGGGCTTCATATTGTGCCCTTTGGATGCTTGAGTGGAAACTGTTATTATATGATAACTCAACCAGAGGAAGATTCTGATCCCATCCTCTTTTAAATTCCATTGAGTACCCTCTCAACAAGTCCTCAAGTGTTTGGATAGTCTTCTTGGATTGGCCATCAGTTTGAGGATGATAGGCCGTACTAATGTTCAGTTCAATATTCATATCATGTTGATGAATCATCAAAAACATATAGGTGAATCTTGGATATTGATCAGACATAATAGATAATGGTACTCTATGAAACCTTACCACTTCCCTGATATATATCCATTCTAGTTGATTCAGTGATAAATCATCTCAAATAGAAATGAAGTGTTCTAACTTTGTAAAACGATTCAAAATAACCAAGGTTGGACTGGTGACTTTGCATGTCTTTGGAAGTCCGGTGACAATGTCCATGGTAATGTTCTCCCATTTTTATTCTGGTATGGGAAATGGTTTCATCATCCCCTTAAACTTCTACCTATATACATTCACATGCTGACACAGTAGGCACTTTGATTTATATTCAGAAATATCCTTATTAATTTTATCCCACAAATAAGGCTCTCAGAGATCTTGATACATCGTTCTGTTTCCTAGGTGAATAGAGAAATTTGAACTATGTGCATCATTCAAAAGTTCCTTCATCAGCTCCAAACATGATGGAACCCATAGTGTATTCCCAAATCTCACAATTTCTTCTTCATTAACATTATACTCTCAGGATTTCCCTTTTCCTATAGCTTCCACTTTTTCTTGAATTCCGAAATCATATTTTTGAGAATCTTTTAACCATTCCAAAAGTGAAGGGTGAGAAATAATTTGTGAAAGGATTTATGATGTTCCCTTCTCTATGATTCCAATGTCCATATTCATCATATCTAAGAATATTGGATCCTATTTAATTCCCATCAAGGATAGAATCACTGGGTCCTTTCTATATAGGTCATCTTCCACCTTGTTCACTTTTCCTAGGTGGTAATGGATTGAGCAGTCACAATCATTTATCCTCTCTAACCACCTTCATTGGCGCATGTTCAACTCTTTCCGTGTGAATATATACTTGAGGATCTTGTGGTCTGTATATATTTCACACTTCTCCCCATAAAGATAATGCTGCCAAATTATCAAAGCAATGATCACTACAGCCAACTCGAGGTCATGTGTTGGATAGTTCTATTCATGAATTATAAATAAATTTATAGAATAGGAAATGAAATTGAAATTTTGAATCAACACACATCCCATGACCTTCTTCGATGAATCACTAAATACCACAAAAAGATCTCCACTTGTGGGTAATATTAGCATGCGCGTAATGTTATGCTTCTTTTTCAACTCCATGAAGATTTCATTGCATTCATCACTCCTTGAAAACATTACTCTTTTACAAGATTTCATGTTAAGTGGGTTGGAAAATCATGAAAATTTCCTACAAATCATCGTTAATATCCAGATAACCTCAAGAAGCTACAGATTTCCGTTATCGATATTGGTCTCGGCCATCCATCAACCAAAACTCAAACTTTCTATACTTTTTATAGTGATTCTCCTTCCGAATGGTCTCTAGTACAGTTATTAGATTAACCACTTCATCCTCATTTATTTTGGAGTATATAAGAATATCATCTTTAAGGACTGCCAAAATATTATCAAGGTAATATTCCAAGACACTATCCATCAAGTCCCTAAATAATTCATGGCCATTAAGGAGTCTGAAAGGCCTTAATATGAATTCATAGTGCCAGTATCTTGTACAAAATGCAGTCTTGGGGATGTCTTCCATTTTGACTCTTACATGATAATATCCCGACCGAAAATCCACCATGGAGAAGTATTGTGATCCACACAACTGATCGAAAAAGTCCTCAATTTGTGGGATATGATACTTGTTCTTTAATGTTATTTTATTGAGTCCATGATAATCGAATTAATGGTGCGTTGAACGATCCATCTTCATGATGAAGAGGACTAGTTCACCCCATGTTGAAGCACATGGCTGTATAATCCCTTTTTCCATATTATCCTCTAGATAATTCTTCATCTCTTTAAGCTCCACAATATCCATTCTATACGGAGTTTGTGATATTATAAACACCCCAGGTATTAGATCAATTGGAAATTCAACATCTCGTCTAGGAGGATGGCTAGGCAATTTCTCTGGAAACACTTTAGAAAATTCCTTCATAATAGGCATGTACTCTAGGATGGTTTCCTCTTTAGACTCAATCAAATGAGTCAAATATGCGTTCACATTGGGCAGTAATATCAACTCTTGAGATGATGAAGCTAAAGAAGATTTATCTTCTTCCATTCACATGTAATGAATCTGGGGTTGATTCTCCACATGGATAGTGATTTTATTCTCATGGAAATTTATGTTGGCTCAATATAAGGAAATTCTATCAATTCCATGGATTACATGAAATTCAACTGAAGGGTGTATGAAGAGGTTCTCTGTGAATTTTAATCCAAATATTATGACTTGGGAGGAGTTATATTCATGGGATGCAATGATTTTCCCATTTTCTGTACTCACTGACATCTGAACATCCATGATTTGTGGAGGTGGTGTAATTGTTCTACAAAACTTTAGAGGTATGAAAGAATCCATAGAACCAGAAGTAGAAAGTACGTTCTCTATTCATGAATGAATAACAATTTTACATGTAACCACTTCATTTTAGGGGTTCACTTCGGTAGTAGTTATGGAAATATATTTCCCTTGATGCCTTGGAGGTTTTTGGTTGCTTCAAAAAACACTTGGCTTAGGGCACTGATTTGTAACATGCCCTGGTTCTTACCAGTTGTTAAAATGAACAACGTGTTGAGGTTAGAATGGAGTGTTCCTATCATATGTTGTGGCCGTAGTTTTTTCTTGTCAGTAGTTAACAACTTCGTGTTCTTCTCTTCCAAACCTAAATAATTTCCTCATCCCATTCAGACACTCTCTAGGGTGCTTCTTTCCGCAGCTTTGGAAAGTGGGGTGCTGTATCTTCATAGCACCATTGGATTTATCCATCGGACCACCAGCATTGAATTCCACCTTACACATCATAACACTATGATACCCCTGAGATTATTCAATCTCTATTTATACCTTGAGGGCACATCGGACAATTTACTAATATTTGTCGCAGTCACGGATCACCAGTGCTTTCCACAGGCTAGGATTCAACTCACCAAAGAAGTGGTCAACCTTGCATTCGGGGGTAACGACAATTCCAGAAGTGTATCATGCAAGACTTGTGAATCTTCCACCGTATGCTCCAACAGATTTGTTACCTTTTTTCTTTATGGAAAGGAAGTCTCATTCTATATTAAGGAGGAGGGTGCGAGGAAAATATTTATCGAAAAAAATCTTCCGGAAATCCTTCCATTCCAACGCATCAATATCCTACTCAGGCTTTATATATTTGATCAACTTCCACCACTGACCAGCTTCACCCTCCATAAGATAATCTACAAGGAGAACCTTGCCTTTTTAGAACATTGAAGAATGGAGAAGATCTTTTTAATGGATTTGATCCATTGTTGAGCGATTGAGAGATTAAATTCTCCATTAAAAGGAGGAGGCATGTGTCTAATGAAGCTATTGATAGCGACTTGTTCTTTCTTAAGGGGGGGGGGGTTGATCATTCCACTTTCCCCATGTTTCTATTGGAAACATCAGTTAGGTGAGAGAGAATCATGACAAAGTTCGTGATTCCTGCTCCCAATGGATTTGTAATCTCATTAGTATAGTCATCACATTGATCTTCACCTCGATTATTAGCCCGAGTCATCCTATTAGCATCCATTTGATGGAATAAAAGGAATGATAGTGGTAACACATAAAGGGTAATCCAAGGAGAAAACTGATGACATATAAATAACTTTAATTTACATAACATATGAATCTATTGGATTTAGTCTTTGTTATCCATGATCTACTTTATAACATGTATTCTTTGGTAAATTTTTTTTCCCATAATAATGGTTCTGTAACGACCCGAAATTTTGAATAAATCATATTTTCTAATTTTGTGTGTTATTTTATTTGATACTCAACAAATCTGTTTCATTGGATAACATGAGTATAATCAAAATGAAACCATTGGGTTTTTACTTTTATATGACCGTTGGTCAATATGACCACTGGAAACTAAACGTTTTGAATATTGTCTCTAAATAAAAGTGATATTGGTTAATTAATATAGAAAGATGATTTGATGGCCTCATCCAGTAGTCTCAGGCCAATCGAAGCCCATCTAACGGAACTTTGGAATGTGGTAGAACCACTGGGCTTTTCTCTGGACCAAACCGAAGCCGAACATCATCACGTGAAGTTAGAAAGGAATCGCCTTCGCGAGACGTTCAAACTAATAGAGATTACTACTCGTGCAATGTTGCCCGAGCCGCCCTCAGATTCACTCACCTTAGCACATTTTACACATAGGTCTTATGTTGGGGTTATGAGGGGCTATATAAGGAAACCATAACGGCCTTGTGTAATCCTTAGACTTAAATAAAAATTTTGATTTCTTTTTATGATGTAGTTTGTGAATTTTCAAATGTCCGAATAAATATAGTATACATATTTTTATGATTAATTCTATAAAAAAGATATTTGAAAATATTTATGTTAACCTTAAATAATTAACTTTGTTTTATGATTTTCAAAAAAAATGACCTTCTTCAATTATGTTTTGTACGAAATTTAGAGTCTAATAAGATCAAATTAATTTTTGATGAATAGTAAATTATGAATAGTGATTTTATGCTTATGATTAGTAATGTGACCAAATGGACAAGTAATATCACTTAACGAAAGTATTAATATAATGGAGGCACCATGTTTAAGTAATGTGATTCAATGAAATGGTTAAATAATAGTTTCAGAAATTATTAATCAAGTATTAGTTTTTTCAGTTGAATGGTTTTTTTTAATTAAAAATTAAATTAAAAATATTTAGAATATTATTTTTATAAAATAGACTTTATTTATGAACTTAGTGCATCGATATTATGTTAAGGTAATTTGTGGGGATTTTTCTGAAAAAATGAATTTTCGGTGATTAGTTTTTTTAATTAAAAATTAAATTAAAAATATTTAGAAAATTATTTTTATAAAATGGTGTTCATTTTTGATATTGGAGCATTGATATTTGGTTAAGGAGAAATTTTGGGAGTTTTCAAAAAAATGTTGAATTTTTAGTTAATAGTAACAATACAGTTTTAGGGTTTCAGAATGTTTAATGACGTCATGACTTCATCATGATGATTTCATGAGATATTTTAAGGTATGATCAACTAAATGGGATGAATTATTGTATTAGGTGTCCCAAGTGGCCAATACTATGGGCAAATACTATGAGCAATCCCATGGTTTTGCCAATACCACCAATGAGGTGTCCTTTGGCCATTAATGACTTGTCCCTTTACTTTCCCTATAAATACCCACCCTTTCCTCCTATATTTTTCACTCCCAACACTCCCCCAACTATTATCTGGTATCAATACCTCCAAAGGAGTCCCCCAAAGTTCCCTCATGCCCTCAATGTCCCAACCATTGAGTTTTAAGGGTAAGGATCCTTCATCTCTGTTTCTTCCCAAGTACTCTCTTTTATGTAATTTCTTTTATGCTCCATTTTATTATGTTGGAGGATGTTCTTTTATATTCATCCTACTGTCTATTTCATGTTAATATGATGAGATACACCCTCTTTCTGTCATCAATTCATTTTAATAATGTTTATGTGGCATCGTTTGGCTGCCGAATTATAAGAGATTATTTCACCCTTCTCGTTTTCAATATCTATTTTCATGAAAAGTCTTTCATGTTCCTTTTTATTATGTTGGGGTATTATATCTATATCTATAATAATTATATTTTATGTTCATATAATTAGAGAACCTATTTTAACTCTTCAATTCTATTATTTAATTTTTAAGTGGCGCCGTTGGGCTGCCGAATTTTTAAGGGATTTCTTTCACCCTTCTCGTTTTTCAAAGTTCTACTTTCATGTCAAGTCTTTCAAGATCCTTTTTATTATGTTGGGGTATGATCTATATATGTATCATAATGATATTTTATTTTCATATGATGAGAGACCCTATTTGATCTTCGAAATTCTGTTTTTTTATGTTTTAAGTCACGCCGTTAGACTGCCAAATTATTAAGAGATTCTTTCACCCTTCTCGTTTTCAAGATTTATTTTCATGTCAAGTATTTCATGTTCATTTTTATTATGTTGGGGTGTGATCTATAAATATATCATACAGATCAGTCATGTTTATATGATGAGATACCCTATTTTATAACATCAAATATCTCTTTGATGTTTTAAGTGACGTCGTTAGGCTGCCGAATTTCCATAAGAGAACTCTTATTTTTTTTCTTCCTTACATATTATTCTTTTCATACGGTATGTCTTTAAAATTTCATTACCATGTTCTTATATCCTTTTTATCATGTCCCTATACATTTATATGGATCATTTATGAGTGGGTGACCCTTGTCCCCTCTCTTTTCAATATTTTCTAAAACCCCATAACATAGTCGTTATGCTGTAGAATTTTCTTCTCAAAATGTCTCTATCTTTTTTATCAAATTCTTTTATTTTATTAACTGAATACTCAAAGCTCTTTCTTCTACAGGGTTATTCACATATATATAAAAAAATTATATTTAATTTTGGGATTTACATACATGTAACCCATTTTCCTTTTCTGTGGGATTAAAGTGACATTAAAGCAGTTTTGAAAACATGATGACTATGAAAGGAAACCCATTTATTTTATGCTATATTGGTTATTTATGAAATTGTTAATGATGATATATGTGTCTCACATTATCATAAAGGAAAATTTAAAGGCGAGCCATGATAGCACTCTAATGCATTTGGTAAAGACTTAATCTCTAGATATGACCATTTTTAATGGCGACTTGGTGAATAACCTTGGTATTTTTTAATGACACCTTCGGTATGGACCTTGGTGAAATGGAAATGATTGTTTATGTTAAATTTTGTAGCAACATATTCAAGTTATGAAACACTCTATTTTTATTATGATATGCCTATGAACTCTTTTTCATGCCTTAATGTTATTTTTCATGACTTTTGATGTATCTCAAGTTCTCATGTAAAATGTTTCCCTTTTTCCCTTTCTGGGCCTTCTGCTCACTTTTTCCTTTGATGTATGCTCCCAGTTTATGAGATTTTGTATTGAACATAGGATGAAAAAATGAAGAAGCATTTCAAGTGTTTACGATGAATGTTTTTTGTTGTTTTCATGTATTAAGTTCTTGGTTTCCAAGACACTAAACCTTAAAGATCCTCAGTTTTGTAAAATGTAATGAATGTTTATGTGATAAAAAGACGGGATTCCATAGTTGGTATCAAAGGATGGTTTAGTTATTTGTGGAAATTAGGATATGAAAACTCTAGCATGAACCCTATAGAAATGATTAAATATAGGAAATCTTCTTGGTATTTTGGTGAGTATTGAGTAAGGGGTTGCCATGAAAATACATATCTGTCTGGATACGAGCAGGTAGAGGTGGATCTGGCACATATGTACATAGGGGTAAAACCCGAAAACAAGATTTTACCTAGACTTGAATGGGAACTGGTTCACGACAACGGGCCTTCCTTCACTCTTGGTTACTACATTCCCGAGGGATATGCTTTGGTAAATTCTAACCATAGTACGAACCATTATTAAATGAACAAAGATAAAATAAAGATTCACATAAGAATATATGATCATTGATAACCTAGTTTGGAACCTTTGGGATCACATGTTAGGATATAATTTTCTTCTACAGGTCTATCCTTTTATGCTTAATGTATCATTTTCATTATTATTTGATAAGTACTTAATCCCTTAATTAAACTTTCTTTTCATAGTTAATGGTGGGAAATGGAATAACATGTCCAAAAAACTAATGGGATAATAAATGTGATGATTTCCCTATTAATATGATAGATATGACGAGAGATAAATTTAAACATATTGTGATTATTCCAAACAAGATATCAAAAATCACAATTAATAATTGGCACATAGTTGAATGCCCAAATTCATCATGTAAGAAGAATATGATGTCTCATGGATGTTCATCTGATAACGTTGATAAGGGAAAGGATACCCAATTTTTTTTTCAAAAATTGTGGGAAGAGGCACCAAGGAGAATGTCACAAAGGAACTGAGAGATGCTTTAAGTGTGGGAAGATAGGGCATAATGTATCAAATTGCTTAAAAAATTGATAACGTGATGAATAGAGATGAGGTTTGACCTAATGTACCTTATACTTTGCAATGTCATAAATGTGGAGAAGCTAGACATTATTAAGGGAAATGCTCTCTTTGAAGGGATGAGAGTCATGATGAGCATCAATAATATTCAAGGAAAAGGGAACAATGCAAGTTCTATGCTGAGATGGATCATGATGACTAAATTACAAGACACTTAATCGCAATAATTATCTATGTCATGTTGTATTTTAGTTTACGATCTATGAGAATGTATTTAATGTTTTCGAAGAACATCGAGTAACTACCTATGATGGTTTTATAACATTAAGGAAAAAATATATTATTATGTACCACATGTTGATGTAGTGAATCTTTTCTTCTTAAAAAGGGGATTAGGGGATTAAAAGATGAATATTATTTTGGAAGACGTTCACTATTTTTGGAACCCTATACTGTCAAGGTAAATAGATAACTATAGTATTTTCTTTGAGGAATAAATGTTGAGTTATATTTTGAAGAATATATGAATTTAAGGTGAACATATGGTAATATATGTTACTAATTGAAATTATTAACCAATCATTGGAAAAATATGTTTAGGTTAGTTACTTTTGTTATAAGATGTTAGGAGTGGTTTTTGTTTTTTGGAGATGAATGATGAAGATTATTTTGGAAGACTATGATATCAAAACCTTATTGTATTTGGGTTTCAATATTAGTTTGGTTTATTTCAAGGAATTTTAAGGACATTTATTTATGGAATGGTCTATGATAAACTTTGGGTAGTACTGTGGAATTTTGAATATTTAAAAAAGTTTCCATTCTTATGGGGTTCTTTCTTTTTGAAGAGTTGTTTTATCTTACCCTTTCTGTTTTTGGGATAATTATTTAATATAGAAGAAATAGATATTTAATATTTTGTGGATTATGTGACTCTCTAGAAGGATATTCTTGTTCTTTTGATGAGACCAACTATTTTTTAATTCTCATCGTTTGGAGAAAAGATATGTTTTGGTAGAAACTTATTAAAGGATTAAACTCTACTTGAATGTAGGTATATTTCTTTATGTTTTTATTCTATGTAGTAAATTAATTCCTCAAAATTAAGAAAAGGAACGTAAAACAAATTTTTTTTGGTTTACATTTACTATTGGGTAATCAAAGACCATTTACACACATCATAAGTTTGTGATTTTCTTATGGTTATCTTTCTCCTAATCATGTTTTCTATCACTCTCCCTCAGAACATGACCCTTTTTTTCTTCCATATCCATGTGTTCCTACATGTAATCCACGTATGGGTTAACTCTTGTGACCTTTGTACATCCCTTTCATTATTTTAAAGTAATAGTGTTACTGACTATTTTTCCGATGTGGGACTTTCAATGAAATTTACACGCCCAAATTTAAAAATTGTGAGGTCACAATTTCTTAAGGGGGGGATGATTGTAACAAACCGAAATTTTGAATAAATATTCTTTCCTAATTTTGTGTTTTATTTTATTTGATACTCAACAAAACTTTTCATTTGATAACATGAATATAATCAAAATTAGACCATTAGGTTTTGACTGTTATATGACCGTTGGTCAATATGATAGTTGGAAACTAAACGTTTCGATTATTGTCTCTAAATGCAAGTGATCATGTTTAATTAATATAGAAAGAATATTTGATTGCCTCATCTAGTAGTCTCAGGATAATCGAAGCCCATCTAACAGAACTTTGGAAAAAGGTAGCACCACTGGGCTTTTCTCTGTACCAAACCCAAGCTGAACATCATCGTGTGAAGCTAGAATGGAATCGCCTTCGTGAGAAGTTCAAACAAATAGAGATTACCACTCGTGCAATGTTGGTCGTGTCGCCCTCAGATTCTCTCACCTTAGCACACCTTACACTTAGGTCCTATGCTAGGGTTAGAAGGGGATGTGTAAGGAGACCGTAACTGCCTTGTGTAATCCTTTGACTTAAATAAAAATTGTGATTTCTTCTTATGACGAAGTTTGTGAATTTTGAAATGTTCGGAAAAATATGTTATGCATATTTTTTTGATTAATTCTAGAAAAAAGATATTTGGAAATATTTATGTAAACCTTAAATAATTAATTTTGTGTAATGATTTTCAAAAAATAGAATTCTACAATTATGTTCAGAACGAAATTTAGAGTCTAATAAGATAAGATTAATTTTTGATGAATACTAAATTATGAATAGTGATTTTATACTTAGGATTATTAATGTGACCAAATGGATTAGTAATATCACTTGAAGAAAGTATTATTATAATTTAGGCACCTTGATTAAGTAATGTGATTCAATAAAATGGTTATATAACGGTTTCATAAATTATTAATCATATATTAGTTTTTTCAGGTGAATAGTGTTTTTTAATTAAAAATTAAATAAAAAATATCTAGAAAATAATTTTTATAAAATGGCCTTTATTTTTGAACTCAGAGCATTGATATTAGGTTAAGGTAATATTTGGGGATTTTTCTGAAAAAAATGAATTCTCGGTGAATAGTGTATTTATTTGAAAATTAAATTAAAAATATTTAGAAAAATATTTTTATAAAATAGAGTTCATTTTTGAAATCTGAGCATTGATATTTTGTTAAGGTGAAATTTTGGGATTTTTCGAAAAAAGTTGAATTTTCAGTGAATAATAAAAATACATTTTAGGGTTTCTGTATGTTTAATGACATCATCACTGCATCCTGATGATGTCATGATATATTTTAAGGGATGGTCAACTAAAGGGGATGAATTATTATATGAGGTGTCTCAAGTGGCCAATACCATGGGGAAATACCATGGGAATGCTCATGGTTTTTCCTATACCACCAATTAGGTGTCCCATGGTCGTTAATGCCTTCTCCCCTCACTTTCCTTATAAATACCGACCATTTCCTCATTTATTTTTGACTCCCAACTCTCCCCAACGAAGCTCTGGTCTCATTACCTCCCAAATAGTCCTTCCAAGGTGCCCCAATCTCTCAAGGTCACATCCTTTGAGTTTTAAGAGATACGTTTAAAGGTAAGGGATCTTACCTCTCTCTTTCTTCCAATGTAATCTCTTTTATGTCATTTCTATTATACTCCATGTTCTTATGTTGAAGGATATTATTTTATATTCATACTACTATAAATTTAATGTTAATATAATGATAGACACCTCTTTCTCTCATCAATTCAATTTAGGAATGTTTAAGAGGCGTCGTTAGGCTGCAGAATTTTAAGCGATTCTTTGACCCTTCTCGTTTTAAAGATCTATATTCATGTCAATTCATTCATGTTCGTTTTTATTGTGTTGGGGTATTAACTCTATATCTATCATACTTATATTTTATGTTTATATGATGAGAGACCCTATTTTATCTCATAAATTATATTTTTTATGTTTTATGTGGCGCCGTTAGGCTGCCAAATTTTTAAGGGATTTCTTTCACCCTTCTCATTTTTCATAGTTCTACCTTCATGTCAAGTCTTTCAAGTTCCTTTTTATTATGTTGGGGTATGATATATATATCTATCATACTGATATTTTATGTTCATATGACAAGATACCCTATTTGATCTCAACAATTCTATTTTTTTATGTTTTAAGTGACGCCATTAGGCTGCCGAAAGTTTAAGAGATTCTTTCACCCTTCTCGTTTTCAAGATCTATTTTCATGTCAAGTATTTCATGTTACTTTTTATTATGTTGGGTTATGATCTCTATATCTATCATACTGATCTTTTATGTTCATATTATGAGATACCCTATTTTATCTCATCAATTCTCTCTTTTATGTTTTATGTGACGTCGTTAGGCAGCCGAATTTAAATAAGAGAAATCTTATTTTTTGTCTTCCTTCCATGTTTTTCATTTCATACGATATGTCTTTCAAATTTAATTACCATGTTCTTATATCCATTATATCCATTCCCTCTACTGTTTGATGGATCGTTTATGAGTGGGTGACTCATGTCCCCTCTATTTTCAATATTTTCTAAAACCCCATAATATAGTCGTTATGCTGCAGAATTTTCGTCGAAAAAATTTCTCTCTTTTTTCTAGAATTCCGTTATTTTATTAAGTGAATACTCAACACTCTTTATTCTACAGGGATATTCAAATATATATAAAAATGTTCTATTTTAAATTTTGGGATTTACGTACATGAAACCCTCTTTCCTTTTCCATGGGTTTAAAGTTACATTAAAGCAGTTTTGAGAACGTGATGATTATGAAATTGAAGACATTTCTTTTATGCTATATAGGTTATTTAAGAAATTGTTGATGATGATATATGTGGATCACCTGATAATAAAGGAAAATCTAAGGGTGCGCCCGGATAGAGCTCCAATGCATTGGAAAAAAGACTTAATCTCAAGAGATGTCCATTTTAACGGCGCCTTGGTGAATAACATTGGTAATTATTAATGAAACCTTGGGGATGTACCTTAGTGAAACAGAAATTATTTTCTATGTCAATTGTTGTAGCCACATATTCAAGTTATGAAACATGCTATTTTTATTATGATATCCCTCATGAACTCTTTCTCATTCCTTAATGTTATTTTTCATGACTTTTGATGTATCTGATGTTCATATGTAAAATGTTTCCTTTTTTTCCCATACTGGTCCTTCTTCTCACCCTTTCCATTGATGTATGCTCCCAGGTTATGAGATGTTATAATTAAATTAGGATGAAAAAATTAAGAAGCCTTTCATTTTTTAAGAAGAATATTTTTTTATTGTCATGTATTAAGTTCCTTATTTCCATGACACTAAACTTTAAAGATCCCCAGTTTTGTAAAATGTAATGAATGTTTATGTAATAATAATGCGGGATTCCATGGGTTCATTCTAATATTTTGAATTTATCAAAGTATATAGGTTGGGAGTGTTTTATCCAAGAGTGAATAAAATCTCATTGTCGTGCACCTATTCTTGTTCGTGTCTATCTAAAAGTTGTGGTTTTGGGTTTTACCCTTCTGATACTTTTGTGCCAGAGCCTCCTCTACCTTCTTGTATCCAAACAGGGATGTATTTTCTTGATAAAAAAATTACTCAACACTCAGAAAAACATATGTATGTTTTTATTACACATTGGCTTGTCTCTAAGGCTTCACTAGGGTTTTTTAATCCTAATCACAAAAATAAATAAACCTATCCATTGATACCAACGATGACAACCCTGATCATTTATTACACAATTAAACATAATTTATTACATAAACATCACTTGATACTAAATAGAATATCGAGAGTTCTAGTGTCATTGGGTCATTGGATCGTTACATAAAAAATTAAACCATGAAATAGAACATCTTTATTGAAATGATCCTTTACCTGACCACTACATTCCATTGTGTTTAACATTGCATGGGATAACATGAGGACATGCATAAGAAATGTGTGAGCTATGAATCCCAATAAGGGAATAATCATGTAATAACATGAGGAATACAATACTTGTTCGACAATAGGCATATCAATAGAGAACAAGAGAAGCATAAACATAAAGGCTTGATAAAGAATGATAATCATAACATAGAAATTGTGGAAATAACACTTCAAATAGGATTAGCATGAGCCAAGCCTCATTGCACATAGAGAATGGGTAAATCCTCATTACACATGAAGCATGATTAAAACCTTGTCGCACATGAATTATCATGATTAAACACCCATTGCACATGAAATACCATTATACTATACTTTACCCAATGCATTGGAGATCTATAAGGGTACACCCTTCTTATACATTTCATTTCATGCATAAGAGTTCCACATGGATCATATGACATTCAATAATAAAACATAAAAATCTCTTCCAAGATAAAGTAATGTGGAATTCAAAAATTAATCTTTGTAAAAAATAAGTAAATGTTCATAAATTTGAATACCCTTTACTAAGAAATGGGCATTGTATTCACGACACAATGACATTGGCTTAGAAAATTGGAGTTATTTTAGCTGCGTAATGACGTGACGTATGAAATCATAAAAATGGTTGATGAGATTGAAAGGGGTTTATCCTCATTTATACATTAAATTGATATTAATTGGCTCATATAGGTACATGTCCTACCAATTGTCATCGAATTTAGAGTCATGATATAAGGAATTGCTTGAATGTAAAAGAGGACAGAGAATTTCCGTTAAGAACTTTGGCATAGTAACGGGTGTACATTGGTGGTATTTAATGAGGGAGAAAGGAGTTTCCCATCATTAAAAAATAAATAAGGTAGTATGGCAGAGGTGTGAAAACATACTGCAACATTTATAATTGATGTTAAAAGGGAATAAAAATTTAATGAATATTAGAGAAAAATGTGAAAGGAAGAAAAAAATTTATGTGGAAGTGTGCTTCCAAAGTATTGAGAGAGGCTTGAGAGAGGCTTATTGTGAGTGTGGGGTACCTTGGGAGGATTATAGAATGGGTAGGTAAGAGGTTGGAAAGACTCCAAAGGCTTTGAGTGAGTAGGAAGTGGGACCTTGGGTGGATTTATATATGAAATATGAGGGAATTATTTAGTATTTTTAAATTTGAGACACCTCACATTAAAATAATCCAAACCATAAACCAAACCATGGTTTTTGACAGTGTTTTTTGGAAAAGGGATTTGGAAAAAATTATTTTATAAGGCCAAAGTCCGAACTTCTTAAAGTAATGTGGTTGCTTATGTAGAGGTGATTCACACTCCCATGGAAAATAATTTAAAAACACAAGATGTTAAATAGGTCTTCAAGGGTCCATTAATGCTTTTCAAAATAATACAAAAAATCCCCAAACCACATTATTTTAATGGTAAAACATATATTCGCTGAAAAAAATCTAATAATAGTTTATTATATCACTATTGCGTCATTATGATGTCATGAAACACATTAAATTCTTTAATGTTATTTAATTTGTACACATAAATTTGATTATCTCAGAAAATTATGAAAAATTATCCATATGACAATTTCGACCTCTTGATTCCAGAAATAATTTTCATTTTATCTAAATAATTTTTTAAATATGTTAATTTTAACGTTAAAAATAAAAACCGATGATTATCGAAAATTCATGGGTTTTGAAAAAAATGGATTTCCAACCATAATAAAAATTACAATTGCATTCATAATATTATACACTCATTTATATTTTATATATATTAATTTTATAATAATAATATTTTATTTAAAATATTATTTAATTCAAAAATCCATTAATATATCAAAATATATATCATAGTTGAACATTATCTAAAAATATTATTTGTGCTTTAAAAACAATTTACAAGGTAACAATTATAAAATGAAAGTATATTAATTATTAAATACAAAACTAGTGTACATAAACATAGTACTAGGGTCTTGTTACATAACCCCTTATAACACCCGCATAAGACCAAAGAGTAAGGTGTGCGATGGTGATAGACTATTGGGGTGGCTTGGATAACATTTCTCGAGTGGTAATCTCTATAAAATATCATTTATCTCGTAGGTGGTTCTGCATGAGCTTATCATATTCAAGTTTGGAATGGGATTGGTCAAGAGTGAATCCCAATGACCCCATTTCCTTACCAAGATCCAGAAATTGGGCTTCGTACGGGGAACGTCTACTGGATGAGGCCAGTGCTTCCTCTATCTGAGTGAATTGGATTTGTTTAAGCTCTATATTTATACTAATCATGTGATCACTGTTCAACGACAATATTAACAACAATCTCAATTATTAACAATAGTTTAAAAACCAAAAACATAAAACTAAAAAAGATGAAATTATATATAAACATTTTACATAATGATACATTTAATTAGATCAAGTGGGATTACCATTAATGAGATTTTGGGTCATTAAAAGTATGATGGGTGATATAACATTTTTCATTGGATTTCAAATTTCTCAAAAACCAGAAAGAACCAATATATCATAACCTTAATATATTAAATAACTTTTTCTGATGTATTGAAATGAAAAATCTAAAAGTATATGTACTCAAATCAATACCACAAACACTCTTGATCTTGATGATGTTGGGAAACCAGTAGATCATACATATTTTATAGGTATTCTAGGAAGGTTATTTGAAATAACAGCTAGTCATACAGACTAAATGTTTTCAGTATTATTTTGTGACTGATATTATTCTATTCCAATAGAACCCCATTTCAATGTAGTGAAAATAATTTTTCCTTATTTAAAGGGATCACTGGATTTAGGACCTTTTTCTTCTTTTAGAAATGATATTATATTTAAAATATTTTTAGATAATGAATTTTTTGGGTGTAGAATGGATAGAAGAAGTACATCTAGAAATTTTCATTTTGTAAGAGATTCATTAGTTTTTTGGTCATGCAAGAAACAAAATTCAGTAGAAATTTCAACTACTGATGCTGAATATATAGCACATGGAATTTTTTATTCTCAAGTGTTTTGGATGCTACACACACTCACAAAATTTAGCATGATTTTGACCAAAACACAGATGATGATTAATAGCAGTTGTTCTAATTCCTGAAGAAAAAATACTTCTTATCTCACTAATGAAATGAACATAGATATTATACATCACATTCATAGGGATTACACACATCGAGGATACATCATTCTTGAATTTATCAGAATACTATATCAACATTTTGACATTTTTCAAAAAAAATTATCCTCCAATAGATTTGAATACATTAAAAAAATTAGGAATGATAAATGTAATGTAATAATCCAAATTAACTTTTATTCATACCTATATATTTACATTAGATTACACTTTTTCATAAGTGGATAATGAATTTTTACTCTTTTATATTACCTTTCATAAATTCTTTTGAACCTAAAATTTTTGGAATTTTAAATTTTCAGAACCTAAAAAGTTTCATTCCCAAATAAAACTATTCAGAACGAATCAGTGTCTTTATTAAAAATAAAAAAACATTTTGAACTATCTATAACTTAAATTTATTTATCTATACCATCATAATTTCATTTTATTTTATTTTTGGTATTTTCAATCTTGTTTTATGAAAACCATATCAGATACACATTCCATAAATCCAATTATTTCCTTAAAACCATAAAATATCATTGCCCATAAATCCTTCTTGGAAGATGATATCAACCATCAGATCAGATCAAGATAATTTAAATTTTTTGATTGTTTCGAGAATATGAAACCTCACCACGAAGCATCTTTATAGGACACCCATATTTGTGTCCCACATTGGTTATCTATGACTTTTTTCCCCAAAGCTCGAACACCCTTCATAGTCCTGCATTAGTTTTCCCTTTATCTTCAGATAAGAATTTATATTGATGTTTGCTCAGAATATCTGATGTCCTCAAACAAGGATCTCAAGGGTTGGATTATTATTAGGGAAAGGATGGTGGATCGGAATTTATTTTTAAGTTATGATTAATTGATTTCAAAAATGATGAGTAATAATGTATGGGAAAGTCACTACATATCCATGGAAATGAATCAAGATCTGTTATATCCTAATCTTCTTATATAATAATACAACACAATTCAATTTTCTGATCTATGTGGGATTGGAATGTTTCCTTTCAAGAGTTATTCAAAAACATATTCCTTGTCTTTAAATAAGGTCGCTAATATATTGGATATTACTTATGATAGAGAATCAATATTTTTATCACACAAATGGACACATAAATATTGTTTACTTGATATTATTAATGAAATGATGTGACTTGGATTATATAGACTAATGAGAAAAAATATCACCCATCTTTTAACCAATCATAGATTGAAAGTATTTTGGATGTTAGTTTTTTCGATTATGATAAAGGTAGATAGGGATTCTATTAAGATTTGAAACAAATTCATGATTGTTTTAATGGTGAATATATGAAAATTAAACAACATCAGGTACATAATTTTCTCTATATGTAATATTATGAATGGATCCATCATTTCATTGATCATTATGTATGATAGGATATTATGATGATTATTCTTCTATGAGATGAATCTTTCAATATATCTTGCATCACAATGGAAAAAGTTTTCTTGATTATGATGTTAACTGATGGTACTCTAGGAAGGATGTTGATTTGTTTTAGTGTTTTGAAGGGAGTGTTATTTGAACATCCAGATAATGATGATCAAGATGTCATCATGAAAGGTGAATTATGAGAAGTCTTCAAACGAGGTCCAATGAAATGAAATGTTAATGAGTCGGAACTGAAAAACACACAATAGTACCTGATTCAGTATCTACTCCACCCAATAAGAAGAAACAAAAGGCCAATTTTGATGATGTTCTAGAAAATTATAGAGTGATGAAGATGAAAAAGAAGGAAGGAGACATAATTTTTGGGTTAGACCATATTTAGGCTAAGGACATTAATATCCAAGTAGCATAAGAGCCTTAAAAGAATGATAAAACAAATTAGATAAAGAATAAGACATTAGAAGATGTGATTGTTAAATATTTTCATTGTGATACCTAGAAGGAATCCAAAAAGGTTCAAATGCTATACTTTTCTTACAATATATAGTTCAAATCCTAAATCCATGTGTATATAATAGGAAGAAAGATAATTCAATTACAAAACCCATAATTGAATAAGTATAAAAAGAATAAGATGATGATTAAAGTGACTATGTTATAGTAATGGTTGAAGAATAAAAAGAGATGGAGAGCCCAACTGATAAGCTATATATAAGAAATTCCAATGATGAATACACTGTGATAATCATAGAAGGCCAATCCGTTTCGAAAAATGACGACATCCATGATGAGGTTGATAAACCTTAAGATGATTAACGTATTCATTGCAATGATAATAATTAAATTATTGATAGATGTGTTGATATTGATTATGACGATGATGATAAAATAGTAAAAAAACGGATATGTAGAATAAGACTCGGAATGTTGGGAAGGAAATCTATAATTTTGAGAAAGGTAAAAAAGTGGTTGTTGACTCTCCAAAGAAAGGTAGAGATGATAATTAAAATAAGGATATAATTGGATCATCTAATAGAAAATAATATTTAAAAAATAATGCTTCCCTGACAAAAAAAATCAAATTCTGAATCCTCATATTCCATAGGACATGAATTTGTTGTTCAGTCAATGAAGAATATTGTAAATACCTTTCCTTTTTTTCCATGAATTTATTTTAAATGATACCTAATTCAAAAAAAAATGAATTAGAAGAGATATTATACAATATTTCTCTAGGAAATATTTATCAAAATTGAATTCGCGTTCAAGGAATTTAAATCAGTAAAGATTCTCATAAGAGATATTACAATGAAATAACCACATTTTTAAAAATAGTGATTAATGATTTTAAAATTAAAGATGAATTTACCGATTCAGTTAAGGATTCATTAGATAATTCCAATGAATGGATCAAGAATTTGTCAACATGTTTTTTCTGAAATGATAAAAAAGATAATGCTAGTAACCTTCAATAGGATACATATATAAATAGAAATCTAAAATTAGTTTCCATCAATCTAAGGAGAAAAAGGGTACTTAGGGAAAGATATGGCTAAAAAGATCATAGATTAGGAATAAGTGACAAAGCGTCAAGGTGATGTTCTTTAGTCTATGGATGACTGAATCAATTATCTCGAAAACAATCAGGATCTAGAAATGTTAAATAAGATGTTTAATAATTATTATTAAGAGTGGAAAATGTTGATGGAAACCCTGAAAAAGATGACACTGAAGGATAAAAAGAAGGATTAATAATTTTTCAAATCCATGTTTTGTATTATTTTTTTTACAAATTTCATTATCTTAAGGAAATTTTTCTCTTGTAAATTATTTCTTCATTTATATTTATTATCATTATGAGTACAATTTCACTCCCACTTGGTTATTTATTGAAAATCACAATGTTGTAGAATGTAATGATCTAAAATTTTATTATAGAAGGTAATGCATATTCATGGGGGAAAATACTCAATGAATAAATTATTATGTAAGGAAGATATATTTCTTTATAAAAGACTATAATATGATAATTATAGATTTTAAAACCTAAGGGTGAGTTAGTCGTATTAATTTTAAATCATAATCAATGTGAAATAAGTATTTAATTTAATTTAAAAATGTATACCATATTTATTTTTAATCATTTTACCAAAAGTTGTAAGCGATTTCCGAAATGGGGGTGATAGTTGTGTTAAAATGTTTTCTTATGAATTTTTTATTCCATTCTATTTTGAAAGATAAGAACACATTTTGATAAGGAAAATTATATTTCTCTATGAAAATTTATCTGAAAGGAATATTAATTTATTTAAAAATATGTTTGAAAAAAACTATAATATTCCATGCCTTATATGGTGTTATCTTAATACATGTATAACAATATTTTTTAGAAGTAAATCAATTGGATGTTAATCATTATCATAACCATATCGTTCTATATAATCTGATTTCCATAGAAATGTGAATTTTATTTCTTCAAAAATTATACTTGGATTTCTCTGGAAATCCAACTCCGATTCATTATGAAATTAGTCTCTGATTTCTTATAAAATTAGATTACGATTTTAGTAGACATAAAACTCTTGTTTATTATAAAATCAAACTCCGGTTTATTTTAAAATAACACAAAAATTTCATCTGAAATAAAAATGAAATTTATATTGAAATTAGACACTGATTTCATCTGAAATCAGAACATGATTAATTATGAAAAAATTCATTGATTTCTACTGAAATCAGATGCTGATTTCGTCTGATATTAGAACCAAATTTCACTCGAAATTAGAATCCAATTCTCACTTAAGAATGTGACTAAATTTTTTTATTACAGTCCCCAAATTCTCTTAATTTAATATTTCATTTTATTGAACTCTAAATGTGATATTGTTTCATAAGGATGATAATTTTCCAATGATTTATTAAATGAAATATTGATTTAAAATCAATTCCTAATTAATTTTTGGATGAGTGACAAGTGTATAGGTACCTCTAAAATTTAAATAAAAATATGACTACTGGGGGAGGATGTCGACTATTGTATTTCATTACTATAAATACTGAAATATTTGAATGACATCAATGGTAGAGTTTTCGTATATCATTTTTTATCTATTCAATGATCATGTTGAATCAGATATATAATTTGTGCTTTGAATGATCTTCTCAAACCCGTCTTGTGCGAATGGATTTAACAACTAGTTCAGTTGAGAACATCTTATTCAACGATCATAGTGTTATTTTTATTGTTTCTGATCAATTGAGGGTTTAATGGGATAATAATACAAACATACTGATCACCTTAAAGATTGAGTGCTTACAGAGATAGAAAAGCATATTCTGATCATTTTATTGGGGGCTTAACCTCGTGTGGGTAATATATACTCTTTTAAAATTATAAATCAAGGGACTCTTATCCAATGATATTTGATAACCTTTTCATTGGGTTGAAATATTTCTTATGTTTTTTCAATTTGTTTACATGTTTTACTTGCACTGTATTTTCTAATAATAGGATATGTAACTTTTATACACCTTAATATATTTGTATACTCTATTAAATAAAATTATAAACTCTTTATGGAAGAATCCTTCCAAAAATATACCTGAACTAGGTTTATTTATCGCATCTATACTATTGAGTACAAAATAACATTGTTTCATTCTTATGATCTATAGAGGGTTTTTGAATCCATATTGATTAACGTTGTTGATCAAATATATTCTTAAGGATACGAATGATTGTTTTAAAACCTAAATTTCAACCCCAATTGTATTAGGTAAATAAAAATATACAATTCAATCGTATAACAATTATCGGTATCGTACATGGAAAAGTGATGTTATAGATTTCAGCACTGGACATGTGAGTCCATGTTTTCTGATTTTATAATGTGTTTCATTCATAACAAGGCCATCATAAACATAGGGGTGTTATTAGGTTGTGAGATAAGTTACCCAGTTGGATAAATCCATAAGATAATATTTTGATTAATATTAATGAAAAATTGACATGCTGGTTTTAGTAAAAATGATCATTATAATTTAATTTTAAACATGACTTTTCAAAAAATAAGAATTGAACACAAAAATAAGATAAAAATGATATAATCACAGAAATGAATAGGGAAATTACTATGTAGATAGGGTTAGTGACGTCCTAGGAACCCTTTAATCTCATGTATCACATGTTGTAAAATATATTCCATCTCTTACTCAATGAAACAATTCACCATCAAATATGTTAGTGTCTACTATGATGTTAATCCTATTACGGAAACCGAGCCTCAGGCCCATCGAATCATCTAGCATAATAGAAATAGTATTCACCCTATGTACACACAGTTCACATGTTCTTCATTAGAATCTATTCATCATGTAAAAACCATTTCTATACAATCACATCTTCAGAACACTTAATAACAGTTATCAAGAAAATGTTCACAGTGGGTAAATCAGTATTTATGCTTGAACGCACACCAAAAATCACCAGAAAAAACATTATAAACACCCAAAAATTTTATAGAATCCATTATGAAAACAATTAATCAATTATAGAATCAAAAAAAATATTACGGCATTAAACCCACTACCTATTTATTGATGACTTCACAAATCCAGATGGAAATGACCAATACAACAATAAAAGACCCAATAAAGAAAATAACCCATTTGAAACAATAATATTCAACCAATGTAAACAAATATTTATCCGTAATTATATAAAATTATCTAATTAAAAAATGATAACATAATAGGGATGACTGAATAAACTATGAGGAATAAAATAATGGAATATAGGAGGATATTACTTGATGAATTCGTAAAGAACCCAATCCAAACTACAATTTCTATAGGAAAATGGAGATGGGGAGAAGGAGGTGTGACTAGGTATAGAGATGAATCAATTGATGAATTAGAGGGGATTATAGTCTAACCATTTTATAAATAAATGTTTAGATTTAAATATTTTGAATGATCTAGATGATCGGGTGATTTTCCTATATGGTTTTACCGATCGTGTGCCAACCCGAAGACACCTTGTTCTAAGAGGGAGATGAGTCCACATTATTTTCTTGGAGGGGACGCATGCCCATGTAGTAGGATGATGTCATGAAATGTCCCTTTTTAGTGAAAAAACATTTAGTATGAGATATTTTCATGCTTGTTCCCCAGTTCATGAAGCAAGGATAGTTTTATTGTCCAAATCGCATGGTTTTCACTGGTTCAACATAGATTTTATTATAACTATGTTCTAACAATGTACCTTCTTATTTCCTTATATAGAACCACCAATTTACATGAAAAAATTATTTAATAATATGTAAAATAAGCATGACCAAATATTAATGATAAAATAGGTCAAAATAACATACATATGTAATAGGTTAATCAAAATGAAACACTAAAACCAAATAAATATAGCCCATTTTGTTGTCTATGTAGAATTGGTAGGTATAAAAAATAATAAATGAATTATGAATATACATATAACAACACGTTTCATATCCACCCAATTTGTGATTTTAAGAAACTAATACAATATATTTGGTATAATTTAATTATTTAATACTATAATATATGTCTATATAAATTATGTATTAACAATTGATTATTGATTAATTTATAGGAAATGAAATGTAAAATATTATAAACACCAAAATCCAGTCATAAAAAAATAATGAATTTATAAATTTTAATTTCTTAATATGAAAATTTAAATAATTAATCCAATTATAACAATCAGAAAAAATAGTTTTCACTTTTTAAAATACTTATTGAAATGATATTTTACGATTTTTGGGGTTTTTCTTAAAAATACACATTTTTTATGAATGTTGTAAAATATCATTAATACAAAGGAAATGATTTTTATGAGATAATAATTATATAATAATTAATTGTACATTTATGAATGCATATTTGATATTAAAATTTATATTTTATTAGTTTATTTATAATTTTAAAAATGATTTTTGTGATAATAAAAGATCTTTTCATTATATAATTTGTGGTATATTTTAAATAAAAGCTCATCACATTTTACCATGAGTATATTTAAATTAATTTTCATCACTATGAAAGATTTAATTACTGAAAATGGTTTTCAAATTTGTAATCATAATTTCAAAATTTAATAAGAAGATCCTTTTTGGTGTAATAGATAAATTACCCAAGGTTGAACTTGTACCATAGTGATAAACAAAATGGTTGATGTCACGACCCCCTCCCCACAAAGTGTACCCCTCCTGGGCCGGCAATGTGAGAAGGGAGATAATGACCCCCGAGTCCCGCCTCCAGTAGGCCCCGGGTTGGCAACTAGCACCGAGGGTATAATAACATACAAATGGGAGGCATTACCCTCTAAGAGAACACATGCAGAAGAGAGAGATAGAATAGACTCCAACCAACTCCAACTCAGAACTAAAATATAAAAGAAAAACAAACCAAGTACATATATGAAATGTCATGCAAAAGTACTACAACTGAAAGGGAAAACTAAAAGTACCCAAAATAAAGTAAAACGACAGCGACCACAACCCCGAACAGCTCCTCCTCCAACCGCAAGCTAGTAGTAACCAGCATGATCTCCAACCAGCTCCAAGTGACCTGAAAAACAGTTTATATGTACATAGGTTGAGTATAACAGTATACTCAGTAGGATCCTCCCCAAGCCTCTCGTGCAAAAGTAAAGAAAGCATGCTAAATCCTAGTGAACAACAAGTGAAACTAACTCGTCACCTAAACAGGTATACTATGTTCCCAACCTCACCATGGCTACTCTCACCAAGTAACTCATACATGAATATAGCATATAGTAAAGAATATCAAGGGTACCCCGCTATTACTTCCCCACTGGTTTGCCGCTTTTCCCCAATGACATACGTCCTGTGCGTCTCTCTCCAAAGGCTTGCCCGCAGACACCTGGGCTAAGCTCCACAATCTACACCTCGTGAACCACAAAGGCTTGCCCACAGACACATGGGCGAAGCACCACACCGCCCTCACAACCAAAGTAACCAGGTAGTTTCCGAGAGCCACCATAGCTCGTATAACGTGTATCATATGTCGAGTATTATTCCTCAAGCCATCACAGCCCATACGCCGAGTAAGGATCCTCAAGCCATCACAGCTTATACACGTTACACCTATAGTATTCCATAGGATACTATATCTAGAATATATGTGTGTGAAATAACCACAAGCCATTACATCCCTCTACACAAATATATGGGTAAAACTAACCACTGTGCCTACCAGCACAAGGATCTACCAAGAGAAGAGAGCGGGGACACAGGGGGTAGTCAGCCATTCAACCTCCCATCAGAATGTTGAGGAAAACACCCCCCAGGGCTCAGAATCCTCGGGGTGTCAGTTGCCCTTACTGACAGGGTGGAGAAGCGTATAGAAACACAAAAAGAATAGAATATATAAGTAACTCACATCCACACTATGGGCATTACCTAGTTTTAGATACAACTGCAGCTAACGTCTCTCAGACTCCATGCTGCTACTTCTAAGACTAGGTATCCTATAAGCACACAAACAATGAAAAGCTTTATTTGATTACTCCATTCTCATTTATCAGTTCCACTATACATTAATTAATTCTTTAAACATTAATTAAGAATGAACGATTCCACATTAAACTGAAATGGCATCACTTTCAAAAAAAACTGCTCCTTTTTAAGATTCACATCACCTTTAAATTCCAGTATCTCCATCCCCATGGATGTTCACCATTTAATCCAAAATTCCTTACAGAATTACTTTTCCACATTCCCAGGCATTCTAGAAAAACATCCTATGCTTCTAAACACAAAGGAGGCTCAACACGGTGAGTAGATATACTACCCATCGAGTCTTTTCCGCCTATAGAAAGAGCATAGACCCATCCTCCATCAAGAGGCTAAACACGGAAAGCACATGGCATAACCCGTGTGTCTTCGCCTCCTTCGGAAAGAGGGTAAGACAGACCAGCTGCCTTGAGCAGTGGGGAAAAGTAAAGCAGATAAACAACCAAACCAATCCACCAACATCAAACCATCACATTCATCTCATACCATCACCCTTGGTGTCCTCCTCGACACCCATATGCATAAACCGATGCATCTCTCCACACTAGGTGTCATCTGCTGCCACAACCACAAGTCTCCATGCCTCCACATATCACAACAGCCATCCAGGCTCACATCACAGCACAAGCAGCAGGAAAACAAACATCACAAAATGGGCTCTCGGCCCTTTAACAAACAAGAGGGTAACTCAGAACCCTTTTAGAAATTCCCACATAATTTGTTCTCTAATCCATATTGAATTAACAGATTTGTTATTCGTAGGTTCCAATCATGGATACCTAATCGGTAAGTTATCACAATTAAATAACCATGCTTACTTCCCTAATTTGATTATCCTCAAATTAGAACAACTACAACAACGACAATAACCAGATTAATTTACATGCCCCTTTATCTTTAGCCAATTAATCAACAATTAATTCCGGCTTTATGTTCATTATCAATTTCTATCATGAGTGAACAACAAATCAAGTAAAACATAGATATCACTATATCTAGGAAAACATGAGGCAAACCGTTATCACGGTATAAAGAAACAACATGCGATCAACCAATTCTTTTAATCCGGTTCAAGTATTTAATTAGGTCAATTTCATTGTGATCCAAAGGAATAAATCATACTAATTCTACGATTGCACATATACAATTAGAGAATCCATGAATCCCCTACCTCAAACAGTTCCTCACGTTCTTTATCCACACAACAGGTCACGATCCTTCCCTCGCAACAACTGCATCCACCGGAGGACGCTGCGGTACGACAGTACCAACCAACCCCAAGAAAACCCATTAGAATCTTGGAAATTACATGGTATAATTATTGAAAGGAGGATAGGAGAAGATGGGCCTCAAAGAACGACGATACAACATACCTTATATCGAAGATTGATCGACAGGGCTCGGTTGTATCCAAAACAGAGCAAAACCAATCCTAGGAGTAAAGATTGATTGAGAAACTCCTACGGAAAGGATTGAAAGGTTCTAGTGCCTCTTAATTGAGAACAAAGAGAAAGAACAAGGGAGAATGATATCTCGTCCCCTTTTGAAGATTAAATGGGGCAACGGTTTAAGATCTGGTTAATTCTCCATTAAAAACGGTTCGTATTAACCCACGCGGTTTGACCAAGTAAAACATTCCAATCCTTATGAATAATTAATAAAGGATTTATGGCATTTGAATCGGCCTTAAGAGCCCTTAAAAATAAGGCTTTAAATGTATTTTACATCAAAGGAAACGTAAAAAGGGGCAAAACTGTAGGAGTCTAGAAACACTGTTCACCCACTGTTACTGTACATGAAACTGATCTGTGAAACTGATCTGTCACAACGATCTGTGAAACTGATCTGTGAAACTGATCTGTCACACCGATCTGTGAAACTGATCTGTGAAACTGATCTTTCACACCGATCTGTGAAACTGATATGTGAAAGTGATATGTCACACCGATCTGTGAAACTGATCTGTGAAACTGATCTGTCACACCGATCTGTGAAACTGATCTGTGAAACTGATCTGTCACACCGATCTGTGAAACTGATCTGTCACACCGATCTGTGAAACTGATCTGTGAAACTGATCTGTCACACCAATCTGTGAAACTGATCTGTGACACTGATATGTCACACCGATCTGTGAAACTGATCTGTCACACCGATCTGTGAAACTGATCTGTTACTGTTCATAAAACTGGAAACACTGTTCACAGAACTGGAAAATTGGCTAAGTGTTGGGGGTAAGTCCCCTTGGCCTCCCGGAACACCTCCAACACCAAAATTCCACAAAGTAATGGACCGGAGAGGTCTGGGCCATTACATTAGATACCTCTCAAAACATTCTCGTCCTCGAGAATTAAAAACCAACCCAGAAGAAAAGAGGGGTCCGAACAACCACCCCATATGATACCTCTCAGGGGAAAACCACCATGAGTTGTTCGAAATCTGGAACAAAACTACGAAATCCGGGAGTATGGGAACAAACAATCCATACCCAAACAATTCGTACATAACATCACATCAATGGTACATAAAAAAACATGAAAGATCTAACCAGAGAGGAAACACCATTACATGAAAGGAGTTAAACATTAAACAACTCTGGGTACTGAGCATGTATCTGTGACTCACGCTCCCAGGTACTCTCCTCCATGCCACCGTGTCGCCAAAAGACACTAACTAAGGGGATAGAACTCCCACGCAACACCTTCTCCTTGTGGTCTTGGATCTCCACAGGTCGCTCCTCGAAGGTTGCATCATCATCAATATCGATCTCTCCCCAATCGATAACATGAGATTTATCATGAAGATAACGACGGAGCTGTGATACATGGAAAACATCATGTATCCGACTCATCTGAGGGGGAAGTGCTACTCGATACGCCATAGCTCCAACATGAGCTAACACCTCGAAAGGCCCAACAAAACGAGGAGAAAGCTTACTTCCGCGACCAAACCTCCGCTGCCCACGACGGGGAGTCACCTTCAGAAACACATGATCCCCAACATTAAACTCTAAGGGTCTCCTTCTTTGATCATCATAAGATTTCTGACGATCATGTGCTGTCTTCATCCTCTCACGAATCACCTGAACCATCTCTCTTGTATTCTGCACTAGTTCTGGTCCGAGAATTGCTGACTCTCCGACCCCAGTCCAGCACAACGGAGAACGGCATGGTCGGCCATACAAGGCTCCAAACGGCGCCATACTGATGGTAGAGTGAAAACTATTATTGTAAGAGAACTCTACCAAGGGTAAGTGCTTCACCCATGTACCTCCAAAATCAAGAACACAAGAGCGCAACATGTCTTCAAGAGTCTGGATGGTTCGCTCTGTCTGACCATCCGTTTGAGGATGAAAAGCAGTGCTAAGGCATAGTTGAGAGACAAAAGCATGCTGGAGACCTCTCCACACCCTAGAGGTAAAACGAGGATCTCGATCAGAAATGATCGTCTTAGGAACTCCATGAAGCCTCACCACCTCCTCCAGATACTGCCTCGACAAAACCTCCACTGAGATCGCCTCCTTGATTGCTATGAAGTGGGCCGATTTAGTTAAACGATCAACTACCACCCATATAGCATCATGTCCTCCCGGAGCTCGAGGTAAACCTGTAACAAAGCCCATTGAGATGTCCTCCCACTTCCAATGAGGAATATCTATGTGTTGGAGAAGACCACCAGGAACACGGTGTTCGGGCTTCACCTTCTGGCAGACTAAACATCGAGACACACACTCTGCAACCATAAATTTCAGCCCAGGCCACCAGAACTGACTCTTTAAGGATCGGTACATCTTCGTCACACCAGGATGTACTGCCAAGGGTGAACTATGGAACTCGCGAAGAACCGTCTCACGCATCGCCAAGGGAACAAAAAGCCTTCCATGATACAACACTCGGTGTTGTTCATCCTCCGAACAACCATCAGGGGCCTCCCCACAAACAACTCTGTCTCTCCAAACTTCCACCTCCAAATCACCCAACTGAGACTCTTCCACCTTCTGCATCAGGGATGACTGCACCGTCATCTGGAAAAGACAACCTCTTCCCCCAACTTCTCCCATATCAAGATGCAAAGATTATAGCTCTTCCATCACTCTCCAGGAATCACCAGATTCACGCACAACATCATTACATGACTTTCAGCTTAGTGCATCAGCTACAATGTTCCCTTTTCCAGGTTTATACGATATTTCCAAGTCGTATTCCTGCAAGAACTCCATCCACTGACGCTGCCTCAAGTTTAAGTCACGTTGGGAGAAAACATACCTCAAACTCTTATGATCGGTGAAAACCACAAAGTGCACACCAATGAGGTAATGTCTCCACAACTTCAGAGAAAACACCACGGCTGCCAACTCAAGATCATGGGTGGCATAGCTGTGTTCATGGGGACGCAACTACCGAGACCCATAAGAAACAACAGACCTCTGCTGCATGAGAACACAGCCTAGCCCCAGATGTGAAGCATCACAAAAAACATCAAACTGGACTCCCTCCGCTGGAAGACAAAGGACTGAAGCACTTACCAACTTCTCCTTTAGATACTCGAAAGCTGTCTGACACTGATCAGTCCATATGAACGCTTGATCATTCCTGGTCAAAGCTGTCAGAGGAGTCGAAACTCAGGAGAAATTAGCCACAAACCTCCTATAATAGCCTGCGAGACCAAGGAAACTTCGCACCTCTGACACGGTCTTGGGGGCTGGCCAAGACACCACTGCTTCTATCTTCGAAGGATCCACAGCTACTCTCTGTTGGGACACAACATGTCCCAAGAAACGAACTTCTCGGGCCCAGAAATCACACTTGGACAACTTCCCAAACAACCGATGTTGACGTAGAACTCCCAAAACGACTCGTAGATGCTCTGCATGATCCTCTTCAGATATGGAGTATACAAGGATGTCGTCGATGAAAACCACAACAAACTTGTCCAGGAATTCACGGAACACAGCATTCATCAACCCCATGAAAACAGCTGGAGAATTTGTCACGCCGAATGGCATTACAACAAACTCATAATGCCCATGACGACAACGGAAAGCAGTCTTCGGGATATCCTTATCCCTTACACGCATCTGATGATATCCTGACCGCAAGTCTATTTTTGAAAACCAACTTGCACCCTTCAGTTGATCGAATAGGTCATCAATCCGCGGGAGAGGATAGAGGTTCTTTATTGTCACTTTGATTAAGCGACGATAATCGACGCACAACTGCAAACTGCCATCAGCCTTTTTCACAAACAAAACTGGTGCACCCCAAGGTGACACACTTGGCCGAACAAAACCACACTGCAACAGACCATCGAGCTGAATACGTAGCTCTCGTAACTCATAAGGTGCCATCCTATACGGAGACATAGAGATAGGAGACGCTCCTGGCTGTAGCTCGATCCCAAACTCGATCTCTCGTCGAGGGGGTAAGGATACAACCTCTTCTGGAAAGACATCAGGGTACTCTTCTACGACCCTAGGAAATGCCAGTTGTTGAACCACTGATGAACTCAGCATCATCCCAGCCATCATGGATTATAAGGATGAAACTCGTCTATGACTCATCCGAGGATCTCTCTCACCAACAAACACCACTTTCTCTCCATCTTCATCAAAGAAAACGACCTTTTTCCGGTAGAAATCCACAATAGCTTGCACCGAATAGAACCAATCCATGCCGAGGATGACATCATATGGTTGAATTCGTAAACATAGGAAATCTCCCCAAGAGCAGTTCTGCCCCAACACTAGCTCACAGCCTCTACATACATCAAACAAGCTAGCTCGACCTCCAACTGGCGTAGTCAACGCCAAGGGCAATGGAAGCCTCTCTACCTCAAGTCCCAAAGCGTGGACAAAGGTAGGGGATATAAAGGAGTGTGAAACTCCTGAATCAAACAAGGCATAAAACAAGGTAGAAAACAAGCAAAGGGTATCTCGGACGACATCTGGCTCGCCTGGGGCTGGCAACGCTAGAGCATGAAGCTGACCAAGACCACCTCCACGGCCTCTCTGACCCTGATGACGACCACCACCACGGCCACGTTCTGATCTCTGAGGACGGGGAGCGTCATGGGGTTGTCCTCTTCCTGCTCTATGTACCCTCTGGTGATCTAAAGCTGTTGCCACCTGCTGTTGCTGCCTCGGCTGGAACTGCCTCAACGGAGGAACCTGGAGTGGAGCGCCTGGTCCACGATGACTGCTCTAAAAAGTTGGGAACTCCCGCTGCTGATGACGACGTCCACCACAAGAAAAACAAGCACCTGATCCCTTGGCATAGGCCTGAGAGTTGCTGCCTCCAGAGAAACGAGATGGGAAGGGCTGGGACCTACCCCCAGGTGAACGGAAACTCTTCTGTCCTGAAAACCGGGAACCCCGGACCACAGCTCTGCTTCGTGAGGAATCATGACGATTCCCCTCTCGCGACGATCCAGTCCTAGACAAAGTCCTCTCAACAACCTTTGCCCTCGCCAGCACCTCAAGATATGTCTTCAGCATAGATGGGGTGACCTGGCGCTGGATCTCTGGACGCAAAGCCTCCTCGAAATGCCTCTCTCTGGCCTCCTCATCTGGTAACAGGTCTGAAGCATATCGTAGAAGGTTCCTGAAACGGATTCCAAACTCTCGAACACTGGAGATCCCCTGTCGAAGGGTAAGAAGCTCCTGGCGACTGGACTCCTTCGCAGTCGATGAAAGAAACTCGACTCTAAACCTGTCTCGAAACTCCTCCCATGAGATCGCTGACTCATCACGATCCCCGAGGAACAACAACCACCACTGTCTCGCTGATCCACGCAACATCGTCACAACCAAGGACACTCAGTGTTCCTTCTGAGCATGAATCGAACTGAAGCCTATCTCGACCTCCTCCAACCATTCTTCTGTGACTGCATCTAAAACGGAGCCCTCGTACTTCTGTAGACTCTGGCACTGAAACTCTCGGAGTGTCTTCCTCCAAGTGTCATCGTCGTCAACCTCTACCCGGCGGCGATCTGCTGGAACAGCCTGCTGGGCACCTTCTGCGCAAACCTGATGGGGACGCCGACCTGGAGCCATACCTGTAAAATAACAACCGTTAGAGCTCCTAAGCCTGGAATATGGAAGATTCAACATTAATTAATTAATTATTTTGTTTTATTAATTTTAGGTTACATATCCCAAGGTCTACCCATTCAAACACATGCGCAATGAATAATGATGCATGATCCTTTCCTAGGTCTCTACCCTGCAACCAGTATCACTTTGTTTAGCAGCCATCATAAACTTAAAGGTCCGTGCAACAGATCATAGGGGGCCCTGAACGCCTATGTATCTGTCGGTCTCCAGTGATTACCCCACTTGCTAAACATGAATGACACCATTTCCCTACCATCCCATGCATCCTCACCTGTGCCTAACTCCAAACTCCATCCTATCCCTCAACCAGACCTCTGATACCACTCTGTCACGACCCCCTCCCCACAAAGTGTACCCCTCCTGGGCTGGCAATGTGAGAAGGGAGATAATGACCCCCGAGTCCCGCCTCCAGTAGGCCCCAGGTTGGCGACTAGCACCGAGGGTATAATAACATACAAATGGGAGGCATTACCCTCTAAGAGAACACATGCAGAAGAGAGAGATAGAATAGACTCCAACCAACTCCAAATCAGAACTGAAATATAAAAGAAAAAGAAACCAAGTACATATATGAAATGTCATGCAAAAGTACTACAACTGAAAGGGAAAACTAAAAGTACCCAAAAGAAATTAAAATGACAGCGACCACAAGCCCGAACAGCTCCTCCTCCAACTGCAAGCTATTAGTAACCAGATTGATCTCCAACCTGCTCCAAGTGACCTAAAAAATAGTTTACATGTACATAGGGTGAGTATAACAGTATACTCAGTAAGATCCTCCCCAAGCCTCTCGTGCAAAAGTAAAGAAAGCATGCTAAAGCCCAGTGAACAACAAGTTAAACTAACTCGTTACCTAAACAGGTATACTATGTTCCCAACCTCACCATGGCTACTCTCACCAAGTAACGCATACAAGAATATAGAATATAGTATAGAATATCAAGGGTACCCCGCTACTACTTCCCCACTGGTTTGCCGCTTTGCCCCAACGACATACGTCCTGTGCATCTCTCTCCAAAGGCTTGCCCGCAGACACCTGGGCTAAGCTCCACAATCTGCACCTCGTGCACCACAAAGGCTTTCCCGCAGACACCTGGGCGAAGCACCACACCGTCCTCACAACCAAAGTAACCAGGTAGTTTCCGGGAGCCACCATAGCTCGTATAACGTGTATCATACGTCGAGTATTATTCCTCAATCCATCACAGCCCATACGCCGAGTAAGGATCCTCAAGCCATCACAGCCTATACACGTTACACCTATAGTATTCCATAGGATACTATATCCAGAATATATGTGTGTGAAACAACCACAAGACATTACAGCCCTCTACACACATATATGGGTAAAACTAACCACTGTGCCTACCAGCACAAGGATCTACCAAGAGAAGAGAGCGGGGCCAAAGGGGGTAGTCAGCCATTCAACCTCCCATCAGAATGTTGGGGAAAACACCCCCCCAGGGCTTAGAATCCTCGGGGTGTCAGTTGCCCTTACCGATAGGGTGGAGTAGCGTATAGAAACACAAAAATTACAGAATATATAATTAACTCACATCCACACTATGGGCATTACCTAGTCTTAGATACAACTGCAGCCAACGTCTCTCAGACTCCAGGCTGCTACTTCTAAGACTAGGTATCCTATAAGCACACAAACAATGAAGAGCTTTATTAGATTACTCAATTCTCATTTATCAGTTCCACTATACATTAATTAATTCTTTAAACATTAATTAAGGATGAACGATTCCACATTAAACTGAAATGGCATCACTTTCAAAAACAACTGCTCCTTTTTAAGATTCACATCACCTTTAAATTCCAGCATCTCTATCCCTATGGATTTTCACCATTTAATCAATAATTCCTTACAGAATTACTTTTCCACATTCCCAGGCATTCTAGAAAAACATCCTATGCTTCTAAACACAAAGGAGGCTCAACACGGTGAGTAGATATACTACCCGTCGAGTCATTGCCGCCTATAGAAAGAGTGTAGATCCATCCTCCATCGAGAGGCTAAACACGGAAAGCACGTGGAATACCCCGTGTGTCTTCGCCTCCTTCAGAAAGAGGGTAAGCAAGACCACCTGCATTGAGAAGTGGGGAAAATTAAAGTAGATAAACAACCAAACCAAACCTCCAACATCAAACCATCACATTCATCTCATACCATCACCCGTGGTGTCCTCCCCGACACCCATATGCATAAACCGATGCATCTCGCCACACTAGGCGTCATCCGCTGCCACAACCACAAGTCTCCATGCCTACACATATCACAACAGCCATTCAGGATCACATCACAACACAAGCAGCAGGAAAACAAACATCACAAAATGGGCTCTCGGCCCTTTAACAAACAAGAGGGTAACTCAGAACCCTTTTAGAAATTCCCACATAATCTGTTCTCTAATCCATATTGAATTAACAGGTTTGTTATTCGTAGGTTCCAATCATGGATACCTAATCAGTAAGCTATCACAATTAAATAACCATGCTTACTTCCCTAATTTCATGATCCTCAAATTAGAACAACTACAACAACGACAATAACCAGATTAATTTACATGCCACTTTATCTTTATCCAATTAATTTATAATTAATTACGGCTTTACGTTCATTATCAATTTCTATCATGAATGAACAAAAAATCAAGGAAAACATAGATATCACTATATCTAGGAAAACATTAGGCAAACCGTTATCACGGTATAAAGAAACAACATGCGATCAACCAATTCTTTTAATCCGGTTCAAGTATTTAATTAGGTCAATTTCATTGCGATCCAAAGGAATAAATCATGCTAATTCTACGATTGCACATATACAATTAGAGAAGCCATGAATCCCCTACCTCAAACAGTTCCTCATGTTCTTTATCCACACAACAGGTCACGATCCTTCCCTCGCGACAACTGCATCCACCGCAGGACACTACGGTACGACAGTACCAACCAACCCCAAGAAAACCCATTAGAATCTTGAAAATTACATGGTATAATTATGGAAAGGAGGATAGGAGAATATGGACCTCAAAGAACGACAATAAAACATACCTTATATCGAAGATTGATCGACAGGGCTCGGTTGTATCCAAAACAGAGCAAAACCAATCCTAGGAGTAAAGATTGATTGAGAAACTCCTAAGGAAAGGATTGAAAGGTTCTAGTGCCTCTTAATTGAGAACAAAGAGAAAGAACAATGGAGAATGATATCTCGTCCCTTTTTGAATATTAAATGGGGCAACGGTTTAAGATCTAGTTAATTCTCCATTAAAAACGGATCGCATTAACCCACATGGATTGACCAAGTAAAACATTCCAAGCCATAGGAATAATTAATAAAGTATCTATGGCATTTGAATCGGCCTTAAGAGCCCTTAAAAATATGGCTTTAAATGTATTTTACATCAAAGGAAATGTAAAAAGGGGAAAAACTGTAGGAGTCTGGAAACACTGTTCACCCACAGTTACTGTACATGAAACTGATATGTAAAACTGATCTGTCACACCGATCTGTGAAACTGATCTGTGAAACTGATCTGTCACACCGATCTCTGAAACTGATCTGTGAAACTGATCTGTCACACCGATCTGTGAAACTGATCTGTCACACCGATATGTGAAACTGATCTGTGAAACTGATCTGTGAAATTGATCTATCACACCGATCTGTGAAAATGATCTGTGAAACTGATCTGTCACACCGATCTGTGAAAATGATCTGTGACACTGATCTGTCACACCGATCTGTGATACTGATCTGTGAAACTGATCTGTCACACCGATCTGTGAAACTGATCTGTGAAACTGATCTGTCACACCGATCTGTGAAACTGATCTGTGAAACTGATCTGTCACACCGATCTGTGAAACTGATCTGTGAAACTGATCTGTCACACCGATCTGTGAAACTGATCTGTGACACTGATGTGTCACACCGATCTGTGAAACTGATCTGTGAAACTGATCTGTCACACCGATCTGTGAAACTGATCTGTTTTTGTTCATAAAACTAGAAACAATGTTCACAGAACTGGAAAATTGGCAACGTGTTTGGGATAAGTCCCCTTGGCCTCCCGGAACACCTCCAACACCAAAATTCCACAATGTAATGGACATGAGAGGTCCGGGCCATTACAGTTGTAATGAGTATCCTAAGAGGTGAAATAAAAAATGATAGTAAAATTTTTTAATTTAGTGTTTATGTGTTTATACAGGATACCTAATATTTTATAAATTATTTGGTAATTTTTGAGATACTTTCCATGAGAGTGAAATTCCAAAGTTGAAATCATTTGGGGTATTTATAGAAATGTCACTCGATTTCACATACAGATGGGGAAGTCCTCTCCTCACATCTTTTTTTACAAAATCCTACTAATATATGACCAAAATATACCCAAATGAATACTCTACACTAAGTAAAACCATAGTGGTGATCTTTTATCCCAAAAATACCAACATTCAATGGATTAACCCTGAATATAAAAGTATATTACCCATGTAGTGACATATATATTTCTAACCATTTCATCCTCTTTTATTTTTCAAAATATCCATTTAAAAGTTAGAGAATATATATTAAAAATATCAAATGGATAAAATCATAATTCTTATTATATTTGTCTGTTATTATATTTATGGTACATGTATTGTCCCCTTTTATCATTTTCATTATGAAAATGGAAATGCTGAATTTTGTGTGCGAGAGGACTATAATCACCGGAAAAAAAATGTTTCGTTTTTCACTACCTCTATCATTAATGGTTTTATTTTATTTTTTATGAATAAATATGATAATTAAAGATAATATATTTCATTTATATGTCTAATTATAGATCGAAAAAAATTATTTATTGTAATATAGAGGCATATGAATATTAGTTATTAACCTAAAACAATTTAAACAACAATTTCATATTCCTAAAACATGATTAAATAACCCATGTGATGAAATTGAATCATGATTTTACACAATTAAATACAAAATATATTAAATTATATTTCTTGTAAATGGTGATCATTTGATAAAAAATGATGATCAAAATGTATTGTACAAACCATGTTAAAAAGGATCAGATTATTAACTCTAATTGGTGTAAAGAAATATTATAACAATCTAATACAAAATGTAAATTGATATTAATTAACATTAAAAATGGAAATTTTTATTAATTAGTTTTAAAATAGGAAATGAATATGTTTATCATTTTGATAAATGAGGTTAAATCAAAACCATGGAAATCAGGTGTCACGGTAAGAGACATAGAAACTTAAACAACATTTTTTTAGATTCAATATTTATTATTGCACATCATTATTCAAGGAATTGTTTTGAATAAATTTATCTATTTTAATTTTTAGAAAATGAATATTGATCTTATTCTATTACATTAAAACATTTTCGATTCAATTATTATTTATTATTAAATTTTAAAAAGAGACTCTAATGTTTTAATTTTAAATTGGTAAATACTAAATGTTTTAAAAAAATATATTTTTATGATTTGGTTTTCATTACCATAAAATTATATATCTCTAATTTAGTTATCAATTATCATTAAGAAGAAATTTTACTTATATTATTTCATTATTTTGGGTGATAATATTTTTAGAATGATATAATTTAGTCCATGATATTATTTTATGCCATTTTATAGTTTTGAGAAACAATTATTATTTCCCTGAGATATTTTAGAAATGATAATGATTTCTATTGGGATTTAAAAAAACCAATTTAATTCCATGGGTTTTTTATGATGGGAAATGTGAATGATTTTAATGTGACACATGTTTGTATGGATGATTATGTGATGGGTCCAATAATGATCCACAAGGCATTACATAAAAATTTATATCCCAATAAAATGACATTTTTGAGTAAATAATAGTTACTTAAATTCATGATCTTTGAATGTTTGGATCAATAAATTACTATCTTACTATAAAAATTTATGAGATATATCTGAAATATATTATTCATTAATCTCCACTACTCTCATGATGTCCCATTAGAATATAATTTTTTCCTATTTTTTTATTTTACAAATTCTCATGAATGTTAGTCATTATAGAACAATAATAATTAATTATTTTTTTCAATTATATAAATTCAATATCATAAATATCATGTGATGCATGCAACACCGGGTCTAATCTAAAATACTATATTAAAATATTATTAAATAATTACCAGTAAAGAATATCCATTAAGATAATGTGTATTAATATTAATAAATATATTATGAAAAAATATGGTTTAAACTTGTGTAAAAATCTACATAGATATCTATTGGTTATATCATAAATATGTTCCATTTGGAATAAGACGAGTTTCTTTTGAAAAACCGTATTTTTTCTAAACTATTATTTAGCCATGAATTGAGAACATATTATAAAGTTAATTTCTACAGATTATATAAAATTTATTAAATAATATTTACCTAATTTGTAAAATTATGTCATGTTAATTATAAAAAGGATAAATTTTTTGATTTTTCGAAAAGAGTTACATTTTTTTATTAATAGTGAAAACCAATATTATTATTTAAAAATTATATTTTTTCATTGTTTAATACTATGTTGAATTATATTTAAAAATAGTTTTTAATAATTATTAGTTAAATTATATTATAATAAATACACTTATTTCTGTTTAATAAATTTTGTATTGAAATTTGATGACAAAAAAATTACACTTATGAGAAATTTCTCTTTAGTAACCCATTTTATCATCTCATTTCTGGGTATAATTTGAAGAAGGATAATGAAATTTTTTTGAATTGAATTTGAAACAATGGATTACATATTTATAAATTTTAATAATTTATTTTATATAAAATTTTCAAAAAAAAATTCATCATTATGAATAATAATAATATTATTAAAAACTAATTACTGTAGATAAGTAAAAAACTGATTTTCCAGGGGGTTAAACTAAATAAGATATGGGTTAAAATGAAATAAAATCTTTTAAGACACCATTTTATGGAAATACTTAGGTTTTATGACATATAAGGTTCATGAATTACCCAATTAGAGGATTTTTGAATTATTGAAAATTTTTGTGTAATTGATTCTTAACAAAACACTCCATGTGTTCCCCCTACCCCACATATAAAAGAACACCACTTCACCTCCCCAATTAAATCATTTAAAACCATTTTTATCATCTTATAACTACCCAAATAACTTCCATAATCCACTATTGAAATATTAAATTCATTTTATTTAAAAAAACATCCTATAATGTATTTTGGTGCAATGAAATAGTTTTCATTCGAAGAGGAGGTAATGATATTAAATCATCTTCCTTAATTTATTTCTTATTAAACCTCTAAAAAATAATATTATATAATTCAAGTATATTAATGAATATATAAAAAATATTAATATGTTTTTTTCTTATCATATTAACCTATATCCATCTCCACTATCATCAATTGGGAAATGAAATAGTTAATCTTAAGTACGGAAGAGTTCTGCCTCTAGAACGGATGTTACTTGTATTCCATATACACTACTTATGGTATTATAAAATGATGTATTTAAGATTTATATATGATATTTATGATATAATTATACTTATTAAATATAATATCACATATTTAATCATACATTAGATTCAATTTATAATATGACAACATCACTCCTGTGTATGGAGGATGACCACCTCTTGAAGTGATGTGTTTCATTTTTGACATAGGCCTTACATGGAACGTAATTAAAATATATTTAACGATTATTTGTGATATATATTACATGATATATACTCTAACTAATAAATATATAATAATTTCACTTTCCCTTTCTGTCATTAAGTGATTGATATCGTTTCTTGCGTGTACGTACAACCTACACTCCACACGAAGCTATTTGACTAATTCTTCATAACCACCATTAATGATTGGTTGTAATAATCAAAAAAATATGTAAATATTATGATTATAATATTATTAAAAAAAATTACGAGTTATCAATTTTCTATTGTAAAATAACTGCAACATTCATGATAAAACATGCATTAAAAACAAGGCAATTTACACATGAAATAAGAAAATAATGTAATATTATTAAAAAATGTGTGGTAAAATATTTTAAGGCGATAAAATATGGTATTGAAAATACTAATATGATTCAGGAATAAATTTATAAATTATTCAACCGTTATGATGATTTTAATTACATGTTCTACCAAAGGGAAGTGTGGGGCAAGGGACATCATCTAAAATTTCCATTCATTGAGGCATATTTTATTATTATGCACCAAATTTTCTTTATATTGTGTAAATAAACCCCCTTTTGTAAGAAATATCATTAATACATAATAATTAATGGTATATTATATTTCAATTTTAATTATTTAATCTTTTTGAATTTTAATATCAAATTACCATTATGTAGGTGTTTTTGTCTAAATTTTCATTTGACTGAGATATGCATTGTTAATTGGAACCAATTATTTTAATTTGTTATACATAATAAACTATTAATTTATATATAATGAATAAATAATTATTTATGATTATATATGGTTATTTTTAGTTTTATTCTTCAATGAGATAGAATTTAATATTTACTAGACATGTAACAATTAGTGTTCAATATCTCTTTCATATGTATTTTTTATCAATATCTTAAAAAATTTAATGTTTATAATATTTTATTACAATAATATAAATTTCTCATAAATATATATATAAATATTTATGGTGGATATTAGTTTTTCATAAATCATACACCAATTTTACATATGATTTCTACAGGTATGATTAACTGATTAATTGGGAAAACATTTGTAAATATGTATTCATTAATCAATAATGAAATTTGATGATATTGAATATAGATTCATAAATATTTTTTTAATTAGATATATTATAAATTTGTTTTACATGAAGATAATTTTTGGATATAGTAATAAATTTTCCCTTGTTTCATTGGTAGGTCTCATGAGTCAAATATTTCAGCCAAATGAGAAAGGTTTTTACCACTAGTTTTAATCATTCTTATGAACATTGTTAAGAATAGAGGTATAATGATTCTTTTGAAAATGATGTATAATAATTATGAACATACTATACAAATATGTAAGTTATTATTATTATCAATAATATTTTTATAATATCATTATCTTTAGATTCATTTCATTTTAAGATTATTGATTAAATTATAGAGTTTTTATTTATTTAAATATCTATAATGTTTATCCATTATCCAAATATGATAGTGAATATATTGGTTACATAAACATTGTTTTATAATATTTACCATTTCATATTGATTATAATATATAGATTCAACATATACTCTATTGTAGTAAACATATACAATTATTTTATCCCAACCTTATATTGTTATATTTTCATAGGTTATGATGATGAATTCTTATAATATGTTCATGGATGCTAATTTATTTACATGTTGGTTATTTTTATCATATTATTTTATGTAATACGGGTTTTAGTTATATATTTTTTTTTTCAAAAACTACTAAATAGAAAATGTCATTTTGGATTTAAACCATACTTTCTATGAAAATATAATAATGTATGAACCTGACTTGGGTAACTACAGTTGGGGTCATTATAGTTGGAATAAATTAAATATTAGTAGAAATCATAAAAACTAGATTATAGAAAATATATCTTTGGTTGTCTTACACTATGATTTTTTATCATATGAATAAAATTGTATCCTAATGTTTTGTTTAGGAAGATATTAGATGTATTTTCTTATCAGTACATCCATGTATGTATGTTATAAGTGTAAAATGTTTTGGAAATTTTTAGTATAGGGTTAGTTTCTCTTAAAAGGTATTATTTGGAATGACACAATCATCAACTGGTGTATGAAAATGGGACTAAATGAGTACCTATTTTGATACTCCCTGAATATATGAATAAGATAATTCACATTATCATTTTAAAATAGTATAAAGGATATTATAATAATGATATCACCATGAGAACCACATTTATGATTTTGAGATTAATAAATTATAATATTTTTAAATGATGTTATGTGTAACTAAAATCATAATTCTAAATTTTGATTTCGAATATATTATTTTTTGATCATATTCAGGATATGTCATTATTATGAAATGGTTCATTGAAGGAAGAATTGATTCAACAGTCATGTCTAATGTCAGTGTTTCCCTATAATGAAATTAAATATATATTGTATTAAAATTGATATGATCATTCCTATATGAGGTAATATAAAACATTATTTTATAAATAACCATGAAATAAATGGACCAACTTATTCCATGAAATTTTTCTCTTACACTAGATCACTCTAAGGAAAAAAATAATCCATTTTTGTGACACTACTAAACTAAATGAATATGGGAAATGGATTAATTATTTCTATAATAAATTTATAGATTTTTGATGTGACGAAAATTGAAATTTTAAACCTATAGTGTATTTTTTTAATGGAAATGATGATCCCTGGTTGACATTGATTCAGAATACTAGGGTAGAAGATGAATTAGAACTCATGGAATTTTATTCTTTTTAGTTGATATTCGTCATCATAATTTTCCTATGTGAGGAAAAAAATATTGTGATTTATCCTCCAAGTAATGAAAATTGAATAATAATTGGATTATGAGTATGAGGGTACTTTTAAAATATTATCCAGGTATAATATAAATCTCATACACAACATAGAGTTCAATAATGAAAATTTCTTTGAAGGGATTATTTTATGTATCAATGCTGTGAGTTTTCTAAAAACAATTCCTCATAAGATGAAATAGTTTTCTGTTATACCCAAAAATAATATGGAATTACCATGATCCTACATGTAATGGTAAATTGGTAAAATAATATGTCGAATAAATAATATGAAAATTTGAATGTGTCAATGAATAATAAGAAAAAAAAATTAAATTTCGACATTGTGAGAACCCTGGAAAGAGTCAACCTAGGATATTTTGGAAGGGAATGAGATTATTTTATATGTGTTGAGATAAGGGTCATGATGATAAAAAATGAAATAGTATGGAATAAAAAACTAGTACTCAGTGAATAATCTATAATTTCATTAGCTAATATGGAACATAATTCTCAATGTGTCTGGGGAATCTACCAGAGAAGATGCCATAGAGAGAATGCCATAAATATGAGATCACTAATACTATGGTGGAAAGACCTAATTATGTTATGAAAAATACATTAATAATATCATTAAATGTATAAAATTTTATTATTCTATATTCTCAAACTCTTTTATATCTTTTCTGATTTCAATTAAAATTAAATAGTTCACCAACAGATTAAAAAGGTTGTTGTCTATCCAAAATCATTTTGGGAGTCTCACTTAAACTAGGATGTTTCAGGATGTCCCATTTATGACACATAAACATTATATATTTGATTACCTTGGAATCGTACCTATGGATAACATTGATATAAATGATGGTATAGTCATTCATTCAAATTAATATGTAAATATTTATTATTCGAAGATTTAAATTTTGATACATGATGATGTTGTATAATTATTTATCGTTTGATTAGAGATATCATAATATAATTTGTGTCTAGATTATCCCCTATTATCTTTACTTAATGAGATTCATGGGAATCAATTGAAGAAAAAATCTATTAATGGAGAAGGTAATAATTAAATTGATACGTTTCTCATTGAACATGAATAAATTGATTTATTTACTAAGAAATTAACATATAATATCCTAGATCATGTTGTCAATATTCTTCATATGTTATCACTGATGATAAAGAAATATTAAGGACTCTCTATTGAAAGGATATTGAGGACTTGCTGGGGATGAGTAAACAACTACATGAGTTGTGTGATAAAAGGTTTATTCTCTCTTGTGTTTCACCATGGGGATATTTGGTTATAATTATTAAGAATAGACATAGATCAATGGGTTTATTCATTTATTATATGGAATTCAATACTATTTCAATAAATATCAAGTATCATATAACTCTCATAAATAATTACTTTGACCAACTTCACTGAGAACAATATTTATCAAATATAATATTTTTTATGGTTGTCATTAATTACATTTTAAAAAATAAGTCATTTTGAAGTAATATTTTCATGAGAGTTATAGACATTATGTGTTTATAGAAATACCATTAAAAATATGCAATACACCCTATTTTTTAGCAATCTAAATAATGATTCATTCATTTAATATCAGGATTTTTTTTTGTATTCATTGATTATATTGTGGTGTGATATAAAATATATAAGTACAATGAGATTCATTTCCAGATAATTTATCATATTCATAGAAAGAAATAGATATATAGGGATTTTAGTATTTGTCATTTTGGATTCAAGAAGATTCTTTTATTGGAAAAAATATCTCTATGGATAGTATCTCAGTTTATCCGACAATGACAAATGAAATAAAACAATGGACTAAAACTGTGATAATAATTGTGTAATTTTTCTTAATTTTTTTGGTATGTTACTATTATAATACAATTATAATTTTTCTATATGGATAACCTATTAACCATGATTATAAGTAATATGGTTGAGTTTATTTTTAAAAATAAATGCGATGAATTTTATAGTGAACTAACTAGGAGATTGATAACTTCTCTTATTTTGACTCTACCATAAATAAATGAATGGGTTATTAATATTAGTAACTCATAGAATAGAAAATTGGTTCTTTCCTAATAGAATTTAATTATGATATTACATATATATAAATGAAATTTATTATTTTTTAATTGTACTATAAAACATAGGAACTTTAGTTCACAACTTTAATCCTTTCGTCAAGGATATGTAGAAGTAATTTCTATAGTGAAGGATGTGAGATGTACATGGATAAAAAAATACTAATAGACTACTTTTGATGAAAGGAAATCCTTATGAGAAAAAGGAAATGAATTTATCAACTCATATAGTATGATTTCTCAACACAATAGCACTAGCGGAAATGAAATTAGGGAGTTCATGTATTGAGTATGAAGGATCAGGGCATTCATAATAGAATAGTGATTCATAGGGATCTTATTTTCATGGATATTGTAAATAAAAAATGGTAATTTTTCGATAAGAAGGTAAATTACACCTTTTTGAAATGATTCTGATACTTTTTTAAAAAAAATATACAATGTACTCAGTTTTGTAATGGGAACATTTAGATGAAAAGTAATGTTTTGTGTCATATAAAATTATAATACATCATTAAGGAAGATGGTGTTAAGAAAATTAGAATTCTAATATGTGTTCTATCTATATAAGAGTACAAAATGAACTATTGGATAATTCTCAAAGATATATTTTCTCTATAAAACCAAGTATCTCTAAGATATAGATGGATTTAAAGGGATTTTTTTTATTGGATAACATGATGCATGAAATTTGGAACTATGTGTATAGATATATATAATATAAAAATGTTTCGAATTAGATACAAAATTCTAGATGACTAACCCAACAACTTTTTAACCCAATAATGAAATGGCATGATCATAATTTATACTTTTTTCATAGGAAGGCCTATGAATCCTATAGAGAATGATGAAATATGGGTTATTATAGATCACCTAACAAAATATTCTTATTTCTTAACTATAAGAGAATATTTTCCACTTGACCTCATCATAATTATCTATAATAATAAATTTGTAAGATGTAATGATGCACCTCTATGATCATGTCCCATCGTGATCCAGATATTAGATTAAAATTATAGAAGTTTCTTTTGAAGGATCTTAGTACTAATCTAAAATTAGTAATGCCTACCATCCTAAAATTTAAGGACATCACAAAAGATGAATTAAAATAATTGAATAGGGGTTGAGGTAATTTTCACATGACATTAATGGTATATTATACCATTATACACCTTAGTTAAAAAGTTCATATTTCAAAGACTACATTCAAGTATTCAGTTGGAAGTTTTTATGTATTATATGGAAAGATCTATCTTTCTCAAAATATTTTGGATAGTGTTCATAAAAGTTAACTTATAGGTGAAAAACATGTTCAGGGTTTGAAAGTAAATGAAATGATTATTCAGACTCATATTAATGAATCTTTAGGAATGAAAAATAGTTATGCAGATAACCAAATAAATATTTTAAAATTGTAATTTGGATATTATGTTTTCATGAGAGTATCTCAGAAAAAGTCTATCATAAGGAATATTATGAATGTTAAACTAAGAAAAAATTACATACTACCCTATGAAATTCATGATATAATTATAGTTCATTCTATTCATTATTAAGTTTGACCTTGTATATAAAAATTAAAATATTTGTTCTATATAACATTGCTGATTGATAATTTTATATAACTAATGCATGTGGTCTCCACTAGTGAATATAATATGAACCTGATCAATATTAATTTTAATTACCAATCCATATTATTGATAATATAGAGATTTCATTGGGGAATTGCATGACTATTCTTGAAAGGAAATTGGATAATTTACAAAATGAAGGAATAAACGTTGGAATAATAGGAAATTTTATAGGAGAACATCATATATTTGTTTATAAGGTAGAATCCATTAAATTTTTAATATTATTTATTTTTTGGTGGTAATATTGTAACACCCAAAGAAATTTTTATTTATTTATGTAAAATAAAATCATTCTCTTTGATTTCCTTCCATTAATGTATCAAATGGTTAAAAAATATGTTAAGTTATTATTTAAACATTACCATTATAAAATGGCCTTTAAGTTGGATGGTACGAATAATACTACAAAAAATATTTAAATTATTCAGTTAATAGAAGTAAAAAATTAATTATATTTATATTTATTGGTTATAAATAGTTCATCAGTAAATTTAAATAATATGAAATTTTTCCTAAAAATGTATTTTCCTAAAAATGTATTTTTCTAAAATTATTTTTCGTCATACATTGCAAAAATTATTTAAAATTATTTTTTAATAAATTCATAAACTTTATTTGATAATATAATAATTAATTTCGAAATACTTATATCAATACTAGATTATGGTAATTTTTTAGTACATTTTTTCCAATTTTGTATTTGTCAAGGAATTGAAAAAAATATAGAATATTATTGAACTCTGCTTTTTTTTAAATAATTAGAAAATAAATTTTTTTAATGTTTAAATTAAATATTTATTCATGTATATTATAATAAATAATTTATATCTCATTATATTTAATATTATATTTAATTATGGTATTAAATACATCTATACATAAGAAATGATTCTATTTAAGATACAACTTTTACCACATATTTGTTAGTAAAATTTGATATTGGATTATTCCAGATATGTAAATTTAATTTATTAAAATATATTCCAATTTTTTATCAAAATAATTTATATTATTTAATGTGTTCAGCTTAATTTTTTACCATTATTAAATTTAAAAACATTAAAAATTAATTATGATTATTAAGGTAACAACGGATTTATCATGGTTTAAACTAAAATGATATGGGTAAAAATGACCCTCAAACATGTCCAAAAAATATTTATGGAACTATTTTTATTTTATAATATCTAAGTGTATATTATGACCCATTTAGTATACTATCATGAATAGTACATTTTTTTAATTCATTCTTTTTATAAAATGTTATATGTGTCTTCTCCCTCACCTATAAAAGGACACCCACCCTCCTCCCATCTTCAAACATAAAAATCCATTTTGTTCAACAATGATATTCTGAAATATCTTACTTAATACCCTACAAAGATACTATATCCAATTTTTTTTTATCATAAATACATTCTAGGACGTCTTCTTGTGTAATACTAAATAGGTTGTTTGAAATATTGTAACACTCTAAAATGATCATTTGTAATTTCATTCTAAAACCTCATTAAAGTCTAATTAAATAGTGGTATTATAATAACATGATTATCTAACGAATAAAAAGATGTTATTATATTAAAATCACAACCAATATCCTTCTCCACATTAATAAAATGGTAAATGTAATCAACGCTTGTGTGTTCAATGATCCACTACCTCACGAACCAATGTAACGTTTTTCCTTGATAACCATTGATGGTAAGATAAAATATTTGATTTTTTGTTTATATAAAATAATTATGATATAATGAACAAATTTAAATTATAATAAATCATATACAATTTTACATTATATTCCATTTAAAAAAATGATAATGTTGCTCGTGTATATAATAGACTTCCACCTCATGAAGCAATGTGATTATTTTATTCAAATACAATTTAGATAGAAGGAAATAAGGATATATTTTTGTAATAAAAATAAAATATATAAAATGATAAAAACAATTTAATATATATAATGACAATATTACCCCCTTCAATTTCCCTTGTTACTGGAATTATATCATCGACGGTGTGTACATATGACATATCGTCTCTATAGAAGCGATCTAAATAATTTCCCTTAACCAACATTAAAAAATGGATATAACAATAGTAATGACGAGTAAATATATTATTTATACCAATATTATAATTATAGATATTTTTAATTGTATCTTAGGTAGCATAACCAAAAAATTCATGAAATACACACTTGATAATATAGGGAAATTAGTACGTAATTAATAAAAAATAAAAAATTATTAAATAATGGGTGGTAAAACGTTACAAGTGAATTATAAATGATATTATAAATACAAATATTGTTATGATATAAATTAATAATGTTATTGAACACATTATATAGGATATTAAATAATGTTCAATCAAAATTAAGCATGATGTAAGGGACTTCAACTCAATTTCCGTCTAATGAGAACTATTTTATTAATCTACAGAAAATTTCATTTATATTTTTGATCTATATAATATTTCACATAGATAAATATATTTTGGGTGAGAATATTATTTAATATCTATTAAATATAGATTTGTATTGAATATTACTCAACTTAGAATATATATTACAATAATTAAAAATCATAGATCATGATTTTTCAAAATATCGAAACACATTATATTTTCCCCAATCATTTTACTATATTGGTTTGTCAATATTCATAAAATATAACTTACGATTAATTAATATTAAGGTGGGTAACACATTAATAAATTAACTATATGAAATTACCAAAATAAATTTCATTATATAACTAATACTATTGTGTCAATGGAACTTTGTGTAGCCTAAATCTTACAATTGGCTATTTCACTTATCCAAATTAAGGATACCCAAAACCAAAATTTTATATAAATCATAATTAATAATGACCCATAATAAACATTAGATATATAAATAGATGAATAATTACTTTAATTGTGTTTTATTTATGGGTAATCATAGACTTTGTATATTCTTTAGTTATGTGTCAACATATACAAATACATCGTATATATTTAATATATAACTATTGAATCCCATAAAATATTTATTTCTTAGAAAATAAATATATATATGTATAATTATAATAATTTAGATTTAAATCCTATTTTGATACATATTTTATATATTCTATAAATATAAACATATAACAACTTATAAAGATCTTTAATTATATTTCCCAACATGTGGCCATCATAAAACTGCTTCATATAATGCTTAAAATTCATATGAAAAAAATCTCCACTACAAAATGTTTGGAAAACAGGTATCTCATAGTCATTTTTATTGGAATAGCCTATGGTCAAATTTCCATGATAATTATTAACAAAACTACAAGTACACATAGATCAATACTATTTAGAGGACTTAATACAATTTGAAATTTGACAACTAAATGTATAAATAATAATAAAAAAGTATTATTTAAATTCGCAATAAATTATATAAATTAATATGTTTGTTCAATGAAAATAAATCTATGTTTGTATTGATTTAATATATTATATTCATTTAATGGATATTATCAAAAATAATGTAATCTAATAAAGCATTTGAATAGTAAAATTCATATTAAAAAAATTTAGAGTAAATGAATATTAAAAATTGACATAATTAATAAATGACAAATTAAAATATTTCCCTTATGTCAAAATAACATTAATGTTTCATATAGACATGAAATATTTCTTTTGATATCAGATAAATTCGTTTAGACCCATAGAATATTTAATTTTATAAAAAAAATTCATTTAATATTTATGAAACACTTCACCAAGGAAAATGGTGTGATTTATCTACAATATATTTTTTAGATTTAGAATTTTTCCAAGATCATAACTTGAACCAAATCACATATTTTGAGAATAACACATTTCTAAAAGGTTATGTATTTATCTAAACAAAATTAACATATCCGGGATGTAATTTTTCTATAAGGATATAATATTCCACTAATCATTGACTCTTTTGAAAAAATAAATGAATTGAAAATAACTATTTCATTATGATACTTATTGAAATAATAAAAAACATGTGATTTCCATCAAACCATGTTTTATTTATAAAAATTTATGTACTGCATGATGTTATTTTATTAAACTTTTTTTAGATCGTGGATGAAATATTATCTTATTAAAATTTATTAAAATTTATCTTATTGATTTATTTCATATTTGAAATTTGATAAAACTAAACAATTTTAGAGAACACTATCCCTAAATATAGTATAATAATTAAAAAAATAATTAATATATCTTGATGGATACAAATTCATGTATAGAAATAAAAAACAATAAGTAAATCCAAAATTTCTAGAAAAGATGAACCCTTTATAATGATAAGTTTGATTGATATTTCATTGTATTAATCAATGAGGTCCAACCATAGAGAATATCCAATACTAAGAATAGAATTACTATAATATTTTATATAATTAATTATTCTTAAAATGTATACAGGAAATACCTTATTGGATGTAAATGAAGGGTTTTTTATGAGAGAGTTGTGTATTTAGAGAGTCATCCTCACTTTTAAAAAATTATTTTCATAAATCAATTATACAGAACCCATTCATTTTGATAAATGAAATTTTTATATACAATATATTTGATAAATAATTAAATAATTAATAGTTAATGTCCATATTTTTCAAAATTCAATTTATTGTCAATTTCTTTTGTGATTTATAAGACTCTTTAGCAATTTATTATCTATTCACACATCATCAAATAATGTTTCACCAGAAAAAACAAAACATTATAATCAATGTTGTAATAGTAAATGAATTAAATACCTTATAATTCAATAAAAACACAATTTTATATTTTCATGAACTATTGTAAGACATAAATAATGGATTATTGGATCTCATTATGTTATTGATTGTTTCATTAATTTTTTTAAGATTGTAATATTTATCCATTTAAGAAAACAATGAAAATATAATTTAGTCACACATGATAAATTAAATTAGGCCATAAAAACACAAAAATAAGTTTTTTGGATCATCTTATAGGATTTTATGGGTTTGGTAAAGCTGTTTTGAAGGCATATATATCACATCCCAATCGATAGCTAGTGTGAACTATAGTTTTAACAACATATTTCAATTAAGATCCATATATATTCCCAAATAGTATATTATTTCATTATCACCTTATTCTTGATGATATTTTCTCTATGGATATAGGTTATTAAAAAATTATTATTTATTCAACGTGGCATAGATTTAATCATCCTTAGAATTGTTATGATCGTAAATTGTCTATTTTTTTATTCTATAATATTATGAATCAAACAATATGCCTTACATGATTTTTAGAAAATAGAATACAATTATTTACATTTTATTATTTTTATCAAATAAAAATTTTTATTTACAAAAAGTCATGATTTCATACAAATGGAAATTTTAGCATGATTTATGTGTTCCTAGCTGTAGTGTTTTTACCACTGGTCATTGTTTTTGAATTAGAAATAAGATTATTATAATGGTATTTCATAGAATTTGTAAAAAATACATTATTAAAAAAAATTTCATCACTCGACATTTCATTTCATGAAATAGGTATTATATTTGAGATGAAAGTTATTGAGATATTACATTATTGAGGGTTCTCTTATTGAAATAGCAGATACTGATTTTATCTCATAATTAATTTATTGTATGTTTTTATAATATCATTATATCCTATTTGAAATATTATTGAACTCTATGAGTATTTTCTTAGGTAATTAATAGACTAAGAGAGAATTTTTTTAAGGTGAACAACATTTACAGAAACAATAAAAATAGTAGTCACACCGCAAGCAATAGAAATTTGAATTGTTCCCAGTTTGATATGTAAATTGGTGAATACAATTTTCATAAAAAAGTATTATTTAAATGATAAATCATATATTTTAAAGAAACTAAATTTTAATTTTTTATATCCAGTTAGAATTTAATTTAAATAATTTTCTTTCAAATCCATATGTACAATAGAATTTATTATAAATTGGGTGTTCACAATGATTTTTCCATGAACAAAAATGTGTCATCCATCCATCAAACACCCAAGATGAATCATGAAAAACTCAAACGGAATCTTAAATTCCCCTGAGATGGTGAATTTTATATTGGGAATCACATTAAATCATTGTGGATGTTCTCTTCAAACAAATATGATTCAGGAAGTATTAGTACATTATAAATTCAAGAAAGACATGTCAATACCTTATACATATATTACAGAATCCAATAAGTAATTTTGAATAAAACTACTACATAATAAGTGGAGTTTAAAAATATATAATTGAAAATAATATTACATCCACTAACCAATACCTCATAACATAGAATAATATCCTAATACATATCATATTATCATAACATATATATTCAACAACTGATTTAAGAAAATGAAAAGATGAATGGGGTGGCCAATTTATCTGACACTACTAAAGAAATTTAAAAAAATCTAACATACATAATATCTCCCAATGTCATTATCCATCCAATAAAATTTGAATCTTACTCTGAGACTGGTCTAGAAAAATATCTAAGGATGATTAACACTTTAAATTCGACTAGAATCACAATGAGAAACTTGGTCCACTAACAATGATATGTGTTTGTTTATTGTGACATCCCCCATATGTGTGTCAATGAGTCCCATCCAAGAGGTGATAGGGATAATCAAAATGTGTAATTAAAATTATCGTGGAGGGGGGGGGGTTTAATATACATTTAAATAATTTACATTTTACGTATGATGGATGGTTACAGAGCAGTTTACGAAACCATGGACCAACATGTCACCTTTCACATGGGACAGCTAGGTGGTATCATGGATTTCCCTCATGGTCTGGGAATTCATGTTCAATCCATGAAAAATTACCTTATTAATATATTTACAATTGTGATGTGATGTGACATATCTTATATTAAATGTGTTCAACCCATTCTCATGTTATGGAAACCTAAAAATATTTAATTTCAAAATGGATTGACAAGAATCTCCTTGAAAATATTCTTGGTGAAAATAAATAACAAAAATAAAATAAAAAATTAATGGTGGGGTGAAAATGAACTAAAAAATATAAAACATTATTCATCCAGAATGTTATAATATTTCAAACAGATAAAAGAAAGAAATACTCAAAATCAAAATAGAAAATTCTAAAAGATAATCTCGAATCTAAATAAATCCAAAATAAGATCACAAAACCAAACATAAAATTTTACACCCCATGTCACAGAATACCACACTGGGGGGATTATGAATGGTATGAACAATTATTGTATTCACAAAAATTAATGACTCAAATTGAATGGATCATCCATAATATGAAGAACTAGAAAAGTACACTACATAAAATAACATCAACTCACAAAGAAAAAACTCAAAAGTGTCCCATAATAAAGATAAAATCCATAAATATCATGAAAAAACATAATATTCTTTAATTTGAAATAAATATCAGAATTCCAAAATCAAATTCCACACAAAAATTCGATAAATAGTGGTAGAGAATAAAAGTTACTGGAAAAGGAAAAGATAATGGAATGATTAATCAGCATGAACAATGATCACATAATACAAAATAAATGAATTAATATAAAATAAACCAAAAAACATAATGAAACCATTGTCATCTAAATGAAATAACATCATGAATTCTTCGTATCCCAAATAATAAATGCTCCATGGCTATCCTCATAATCTGGGGGATATATGAACTAAAAACCATGATCAATCCTTATAAGGAATGAAATGTTATCGTTAATTACTCATATAATAAAGACATAATTAATGAATTTTATAAACGTTTGGCAAATTTTTACAATCCTATGATCATTATGATTAATAGTTTTAGAAAATTTAGAAATTTGTTAAAAAAATTCTATATGATAAAATGAAAACAAATCCACTAAATGATAATTTTCCTCCATAAATAATATTCTTATTTGTAAAATCCAAATTTATTTATAACATGTTCAGTTATTTTATGATAAATGTCAAAAGTATATATATTGACCTTTCAATGATCATAATCCTTTTTATGCACTTTTAATTTTATTGATATCAAGGATATTGAAAAAACCTATTATAATTATATAAAAATAAAAAAAATAAATTTATCCTTTGAAATACATTGAACCACATACAATGGCCTTCTTTCTCTTATAATATGTTTTCTATTAAAAATAATAATGTACATACACTTGAAATTAAAATTTTAAAAATGTATTTGAGAAACCTGATTCACGAACAACATAAGTTAAAAACATAATTCTAAAAATAATATTTTAATACATTAAAAATTTCCATGAGAACAAAAAAATATATATCATAATATATGATTGAAATCCTACAACCATCTTCCTATTTCAGAACATCAAAAGCATTCCATAACATCCCATCAATAAAGTGAATATAAAATTTATCCTACAATAAAAATAATTCACATGGGTAGTAACAATTAATTTTATAATGATTGAATTCCTTATGTCAAATGTCATGGGCATGCTTTCTTGGCGATGTTACAGAAGATCAAGAACAATACTATCATGGCCATGGGAATATAAATTTTATACTCTGTCAGGGTCTTATGGAAAAACATTTTACATACTATTAATGATATCTTACAAGACATTATTCTTTATGGGTTGGAAAAACTAATCAAATAGCCACAATAGTTTATCCCAAGAGACCTATTAATGAATTGATTATTAAAAAAATCATTCATTACTTTTTTAAAAAATGTTAAAATAACTTATACATGAATCATTGAAAATATTAATTTTTAATCCTTAATAAATATTTCCTTCATTACAATAATATTTAATATTTTAGGCTTAATAACATATATAAGATCATTCATCAAATAATTAAATTATAATGAAAATGTAAAAAATGATTTTAAAACATTTAAAACAACGTTTTAAAGGAAAACACCTTATAACATTGGTAAATTTTGAATAAAATATTTTCCATGGCGATAATATGACAAGAATTTATTAAAAAAATGATTTTATTAATTTTATAATAAAATAAATCAGTATTGTAAAATATACACCAGATAAATTACTAAATGTGGTAGATATTGAATGATTTTTAATAAATGGGAATTAAATTTAGAAATCAATTATCTCGTGTATGACTCACAATGCATGATCTCTTAACACTTTTATAAAATAAAATTAATTGATTATTTTAATTATGAAGAATTTGATTAGGTTTATTACCTTTTAAAAATTATATTTTTTTAATTTAATACCTATTTTTATATAGTTACTACATATATTGGTTTCATGTCATACTATTTTAGGATTTTCGATTCATAATACCAAAACCACATTGATGGGTTGACAATGGTAAATGGGTTTAAAGTTCCATGATATCAAATATATTAATATATAAATTTTTATTATTTATATATGTTAAATATATTTTTATAACCATCCATGATATTTTCATAAAAAATGAAACACTTTACTTTCTGGAGGTGATAGTATACACATGCACACAACCAACATTATCAATTTTCCATGGATAGAAGTATTGGATGTTACGTAATATATTATAATTATATAATAGTCACTATGTTATAAATATTATAAATACTCATTAAAGTTTTAAATTTATGTATATCCATGGGTATTGGTGAACAAAATTTATTCCCATTACTTCATGGAGGTTGTAGTACACATATACCAAAGAGCAAGCTTTCTATTTACCATCTGGTAAAAATTTAGAGAATAAAGGGTTGTTACATTAATATGTTTACATTTATTTATATATAAAATTGTTAATTCTCCATATCATAATGGTTATATAATACTATAAGTTGATGTAGGAATAAATATACAAAGAAACACTTAGTTAATAGTTATTCATCTTCGTTGGAAAACCACATTATGATTATAACTTAAGTATTTTTTTTCTAGTAATGTTTTGAGACTAGAAGCCTATTAGGAATGCATAGGAAGGTTGTGAGGTGATTTTTCTTTATATCAACTTAGATATGTGGCATAATTTATTTTATGAATAAAAGGGAGGAGGTTCTAATGTATATTCTTGGTTGGTAGAAAAATTATAAATACATAAAGTATTAGTATATAATTTTTGTTTATCTCATGAAAAATGTATAAAAAACCAATATCTTCTGAAAAATGATTCAATGGTTGAAATAAATTATAAAATTATAAGTTATACTTGACTTTGTGGATTTTTTATGAATATCTATTCATTTAACACCCACATTAATAATTTTAACCTTAATCACGGAAAAAAGTAATTAGATAAATATGAGTCATGAAAGTAATTTTAAAAATCCCATGTCTTGTTAAAATCGAATATTCAATATTTGATTGATATTTTCCAGTCTAATAGAGTTATTATATGATTTTTTTAATGATATAAGAATTATTTTCAGTCATTAATTTCCAATTAAAATTATTTTCAGAGATGTTCAAAAAATTATACATTAATGACATGTAATTAAAAACATAATACCATACTAAATCATTTCATAAATAATTAACGTTAACAATTATTTATAAAATTTAGTTTACATCATCATTCATAAAAATATTTGTAAATAATGAAAAAACAATACCAATTATTAATTAATATAGTAGATTTGTTATCAATATATAACAACGAAACAAAGGAAATATATGATTAATTCTTATGGGATTAGCGATTAATCAAGTAAATAGATAGATAAAACAAATTTATGAAATATTTATCATGGTTGGAGATGAATCAATTAAAACTGTTTTGGATAATATTAATTTTATAGTATTCCAAGGTCATTAAATTATCTTTATAAATGTGATTTCATAGTTATTCATAATAAAACTTGATATTTTACAATTACACTAGATGAGTGAATTATTTCAACAAAATTTATATTTGGAAAATGACCATCAAAATATTTATTTTGTATTGTATTTTTAATATAATGAAAAATATAACTTTTGTTGGTGAAGAATTGGAGAAAGGATAAATTTAATGATATATGAACTTTGGAATTGAAATGATATTTATAGTGGGTGAAGAGAAATTTATGCTTATTTGATATTTAAGGGACATGGAATTTATACTGAAATTAGAAAATAAAACATATTGGAGAATTATGTAGATGATCCTCCAATAATTCTACATGTTGGAAACTATTTGAGGTAGTTAAATGAAGGACATGAAAAAATTCATTGTTAATTGAGAGTTTTTAGAAATTTAAGAACATAAAAAATATTTATTTTCATAAAAATACTTTAAAATAATAAATAAATTAATAATATTTAATAAAAACCTTCGATAATTGATATTTTATATGTTTATATAAAATGTTAATTATATCTTATTTTATGTACTTTATTTAAAAAATGGGCCACTCGTATAAGCGACAATGGTCCACGCTTGATCAATCATTCATTAGGGAATCATACTTAACCTAATGGGATATCATTCATGAAGAATATTTCACAATGTAAAAGGTTGAGTTATTTTGAGTATGAATGATGACATTGTAGGGTGAATAACGCCAATAGTATGAGTATGCATGGGGATGAGTGACTCGGCCATCCCCTAGTAATCTTGTATGGTGTATCTGATTGGAGACCCTACTGTTAGTTGAAGATGATGTACACACATGATCGCTTATTAAGTGGACGGAAACTATTATTTATGTTCTAGGTCATATGGAAAACTGTTATAAAATGTTTCTTCACATTAATATAACTGAATATTATGATTTCCACATGATTTGGATGATTTAGGTTCCCCTATAAAATAGAAACAATCATCTCCTAACTCCCAATGGAGATATGGGTCTCCAATCATCTCATGTGTTCAACAATAGAATTCATGTGTTTCACATATTCTCATTCAATAATATTTAGGGACATACCCATGGATTTTTATTTTGAAATAGTGATGAATGAATCTTTATAATGATTATATAAAAAATATTTCTTATGTTCAATGAAAAAAATATTACATTTAATGATAAAAATACAATTAAAAAATTTAATATCTAACATCCTCAAAGGGTTCAATTTATGTTGTGTCTTGTAGTAGTTTTTTATTTCACGTTAGAATTATCTCATGATAGAATCATTCAATTAAGTTTAGAGTCCAGGAATTTCATCATCATGAGAAGGAAACACAAGGATGAATAACATTATGATTTGTGGGTGTTCAAATGTTTAGATGAAATTAAAATATTTTGGGAGAAATAATATATCCATAAAGTGTAATATTATATAGAGGGTACAACTATAGAGAATATGAATATAAATATTGTGGGATGAATAAAAATTCAGTTTATTCTAATATACTACGTGGGATATCATCTTCCAACAAAATTGATCATCCATGAAAACCATACTCTACATTGAAAATTGTTATGTTCTTCCCTTGTCAATCGACGAAGATCACGTGTATGCACTGTATAACAAGAAGGATTAAATACCCATGATTATTTTCAAAAAAAACATCACACAAGATAATCCTAATGAAACAATGAATTTTTTTCATGCGAATAAAAGGATCAGGATAATCTGATTACCCATACACTTATGTGATGATGAAATAGAATATCACATACCCTATTGATATGTGAATAACAATGACATAGTTTAAAAAACTAATGAAGAAATGTGGATAAGAATTAAAAGATCGTTCATGTAATATAGTTCTTTAATATGTGGGTGCATGTTTTATTCATCCATAAATGAATACCAAATATGGGACATATCATGGTTGTAAATCTGTAATACCAATTCAATGATGAATTCATACATGATACTGTGAATATATATGTGATCATATAACATGTCTAAAATCCTTTTTTACACCCACGACTCCACTAGATTTTGAAGGCAATATAGAAAAACATATTAATGACATTAAAATAAAATTTGGCAGTGCACAAAATAAAAACAAAATCATTAGTTATGTTATTATTGATATTTGAAGAATAATTAAAGTGTTTATACAATTCTTCTCTTGAAAAAAATAATACCAATTAAATTGCATGAGTTACTTGTATATATATTATTATAGCCTTGAAGATCATTAATAGAAGGATTATCAACTCAATAATCTAATAATTTTGCGAGAAGAAAATAGAATTATATTGGGCGGTTACTCAATATGTAATTTATTGAACGAAGTGAGTTTATTTTAAGTGAGATCTTCCAGATATTAAATATTTTTAGCTGACAAGAAGATTAGTAGTACTGTTGATATTTTATCAATCAAAGACCCTTAATTTAGGATTATAGTTATTTAGTTGCACAATGTCATCTAATGCAATTGAGAGATTTTGTTATTAATTTTTATTTAATATTTGTTAAAAAAATATTAGTTTCAATATAATCAATTCCAATTAGAAATGATGGTATTATTATAATGAGAAACTCCAAATGTACTAGATTGATTCCGTCCTATAGAAAATTTATTATCCCATTAAATGATTTATCATTCACTCTAATGTTATAGGGATAATAAATTTCATGAAAAAACCACATGTTGATCATGGAAAATAGTATTTCCTCAATGTGAAGGCGATCATTCAAAAATAATTTATTTTCTGGTGTATCTTAGAAATCCTAAATTTCATGGGTTGTTTGAGAGTGCATATCATATCCATTATTTTTAATATTGAAATAAATTTTGGAATAAAATGTTATAAATGAATAGAAAATATTAACATAGTGAAATTTGGTTACACATATTTACTCCACTTTCCACTCTTTGTGACCATGTACAATATATCTGGCTCTACAAGTGGTATTAGAGTGTATGCATTCGTATGATTGAATCCAAATTTTTAAATGGTGTACATGATGTATAGATATAGAGTGGATTCTGATGTTAATATTGTAGATGATTTAGTGTCCACTTCAATTGATGAAGACATATTGGTCGCTACTGTGACATTAAAAAATATAAAGGAGGGAGAATCAAAGAGATTACAAAGAATATTAAATAAATAATTCGATTTTCAAAGTTATATTATCAAACTAGTTAAAAATAACTTTTATAAATAAACTAGCTAAATCTATGGAGATTACGATAAATATGAGTCTATAAAAACAATTGATGACATCAACTCTCAATTTGAATGATGTGTGAAGAATTTTCCTAAAAGGGTGAATCCATATATAAATTTTTTCAATCAATATTGTTTGATGGAAAATAATATCTTGAATAGGAAATTAAATTTTTGGTTGATGATGTTTTAATAAATTAATATAGTGAAATTGTCTCAATGACCTCATTAAAAATAATTAATGAATTAGTGATACTTTTAAATTAAATTAATTCATTAATGGAAGACATTTTTCAATGGTATTTTAATTATATCATGATAATTAAACATTTTTTTGAATTAATCGATAGACATGAAACATTTATCCATGTTTCAATTAATGTAAAAGATATTGAGCATGAATAAAAAAACATGTAATGGTAATGATTTTAGCATTGTAGTGTAATAAATAACCAAGTTGCATGAATAATATATTCAAATGATTAATTCCCCAGTGGAATATGAAAAATAATATATTAATTTGGATGAATACTAATTTTGTTTTATATTTATCAGAACAAAATTCATTGAAAATTGTCATAATGAATGTAAAAGTGATCATGAATATCAAATAAATAAAATTAAAATTGAATTGTCTATTTTATCAATTGTGTTATTGATCAATAAAATCAATCCCAATCATGTAATGCGAAACAAGAATGCTCCCACTAACCTATTGGATGATGATGATATCATTCTATTTATTAAAGGTGATAATAGAAACATTTAAAACCTCAAAATAGAACTTTCTCCTTACGAGGAGTTATCTTCAATAGTGATTATCTAGAACAAATATTCTATATTATTTTGGAAACTAATTCACCCTAATAGAAAACAATACATTATAAGTGTCTTAGGTATAAAGGAGGGGTCTCCTCATTTCAAATACCTAGGTGTCCCAATAGAATTGGTATAAACCAAATATTCACATTTCACAAAATTTGCTAATCATGTTATAAATCAACATTCTTCTTGGAAGGGAAAATCTATCTCTACGATAGGAATAATCTATCTTGTTAAACATAATATTATCAATAATATGGTTTACTCAGTGATGGAATATAAGTGTCCTGTTGGAAGTATTAAAAAAATAAATACCTCTATAAAAAATTATGTTTTTACAGTTAGCACAGTGGAAAAGAAACATGTCAGTATAACATGGTTAACATTATTCCATCCCATTGAAAATGGAGGCATTGGAATTAAAATCATAAACACTATAATGAGTCCCATCAATCATGGATCACTTGGGATCTCCTTCACAAAAAATATAATTCAACTATCTTTCATAAAAATATATGTCATGGAAATCTCAAGAAATGAAACTCAACTTTTATTGGCTACTCTATCTGTCCATCCATAAAATAGTATTCTACCTCCATTATTAATATCCCCTAGTGGTTGGTCTCTAGAGACTCCAAACTAAATTTTTGGTTGTATAATTGGACTTTAAGTCACAGAATCTGAACAATTTTTCTTCACCAATGTCATAGGAACACAAACCTCTCTATCAAAGATGTCCTACTCTCCTAAAATGATCATCTTCTTGACACTAGCATGAATTTCATTTGTACCCATGCTTTATCTATCGCTGATGAATTCATAGTCTGGGATGTTCTCAAAATGTAAGTCTTAATTCAAAAAACTATTACAACCACTTTTATAGTAACATTGAATGTGATTTTGGGTGGATAAATATCTTTGAGAAACTATAGATAAAACTTTCTGGATTGACTCTCTTCTACTGACTTTCTCACCATAGGATCCCTACTGATGATCACCTTTAATTTTATGGAATTCAGATCTATTAGAAATGGTGTCTCTATAAAAAACAAAGAGAAGATTCCAATTATCTATTTATTTCTTGTGCGACTACTTCATCTCTTTGGAATTATATTTTTGACATTTTTGACTACTGGTGGCTGACATATTTTTATTTCCATTATCAACTAAAGAGATGTGTAGATATGGATAATTCTCTGCAGATTAATAACATTTTACTTACTATTGTCGTAGATCATCACCTTGTGACTTGGATTGATATAAATTCACTTTTTCTTAATAAATGATCAGTATGTCATGATGTAGGGAGAATGTGGATTCCCATTTACATACGTGAAGCTTCTTCGATCCAGAAGGGACACCACAACAACACGGTGTGTGACTTTTGCATTCTGCGATGACACTATATTGATTGAAATTACATCCAGCCACACCAATCATTTGAATACATTGGTAACTCCCCTATCCCTAGTTGCTAAATGATAATATGGATGGTTCTTACAATGGAAATCTGGGCATTGAAAGTTGTGTAGTAATATTTTAGAGTCATGTTGGTCAGATACGTGGATTCTATCATGGTTTCTATAGAATTGCCTATTCACTAGAAGATGAAATAATCAGTATGATTCATTCCATTTCATGTTCTAAAAAATATTTTTGGAGAAACCTTTGGAGTAAGAGTCACTTGACCACCATTGTGCAAGAAATTTAAAATATTGGGATACATATTTATTTGTCGATCACCACCCTCTGGATAGGCTGTATCTGCACTCTTCTTGATATCAACTATATCATCACTCATATTTATCTAGAAGCTAACATGGTTGTTGATGAACTTGATAATAAGGGTGTTAATCATGATTTACCGAGATTGGTTATCATGATACTGATCTAATTCCATTTCATTATAAATATTGTAACATATTTCTTTATTTTAGACTTTTGTGTCCATATTCTTAATTATAATTGTTCCTTGGTTTTCATGAAAGGTACCAAAATCATCAAAACAAATATTAAAATCGAATAATAAGGAAGGCTTGTATTTGTGTAAATTGATAATATTCTTTTATGTATGAAATTTCTTGAACTAGATATAAAATTTAAAAATAATAAGCTGACACAAGTTGTAACTTCTAGTGATACTGAGAAGAATACATCTTTTACCCAAAAAAATGAAGAGATCCAATCCCACCCAAAATGATGTTCTTATAAAAATTATTATTAACTCTCCCATGATTTCATATTATGTTATCTATTTATATAAAATCAAGAACTTGTACTACACACAACATCGAGTTCAAGGGAACCACAATGTACCAAATTAGCCATTCAAAGAAGTATCTATGACTAGTATTAGCATCCTTTTGAATAATCCATACAATTTTAACATCCATATTATGTGTTCTTTAGACATTATATAATAAAACATTCAATTTATTAGATAAAATAAGTGTTTCTTTAAAAATTACCTTTTACCTCCTTTTAATGGAGAACCATTTTTAAATTCAATATTTGAATATTTTATATATTCAATTTGAAAAAAATGAAATTCTGCTTTAGAATAAAGACATAAAAAATTATTTTGTATAAAATTTTGGTGTTTTCTTGATAACTTTCATATTTTGATGATTATTGAAACATAATAAATTTTAAGTGCAAAAAACATTTCTAATAAAAATAATAAATAGTGTTAAATTATAATTTGAAATTATTTTGAAGAATAACTAGATTTTGTTTTTATCATTTAATCTGATGTTGTTATTTGGATATAATTTCACATTTAAATTGAACATAAACACATATAAATTATTTCATAGTTTTTACTTCTCAAAAATGAGTTTTCTGGTTTTGACCATGTGAATTAAATTTAAATTAATTAATTCAACTTACATGTTTTTATTTTAATAAAATAGACATCAATTTTTAATTCTGAACATCAAAATTAGATTTGGTTGATTTTTTGGTATTTTCTTAAAAGATTCAATATTTGATGAATAGTAAATAACACTATTGTTGATACAAACTGAATAGTTCATTTAAATAATTATATTTAATTTGAAATTATCTTAATTTAAAAATAGATACATAATACATATATTAGTCCAATGTAAGTCATTTGAGTCAATTTATAATAAAATAAGATATATAAAATTTTATTAAACTTTTAAAAATCTTTTACCCACCTTCTAATCACATTTCCAAATTTCCACGAAACCTTATTTTACGGCTTATAGAAAATTAAATTTCAAAAATGTTAGAGACAATATTAAAATCAGTATGTAAAATGCGGTTCAATATGATGAAAATAATTGTTGTCAAATAGTGAATTTTGATTTTATTTACCATGGTTAAAACTATATATTTGAATTTAATGTAAAAAATGATATTATAATTACCGTAACACATGTCCTAATTCTATTGGATATAGTTTTTTGACCAGAATAAAAATTAGGGAAAAAAGAATATCATTTTTGGTCAACATGGATTAGATTATGATATTTATTATATAATAACTAAAAATGTGTTAAAAGTGTAAACATCATATTTTTTTAACTAAACAATTTTTAATAGAGAGTTTTACACAATATAAAATAATCTATAAATATTCATTAGAATGATAAACTTATTTTATAAATCATGGTATTTTATTTATTATTCTTCAGATATTTAATGATTTAAATTAATTATGACAGATTGATGATGCAGTAATTACTTTATTAATGAAAGATTAAAATAATTTAGATTATAAATATAAAAAAAATGTAGATTTATAATTTTTATGTCATCCACAAATTTTATAGGTGAATATGAAATATTAGTGTTGATTTAATATATTTCTTTCTATTTAATCAACATGTTTTTACATTCACAAAACCCAAATACTTTGTATTGTCAAAATTGAAATACATGTGTTTTTTAAACATATAATATATTATTAAATGATATAATATTATTATAATTTTATGATTCAACCAAAAAAATTATATTATGATAGATATGTAATTAACTAACCACTTTAGGTTCTCTTTACATTTTATAGATAGTTTAATAACCATGTTATATAAAAATACTAGATGAAATTGTCAAAGTTAAACTATTAAGAAAGAGTTAAATCTAAAATATAAAGTAAATATTATGACCTAAACTTGTCTAAAAACAATTGGTTGAGAAGATGTAGACCGGCCCCTACCATAGTCTAAATATAAATCCATTTGGATCCCTTAGAAAGCAAAAATGATGTTATAATAAAATAATATTTCAATATTTTCCAAAAGTTCCCCTCATCTCTAATATAAAATGGTACATCCCCTTATCTTAAATTCAACCATCCAAATCCATTTGATTTTTCCAAAACCAGCTCATTTAACCTCCTAAATACACTTAATTCTATGTAGAGTCATTTCTTTTATCATAAATACAACCAAATGAGCCGTTTTGATCAAATCAAAATGAATAACCCAAAGAAGAAGTAATTAGATTATCACCTCTTTCAAAGTTCATTTTATCTTCCACATCCCGATTGATCATTTTTTCCATTATAAAATAATAACTCGAGATCCTTCTACAAACTGAGATGTTATTATAAATTTGGTACAACCATATTAATTATTCTATCCATCCAATTAATGATAATGTCACCATACGTGCGTACGTACGAATTACCATCTCCACATCATGGTGTTGTATGTTATTCAATTGTTCATTATTTTTATGGTTATAATAATTATTATAATTTATTGAAATAATAAATATAACATGTTAATGACTTTTTAGATATAATATAACATCCAATATAATACTATTTCACCGTCAATATAATGATATCATCACTCGTGCATACATACTGCCTACCATCACCACGATGCGATGAGATTCATTTCCACATTCACCATTCAACACACATTATAAAAATATATTTTTTTAACAATTATGTAACATATGACATAATAATGATACTGGATATATATATATATATATATATACATATCACTTATTCCCTTACTTCTATTCAATATGATATGAAAACAAAATCATCGTTTATGCGTACATACTTCCTTCCATCTCAATAAACAGTGTTTTCCATTTCATATTTCCATATATTATACATATTTATATTATTAATATATGATACATAGATAATTTTTAATATTATGGAAGTAATTAAATCATGATATAACTGATACGATCGTGAATAACAAGTTAAAAGATGTACGATAAATAAAGTGATTATTACCTGAAATGTTATTTTAACTTAGAAATTATTAATAAATAATTTGAATAAATTTAGAAAAAAATCATGTATGAAATTGTAAATATTAATATGGTTATTGTATAATTTTATAACCTACGATGTTTATTATAAAAGAGGTTAATCGTAACATTGACTAAAGAAATGTACATTGTAATGGTTAATTCTACAATCTATTTATTATCAATGATTTTTTATGTGTAATTATTTACTAGGACTTATTTATCATCAAAGTACATGTGTGATAAAAATTATTCAAGAGAAATATTATATGGAATTTTTTAAGGGAATGATTATCAAGATCATCATTTTAAATGTTTTAATTATTTATTTTTCTAAATCATTTTTTAATGTCTATGTTTTAAAAATTATTTTAAGTATTTAATTATATAAACATTATTGTTTTAAATTTTTAATTACTTTTAGAAGAATAAAATTGATATGGGTTAATTTTATTCAAAAATATCTTTTAAAATAATTCTTTTAAAATTATTTTACTTTTAAATGATTTCAGAAAAATTGAATATTTTCCTCATAGAGTTATACTGGTCATTTTCAAATATGTCAACATCCTTTACATGATATTATTATTCATTAATTTTGATATATTTTAATACAATCATCCATATTGAATACAATTAGTTATGATATGTTTGATTGTGGATGTGACAATTTTATCCCATTCATGGTTAATGGGTAATGTATTGACATTTCACCTGCTAGTTTTAATACAAATGTTTATGTTATGTTTGAACGTTTTCATATGAGGAAGGTATTGGACATAGTGAGTGACTGGAATGGCCTGTTATAGCCCCTTGATGCATCGATATGTCCCGTTAGACAAATTAGTGTATTGGCACAAGTCATTGACTAAATTTTTATGTGTATTCATGGCATGACGCCTTGATTATAGTTTTATGATGTCCGACACTATGCATTTCCTCATTATGAACTTATTTATTACCTGTGATTATTCAACGAGTAGAATATCCCTGATTGTTTTTATATTGTGATGATTGATTTATATTTTCTAAATTATATTGATGTTTTTGTTTTATTGATAGTTGTTTTCATTACACATATTTCATTCAATATTTATAGCTTTTGGTAAATTATTTACCCTTGCTGAGCTTCTGAGAACACCCCTTTCTTATTTTGGTTTTCCCTAGATTCCAAGAAGTGTATTGTGATTTATATGAAAGGTTACTATAGGGGAATAATGGAGTTATCAAAGGATTATATATGTTGTTTTGATGAGTGAATGTGGAATGTAATGTTCATATATGTAATCTATTTTCCAAAACCGTTAAACTGATCGGTCCTTCGAGATATGATTCGTTGTAATCAAGTCAACATATTAAAATAATGTAGTAGATCCATGTTTCTAGGGTCATGGAGTTATATTTAGAATTATATTGTGGTTTAGTAATAACATTGGAAAATTTATTAATAAATTTATTTGTTAGAAAACATTAGCCTATGATAAAATTTGAGGATTATTATTGAAGAACATACAAATATTTTGGCGATATAAATATTATTTGGGTTTTCCAAGGAATAAATCCCTATCTAGATACTACATATGGACGTGGTTCTAGAACATATATTCCATGGAGTGAAAACTATGACAAGGAGTTCTGGGCTTGACACGGGCTATCCTAGTACACGATAATAGGCCTTACAACGCACCATGTCTGACAATCCTAGGGTATATTCTTAGGATAATTCAAAATTTTCATTACAAAACACTATGAGGGATTTATGAATAAATATGTTAGAAAAGAAACCATTTTTATGATTATGATCCTTAATGAGTGAAAATCATCCATTAATGTTGATAATATTTCCATTTTTTGGATTATAAAAAATGATATGATATAACCTAGTTTTATGTCGTCATTTAGTAATTGTGCCAAGTTGAAGAGGGAGAACCCTATAAATACACATGATCCAAAGCGTATAAAGAATAATATCGTTCTTGGTCTTAAGGAAACTTTTTAAAGGGAAATATTCTTCCATGTATTCTCATCATATGAAAAAATATTATCATGTGTTAATAAAATAATTAATGAATTCTCTGAGTCCTATGGCTTTGAAGAGAAGATATAAAAGATGTGGATGGAAGAGAAAATATGGATAATTGGAAAAAGGGAAAGAAGTATTTTCTCACAGGTTATAGATATGGATAGAATCACCTAGGAATGTGATTGAAGGGAATGCATGTTTGTTATATGTGTGGAGAAAAAGGACACCATGTTCGCGATTTGATGTGTAATAAAAATTATTAAAAAGTAAAATGATATATCTCAAGGAGTTGGGACACTAAATAAATCAAGGTTGAAATCTTTAGATTATTCCCCAAATGATGTCATTGGATAATAATAATGTTATGATACTACTAGAGAAGAAGAAAAATGTTTAGTGTTCTTATGTTTTTATAAATTAATTAAGTTATTTGAGTATTGTATTATTGATGTACAGGTTATAATAACTATAGAGTATATAAGGATTGTACTGCTATAATATTTCAATAAATATTTGAGATTGTGTGGTAACAATAATTGTGACTCAATAGCAGGTTATGTTTTATTGAGAATATATTGTTGAGGGAATTATAAACCATAAAATAGTCCAGCTGCTGAGGAGGTGATTTTGTAATAAGAGATGGTTGATTTGGATAAATTATATTGGATATTCAGGACTACATTAGAACTAATTATCGGTTTCATTGTTCAATCATTATTGGAGAATTTAATTTTTTTGGATTCAAAGAGTATATCCAGTATTATATAAGGAAAAAAGGAGAATGAATGTATTCAATTAGGTTAAATGGTAATTCAGGATGTTAACATGTTTCATGATACTACATGATGAAGTTATTCACATGTTATTATGTTGTTAAAAGAGATCCTAATTTTTTTTACCGTACTTATAGATTTTGCTCTGTGAGTTTGGAAAGAAGTATTTTGGATATGTATAATGTTTTGAATGTATAAAGATGGAAATTGGATACTATTTTTTATGGTAAAAAACATTCATCTGATTTTTTATGGAATGTAAAATAATTACAACCTAGAGGTCAAGAGACAACCCGTTGCATCTGGAAGGGCCGCCAGACTTGAACTCTCAAAAAAAGGGTGACAAAGGTGCATCTCCAACCACTATCTTATGTGATGTCCTGGTTTGTATAATGTAGTTTTTAATTGGTTTTAAAGATTAATAATAAATTCATTTTTTGGAACCCTGTACGATTAGTTTAAATATAATACATTTTAATTATATTACCTTTTGGCATGAAATATGAGTTCATGGTTGTAGTTAGATGAATGATTAAACTCTACTTGTCAAGTACTTTTTCCGTTATTTTATAAAGAAATATATTATTAAACACTACAGAAGGGATCTTAAAACAAAAAATGTGTTATCCTAATAACTTATTTTGGACTGATGATATTTTAAATCATTATAGATTTATGGATTTGAGGCACTCAATATTTAATTTATTATTCAATTGTTTGTGATTGATGAACTCAATCACTCACTAAAAATATTTATGTTTTCCCTCCAATTATGTGTCTCTAATTACCACCATTGTTATTCTATTAAATATAATAATTGGGTTGTTAATTTTTCATTTTCAATTCCCTCTTATTAATATTAAATGTTATTATCCCAATTTCCTATGTGGGTTTTACAAAATGGTATTATCTATTTTAACCATTTATTTTGGAAAAAAATCATCAAATTTCAAGGAAGAAATTTATGGATTTTTGGGAGAATTTTACAGCCCATGACTTCATAGTATGTTACCTCATTAAAGTAATTCAATAACTTGTGCTACATGCATCATCGACATTGAGCACATCACGACATACCAAAATAACTATTCAAAAACAAGTCATGAACAGTATTAACTACATTTTGAATACTCCAAAAAAAAAATTCATCCATATTATGTGTTTCCTAGAGATCATATAAGAACAAATTAAATTATTCAGATAAATTATTTTTAAAAAAATTCAATTTTACCACCGATTAATGGAGAACAATTTTTAAATACAATATCTAACACTTTTATATTTTCAATTTTATGAAATAAACATATTCATTATATGTGGGATATAAAAATTTAGTTTGAATACATTTTTTGCTGTTTTTCTGAAAACTATCTTATTGTGATGAATAGTGAGTGATATTGAATTTTATTTGAATTTTTTAGTCAAAATAATTTATAAAGTAAAATTATACATTTGAATGGTTTGAAGTATAATTCTTTTATATTTTATCATTTAATAAAATGTTTATAATTGGAAGTAATTTTACTTTTTAATTGGATACAAACAAATATCTATCATTTGATAGTTTTACATCTCAAAAAACTGATATTTGGTTTTGACAGTGGGAAATAATTTTAAAAAAATTAATGAAACTTATATGTTTTTTTATTTTTTATAAAAGGAATAATTTTTTAATTTGGAACCCCAAATTAAAAATTCAGTGAATTTTTTGTATTTTTCGAAAAACATTAAATTTTTTATAAATAGTGAAAAACAGTGTGTTGTAGATAAACACAAATTTTTTCATTTAAATAATTAATTTTAACTAAAATTTTTCTTAAATTAAAAAAATATATATAATTCATATATTAGTTTAATTTAATAAATTCAAGTAATTTTATAATAATATTAGATATATAAAATTGTATTTATCTTTTTAATTCCTTTTTCCCACCATCTAGGCATCTATTGAAAATTTGAAAAAAACGTGATTTTACCACTTTTTTGAATTGAATTTTTAAAATCAAGGAGACACAGTTTACATTAGTATAAAAAATGTGGTTCAATAGGATGGAAAATAATTTTTCCAAATAGTATCTTTTGAATTTTATTCATAATGGTTAAAACTAAATAGGGTAATTAAAAGTAAAAAATATTTCATAATTACCATAACACATGATATAATTCTATTGGATAATGTTTTTCGAACAAAATAAACCATAATACAATAATAAGATAATTTTTGATAAACTTCGATTATATTAGTAATTTTATTATATTTTTAAGGAATTATTAATCGTGTTCAGTTCTAATTATATTTTTTAAACCATTATTAATATAGAGTTGTATATAATATAAAATTAACTATAAATATTCATTATAACTATAAAAAATATTCATTCATCATGGTATATTATTTTGAATTTGTAGATATTAAATAAATAAATTTATTTATGACACAATGATGATGTAGTAATTACCTTGTTAATGAAATATTAAAATAATTAATATTATTATTATCCAAATAAATGTTACATGAAACATGTGAAGTCATAAAATAATATTATTGATGAATATGACAATTTACACTTAATGTAATATATTTAATTCTATGTAATCAACTTGTTTTAAAATTCACAAAAACCAAATACTATATATTGACAAAATTGACATAAATCATATTTTAAACCAAACACTATATTATTAAATGATATAATTTTCATAAAAATTTATGATTTTGACAAATAAATTATATAATGATAGATATGTCATTTAATAAACACTTTAGGATCTCATGTAATTTTATGGTATGTTTATTAACATTGTAATTCTAAAATACAAGAATACATGGTAAAAGTTAAAGTATTTAACTAAGAATTAAATATATAATATAATGTTAATATGTTGACATAACTTGCCTAAAAACTAACTTTTGAGAGGATTTATACACACACCCACATTATACTCTAAATAAATCCATATTGATCCATTAGAAAATGGAAATATTTTTATAATAAAATAATATTTCTAACCTCAAGTTCCCCTCACCTCTCTTAAAAATGGATCTTCCCCTTCTTTTAAATTAACACCTCCAGAGCCATTTCGCTCGACCAACCCCTGACCAAATGTCGTACCAACTTCACAAACATCATCTTAGATTCATTGAATTGATCAGAAGGAAAACCTATGGGGACCTTTTGATCAAATCAAAAGAAATAACCCAAAGAATAGATAATTACTACCTCACCTCTTTCAATGTTTTTTTTCTTATTCCAATTCCCCTTTCATGGTTGTTTCCATAACAAAATAATAATTAAATTAACTTCTATATACTTATATTTTAATATAAATAATTTACAACTATATTCGTTATTATATCCGTCCAATAAATGACAAGGTCACCATATGTACGTACGTACAACTTACAGTATCCATGTCGTGGTGTAGTCTTTTATTAAACACTTCATTAGTGGGATGGGTATAATAATGATTATAATTGATTTGAATAAGAAATATAAGTTTTTAATGATTAATTATATACATTAAACCTTCCAATTACATACTATTTCACTATCAATAGAATGATATCATCTCTTGTGCGTACATATGGCATGTCGTATCCATGATGCGATGTAATTTATTTCCACATTTAACATTCAATGATTATTATAAAAATATATATTATTTATATGTATGAAATATATGAAATAATAATGCAACTGGAAATATATATATATATATATATATATATATATATATACTTAGACATATCACATTCACTTACTTCTGTTAAATACGATATGAAAAAATAAACAACGTTTTTGTGTACGTACGGCCAACCTTCTCCATAAACTGTGTCTTCCATTTAATATATATTTATACTATAGATATTTATATACATGAATATATTTGATACATATATAAGGTTTTAAATTATAGAAGTAATTAAATAATGGAATAAGTGATACACTAATGAATAACATGTTAAAACATGTACGATAATGAAAGCGATTATTACCTGAAATTTTATGTTAACATTAAAATTATTATTAAATAATTATTATAATGTAATAAATGAATCATGTATGAAATAATATATATTAATATGGTTGGGTTTCTGGTTCTGGTATAATTTAATAACATACTATGGTAATTATATAGGAGGTGAAATGTACCCTCTTCCAAAGGAATGTACAATGTAAAGTTTAATTCCACAATCTAATTATTATTCATATTTTTTATGTGTAAGTAATAATGGGAAATATTTATTATCAATTCCCATGTTTCAAAAAATGTTTTCAATGTGAATATTTTAAGGTTTTGTTTACAGGACTCTTTAACAAGGTCATCATTCTAAATGTTTTAATTATTTATTTTTTATATCTTTTTAATTAATGTCCATGATTTTAAATTTGTTGTAAGGATATATTTATATGGACATGATGGATTTAAAATTTTAATTTCATTATAATTTTTCAAAGTTGTTTGCAACACTTTGATTCAAAAATCTATTTTAAATGATTTATTTGTAAATGTGTGACATTTCATTGATTTCACAAGAAGGGATATTTCCCTCAAAGAGTTTTATAGACCATTTTTAACGATGTCAACATCTTTTATTAGATATTATTCTAGATTGAGGTAGATTTATTATAATAGTATCATAAATAATTTATTTAATGAATTATGATAAGTTAGACTATGGCTATAATATTCATATACAATTCATGGTTTATGGTTAAAATATTGACATTTCATATACGATTTTTAATATGAATGTTTAGGTTACATGTCAGCATTTTCATATGAGGAATGAATTTGACATTATATGTGACAGGAAAGGCCTTCTATAGCCCCTCGATCCATCAGTAGGTCTCAAGAGATTAATTAGTGTCTTATAATAAGGCCTTCACAAAATAATTTTTTCTAGTCTGGGCACGAGGCCTTGATTATGTCGTTTTGATGTTCGAAATTATGCATTCTGTCGTTATAAAATTAGTTCTTACATGTGATTATTCGACTAGTATAATATATGTGTTCTTGTTTATATAGATATGTTTGAATTATTTTTTCGATATTATGTTCATGTTTATGTTTAAAGGGTCACTATTTTTATTACACAACATCAATTAAATGTTAGTAGCTTCTGACAATTATTTTCCCTTACTGAGAAAATGAGCCCAACCTTTTTTATGTTTTTTTACAGAGGACATCAAGAAGTTTGTTATTATTGATATGGAGGGTTACAATAAGGGAATAATTGCATTCTAAAAATAATATTTATATTGTGTTTTATTATTGAATATGTAATGTAACTTTCCTATATGTAATTAAATTTCCAAGTGTGGTAAACTTATTTTTTGTTTGAGAAATGATTCATTGTAATCATGTCTATGTATTAATATAATGTGTCGTCTCTAAGCTTCTAGGGTCAGGGTATTACATTATTTAAGAGACCCATGTATCTAAGGAGACTCATACATGAGGAATGTAGTCCATAATATAATCTCTTTATCGCAATTTTACTGGCTACTTGATGATGGTTAACCATAAACTAGTTAGTTATATTTATACTAATTCTATATCATATAATATTGTATGTTTCAAAGAAAAATTTGTGTATTTGAGGAAATATAAAAATGATGATAAATTAATTAAAACAACAAATGATGATACTATGATGTTCAAAAACCTCTCAATATTATTCTACAAGAAATGAAATGAAAATATAGAAAGGGAAATGCTCTATTTCATGGAATATTGGTACAATAAAAAAGAAGAAGATTCATTTCTTACTATTGGTAAAGCTAGAAGTTTGAACATCATGGTTCATTATTTTTGGAATAAGATGAATATTTATGAAGAATACAGATGGTCCACTTCCATTGAGATTATATATGATAAAATGAAAAATCATAATAAAAAGAACTACATTTCACAAAGGAGATTGAATTTATATACAAGAAATAGATTCAATTTTCTTGAATAATTCATAAATTATTGAAACATATGTGGTCACATAAAATAAGAGTTTTGGTAAGAAGTAGTTAGGTAAATATGTTAATCTATTTTGAAATCAATACTACAAACCATACAGAATATAGTATGAAAGAAATAAGAAAAAGGTTCATTGGGAGAGAAAAAAGTGGAGAATCATGCTCAACAGATGAACATAATGAATCAACCTAATCGTAAAAGGATTGAGAAGATAAATTACATGAATGATATTTGAACAGATATAATTTTCTTCCAGTAAAGATATATAGAACATTCCATGGGACACAGAAAACATGACATGGAAATATAAACCAATAAAATCAAGTTTAAATAATAAAAATGATAAACCAAAGATGGAAACAACAATATATGATTTATTATAGAAATTTATACTGAATATATTAATAATTTACCAATTTAATGTATCTAAATAATATTGAAGAATCCATTATGATTATCAATTATTGAGGGTGCTAATAAAGATTTTCTATTCATTTTTTTAAATCAGGAGAAATATTCTACAAAAATTAATAAAAGATAAAGATGAATCACTAACTAGTGAAAAGGGAAAAAAATTGGTTGTTTCTATTTAAATATGATATCAAACTTCATTACATATTTTTAGCTAATGGAAACAAGATTTTTTCAACAATATTCTATAGTAGATTCAGAAAGGTTAAATATAATGCAAAATATTGAATCACTCTTCTTCCTACTAAAAGGGAACATTAAAGATATAAATTAATGCATCAAGGAAATATATTTTACTCTTTGGAGATGTGAAGTTAAATAATAAATAAAATGTGAATGTAGATTAATTTAAAAATCCATTATTACAAATGAAATCTCAAGATGTTAAATGTTGAGCATCTAAATGTATGGATGATACCAAAAAAAAATTATGTACAAGGAATATATTATCTAAATATAGAGAATTTACTAACCTCGTTCCACTTATTTGTAATCTCATATGTGTCCCAACAACTTGCATAACATCTTTTGTAGTATTTGTTTTGATTCATTGTAGGGAATTGTAGGTGAAGTTCATTATCATGAGGATAACAATGTTAATAAAGTGAAAAATTGGACATTAGAATGATTATTTGTGATATCCCGGACCCAAAATCCACATAATGGGTTCTGTAAGCTCAGTGGGCCACATTCCCTCAAGCACATATCCCCAAACACAATAGTTTTCCCAACTAGTAGTGAGGTCCAATGGTGTGTTTGTGGAGAGAAAATTCCATTATTAAAAAAGAGTACTGATGTGGATGAAAGCTAATATAGTTAGATATTGGAAGAAATTTAAATAATGATAATGAACAAATGAAAATGGAGAAAACAATAATAATATATAAGAAACATCAATAAAATTAAACAAATGATGATATGTCTTGTAGCTAAAAAAATTTAAAACTTCCATAAAAAGTTGCATGAATAATAAGTTTGGAAAAAGTGTAATGAAATCAAAAGTACATATTAAGAATCATGAGCTATGGATTGGTCATATAATATAAGGAGCCATAATAAATAGAATTAAATCAAATGATTGAAATCATATAAGTCTCTTTTTCAACACCTATTAACATATAATAATCTCTGGGTACCGAACATCACCAGGAGATGGTGTAAGATAAATCTCAATGAGTCACAACCAAAGGTGTTTATAAAATCCAACATATGTAATTAAAATTTAAGAGTTTACACGAATCCATAGATAAGGTAAATAATTACAATATATCTAAATACCAATGTACCTTCTTCATCCCTTTACTATTGTCTGAACATAACAAGAATTCATGATTTGATTATTACTAGTTTTTAAATGAGTCACATGTTAGTATTTTCAATGGTTCCAAGTTGTAATAGGGAATCCTATAATGATATTTAAAATGAAATGGTTCCATGGTATTAACTAAAGAATCCTAGACCTCAAGAGTTTCAAACTATGTTGTATCTGGGTCAACCTATGCGTAATAGTATAATACAAGAGCATAGTCTGATGCATTCCACAATAGCATGCCTACTGAATCCATAATGATCAAACAAGATAAAACAAGGATAAGTAGTAACATAGCCATCTGGGATTTAACCATGGAACGTACATGTCAATTTTTGATCCATGGAGTATATGTATGGAATCCTTTTATGATATTGAAGGGATCCTAGAGAGTCATATCATGCGTCAATATAATAGACAAGTATCGAATCATGGTCCAACTCAACCTGAGCAATCCATATCCTTGAATTAGAATGGGGTTCCTGAGTGCTCCTAGAATTCTATAATATGATACCCATACGAGATCAAGCCAGGAAATTCCCTATAATGTTTTAATTCATGTAAAAATTCATTCTTTTCAATCCATTCATTTATTTATTGTCATAACATCAAGTAGTATGCAACCATTTAATCATGTAAATTGGTTCAAGCCCTGCCTTTCATTAGCGTGACAAGGCCACGTTTCGTGGAACCCTTCACTTAATCCATTTATAGTATATTCGATATTCATGGATCATTCCACTACATTTTATTAATGTGGTAATGGGTCCTATGGATTTGAAATATACTATTCATTTACATTTAATGCCATGTTATACACTTATTATAAATTCCAATTCACATTTCCCATTTTATTGTAAAATTTAAGCACATAGCTTAGGTGGGTAATGTGGTTAGAACAAATGGTACATTACAATATGAAAATAATAAAATAAATCAATTTATTAAATAATTAAAATATTGAACTTACAATTATCATTCCAAGGAACACCGGAGCAATGGCACAACCATGCCCAAATACTAAACAACAGTTATGGAATAAATTTTGACATGGAAATGATAGGGTTATGGGTGAATCCACTGAAACATAATCTAATATATGGATAGATAACAACCACACAATTCAAATGATTAAAAACAGGGTATATTAATTCCATAAATGGTGGATGATGTAATCGGCGAGGAACACTCGATAATTCCAAATTCAATGAACTTGAGGGATGAGAAATAGAGCACACACTTTAAAATTATATGAATATCAATCTCTGGTATTACCCCATTATTTATAATGGAATTGAATATATTTATGAATAATAGGAAAACATAAATACCTAGATATCTAGGGTGATTGTGTGATAGAAGATTAATGGATTAAACATACTCTAGTACTTACCCTTGCACATCCAACATGATAAACGAAAGCTCGATCAGATAACTAATGAATGTAATATCATGATTACTATTATTGGGCTTCCAAAAGATCAAAATTGAGATCCATTATAGTAAATCCCACATAATCTATGATTAGGGAAGAAATGGTGGCCTAATATACCATTAAGGGAATTTTCTTAAAGCTACCCAGAAAAATACCATTGTAATTGATTGTCCACAAAGATTGGAAAATAGCGAGCAAGCTATTTGTTTTTACCTGGGAAGAAGAGGAACATTCATGGTTAGGATTCATGCCCATTCAAAAACCATGCATGGTGATTATGTCTGGTAAAACATCAAATGCACGGTTAGGAAAACCATGTTCCAATCTTTTGACTTGGCCATTTTTTCAAATAGATGTATATCAGGATTCCAACATTCCCAAAAAACACCTGATAACATTAAAAAAACATTATGAATCCATAATAGGTTCGAAATAATAATTAAGATATATTTCTAAACGATCCATAACAGGTTGAAATATGTAGTCCTTATAATATTCCCACCATAAAATAACAAGTTGCTGACTTCACCTTATAATGATGCTGAAAAACATTCTGGGAAGGACTCTTTACATCGGAAATATACATCATCTTCCCTCCCCAAAGTCACGCCCAATACTAGTGTGTGATATCATAGCACTAGTATGAGAGGGACATACCAAACTCAGAGATCCTTTATTATCTATTTAACGATCTAAACAAGATAATCCTAATTGGTATCATCAACATTTAACTCATCTTCCTCAAGATCAAAGGTATTAGATGGGTCAGCATGATATTGGAGAATATGTGTAACATGAATGATGCAATGGATGGAATAGTACCTCTGAAGTAGTATCAACTAATAGGATTCTAACCCGACTCTCTATAGAATATCAAAAGGCCTAGATAAAGATGAAAAAAAAATCCCTAATTTCATAAACATCTATTCTTTATCCAAGGTGATACCTGGAGAAAAATATGATCTTCGACCGTGATGTATAGTGGTTTTCAATGACGATCATCAAAAAATTATTTTCTAGACAGTGAGGTATTCAGAATCATTCTGACCAGCTGAACCTTCAATGATGTATCCTAAACGAGACGAGGAAAATATAGGGCTTCCTCACCTGCCTCTAGACGACACATGGGTGAACCAAATGGCCTACCATATAATGCCTCAAAATTATCCATCTAAATTTTCTCCTCTAAGATTATATTATATGAGAACTCAATAAGAGAGATATACTTCTTTTAAGAACCCCATATATCAAGGGCACATTCTCAATACCATTTCCCCTAGAACATGAAATATCGTTTCTGATTTTAGATTGGTTTTTATATAAATATATATACATAGAAGCACCAATGTAACCATTTCTTTTTTAAATCCCTTCAAGAACTGTGATGTGAAATGAGAATCCCTATTTGAAAAGACAGTATGTTTATCCATGTGTAGTCAAATGATCTCACAGAAATGCAGTGATCCCATTTCATCATCTAAGAAATTTTTTTGAATAGGGATAAAGTGGTATGAATTTTTTAGTCATTCAATTGCTATCCATATAGCATCACTAAGAATTCAAGACCTATGTATACAAACAAAAAAATACATGGAAACATATTCCCATTTCAATTATAGTAATGGAAGCGACTGTAGATATACTATAGGAATATGGTTATCTACCTTCACCAATATATGGGTAGAAGACCGAGTTATATAACATGATATCTCTGGTTTCATCACAGGCCACCATTAATGATGTCTCTTATCTCAATACATCCTGTAGATTCCAGGATGAATTTCTTCCAATAGGAGTTGGATTCACTCATCAACTCCTCTCTCAAATCTATTAGAACCCATATATATATAAGAAGATGTAGTATGCCATATCTTTCCACAAAACAATTATGAGGCAGGTCATCCCCTAATATACTATCATGGAAAACCAAGAGATGAGGATTGAAAATTTATTTTATTGTATACCTTATCAAGGAGGTAATAGTTAAATGATATGGATGAGAGTTATAAATACTCGTTACTGTCATAAAACTATATATTCATCTCAGAAAGATGTCCCATTAACATCTATTCATCACTAGATTCTCGTTCAACTATGCTGGAGTTTTCTAACTTAGTGCATCTACAACAACATTTCCCTTCCATGTCATATAGTAAATCACAAAATTAATGTATTGTATATATTCTACCCATATCCAATATCATAGGATCAATTCATTCTAATAATAGATTTATTTGATGATTTTATGGTCTGCATACACTATAAAATACTCACCTAGATAATAGTGTCTCTAGAAACATAAGGTCTGGACAACTACTACAATCTTAAGGTAAGGAGTTGGATAATGGTTATTCGAAGGCCTCAACATCTCATATGTAGTAATAATGGAATTTTTGTTTTGTATCATCACATCTCCTTGGATAATGCAAGATGCATCACAAAAGATTATATAACCTATACCTTGCTCCGTAAGAGTATGAATAGGTGACGATACATGTGAACCATTCAACCAATGATGGAATTTCTCACATGGTTATGACCATTTGAACATGGAACCCTTCCTTATAAGGAAATTAATAGTTGAATCAATGATGAACAGTTCATGCATGAAATGTCTATAATATCTAGTCAGCCCTTTATAATTTGTATGTAAAACCCATTCTTGGGATGGTCCCAAGATCAAATAGAACAAACCTTTTCTAGGTCAATATATACTCAAGATTATGATATTATAGGACCCATGAAGTGATATTGTTCAATATAGAAGTGGCACATAATATGCTTGGTGTAAATATGATGCTCTGTATGTATAATTAGAATGCTCTAAATATGATTGGCGTGGTCTCTACAAGTGAGATAATACAAAAAGATGACATCAACAATGACCATGAAAAAAGAATAAATATATAGGTGGATAACCCTACTCATTCGATGAATTAAAATTGAGTGATAATTCATATAACCGAATTTCATAACATGGAACCCATACATACCATACATGGTATGAAATTATCTTTAATGGATGTCTAATGGCTAGAATTTCAATAAGTGGTAACGTGGTCTCAGGTTGATCTTATAGAATACCTTTTATCCACAATAGTGGTCAGAGATCTCATATATTCAAGGAAGTGGGTATTGGTTCTTGGTTGAAAGCTCGTTCATGTAACACCCCATGATTCCATGGTACGCTTGTCTTTGAATAATAGAGCAGTGTGTGTTGTACGCAACCTCGATTTCTAACAAACCGCGACCAATCAAAGTCGCCGTTATGAATAGTAATACAAAATTTTTGAAATTATATAAATTTTATATTTTAAAATGGACATCATTTTTAGATTCAGAATATCAAAAATAGCCTATGTTGAAATTTTGGTATTTTTCTAAGAACATCCAATTTTCGATAAATAGTAAAAAAATACTTAAAAACAACTTTGTTAATCAAAAAAATTTATAGTGATAAATTATACTATTGAGTGGTTTTAAAGTATAATTAGAATATAATTTTAATATTTTAGCCAATGGTGATCCTTAGAATTAATTTCAATTTGAAATTGGACATAAACAATTGTCAATATTTTGATATATATTTTTTCTTAAAAATAGGCTATTTGTTTTGACAGTGGGAATTAATTATTAAATTAATTAATTAAAATTATATTTTTTATATTTTTTAAAATAAACATCATTTTTGAATTAGGAATATCAAATATATCTTAGGGTGATTTATTGTATTTTTCTGAAAAACGTCAATTTTTGATGAATACTGAAACCACTAAGTGGTAGTTAAAAAACTAATTTTTCGTTTAAATGGAACTTTACCACTTATGTGAATTTAATTTCAAATATATGACATACATGGTTGTCATTAGTAAGTAAAATTTGGTTGAATGGGGTGAAAATAATTTTTGGGGAATAGTAACTTTTAAGTTTTATAAATCACGATTAAAGGTAATTAGTGTAATTTAAGGTAAATATAATTTTATAATAATATGAAATTACATTTACACGTGTCCTATCCTTATTGGATGAGTCGTGTCTGACCAAGACAATCCATGGGTCAACATAGGGTCCCCATGGAGCCACTTGGGTATGAAAATGACATTAATATCTTTTTATTTAAAGTAAAAATAAAATTATCACAAACATGTGTTGATTTACTAACAATATTTTTAAATGGGGTTATATAAGATAACTTTTATACAATAAATATTTATTGGAAATCTAAAAATATTTCATACATCATGATATTTGTTTTATAATTTTTAGACATTAAATAAATTAAAATTTTTTGACAACATGATGATTCAATGATTACCTCATTATTTAACAATTTAAATAAAAAGAAAATATAATGTAAAATCTAAGACTTACACTTGTCAAAAACCTATTTGATGAGTATATTTCAAACCCATATCACCATATCCTCGAAATATTTAATTGTGGGACCTTTAAAATATGAAAATCATTATATAATAAAGTAACATTTGGCTCGTCCAACCTCTGCCCAAATACTCACTAAACCTTCATCTCTTACTCCTAGAACACTCCCTTTGGGTAGAAGTCTTCCCAAGGAAGCCTTTGACTAAAATCAAAAAGAGTTACCTGATTTTAAGGTAATGTCTTCACTTGTGTTCTACTGTTTTATTTTTCTTCTCCAACCCCCTAAAATTTTTATATTCCTTAATTTTGTAACTATACCAGTATCTTCAATATACTATAATTTTTCAATGATAAGTATTAGTGCTAAACATACAGACACCTCCTCCAAATGGTTAAAGAATATACTATTTCTGTGGATGGCGAATTTCTGCCTCAAAAAAAGATGATTGTTCATTCTTATTTTAACACCTTTAATGGTGGCCATTAAGATTTCACTCTATTTATATATGATATATATTATGTTTATGTACTACTTATGCTAATTTATTTTTCATTTATGTCATACCATTATGACTTTCATTATGGGTAAATGCGATAATTTCATTTTAGGAAGTGCGGACTACTACCCCATCAAAGTGATGTGATTCGTTAATTCCATTTGTTGGAATTATAAAGGATTGAGTTATTGATATTATATGTTATATTATACTGGAATTATAATTTAACTTTATATCATTATTATTTCATTACATATAATATGAAATAGAAATGAAAGTAGCGTTCAGACGTACGTCCGGCTTACCGTCTCCATGAATGGTGAATTTCATTTGTTACCTCTAAATGTGATTTAATATTACAAATGCATGTATCTACTAGATATATATTATATATATTATATCTGCATCCTGAATATAATTCTGGATATAATTTATATTTAACCACATGAACAATTGTAATTATAAGAATTTTATTTTTTACTCAAGTACCAAACATCGACAAAATGACTGTTATTAAATTAAATGACTACATCATTTTCATAACATGGTAATACATGATAATAAAGAGATAATGAACATGAAAAAGGATCTTAAGAAAGTAGATATTAACTCTAGTGAATTATTTAGCAGATTAAATAATGATCAAGTCAAGTCAGACACAAGGTAAGGGACTTCGTCTCAATCTCCTTTCATTGAGGAATATTTTGTTTTATACACAAATTTCCTTTATACGGTGTATAAACCCCTTTTACTTTTAAATTTTTCAAAATGAATCTTTTTATAGGAATAGTTTTTACTAAACGACAAAAAAAATGTTTTGTCTTACGTATGCGGCGAATATGACTTCTCCGCCGTCATGACCATTATTTGAGTTTTGGCTTCCATTATAAGCCATAACTTTTTTAAAATGAAAAATAAACACCATGTTTTACTTTTGATTTATTTTGGTATTGAAAATGGTTTTGATAATGTCTTTATTATATCAATTTGTTGTATTGATATCTAGTGATTGAAATTTTGAAATGTTATGTTTCCTTTATGCATGTTTTATGTGATACAATTATGATTTGTTTTATGATATGTTTAATCCTTTTCATATAAGGAATGCATTGGACTTAATAAGTGATGGGTGGAGCCAACTATAGCTCCTCGATGCGTCGGTAGGTCTCATGAGACAAACTAGTGTCTTGGAACGAGAACGTGATAAAATATTATTTTTAGTCTTGTCACGAGGCCTTGGCTACATAGTTATGATAGTCTGGAATTATGCATTCCATCATTAGGAAAGTGGTTATTGATATTGGATGTGATTATTTGACTAGTAGAATATACATATGAATATGTAAATGGTATTATTTCTTTTTATTTTTTCCATATTATGCTGAAGTTCATTTTTTAAAGGCTTTTGTTTCAGTTATACATTGCCTTAAATGTTTGTGTTTATTTATGAAAGTTTCCGCTATATTGTTATCCTTACTGAGCATCTGAGCTCACCCCTTTCTATGTTTTATATTTCCCAGGATTTGAAGAAATATTTTATGACTGACCTACAGGGATAATATGAAGGGGATATGGGTGTGGACTATAGAGACTATGTTATTGTAGTTTTTTAATTTATGATGTAATGTAAGACTTATTAATGTATCTAGTGTTTCCAAGGCTACTAAACTAATAGGTCTTCTGAGACATGATCTTTTTTGATCATGACAATGTTACGTAATAATGCACTGACATTGGGTAACTTGGGTCGATGGGTTACAGTTGGTATCTGAGGCATTTAATTACTATCCTTAGATGCTAGATTTAGATAAACTATGATTAGAGCACGTATCCCTAAGATAGAATTTGAGAATTAGTATAGAATTATTTTCTATAATTTTTGTATTATAGAGATTTTGTGTGTTTTCCGAGCACTACATCCCTGTCTGGATACGAGCAGGTAGAGGCAGATCTGGCACAGATGTACCTAGGGGTAAAACCCAAAACACCACTTTGAGCTAGACTAAAACGGGAACTGGTTCACGACAATGGGCCTTACTTCACTCTTGGTTTCGACACTCCCGGGGGATATTCATAGGATAATTCTCATTTTTACAAACCATTATGAAGGGTTTATGAGTATATAATTCATCAAAGAAAACATCTTTATGATTTTGGATTATATCCGTAATCCATTCAATTTATGATAAGTATTTTACAAGTTTGGAATTATTCATTGCAACCCATAAACTGGCCTAGTTTATGCCATTGTATAGAAATGGCACCCAGTAGAAGGATTGTGAACTCCATCAATACGTATGATCCAAATAGTAAGAAGGATCATATCTTTCACAGTATTAAGCTATCATTTAGAAGGGAAATAGTCTCCCATGTATTCTCCACATATAGAGAAATATTATCATGTGTTAATAAGATAAGTAGTAAATTCTATGAGTCCTATTTCATTTAAGGGAAGAAAGAGAATAAAAGGATAGAAGAGATAAAGATGGATAAAGGGAAGAGGTAAAAGAAGAATTTCCAGTTTGTGATAATTGTGGGAAAAAAACACTTTGGAACATTCCTGAAGGGAATGGGAGTATGTTATAAGTGTGAAGAAAAAGGATACCATGTGCGTGACTGCAAGGGTAAGAAAAAGTTTTAAAATGTACAATGCTTCATCTGCAAGGAGTGGGGACACTAAGAAAACCAATGTCCAAATAATCAGAGAATTACCCAAATGATTATATTGGATAATAATCATGTTATGATACTACCACAGACAAGGAGGAATTATTAGAGTTCTAATGTTGTTATTAAAGAACTATGTCATTTGATTTTTTATCAATGATGTACCAGTTATAATAATTATGGAGTAAATAAGGATTGTACTGCAGTACTATTTCATTAAGGACTTGAGATTGGGTTGAACCAAGAAATGTGAGTCAATAGCAGGTCAAATTTTTGGAAAATATATGGTTGAGAGAAAGATAAACCATAATGTCGTTCTGATACGGAGATGGTAATTTTGGAATAATAGATGATTGATTTGGATAAATTATATTGGATATTCTTGACTTCCATGAAGTGATTAATGATTTGTATACATTTTTGGATAAAAGGAGTATATCTATTATTCTATAAGGAATAAGGATCTGGAATGTAATCAATATGGATTTATTGTAATTTAGGATGTTTCAGTGTTTTAAAATAATACATGATGAAGTTATTCACATGTTATTACGCGGAAAAAAAGGATCTTCATTGTTTTTACCTTCCATATAAAAGTTGGACTGTGTGTTTGGACAGAGGTATTTTAGATAACTATAATGATTGGAATGGATTAAGTTGAACTTTTAATAGTATTATTTAAGGATAAAACATTTTATAAGATTATTTTTCAAAAATTATAATACTATAGTTTTAGGAAAAGTAAAACCTGTAGGTCGGGAGATAACCCATCATGTCGGAGAAAGCTGTAGGAATCGGACCCACAAACATAGTGCTGCGGTCCTTTATTACCTACCACTAGCCTTTAGGAAGTCCCTGGATATCACAAAATAGTGTTCCTAATCTAAATGTTTTGTGTTAATATTTTTTGAACCTTGTACGATTAGTATAAATATAATATTTTTGAGTTCTATTATCTTTTTGAGTGAAAGACAAGCTTGTGGTAGAAATTAGTTGAAAGATGAAACTCTACTTGTCAAACATAAATATATATATATACCTATATCTTATTCTATTAATATGGTAATTCATAAACTTTAGGAAAGGGATATTAAAACAAAAAATGTGTTATCTAAATACCTTATGTCTTGTTGAACTGATGATATTTTATATCAACATAGATTGATGGCTTTGAGGCCCTCAATTTGACACTTATTTGTGATTGATGACCTCAATCACTCCATACAAATATTTACGTTTTTCCTCCAACTAAATTTCTCTAATTTCCACCAATGTTATCCTAATCAAGATCATAATTGGGTGGTGACTATTTCATTTCCCCATCCCTCTTATTAAGGCTAAATCTTATTAACCTTATTTTAGATGTGGGTTTTCCACAAAGGTATTTTCTATTTTCAACCTTTTAATTTTGAAGAACATTTTCAAATTGCGAGGACACAATTTATTGAGGGAGGGTAGAATGTAACACCCCATGATTCCATTGTTCATTTCTCTTTGAATAATAGAGCAGCGTTTGTTCTACGCAAACTCGAGTTCTAAAACACCGCGACCAATCAAAGTAGCTGTTATGAATAGTAATACCCACTCTTTGAAATTATATAAATTTTATATTTCAAAATGTACATCATTTTTGGATTCAGAATATCGAAATTAGCATATGTTGAAATTTTGGTATTTTTCTGAGAACTTCCAATTTTCGATGTATAGTAACAAATTACATAAAAACAAATTTTTTAATAAAAAAAATTATAGTGATAAATTATAATATTGAGTGGTTTTGAATTATAATTATTATATAATTTTACCATTTTATCCAATGGTGGTCGTGAGAATTAATTTAACTTTGAAATTTGACATAAAAAATTGTCAATCATTTGATATATATTGTTTCTTAAAAACACTCTATTTGTTGTGACAGCAGGAATTAATTATTAAACTAATTTATCCAAATTATATGTTTTAAAGTTTGTAAAATAGACATCATTTTTGAATTAGTAATTTCAAATATATCTTAGGGTGAATTTTTGGTATTTTTCTGAAAAACGTTAATTTTTGATGAATAGTGAATCCCCTAAGTGGTAGTTAAAAAACTAATTTTTTTTAAATGAAACATTACCACTTTTGTGAATTGAATTTGAAAAATCCGACATACATGGATATCATTAGTAATTAAAATGCGGTTCAATTGGATGAAAATAATATTTGGTGAATAGTAACTTTTATGTTTTATTAATCGTGATTAAAGATAATTAGTGTAATTTAAGGTAAATATAATGTTATAATAATATGATATTACCATTACACTTGTCATACAATTATTTTATGAGTCATTTCTAACCAATAAAATCCATAGGTCAACATGGTGACCCCATGGAGCCACATGGGTAAGAAAATGACATTAATAATTTTTTATTTAAAGTAAAAATAAAATTGTCACAAACAACTGTTGTATTACTAAAACAATTATTAAATGGTGTTATATGAGTTAACCTTTCGACTATAAATATTCATTGGAAATATAAAAATATTTCATACATTATGATATTTTTTTATAATTTTTAGTCATTAAATAAATTAAATTTTTTATGACACCATGTTGATGCAGCGATTACATCATTAATTAATGATTTAAATAAATTGAATAGATAATGTAAAATCTAAGAAATTCACCTGTAATAAAACCCAATTGGATGAGTATATTTAAAACCCTTATCACCTTATCCTCATAATAAATTATTTTGGGACCTTTAAAATCCAATAGTCATAATAAAATAAAGTAACATTTCTTGACTTTCCAAGATTTCCCCTCCTCTCCTCTTTTAAAAGGCCCCCACATGTACCACCTTATTCCCACCATAAATGCCATTGGATCGTCTAACCTCTGCCCAAATACTCTATCAACTTCCCTATCTTACTCCTAGAAGCCTCACTTTGGGAGGAAGTCTTCCCATGAATGCCTTTGGCTCAAATCAAAAAGAGTTACCCTATTTTTATGTAATGTCTTCACTTGTGTTCTTTTGTTTTATTTTTCTTCTACAACACCCTAAACTATTTTTATTCCTTTCTTTTTTAAAAACACCAGTATCTTAAATATTATATAATTTTTTTATGAGAATGATTCGAGCTACACTTACACACACCTCCGACTAAATGTTAAATAACATACTGTTTCTGTGGATGACGAATTTCTGCCTCACGAAATGATGATTGTTCATTATTCTTTTAACACCTTTCATGGGGGACATTAAGATGTCACTATATTTATATATGATATATATTATGTTTATGTATTCCACATTCTTCTGTATTTTTCATTTATGGCATACCTTTATAACTTCCATTATGGGTAAAGGTGATAATTTAATTTTAGGAAGTGCGGACTACCACCCCCTCAAAGTGATTTTCTTCGTTACAACCATATGTGGGACGTATAAAGGATGGAGTTAATGATATTATATATGATATTATACTGGAATTATAATATACCTTTATATCATTATGATTTCATTCCATTTAAAACGAAATAGAAATGAATGTAGCGTTCATGCGTACGTATGTCTTACCATCTCCATTAACGGTGAATTTCATTTCATGCCTATAAATGTAATGTAATATTATAAATTAATGTATCTACTGGATATATATGATATATTTGATATCTACATCATGAATATAATTCTGGATATAATGGATATTTTACCACATGAACAACATGTAATTATATGAAGTTTATTTTTGACTCAAGTACCAAAGATCTACAAAACGACCATTATTAACATAAATGACTTCATAATTTTCATAACATGGTAATAAGTGATAAAAAATGGGTAATGAAATTGAAGAATTTTTTTAATAAATTATAGATTAACTCTAGTTTATTATTCAGGAGACTAAAAAATGATCTTGTCAAGTCGTACATGAGGTAAGGGACTTCGTCTAAATCTCCTCTCTAACTCCCCAACCCCAGTTACCTAGAGTCGGTGTATTATTACATAACATTTACATGATCACAAGAATGATCAAATCTCGAAAGACCGATTGGTTTAGTAGCCTTGGAAATACTAGATATATTCATATGTCTTACATTACATCATAAAAATGAAAACTACAACAACATATTTTCTTCATATTCCACACTCATATCCCCACATACTATCCCTACAGGTCATTCATAATTTACTTCTTCGTACCCTGGGAAAAATAAAACATAGAAAAGGGGTGAGCTCAAATTCCAAGTAAGGATAAAAATATAGTGGAAACTTTCATAAATAAGAGTAAACAATTTAGGTAATGTATAACTAAACCAAAAGCCTTTTAAACTTGAACATAAACATAGTATGGAAAAAATAAAATTAAATAATGACATTTACTTATTCACATGGATATTCTACTAATCGAATAATAACATGCAATATCAATAACCACTTTCATAATGATGGAATTCATAATGACAGACTATCATAACCACATAGCTAAGGCCTCGTGCCAAGACTACAAATAAGATTTTGTCAAGGACTTGTGCCAAGACACTAGTTTGTCTCATGAGACCTACCGATGCATCGAGGAGCTATAGAGGGCTCCACCCGTCAAATATTAAGTCCAATGCATTACCATATGAAAAGGTTTAAAAATAACATAAACATTCGTATTAAAACTAGAATATGAAATGTCAATACTTTCACCATAAACTATGAATGGTATAAAAATAGCACATCCATAGTCAAACATATCACAAAACATTAAATACAATATAGAAGTTTTGTCTCATAATAAATCAACTTCAAATAAGCGTAAAATCCATCAAAGGATGTTGACATAGATGAAATCAAAACTCTTTTTAGAGAAATATCTCTTTCTATTTTTGAAATAATTTAAGGGTAATATATTTATAAAATAAAACATTTTCTTTGAGAATATTCTTATAAACTTGTAAGGGAAGCTTCGACGATTGTATAATGGTGGAAAATAACCGCACCTGCCGTATAAGTTAAAAAAACATTCTTACCTTAATATTGCCAAAAAGGATAAAAAGAACCTTGTTTGGAAAATGACAGAAATATTCCTTTATAAACCTCTTATAAAAAGTCAAACAAGTGTATAAATGTCTTTAACCCATATTCTACTAAATATTAAAAATGTTTTGAAATTCATTTTTATGAAACATGGATGTGGATGATAAAGAGATCCTAGTAGATTATTACGTATAAACAACCTCGGATAATGAAGAGATTGTGAAATAAACCCTTACCTTGTACTTTTCAATGGTTGGGGTAGGTTAACCTCCTGTATAATAGTGAAATAATTGTTATTAAATTATACAATAATCATATACATTCATATTATATCATATATGATCTTTTAACATTGATCTGTTAATAAAATCTTAGTATTATCATCGTTTCAGGTGTTAACTTACTCGTTTTCTTTTATATGTTTTGTTACATAAGACATGTTTTTCATGATAGGTTGTATATTATTCATATAAATAATGATATAAAGTCCTTAAAAATTATTTTTAAATCATCAAATGATAATTATACATGAATGGATACGATGGAGAATGAATCTCATCACGTTCGTGGAGACGGTAGTCTGTACATAAGCACGAGCGACAATATCATTCTTTTGATATTAAAATAATATATAAATGGATTTTTATTTCATATATACAGAATCATTAACATGTTATATTTTTTATTTACATGAGTTAAACATCATTATTATACTCATCCAAATAATATTATATTGAATAACAATTACACCACGACGTGGAGATGGTAAGCCGTACATACGCACGTATGGTGACATGTTATTCAAAGGGTGGATAGAATACTGAATATGGTTGTACCAAATTTATAATAACATCATAGTATATATATGATACTGGAGTCATTATTTTAGAATGGTAATAACAAAGGAAGAATAAGTGAAAGAAGAAAGGAACTTGGAAAAGGGTGTTGAAATCATTACATCTTCTTCGGGTTCTTCCTTTTGATTTGATCAAAATGGCTCCATAGGTCTGCTTTCTGATCAAACTAATGCCTCTATGTTGTATTGAGGGAAGTTGGGAGAGTATTTGGGTAGACTTTGGCCGAATCAAAAGGCTTTTAAGGTGTGAAGAAATGAGAAGGAGGAGTGCCCTTTTATAAGAGGGGTGAGGTGATCCTTTGGAAAAGCTATAAATATTAATTTATAGTAAATTCATATTCGGTTTATAATGGCTCCAAAGTTGATAATTTAAATTTTAAGGAAGGGATGGGTCTAAAACCTTTTAACCAATAGAATTTAGATAGGTTTGGGTACATATATTAACCTTATCTTTAAGTATTAACTCTAAGTTAATTATTTTCACTTTTACAATGTCTCTTTGTATTTTTATATTATATGGTTAATAAACATACTATATACATCCAAGAGGCCCCCAAGTGGTCCATTAATGATATAACTATCCTGATATAAGTCTCTTGGCCTATCTTTATATTTCTAGGAATTTAATATCAATTAATAATATAATATTTGTTTAAAAAAACACTTTTATGTCAATTTTGACACTATTCAATAGTTGATTTTTGTGAAACTCATAAAATAATTATTACTTCGAACAATGTAAATTAAATAAATCCTAATATGTAATAGTATCCTAGAAAATTACTGTAATTCATTAAAAGTCTCAAATTATATTTATTTGGGTATTTATAATGTCAATTATTTTAATTTGTCACTATTATGGTAATTACTGCATCATAATTGTGTCATAAATAAATTAAATTATATAAAGTCTAAAAATTATAAATAAAATATAATTATGTAGGAAATATTTATAGATTTCTAATGAATAATTATAGTCGAAAATCCAACAGACATAACTCTATGTAAAAATTGTTTTTCTAAAAGATATATGCTTGTGTCATTTTTGTATTCATTTTAACTTAATTAAAATAAAGTGTCCCTATCACCTAAAAGTGGCTCCATGGGGTACCAAAATCGACCCAAATATGCCTATGGTAGAACATGTATCAACCAATAAGGCTAGGACACGTTTTAAGGTAATTTATTATTTTTATAATATTATTTGTTTATCCCTTATTTAACGGATTTACCCTTAAACATGGTAAATAAAATATTTACCGAAGTAATTATTCAAGATGTCTATAAATAAAAGTTACCTATTTACACAATTTGAACATCTAGATTCCAAATAAGGAATCAATTTTTCAAAATTCAAAAAACAGATGTGGCAGAATTTAATTTAAAATTAATTCCCGTAGTTAAAAGCAAACGCGTGTTTTTAAGAGATAATAACTATCAAAAGATTGACACTTGTTTATGTCCGGTTTAATTGTAAAATTATGTCCAATGACCAACATTATATTAAATGGTAAATATATATTCTAAATATACTTTAAAACCACTCAAATTCATAATTTATCACTAATAATTATTTTTATTAAAAAAGTTGTTTTTATTTAAAATTTAATAATTTTCACTATTCATCAAAATATTTAAGTTATACGAAAAGTACTGAAATTTCACCTTCGGCTATGTTCGATATTCCAAATCCCAAAATGAAGTCCATTCTGAAATATAAAATATAAATAATTACAAAAAGTAGGTATTACTATTCATAACGGCTAGTTTGATTGGTTATGGTGTGTTAGAACTCTGTGTTAAGTACAACACATGCTATCACATTATTCAAAGAGAAGCGTACCGTAGAAGCTTGGGGTGTTACATTCTCCCCTCCTTCAAATAATTTCTTCCTTGAAATTTCTAGAATACTTATCACATGAAAATACTCTAGTGGTTCTTCATCATAAGTTCCTCGGGTTCCAGTTCTAATTCTTCATTGGTGAGTACATGCATTGGGTCAGGCATGTATTTCTTCAACAGAGATACGTGTAACACATCGTGAACTTTGGAGAGACTTGGAGGCATTTCCAATTGGTAAGCTACAGCCGCAATTCGTTCTTGAATTTCGAAAGGTCCGATGTACATGGGACTCAATTTACCTTTCTTACCAAAACGTATGACTCCCTTCCATGGAGATACCTTTAAGAAAACATGATCACCAACTTGAAATTCCAAATCCTTCCTTCGATTATCAGCATAGCTCATCTTCCTACATTGAGCTGCTTTGATGTGATTTTGAATTACCTTCACCTTTTCCATCGTTTCCTCCACCAGTTCTAGACCTACAAGTTTTCTTTCACCAGCGTCATCCCAACAGGTTTGTGTACGACATCTCTTTCCATATAACGCTTCATATGGTGCCATCTGAATACTCTAATGGAAGCTATTGTTATAGGAAAATTCTACCATAGGTAAATACTGATCCCACATACCCTGAAAGTCATGTGAGCAGGATCTAAACATGACTTCTATGGTTGGAATAGTCTGTTCTGATTGTCCGTCTATCTGAGGGTGGTAGGTAGTGCTCAAATGAAGTTCAGTATCCATGGATTTCTGAAGACTCTTCCAGAATCTTGATGTAAAACATGGATCATGATAAAAAACAATCGATAGGGGTACTCTATGAAGTCACACAACAACATTAATATATAATCTTGTTATAAGTTACAGTGGTGGATCTTCTCTTATATCAAGAAAATGTGTTGACTTGGTAAGACGATCAACAATAACCCATATTGCATCATTCCTTCTAGGATTCTTTGGTTTCCCCAAGACAAAGTCCATCATAATATTGTCCCATTTCCACACCGGTATGGGAAGAGGTTGCATGACTCTTACAGGGTGTTGCCTTCCAGCTTTCACTTGTTGGCGAACCATACATTTTGACACAAAATCAGCAATCTCCCTCTTCATATTTTCCCAACAAAAATGTTCCTTCAAATATCTATACATTTTGGTGATCCCAAGGTGAATAGAGAAATTGGAACTATGAGCATCATCCAAAAATTCCCTTTTTAGATCAGGTATATCGGGAACACAAATTCTCTTCCTGAATTTCAAAATTCCATCTTCATACACAAAGTCTCTCAGTCTCCCATCATTCATAGCTTTAATCATCTTTTGAAATTCTCCATCATCAGTCTGATAACTCTTAATCATATCTTGTAAATATGCGATGGAAGCCATTTGAAAAAGCATTGATGTTTCTCCTACCCTGTTTATTCCCATGTCCATCTACACTAGATTCATGAAAATTGGATCCCTTTCAATCCTGATATTGTTCAAAACTCCATGATCTTTTCTCCTCAAAGCATCTGCCACCTTGTTTGCCTTCACCGGGTGGTAGTGTATCGTGCAATCATAATCCTTGAGTAATTCAAGCCATCTCCTTTGCCTCATGTTGATTTCTTTTTGTGAGAAAATATATACTTCAAACTCTTGTGATCAGTATAAATCCCACATTTTTCACTATAGAGGTAGTGCCTCCATATCATCAAAGCAAAGATCATATCTGCTAACTCGAGATCATGAGTAGGATAGTTTTGTTCATTAGTTTTCAACTGTCGTGATGCATAGCTAATAACTCTATCATTCTGTATAAGGACACAACCAGGTCCTTTATTCGATGCTTCACTATAAATAACGAACCCATCATTCCCCGATGGTAGAGTCAATATAGGAGATTGACTAATATTCTATTCATTTCTTCGAAACATTCTTCACACTCTTTTGTCAAAACAAATTTTACCCCTTTACGTGTGAGCTTCGTTAATGGGTTAGCCAATCGGGCAAAATTTTGGACGAAACGTCGATAATAACCTGCCAAACCAATAAAACTACGTACCTCAGTTATACTCATAGGTGCTGGACATTCTTGGATTTCCTTGGTATTAGAAAGATCAAAAGAGATTCCATCTTGAGAGACAATATGGCCAAGAAAAGAAATCTCTTAATGCCAGAATTCACACTTGCTAAACTTCCCATATAATTCATTCCTTCTCAGAGTCTTCAAGATAATGCGCAAGTGATTTTCATGATCTTCGTAGCTTTTGGAGTATACCAATATATCATCAATAAATTCCACAAAAAATTCATCGAGATACTCCTTGAAAACTCTATTAATCAGATCCATGAATACAGATGGTGCATTAGTCAATCCAAAATTCATTACAGTAAACTCGTAATGCCCGTACCTGGTTCGAAATGCTATCTTCGGAATGTCTTACTTCTCCACACACAACTGATGGTATATAGATTGGAGGTCAATATTTGAAAAGTATTGAGCTCCATGAAGCTGGTCAAATGAATCATCAATGCGTGGTAGGGGATACATGTTCTTTTTTTATAGCATTGATCTACCTGTAGTCGATACATAACCTCATATATCCATCTTTTTTTAACAAAAAGAACAGGGGCTCCCCATGGAGAAACACTAGGGCGAATAAATCCCTTATTAATCAATTCCACTAGTTGATTCTTTAGTTCAACTAATTATACAGTGGCCATTCTATATGGGGTCTTTGATATAGGCCTTGATCCAGGAATTAAATCAATGGAAAACTCAACTTCTCGTTCTGGAAGATATCCAGGTAAATCTTCCGGAAACACATCTACAAATTCTTTCACAACAGGTACATCCTCTATTTGAACATTCCTTTCCTCACCCATAGTTATTTCATTATCTTCCTCCACAATAATTGAATTTATTTGAGCTACTGGGGGTGGATCTAAATAAGAATTAGGTGGTGACGATTCTGCTCTAAAGATCATGTGTTCCTTATCATCATCATCATCAAGAATCATAAACTCTTTCTTCTTACAATAAATCTTCGCATTATAGTTTGAATGCCAGTCCATACCGAGGATTATATAAAACTCAATCATAGGTATGACGACGAGATCAGCAGAAAAAGAACATTTATGTGCTCTAATGGGGACAGAATCACAAAACATTGTTGCAATTATATTTCCCTTAGGAGTTATAACTGACAACTCCCTTGTTAAATCAAATTAGAAATATCTAATTTTCATAGAAAACTGGGAAGATATGAAACAATGTGATGATACAGAATCAAATAATGCATTTTATATACTTGAGGAAACCATTAAATTACCTTCCACCATATCTTTCGAAGCTTCTACCTCAGTAGTAGTGATAGCATAAGAATGGACTTGATCTCTTGGCCTTTTCTGAGGTAAGTTCTCCTGACGCTTAGGAAATTCATTTGCATAATGCCCCATCTACCTGCAATTGTTGCACTGAACATTTGTAGCTTCCTTCTTCCCCTTGTAATCACGAGCTTGGTGGCCTTTTTCACCACACTTGTAACAGACCCATGTTACCTTTAAGCAAGTACCAGGGTGTTTCTTACCACATTTACCATAGGATGGATATTCAACCTTTCCCTTCATCCCCTTATTTCTGTTCCCAGATTGATCAGCAGGTCTCTTCTTCACTTGATTTGCTTTAAAGTCATAAGACATAGAGAATTCATTTTCGGTCTTGATAGCACATGATACAATGTCTTCGTACGATGAAATGGATTGTGAGACTAATGCTCGACAGAGAAATGGTTTTAACCCATCAAAGAAACGATCAATCATACTTCGTGAGTTATGTATATAATCTCCAGCATACCATGCTAACCTTGTAAAGTTAGCCTCATACTTTGCGTCATTCTCATCCTCCTTTTGTCTCAGACTCAGAAAATGCCTTTCCATATCTTCTCGGTGGTCACGAGGAAAGTAATTTTCTAAAAACAGATCATTGAACTCCCTCCATTACATATTTGATACTTCATCATCTTCCTTTTTATTTTGAATCAATGACCACCATTGATCAGCATCTCCAGTGAGGTGGTAAACTGCCATGATAACTTTTTCCCTTTCACTACTCCCCAAAGCCTGAAATATTTTCTCTATGGAAAATATCTATTGCTCATCTACTAAGGGATTTGTACTCCCATTGAACGTTGGTGGTTGTAGCCTCATGAATCGATCTAACATTGATCCTTCACGCTGCGGATCAGGGTGCTCCAACGGGTAAGGTAATTATTCATAACCTGAGTGAGTTATCCCAGTATGGTGATTAGATGATCGGCACCAGTTGCATCACCAGCTCCACTATAATTATCTTGATCAGGAGAGAAATCCCTACGTGGAGTGCGTGCATTGGTACGGTTTCCATTTCTTCCACTAGGCACCATTTTTAAACAATGTCATAAACTAGATCAGTTTATGAATCAAAATACATAATCCCTTACTTATAAAACACTTAACATAAATCGAACTATTTATGGATATAACCCATAATCATAAAAATGTTTTCTTTGAGGATGTATATACTCATAAACCCATCATAATGATTTGTAATGAAAATGAGAGTTATCCTAAGCATATCCCCCGGGAGTGTCGTAACCAAGAGTGCAGCAAGGCCCGTTGTCGTGCACCAGTTCCTGTTCGAGTCTAGCTCAAAGCGGTCTTTTCAGGTTTTACCCCTAGGTACATCTGTGCTAGATCCACCTCTACCTGCTCGTATCCAGATAGGGATGTATTGCTCGAAAAACTCACAGAATCTCTACAATACCAAAATTCTAGGAAGTTCTTCTATACTAATCCTCAAATTCGATCTTAAATCTATGTGCTCTAATCAGAGTTTATCTAAATCTAGCTTCCATGGATTGTACTAAACTTCCTATGATACCAAATGTAACTCCCCGACCCCAGTTACCTAGAGACGGTGCATTATTACATAACATTGACATGATCACAAGAAGGATCATATCTCGAAAGACCGATTGGTTTAATAGCCTTGGAAATACTAGATATATTCATAAGCCTTACATTACATCATAAAAATGAAAACTACAACAACATCTTTTCTTTATATTCCACACTCATATCCCCACATACTATCCCTATAGGTCATTCATAATTTACTTCTTCATACCATAGGAAAAATAAAACATAGAAAAGGTGTGAGCTCAAATGCCCAGTATGGATAACAACATAGCGGAAACATTCATAAATAAGAGTAAACATTTAAAAAATTGTATAACTAAAACAAAAGCCTTTTAAACTTGAACTTAAACATAGTATGGAAAAAATAAAATGAAATAATTCCATTACTTATTCACATGGATATATTACTAATAGAATAATCACATGCAATATCAATATCCACTTTCATAATGATGGAATGCATAATTCCAGACTATCATAACCACATAGCCAAGGCCTCGTGCCAAGAATACAAACAATATTTTGTCAAATCCTTGTGCCAAGACACTAGTTTGTCTCATGAGACCTACCGATGCATCGAGTAGCTATAGCGGGCTCCAGCCGTCACATATTAAGTCCAATGCATTCCCATATGAAAAGGTTGAAACATAACATAAACATTCGTTTTAAAACTAGCATAAAAAATGTCAATACTTTCACCATAAACTATAAATGGTATAAAAATAACACATCCATAGTCAAACATATCACAACACCTTCAATAAAATATAGTTGTTTTGTATTATAATAAACCAACTTCAAATAAGCGTAAAATCCATCAAAGGATGTTGACATAGATGAAATCAAAACTCTTTTTAGAGAAATATCTCTTTCTATTTTTGAAAACATTTAAGAGTCATATATTTATAAAATAAAACATTTTCTTTGAAAATATTATTATAATATTTTAATGGAAGCTTCGACGATTTTATAACGGCGTAAAATAACCACACCCACTGTATAAGTTAAAAAAACATTCTTACCTTAATTTTGTCGAAAAGGTTAAAAATCACCTTGTTCGAAAAAAAAGGAAAGATTCCTTTATAAACCTCTTATAAAAAATAAAACAAAGGTATACATGACATTAACAAATATTCTAGTAAATATTAAAAATGTTTTGAAATTCATTTTTAAGAAACAAGGATTTGGATGATAAAGAAAGCCCAGTAGATTATTACATATAAACAACCTCGGATAATGAAGAGATTGTGAAATAAACCCCTACCTTGTACATTTCCTTAGTTGGGGTAGGTTAACCTCCTGTATAATAGTGATTTAATTGTTATTAAATTATACAATAATCATATACATTCATATGATATCATATATGATCTTTTAACATTGTTTTGTTAATAATATCTCAGTATTATCGTCGTTTCGGGTGTTAACTTACTCATTTTCTTTTAAATGTTTTGTTACATAAGCCATGTTTTTCATGGATAGGTTGTATATTATTCATATACATAATTATATCAAGTCCTTAAACATTAATATTTAAATCATCCAATGATAATTAAACTTGAATGGATACGATGGATAATGAATATCATCGCGTTCATGGAGACGGTAATCCATACGTACGCACGAGCGACAATATCATTATTTTGATATTAAAATAATATATAAATGGATGGTATATCATATATACAGAATACTTAACATGTTATATTTATTATTTACATGAGTTACACATCATTATTATACCCATCCAAATAATAATATATTGAATAACAATTACACCACGACGTGGAGACGGTAAGCCGTACATACGCACGTATGGTGACATTTTATTCAAAGGGTGGATATAATACTGAATATGGTTGTACCATATTTATAATAACATCACATTATATATATGATACTGGAGTTATTATTTTATAATGGTAATAACAACGGAAAAGAAGTGGAAGAAGAAAGGAACTTGGAAAAGGGTGGTGAAATCATTACCTCTTCTTCGGGTTCATTCTTTTGATTTGATCAAAATGGCTCCATGGGATTGCTTTCTGATAAAAATAAGCCCTCTAGGTTGTATTGAAGAAAGTTGGGAGAGTATTTGGGAATAGTTTGAAAAACAAAGGCATTGATGGTGTGAAGAAATGAGAAATAGGAGTTCCCTTTTATAAGAGGGGCGAGGGGCACCTTTGGAAGAGCTAGAAATATTAATTTATAATAAATTCATATTCGGGTTCTAATGGCTCCAAAGTTTATTATTTAAATTTTAAGGTGGGTATTGGTCTAAAACCACTCATAAAATAGAATTTTTACAGGTTTGGGTACATAAATTAACCTTATCTTTATGTATTAACTCGAAGTTAATTATTTTCTCTTTTACAATGTCTCTTTGTATTTTTATATTATATGGTTAGTAAACCTAATATATACATCCAAGAGACCCAAAAGTGGTCCATTAATGATATAACTATCATGATATAAGTCTCTTGGCAGAACCATAGATTTCTAGGAATTTAATATCAATTAATAATATAATATTTCTTTTAAAAAAGCTCTTTTATGTCAATTTTCACACTATTAAATAGTTGATTATTTTGAAACTCATAACAGAATTATTACTTATAAAAAAAGTCAATTAAATAAATCCTAATATGTCATATTATCTTATAAAATTATTTTAATTAATTAAAAGTCTAAAATTATATATATTTGGGTATTTATAATGTCAATAATTTTAATTTGTCACTATTATTGTGATTACGACATCATAATTGTGTCATAAATAAATTAAATTATTTAAAGTATAAAAATTATAAATAAAATATCATAATGTAGGAAATATTTTTAGATTTCTAATGATTATTTATAGTCTAAAATCAAACATACATAACCCTATGTAAAAATTGTTTTCCTAAAAGATATATGGTTGTGTCATTTTTGTATTCATTTTAACTTAATTAAAATAAAGTGTCCCTATCACCTACAAGTGGCTCCATGGGTTTCCAAAAATCGACAAAAAGTGCCTATGGTCGAACATGTATCAACCAATAAGGATAGGACACGTTTTAGGGTAATTTATTATTATTATAATATTATTTTTTTAACCCTTATTTACCGGATTTATCCTTAACCATGGTAAATAAAATTTTTACCGAATTAATTATTCAAGATGATTAAAAATAAAAGTTACATATTTACACAATTTGAATATCCTAATTCCAAATATGGAATCCATTTTCCTAAATTCAAAACACAGAAGTGGAAGAAAATAATTTAAAATTAATTCCCGTTGTTAAAACAAAAAGCGTGTTTTTAAGAGATAATAACTATCAAAAGATTGACAATTGTTTATGTCCGGTTTAATTGTAAAATTATGTCCAATGACCAAAATTATATTAAATGGTAAAAATATATTCTAAATATACTTTAAAACCACTCAAATTCATAATTTATCACTATTATTTATTTTGATTAAAAATGTTTCTTTTAATTAAAATTTAGTAATTTTCACTATTCATCAAAATATTAAAATTATCCGAAAAGTACCAAAATTTAACCTTAGGCTAAATTCGATATTCCGAATCCAAAAAGGAAGTCCATTTTGAAATATAAAATATATATATTTTTAAAAAGTAGGTATTACTATATATAATGGCTAGTTTGATTGGTTATGGTGTGTTAGAACTCGTTGTTGCGTACAACACACGATATCACATTATTCAAAGAGAAGTGTATCGTAGAAGCTTGGGGTGTTACATCCTATCATTGAGGCAAATTTGGTTTTATAGAAAACTTTCCTTTATATGGTGTATAAACCCCTTTGAATTATAATTTTATTCAAAAGGAATCATTTTATACGAAGCGTTTTTACTAAACGACAAAAGGAATATTTTTCCTTACTTATGTGGTGACAAGGAATTCTCCACCGCCGTAACCATTATTTGAGTTTAAGCTTCCTTTACAAGACATAACATTTTTAAAATGAAAAATAAACACCATGTTTTAGTTTTCATTTATTTTCGTATTCGAAATGGTTTCGATAATATATTTATTATATCAATTTGTTGTATTGATATCTTGTAATTGAAATGTGGAAATGTTAGGTTTCCTTTAAGCATGTATTATGTGATACGATTATGTTATGGTTTATGATAAGTTTAAAAATTTTCATATAAGGAATTCATTGGACTTAATAAGTGATAGGTGGAGCCCGATATAGCTCCTTGATGCATCGGTAGGTCTCATGAGACAAACAAGTTTCTTGGCACGAGTCCTTGACAAAATCTTATTTGTAGTCTTGGCACGAGGCCTTGGTAACATAGTTATGATAGTCTAACATTATGCATTACATCATTATAAAAGTGGTTATTGATATTTCATGTTATTATTCTAATAGTAGAATATCCATGTGGATAAGTAAATGGAATTATTTCATTATATTTTTTCCATATTATGCTGACGTTCAAGTTTAATAGGCTTTTGTTTCAGTTATACATTGCCTGAAATGTTTATGTTTATTTATGAAAGTTTCCGCTATATTTTTAGCATTATTGATAATCTGAGCTCACCCATTTCTATGTTTTATTTCTCCCAAGATGTGAAGAAATATTTTATAACTAACCTACAGGGATAGACTGAAGGGGTTATGGGTGTGGACTATGGATAATATGTTATTATAGTTTTTCACTTTATGATGTAATGTAATATTTATGAATGTATCTAATTTTTCCAAGACTACTAAACTAATCAGTATTTCGAGACTTGATCATTTGTGATCATGCCCATTTTACGTAAAAATGCACTGATTCTAGGTAAATGAGGTTGGGGCGTTACAGTTCATCATTATATAATCCATTCATAGATGTAAGTTTACTTCTGGTTTCAAGGAAAAAATCATGAGTGAACATCAAGAGGATGTATAGGCCATATAAATGATTTTTCCAGAAAAACCTCTAAATATCAATAGATCTCTTGAAATATTATTGGTTCCATGCTGTACAGTGAAATAGTCTTTGGATCCTCCCCTAGGGAAAGATCAAATTTAAACTGTACCTCTCACTCAAAAGTTAATCTCGAATGTTTTTCAGGAAATACATCTCTACAACGATCCAGTAATGGAGTGAAAATATATTCTAGAAAATCCTAATTCACCATGAAGAGAATTATGATGTGGCTGGTCAATCCACCTAGAAGATGATGCTCTGGTCCCACTCCACCAACCTAGACAAATCAATAACATTTATATAGATAACTTCTACTCTATAGTTACATAAATGATTCCTTGTGTAAATAATAGTTTAAAAAAGTTAAATAGTGGACAAGTCTGTGCATTCATAGAATGAAATTTAATCCTATAATATCCAGAATGAGGAGGTTCTATAAGAAGAGGTACCTCTCTGCCTTAATGGTACAATCCCTACACTAGTGTATTCCCTCTATTAGTATCCATAATAGTTAATCTAGGGTAATTACACCTTTGGAATTTTGTTTCTCTTGCATAAGACTATGAATGATAGATACAATGATAAAATATCTCAATGGACCTATATAAAATAAAGAAGACATTATGGTATAGGATAAAAAAATAATACCTGATATTGTCGATAGTCTCACATCTTGATCCTCATCTAGCATCTATAGTGATTCAGCTAGCCTGATCAATGGTTATGTGCCATAGATAGACTACCATGATCATAACTTCTATGTTAGAGATTTTAGTGATTAGGGGTATGGATTCCAGAACCATGACGTCAACCTCAGCCATACATACTAGTGGTATTATAACTCCTCACCTGACAGGGTGTAAAAGAACCTTCTCCAGAAGGTGGAGCCAATGCGTATCCTTTTCCACTCGATGGTAGTGGAATGGTCATTCAAAAACACTGATGATACCCCAGAAAGCTTCAATATTGACTCTTCAGTGGGTCCCTATCATAACGAGGCATCAGATTGCCCCATAATACACAATGATCTAACACTACAGAGATATCAAAACAGGAACTTTGGTGGTCACTTCCTAGATGAGAAACCTCAAGAGAATGTTTCTGTCACTAAAATAACTATTGGTTTGTCACGACACTTATCATATAAACCCTTTACTATTTTGTCCTATTAGGTTAAAATAATTGATAAGAGATTGATAAATTATAGCAGAAAAAGTAATCACAAAAAATATATTCACATGAATATGGATGGCATATTTTATATCATCCCCAAAGCATCTAGCATGTGAATGGTCAACACTAACTAGAATTGGTGTGAAGCCCTGTAATTCTCTTAAATGCATTGAATATTCCATAATTAAGATAGAACCCTACTCATGGTTCATGAATTATCTGGCTCTATTATCTCTTACGGCATGAGGAATGAACTAGTCATTGAAGGAATTTATGAAATAAACCCAAAACATGACCTGATGATGACCATCCTGAGAAATCAGATCCCACCCACACTTGGCGGAATCCTGGAGCATGTATTTGGAATTATTGAACCTTCACTATGGAGGCTCTTATAGATTCTAGATGATAGAAGCATGTGTATAGAACATCAGATATAAGAAACAATCATGAACTTGGGTGTCAGTGCACAAATCAGGTATAGAAGGGAATACATTAGGTGGCACTCAGGGAGGTTAGACTAGAATATCAGGTTCCATGACATCTAGAGCATAGTCTCATCCACCCTCCTAGCATATGATACAAGGAAATCCAGGTAGAATTGGTATACACATTCCAAAAACACTCCTAATAACTAGATTATGTAGAAATATATTATCACCAGTAGACTGTGAATGAAGGAAAACTAATTACCCAAGGAATACTACCCTAACTCCCCACATAGAAGATCATGTATCAGTAAGTTCTCATCTATAAGATTCATTTAATTTAAATTTATTTACCAAGTTCAATATGTTATCATTGATAATCATGATAAGGTAGGATAAGGATGTGCAAAAAATTTATTTTACAATTCATGTTTCACTTTACAATGGATTTCCATTCATAAGAATCAGTTACTCTACTCCTATAAAAAGAAATCAAATCCATTTAATTAAACAATAGTGGATCAACTAAGAATATTACTCATCCGAACCAATGAGGGCCCATTTATCTCTGGAATTGAGATAGGAAATAAATCAATCTCATACAAGAGTAATACAAGAATAATATAACTATCAAATAACCACTGAATAATCACACAATATCATCACATCAAAAGTAGTGAAATTTAGCTATTTGGCATGGAAATATGCATGATAGGTTAATTCTTGGTTCTTATAATGATGCATGTAACAATTATCCTTTCTGTTATTTCATCGGGCCATGGATGAGAGAAAATCATCAAAGAAATTAAAAATCAACAACACCACAACACATTAGTTTCATCCATTAATTGAATTATTTCAAATATAATAGGTAAAATATAACATCAATTATAATTTGGGAAACCTTTTTAGACACTGAACCTGGGACAAAACTCCCAATAATGACTTATAACCATGTACCAAGCATTCCTAATAACTAATATACTATCTAAAAATAGTAAAAAACGACTAGAACAAACTATAATACCACACTGTAATGTCCCAGACCTGGATGACACTTAATAAGTGCCCTAAGCCCCATGGGTCTCATAGCCTCAATCACATCTCCCTGAATTCCAATGGATTTGGACTAATAGGGTTGTCCTATATTGTGTTTTTGGATAGATTATTCCTTTATTACTAATGTGTATCACAACAGATGAATGTAAACATAGGTAAATTGAGGAATTTATATAAGTAAAAAGAAGGAACATCATAAAATATAGACAATAATAACAATGACTAAGATAATTGGAATAGAATTCAAAAACTGAGGATATTCCATGCTAATAGATATATCGAAAACATGGATACATGATAGTTGGAAAACAATGTTCAACAAATTTATAATGATATCAAAAGTTTATAACAAGCATCCCGAACTCTAGCTCCATCATCAACTATCAATATCTATAATAAATAGAAACCATTCATGATTTTGATGATGTATGCTTTCATTTTTCAAGACATTCAACCATGTAATATAATATGAGTACTAAAAGGCGCACAAAGAGGGTGTGAGAGAAATCATAGTGGGCCACCACCAATAGTGTTTATTACATCTGGCCTGTGTAATGGAAATGTAACAGTGTAAAAGCATTAATTTATAAGGTAAATAATTAATGTTTATCTACATTCCCATATACCTGCATTAGCACTATTCTTCTGTCTGAGTATGTCAAAAATTCATTATTTGATTATAATAGTTTCTAGAAAATTCACATGATATTATTTGCAGAGGATCCAAGTTGTAACAATGCAACATCTAATGATAATTAATATGAAATGGTTCCAAGGTTTTCACGAGAACATCCAATACCTTAAGTTTCATGAAATTAGTTGTAACTACATAATGCTATCGGTAATAGATAAATCGAAGGAGAAAACTCCCTGGAATTAAAGAATATAATTCCTACTAAATCCATGGTGATAAACCAAGGTATAATTGTTCTAAGCACTAATCGGGCCCTATGGGATTAACCACAAAACCAACTTTCAATGATGGATCCAAGGAGCATACCCTTGTTACCTTTAAGGATATTGGATGGATACTATAGTGTCATACTTGGAATCTAATGAATATAAATTTATCAACATCTAGGTGGGTCTCAACCAGAGAAACACTAACCTAGAATGAAAATGAGGTTCCCGAGTGTTCATGGAATTATCTTCTTAGAATGTAAAGAGATTGTGAGTCAATCATTCATATATAAGTATAAATTAAATTATCATTTCAATTGTCTTAAGAATTTCATTTCAAAAATGTAATACTATCAAGTATCATTAAACATTTTAATCAAGTCATTTGGTTCATGACCTTCCTATCATTAGTGTGACAATTCCATGTCTCAAGAATCCATTCAATTGATCCACGTAAAATGTATTCCATAGGTAATTTTCATTATTCTAACATTCATCACTGTGGTAAGGGGTTCTTCAGATATGGAACCTAAAATTCATTTTCATTTAAGGCCAATTCATATATTAAATATACATGCAATTTCACATTTCACATTTAATTGTCAAATTGAATCTCTTACCGTAGGCCGATCAAGTGTTGAGAAGACATGGTAAATTACATTATTTGAATCAGAATATAAATTAAGAAATTTAAAATATAAAATCTTACACATTGATTGGTTAATAAATGGTGCACCCAAATTGTATTTCAAACATGAAAAAACCCTAAACAATAATTATAGCGTTACATTCAGCATGGAAACGACGGAATTCTGGGTATTACCATTATCAACTAGTAACAAATTTGGAAATATCGGAACCATATGGTTCTAATTGTTATAAAAATGTAATATAAATTCCATAAAGAGTAGCTGATGAATCTAGTGGGGCCCACATGATAATTCCAAAATCTATGATCTTGAGGGTTGAGTTATAGACCACCTACCATAGGATTGCAGGAATATCCTCCACTAGGTATTAGCACTTGATTTTTCTTTGATCATATTAGATCTTTCCAATAGAGAAAAATGCTCATACCCTGATATTTAGTTTGAGAGAAAGGGAGAAGAGGAAGGGAAAAAATGGACTTCAGTACAATCCATTAGGAATCCAATGTGATAAATAGATGATTGATTGGATTCCAAATGAATGAGATATCTTGATCCCAAAATTTTGACATAAAAAAGATCCAAATTGATATTCAAGGAGGTAAATCATGCATTAAATCAGATTAGGTAAGAAGATGTGCCTTAATATATCATTTATGAGTTTGTTAAATTAACATGAAAAATAGCATGTGCAAATGTCTCTATCATGATTTGACAATCTATGCACAAACAGTGGTTAGATACCTAGACAGAAGGGGAACATGAATTGTTAGGCTGCATAGCCATGTGAAAAGCATGCAAGGTGCACCTGTAAAAAAAACCCATCTGTGCAGTTAGAAAAACATTGTGTCGACCATGTACCAAATGTGCGACTTGGATTGCTTTCCCAAAAAGATGGGTTTTGATATTCAAAGAATCATTTTACACCCATAAGACCTTTACTAACCTATTGGTCATCCTTATTATGTCCAATGTAGTGATTTAGATAGAATTTTAATGGATTCATAATTAACTGAAATCATATTTTCATACATTATTGATGACCTAAATGAAAATTGAATTTTTTTCAAACTTCTGTATCATGAATATGAGCATTGTGAATACATTGAGGAAAATATATTCCATTTAAAATGAACTGATTTATCCAAATTATGGTGATAGATCATAATGTATATATTATAAAGGATTATTCAATTAATATATATAGGTTCTTGTAATCTATACTGAACATGAAAATGAATGTTACCCAATTACACATTATTACATTATATTGATTATATCAAATATGAAGATTAAGTTGTTGATTAGGTTGATGAGTATTATCATATAAAGGGTGAGTAAATTATTCTTACACATAAAATTTATGATTTCTATGACTAATTGTGAATGAGTATATATTTCATTGTAATTTTATTTTAATAAATTTAATATTTTATGTATAATTTTATTTGGATAACGATATCATACACATGGTAATAAATGGAAAACCTAGAAAACATTTGTTTGTACCTATATTATTTTTTAAATATTTTTATCCCATGTATAATTAGATATAAAAAATAAATGATCTTTTGAAACAAAACTATATGATAACTGCATTTTTAGATACAAATTTGATAATCCCAAATGCTTTGAAACACATAAAATGATATGACAAAAAAATACATTAATCCTTTAATATTTATTTTTAATAATGGATGGAATCGACATTTAATTTATTTAATTAACTGATATTGACAAAAAAATGAAAGGGGTTATTGAAAAAACCATATGGATAATCGATGAATACGATGGTTCTTATTTTAAATATATAATAATGAATCAATGTCAATGTATGATGAGGAAGTCCTTAATTAGCGATTAGACAAATAAATAAAAGGATGGAAAAAATTTGTGAAATATTTAGGGAGGTTGGTGATTATTCTTATGTAATTTTAATGGATGTAATTAATGATAGTGGATAGCATTCATGGGAAATTGTCCTTGAAAATGTGATTGTAGTGGTATTCTTACAGACCAATGATATGTTATAATTTCCTAATGATGGTGATAATTTTCTAAAACATTTTAAATAATGGTGATTACCATGAAAATATTTATTTTTATAGAGAATTTGAACACCATACAAAATATCATTGTATATGATGATGAATTGATTAAATGTGATATTGAATGAGAAATGGGATTTGTAGTGCAAAATGATATTTGGAGTGTATTAACAGAAAGGGAAACATGTTTTATACTGAATAAATATATTCCAAAATAAAACATGTAGTGTAATTATATATATTATCCAACCACTGATGCATTTTATTGGATAATGTTGATTGATTTTAAATGATGTCCTGGTATTATTTTATTAATGTGTGAGGAGCTTGATGAAGTGAAGACCTTGATAATATTTATTTACAAGAAGATTGGTTTAGGTTAATAATTAAAAGAAGATCTTGAAAGACCTTTTTTTGTAAAATAGAATGATTCTATATGTTCTTATACTTAGTTTTCAATATGTTATTTTATGCTCCTTGTCATGAAATTGTCCATCCATGTTAGCATCAATTGGACTAACTCGATTAACAATTTTTATAAGAATTATACTCAACCAATTAGGAGATACAACCCTATGTAAATTATTTGATAATAATGTTTTTGTTCCTACATGATGGTTTATGGGAATAAAAGAGCTCATAAAATCTATAGTGTTGGTGCACGATGGGTGGAACAAGTCAGACAACCTAATAAATGAGTTTGATGTGTATCCGGGTGCCGACTGAAGTTCCATATTAAGCTCTTATGGGCTCATGAATTATTATTCATTGGAGGAAACCTCTATTGATGTTCTAAGTGGGATTGGAAACTAGATAACATTGTTACTTCATATTAAAAAGTTGCAATCATATTTTTTTCAACTGTAATGGTTGATCTCATCCATCTGATGAAATGAATGTTGTAAACATCAACCTCCTGATGAAGATTTGATCCACAGTTCATATCTAGAAATTGAATATAGAATTAAAAAGATAGACATCCATGTTTTATTCCCTATATAATGGTATAATCATTAAGGGTTATTTTGAAATAATGATTTATGAAGCATTACTTGAATAAAAGAAAATTGAATGGTTTTGTTCAAAGAAAAATGATATTTTCATGCGTACAACCAAATTAATTTAAGAAGAATATCTATTTTAATTAATAATATCAGGTTAAGGTATTTTATGTGATCATTATCAATTTTTTTATCATTATATCATGATATATGTATCCATAAAACTGAAGATTTCCGGAATTTCATGGTCATGAGAAGGAATCACACATTTAAATAATGCTAGGATAAGCATCCATTATAGTCTATTGATTAGAAATGACATATTTTTTAAGACATAATATCATCCTTGACAAGGATTGTGTATTTGAAGATAACAAATTTAATAGCTCCCCTTTAAATACCAACAAAGTAATATACATTTTGTTGTTTATTAAACTCTATGAAGTCTCCCATTTGAAAAAAACAACGATTCCAAAAAAACATTTTCAAGATAAAAAATTCCTCAGACTACCCTAGTTATGGAAATGAGATACCACATACACACTACATTATAGGATGGATTAGTAACATGGCATCTAGACTCATAAATATCACATTAAATATTCTAATGATGAAAATATGAATATTAGATGTGAGAATAAAAACATTTTGAATATCATATTCATTGTACATTAATGTGAACAATCGACAGGATACAATGCATCATGTTGATACATGAGTAATAGGGAGAAAATTCATGAAATCAGGAAGTTACATAAAGAAGTTGTTTCCTATAATATTTTTCATTTTATATTATCATCAATATTCTATACATGAATAAATGAATGACATAATATGGTGGATATATATAGTGTCAATATTTACTTCCATTTCAATTAATAATTCATACATGATATTGTAAACATTCATGAAATTATGTAACAAATTCATAGACAATGAATAAATCCATAAATATAGTATTAGGTGAAATATGGTTATCACAAAATATATTAATGTCATTTTAGAAAAAATAGAATACATAAAATAAGAAATTTTTTATTCTTTTTGTGGTAGATTATATTTCACGATGAATAATTTTATTTTGTTCAATTATTATCTGAGAGAAAATAATATCAATGAAATATTTTGCATCACATTCATTTATATGATTCTGTTTGGGAGCTTCATTCATAAATTATTTATTTACCAAACCAATTGATAATGGAATAAGAATACTACTTTTACTGCATTTAGGGATTAATCAGTTGATTCTTCTAAGACAGTAGTGAAGTTGAGTATATGTTGGATCTTCTACATATTGAATACCACTAGGATGACATTAACATTATCATATTATAGAATCATTATTAGTCTATGACATGTAGTATAAGGAAATTATAATTAAGTAGAAGAAGATACATTCCATAATGTAATGAGATCTTGTTAAGATTTGTTCATTTAAAATATAAAGAGGAAATGCTGGTTCCAACAAAAAATATATATTAATAAACAAATTGAACAATTATAATTATTAATACTCACTTTGGAAGACTTACTATTTCCTTTCCAATAACTTTCCTCTAATTCTATGTTATTATAACATATTAAATGTTGTCATGATAATAAAATCCACGAAACAACTAATATTAATTATTATAAGGATAATATTGAAAAAACAAGTTCAAACTATGTTACCATATTTTTCTATTGTTGTTAAATTTATTATCTAGACTATATGTGATTATTGAGGGTTCATATCTTATATGTTCCTTTTAACTGATGATGAGGATTAATAATAAGAGGGGGTAATTGAAATGAATGTATAAAATTGGTAAAATTTAGGTACATAAATTCACCCCCCTCCATGTCTCTACATGATCTATCTTTTCTCTCCAATTGAAATTTTATTAAAATAACCTACATGATATTTCTAGTAACATGAAAAGTTTTGTATTATAGATTCCTTTCAATTTTAATATATATACATTTTTTCAAAATTGAAAAATATATTATAATATATATATTTTTTAATATTAATAAATTAAATTATCAATATTCATATAGGTTTTATTTTTACCTATATCTATATCATGAAAATATAATCAAGACTAACAGTGGAATTTTTGAAGTCATTAATCTTAAAATCAAATAATGTTTGTAATTATAAGAAAAAAATTAACCTAAATTCGATTTTTTGAAATATTTTATGGTTTCAATAGGAATATAGCCATACAATGATATTGTGGAATTTTTTAGAGATATTTCGAAGCCTTATCCCATCATTTCAACAATGATTAACCCATTTTACAATTTCTTGTTGAGATATAATTTTATAATGATTATTAATTGTTATGATTAAAATTGATATCGGTATTTTTATAAAATTAGAATATTAATCTTAAAAATATAGAATACATTATATTTGATTTAATTGCAATAGAAATAAAAATTTAAATTCAATATAGATCCGTGGTTGAAAATGTCATTTTTTAAATGTACTGATTATATGCATAAAAATGATTTTAAACAAAAAAAAAATTTCGTATTTATTCTCATGGAACGTAATAAATTTTTATTAATAAATTAATACATACATGACTTACAAAAACTACAACCTAATATGGATCCAAATTATTAATTTTAATAAAATTAATTAAATAAATCTTTTCCATAATGGTTATTTTTTTCATTCCATATAAAAGTTTATTTAAGTAAAATAAAAATAATTAAATTAAGATTATTTAGAAAATATAATTTTAGAAATTAGTATCATTTTATGAAATTAAATTTCAAAATGTTCTATATATTTTTGTTAAAATCTGACAAATATTAAATATAATAACCATTTTTTATTAAAATTTATTTTTAATATATAATAAAAATTTATACTTATTCCTTATCTAGAGACCCAAAGAAGAGGAATTTTATTTTTTTTATTAAATATAGAATCTAGAAATATTATCAGAGTCATTCATCTATTGCGATTAAAAAATTCATTTTTCCACATAAATATTTTGCGAATATAAATCCTTCTTTAAAAAAAATCATCTAATCATATATGATATTATTTTAAATTGATTACAAATTTCATTTAAATTATTATTTTAATTTTCATTAATGAAAATTTTCTACATATATTTCATAATTATGTTACACATTTCTATATCATTTAATTCAATGATACGTTTATAATGTTTTTATTTTAATATTATATTACATTTCTACTTGAGATTATCATTTCATTTGGTGCATCCAACCAATCATATTTCTCAATTTAAACTAAAATAATCAGTTGTTATATTTTCACCATAAAATAAAATTTTCCCGCATAATTTTTTTCTCACAATTCATATGAATTTTTTAATTATTATATTAAATATTATAATATTGAAATTCATTTTCTGGTCAATATTAGAGGAAATATTATTTTATAAATTAATATACCTTTATAAGACTCAAACATGAAAACATGTTTCTAAATTCATAAAATTATTTGTATAACATGACCCAACAAGGCTTAAGATGTAACTACCAAAAGACCTCCTCAAATTTCTATGTGGTGGAAAAAAGTATTAAAAGGCATATATAACATGGGAGGGATTTCAATAATGAAACAATACACACAAACCTTAACATATAAATAGATAATTTAAAAGGAATAAAAATAAAAGGATAAAGTGTCTAGAATATAATCAATAATATGAAAACCTCTATGGTGATAAATTGTTTGACAATATAAAATTAATGTAAAGGAAAAAAACATTCCCAACTAGAATGATTTCCTACCCTAGAAATACTAAACATCAATGTTGCAGAGAGATCTAATGTATTGATCTACATACTCTAACCACCACACACTATCCTTTGCAACAAGTATCTATATGAACCTCTCATGTCACCACCGAAATAAATTTTGTAATCAAAAAATAGAAAATTTGAACGAAAATATCATACATGGTTGAGTATATACCTTAATAGTAGGACACTCTGAAATATGAATGATGAATGTAAGATTCACAATAGTAATAGATAGACTGATTGGTCAATTGAAATTAACAGAGTAAACCGAATATAAAAAAAACACACACATACACAGATATATATATATATATATATATATGCACTAACCAATGTAACAGAAATTAGAGATATGTGTATATCCATCTCTTCCTAGCCCATGAAAACAGTTCCTTCCCTTTCAAAAGTCAACAAACAATCCCCCACATCTATCAAATTTCCCTAAAAAACAACTTATATAATCCACTCCTTACCGCTGGACCTCGAAGTCAAGTGGGGAAATCACTAGGATGATGAAATATTTTCTTGCACACTAGTAGGGTGAAACTCAGTTGATTGATAGAAGTCCAATTCCAATCCCAGTAGGAGGGTTCAATTATCATCGTTCTGGACTCGTGACCTAAATCTACAGGAGAGTTCCAAACTATAGTTGATAGCGGACCCTTTCTTAGCTATAATTGGGGGGTGGGGGTTCAACACAAGTATTTTGTTTAGGACACATATCTATCCCATATCGAGGTTGCCTATATATAAGTATGTAGAGGATTCATACTCGTACCAATATTTGTAATATTTTTCCAAAAAAAAGATATTTATGGACCCATTTGCTATCCCACTAGGGGAGGGGTTAAACTCTAATAATAGAGAGATTACTAATGCAATTCCCTACCAGATCATGCCACTCTAAACTGCAACGCCATCCTGTACAATCCATATCATCATTGAACCTCACCTAAATATGTTTCATCACCAATAATCTCACAATGTATATCATAATCCAAATAGAAGTCCCTTATTACATTCCACGTTAAAAACACTCTACATAGATGACTTGCAAGAAGATTATCTGGGACAATATGAAAGAGATACAAGATGAGGAAGTTTCATCAGAAGCAAATAAGGGTTACAAATTATGTAAGGGTCCTACATACCATGGAGTCCTAATCCATTACATATCCATGTACCTAATGGTTCATGGATCACGTCCCATGTTTTTCTACATGGTGTGTCTTAAAAACATATGTTCCCATATCTGCTCCCTTCTCCTATCCATGTATCGCGACACATGGAATGTGCCTTTCCATGCCAAACCTCTTATTCACTTAGAGTACACAATGGTCAACCAGCAGAATCTCAGAATATGTGTGGGGGTTTGACACATGATATGATCTCTATAATTTAATGAAACCCTAACCACTGCATCCAAGGACCTATATACCATGTGTTATTTAGGATACTCTATGGGTTGGAACAATTATTCCAGAAATCCAAATCTATGCCAACACAACTCTATATTGATTTTCAATTTTGCATCATACATTATGATCACACGAAATTAGAGGGGAATGTCATTGTTCCATATTTAACTCCATCTGGTGGAAGAAAATAAAATTCCATATTGATTCATCACTTCCCATTCACACTATGATTGTCACCCAAGCTTCACATCCTATAGTTTAAATCTCAATCATAAAATCGATCAATCAATGCACAAAATTGAATAAAATGAAATCTAGATTCAAATTACAATTAATTACAAACCAATCCATCATGTATATGGGGGTATTATCTAGCTTCACCCCACAATTAATTATATAAGGAACAAAGGGAGATATTAACTATAAACATAGGTTCAATTATTCATTGATATGAATCCATGGCCAAAGGATTCAAATTTGGGGTATTAGGGTGAGAAAATTATTTAATCATTTAAAAAAAATCATTGGATTAATACAAAGGGTTCAACTTCTTTTCATATCAATGAATCAAGAAATATAATTCTTATTAATTTAATAAAACTAGGTAAAATACATAATTGATGAGTCCTACAGAGATATTATATCCATAATTACCAGTGAACTCACTCACAAATGGAATAGAGGGGTCATTATAATGGGTTTTCTTCAGTTTTCATTGATCTAGTGTCTCATAGTTGTTAGATGTTGATTAAAAAACTGAAGGTAGAGGAAATCCTCTATACTCACTCATGTTTTATGTGGATAACCCCTAAAAATCATTATAATTGGGTATTAATTGGAATAATATAATTTGGTTTATTATAATTATCTAATTAAAATTATTTATTTATTTAACTAATGTCACCCACCAAAAATATCTTCATATAAAACTCCCCCATATCAACCTATTTAAAGTTGTTCTTAGGGTGAGAATCATATTCCAGAATTAACTCTCATAGATAATTTCTAATCTATTAATCCATTTAATATTTTACCCATTTTATTAATGAAACATTGCATAAAAAATAAAAATTGATTTTTTTATTAAAATTTTTTAATTACTGGCACATCAGGCCATGGAATCGTAAGAGAAATCTACACAATGCTCTGAAAGTACTTGTTGAAATATTTAAAAGTAAAACATGGAAATATATAATCTATACATCAATAACTCATTTCTTATTTTTCCCATAATACAAAAAAACAAAAATATTTGGATACCGATCCCACATATGGCTCTCCCACTCCTAAGAGATCTCATGCATGCTATTGTACTTCAACAATACATGAATAAAGTGTTTGGTCCATCCTTGAAAGTTACTCTCCAAATGATCCATTATCACACCTGGATGATCAAAAAAAGATTCATGTTTCTCAATGTCTAGCAATCCCAAATCAATAATGTGTGTGGGTTCCTGCGCATATTTCTTCAACATAATAATGTGTAAGACAACATGAACCACCTACAGTTGTTTGTCTAGGAAGATAAGGTATGAAACTATTCCACCCCAATTTTTGATCTAGAATAACCTGATCAACCTCAAGGATAGATTGCCTCATTGGATAAACCATGAGTGTTTTTATTGTTGGGATACCCTTAGGTTAATGTTCCCTCCAATTTTGAACTCCATGGGTCTATGACATTGATCTGCTTAGGATTCCTACAATCATTGGTCAATCCTTATCTGTTCAAGGATGACCTGGAACGACTTCATTATTGGATGCAACATCTGTGCACCAATAAGATTTTTCTCACTAATATCATTCCATCACAAGGCTGACCTGAATGGTCCCCCTTACAGGGCCTCGAATGGTTCCATACTGATAGTAGAGTATTAAAAATTTGAATATGCATCCTCTTCCAAGGTAAATCAGTCTTCTCAACTATATCCAAAGACATCACTCACGTCCATAGATTATCCCACAAAACCTGGATAGTGTGCTCAGGCATCCCATATCCCTTGGGGGTTTTAGGTTATACTCATAATTATATGGGTGCATAATTTCCCCATCATGCCTCTCAAAAACATTGATGTGTAAAGTACTTCATGGTTGACAAATATTGTCAGGGAGACCCGTAATGGTAAAAAATATCCCATACATGCATATACCCCAAACTCTCAACCATAATCATATCCTTAATTGTAGATAAGTGTAATGAAATCACGAGTCGGTCAAATATCACCTAGATATCATCATGACCTTTCATTTTTCATGGATTCCCTGTTACAAAGTCCACAGATATGTTATCCAATTTACACATCAGGATATCAATGATATATAAGAACCTTTTGAAAATTATTTCTCATCCATAACCTGATGTCAGGTGAGGGATAATGAAATGAACTCATCTATGCTCAATCTCATGTCGTCCCACTAATTGTTCAGATGAACGTGTTTGTACATCTTCCCACAATACGATGTTCCCCCAAAGGAGATGTGTTGAAATATGTAATCTCCTCATATCACGTCGTGTCTAGGACCACTGGACATCCCTTGAGATTGTTGAAATGATTCCCACATTTATAAAATCAATTAGGATAAAATCTAGAGGATATTTGGTCAGATAATTCCACATAGTCGATGTCTCCCATCTGCGACTCTCTCACACACGCAAGAAGTGGAGGAGTGAACACCAAATACTAAATAAAAGAGGCAAACTCCTGATAAATTATGGTTAGTCTCAAATAAGATCAATACATAGATGACTAATATAAAAAACGATCTTGATTCATATCGGAAATGAAATATTCTACCACATTTATCTACAATGGTGTATAGACTATATTGAAGAAATGGTTTGGAAAGAACTACAACCCATGTCACTCTATTAGGTTTTTGTATCTCTAGGTTGAGACATACCTGCGACTCTAATTGCTTGATTAAACAGTGACACACTATCTCAAATGACAGTGTGTACACATCCTCAAGGTGAAGACTATGAAAACTATATTTAGATTGGATTTATTTGTAGTTATTCTTTGGCGTTCTCATCTTCTACTACCCAAACAACATAAGTTTCTTCCAGAAAAAAACACATAGCCATTACAAACTTCTGAGGTATTTTAATACACTACCTACTACATTTCATTCATTGGTAGTCTCAAAATTGGTGAAATATTCAGCCTCAATAAAAAATCCTTAAAGGATCATTGGGACTTATTTTTCATGGAATATAGATACCCTATTAGCGTTAGGGTAGTCATTGGGGATGGAATCCTTGAAATTTTTTCAAGAAATCTTTGGAAGTAACCCACTATTCAATAGATTCACTACAACATTGAAATTATCAATGGTGGATCCCATGAAATAACTATATCTATATTCATCTAGTCTATATCTAAACTGTGATCAGAAATTACATTCCCCATAAACGGAATGTCTAGAACCGAGGACAACAATTTCTATAGTTTATTATAAATATAGTGCTCTCGATGTAAATATAATACTAATATTAGGTTCCCTTCATTCTCCTCCATGTTTGTAGAGTATATGAGTAATTAATTGATGATTAAAACCATCAAATGGACTATGTATGGTTAGAATATCTGATCCATTAATGTATCAAACTAGAATGTGGAATTCGCCACAGAAAATGGAATCATCGGGCCTTAAAGTTCATATAGTGACATCATAATTATTTATTTGATATACAAATCACATAAACTATCAACTGGTAGAATCTAGACTTATGATCATTCTTTGATAACCATCTCTTACATTACAAATGTTCAAATTATCTTTCAATCCAAATCAAGGGGTATTTCTTCTTTATCATTTCTTAGATTAGGTTGTGATAATCCATGAAATTATGAAATATATAATCATATTTTCTCATTAAAACAATGTATCTTCCTAGGGTAACCCAATAGGCCTAATGAAACCCTTCACATGAAGGTCCTCCAAATACAACAAAGTTCATTGATGCACAGTAGGGTCCCTCTAATTTGATAAAAAATATATTGGATTTACCTTGAGAGTCATGTTAAAACCAAACACCATCTCCCACATTATTGTTAGTCTTAGAATTTCCTTGAAATGACATCCAAAAATTCCCTCAATAACATAAGAAATAATGATGCATTAAAATCATACATTACCAACTACAATACTCATCATCTTATAGGTGCTGGGTTATAGCCTCCTCCATAAAAAAACCCACTAACCATTCCAAGATATATCACTCAATCATAATGGAGTACATAATCCCATAACTAAGGAGGAGAATTATTTTTCTATGGTGAAATTCAATATTGTCTCAGACCATGGACAACCAATCCATTCGCCCGATTATTTCATAGACTTCTATCTTGAAAACCAAAAGGTCTCAAGGTAAACTCTCTCTACCAAGTAATATCTGACACTAATGGATGATAAAACATATTGGATACGGGTTCTTCTTAGTAACCTCAGGAATTATTTTTCGGGAATGTGACTCAATAGGTTTCTCATAATCTCACACATAGAGATAAGATATTAATCAGTAACTCAATCCTAGGTCAACTAATATTGATGAAATATTATAATAAACATATATTATTCCTCTAATCATATTTGGGATGCAGGGTCCTAGGCCTTCATAGCATGTAGCTATATATGAATATGAATTCTATATCCTTGATCCAGATGTTGGATACCTAGTTGTGGTAGTGGAAGGAACTCATAGCATCATGTACCACCCATAGATCCTCCTCCTAGAGCTTCACATACTCATATTCTAGTTTTTCCTCCATGGGGGCCACCCTTCCCTAACATTGGAGATCCTTGATCATGGTGTTTCCCCTAACATGGTGGACCATCAGATATATGAGTACCCATTATAGAACATATTTTGGTGTAGTTACATGCTCTATGACCTCACCCATCACAAGAATAACATCTCCCTTCTATGAGAATCCTTGGTCATCTAGGTTTTCTCTAACCATATGATTGAGCATGATCATGGGAAAAGAACCTATAACATGATCCATTCTTCCAGATCCAAATATCAACTATAGAAGTAGTAGCACTATGATGTCCAATTCCACCTCTAGAAACCTTGAGTACCTCAGGAAAGAATATCTATCTCTATAGTGCATGTGACAACACCCATAAATATGTGTGAATAAAAAAGGGTACCACACAAGACCAAATCCCTCTATGGTGCACCTAATTAATCATTAATACTTGAAAGTATCCATCCCAAATAATATCAATGGAGTATTTTGTAAGGTATATGATGAGAAATGTGTAAGAAACCACAACCATCCCTTCCTACTATAGATCCATACGTTCCTTAATCTAAATTGAGTGTATAAATTAGTTGTATCACTCCTCGAGGAAGAGGTAATATATGTCAGGAAATGAGAGTGTCGACTAATCATGTATTCGGGTAACAATAATACAACATTGTTGAAATTGATTAGGAAAAATGATAGCTTCTACTGCAACCATATAATCAATAACATGAACAAAAATACCACTCATTCTAGCTAATCGTTATATTCATGATGATCTAGATCACAGAGAACCTTAGAGGCTTCTGGTTGTAGAGCTCGAGGATGGATCTAATACTATATGCATCAGCAACCGCTTTGGGTGGTATTATATATATCTCAATAGGTGGAGGCTATTATACATATCCACAAGGAGGAAATATCTTATTATATAGTCCATGAACTAAGGACTTCTGAGTCATAAGAACATCGTCATGATCCAGAACTATTATCGTGTCTTGATGACATCATGTAGAAATCCAAAAAAAATAGTTTAGACACACCATGGTCAGATTTGAATTTATATATATATATACACATAATATATAGATTACTAAAGAATGATATACAAAGACTCAATCATGTATGATGCATGTACCATTTGATCCATGCAACCATGTTATTTGGATGTTAAGTGGACAAAAAGATTATTTTTTACTAATGAATGGATTTTTAAGCCAATGCAACAATTCTTGATTCATTGGACTCAAATAAACACATGAAACCCATAAAATTATTTACCTAAATCCCAACCAAATCCTCTCAAGGGGTCTACACAAATTCTGGCTCGGACCATGGAAAGCCAATACAAGTCAAGAAACACATTACCACTTTTCAACACAGTGGAGTGGAACAATATCTCGGTAGAAGAGAAATGAATTTTTACAGTATGATGGTGGAACATATTAGATATCAAGTGGTATTATGCCATATCGAGTATGAGGGTACCACTCTAATGGAAAAGGACACATGGCCTGAATCTGAATGAGGGTTCCACTCAACATTCTAAATAGGACCCATCCCCATCCCAGTTGGTGTGTTGCACTATATAATTATATAGAGGACCCTTGACAAGCTCACCTAGAGGGTTACACAGAAGTTGTCTATAGAGGACCCATAACTAGCCCATATGGAGTGTGCCACAATAGAAATTGATGACTGATTCCAATCCAAGATCATGGGTGCCACTCTTAGAGTCAATGACCCATTAACTACATCCTATAATGTTTCCAAATTTCATATAGATATAAGAACCATTTATTCTCCATGAATTATGTTTACTATATAGGAATATATATACGACCCATTCCCTTCAGCACATAGTGGTTCCTGTATGATGTTCTTGGTGATCCTTCCCAATCACTGGTGTCATCGAGTATCACCTAATTAAAAATCATTCTGAGAATATCTCTCTCAATATACCAAAATTCTCATTGGAGGCCGCAAACATGCTCTATGTGTAAATAACTATAAATATGATACTTAGGATAAACAATCTGAGTCAAAATACAGGAGATATGATATGTTGATGCTTCTATAAAGGGAATAAATAAGTACACTACATGTAAGGGTCCCACAAGTTTTGTGGTCATGCTCCATATCCAAGATGTATCCCTTTTATTATATAGGTCACAACCTATATATGGTTACATAGTTCATTTATGGATTACATGGTGTTTTCATGGCACCCGAGGTATTTCCTGTGCTCCAAGGTTGTGCTCACATTTTTCATCACATGGAATATCCCTAGCAACTACAAAGACTATGTACAATTGGAGCACACCCAAAGCCTTTAAAATAATTTCACACAACATTTGGGGTTACCACATGGTGTCTGATACTGAATATTCCATGAAACCACTTTCACTTCATCCTTGTCCACAAAAATCATGTTCTCTTCAATCTACACAACATTTTGTCTCAATTTTTAAAAAACATAGGTATGATTTCATTAATATAGATCTAGATTCTAAATTTTTAATTCAGACTCTTCTACACCTGAAATATGAGTTGAAAGTACTTGTTTATCATTTTCATTTATTAGATAGTCTGAAATCAAATTCCATTACAGTTCCTCAAACTCATAGAAATTATGTGGGAAACCTAGGTCATGCCTCGGCTAGTTTAGATTTCAATCATCAAATGGATCACTAGAATCAAAAGAAATTCCAAATACATCCTTGATTCATAGTTCCATTCCCTGCATGTGAATCCATTGAGTTCATGGGGTATGATTGGGCATGGCCCTCTAGATGAAATACAGAATCATGACCCCATGGTTTAGTAATTATTGACACTTATAACGATGGAAAAAATGGATAAAAAATAATTTTGAATGAATATTGGATTATATTTATTTCCAAATGAATTTTGATTCGGGATTTTGGGTTGATTATATTGAAAAAATAATTTAATACTATACTAGGGTGCCATCTTAGGGTTCGTAATTCATGGAGATAAATGAATCACGAAAGATAATGATAAATAGTTTAATCCAAATGGATTGAATCCATAATTGATGATTATTACATAGATATCAGATCATTCATCATTATAGAATGTGCTCACCAAATGAATGAGATGGGGCGTTGTGTTCGCTATATTTAATACTACTTTGATCATGAGTCTTATCACTATCACATGTCAATTCTCCAACATAATGAAGATGATAATCTCTCAATAATCATAGGGTTTAGGTAGAAAAGGCTAAGAAATAATCATAAAAATGTTTTTTTTGGAAAATCATAATTATGATAATTAAAATTATGTAAATACAATTAATTATTTATTTAACTGATTACACCCTCTCAAGACAATTATTGTATGAATACCCCACACTAACATATTTCATGTTTCACCTAGGGTAAAATTCATTTTATATACTCAACTATGATCATATATTTCTTATCAAATATTTCATTTATAAGTTATCCAATTTTCATTATTAAAAAATCCGTGATTTATTTAAATATATTTAATAATTGTATGAAATTAATTTCTAGCACACATGGTCTTTGAATGACATGTTCCATAAGATCCTATGTCTGCAAATTTATGTAGAAATATTTAAAAGCCCATCAATTTAAAAATGGTTCTCTACATTTATAGTTGACTATTAATTTCTGTATAAGGATCTATATTTTTTAGAAAATACATTAACATAGAAATATATATTTTCATTATATACATGTACCTGATTACCATTAACTTCTATATGAACTATTACTCTAATAAATTAATATAGAATATAAATTATTTGTGTGTGACGTAATTTATTCAAATAATAATGGATCACAAGATCCACAAAATGATAAAAATTCTTTAATTTTATTTCTATCCAATAATTATTACGAAATTTTTTTGACACATGTTATGATATTATCAAATATAAATAAATACAATATTAATCATTTATTCTTCAATAATGACACTAAATTTTCCAATTAATTCTTCAAATTTATATCTATCCTCAACTTTCTATAATATATCCTAACAGTATTCAAAACCCAAAAATTTGAATTTATTTTACGTCCTATTATTCTGTGATAAATTTTACATTTATCTTAAAATAACATTAATCAATCATAAATTAAATTTACAAATATTTTTATTTTAAAATCATATAATTTAAAAAATATGCTATTATTCTCCATAAATAATCTAAATCATCAGAAATCAACAAAAATCATACATGATTTCAAAATATAACTCAACCATTAATCCTCAAATAAAATATCATATTATTCAAATAAATTTCCATTTACTTTATTCATATTATGTTCTCAATACAATGATCATATTTAAAAAATATCATTAATGATATAGTATGCATATAACTATTCAATCCCATTTTAAATCCCTTATATTTGGTAAGATAATTTTTTCTAATAAAATTTATATTTTCAATATTTTTTATTACACTCAATAACATTTTTATCTTATGATACAAGTATACTTGTGTTCTTATTCTTTTACACAGAACACTATATTTAGCTTCTTATACATGTAGAACTATGTATAAATGGAATATGAGATATTATCAAAACATTATTATTTACTATAATAGTTATATCCAACCCTTTGGAGTGATAGATACAAATAGGATTAAATAAATTATGAAATTTTCATTTGCAGATATATATATATATATTGAACTATTATGTTAGTAATAAATTAAAAATGAAAAAAGAAAATAAAATGATGTTTCTTTCAGAAAAATAATTATATTATCCATACAAGTGTATGTTAATGAATTTTAATAGAATATAAATATTAATGAATTATATTAAGCATGTATGAAAATAATATATTCAATCAAATGTTTAACTTCTATAATCTATTTTCCCTATGTAATATATAAATATAAATCCAGTTATATGTATAATAATTTATTTTTATTAAAACTAGTTTTATCGCTTATATCATACTTAATTTTGATTTAATATGTACAAAATTTATAAAAATTAATTTTTAAACTCAAAATAATTATTGAAATCACCATTTTAGTATAATGTTATAGTGAAATTTTTTTTTTTTTTTTGAAAACATTTATTTTTTTATAAATATTAAAAAATATATAATTTAAATTAATAAATGAATTATTTAAAGTATTTATCATGGAAATTAATATTTTATGATGGTTTTTAATGTAAAAATATTAAAATTATTAATCAATTAATCCAAATTTGGTAATTGGAAACAATTAGTTTTATAATTATATAAAAAACAATGTAAACATTTAGAAAATTATCTCATTAAAAACATTAATTCTCGTCTCATTTGTTGGATTAATACATAACAAAATATAACACTTTACTTAATTGACTTTAGAAATATGTAATCCACTTTTGGAATGAAAATAATGTATGTTTTCTAATTCTTTAAAAATTATTTTATAAAAAATTAATACTAAAATAATACAAATTATTTTTTACGGTTATGTTAATAAATTTTTTAATACTGGTCGAATTAAATATAAAATATTTATAATTAACCCTAAAAATGAAATAAATTTCATTTTATAAATAAATATAGATATTACCCCCTTTAGGAACAATAAGAGACAATCTTTCAACCTTGTAGCCAGGGAAAAAAATGGGTACACTTTTTATTCCAAAAAATTACTAGGGTGCCACTCACCTCACTTATAAAATTCTACCCCTATCCTCTATTCCTAAAACCATTATTTTCAACCAATAATGAAAAAAATAATATCTAAAATCCCTTATATTATACTTGAAGACTTGTTTTTTCATATATCAAACCTGGTAAGGGTTTTGGCTCAATATTAATTTGATTACATAAAGAGGAGGTATCATTATTTAATAAGCATTTTTATTTAATATCTTCCTACACATCCCTTAATTATTATTATTCCATGAAAATGCAATAAAATAATTATTTATCATATATTTATATAATTTTAATTTAATTACATCTCTAACAACACCATTCACATTCATCAACAAGCTTATGATATCATCATCATGTGTACGGTGGACTAACATCTCGTGAACCGATGTAATTCAATTTTCCATTACAAAAACTCATGTTGGAGTATGATGATGGATATAAATAATATAATATATATATATCTTACATAATTATAAATATATATTCATAATATTATAAATAATGTTTTTTACATTCCATTTATTTGGGGATATTATATTGCCACTCATGTGTATGCTATATTAGCGCCTCCCGAGCGATGTGATTTGTTTCTTAAAAACACATTATGTGGATGATAATAATGATAAATATATTTAAAATAAATTATATAACAATGAAAAAAAAATATGTATGATTTTATGTGAATAATATAAAATTTTAATTCTTACTATATCAATCACCAAATGATGATAATACCGTTCAAGTACGTGCAGACTATTCCTTCATAAAGAGATGAAACTATCCATTTCATCACTAACCAAAATTGATGATATGTATAAATATATTTAAATATATAATATTTAATTTATCATAAAATCATAATTATTAATATGTAATATATGACCTATCTTCTTTCTATGATGATTATTTAATAATTGAAATGCTATTGAAGCTTATATATGAATTACCGTCTCCATGATCGTAACACACATCATTTCTCAAAACCAACTTTCATGAATGGTAACAATAATATATATCAATTATATATAATATAATTATATATTTATAAATATTATCATGATCAGGAAACCATGATCATTGTAAAAGAACCAAAAAAATTACAAATGAAGTCATATATGAGAAAAAAAAGTGGTTAGTAACTCAAACATGACATAAAAAAGGATTTTTTTGTAAACTGGTAATAAAATGGTATAATGAAAAAATATATTGAACTATATATATACAATATTTAGTAATATTTTTATAATAAAATTATTTTTTTATATAGGAGGTTTGAATTTTTATAATGATTGTCTAAACTAACCATATGTGAATTATACTCTCTATTTTTTTAGGGAGACATAGGTAAATTCACCACCCATTTATTTTTTGTGGGGAATATACTACACCATTTACATTTTATATCATAAATATACTCATTTTCGTGATATATATTGTATCATTTTAACATATTAATTGTTTTTATTAAAAATTAAATATTACCAAAGAGATTAGGGATTATCTATCTCAATTTTCATTCTTTGAGACATATAGTATGTTATACACCTTTCTCTTCATTGATGTATATGCAGAACCATTGATATATATTTTTACTAAATTATTTATTCTTTTGATATTTAATATTTTATTTAATGATATTACTTCATGGGTATTAAATTTCAAACTTTCTAATGTTGTATGTGTTTTCTATTAAAATCTCAACTATTATTAGGATTATTTATGGTTATGATTCAATTGATGAAATATTACAATCTATCTCTCGAGAACCTCATGAATAATTTTATTCTATATATTATTCAAGTTAATACATGTTTTACCATCATTTTTATCCTGTTATGCAATCATGATTTTATAAACAATGTTTAAGAGAAAAATAATTTTTTTCAATTAAATGTTTCTTCTAGAACAATGTCTCATACAATTATTTGTTGAATGAAATATTTACATAACAGAAATGACATAATAAAAATAATTTCCCAGGTTTTATTTTTTAATAAATGTTTTTAAAAATAATCATCGTTTTATTTTCCATAAAATTATTATTATGATTTTACAGATAATGTGAAAGGAATCAATGTTTTAATGTGTACACCATGAATGTAACTTTATGCATCGTGATAATTAATTTCTTTGAAACATACTTTATATGATTCATAGTTATTATAAAATAAAAATATTTTTAAAATTTATTATATTTCAAAATGTTTTTTCAACATTAAAAGGATATGTTTCACAAAATATGTATTAATTAATTATTAAAGCACCTATTGTATGTTTTAAATTCTATTTTCAAATAAAAGGTCATTGAAATTTTTGTAGGTTTAAAAAATGATTATAAATGAAAGGAAATTTCCAAATTAAATGGCCCAATCTATATTTCAAAATAATTTCTCTCTATGATGGTAACTTTTCTTGTGCATTGTTATTTTTTGGGGAATTAATCCAAGGATTAAATATTATCACTTATTTTAATCGTTTATAATTGAATGAAGTTTATGAAACCCACTTATCATCCATAGGTTATACCAATGAAAAAGTATTTGGAAATCCACATATTTTCCAAATTGTTCTTCTATAAATAAATCATAAAATTATTATGTAACTTATCTATTTTACATAGTCTATAATATGACGAAATTATAATGACACCAATTTCATTTAATGTTAAATGATATGTTTAATTTTTTATGATCTTATTGAACACTTATGTGTAATTGTCATTATTTTTGTACTAATATATTTATTTTTAAGTTTGTACATAATACTTTTGTTTTTTAATTTTTTACATAAATCATTTTAATTTTTTTAAAATTGAAATTTCATAATAATAAAAAGTAGTCGAAATGAATATTTCATTTTAACACTTACATTAAAAATGAAAATTTATATTTCCATGAATTATTTCTACAATTTAGATACTTCTAAATATTTTCAATAGTTTTAAAAATAAAATGGTTTTATAAAAAATTATATTAAAAGTTTCATTATCACAATATTATATTGACCAAAGGGAATGATTTTACAAAACAAATATGTTTCAATTCATTTTTTTGTTATATTTCATCTAATATTAATATTTTGGTAATTTGATTTTTCAAAAAACATATAGTTTTTTCTGATTATTTTTCATCACATAATATATTTATCTTCCATGTACATATTATTTGTATCATTGAAATATTTATTTTATAAACTGTATTCCATGTCATCATATGGTGTTTTACGATGAACTTTTTTTTAATTTACTTGGATGTATTTATATTTTATATGATTTTTAATATACAAATATTTCAAATAAGACAATTTTTCATAAAATAAATTGATCATCTAATATATGATGATGTTATTAAACAATTAGTTTAGGATGGGTCCTTATTATAGAAACCCCCTTGATGCTTCACCATGTATCATGATTCAAATTAGTTTACCAACATTATTAAAAGTATTTTTGTTATATATTTACCCATCAACAAAAATCTTCTTTTTACAAGGAATAAATATTATGATATAATAATATTTGATATCAAGATGTCCAAAATTATGAATTTATATTATTAAGTTTTTATTAAATATTTTCTATGAGACAATTATGTTGATTTTATACAAGGATTCATTTCATCCACTTGTTATTGATTAAATAAAATGTTTACTCGGTAAATATCCTTTCCACATTGATTTTTCCTTTTTTAATAATGATTTATTTGATTGTGTGTAACCTATACAAAGTGTTTTATATCACCCATTATTTTTATTTCTCATGGAGATGAAGTTGGAATATATAAAATCATTTTATTTCAGTGCGGGATGAATTCCACAACCCAAATGAATTTTGGAATTTGGTGGTCGAACCTACTCTATTCTTGATCTTCAAAACACAAATTAAATACTTACATTTATCCTATAAATTATTTTATGTCTGTTATATGTTTTTAATTATTAAAAGGTAGTTTGGGTGAATACATGTGTAATTTTATATCTACTAGGCTACTTAATTCATATACAATGATATTTATATGTCGTTTAAATTAATTGCATGGTGTGTCAATGATTCATGGGGTTCAGCCAGGTGGGTTCACGACATGCATTTCTCACAGTGTCAATGAAGGAATACAAGACTTGTAACATGGATACATTTAATGAACATAATACATCATGTATACTATATATATGTCATGTATATTTTGGGGAATATTTCTTCTAATAATCGATGGAGATCATTTATTTTGATGCATAGAGGTGGCATCTTCCACTCACACACCTCCTAAAATATTTTTTAGGGATCTCAATATTTATGATGTTTGATATAGGATCATTAATTTATTAGTGGGTATATAATATCATTCATTAGGACATAGATATAGTAGCCTCTTTTATTCTTTGTTCTCAACATTTACTATGCTATTTCTGTGCGAGCCTATTTCCAATATTTGAACAATTCTCATCTAAAAAGTCAATTTCAAATGGATTTTATAATTTTAGAGGCTATTATTGGATAGGTGAGTGTCTAGAAATATGAGGTTGGTAGTTCATATCTTTCATTATAATTTTCCTACGGTTTTGGTGGTCCGCTCTTGGGAGATTCATTTGAATGATTATGAAATAACGTATAAATATAATGTTTTTACTTTAGTAATTTGATTATTGGAGATGTATTTGGGAATGTTTCCATAACTTATAAATGGTATGGGATTCGTGAGAGGCTTTGATCCTTGGAATTATTAGTTAAGTGAGATTATTTTTTATATTAAACTATTTATAATATATCTCCAGAAATGGTTCCTTGGGAACATGATGATATACGCATGAGGATTGAGATAGAGAGGATCATATGGGTTTCTTTATTTTTGGTTTCTTTGTCTATTATTGACCTAGATACATTGGGTGATGTTGATCACTAGTTGTGATAAACGGTCATATGATTGAGTCAATTTCGTTTTTAGGTATTGGGCATAGACCATGTGATATTGGATGGTGTTGAACATAAGAATGAGTGCCAAAGTCATAGGGGAACTAGGTCCGAGGATCATGTGGAATATGTATAGTGTTCTTTGTTTAAACTCATCATGTTTGGGTGATGCACCATTAGGGTCATGTGCACACATATAAGACTTAGATGAGGAGGTGGTATTGACAACTCATGGGGATAGAGGCCTCTACATGATTTGACCAAGGATATTGTTGAACATTAGTATTTTTGGAGTTATTTACTATATAAATAGATGTGGAGTGAGAGGATTCAATAGAATATAGTGTTGATAAAATCAGATTGTTAGAGTTGGTCATCATATTGTGAGGTCGTGGGCCAGGATTATGTGGAATGATGATTATTTGAGTTCTTCAAGACATAAACTATTAAGATGATGGTGTTTATCTATTTATAGAACACAATTAAATGTGCCTAAGGATATTGGGATTCTAGTCGGAATGTTTTTTTCCATCAGGGGACTGAGGGAATATGTACATTTTTTGGGTGTTCCATAGAGAGTTTAGTTCCTTTGTTTTCAACATGAGGTGTTATTTGGCACATAAATTTGGGTGATTCTATTAGTGCTTTAACATGAGGGTTCACTTATATTATTTTTCTTCATATTATTCCATGGGATATATGATATGTATCAAGTCTAATGAATTTTTAATAGTTATGACTAATGCTATTAAATGAATCCTAGTTGATATTCACCACATGATAATAATATTATATATAAGATATGAGTGTGATTTTATACTTTATATTTAGACACACCTACATTTTAAAAGCTGTATATTATGGATATGTTGATATGGGGCTATTAAGATTAATTCTCACAAACTACATGGGTCCTTTTGGAAGCATTTATAATTTTTTATGTAGTGATCAGTAATTTTTTTGGTTTCAAGGGATGGACCTTATTGATCATGTTGGGATATATAGAATTTTATTTATGCAAAAGGACCACGGGTTCCTACATCATCTGATGCTTCCTTTTGAGTTTTCATGTTTTATCATCATGCTTATATTTTTACATAATAAGCTCGGCCACAGGAGATCCTCCATTATTTGTTTATTTTCTTGTATGAATAGTTTTCGATGTGTGATTAAAATTCATTATGTTGTGATATTTTAATTCAATTGATGTAATTAAATTTTTTACTATTATTAGAGATAATTTCATCCGCTGTAGTGGGTTATTGGTCTAGTTTGTTGTTGGTGTTTTTCCACTATGTTATATTCATATATATATATATATATATCTATAATATTATAATCATAACCAAAGTGTATAGTTTCCCCACTATAACATAATTACACCCTCTCTTATAATCATAACCCTTTGCTGTATGGGGAGGCATGCTTAAGGCCCAGTGGTATAGTATCTTAGAGCACTACTTAAGTGGAATTTTATTTTCTATGCCATAGAATAAATGAAATACATACAACTATGGTTTTTATTAATTTTTATGTTTTATAATTTCATTCCCAATTTTAATGATAACAATGTGTTTTTTTCATTGAGAGTAAAAAAATGATCAACACATGGTGATGTAATAGCTACGATATTGTATAAATGTGATAAATTATATTGTAGCTCTAGGTTAATGGGGTTTGGGCATTTAAATTATTATGTTCCCTAAATATGGTCACTAATTAGTCACCTTTTGGTGACTGACACAAATAATATATCACACATTTGAGAGGAATCCACATCATATTACAAAAGAAAATAAATTATAATCACTAATAAACTCTAAATATTAACTAAAAGATAACAATTTGTATACTCAAAATATCACAACATGTATTGAAAATAACAAAATCAGGGAAAATGAATGAAATACCTCCTCGGCTCCACTCGATGCACCCAAATCTATTCATCCATAGTATTAATTATAAAATATAAAAAACATAAAAAATAGAGGCATGAGTATATATGAAAACAACACATTTAACTATATTTCTGATAACCACCTCTGTAAATCAATTATACAATAATATAAATTAATTAGGGTGAGTTCAATTTACAAGAATCATAAAAGAATACATGTAATGGTAAAAAATAAATCACCACTATTTTAACCATTATAAATCAACCACAATATTAATAATATTATTTTTATTATAAATTCATAGTGATTACATATATTTGGTACTATTTTTAAAAAAATAGAAAATTGATAAAATAATTTAAATATCATAACTTAAGAACCACTTCATAACGACCATTGCAATAAATCTCACCATCCATCACTAAAACAACCACATAGCCACAGTAATTGAAACACCACCACTACCACATCCAAAATTTAGGTCCACATCATCATCACCCTTTCACCATAGTCAAAACCAAATCAAATTCACTACATCACCATATCCACACCATATTATAAATATTAAATGACACCATATCATCGTATCATCGGTTTTTTATAACTGATATCCATTAAAACACATATACAAGAAATAAACAATATATATCAAAACCTAGTGATATGTATACTTGTTATAACCTTATATATTATTTCCTTGAATTGATTCATGTTTGATAAACTTGATCAATTATATCTCCAATATATATAGATATAATCATTGTAGCTTAATCCATTAAAACTCTTATAAAAATATAAATGCACATCACAAGAGGTGTATATTACAACCAATAAACAATATACATTCCATAACCTAGAGACACTATTTTTCATTTATAGGTATATTATTCTTGTAGTCCTGGATTTCCCATGTAAGTAGAAACATAATTAATTCCACTACAAAATTCATCTTCAATATTATAAGATCACAAAACCAGAAATTAATATTTTATTGATAGTTAGTCAACAAAACACAAAAAATGATAACCAATTAAACATCACCAGGTTTTATTTAAAAAAAATATTGGATAAAATAACCGCATTAATTCAGGATCTAAAAGTACATCATATATGAAAATAGATCCTAAAAGAACCATAGTCTCCATCACATGTTCATTTTAGATTTAAATTATATATACCGTGACAAATAAATCAATGTTTATATATAATTTTTTTACATACATTCTATTTATTTTTCGGAATTTAATAAAATTAAATATATTTAATTCATTTAACTAACCCACTATAATGACATATAATAATTATACCATGTAATAATATTTTAACAATCCCATAGATCATTTTGTTTTTTAAAAAAAAAATGTATTTATTAATATCAATTTCATTTCCAAAATTAATCCTTCAAACCTCACACACCTCGTACCTAGGAAAAAATTAATTGAATACTAACATTTAAATAACACCTCAAAAAATTATTTTAAAACATAACCACAATATCCCATGGCTAACACCACTACAGATTTCCCAACTTCTTTAATAATAATCTAACATTTCCTATTAATAAATTCACAAACATTAAACTAAAAAACTAATAGTTTCATTCAAAGGGAAAAAAACCACATATCTCTTGAATAACATTCTAAATTATAAACATTCAACCAAATTACATAAATAAACATTTAAGAGGATGAAAATAATTATATTAAATTAAATTTGAAAATTGGAAAAAAATATACTCTATATCATTTAATGATAGTATTCAACTATAGAAAAAGAATCCATCTGAATCTGATAGAAAAGAACAAGAACATAAACCATAAAAAAGACCATAAATCAATATATATAAAACACCATTACCAATGTTAAAATTCCACTCATTTAAGGAAACAATTATCCATCCTTGGGAAACTATGTTATGATATTTACATAATTTTCATCCTAAAAAATAATTAAATATGGGGTTACTTTTTACTCCAATCATTTCACTATTCTTAAATTACTCTATATTACATTGATAATTTTTCATAGGATCAACCATATAATTAGAAACTATATATTAAACATAATATATGTTATTTTACAATAAATAATCTTATCAAACTTATTCAAATATTCATATAAAAAATATCAATCTCGATTCCCTATTTTTTTGGTCATATTATACATCAGTATCAAACGGAATATTACATAATGAAAATATATATTATATATCACTTTAACATTATTTATTCATGGAATATTAAATTAGGTTTCCAATATGGACAAATTTATGAATTTATTTTATCATATTGTTTAAAACTCTATTAAATCAAATATATGCTTCTCAAGAAATCCAAACAAAAATAATATAATTTAAGTTTAATATTTTTTTTATTGTTTGAAATTGAACAATAAAGAATAATATATAATAAAACAAAAATAAAATAGAAAATAAATTGAAGAAGAAACATAAATTACCCTCATTCAAGTTTCCCAAAACACTCAACATTTATCATGATACAAGGATATCAAACATTGAAAAAAAAAATTTATAATAACACATCCCTTAAAATAAATAATCCCACTAGGATCAATGGAAGAGTATAGACGTATAGTTTCAAATATTAATGTAAATTACTAAGATACAGGGATGAATATTAATGTATAAAGAATAAAAATATAAGAGTAATGGCCTATGTAATTTAGTGGAAGGGTTGTGAGAAAAGTGTTTTATGGTATACATGTTTATGGGATCAATAAAAGAGGTTAATATGTCATATTTAAATTGTATAACAATCAAATATATTAAGGATAAAAATAATAATCATAGAATATTACAAAACATATCAAGGAATCATATTATCCATAAAGTTAAATTGAAATACTTTAATTCCCCCACCTCATTGGAGCCATGAAATTACACATCAAAATGATCAAATTCAAAAAACCAATGGATCCATTAAATGCTGCCACTATTGATTTTGATAACAATCTACATGGAACAATAAACAGAGACCTAATATAATCAATAATAAACCATTCATAGTAGAGTAATATGAATTTATAAGAGAATCGAGATCATAAAATCAATTCATATTGATAGAAAAAAATTGAATATAACGAATTAAGAAATTTTCAATTTGAATCTATGGCCACCAACAAAATATCTTTATATTTCAAGATCGTAAGAGTTATAATAAATATATTATCAATGGGAGGGGAACACTACATATATAAATAATTTAAAAAATATTTATCCCATAAGGTGATAAGGATTCATCTGTCCATATTTTGAATTATTTGAATAACATAGAAAATATCATTATAGTTATATTCACTTCATAGTAGGGACATATAGGTGATGTCATAAAATATAGGGGTTTACCCTATAAAAAATATACAATATGTAATGTTACATTCCAATATAATTATCATCTATTAGATCCTATACATAAGATATTTATTAGAAAACAAATATGAAAAAAATGAATTATAATACTATCAAATGATGGGAGGGAATATTTATTATTAAATTATATCAATCGAGGTGGTTAAGAGTGACTCGGAAAATAAAAACTCATCAGCTCTGGAAATAATCATGACCTCTAATGTAACACCCGAGACTTTTATGAGAAATATTTTGTTTTTAAATCATCAAAAGAATATTTCACTACACACAACACTAGATTGTCTTTCTTTACACGCAATCGCGTCCTTCCTTGATAGCTTGCATCGTACGCAATAACGAGTTTTACAAAACAATGATGTACTATTAATATATTATTAAAAGTACCCGTTATGAATAGTAATAGCCACTTTTTGAAAATTTAGAAATTTTATTTTTCAAAATTGAATTCATTTTTGGATCCAAAATATTGAAATTATCCTAGGGTGAAATTTTGGTATTTTTCTGAAAACTTTCATTTTTTGATGAATAGTGATACCTCTAAGTGGATGTTAAAAAACTGAATTTTTCATAAAACGCAATTTTACTACTTCTGTGAGTAGAATTTCAAAAATCAAAGAGACGCGGTTAATATCAAGGACTAAAATGTGGTTCAATGAGATGAAAATAATTTTTGGGTAATAGTATGTTTTTACTTTTTTTACCACGGTTAAAAGTAAATAGGGTTATTAAGGGTAAAAGTGTTATTATTATTACCCTAAAAATGTCATAATTCAATTGGATAAGTTTAATTCGACCAAAAACAACCTTAGGAATAAACTATGACCATTTAGGCCCACTTGGATTAGATTAGGACATTTATTATCAATTTATTTAATGAAGGGTTAAAATAGTTAAAATCAGTGTTTAATAACTAAATAATTTCTAATATATGGTAATACATAAGATAAATTCGACTATAAATATTCATTAGAAAGATAAAAATATTTCCAACATAATTGTATTTTATTTGTAATTGTTAGACTTAAAATAATTTAATTTATTTATGATACAACGATGATGCAGTAATTATCTTATTAATGAAATATTGACATAATGGATGTTATAAATACCAAAATAAATGTAATTTGAGACTTTTTATGAATTAAAATAATTTTATAGGTTACGATGACATGTTAATAGTGATTTAAGTAACTTTTTTTGAACTAATCATTCTGTTATTATTTTCACAAAAATCAATTACTAAATAGTGTCAAAATTGACATAAACAGTTTTTAAAACAAATATTATATTATTAATTGTTATTTTATTCCTAATAACATAAGGTTCGGCCAAATGACATAGATAAGGTTATATATATTAATAATAAACAACTTGGGGTTCGTTTGTCTGGTTATAGTATGCTTATTAACCTTATAGTGTGACAGCACAAGAAGACACGGTAAAAGTAAAATTATAAAACATATAGTTAAATCAAAATGATAAGGTTACAATAGTTACCTAAACTTTTCTAAATTATATTGGATGAGATGAATTCCATCAATCCCTACCTTATAATCTATATAAATCAATTTGGAGCTATTTAAAACCGAATTTGGCTTTATAATAAAATAATATTGTTTTTTTTGGAGCCCCTCTCCTCCCTTATAAAAGGGAACCTCCTCCCCCTCATCCTCACACGACTTTGAGCATTCAAGATCGTCCAAGCCCTGACAATTTCGTCTCTCCACTTCCCTAGAGACATCCTAGAGGTCCTGGTCTTCTTTAAAGAACAATTTTAGTTCCCTAAAAGGAGGTCTCAAAGAAGAGTATCAAAGAAGAGGTAAAGTCTGTTACCGATTATTTCATCTTTATTTCTTCTTCCACATCTTCTTCATTAGTTGTTTCATTATGAAGTAATAACATCAGTATCAATAATGTACTGATATGTTATTATAAGTATGAAACAACACAATTTCACCATCTATCCGTCCTATGGAAAATGAAATCACCGTGTGTGCGTACGTACGGAATATCGTCACCATGTCGTGGTGTAATCTATTTTCCACCACCACCTTACATGTATGGGTATAATGGTGTAAAGAATGAATATATATGATTATTGTAAATTTATATTGATTCTCAAATATTATACATACACTCCAATACAATTCCACTATCATGGGAACGATATCATCGCTCGTGCGTACGTACGGAATACCGTCTCCACAATGTGATGCGACTCGTTCTACATGATCTTCATTGAATAATGATTATATAAATGAATTTAATTAATTAATATGATATATATTACACTAATACCTTTCTGGAAATGAGGTATCTATAACCTAAAAAGAAGAATATGAATTTATTCGACAAAACACGCATAAGAACAAAAAGTAATAAACATTTGAATAATAAGTATCAATGAAATATTACTAATAATAAGCTAAGAATATGACCATATATGATATCATAAAAATGATTATGATTCTGTAAGAAGTCAATGACATTATTTAAATCATTATACATGAGGGTCGGACAATTACGAAGAAAATCAGGCCTAAGGTAAGGGTAAATATCACGAACTCATTTTTATCCGAGATTGTTTATACTTTGATATTTACTGGGGTGTATTTTAACATCAACATCCATGTTTCCTCAATATGTAATATTATTTCCATCCACCTACAATTTTTTAAATCCAATTTTACCCTTAGGTATGTTTTTAGTAAAAGTTATCAAAGGAATCTTTTGTCGTTTTTCGTATGAGGTACTTTTTGACTTTTCCGACCAAAGTACGAGAAGAATGATTTTTAACTTATACGGCATGAGTGGATTTTTATAACATTACTTCCAAGAAGCTTCTTTTATAAGTTTTCATGTTTATTTTTAATCAACTTCTTTTTTTTTAATTTTACGACATGTTAAGAAAGGAAAAGTGTTTTTGAATCAGAAAGGATATTTTCGTCAAGAATGGAGTTCAAGTGTTTTATTAAAATTATTTTCCACCTAAAATAATAAAGGGTTCTGTTTTAATACATATTATTAAATTGATTTTATTATGTTGTGATGGCATTATTTTGACGAATTCCTTTATCTTATATGAATTGTTGTATAATGTCATGATGTTTAAGAATCACATTTTTATTACATGGGTTATGCTATGATGTATGGTTTATGATTTTGTGGAACACATAAGAATGGTATCATTATGAGATGGGTGGGACCTATATCTCCCTCCAATGCATTGGGTAAAGATTTTATATCTCATGAGATAGAGATGTCTGGAACGGCAGGTTAAACCAATTCAGTGAAATAGGACTAGAACAAGGAGTGAACTCGGTTCAGAAATGGACTTTGTACGCTAAGATAGACATGTAAATGAGTCTTGACTACTATGAAATGATTCTATATGATTATGTGTGTATTCCACAACGTTTCATGTTTTATGTTATGATTATTTGGATTACATTTCACCACTATTATTTATCCCATGTTATGAAATTATGATCTCTTTTTCCGGTTAAGATTTCCAAATGTTATGTTCTTATGAATATGATGTGATTGATATTTCTTTTTTTCACCATTACTGAGCATTTGAGCTCACCATTTTTTATTTTTTATTTCCCCAGGTCAGGAAGAAGTTTATTAAGTAAGATATTCCAAAAGTGACTATAGATATGATGAAATAAATGGGAGATAGTGTAGACGCTTTATGAACTAGTTGTTTATGTTTCCCATTTTCTAAAGACACTATACATATACGGTCCTTTCCTGGTTCTGTTATATGTTGTAATAAGTGTGCTTCAATTTTGATGTAATAACAATGTATTTAAAGTATGGGTTGTTATAGTTTGTATTATAGGAAAGGTATAGTCAACCTTTGGAAACTAGGATGTGAAAGCCTTAGTAAGAACCCTAAGGATAAGTCTAAGAATAGAAAACAATCTTAGTGTTTTAGAAATGGCCATGAAAAACATATGATAAGACCTTAAGTGTAAAATTTTATTCTTGATTATGTGGTTTTCCTATTATAATTAGTGTTTCTCACACTATTCTTCTTGGTTTTAATCAATGGCTGGAACCCGAAGGAACCGTGTTAATGCGGAATGCGATGGGAAATGCAATTATTGTCCCCATGAGCAACCAAACGTTATGGGAGCTGGAATGAAAAATCATGTAGCCATGCTCACACAACTTTCTCAATCTATGAATCATGCATGACTTCCAAACTAGCAAAGGAAGGAGAAACATTCAATTGAATCCTTCATGAGGCAACGTCCACCGTCATTCAGAGGGTCTACTGATCCATTAATTGTTGATCAATGGATCAATACTACTAAAAAGATATTTTCATTTCTTCAATGTTCTGAACATGATAAAGTCATCTTAGTAGTGTATCCTTTGGAAGGTGATGCTGATCAATGGTGGAATCTTATCAAGAATATGAGGAAAAGAGATGAAATTGAGTCGATGGAATGGGATGAGTTGAAGAACTTATTTTTCAATAAGTTCTTCCCCCCGTATTCTCTGAACAATGACGGAGAAATATTTTCTTGAACTATAGAAAAGTGATGATGAATTTTTTGGATTCGATGAAGCAAATTTTACAAGACTTGCAAGGTACTCTTCTAGTATTATTATCCAACCTGAGAGTAAGATCGATCGATTCTTTACTGGATTAAAACCAAGTCTTCGAAGGGCATTATCCATAAGGGACTTCAATAGCTACGAGGAAACCGTTCGATGTGCTCTCAAAGTCGGGATGGAGATTGGAGTAACCCATCAGTCATATGGGTTCGATAAGAAGAGGAAAATGGAATTGAAAGGAAAATCTAAAGAGCACACTGAAATGAAGATGAGTTTTCCCTTATGCTCAAAGAGTTGAAAGAATCATGGAGGGAGTTGTCTTAAAGGGGCAAGTAAATGTTTCAAATGTGGAAAAGAAGGTCATCAGGCATTTGAATGCTGCAATGATGGGATGAAGATGTATAATGATGCAAACAAAGGAAGGGATACATAGAATGAACCTACTACACATCAATGTTCCAAGTACAAGGAGATGGGGAATTATGCCAATCAATTCCCAAATCCAAGGGTTGATGATGATGGTCGACGTAAACAAACTCTTAAGACTAATGAAAAAGGAAAGTCACATGCAATTTCTATCAGAGATGTGGTGTACGATAATGATGTGGTGAAAGGTACACTTACCATCCACTCTAAAGTAGCAAATTTTTTATTTGATTCTGGATCCACCCACTATTTTATTTCTAAATATTTTTCTAAGGATATCACCATATTACCTCAACAATTAGATGTTGAGTTAGTTGTGACAACCCCTAATGGAAGAACAGTCGCATCAAAAGTTTATAATTCTTCTCCGAATGATGTTTGTGGGAAAGTGCTTCCTCAAATTCTTGTGATCCTTCCTATAGTGGAATTTGATGTGATTCCTGGCATGGAGTGGATTTCTTTATATGGAGCTCAAATCAATTTCCAAAGAAGGGAAGTCACATTTCATATTCCATACCAATCTATGATCTCCTATCGATGCATGGATGAACATAACCTTCCAGTGGAAATTTCTTCCATCTTATGGGTCTTGATTCCACTAAATGAGGGTTATTTATCTCAAATGGTTGGTGAGAATCTCACGATTAAGAATATGCCCATTTTACGGGAGTTTGATGATGTCTTTCCGGAGGAATTTTCGGGTCATCCACCAAATCTTGAAGTTGAGTTTTCAATAGAACTCGTACTGGGTGATTTACCTATTTCAAAGACACCTTATAGAATGGACCCAATTGAGTTACAGGAATTGAAGAAGAAACTCCAAGAGAATCTTGACAAGGGGTTAATACGCCCTAGTGAATCACCTTGGGGAGAAACTATTCTATTTTTTAAGAAGAAAGATGGATCAATGAGACTCTGCATTGATTATCGAGAACATAAAAAGATAACTATCAAGAACAAATATCATCTCCCACGCATTGATGAATTATTTTACCAACTATGCGGAGCTCAATACTTTTCCAAGATTGATCTTCGTTCAGGGTATCATCAATTAAGGTTCAAAAGGGAGGATATTCAAAGACGGCTATCCATACAAGGCATGGACACTATGAATTTATAGTGATGCCATTTGGTCTTACTAATTCCCCTGCTATCTTCATGGATCTGATGAATAGTGTTTTTAGAGACTATCTTGATTAGTTTGTGGTAGTCTTTATAGATGATATTTTGGAATATTCAAACAGAAAGGAAGAAAATGAAGACCACTTGACAATTATATTGAAGACAATAGGAAAGGAGAAGCATTATGCCAAATTTACCAAGTGTGAATTTTGGATTCATAGAGTTTCATTTTTGGGTCACATAATCTCAAAAGATGGGATATCTATGGATCCATCATAAACAGATGTTATCAAATGATGGTCGAGACCAATAATAGTAACCGAGATCCAACGTTTTCTTGGGTTGGCTGGATATTATCGAAGTTTTGTGAATGATTTTTCATGATTATCTAATCCACTCACCAAGTTGACTCGGAAGGGAGTTAAGTTTGTTTGGATGGAATATTGTCAAGAGAATTTCAAGGAGTTGAAAAGAAGGTTATCCAGTGCACCTGTGCTCACACTGCCTTGTAGTAGAGAAATGTTTGTGATATATAGTGATGAATCCATGAAGGGGTTGGGGTGTATTATTAAGCAAAATGATATGGTGATAGCTTATGCCTCATGACAGTTGAAAATTAATGAGCAAAATTACCCAACTCATGATTTGGAGTTAGCTGCGGTAATATTTCCATTAAAGATTTGGAGGAATTACCTTTATGGTGAAAGGTGTAAGATTTATACTAATCATAAAAGTTTATAGTATATTTTCGCTCAAAAGGAGATGAATATGCACCAAACAAGATGGTTGGAGCTGATTCAGTATTACGACTGCTCAATCCATTACCACCATGGTAAAGAAAACAAGGTGGAATATGCATTAAGTCGACAAGACCATGCCTGTTTATCCATGATGAGAATCACAAAAGACCCAATATTTATGGATTTACAAAGGATGGATCTGGTAATTATAATGGAATGGGAAAAATATTATCTTTATCAAATGAATGTACAGCCATCTATACATGTGAATATTAAAGAGGCACAAAAAGAAGATGTCAAGTTACAAAAGAAGGTGAGAAATGTTCCTGAATTAAACCTTGATTGTGATGGGATAATAATGTTCAGGAATTGGGTTTGTGTTCCTCCCATCCCCGAATTAAAGAAGGAGCTGCTGGATGAGGCTCATAGGTCATCATTCACTATTCATCCTGGAAGCACGAAGATGTAAAGGGACCTGAAAGAGTACTTATGGTGGGATGGAATGAAAAGAGATGTAACTGAATATGTCTCTTGATGCTTGGTTTTTCAGCATGTTAAAGCTGAGAGACATAAGTCTAAGGGGATGTTACAACCATTACCCATAACCGAATGGAAATGGGAAAACATCACTATGGACTTTGTCACCAGAATTCCTAAAAAAACCAAAGGCAACAATGCTATCAAGGTCATAGTTGATCGTCTTACAAAGTCTGCACACTTCATTGCTATTAGAGAGGATTTATCTCTGGATTATCTTGCCATTATATATGTAAAGGAAGTGGTAAGATTTCACGAAGTACCACTTTCTATTATATCTAATCGGCATCTGAGGTATACCTCAAAGTTCTAGCGAATTCTTCAGCATACTCTGGATACAGAATTGAGTTTCAGAACTGCTTATCATCCTCAGACAGAAGGTCAGTCTAAGAGAATAATTCAAACTCTAGAAGATATGTTGAGATCTTGCTCTATGGATTTCAAATGTGGTTGGGATCAACACCTACCTTTGGTGGAATTTTCTTAAAAAATAGCTTTCAATCCAGTATTCATATGGTTCTTTATGAATCTATCTATGGAAAGAAATGCAGGACTCCAACATGCTGCGATGAAGTTAGGGAAAGAAACCTATTAGGACCTAATCTTGTTGATGAGATGGCAGAAAAGGTCTGATCTATTCGAAAACACATAAGAGCAGCTTATAGTCGACAGAAAAGTTATGACGACAACCGATGAAAAGACCTATAGTTTTAAGTGGGTGATAAATTGTTCTTACGAATATCTCCCTAGAAGAGGGTCATGAGATTTGGAAAGAAGGGGAAGTTGAGCCCTAGATATATCAGTCCTTTCGAAATACTGGATCGTGTTGGAACGGTAGCTTACCAATTGGCGCTTCAACTGAATCTCTCTCAAGTTCACGATGTGTTCCATGTGTCTCTCTTGATAAAGTACCTACTTGATCCCTCACATGTACTCAGCTCAGAAGTTGTACCACTAGAACAAGATCTTTTCTATAAAGAACAACCGATAGAGATTCCGGATCGTAGTGAAAAATTACTATGAAACAAAACCACTCGCTTGGTTAAAGTTTTATGGAGGAACCACCAATTATAAGATGCTACATGAGAGCTTGAGGATATTATGAGGGAGAGGTATCCTCATCTGTTTGTTATAATGTGACGAATTTTGAGGAAGAAATTTATTTTAAGGGGGGTAGAATGTAACACCCGAGTCTTTTATGAGAAATATTTTGTTTTTAAATCATCAAAAGAATATTTCACTACACACCACACTAGATTGGATTTCTTTACAAGCAATCACGACCTTCCTCGATAGATTGCGTCGTACGCAATACCGAGTTTCACTAAACAATGATATGCTATTAAAATATTATTAAAACTAGCCGTTATGAATAGTAATAACCACTTTTTAAAATTTTATAAATTTTATTTTTAAAAATGGACTTCATTTTTGGATTTGGAATATCGAAATTAGCCTAGGGTTATATTTTGGTATCTATTGGAAAAATATCATTTTTTGATGAATAGTGAAACCACTAAGTGGTAGTTAAAAAAATGAATTTTTCATAAAACTTAATTTTACCACTTCAGTGAGTAGAATTTCGAAAATATGAGAGACACGGTTAATATCAGGGACTAAAATGTGGTTCAATGAGATGAAAATAATTATTGGTGAATAGTAACTTTTTACTTTTTTAACCACGATTAAAAGTAAATAGGGCAATTAAGGGTAAAAGTGTTATTATTATTACCCTAACACATGCCCTAATTCTATTGGATAAGTGTAATTCGACCAAAAAAAACCTTAAGAATAAAATATGACCATTTAGGCCGACTTGGATTAGATTAAGACATTTATTATCAATTTATTTAATGAAGGGATAAAATAGTTAAAATCAATGTTTAATAACAAAATCATTTTTAATATAGGGATATAGATAAGATAAATTCTAATATAAATAATAATTATCAAGATAAAAAGATTTCAAACATAATGGTATTTTATTTGTAATATTTAGACTTAAAATAATTTAATTTATTTATGATACAACGTTGATGCAATAATTATCTTATTAATGAAATATTGACATAATTGATGTTATAAATACCAAAATAAATGTAATTTGAGACTTTTTATGATTTAAAATAATTATAAAGGTTAATATAACATGTTAGTATTTATTTAATTTACATTTTTCCAATTAATAATTATGTTATGATTTTCACAAAAATCAATTACTATGTAGTGTCAAAATTGACATAAAATAGTTTTTAAAACAAATATTATATTATTAATTGTTAATTTATTCCTAAAAATATAAGGTTTGTCCAAATGACTTAGATAAGGATATATATATTAATAATAAACAATTTTGAGTACTTTTGGCTTGTTATAGTAAGTTTATTAACCTTATCGTGTAAGAACATAGGAAGACACTATAAAAGTAAAATTATTTAACTTAAGGTTAAATCTAAATGATAAGGTTAAAATAGGAACCTACACTTGACTAAATTATATTGGATGAGAGTATTTAGACCCATCCCTACCTTATTTTCGAAATAAATCAATTTCGAGCTATTTAAAACCGAATTTTACTTTATAATAAAATAATATTTTTAGTTTTTCCAAAGGAGCCCTTCTCCTCCCTTATAAAAGGGAACCTTCTACCCCTCTTCCTCACACCACTTTGAGCCTTCATTCTTATCTAAACCCTGCCATGTTCTTCTATCCACTTACCTAGAGACATCCTAGAGGTCCTGTTCTTCATCAAAGACCAATTTTAGTGCCCTAAAAGGAGGTCTCAAAGAAGCGCTTCAAAGAAGTGGTAATGTCTGTTACCGATTCTTTCATCTTTATTTCTTCTTCCACTTCTTATTATTTAGTTGTTTCATTATGAAGTAATAACATCAGTATCACTCTTATACTGATATTTTATTATAAGTATTAAACAACCCTATTTCACAATCTATTCATCCTATGGAAAATCAAATCACCATGCGTGCGTACGTACGGAATACCGTCTCCACGCCGTGGTGTAATCTATTTTCCACCACCACCTTACTTGGATGTGTATAATGGTGTAAAGAATTAATATATATGATTATTGTAAATTGATATTGATTCGGAAATAGTATACATACACTCCAATACAATTCCACGATCATGGGTACTATATCATCTCTCGTGCATACGTACGGAATACCCTCTCCACGATGTGATGCGACTCGTTCTACATGATCTTCATTAAATAATGATTATATAAATAAATAGAATGAATTAATATGATATATATTACTATAATACCATTCTGGAAATGAGGTATCTATAACCTAGAAATAATAATAACAATTTATTCGACAAAACACGCATAAGAACAAAAAGTAATAAACATTCGAATAACAAGTAGCAATGAAATATTACTAATAACAAGCTAAGAATATGACCCAATATGATATCATAACAATGAGTATGATTCTGTAATAATTCAATGAAATTATTTAAGTCATTATAAAAGAGGATCGGACACATACGAAGCAAATCAGGCTTAAGGTTAGGGAAAATATCACAATCTCATTTTTATCTGAGATTGTTTACACTTTGATATTTACTAGGGTGTATTTTATCATCCATATCCATGTTTCCTCAATATTTAATATTATTTAATTCCAACTAAAATTGTTTAAATTCATTTTTACCCTTAGGTGAGTATTTAGTAAAAGATATGAAAGGAATCTTTTGTCGTTTTTCGTACGAGGTACTTTTTGACTTTTCTGACAAAAGTATGAGAAGAATGATTTTTAACTTATACGGCATGAATGGATTTTTAAGACATTATTTACAAAAAGATTACTTTATATGTTTTCATGTTTATTTTTAATCAACTTCTTTTAGTTTATAATTTTATGACATGTTAAGAAAGGAAAAGTGTTTTTGAAGCAGGAAGGATATTTTCGTCAAGAATGGAGTTCAAGTGTTTTATCAAAATTATTTTCCATCTATGATAATAAAGGGTTCTGTTTCTATCCCTATTATTACATTGATTTGATTATGAGGTGATTGAATTGTTTTTATGAGTTCCTTTATCTTATATGAATTGTTTTATGATGTAACGATGTTTAAGAATCCCATTTTTATTACATGGGTTATGCTATGATGTATGGTTTATGATTTTGTGGCACACATAAGAATGGTATCATTATGAGATGGGTGGGACCTATATATCCCTCCAATGCACTGGGTAAAGATTATATATCTCATGAGATAGACATGGCTGGAATGGTAGGTTAAACTCGTTCAGTGAAACAGGACTGGAATGAGGAGTGAACTCGGTTCAGAAATGGACTTTGTCCGCTAAGATAGTCTTGGAAACGAGTCTTGACTACTAAGAAATGATTCTATATGATTATGTGTGTATGCCACAAAGTTTCATGTTTTATGTTATGATTATTGGGATTACATTTCACTACTATGATTTATCCAAAGTTATGTAATTGTGATCTCTTTTGAAGGTTAAGATTTCCAAAAGTTATGTTCTTATGAATATGATGTGATTGATATTTCTTTTGTTTACCCTTACTGAGAATTTGAGCTCACCCTTCTGTATGTTTTCTTTCCCCAGCACAGGAATAAGGTTATTATGTAAGATATTCCAAAAGGGTCTATAGATATGATGAAATAAATGGGAGATAGTGTTGATGCTTTATGAACCAGTTGTTTATGTTTCCTAGTTTCTGAAGACTCTATACCTATACAGTCCTTTCCTTTTTCCGTTATATGTTGTAATAAGTGTGCTTCAATTTTTAAGTAATAACAACGTATGTAATGTATGGGTCGTTATATCTAATATTCTATCAACTCCTCCAACACATAAAATGTGTAATGTAATGGTACCCAATAGTTTGGGAACATATATTAGATTCTTATTAGTGAATTATCATCAAAAATAATAAAAATAAAACTCAAATAGAGAAACAATCATTGGTATAAGATAACGTGACTATGAATACCACAATAAATAAAACTCCAATTATTACTACCTATGAAAATTAAAACCTAACATGAAATGAAAATTTAAATGTCTATTATTCTTGAGGAGATACCTCTTAAATGGTATAGATTCACATCCAAACCCCTCTATGAAGGGGTTAGAATATAGATCCAAATCACAACAAATAACATAAATTCCCAAAACAACAAAACACCAATGATACCTCTAAAATTGGAACCTCTTAACTATGGAAAACCAAACAATGTAATGATATACTTGATAAACTACATTGATTCACAGTCAACATGTCAATTACCTCACTATTAACATCAAATTGACTTGTCTACAAATAATAATTCCTTCCAAACTATCCATGAAAAATATAAATTCAATAATTTTTTTCTAGAAAAAAATAATTAAAAATATTGAATAATTTTTACTAATATCAATAATAGAAGAATGCATTTATTTCAACAAAAAACAATTCATACCCCACATCATTTCAACAGGATTTAAGGATCATCTAAAAAATAATTTATATTTATTAAGAGAAAGGGGTAAAGATTCCAACTTATGAGATTCATAGTTGAAAAATGTAACTAACTCCCTAATGATGATTGAGTGAAACTCTTTTCTATGGATCATTTAATCTAACGATTACATATCACAAAAAGCAGTGAAATAATAACTAGCATTCCTGAGGACACCAATAATGATTCAAGTAATGGGATTAGAGCCATATATAAAATCTAAAGTATAGACATATACTCAATATTTTTAGATCATTATAATCATATATCATGTTAATTGTGTTATCCTTTATTCATTTTCGTTAACAATAATTATAAATACTGTTATGTACAAACAAAAATTAATTTGAATCGATAATATTCCATGAAATGTAAACCAATGAACCTCAACATAGTTGTGATGTTACATCACAGATCATTTATTTAAAACATTAAAGGAATAATGTATGGTTATCACCTATCTCATGAATCATATCTAAAACATATGAATTAATAGCATCATGTAAGAGAATATATATTCTCATGAAAAATAGCTTCCACCCACTAACGAAATTCCACCACTACAACAACATCATGAAAAGATCAATACATACATTTTATCTAACCATGAATATACTGTTTCTATAAATTCATTGAAATGGATTGTTTTTATTCAAATATGTAATTAAAATAATCACAGAAGTTGTAAAATTATTTCAATAAATTAAAGAAACTACTTTAAAAAAATGATGAATGATTAAATCAGTAAATGGAAAAAAACAACATGGTACCATTATGAATTCTAGAAATATCTTTTTGTTAATAATTATTGACTATAAAATAAATTAACATTGGAAAAAATTAATACCCTACGCAATAAGCACATTCTTAATCTCAATAAAACCTATATATCTTCATCCCCTCAACATATACACATTAACCAAGCCTCTACCCCCTCAACCACATCCACCACAAAGTGTTATGTCATATATAAACATATATATCTTGAAAATTTTCATTATATTTTTTTAAAAAATATGAACATTAAATAGTAAATAGATATACTCAAATAAAAAACTTTAGGATTGGATAAATATAACATTAATTGAGAATATAAATGTTTGAAAATTTCATTTATGGATCAATAAATCAATACATAATATTATCCATAATCAGAAGAAAAATTTCATGAGAGGTGAAAATGGTATATTGCAATCTAATATAATCATTATTACCAGAATATTATAATAATTTTATCATCTTCCATGCACTATAAAACATAGTTTATTTATATATCATTAAGATTTAAATTAATAACATAATTGAGATATTTGAAGAAACTATATATCATTATGTTTAATCAAGGTATAAAATTCAATTAACAAGTCATGTATATTAGAAATATTTCATAACAAATCAATTATAGTATTTAACAATTATATAAATGGTGTCTGTATAAATTACTTCATATATTTTACATTACTTCTCAATTGAAATAAAAATTTAGTCATTATTTCATAGTAAAATAGGTAAAAATAATGCATCCAAAAGTTTAATTAGGTTGTACACTTGTGTAACAACATTTTAATATTCATGTATAATATTTAAATACATTATTTCAAACATAATACATATTTTTAATTAAAAAAAAGATCTTAAATTACCACTCTATCATAACACTGGGAACAAAATTTCATAGTAAGAAGAAAAAATAAATAAAAAATCATAAAAATCAATTTAATTAATATATTTATACTTAATCAGTAAATATTAACCATGGGAATGCTTAATAAAAAATTATACCATGATGTTCATAGTAATAACATCCTTTTAGAGATGCTTCATCCTCAATAAAAAACATATCATCTTACTACAGAAATTAATTTCAAATAACCCTTTTATTTCGAGATATGATCTAAAATGAATTTAAATTAAAATTAATAAACCATTAAAATATAAATATATAAATATATTATAATGGAAAAAAATTCATGACAAACATAAAGACATTAATTTACTGTATATCATGTCAAAACTAGAGTGAATAAATTAGTAAATAAAAAATGTACATAAATTTTGAAGAGCACATCATATTAGTATAATTTAGAATAAATAAAGACACAAAACATAATGAAAAATATAATAATATACATACATAATTCCTATAATAATAATAGATTAATTTTATATGTGTATTACTCTATAATAATTATGTTTTAACTTATTACTTATTGTTTGGATGTCATTGTCCTTATATAAGTTCTAAGGGGGCCACAATACCCATGTCTTAGTCTGTTAAACTCTAAAAAAAATGTCTTCGAATCATTCATAATGGTCCATAAATATTTATTGTCTTTTTAATATCATACCTCCATCATATTTTATGTTTAAATTTCATTATATCCCTACCAAAAACATATAATTATCACTCATTCCTAACTCCAAATGTAATCCTCTCTATAAAAAATAGTTGATTTTACATTTTCATAGACATACCCCATATGAATTCCACACATTTTGTTGTGATGACAAGTGTGACACCAAAATTCTTCCCCCAATAATCCACAATATACTAATTAGTACCGATATTACCAGTCTCATGCATAGTAGGAATTATAATCATAATTCCTACAAAAATAATGATGATCCACCTATCAACTTCATACATTAACTAATAAGATACGAATTATCATAATCATATATTAAAAATATATCAAGGAATACAAGAGAAACAATTAAGTCCATTAATTGGCTCATAGCCTACACTCTATTCAATCGAATAGTAGTATCACCTAACTCCATTGAACTATCCTAAAAACAAAATTTAAAAAAAAATATAATGGTGGACACCCAAGGGTACTCAATGAGATCATATTTATAAATAATTAAACATTCATGTGAGAAAAATGGGTCAGGATAGAGAAGAGTGTTATCAACTATGAAAAATTTAATGAAAGAATCATTATTAAGGATAAGAAATCAACCATATTTGAATGAATACAAAAAAACCACACTTTAAACAACATCACCTATAACAAATTAAATAAATCATTTATCCATCAAAATAAATTAATGAGGCCTATATAAAATTTCCTTATTCCGAAAAAATAATGGTAAAAACATATTAATTCTCTTTTGAGCAACACAATAAATCCCCCATGTCAATATTTTTATTTTCAAAACAATAAGATAGTATTTTATCATATATATAACATTGTTAAAATAATAGAGAAAGGTAAAAACAACAAAACTGTCATCTCTAAACAACCACATTGTTGTATCCATGGAATCAATCTCTATTTTACCAATCATTCATAAAAACCAAAACATAACCACATCACCATACAACAAAAACATCACAGTCACCACACAACCATTATCATAACGAAATCACATCAACTTTGTCAAAAAAATCCATTATAATATCCAAAACACCCCTACAACGTCATAACAGAAAAATATTCATTAATTTAGATATGTTGTAACCCAAATACATGATGTAACCCTTATCCATCACAACCAAATAGAAAATATACATGTCATAATTAGTTACCATTTTATCTCATCAACAGATTAAATTGTTTTCACCTTGATCAATTAGAGATTTCATATGTATATATAAATACACTATACTTCAAAAAATTCCTGAATTTGTTTAAAAATTTGTTTTTGTCACTATTTTTTCCTTTAAATCCTATAATGTATACAAATTCTGTAACCATGGTCCACTAAATTATGTGAATTGAATAATTTCTATAATCTACTATTACACATTCAATATATAACAAAACATAGACAAATATTGACATCATGTATTATAAAAATGATAAAAACAAAGAAACAATATGAATGTAAAAAATAAAACATACAAACAAACTAATATAAAGGAATCCCACTCAATATCCCAATGTACAATAAACAGAAAAAATATATACTATAATTATATAATTACCACATGAATTTGGGATCAAAAAAATAATATAGCTAGAATAAGCCATCATTTCCACATCCTTCTCATTTCTTCCATTAAATAATTACCTCTTAAACATTATTTCAATTAATATATTCCCATTCCATTCATAAGTAAGTCATTATATATAAATTTTTCTCATATCAGTGATCATAATTAATATATTCTAGTAGATAATTAAAAATCATATAATCATCACACCAAGTTATGACATAAGAAATATCATATTTATTATATTTTTATTTTAAACCCACCAAAAAATTAATATTATCTAGGGAGAAACACAGAACACAATATTAAACCTCACATACACCTTCCAAAATATACCCCTATCAAAATAGTATCATCTAACAAAAACATCAAACCCAAATTTTAAAACAAAAATATAATCTCAAATGTTTCCTTATATTATTTATTGTCCAACTCACTTGAAAAAAATCCCACATAACCCTTAATAACCTGACATACCTTAATATGAAATACAACTAATAACACCATAATAAGGGAATCTATTACACCTCCCCATAGAATATAACTATGAAATATCACTATTAAAACCCACGAAAAAAATAATTCAAGGGGAGGAAATGGACTCAAGATGTAGTGAATATACTCAAGAGACTAATAACAATAAACTCTATGTCACTTAAATATAAAATCCAACCCCATTTAAACAAAATATATGAATCTAGATGAATTGAACTAGTGAATTAATCATAAACCATACATTAATCTATAACAATTCATCAAAGCATAAAAATAAAATAAAACAACGCAACTATAGAAACACAAATTACTCTTTGAGTAAATGATATTTTTAAGTTAAATAATTTCAATATACATAAATATTTAACTCATGAGTTCATCAATATTACCACCATATCACCCATATTAAATCCATTCCCATTCCAAATAAGATTCTTCAATGGCTCACCCACATAATGAACCAACATATATTCAATGCATTATTAAATCATTTATAACAAATCTACAAGTTAACATTTTTTATAATTCATAATATTTGAATATTAATTTAGATATCCCTTTTCAAATTATTTTCTAAAGTAAATTCCCTTTAGAATTGATACATTATAATATTATCAGTGTAAATAAATATTATAAAAATTATAATAATATGGAAATATAAAAATTTATTCCAAAAAAATAAAATATTACCATTGAGTTCATGATTAGCTGTATAACACTTTTTATGTTAACTTCCACTTCAAAGGGTAACCATTGTATAATAATAAAGTTCTAATGTTGAAGTCAAATAAACCATCGATATTAATAATTAAAAAAATTCATTAAAAAATAAATTATTAATTTTACTAAGTGGAATAAAAGAAAAAGGTCATTCACTTCCCATAAACCAAAACACTCAAAATCAAGCTTGGGATATAGTAGTAATATATTGAATAAAATAAGGCATTCCAAAAAATATATCCCAAAAACCAATCACGTTGGGTCCCAAGGGAGAGTAATAATTTAACATATTAATGATTAAAATTATAATATATTAAATGGGGTATTTTATAAAGGGTTTTGTGGTATAAATAAAGAAACATGACATTTAGAATTCAATCTAAGGGTTCTGAAAAATTTTGTTGATTGTTAAGAAAATTATTGCTTTATGCAATGGGATTATATTTTTTATATTTGAAGGTGATAAAATTTAAATGATTATTAATAAACAGAGATTACATATAATATTAAATATTATTCCATAAAAATATATTATTATAGAAAAAAATTTAAAATTTAGAAATCCCCAACAATAATAGAGTCGAGATATTCATTATTGATATGACTAAATCCAATACTAAATAGACCCATGATAATTTCTCAACAACAAGATTTATGTTTATCCAAATAAAAAAAATCCTTCACAAAATAAAATAGTTTTCTTAACCTTACTTAGAAGAGTGATAAGATCTTGTAATTTAATTTAGATATGAATAGATCATAAGATCAATAGAGTACTCCCAAAACAAGATTGTAAATCAATAATCCATAATAAGAGAAAAAATATCCATTTGATTAACTAAGGTGATATTTTTAAGGTTAATTAATGATCTAACCAAAGAAAAGTGGATGGCCCAATATAAAAACACAATATAGACATCATTGTGTGATAGAGTGACATGAATTTTTCATTATTTCAATGAACCCAACACTAATGGAAATGACATAGTCATCCAATACTTATCTTTCATTCCTTGTCATCATTTGAGGTTTATTAGATGAATGTAAAGAGTTTTGTGACATGGATCAGGGTTCCATGCCCTAATTATAACCCAAAAAATAATGTAAAATTACATACAATTAAATCAACTACCCTGTATTTATGAAATGTAGATTATAATTGATAATAAACCAATAAATATTTGAATATAATTTAAATTAAAAATTGTTGATTTAAACAAAAATGCTAAACAATAGACTCTAATATATATTAGTAACATAGAATATTTATAATTGTAAATAAATACATAGTAACAATTATTTATGTTATAATCCTAGAAAACAAATGAGAATTTCCTTATGTAACATCAACTTATATGAGGTAACCACTATATATCAGTCATTGAACTCTTATGTGTCAAACATGGAAATATTATTTTATATTCAAAACAATCTTATGTATCATACTTCATATATGTAACATAATTTCCTTTGAACAAAATTTTATATTTATGAAAATTCCATTTAATAAAACTGAAAATATATGAGATATTTAATTTGATATATAAAATATAAATTCATATATTAATATCCCCCTTAATTAAATTTCACATATATAAGAGTTGACATAACATTTTAATATATATATATATATATTGGTAATATATTAATATATAATGTCCCTCTATTTGAGAAATTCCTTATTTTCAATGGTAAATCCAAATAATCTCTTCTTACATTAGATCATTAATATATGATGTTTCGTTGAAATTAAATATGAAAAATAATTATAATGAAAAAAATAATGAGAGGGAATTATTATTGTCAAAATATATAAATGACAATGAAAAGGAACCACTCACCAAAACCTAAACATAATATTTCTCATAACTCCCCCACCCCAATAATGTAATCATTAAACCTATAAAAACATATAATTTAAATGTATGTGTTTATAAAATTTAAAATGATAAATTTTCATTGATTTATTGATGGACGAGTTTTTATCCATTCATTAAGGTCTTCCATTAGGTTATAATTTTTGGAAATTGTTATTGATTTTCAATGGATTGTATAATATAAATTTTTTTATGATGTTGATTATGTGTTGTTTTTTTTCATTAATTACGATGTTTCATATATAGATTCATTCACATCTGATTACATTGAAATTTATGATTTATATGTTTCTCTATAATGGAGTTAGTGATATATTATTATAGGGTTTATTTTTTAATGTCTCCCACATTGTATGTATTCAATATTTATATAATACACATAAAATTAGGATATTTAGGGTGGACTCCCTGTGGAAAAAATATGCTTATCACTAAATTTGAAGATATCTTATTAGGGTTGGGACATGTTAGAATGATCTTGAGAATAATACGGTCATTTGAACATGATTTTCCTTTGAAAAAAAAACTAAACTTTAGAATAAGTCTTATAAAAGATTAATATTTTTAACAACAATTAGAAAATAATATTTTTGATGGTTTTAAAAAACATCTATTATCCCAAAACGTATTATTAGTTATACATAGTTTAGTGATCGTGCTGGTTTTCTATGATTGAACATCTATCTGGGAATAATTAGTTCATTGTAATGGAAGAATATATTTTGAAAATTAATATTCAAAGTTGTTATAGCCATTTTTTTGAAGAATCATTTATTATTTATAATTCACATATGGTATTTATGTAATTATTGAATAAAATAATTTTAATGGTATTAAAATCCTCTTAACATTGTTTTCGAATGGAATACATGCATACTTAATAGTAGGGTAAAATTAAGGAAACCACCAATAAATGTTTTCTGATATTATTCAAGAATATAAGAATATTGAATAAAATCATGTTTACAATTTATATATGGATGAGTAAATATTTTTTACCTCTATCTACATAATATGGGTTTAATTATTGATCATAGAAGGATAATTTTTTTATGACCTTACAGAAACATAACTACATAAAGTAAAAAATATATTCTTATGGATTTTGATTTTTAATTTAAAAATGTTCTCCGTGATTTATTAAAATTAACTATATTGATTATATCCATGAAAAAAATTGGATAGATTTTCAATTATAATGTCATGTAACATGATGAGTTTGAGTAATTGAAGAAATAAGACACATGAGTTCAAAATTTTATTCAACTAGGAAAATGATTTAGATAAAAAAATGTATTATTATTCGTCAACATTTAGAATTAGATGTTATATAAATCAGGGTAGAATTATAATTTGAAAGGCTATTGGATCCTAATTCACTAATTGAAAAATTACCATACACGTGATCTTGAATTATATTTGGTAATTTAATCGTTCAATATTTTAATGAAATAACATTTAAATGTGAAATATATAAAACATATAGAGCAAAAAACTATTAAATATTATTCATCCATTTAATAAATTTACATTCGATTTCATTGGTCGGTAGAATGTACATAAAAATTACATTTTTTGATTATTTTTAAATCTATTAATTGGAATATAATGGTTAATGACTCAAGAAGGTAGAAAATACTAGATCTAGTGATAAATGATAAAGAGAAGTGGAAGTTCGTTAAACTACATGTATTATTTTATATGTATGAGGTATAGGAAATATTGGATTACGATAATATTTTAATCCCGATGTTCCATTTGATATAGTGTAGTGACATCGAGATATGGGAATTCAATATGAACTAGTTTTTCTAAATTCATTTCCAATATATTTATTTGAAACCATGCAATTTTTTGGATTAATGGATATCATATTAATAATGATTCTTAAACATAATACGAATGATATAGAGTATTGAGATAGTATCCCATGATATTTTTCTATGGATAACCCAGTATTAGGGTGACTATATCCTTATTTGGGTTAGGTAGAATCCATGACATAGATACATCAATAGTATTATATTGTGATTATTCATAATGAAATTATCATGCTTTATCACTGATGAAATATTTCAAAATCCATATAGTAAACCTATTGGTTCTTTATAAAGGATCTCACCATGTTACAATACCCCCCCCCTCTATGTTAATGAATAATATCTTCCCCTATACTTTAGGATGTAATGATATCATATGGTATGATATTATGCATCAATAATAACCTTATCAACCAATGGAAACTTAAAAAACTATCATGCACATTTTTATTCTTATCAATATTCAAAATAATCAATGAATGCAAGGAAACAAGTAGGAATGTATCTTTATCTTCCCCATATTTTAAATAAATTGGATGATTAAAACCCAGATACAGTTTCTTTGATATTAGTGATGAATATAATAAGTATATGTTAGATAGTCTATACATTTACTTATTCCCTATAATTTCTTCATTGATGAATATGAACTATTAAACATGTATTTCATTTATTTATCATTAATCAATTTCTATTCTATATGTAGATTATTATGGATTCAAACTATCAGATTCCCACTCAAATGTGAACATAGTAAAAATATTTTCTATTATATGATTTCTTTATAAAACCATATTTATCATATGGATATTAATTTTTTTTCAAATGAACACTCTATGATAACTGACCACGAGATAAACTCAATTAAAACTAGTGAAATAACATTTGGGAAACTGTCCTTTAATTTCTCATCATAAATGTACTCATATAACTATATTTGAAATCGTAGAATTATAATATTAAGACCATATGAGTATTATCATTTAAATATAAATTATTCCCATGGTTTTTTCTCTTGATCATCAATCATTACTTCTCAATATATCATGCATCGTTTTACACCATAATCTTGTTTTATTTCTATTAAATAATCATAAAATAACACCTAAACCACTGATTACCTTCCACATGTACACTATCATATAATAAATATTATATATCAAATATCATCACCATAATCACATGATTGAATCATATTTTTGATAATAAATAATCATGATAATTCAATCATTAAGAATAGTTTTAATGTTATATGATTAAAATATCTTTATTCTTCATATTTTTTAAACACATTATCCTAAATCATGGAATACTTTTGTTTATATATTACAATTGTGAGCTTGTCATTTTCACGGGATTTCAAAAAATTATCTTTCATATTATTATTCTAATTTTACATACTCTGAATTACATCAATGAAAAAATTATAAATCATCTCTATTTGTTATGAATCATTATGTAAATAGTTGATATAATTAGAAATGTCTTCTACATCTCATGGTAGCCTTTATTTTGTCACATATAAGTACATTGGGATATATTATTTATTATCAATTGAATCATATTTATGATAAAAAATATTTCATATTTCCCAATTTAGAGACATTGTGTTACCTATGTAATGTCATAATGATATTACATATCACAATTAAATCCGTACTTTGACAATATTCTATACTGAAAAAACACATATATATGCATTTTTTAAATATTTAAATCTAAATTAGATTAATAAAATATAATCAAATCAAACTTAAAAAAACCTTTTGAAATCCTAATTTATAACTTTATATTAAAACTCATCAAAAATTAACTAACATGATTATAGTAATTCAATTGACTTTTATAAATCTACAAAACATTATTATCACAGAATATTCATTATATAAAAACTATCTTTGTGTATTTTAATAAATTTCCACTAACCTAACACTTTATTTATCTCTTGATGTATTGTTAATTGGAGTGATTTAATTAATAACCCATAAATTCAAAACCATACACAATTCAACACTAAGTATCTTTAATACACATCAATGGATATTTCAAAATATTATAGTATATCCTTTCAACAATACAGATGTATTATTACTCATTTGAAAACAAAATATTCTTTAATGATACACTCAAACATATACTTTTCCAACATCAAAATTTTCATTCTAATGATGATTTCATTCACCAATATCATCTCTTATAAATAATTCTGATAAATTTTATCTCAATTAAATAATTTATAGATTTGTTTCATCCTTAAATTTTAATAACCCAAAGATTGAATTGTAAATATTATTTTTGGATTGTTTATTAAAACATAGGAATATACCCCAAATACATTAATGGGGATTTATAAATAAAACTAATGAAATACCATATTATATTTTTTCCTTAGGAATACATTGATATATCTCAAATAAATGTGCTCTCAAGTATCCACATATCCCTAAAATAATTCATAAATAATTAGATGTATATTTTTTTAATTTATGTGGATATTATTGATTTCCAACACATATTTATATCCATACTTGTTAGTAACAACTATACTTATCATCAATGTAATATATTTGGTACATTATTCCTCACCTTCTATATTTCATTTTAATTTCAAAAAAATACCTTCAATAAAACCAAATAAATATGTTCTATACAGTTTTTTTGTCCATCATATTTATAAAATATAGAATGGATTAATAGAATGTGGTATTCACACTCATCGTTATTTCAATATTGAATGAAACTTCATATCCTATAAATTTTATACTATAATAAAAGAGGATTCGATCAATTTTATTTTTGTAATGATCTATGAATTAATAAACCCCAATTATATGGGGTAATTTCCCAAAATTCAAAACATGATATATTAAACTTGACATAAATTTTATTTATACAACTTTTCTGTATGAGATTGTAGATGAAAATTATTCTCCTGTGGTTTGTTCATGAAATTTTTATGTAATACTTTATACTCAGTTCAATATGTGGAAAAGAATATTCATGACAAAATATATTTTCTCCCTCCTTCATTTTAGTAATATTTTTTAATTAAAAAATATATCCTCTCCCTAGTAATAATTGAATTCAATGCATTTATAAAATATTAGGATCATTTGATTGACATACCATATCAATGAAAAATTTTACCACCTTAAATATTTCTATCTTCACAATTATTTCTTCTTAAAACATTATCAATGTTACAATAACTCCACCTAAAATGAAAAACTTCATCCATCTAGATCATCAGAGTAGATATAATGATGTTTTTTTAAAGATAAAAAATTGTGTGATTTTCAAATCATTACATTAGATATCATAATGAAAATGTAATATTTCACATCAGTTCAGTTATCCCTATAGATAACCATGTATAAAAAAATAGAATATATATATGAATAGGATGACTTATTAAAATTGTAATAATCATTACCATTTACTTTTTCTATGGAGAAACAAGCTAAATATTCAAGCTTACCATATTAGTATTATTTAACAAATATTAGTAAATATTCTATTGAATTATTTTTATCATACTTATCATAATTTAGAATAATAACTTTATCTCTTTATGATTTCCCAGATAAATACTTCCCAATTGTTTTCCAAAATGAATAATTCCTAAATTTTTTTATTTAAAAATAATAAATTTTCACCTCATTATTATATATACTTCATGAAATTTCCTTGTAACTTTTAAAATAAAGAGAATCCAAATCCCATAGAAAAACAGTTATCAATCCTGAAAAAAACCTATCTCTTTTACAAACGTTGTCTAGAATAAAAGTAATTTTATAACTAGATAATCTAGAAAAATTTTCAAAATATGATATTCTTAACTTTTATACCTCTTAAATTAATTACAATATTTTCTTTCCATTATAATTTGAATAACATTAAAATAATATATCACAAGGAAATGATAATTTAATATTATCCACATATTGGTATCAATATCATCGTTCTATTTTGTCTTCCAGACCAATAAGTACTAAAGGACGGGTTCAAAATCAAAATGATAAATATAAATATTGTCATCCATTCATATTTATCATATACAATGAATGAATATATTTTTAAAAAAATGATTCATCTTGCAACTACCACTAGCTCTAATGATCCATTCATATTTGGAGCGTGTGTTTTTACAAAATTTTGATTTATAGACATGTTCTTTGGTATATAATTTAGTCAAACTCTAGTATTGGAATAACAATTAACATCTTTCATTAATTAAGACAACATGGCCACCATGTACTCCATACTAATTACAATAATACAAGGTTATTGATTTAGAAGTATACCATTCTTATTTGATACCATATATAACACCAATTATCATAATCAACCAATAATTAAATTATTTATGAATAATTATAAATTGATTATATTTCAATAAACGTTAGGATTATAGTTTTGTTTAATGAAGAATATCATTACTTGAAAAAGTGGTAATTTATACACATTGTAAATTTTTCCTAATTTGGTATGCTATTTTTCATAATTATTTCATTAATGACTATATTTCATCAAAAAACATATCTCACCATTAACCGTTTTAAAACTAATACACATTTTTTGGACCTAGGAAAATCATTTGAAAATGTGGGGTGAGAAAAAAATATTATCAAGTGAAATTAAAAATGAATGAAACCCATTAGTTTTTTTAAAATTTAAAAACCCCAAAATAATGTTTTCCTATTTAGATGATAAAAATTTAACACAGATAATAATTTTCATTCAATTAATTCAGTCATTATTGGAAACATTATACATAAAACTTATATAAATAAATCAAAATAGAATATTCACAATCCCAAGGGTTTTGTAAAAGACATGAAATGTTTTCATTAACACACAAAATTTATCTAAATTAGTCATAAACATTCATTAAATAAAAAACCCATATTTCATCATTTTTTTTAAAATTAGTTCTATAAGTATACATATTACCATATTTATACGCATACATGTTCTAGGGATAATCATCTACATATTAATCTAATAATAACTCATGTAATCGCCTTTATTATGGAATAACCATCATATTTAATTCCATTATATATCTTCTGTAAAAATATTGTATTAAATAATGCATTGGATCAGACCCAAACATCATCATAAATAATGTAAATGAAATATAACATCAAGAAAACCGTTAGAAAACTCACATTTTATTCATAACACTCATAATAGTTTCCATTAGGGATCATAAGTGAAATAATAATATTTAGCTCTTAAAAATAAGAATAATTAACCATTTCTCTTAAAACCATAAATAAAAAAAATATTGAAAAATGAAAATTTTATATTTTTAGAAAAAAAATATTATAGATAAATATTGATAAAAAATTTACAATTATGAATGAAATAAAAGTTTCTCTTATGTTATATATCAAAAAATTATTAATTTTAAAACTTATTAGATAAGTAAAAATAACTAATATAGAAAAAATTAAAAATATTTCCTTTTAAAACCTAGTTAAGAAAGTTAAAATTGTTGAAATTGGCCTTCAGAAATGTTTGAAATATATATTTGAATATTCTAAATCATTTCAATGAAACTGTATGTGGGAGAGAAATAGTATAAAATAATTAAAAATTGGTTTTAATGAAAAATATCTTACATGGAATATTTTCACTCTAGGTATGGATTTTTTATTTCCTAAATAATAAACTTACATTATATATTTTCATTCTCAATATCATTTTTTTGATAATTTTATTATAATTACTAATTTTATTTCATTTATTATCATTCATTCATTAGTTTTTAATTTAGTTAAGTTCATATTATTCAATTGAAGGTTTTATAGTCCAAAATACAGTTAGATAATTAATTGAGGTCAATGAAATCATGGATCAATAATTTGTAAAAAATAAACACTTTTTAATTAAAACATTTATACTTTCATTATACTTTTAAAACCATCCATAATGGATGTTAATGAAAATGAGATTAAACACTTCATTGAAATGATATATATTCATTAAATTAATCTTTATAACCATTCTTGATAGTTGGTAGTGGAAAATAAAATACATTTATTCAACGATTTAGTAGTTTTTATGCATGAATGAGATATACGATCATTTACGATTCGATATAAAGACGGTATAAAATAGTTGGTACATAAATATAATAAAATTTAATGACATTATTGATGTTGATGTCAATATATAAATATTTTTAGAATATATGGGAAGAATGTAGAATAATAAATAAATATGAACAAATTTAGTTAGGACTTATGCATCCTCTTTGGATTTCATTCATTGTCTTACAACTAAACCAATATAAATTTTTTCTTTTTGTGATAGGTGGACAATAATTTTATTGGGATGAGAGTTTGAATTTTTTTTGGGAAAATGTTGGAAAATATATATTACTTAAAGTGTTCCAATAAGTGGGGTGTTGATGTTCCCTTTTATAAATGAGCATAGTGAAACCCTCTTAAATATTAAGAACTTTTAAATATAATAAATTTTATTATCATTGAATGTGGATCCAATTTAGTAAAATTCAATTAATAGGACAATTAAACATTAAATTACACAAGTCAGGTCATATTTATACATTCATTATAGTTTCATGTAGCCTTGTTTCTTAGTTTAAGCCCCACCTCCACCTCGTTATTCCTTTCTACTAGAAATGTGGTAACAGACATGTACCATTGTAACTATTAATTATAATAAATAATTATTTTGAAATTTTTTACAAATTTTACAATATTAACAACAAATATTAATCCATTATTGTTGATTTTCTTTTTTTGAAGTTCTGAAAAATATTGTGAAAATATGATTACAAAATTTAATGAAAACCCATTTTCTAACATTTTCTTTTGTTTTCAATAATGTTATTATACACCAAAAGAATGTATAATATTTATTTTCATGAAGATTATTTAGTTTACTATTAAATAGGGATGCATTATAAACATTTATACCAAACTAAAAACAAATTCATCCTTCCAACTACACTTCTAAATCAAAATAAGTGAAAATACATTTTTATTAGATAAATATGTAACATAAATTCCAAAAAGTAAGGAATATTTATCCAAATTCTATATAATTCATTAATATTTATTATTTAACTACTAGAAAGGCATATTTTTATCGAAAATGGTGTTATATATTTTTAATTCATTCAAATATCATAATTTCCTCATTAAATTTAAAGAATTTTTTAAATTTATATTTTCCACAATTCATAAAATATGGACTATTTGAGAAAAATTCAAAAAACTAACAATCAAATAATTTTGATATATTGATAGAATAAATGACGAACATTTAACGAAATGAATATTTAAAAATTTAGAAATTTAATTTTTAAATAAAACTATTCAATACAAGGAAAAAGTTTTAGTTAAATGAGAAATTAATTTGTCAATTAATAAATTATATAACTTTTTTATAAGATTATGATGAATATGAATACTATAAATAATAAAATTATATCATAAAATAGTGTACGAGTTACCTATTTTGTATCATTATTTCCCTTTTATGAAATTGAATCCTTATATTATTATTAACTACTTAATGTTTTGATGGGATTCTTCCCTCTATGATTTTTTATATTATCATGTCACTTCATGAATCTTATGGTTCTACCATTAATCAAAAACTACATGTACTACCTAATTTTATTACACCTTCTCTCCATGAACTAGAATCTATTAAATGTATTTCTCAAAATACAGATTCTCATCTAATTAAACTACTCCACAACTTATAAGATAATAATATTTTACAATATCCCTGGACAATTTAACATGAACAACATCGTGTACCTCAAATAAACATTGAGGTAACGCTAAAATGTAATAAACTGATCCCAATTTATCTATAATTTCATATAGACTAATAAATATTGGACATAATTTTATTTTTTTTTCATAAATTTAATACCCTATTCCATGGAGGTTTATTAAAAACATGATTTCAATCCTTGAAAAAGATATCCTTTTATTATTATCTAGATAAATCTTTTTCCCATTCTAAAATACCACTTGTTGTACTAAATCATATCTAATTTTTTAACCATTTCATCAAACTATTCAGGTCCCAGTAAGTATCTTTCTTGGACTTCATCAAAATATTATAGAGTCTGCAACTATATTCCATGTATTTACATAAATGGTTACCTATATATTTTAAAATAAAAACTATTATGATATTAAAATTCAGGAATTTTAAAATATGGATCTAAATATACCAAATAATAAAATGATAATTCTTGAATAATATATACCAAATTTTTAATTTTTTACAATGACTATACACTAAATCTATTCTGAAAAGTTATGATATAACTTAACTCAGTACCCAGAGACTTCTGATTACCCTTCAAAAATTTAATGTAAATCTAGCGTCATGATTAATTACAATAAATTTATGAACTCCATGTAACATTACAAAAACTCGAAGATATAATTTACTTATATGGTTCAATGGAATAATATCTGAAATATGAAAACAAATATATTTATTTAGTCAAATTATCAATAATAACCAAAATTCAATTTTTACATTGAGAATTATTTGTTAAAACCACCATGAAGAACATTAATATAGTTTTATATTTCTATTATGAAATTGGAAATCATTGATCAATCCCCTTTAGTAGGTAGAATTTTTAATATTCGGGCCTAGGTTGAACATACAAGTTCATTTATCTGGTTATTTAGATGACCTCAAGCGTACCTCCCACTACTCTATATGTTATTGACTAGCAACAATCGTCTAAGATAAATCATGGGAATACTATAAAGTATTTATCAATGATTCACAACAAAACTAATAGATATTATTGAAAAAAATGATATAAACCTTACAAAAAAATACCAACCTAACATGATGTCCATGACATGAAATAAATGTTACAAACCAAAATAGAAAATGGGTCATTCCAAGTACGTGTCATGTTTCAATATGAAAAATCACAAAAACAAAATAAAGAAACTGAATACTCCAAGTGGGTCCCAACACCAATTTGGTTTCCCCCATCCATCATCATCCCTAACTAATCCATATTACAAATGGATATTACCCTTATTGAGTCCCGCAACTATGAACTCTATTCTGGTATCGAGCCGGAAACCAGAGTAGTGTGTGTGTACAACTTAGTAGGACACTTCCAATAGCGTCTAATAATGTGTCCATTCAAAATAGTGTATATACTATAATACTGAATGAATAAATGAAAAAATTTCAACATTTTATGTATATTAAATTAATCATTATTAGACCACATAACCCCGAAGTTCACCAGTTAAGCCAAACTGTAAATACCTGATCTGGCCGATTATTGAGTTTGAACCATATCACAAAATCAATATATAATTCATTATAACACATTGGATTTCATTATCCATTCCATTTAATTTAATTGTACATATAATTGGAACCACATTCCAGTGAGCACAAATTTTTTCAAGGTCACCATGCCTAGGACCCTGTGGGATATTGAAGTAGTAGATCATGTCAAACAGTTATTTATCTATCAATTTTTACTATAGTATTTAGAATTAATATTCTATGTCCCACACACATTAATCAATAAATTTTTCACTATGGCATTTGGAAGTATCATACCATGTTTCAAATATGTTTAACAATAAATTTATCACTAAGGGATTTGGATGTAGTAGACCATGTCCCAGAGATGTTTATCAGTCAATCTGTCACTATAGAATTTGGAAGTATCAAACCATTTCCCACTCATGTATATCATTAAAATTATCATTTTGAGATTTGAAAGTAGCATACCATTTATCAGACATGTTTAAAAATCAATTTATCACCATTGGATTTTGAAATATAAGGTCATATACTACAAAGGTGTTTCAAAATCACACATACACCACATATACTACCATATTCATGATCAATCAATATTGGCATCCGTATCACATTTCACAAATTAAGAATAAATGAATTAATTTAAAAATTATTTAATAAAATTATTAATCTTTATATACAAGTAATTACTTCAATAATTTATTATTAGAATTCTAAATTAAACAATACATAAATTAATTAAATAAATTATTAATCTGATTTTAAATTTCATTTCTCCATCCCAATATCCAATTTATTATTTCGACAATTAATTAATTCATTTCTACCATTGAATTTCTCAAATAAACCATAATTGTTAACACATGAAAATTAATCTAGTCAATTTATTTATCAATGTAATTTACAAATCATTTAAATTTCATTTCTTAAATTTACATAAATATTATTTAATTAATATAATGGGGTTTGAATTTAGACCACCTACCTCTAATTTGATGATGAACGGTAACCAGTAGGTATACCTAATTTAAAGTGGGAGAATTGAAATCACAATCAAGAACACAATAATGTTACTAAACATTAATCCAAGATCGAAAAAATCAAATTATATCAAACCGAGTTCTATATATAGAACTATTAGTAGATAAACATCCACCGACTATTCAGAAGTAGGTGTAAAAGTGACTGAGATCTAATTGAAAAGACATCACATGCCCATGGGGGATTATATCTTCTATATAGAAATAGAATCATAAAAATGGAGGTTTAAATGAAATTAAATCCACATGGGAATAAAAAAATTGATGAAATATGATGGGGATGATCTTGTGTCAATATAAGGAGATTTCGTGGGGTATGGTTATTTTCAATCTAATAATTTTTTGAATAAATTCTCAAAATCTTATTTTACTGTTAGGGGCACAAAATGACCCCTAACCATGCACCACACCTAGTTGTGTTTCACAGTTTTCCCTAATATGGTGAACAATTTGAAAATCCATGTGCAATCCATGAAAACACCACTATCTCAAGTATGGATGGTTTTGTGGGTTGGGTGATGATTTTTGAAAACCATAAACCAATAGTTCACAACCCATATTCTTTTGAAAAATTACCAATTTTCACCCAAAACCATACAATATATATCCCCAAAAAATTTGTAAAACAATGAAAAAGAGTGCCTGTAAAAGAGCATGATCCATCACAAAATAGTTATGAAATCTTACTATATCCTCACTTTATAATAGATCATCCATGAGATATACGACCAATAGTCTCTAAGACTCTATGACAATAAGATCATGACATTGATCCCACATAGCTACTTCTCTCTACCAATCATCTTTATAAACGAACCCATGTTTCCACAATAAAAATCTAATGGAATGGTCTCCCCTAAAATAGTTTCTCATTTCAATCCATCAATGATATCAGATTATCTTAAAGGGATGCATCAATTTCAAGCTCAAAATCATCCAAATCGATCATATGATAAGGATCAGGATGATACCCCCAAATATATGACACATGAATAACATCATTTTGAGTTCTGCACCTATATGTACAAACCAATCTATACGCCACTAAACCATTTCTCTAAAAAACACCAAAATATTTAACAAATCATTGTACCTACATTCCGTACATCAATATACAGTAGTGACCCAGTCATTGAGAAACCTGAAGGAATACATGACCATACATTGTAAAATCTAGGGCTCATTAATGTCCTTCAGAATAAGACTTATTTCTACTATGATTTTACGATATACAAATTCAAATCATTTGAACCTACTCTGATGTCTCTTTCAACAGACTCTATCACTACAACTCAGAGTCACCAACCACTATCAAACACAGAGATGATCTTCAGGTCATATCATCAAGTGCCTCTTATGTTTTCATCTATATAGTAACATGATAACTATAGTTATAGGTCAAGCCTACCAAATCTTGATGCTTATCCCAAAAACCACAAAAGACTTTGAAAGATGACAGAAGCATATCATATTGAAAGTTAGTCGTGCTCTATTAGATCACATCATTATAAGTGTGAAAATATATTCATTGTAAATCCTATGTACCATGTAACTTCAATAGAAGCTGCCTACGTTATGATGTACAATGCTAGTTAGAATCTAAAATAATAGTTCATAGAAGACTGTGGTGATGGATTATATCTATAATATAGTATAATTCTATCTTCTCCACTCATAAAGTCTCTTGTATAGTCAAAAATTGTGTTAACATTGTCAAGCTATCCATGACCACCCAAATAACATCATTCATCAGAGATATCCTCATGAGCCTCACCTTGAAATAGAAGGTAATATTTTTCCACATCCATATTAGAATGGCCTATGGTTATAGTAAAACACAAGTTCTATGATGCTCATAAATCACCTACTGACCGGTTTTGCATCATGTCACAAACCCTACTATCTCCCTTTTTTGATCTACTACCAAAACTGTCATCTTAGGCCATTTGACTTTTTGGTTAAAGAAGTATTCACTGCCCACATTGATGAAGAAAATATACACATGGATCATCTTGCATACTTGTAGTTACATCAATAAATTTCCCAAAATATATTACCTCACCCTCATCAATGGTCAAATATTATAGTGACTCCACTTCTATTATTTCCTTCAATGATAAACATTCTAGATCCTCATACTTCTTATCATTAGACTATATTAAAATATTATATTCTACTAATACATAAACTTGATTCATATTCTCTTAACCCTAATATTCCACAAAAAGAATTGTATCTAGTAAATCCATCATATCCCACTCATTAGTACTCTCCTAGACTTCCTAAGTATCATTTTACAACCTCAATTTACATCAAAATCTTTTCCCTTTCTAAGCATGTATTCTACATCAATGTCAAAAGTCATTATATACTCATCCCACCATCTCTTCTAGAAATTAAAATCTTACTATGAAATTATATACATTAATATTTTTTATACATTTTTCATATTAAAATTATCTTCCTATATATAATTCCACCAACTCATCATTACATAGAATATGGTAGCTAACATTATGTCAACTGTGGGGTAGTTGCATTCATGTGGACTTCAATACTGATACACATAGACCAAGAATCGATCTCCATCCATGAAACATTATCTAATATTGATCCCAAAAAGGTAAAAAACCCATATATTCTTTACATAACTCAGATATGAACATGATTTCGGTTGATTTCAACGAATTCTTTGTCTCCTAGAAATCATTATAACATGATCAAATAATTTTAAATTATCCCCATATTTGAAAATACAGAATGTGGATCTTCCAAGTGTGAAAAGTGTTTTTTTAATGATGATATCTCATCAACCATAGGATGTTTTTTCTATCGAAAACATTCCTAGGCTTAATATAAGAAACCACTTCTTGAAATTTACCTAGATCCAATATAAAAAATTCACCTGATATTATGTTACCAAACAAAATTTATTTAATAAATCCAATACTAAAACATTGATATCAAGATATATATATGTTTCTCACACAGTGTACTCATGGGGATTTCAAGATATTTGGAATGATTTTCCTGAGTCTTGGGGAATAAAATTATTTTAACTACAAACACAAACACAAATTGATCCTAGTATAGGTGGATGATATTATTTATCATGTTCATAATCACATAATGATAATTTTTATAAAAAATGGAATTACAATGAACTTGTTATGCCATACCTACATATGAAAGAAGTCTTGTGGCATCCGATGCTAGAAATATCAACGAATGATACATTGATCTCATGTAATTATTTGGAAAAACAGTAGTTCCCCTCAACTACTAAAAAATATCATTGATACACAGAAGAGAATGTGGGTTCTTTATAGTAATAATGTTCACCATTTGGTAATCAACATAAAATAATAGTGATCTATAAGCATTAATAGAAAAAAAATTGTAGAACATGAGTGTGAAACACTGGGATGTATAAATGTGATATCCATCATCTATTCTAGGTGAAAGTTTAATTCATGATGGTTTATTATTTCAAATCTATATGTTGGAATGTTATATAGATTACACATGTGCATGAAAAAATTGTAAATTCTATAAATATCTTATGTAAATCCCTAATATGTATTCATGAAACACATCATGAAACCTATCCTCTATGGTTGGAAATACAACAATCATGACTCCTCTATCAATTAATTATAATGTAGAAACTCAAGCAGTGATCTCCCCCAATGTTTGATGAAGTTGCTCTGCATGACCCAGCTTGATGTCCCACCCTCCACTGTATTCTTAAATTTCACCCAAAGGAGTCATAAAATTCACCACCTGTTGTTCAAATCAATGTCGGATTAGTATGGAACTGACCTATCCATACCCATAATTAGGATGATCCTTAACATTTAAGGTATGTAAATATCTCAACTAAAAAGATACTTCATGGCCTCAAGAGAACACCCCTTGCATAGGCATATGTCCCCTGACCATACTTTTAATGGTTTATTTATTTTCATCATCCAACTAATGAACTCCTTATCCATGTCCAATCAATTCAAAATTATTGGATAAAATAATGTAATGAGAGGCACCAATTTTATATATGGAACTGTAAAGTGTAGGTTTTACAAGAATAAAGCCTCTTACTATTGATTTTCTAGCCATTCTATCAACATTTCTATCAACTATTATATAATGAATAAAAATGTAACTGTCTTACCCCTCTTCCCTACTATGTAACTTGAGTCCCCTAGGCCGCACCATTCTCCTGATACGATTTATTGTTCCCAAAAGTACCACGTTCACTTCATATACCACCATAAAAAGTATAACTCTACCTAACCGGCTGATATGTTCAAGAATATCCCCTTCCTACACATTGATTATGTCCATCTTATCAAATGTTACCTATATTTGATGGGTTTATTCATAACATTTTAAGATGTCCCACCCTACCACACCCTCGTATATCTACTAGTGGTCATATAAAATGTTTTAGGAAATGTCTCTACCTACCACACTAGTGATGGATCACATGAGTTAGATCTAGTATAAAATACCCTTACCATATTATAATATTCATCTATCTTCCTTAACAATAGTCTCATATATATGATTCCTTCCCACACAATTCATGCGTCTTAACCATTCAAATGGAACCACATTTCCTCCACTAGAAGCGTACATCTAGTTCCCATCAGATATGCGAACCTAATTCACCAATTATAAATATAAAATCATCCTGAATATATACACCATGAACTTAATTTCACAATTATGCCCATCCTAATGTTATTTTTCTGATGTTTTCACATACCATGACAATGATAGAGTAAATAAATACAAATTTTTAACACATTCAGCATAGTCCACCACATTAATACTCTCATGAGTCAAGCTCATGAATTCAACTACTCTCTCATTCCTGAGCGTTTCTACATCAAAATAGACCACAAAATTCACCTAAAATACATTCTTGTCCATAATATCGATCAATTCATTTCAAATATAGATATTTGATAATATCCTTGTTTTTTCACATAACATGTATGTGGATAATTCCAATCTCTTTTCAGCTGGAGTCTCCACGTGGCCACGTATGGACTTGATAGATTCAATCTTCATTTTAGCTTCTACAGGTCCACCATCTCCTGCTAGATGCCGAGGGCGGTACAATTGGAACTCCCTATCTAGATTAGAAACTATGTCCACATCACACCCAATGTATATTTACATGAATTTGATAAACCAAGAAATTTTCTCTTTGAAATTATATCTGGTTCCTCATATGGAACTACCAATTCCTCAATACCCACTACCACACAGGAATCTATAACCATTCCCTCATGTTGTCCTCTCATCAAATTATGTATTTGATGCATATATATAAAATTCCAAACACATTTCATAGGAAAGATATATAATATTTAACACATATAAGTAATAGAAAAAAATTTCGACATGCCACAATAAGCCTTTTCCACAAACCTCACCACATAGTCAAAATCAAGGCACTATCACAACCCATATCTATATTATATCTAGGTCATAGAAATCAAGGAGTAAAGACAGTATAATTATTTAATATTCACAGTAGAAACAAATTTAAAAATATTAGGAAAAAATTCATTATCAATTTCATATTTTTAACCATTTCCATTTCAATTAAAAAATCATGAAAAAAATTTCAATATTCATCACTTACGCAATGCTAATTTTCACATGCATTCCTAATATGATGTATGTAAAATATAATCCTACCATCCTTTGACGATTCATGAATACTCATCTCTATTAGAGTTACACGCTAGGATTCAAATAACAAAATATCTAAATAATAATAATCACATCACATAACAGGTGCATACCTTAAGGTGAAATAACATCAACTGTAACCACAGAAATAAATAACAAAAATCCCACTGACGGTACGTGGATTTTTCCCACATACATGGGTTAGATATTCCCTTGATTGATATATTAACTAACTCAAAACACATCTTATTATCCTATATATCAATCCAAAATATTAGGGAAAAATAAATTAAAATAAACAAACTCTATACGACTTTCCAACGTGACAAACTGAGTTTTACACACTGGTTCACTATGTGGGTCAGTTAAAAGTCCTTAGGCATGACTCCCCTTATGCCAAGGGCTTCAGACATACAGTGAGGGTCTAATATGAATCATGTGGATACTATAATATATTTATAAATTTATCAAAAAAAAAAACAAATAAGAATAAAATATTTATATAACCATAACATTAATAAAACCATTGTCACAAGATGACCAAAACAAGAAGTTCATTATAAAAAATTATAAGTTATTCATTCTATGTATGGGTCATGTATCAATATGAAAAACTCAAAAATAAAAAAAGTAACTAAAAACTATAAGTGGGTCCATACAATATGTCGGGTTCCCTAATCCATTATCTTTGCTGAATTGGCTATATAAAATGTTTCAAATTCCCTAATCAGGTCCTGCAACTGTTAAATATATTCTGTTACCTATCAGGCATGCTTAGTAGGGTGTGATTTCAACTCATTAAGAAACGAAAAATTTTATATAAACGAATATACCACAAAAATAGTGTTGGTATTTTTATAAATAACAAATAAAAAAACTAAATTAACCATATTAAATATATTCAATTAAATGTAATTTTAGAACATAATCCATGTGTTCTTGATTACACTAAAACTGTCAATACATTATTAGGCCCATACTAATGTCTGAAACATGTCACACAATCAATTTGAAATTCACTATAACACATATTATTTTAATCCATTTTATATTAATTTATAAGGAATAAAATTGTATCCTTGGTCCAATTATGATAGTTTAGGTATAGTTCTCAATGCCATAGACCCCAAGAGCTTTTTGATGAAAAAATATTTATCCCACATTCATTTATAAAATAATTTTTTTCTATAGTATTTGGATGTAGATGACCATGTCCCACAATTGTTTATCAATCAATTTATCACTTTGGGCTCTATAAATCTCATACAAAGTTTCACATGTTTCTATTAATCAATGTATCCTTATGGGATTTTGAACCAATAGAAAATGTCCCACATATGATTCCAATTAAATTTATGACAATGGTATTTGGATGTATCATACCATGTACCAGGAACATCTATCAATCATTGTATCACTATGGGATTTGGCTGTAGCAGAATAAGTCCCCAATACGTTTATTACTCAATTATTCCCTAATATCTTTTGAAGTATCTGACCATCTCCCACAATAATTTTTTACAATCACACATAGACCATGAATACCATTAAATTAAAGGACATTAAAAAATAAACTTCTTCACACACATCGCAAAGAAAATAAAAAATTAATTAATCAAAAAATTATTTAATCCGATTCAATCAATCAGATAATCACATCACACCCAATTAATTAATTAAAACAAAATCAGTGAAATTCCCAATCTCTATATCCCAATAATTATTTCAACAAAATATATTTCCAATTCGACATTAAATGATCCATTAATTAATTAATGTGATGATTTTATTTATTTCACATTCATTTTCAGAATCTCTATATCCCAGTAATTTATTCAAAAATTAATTAATCAAATTTCACATTTTAATTTCCTAAATTATCTTTTCTTGTAAAAAAATAGAAATAAAAACAAAGAAATTTAATTATAAATGAAATCTCCCAATCATGTATAATTTAATTCTCACAATTAAATAAATATTATTTAATAAGGACAATGGGATTTGAATTTAGACAAAAAACCAAAAACTAGATGATGAAGAATCTGTAATGGATATAACAAAATTAATGCGGGATAAAAAATTCATGCGGAAGAACATAATTACGATACAAAACCTGGATCCAAGATAAAAAATATCAATATCAGAAAAATCTAGATCTAGATCTTTTATAAATAGTGGATGAAAATCTCCATTTTATCTAGAATGATGAGTGGAAGATAGAGATGTTATATCATGATGAAATCACTTACCAAGGATGGTGTATATCTTATATCCACACTGTAGAATATAAATAATGGGTTTTGGAAGGGCATAAAATTCATCTGGGTACCACCAAATTCTATAATAATATTTTATATGCATATTTTTCTTGATTTAGGGAGAATTATATAGGTTTTTGTAGTTTTAATCCAAGTTTCATGGGTTCAAATTCCCATACGCATTGTTCCAGTTAAGGGGAAAAACATTTCCCGTAATTCTATAGCCTAAATATGCTCATCGCGTAGGAGTTTCGAATTGTTTCTCATATGAGTTGGAATGGTTTAAAAATCAATGTGCCATCTTTTGAAGCCCTAGTATCTTTGGGGTTCATGGATTGCTGGTATATGCGCATGGTTTGGGAAAATTGTGTGCCAATCTTTCCCAAACCCTCTTCCTTCAAAATATTTTATTTTTCACAGAGTCATATAAATGACAAAACCCAAACAAAAAGAACTAAAAAAATAAAATATTTCCAATTAAATTTCCCAATACATCTCTTGAAATGTCATGTATCTTACCGCATTTATCCTTTAACTTTAAATAGTTGAAATATTTCATGGTGAACTATGCAATATAATTCTTCAATCCTTTCAAATAATAATATTTTCAATGTTATCTATAGGTAATTATATTAAATCGGTAATTATAAAATGAATAATGAGGATCTCTTTGAGAAATTAATTTTTCATCTGACATTCACACTACATAGAGAGAATCTTTAAAAATCTATTAACTCCGTCATTGTTAATTTTAAACTCTACAAACATCCAATTATTTAAATACTACATACGTTCTTGAGATGTTTGATCTTCTTTATGAGGCTCTATAATTATTTATAGCATAGAATATTGAATTAATAATCGGCTATAAAGATAAATGGTTTCCCAATACATGATATATAGTCTTATATTCATTAATTCATTAAATATTTTGTAATTTTTCAATAATAAAATGGTTAATTTAATTTATCTTTTTAAATAGAATAATAATTTGCATTGATGAATTGACTAGGATGATAGTGAATCGCGTGATTATAGACCGTTATTAGATAAATTAATCTTCTATTCAGCATTTTCAAAACTATTATGGAGAATTGAAATCAATATCTTATAAACCATATATATGTTTATTTATTGTTACATAAACAAAGCCTCGCCAAATTTTTAGTGGTTAAGAAACTAATAAAATATCAATATTAGGAATTGGATAATTCTTATCAAAAATTTTAATGAAAATTAAACATATGAAATTTCTAGACCACTTTCATTAAATTCACACAAAGGCCTTTCAATGAAGAATCACTATAAAAAATCACCATTTATTGAGGGAAAAAATATTACTAAATCAACCAATAATATATTAAATTAATGAAAAAATTTATCACATTAAATTATCTATATTAATTTTAATCCATTTATAAATAACTTATATTTGGGGGAGATATAACAAATAAAAACATTAAACAAATAACTAATAATGACCCAAAAAACTAAACAACAAACTTCAAATCATGGTGAAATTTAAAGGACTTTTCCACTTATCGATTACATTGTTTTTAATATGATCAATTATTATTCTTACATTAGATGAAATTTCCAATTAAATGAAATATTCTATATCCAATAGTCATAGTTACTAAATTATCTATAAAATGTCAATTATTTTAATGTATACAAAATAATCCTTATATTTTTTCATGGTACTCATAATTTTTTATGTATTCCAGAATATCATTAATAAAAAAAACTAAAAATATTTCTAATACCCATTTAATAAATAATTAATATGAATCATAAATATAGATATTTCATTTTTCACTATTTATTCCAATAAAAAAAGTCATAATATCCAAACCTAGTAATAAATTCTATCCTTGTTGTGTATTATCCCCTCAGTATTATATGTTTGTATGAAGATATAAAATCAATCATATAAAAATATTGATCTACATGGATGTGATTGAAAAATAAATTTATTTGAAGATATATATACTTCTTTTTAATCTATAATTTTGGTATGTTCCCAATAATTAATGAAAATCAACATATAACCATACTTAGATTTTTAAAAGACCACAAATGTGAAGGACTAGGAAAATGAAACCGTTACCATGTAATTTAGAGATTAGATTTTCAACTCTAATAACTCTATTATAACACTTAAAATTTGATTCTTAATAAATAATATTAACATTAAGAATTATGTCAGTAGACAATTTAACATCAAAATCAAGAGAACCACCAGGAAAAATATTAGGAAATATATATACTAATTTAACTACCAATGTTATATCATTATGTTGACTATTTTTCATCAATTAAGTGAAGTATTATTTGTAACATTAACTATCATAGTTAATCATTTTTTCAGTTTCTTTATATGTTATGATATATTTGAACGACATTTAATATAGATATGAAAAATCACTCCTGGAATTTAATATGACGTACCCAGACACAAAATCTATTATATCATTACAAAATAATTTCCATATTATTCAATGAATGTCATTAAACTCTACAAAGCTCAATAAAATTTTATTTTTAGGAAAGATCGTTACATATATATTAATAAAAACATTCATAGAAAGCGTTGTTTTTATAATAATTCAACATATATATTACACCAAAATAAGTAACCCTATTAGATGAGATGAAATTTCCAATTTTTTAAAAATATGACTGAAACTTTTTTTTGACCCCAAATCAATCAAGATAGTGGTATAATTTGAATAATCTAGAAATGTACATGTTAACACCAAATTGTTTGGACTATTATTCACTGATGTTATCACAAATGACATTTCCACCCACTTATGATTATCGTCTACATGATTTATATCAATTTATATTATTTTTAGACACTAAAAAATAATGTCTCAACTCATTAGTGATAAGAAAAATACTAACTACATTTAATTTTTAATCTGACCATTTCAAAATTTCATTTCATTATGTTTATAATCCAAATTCCAATTCTTACCACATAAATAATACGTTTCATATTTCATTAGATAATCACAATAAATCCTTTCCCCATCCATATAATTGTATATTTTTTAAATGTTATTACCTACATAACTCGATGAAGGAAAATTTCAGGTTATTTTATATCTATATATTCATTTCCTATTATTGATATACAATTTAAGAAAATAAATCTATAAATTTCTGTATATCAAATAAATTTATGAAAAATTCCATTGTAATGTGAAATGAAATCTCTTCACAAATACTATTTAAATCCCTACAAAGATCATAAAATTTTACTATCATGGATTAAATAACATTTGGTTTATACTCGAAAAATATACTAATATTTTATTTATAGGTGGAAACCTTGTCTTCATAGTTTTTGATCGATTACATGAATTCTATTTCATTTATAAGTTGGGAAAAATTATGAAAATATTTCTCATGTAAAATTTTATTAATTTTTTCACTCCAAGGAATTTATATAATATTTCCCTTTTAATTTTTAAAATAATCACTGACATCAATGGATTTAAATTCAAAATAATAAATAAGAAGTTTTATATTCTGTTTCTCAAAAAAATAATGAAATATGTATTTCTTCTCCCGTTAATTAATCCATCCATCAACTACCATTGTGTTCGAATATATACTATAATCTAGAGGGTGATCCTTTAGGAAATGTTCCCCAATAAAAATAGTCTTTTAAGGATAATTCAGTTTCTCTTTAGCATGGTTACAAGAATTAATAGCCCCCATTAACAAATATGACAAATCAATAAACTACAATTTCCGAATTCAAACCATTCACAGTTGATGGTTAAACTATATATCATTAAATTATTGCCTTATTACTTTTTTAACCTTAATTATTCTATCAAAACCTGTCGGAATTTGAGCATTCATAGATAAAGAAATCTTGAAATCCTTATTATTAAATCTCATGATAATATAATAATAAATATAATCTCAAAAAAATTTAACAACATCCTAACTTATAAATCTACCTAACCTATTTATTAGGTACCAACATCAACACCATGTGACTTAATCAACCCACAATTACCTGATTCAGAACATATACCTCAATTTATTACACTTCTACGAATTTTGTTTACATAATCGAAATAATTTAGAAATAAACTAGAAAAAAAAAGATCTTTACAATGTGTATATTTTCTACACCCAAATATTCATATGATTTCACTCTTTGTTCCATTAGTGACATTTTTTCTTCATTCAGTGCATTCCCCCATTGACTATGGTCAAATTCATTGAAATATGTAGGCCCTAGGAAAATGAAGTCAAAATATGGGATGATAAAAATTAAGCTACGTAATGGATTTAAAAATAAAATAAAACTACCAGTCTACGTAAAAATAATAAAAACCCTTAATAAAAATTTCATTTTAATCAATAAAAAATGATAAAAAATAATCAATTATTTCTATATAAAATTAACTTGATTTCCTAATTTCCATAAACAAATATCTATTAATAATGAATAAATGGAAAATCATAATCACAAGGCTTTCTAGAAGGTAACAATATTATTTAACAAAAAACACACATTAAATCAAAATATGTCTTCATATTTCAATACATCACATACACATTTTCTGCCTTTATAGTATAAAATATTTATAGAAAACCACATTCTCTACCATAGAACATATTTTAGGTAGCATGTTATATCAACTTAATATATATTATTAAATAACTATAAAAATAATATTAATTAATATATAACTTACAATGTTAATTCCATTTTGAATCATTATGTATAACATATCATTACCACAAGATTTTAAGTGATATATCTGACAAAAAAATCATCATATATATTTTCAATGAACTATAATATTAATAAAGAACACAAATAATATATTTACATCATGAGATCATAACAATTATCATTCTATCCCATATGTAAAATCGCATTCCATTATCTGAATTTTTTAACAAATATCCTTTCCTCTTGAAAATATCTAATTCTAAAAAATTCCCAAAATAATTGGGATTATATATTCTTTGAAAAAATATTCAATCTTGTAGTGGAATATTTTTAACAAATAATTTCCATTATTTAAAATAAAAATTTTACATGATGTGAAAATTAAAAATGATTTTTATTATTTTTGTAATAAAATTAAAAAATAACCAATATTGTAAGCATTAAAAAGATTTCTTTTTTATTCTTTTGTAAATAAATTTTAAATATGTAGAAAATTATTCATAATATATATACATTATAAATAAGAAAATTGCCTAATTTTTTAAATATTTTAATTACAATTAAAAAATTATGAAAAATATATTAATGAAGATGTGTATATAAGATAAAGAGTGTGAAACATTTCAAAATTGTATTTAAAAAAATACCGCATTACTCAAATTCGAACTCTCTAATAACATCATTTAGTATTTTGAATAATAATATTATATTAATTATTAACATTCATAATCAAAATTTAGGTTCGTTCAATTTTTACAATTTCTCTATTTTATTTATTATAATTTTTAATTTAGGTCACAAATTAGTTATGTTTATATCAAATGTTTTAGGGATGTTAAGTCTAAAACAAAATTGTTGTGTAGACCACAACCAAGTGGGACATGGTTTTACCATATAAGAATTTTTTTGTAAATTTAATTTTTCAATATAATATTTAAATTTAAATCTATTCATCTATTCATCAATTTTTTTCATGAAAAATTATATTCATCATTTCATGGATGTTATAGTCTGTACATACACATTATTGACATTTTAATTACAATAAATGATGAAATAAAAATTATGTAGACAAAATAATACATTTAAAAAAAATAAATGATATAATAATGATCACACTTATTCATTAAATCAATCATTATGACCATCAATGTAATATGATAATGAAAAACATAATTTTTTATTCATGGGTGAGTTAGTATACCCATACTCATGAGCTAGATTTCAATTTTCCAACAGATGACAGGGTATTAAGGTAGATAATATCCTGTCATTTCATAATTGGAATTATTTCATAAATATAATGATTGTTCAGTAAAATTATGATTATATACTTCCATGATTGACGTTGAGGATAATGTAAAATACATCACATTATCGAAATGGTAGTTTTCAGTCTACATTGAAAATTTTCATTTCCCAAAACATGAAATTAAGAATAAGAACAAAATTTCCATCACAAAATAATATATTATTATTATAAATATTTGTATGTCAATATATTGGGATATGTTGAATATTTTGGAGGTATACAAATAAATAATTTTAATGAATTTTTTAAAAAAATATGAATCCAACTTTTTATATCATTATTTTTTATACACCTTCAGACTTCAAGGATTGGTATTTTTGTTACTCAAATATCACTAGAAAATTTTGTGGAGATTGATGATGCTATTTGGATTCATATTGGTCAATATATTTTGATTGTATATGATAGGGATGTTATGAGAGTGGATAAAATTTTACATGTTATAGGATTAGAACCCATGTAAATATTTTTAACTTTTCGATTTACTTTCTCACATTTTCATCATAAAACTAGGATATTCCATAATATAGATGACTAAAGGTACATATAAATATATATAGGAAAATTCTTGATCACCCCAGTTTGGAAAATAATTTAGTGTCTCAAATAATGTTCATTAAGTGTGATTTCATCCTCCATGTTACCATATAAACTGATGAATAATGAAAAGAATAATACAATCAATATAAGTATAATAATTATAGATATTCATGAATATATATATATATATGAAAAATAGTATCACATAAATTTTATAATAATAAATAATTAATCATTGATGTACTTGATATGGGTTATTAATGATGATACATATATCTGTTAAAATAAAAGATAAAAAAATCACTACCAAACTTCAACCATATCCATGTCATCAGGGAACAAAATGCACAATCTCATGCTGACCACTATGAATAATCTAAATATTAAAAATAATATTACCACTTCTAGTCACCCAAAATAATTTTTAAGAGATATATATTCATAATATTATACATTGGGTGTGTTAAAAACTGATCCTAATAGGTAAAAACTATAGAGTTTCATCTATTCCTCAAATATAAAAAATTATATTATAATTGATTGAAATAAATTTCTAACATAGTATTTTCCATTCACTTTTCATAATAAAATAAAATATTAAACATCATACCCCTCATGATTGGATTGAGATGTGATGGGTGCTCTAATATTCCTTACTTGACATCCCCAATACACCAATGTCATAAAACATTACAAGGGATTCAAACAAATTTGGGTAATGATTTTCACTTTGAAAAGAAAACTATAGAAACCATGATAAACACACAGAAAAAACTATACATGATGATTGAGTACCAATATATAAGCCAATAACAAACCAAAACTAAAGAAATCATTATAGTAAAACATAATCTCAATGATAATAAAAGCATAAACACACTAAAGAACATCCAAAACAAACTCCAAACAGATCCAAGATCCAACTCAACAAGCAATGACAACAGTATAGTGACACATCACTAAAAAAATGGTTACATTGGCTTTATATATTTCTCAATAAATAACATTTTAAAATGAACCATAGTTTCCCGGAAGGCATTGAGAATAAAACTCTATAATATTTCCCCAATGACGACCCAAATAATGCAACTAGGAAATAACATGTCAGCTCATTTATATAAAACATACTAAAATATTTTCAAATCATTATATATATAAGAAGTTTTCCAATGTCATTATTCAAACATGCATTAAATTAATTTTTCAAAGAATCCATCATAAACTCATTTAACTAATTTCTCAATTTATTGATTTTTCATTTATTATTCTATTTCCAAACAAAACCACAACACCCAGATACACACACATACACTTTCTATTACCATTAATAGTGGAACTTCACATCCATGTTCGGTCCCTTCGATGTTGGTAAAACATTTCCCTTATCCATCCCATTCCGCACTTTCAAAAATGTTTGGACAAAATCATATAAACTCATTTCAAACGAATAATTTATTCCACATAAATTTAGTACACAAAATAATTTTATTACATTAAAGCAACAATAATTATAACATCAAAAATATTAAATAATAAAAAATTGTTGTCCTAAACTCATATAATTACTATGATTTTCAAATCCACAATTAAAAAATTATTTCAATTCAAATAAAACCAAAATTTTAAGTTACTTTTAATGAAAATAAATCAATTTGAAATCAATTATAGACTTTTTAATCAATGTGATTAACGATTGAATACACCTAAATATCAAAATTCTGAGAAAATGAAGAAAGAAACAGCAACCTCAGAAGGCCTAATTAGATCATATAGATCCAAAAATTGATCTTATTTCTCTCAAATAGGAAAAAATTATCTCTTTAATATATCCACAATAGAACCTGAATTGATACCAACTAGATTGGATATAATGTTTCGAGAGGGAGATAGATATAAGATATTAGACCTATGGTATATATTATTATAATGTTTCTTTTAGGAAGTTATTCATTTTTCTCATACCGTGTGCCTAATCATTTTTATGCCTAGTGCCCTCTTTTTTTTACCCACAATTTACATGATGTGTTTTATAGTTTTTACAAACTATTCTTAAACATTAAACTTCTAAAAAATCCCCACAAATATTCAAAATCCAATATGAACCTCCCAAGTCATAACCGAATCATTTATATATTATAAATATACTACTAAGAAGACGTGTACCTAAAATTGGGGGTTCTATATTCTCCAGACCAATTTTATTTATATCCATTGAATTTATAAAATCTCAGTTTGAAAAAAATATTTTAGGCCATTTTTCTTTTATTTCCTTCTCACTCTCCAACAATTCTTATAGAATTCAACCGTGTTTCCGTAAAAACACACTATACTGACATATTTCCCATTCAATAATTTCTCTTTCATATCCACAATCTAAACAAGAATATAATCCAATATAGCATCTAGCTATTGGTTAATAGGATTCCATAGAATCGCATGGTAAGGATCTAGTCGATCAATCTTCAATTGAGATATGAGAAACCCATTATCCACTAAAGAAAACCATAGTGGAAAATGTAAATCATATGATACCTCACCAACCCATTTTTTTATCTCAAATTGGATTGTGTATTGAGGATATATAATTACCTACTTTAGAAAATGGTGTTGTCTAATTGTTAGATAGATTATAAAGAATAAAATATCACTAGTATTGAATGAAACTGGTCGTAAAAGATGACTTGAATACAATTTCTAAAGACTCTAATCAATCTCCCTTGTCTTCCTGGTCAATTATAATTTCTCCATTGTCTATTTCTCAGGGATCTTTCCAAAAAAGTGAAGTCTCAACAGTTTCCAACCAAAAAACTAGAGATCAAAAATGAAGAACAAAAAATGCCTCAAAATCAACCATTTCAATTTAGTATTGATAATTTTTTTATTGAGAACTCCACCCATAGTATGTGACCCACTTATAAGCTAAAAAATCAATAACACAATCCCTAATAATGTCTTACGTATTTTTTATCATTCTTTTAGATTGTATATCATTTTAGGAATGATACATTGTGATCATATTTATTCGAGTACCAAGAGATTTATATTACAAAATCTATAATTTTATTCTCCCATTTCCATATGGGAATCATTAAGAATATAGCATAATTCTTTGTCACAAGTTCTCATCCTAAACTTTTTGAATGTTGAGGCTTGTCATAAAAACCACATCCACTTTTCATGTTAAACCCACCAGCGAATATTTTTTTTAGTATAATATATATATTTTATATACCTATATGAACATCCCATCAATAATTATGGTAAACATGTAGGTGTTATACATGAAAAGATAATGTTATGACTATCCAATAAAAAAACATTGATTTTCATAAATATTTTTATCCCTCAATGATCCCCTGACCTTTTTGTTATGACCTCACAGGAATACATTCATAATTATATGTTTTCACCTCTCTAATTTTCTCTGTGAAATCACATACAAATGAAACTAAAATGAAAAAAATAACAGCATCTTGGTCAGTACCATCCATGTTCGTGTATTATATAACTAACACCATTTCCCACTGATTTGATGTTTCTTTTTCCATTTTCAGAAATTATATACTAAATTTATCATAAAACGAATTTCCATTACCTAGTGTATAGATTAAAGTAATTTCAATCATTTGAGGATAATCCGTCCACATTCTTTTTTGTAAATTGGCATCGCATTGTGATAAAACATGTTCCAATATCATATAATAAATAAATTCTTTACCTTTCTCCTTAAATAGATATTAACACTAGTTTTTCATATCATGGCCCACAATAGTGAATTCCAATTCACATATTTTTTATTTTTTATAATGAAAATGTATCTATCATGATCCATGGGAAATAAAAAGATCTCTTTACCTAAGAACACACCACACCCATAATCCCAAAGCATTAAAGTGTAATCTCATGAAAATATATCTAACATTGACTATTAAATTTGAATGCAACATTTTTCATAGTCATAGATTACTTTGGTGTATCTAGTCTTTAAAACTCATGAACAAAAAACAATTATAACTATCATGGGTATGGAAAATATGAAACTAAAATATATTATATAGAATTTTCCAAGAGATAATGTCATATATCCTTCATATATCTATATGAATAAAATATTTAGAGATAATATGTAAGAGAAATGATACTCTTATATCAAAAGAGCACACTTTGATATTTCACATAAGGATGATGTTTTGTCCTAATATTCAGCACTGTCTCTATTTATTTCACACTCTCTACCAGTTTCCTAGACAAAACCAATATTTAACCCCTGAATACAACCTAAAAATAATCGGTTTACTATTATAATATTTGATTCGATAGTTCTTTAAAAATATATGGTATATTCCTTAGAAAAAAAAGGCATAACAACGAACACATAATGGTTATATCTATTCCAGGAAGCTATCTTCCAAATATTCTCATTATAATGTCATAATTATTCATATACCACTTACAAATCAATTTTACAGAACATTCTACCTCCTTAAAATTGATCAAATAGTTCATTAATTCAGGGAAGTGGAAACCGGTTTTTATCCGAGATTGATTTTATTGTGATAATCTACACAAAGCCTTAGATTTCCATCATCATTTTCAAAAAAAGAACCAGTTCATCCCATGAATACGTAACTGAAAAAATGTAACCTTTTTCTATCTATTCTAATTAGGCATTCAATTCCATTAATTTGGATGGTTCTTTTTGATATGATAGATGTGGGATTGGATTGGTTCCTAGAATGAGAAAAATCATAAAGTCTATTCCTCATGTGGGTGGAAACACCGAGAAATTGTTTATACGAAAATAAAAAATTGGGTCAATAATTGATAAAATAGTTTATTCTCAATCTCTTCCAAAGATACAAAGGTCAATACTAAAATAGTTTTTGATATAGATTTGACTATTGGGGTCAACAATCCTACACCACATTCCATTATATTCATAACACCATGAAATAAATTATTAAAGGCTCCTACATTTCTAAAACTAATCATTTAGTAATAAAATATGATTTGACCTTTAATCCATTTCAACTATTCTTTACCCAAGATTTGTTCATAAACATACATCTCAGTTATTGAAACATTAGATCCAATTTACCCACAATATCAATTATAGAAAAATCACCCATTTAAAGTGTCAACATTCTATTTTACCAATAAGTGATTGTATTTTGAATACAGAATCCATAATCACGACATGTAAACTCATCTGATCAATAGTTAGAGAAGAAATAAATGAATATGAAGTGCCTATATTTAAAAATACAGAACAAAGGTAGAATTAAAAATAATCTTACCTCACTCTGTAAAATGTATTTATTGATCATTCAAGATCACTTTATCACTTATATGAAATTTCATAATGTATAAAATTTTCTCTTCATTACCCGATTCAAATTTCACTAGTTTTAGAGTTATGGTATTCCTATAATTGTCAGGGATTTTACTTTTTTCTAATGTGAAATAATTAGATGCACTTGTCCCATTGAATCATATGATGCCTAAGAACCATGGGATGTATCCCTCACAATTGAACTTATAGAATTGTGGAAATAATTCTATAAATTTCAATCATATTTTAATTGAGATATTCTTTTTCTTTTTATACTCAATCTGCCTTTATGTTGACAAGAGAACCATATTAAGAGAAATAGGGTTTAAATTATAATTTATGAAAAGGATTTTGAAATTAATTATGTAATTCAATGGCATAACACCACTATAAAAATATTTATCCCTATTTCTCTTATTCATAATATTAATATTCCATATATTTCCCAAATGAAACAACATTATTCCTATAAGGCCCCATCTATTAACATTACATAATCTTAAGATAAGACAATAATTTTACATTGATGCATATTGTGGATCTTATGAGGTTTAGGGCATTAGATAATTATGTAATAACTCATAAATGACAACATAAATATTAAAAGTAATCACTTATACTAAGAATCCATTTTTTATAAATAAATATCTGACAAAATAAACACGGTATCTATTCATTTTTTTAACATCATTATGTTTTATTTACCTGATCCATGAGTCTAATCATCTTTAATTATTCGGATAAACATTTGAAAACATGCGATGAGAATAAAAATCACAGTAAGGGATACACAAAGAAGGAAATCTGTTAGTCTTGGGATAACATGAAAATAATGTATAATTTATCAAAATGTAATACAGTCCACCCTTAAAAGTTGTAAATATAAATCACTTAATATAAGTTAATTACATACAAATTTTTATAACCACAATATTACCATAAATCTCATTGAAACCAACATATAACAAAATAAAGGTAACTTGGGACATACACATTCAAAATTGGAATAACCATATGGTCAACATCTACACATATCACTAAAAGGAATAGACATACAACTGATTTCCATACCTAATGCCTTAGAGGATATAAGGTTACCAGTGTTCTTTGGTTTATCGTGGAATCACCCATCATTTGATTTATACCATAACCACCTATAGTTGGCTTATCATTAAACCAACCGTCATATGGCTATGTAACATTATAAAATCATAACACAAAAGATATTTCAAATATTGAAATTTAACTAATAACATTTCATTTATAATCATAAGAAATCATTTCAATATTATGAACTATTAATTCCTTTTCAAAAACCATTTTCAACACCAAAACGCCCAAAAAGGGAATATGTTAATTCTTTTCCATTTAAAAACATAATTTCTTTTAGAGGGAGCCAAATATGAAATAATGGTTATTGTGGCAGAGAGGTCATTGTCGCCACATACATTAAAAACATTCCTTTTGTAATTTAATAAAATGCTGGGTTGAAAAAATATTCTCTTTGAATGAAATTAAGATACAATGTTGTTTATTATTAAAAATATAAAATAAGTATTTTAACATTATCAAAATATTCATCATTTAAAGGAGGTTGAGATTGGGTCCCTTAAAAAGATCGAATAATTAGATTAAGGATAAATCAATGATAGAAATATATGTGAAAAAATATATATGCAATATAAGGGGATTTTTAATGTTAACTAGTCTGAGTTCATTCACAATGATTATTGTAAAAACAACCCTAATGACATTGATATTTTACTCAATGAATGGAGGTTGAATTCATATTTCCCTTAAAAAGTTTGTATAATGATGTAAATATTTATCAATGGGGTTATTATGTGTAGAAAATGAAAATCCAGAAAATGGAACATGAAATTATAACATAAATAAATAAATATTCATCTATTCCACAGATAATCATGTCATAATATAATCAATTAAGTATGCCTAAAACCCAACGAGGACAAATTAGTTAAAAAAGTTCCCTTACCTTGAGTCTGACTCCTCACGTACAATCAATGTGTTCTAAAATAATAAAAAATGATAAATTATAATTTAATGACATTATTTTTCAATTTATTTATTCATTTTATATCAATTTTTAACATGTTATAAAAAATACATAATTATTTAAGTTAATATCTATAATTTTGCCATTATTTGGTACTTGAGTCGAAAATGAACTCGTTTTGATTAAAATCACACATGTAATAAATCATTCATCATCTATAGAATGATATTTGTGATTGAAATATAATATATATCGAATATATTTTTATTTATAATAGTCCATACAATTTTGAGATAGTTAATGGAATGCACTATTCATGGAGATGGTATGTCATACATACGCATGAACACTACTTTCATTTCAAAGTCATATAAAGGGATTGAAAAATAGATGATAAATATGTAAGAACCCGGATCTTCGTTTAGGTATGTTTTCGGCTCGATGTTGTGTGATGGCCGTGCCCGGGCCACACACACTGTGTGTAGGGGTGACGTGCAGGCCGATTTTGGAGGATTATGGAAAAACCACTACACACCATGTACATTAAAAATACATGCTGTGTACTTTTTCTATTTTTCATTAAACGGACCGGGTTCCGCCTAACTCCCGAATTCATCTTCTTCTCCAGATTCTGTCCACCCAACTGTGACCGTACGACAGGATCATCTACGAGCTCCTGACTCTTCGTCCATTCTCTGATTCGAGCATGGTTGATTGCATTGGAATCACAGCGGTGAGCTCTCCCTTCTTCATGAGTATTGTTCCTTGATTCCTCCTAGTTTTCATGTTATGAATGGTTGAACGTTTTCTCAGATATACGTTGTTCTAAGGGGAATCTGTCATCGTCGTTCACGTATATCGATCTCCTAGGATAGAGGTAGGTGGTTTGTGCCTTTCTGTAGAATGTTGATGAATATTTGTGAAATTTCAACCAATACCCATGAACGGGGTTTTGCGTGTTCCTGTTTTTACCTTGTTGTATTCCCTGCTTTTCATGATTTCCATAGTAGATGTTTTTCCTGTGATTATGGTTGCTTTACTGTACCATGAATGTTTTCTATACTTTTTCTGCCAGTTTTTCATTTTCCCAGTTGTCGTGCTTAGTCATATGATAGTTGAACTGCTACCTTGTTATGCTGTTGAGCCTTAGTTGATAGGAAAGTAATTCTATAGGTTTACATGGAAGATATACACGCACACTGAGCATGTTTTGTTTCACTCAGGACTATGATAACCTCGAGTAGCAGTCCAAAGGGAGATTTTATGGAAGGGCTTTTCCATAGTGTCTTTGTATTACGATGTTAGGCTATAGGGGGAATTGACAATGAGTGATTCCTCAGAGAGTCTGTAGTTCAATGACGCGGGCCACATGGGGAATTAACGTTGAGTGCTTCCCCAGAAATCCTTTAGCATGATATGTGACTATAGGGGGAATTGATGGTGAGTACATCCCCAGAGAGTCTGCTTAATTTCATAACTGAACCAGAGGGGTGAGACTGTGTGTGCCACATAGGGGGTTTCGAGTACTTATAGGTTGAACCGTAGGGGTTAGGCTATGAGAGCTTACCATAGGGTTACCTTTTTCTTTTGTTAATGGTTTTTTACTTGTGCACTTCTTTTTTTAGAACTGTGGATTGTAGCTCCTTGAGATTTCCTATTTTTTGTTTCTTGTTTTATTACTTGCCTTGTATTCATTAAGTGTTAGGAACGAATCTTTGGGTGATTTGCTACTGGGATTGTATCTCACACCTTGTTTGGGCCTTAATTTTGGGCCCAACAAGACTATGTTGGTGCAGGTATAGATAAGGGCAAGCACCCTTCTACTTCAGGATCTTGATTGCACCAGGAGCTTGGGAGCATGGGACCGAGCCATGGGTCGTGATTCTGAGAAGTCTTCTTTGTTTTCTTTTGCACTTGGTTTCAGTTGTATTTCATCACTTTATTGTGTTTTATACTTTCCATAGATACTTGTACCTTCTGAATCATTATCATCATTTATATATATATATATTCGTTTCTTCCACTGTTTGGATTCTATTATTATGCATGTTGTTACTGCTTCCGTTGTTGACTGTTTTTTTTCAAGTATACCTTACCAAATGAGGGCATAGTTTCCCCACCGACTCACCAAGGCCCTCACTGCTAGTCAGCAGCCTCTAGAGTTCAGGGAGTACACACCCAAGTCAGTGGTTTAAGAAGCTCGGCATCTCCTGTAGTTTGAAGTGTACACGACTTGTAGGGCAGGAGTACACGCCCATGTCAGTGGTTTAATAAGACACCCTATTTAGTTTTTATACACGCCGTGAAGTTGAGTTTTGTAAACTTGTGTGTTTTTCATCCCCTGTTCCCGTTTTGTACTCTTGTGTTCTCTGTACTTTTTTTTCTGATGTAAGGTGTACTTTTGATCTTTCAGATCTATGCCTCAAAGATGTCCTCTGGTCAGATGTCTGTCGTCAGGCAGTGATCAGACGCCACATATGGCTGATCAGGGACTTCCTGCCGATCAATCCAACGGGCCAGCCTTGACACCGGCTGTTATACCAGTTGTAGGTGCAGATGCGCAGTTTTGGGAAGGTTTCGTGAGGATTATGCATGCCTTCCTGGGAGTTACGCCTCCTGTCACGTCTATGGCAGATTTGACGTGGGTTTTTCAGCAGCCGCATCCTCCCACGTTCTCGGGGGGAAGGAGGACCTCATGTTGCAGAGTCATGGCTAGAAGCCATGCTGACTATCTTCGAGAATCTGGATACACCTCCATAGAGGCAGGTCAAGCTCTCCACCTACATGCTCTGAGACTCCACCAAGATGTGGTGGGATGTGTTCTCACAGCCAGGTCAGCGGGCAGGCTATGGTTTGGGAGGAGTTCCAGCGCGTGTTCTATGACTACTTCTACCTGGATACCCTGAGGGACAACCGTGCCTGGGAGTTCCGGAGCTTAGAGCAGGGAACTCTCTCTATCATGTAGTATTCCACTCATTTCACTGAGGTGAAGAACTTCACACCTCTACGGGATGGGAGTGGGGTGTTCCACACAAGGATGATTGAGGATGGTCTCAGGCGGGAGATCCACTAACAGGTGAATCTCTTGCAACCTACTTCAATTCCTTCCATAATCAACCAGGCACTGATTGCGGAGTGCAATTTGAGAGACTCTAGAGCTGTAAGCTAGAAAGATTCTGATTCTAGAGCTAGTTTACCTCCATATTACAGCAAGAAGTGCCATAAAGAGCCTACACGCAGTGATTTGAGGAAGAGATATACCACGTTAGGCAGCCAGGTGACATGCTAACAGTGTGGCCGGTCATGGAACATGAACCCGCAGTGCTAGAGGGACCCTGTGGAGTGCCGATCTTATGGCATGTTGGGTCACATTCAGCGTTTCTTCCAGGGATTCTCACCAGCATCTAGTGACTGGGGTTCTTCCATGACTCCTTGTTTAGGAGTAGCGCCGTTGGTTTCTCACCAGTCGGGGGACTGGAGTTCATCCGGCCGTTCGGGCCGAGGTGGAGGTCGAGTCCATGGCGTTCATCCACCATTTCCTCATGAATAGTAGGGTGGTTCAGCTCAGAGTGGTCAGCCAGGGGCGCAGGGTCACGGTGCAGGCCAATCTTTCGCCGTGGAGAAGACATATCAGGAGAAAGATCCCGACCCTTCTACTGTTCGAGGTACAATTTTAGTAGCCTCAGTTTTATCTTCATCCCTTTTTTGATAATTTTACTATTCATAGCTTTATCTATGTTTCTATTGTTGAGAGCCTTGGACTCTGCATCTTTTCTTCTGCCTACTCATTAACACTAGACACACCTTTGGGGATGAGGACATCTAGTGTACGCCAGTGTAGAGAGTTCCCTCTCAAGGTTACAGGTTATCGCTTCTTATGGGATCTCTATGTGCTAGAGATGACAAGAAATTATGTCATCCTTAGCCTGGATTGGTTTATTCCCTTTCTGGCAGTCATCGACTGCTATCGCCACAGAGTGAGTTTCATTTCACGAGAGGGCGCGTCTTTTCTTCATAAGGGAGAGTGGGATGTCCGGGCGAGTCGGGAAGGACTCGGGCATCTTGGGCTAGGAGGGGTGACGACCCAAATTTATCGTCATTATCTAGATGATCAGGGGACTCCACAGTTGGATTTTCCTCCAGTGGTGGATCGCATCAGGGACGTCTTTCCAGAGCACTTTTTAGGTTTTCCTCCGGAGCATGAGGTAGACTTCTCTATTGAGCTCGTGCAAGGAGTGGCACCAGTGTCTATTCCTCCATATAGGATGGATACACCTGAGTTGCAGGATCTCAAGAAGCATTTGGAGGAACTACATGCTAAAGGTTTCATCCAACCTAGTACTTCTCCTTGGGGTTTTCCTGTCCTATTTTCAAAGAAGGTAGACGGTGCCCTTTGGATTTGTGTGGATTATCAGAAGATCAACCAGTTCATGGTCAAGAACAGATATCCTTTGGTGAGAATTTACGACCTTTTCGATCAGCTTCGAGGAGACCGTGTGTTCTCGAAGATCGACTTGAGGTCCTATTATCATCAGTTCTGCGTTAGACCCTAATATATACCTCTGACAGTCTTCAAAAGCAGGTATGGTCTATACAATTATACGGTCATGTCGTTCGGTCTCAGGAACGCGCCTACAGTTTTCATGGAACAGATGAACCGAGTGTTCCATCCTTACTTGGACTCCTTATTTGTGGTCTTCATGGATGATATATTGGTGTACTCTCACACTCAACACAACCATGATACACATATTGAGATCATTCTGAGTACACTGAGAGAGCATCGAATTTATGCTAAACTCTAGAAGATCCACATCTGGATGGATCATATTCACTTCTTGGGTCATGTCATCTCAGAGGTAGGAGTATCAGTGGACCCATAGAAATTGAGAGCTGTAGTTTCTTGGGAGAAGCCGAAGAATGTCTGTGAGGTACGGAGTTTCCTAGGCCTAGCTGGATACTACATATGCTTCATTCAAGTCTTTTCCCATTTATCATCACCTTTGACAGGTCTAACCAAGAAGGGGGTGAGTTATTATGGTCATATTCTTGTGAGTCATCATTTCAGAAGATGCAATTGAGGTTGAAGTCAGCACCGATACTAGTCTATCCAGAGCCAGGCATAAACTACACTATTTAATGTGATGCTTCAGGTATCGGGATGAGAGATGTGCTTATGAGGAGTCGTTTTGTTTTCTTTTGCACATGGTTTCAGGAGTATTTCAGCACGTTGTTGTGTTTGCTGCTTTCCTTAGATACTTGTACTTTCTGCATCATTGTCATCATTTCTATATATATTCGTTGCATCTGCTTTTTGGTTTCTATTATTATGCATGTTGTTACTACTTCCGTTGTTGACTGTTGTTTTTCCACTGTATACCTTACCAAATGAGGGCATAGTTTCCCCAGAGACTCACCAAGGCCCCCAGTGCTAGTAGGCAGCATCTGGCATTCGGGGAAATGTGCTTCAGGTCATGTGGAAAACCGGGTACGTGGCACCAGTGGAGGGGCTCCGGATTCAGGTCGTTTCAAAATATGTATGTTATAATTCCATTAAAACATATATGTTACATAATTTAACTATATTTATCCATTATAACATCAATATATGTTATGAACAACTCGTATAACTTTTAGGGGGTGGTAGTGCACACTACCTCAAATGAAATTGTCGTAGGTACACATCAGGGAAAGAATAAATCTATGTGGTAAATAAAAGTTGCAGAAACATAGATACAATATAAATAAAACATATATCATATATAAATATTGTTCCATCATAATTTCCACCATGATATGTGGTAGGATAATATTTGTCAATCATCATTTCATGAGGCAGTAGTTCATCTTACACAGAAACAATATGTTTGTACCCATTAAGTGGAGGTGTGTGTAAATGTAGCTCAAATCCAAAACATAAAAACATAATAGTATATTGATGATAATATTTTTGTTATCTAATCTTATAACAAGATTATAGTTGGTAGTGGAAATGGAATATAAAGGAATGGAACTTGAATGAAGATGTTACCTCTAAATCGGGTACATTTATTGATTTGAGCCAAAAGGATTCCATGTATTTCCTTCTTCCCAATGTAATGCTCTTAAGACAAAAGGAGGGATGAATGGAGATTATTTTATCCTAATTTGGATAATACAAGGTTCATCAATGGTGTGTGTTAGTGGGTTAAGGTGGTGGCCTTTTATAAGTGGAATAAGGGACACTTTAAAAACGTATTGAAATAATATTTTATTATAAACTTATTATCGAATTATAATAGATCTAATGTGATATATTTTTATTATAATATGATTATGTGTCAAAATAGTCTCGAAAAATAGGTTTTATACAAGTTTAGGTCTCAAAATTAACAATATCTTTGAGCATTAACCCTTAGTAAATAACATTAACTCTTACCATGTCTTCTAGTATTTGCATAATATATGGTTACTATTGTTACAATGAAATGTATATAGAACCAAAAGTAGATTATTTTTTCAATGTTTAACCTTATATATGTTTGTTTATTGAATCATATTTGTTTAGGACTATAATATCATTTAATAAAATATTATTTGTTTTAAATTCATATTTATGTCCATTTTGACAATATTTAGTAATTGAATTTTGGTAATATCATAAAAACATGATTCCTTTGAACCAATTGAATTAAAATAAATAAAATATGTCAATATCCTCATGAAAATTTGTCAATTGTATAAAAATGTTTATATTGAAATTATTTTAATATTTATAACAACATTTATTTTAATCATTCATTAATAAGCTAATCACATCATAGTCACTGTTTCATAAATAAATTTATTTATTTAATGTCTACAGAATATAAATAAAATACCATGATGTATAAAAACGTTTTAGATTTCTAATGACTACTTATAGTATAATAGATCAGTTATATAACCCTATATTAAAATTGTTTTAGTAAAAGATACATGTTAATGTTATATTTATTTTTTACATTAAATTAATTCTTATAAGATGTCATTAGCACACCCACGTGGCTCCATGGGGTCCGAAAACCTTCCCATGGATTCCCATGGTTGGAACTATCTCATCCAATAGTATTATAACATGTCTCAGTGTAGTTAAATATTATTACAATATTGTTTTTTGATCTTATTTTCCAAATTTTATCTTTAACCATGGTAAATAAACTAATTAATAAATTTAATATTCATAATGACCAAAAACCGGTACTAATTTATCCATTTTTTAAATTATTATTCAAAATTTTTAATATATTTTTCCAAATTCAAAATAACTAATTGGTAGAAATTAGTTTAAAATTAATTCCCATTGTCAAAATAAAAATGTAGTCTTTTGAAATATAAAAAGTATCAGAAGATTGAGATGTGTTTATGTGCAATTTAAAAGTTAAATAACATCCAATCAAAATAATAGATTCAATGATAAAAATGTAACCCAATTACACATTAAAACAAGTTGAAATGAAAATATTATTGTATAAATAAGCTATATGAAAAGGAAATTTTGACTTAAAATTTTGTATTTTCACTATTTATATAAATATTGATTTTATCAGAAAAATACAAAAAATATCAACCAAAGTAAATTTTAATGTCCCAAATCAAAATAATTAGTTTATTTTTTCACAGATGACATATAAAATCTATTTTAAATAATGTTTCTCCATAAAAAGGTGGTAAACTGACCATTCAAAATTATTATGGTATTTTATGCTTAAAATTTGATTCATTGTCAATTTAAGCCTCTAAAATTCATTGTATAAGTGTAAAAACATTTACCAAATATGTATAATAATTATATATTTTATTATATTCATTCTTGATAATACAATGGCTATGAATTAACTACCATTTAAAATAATAATATTATTATTGTATTAATTTTATGTATAACTCAACATTGTGTGCAACATAAGATTTAAGAGAAACCATTTTTTGTGAGTCGGGTATGCTATCGAAAAAAGTATCATATTTTAATTAAAGTTAATATGTTATTCAAAAAATATTATTAGATATTAAAATGAGTTATTCTTTAAATACATGGGTCATTACATCATTACCCCCTTTCAGAAATTGTGTCCACGCAATTTTAGAACTGTGCTTGGAAGATTCATTGAAAATCCCACATTGGGAAATAGTCAATAATATGATAAATTTAATAAAAATAATGAGAAGTAAGATGGTAAAATGAGATAACAAAAAATTGGATTCAATGATAAATAATGTGGATATGGAAGAAAAAATAACCATCTTTTCCTGATGGAGAGTGATATAAAAAATGACCAGGAGAAAGTTAAAAACCAAAAAACAATAAACATGTGATCCGGTAAATGACCTAGGATTCCCCATTATGAAATGTAAAAAGATTTATCCAAGGTACATTTCATATTGTTGATAAATTAATTTATGATCATGAATAATAACATAATGAAACATGCATACTTTTCATGTAGAGTTTCATCCATTAATAAATTTTCACCACAAACTCATCTTTTCTCCGAATGATGTGTATTTAATATGAATTTGTCATACCTGATGTTCTAGAGTACACTTTTATAGAATAACATAATCTTCACAATATTAAGCATATATATCCCTTGTGTTTATATATTAACATAAAACAAAAATTGTTTGTACAACTTCTTATAATCCAATAGAAAGGATATTAATTAAGACGAATTCAATACCCAATGCCTTGGAATTTATAAAATAATCACTCATACATAGTTTATCATAGAAACACAAATCATATTTTTTATCATGTAACCACCCTTAATTTGTTTATCAAGTAACCACCCTAAAAATGTCTAAGTACAATTATATAATCATAACACATAATTAATTTCAAATATTAACATTTCACTAATAACATTTCATTTTCAATCACAATAACTCATTGGAAGATATTGAAATATTCAATCCATTTCAAAAATAATTTTCATTTCCAACACACCCAAAAATTGAATATAATATTTCTTTTCATTTTAAAATAATTAATACTTATAGAGAAATGAAAATATATAATAATTGTTACGATAAAGGAGAGGTAGTTGTTGCTGTATATGATAAAAACATTCCTTCTAACATAGAGTAAAATGATTTGATGAAAAAAGAATCCATTTGAATGAAATTAACAGTCAACATGGTTTATTATACAATGAATAAAAAAATGATGTGTATATTATCAAAATATGTGTCAATGAATGTAGATTGAGACGAATTATTATACAATGATCATGTCATTATAAAATCTCAAATCAATGAAATAAATATGTGTGGAAAATATAAATAATCCCAATATTAGTTTATATTTATTATAAAATAATCAAAGTCCATTCACACATATTATTGGAAAACTATGCTAATAACATAGATATTTAACTGAATAAATGACGATTGAGAAATGATTTATCTTGAAATGATCATATAAATGCTGTTTAAATTTATCTATTTGAAGATTATGTATATATACAGTATATCCACACAATGGGAATTGGAAATTACCACATAAATAAATAAATATATAATGGTTCCACACATAATCTTGCAATAATAGAATCTATGAAGTATGACTAAAACCAAAGGAGTGAGAATTGGGTCAAGAAGTTCCCTTTCCTTGACTCTGAATAGACACGTACAACCTATGTGTTACTGAGTAAATTTTTTTGGGTAATTTATACATTCATGAGAACCTTTTTTGGGATTCTTATTACCTTTATATCACTTATTACAATGTTATTAAAATTGCATAATTATTTGTGTTAATATCAATCATTTTGTCGATATTCAATAATTGAGTCGAAAAGAACAAGAGCATCAGCCCAGTTGGTGAGGACTCTCTAGGTGCATCCAAGAGACCCGAGATCAAATCTGGGAGGAGACATATTTCTTGTTACTGAATAAGTATAGTAGCAGTATTGTAGAAGGTATTGTAGCAGACATTGTTCAGTACTGTAGTAGCCTGAACTATTCAACCATATGGGCTTTCGTGCCACCGGTTTGGTACTCATGTCCCCCAAGGATTTTGGTCCACCCAAGGCCTTTGGGCCAGTTGATTCCCTAGGCCTTCAGGCCAACATAAGGCCTTAGGGCCTCCCCAAGGCCTTCCCTCCATATGAATGCAGGCCCCAGACACACAACAATAAAGGAGCAGCCCCAGAAGAGGATTCAGAGCAGGTGCACTCACCAGAGTGAAGCCAAATGGATTTACAGAATGAGAGGGCATTGCTTCTCCATTGTTACTAGCATGTGCTTTCATGGGAATCCTAGCCAGAAGGTCATGCATAGGTGGACAGCTACTATTATGATGCAGATGCTAGGGAGTGGTAGTTCCATGGAGACAGTCAGGTTGAATTCTCTATGTCCTTTGAGTCATGTAATCTCTTATACCTATGTTCCATGTAGTCTCTGATCCTATGGCCTTTTAAGGGTTCCTCCTCCTCGATTGAAAGGTGGTTATAAAAAATAAATATAAAATGAAGGCCTTCGGTCCATTCAGGCAGTATATATGTTGAAAATGAACTTCTTTTGATGAAAATTGTCCATGCAGTCATCATCCATCATATCCATAATGAAATAAATTTTTTAAATAGAATATATATCTATTATATATGTATTTATAACATTCCACATCATTTGGAGATAATAAATGAAATGTATCGATCATGAAGATTGCAGGTTATATGTACGCATGAACACTACTTACATTTCTTTTTCATATTAATGGAATGAAAAATTCATGATACATAGGTATGATATAATTAAAATAATAATATATATCTTATATATGTTACATAATTTAATTAACTCTATCCTTTATGAATTCTATTTATTGAATGAACAAGTCAAATCACATTGATGGGGCGAGAGTCCACACTTCCTCAAATGAAATAAATGTATTTTCAGATCCTGGAAAGCATAATGTTATGTTTTAAATAAAACTTACAGAATAATAGAGTCAATATACATATAATATATATCATATATAAATATATTTCCATCATAATGGCCACCATCATATGTGGTACAAGAATGTTTAAGTACCATCCTTTTGTGGTCCTGTAGTTTACGGTACACAGAAATAGTATGTTATTTTCAATAAGATGATGGATTATGTAACTGTAATTTGAATCCTTCTAAAAACACATCCTATTATATTGAGGATATTGTATTAGATATGTAATAATTTAATAATAATATCATAGGATTTGGTGAAGGACAATAATGGAAAGTAACTTGAGAGAAGATGTTACATCTAAATCGGGTAACTTCTTTTGATTTGAGACAAAAGAATTTCATGAATTTCATTCATCCCAAGGTAAGGTTTATAGAAGAAAGGTTGGAATGTTGGGAGATTATTTGAGTTCATGTTATTTGAGACGTGGGGATGGATATGTGTGAGTATGTGGGTAGAGGTTGTTGACTTCTATAAAAATGAGGTGGGGTACATTATGAATGTCTTGAAATAGTATTGTATTATTAATTTATTTTCGAATTATAATAGATACCAAGTGATATATTTCTAGGATAAGATAATATTGGGTGAAAATAATCTCAAAAAATAGGGTTTATACATTTTTATGTCACTAAATTAACATTAAATTTTATCATTAACACTTTGTTAAAAACAATACCTCTTACCATGTCTTCTTGTATTTTCATAATATATGGTTATTATAGTTTCTATAAAATTCAATGTGAAAAAATAATGAATAATTAATGAAATTTATAACATTAAATAATTCATTTGGTGTAATTTTATATTTTTAAGACTATTATATCATTTAATAAAATCTTATTTTTTTATGAAACTCATCTTTGTTAATTTTGAAACTAGTCTGTAATTGATATTTGTTAAAGTTATAACATATTTATTCCTTCGAACCATAAGAATTAACTAAAATATAATTTTTCTAAATCATTCATAACATTCGTAGATGGAATTAAAAATTTATTTTTACATTTATTTTAATATTTATAATATTATTTATTCAAATCGTTCATTTAAAAGGTAATCACTGCATCACCATTTTGTCAAAAATAAATTTATTTATCTTAATTTCTAATAATTAAAAATAAAATACCATGATGTATTGTTTTTTTAATATTTATAATGAATAATTATATTAAATGTGATATGTTATATAACCTTATATTAAAATTGTTATTGTAAAATATACATGTTTTCGTTATATTTCACATTACATTAAATTAATTCTTATAACATGTCATTATCACACCGAAGTGGCTCTATGGGGTCCCAAAATCAACAAATAGAATCCCATTGTTGTATATATCTAATATAATAGTATGTGATAGGATTGTTTAATATTATTATAATATTATTATTTTACCCTTATTTACCATAGGTACCCTTTAACCATGGTAAATAAAAATAATCCCTGAAGTTACTATTCATATTGTCCAAAAATAAAGGGTAACTATTCACACAATTTTGACATTATTATTTCAAATATGGATTCCATTTTTAAAAATTCAAAAAATAGGGTTGGTAGAAATTAATTTAAAATTAATTCCTATTCTCAAATCCAAAAAGTCGTTTTTGAAAACATAACAACTATCTATCGATTGGCAAGTGTTTATATCAAAATTAAAATTAAAATTACTTCCAATGAATGAATATTGATTAAACGATAAAATAATTATTTTATTAACCTTTAAAACCAATTAAAATAACAATATTATGGGATAAATAAATTATATGAAAATGATGGTTGATTTAAAAAGTAGTATTTTTTACTATTCATAAAAATATGGATTTTATTAGAAACAAATTTGAACGAGAGTGAATTTTGATGTCCCTCCTCAATAGAAGAATTTATTTTATAAAATAGAACATATAAAAGGGTAAAAAACCTTTTTAAAAAAAGGTTATCCATCAAAAGGTGCTGGACCGACCATTTAATATTATTAGATTATTTTATGCTATAAATTGGTAACATTCTCAATTTAATCCTCTAAAATTCCATAGATAAATGTAAAAATAATAAAAAAATACGTAAAATACTAATATAGATAATTATATTCGTTCCATGTAATACATGCCTCTAAAGATCCAATTCTATTAAATTCTGCTGAAAATATAAATAAAATCAAAATTTTAGATGCATACATTATCACTATGAGGTTCTCTTTTATATAATTGAATAAGATTATTGTTCATGAAGTTCATAATGTTGGTGGATGTTATTTTTTGAGGAGTAATTATTCAAAAGTTTCTTATTTCATCTCTTTTTCTAATTTATCCAAAACTATAAAATCTAATCATAATAATGAATCATCTTAAATCACATACATTATTAATTTAACCTTCACATAAACTAATGTTCTTAGGAAATTGGAAATTTGATTATTCCTATTTAGTACCACATTGGTTTTTTCTAGATATTAATCAGCCAATAACACTGGTGGATTATACTCCTGGAACTCAACCAAAGGATCCAGTTTTCATGGCTTATCTTTATGTTCCCTCTATCCAAGGTTCTATGTGCTTAGAAATTCTTTTTAATTTACTATTGGTTTTCATGTTTCTCAAGTGAAAACACATTATTATATGCCTATACATTTTTGGTCTCATGACATATACCTATATCCATTATCTATAAACAAAACAAACACCCATTTAGTCCCACGCTATAGGAAAAGAAGGGATATATATTTTAAAATTTATAACAATGTATTAATCATCATAATTATTTACAAACATCTAAAATTTTCACATTCATTAAATTTATTAAAATTACAAAATGCATTGTAAAAAGAAACCGATTTTAAACTATTTTTTAAAAATATACCCTTTTTAACTAAATAATTAATCATTAATTAGGATGAATTATGCCTTCATAGTGGTAATCAAGTACTATCAATGCAACCTTATTATTTTCAATACTTAAACCCATGACGACGAGGTAATAACTTTATGTAATGTCTCAAATAACTCCTGTACCCAAATACCTTGTAAGATGATGCTTTTTATTAATTAGGTTTATATTTCTTTTTATAATTTTCATTTCTTATACTGATGATTCTACTACAATCTACCAACCCAATTTTCATACTAAAGAAGAATTATTTTACAACACTAAGAAATAAATAATGACACCATTTGTAACATACCACCACTCCTCATTGTATTAAAAAGTGAATGGTCCGATTCTAGACCTTATGTGAAATCCCTAAGAAACCTAAGGCTTAGAGAAAAATTCCATGTGCATATTATAAATTAGTGGATTATTTTCTCATGGAAAACAAAAAAATCTAAACTATGATAAACACAAAAAATAAAACCTCTATATGATGGATGAGTACCAAAACATAATCAATTACAAAAAAAACTAAAATATGATATCACAGTATAAAAGGAAACAAAAGTCCAAAAAACATCAATTAACCTAATAATATCATCAAAAAACTCCAAATATCTCTAAACACCAACTCAATAATTCATGACCATGATATCATGATGAATCACTAAACATCAATGACATGTTTTCTTTACTTGTATCTCAAAAAATACCTTATACAAACACTCAATGTTCCCTAATAATGGGGTTAATATGAAACTAAGTATGATTTCCCAAATGACCTCCCATATCATGAAATAATATTAAAATATTCAATAAATATATATATAAGGATTGAAAATAAATTTATGTTGATTATATCCAACCAAAATAATTCCAATGAATGAAATCTACCACGCCATTAAAAAAATTTCATGGAATTAATCAAAAAACCACTAATTTTTATTCCAAATTATTTATTTGGAATATATTATTCCATTTCCACACACATCCACAGCACACACATAAACAAACACAAGATAGGTGTTACAATTGATGAGGGAACTTAATGTCTATAATTCGTCTCATTAATTATAGTACTTAAAGTCCATTATCCATATCATTCCACTCGTACACAACCGTTATGACCAAATAACCTCAACCCATTTCACTATAATAATTACATTGATTTTTACTCATTTTAGTGAATAAATTTCTAACAAATAAACAAAAATTTTATATCACCATTCTATATTTATAAGATATATCATTCAAAAATTCATCAATATCCCACGATTTTCAAAACCATATTTCAAATGAGAAAGTATATAAAATATTACCAAGACTTTGAAATATAATTCAAGAAATGATGTTAATTTTAAATCAATACATCAATTTATAATTATAATCTGTTGATATACAATACACTGTCCCCCCCAACATTTTTGAAAAATTAATAATGACACAAAAAAATCATCAACATAACCTAGATCCTCCGGATCAAAAGAATAATTGTGTTTTCCTCTACCCTAATAATAATATCTCAAAATGATAAAAACCTATGATCTTTGATCTATCCTTATCATAAATGATCTAAGGTTCCAAGATAGAGGGATGGATGAGAATATATATAATGACACTAATGAAGAATATGCACTTACTAGATAATATAGATCTCTAATAGAATTTGGGTCACTATGAGCCTTCTCCCAAATAAAATATAATCACAGCTAAATCTCTAGGAGGAAGAATAATTCAAGTTATATCTAGTGTTGTGGAGAACATGTTGATTATGAATAAAATAATATTAGATTAAATATTATTATCTCTAAATTGTCACTATGTGTGGTTATGTTTTGTGGTTAATTGACCCAAATTCTTAACATTCCTGATCCCCTTCCAAGGAAAAACCTCACATAGTTTCCTTACACTCATAGAAGAACCAAGTCCCAAATGTATTTTTCCCTGCTAAACATCCACTCATTGTATCTTCTAGGAATAAGAATGGTTTGGAAAAACCGTGTCCAAACTATGTACCATTCTAGTTGCCTCTATTTTTCTTTAATGGGATCCTTGAGGTGTTATAGGTTTTTTACTAACCATTATCCAATCGTACAACCATATAAAAAAAATAAATACAATACAAATATCATCTAAAACTCCCAAAACATAACCCAAACATTTTATATACTAAAAATACTTATGGAAAGTTACATATACCTAAAATCAGTTTTACTGAACAGTAAAATATGCAGTTTTATTTTAAATTTGTTTTTTTCTCTCTAAATTGATAAAAACACACATAAAAATCAATGTATCAGCCATTATTCACATTTTAATAAACAATTACATAAAACTGTCCTTTGAATTGATTATATCAAACACTCAATTTATAAAACACATGGAAACTATTTTAAAAAAATATGGAAGTGAAAAAATATATTAATAGATCACCAGGACATAATCGTACAAAAATGTTGTGTCAAATAAAGTTAAATATATAAAATAAAAAATCCAATAACTCATATTTATTATTTAAATTACTAAATGACTACAATATATTTGGGATCCCACTATGAAATATCAATTTGTTTACCAGTCATGTTGAACCATATATATGTACGATTCACATATTACATTGGAAATATAAAATAAATAGCATAATATTTTTAGGAATACATGATATATTTTCATAATATCCTTCTCCATTTCATTAGGAAAGGAAAAAAATGGGTAAAAATAGATTCTGAATAATTTTTACACACAATAGATGTTATCATGATTAAATTAGTCATAATTGAAATGACCCTTGCCCGAGTACCCCAGAGATGGTGTTTGGATTATTACATTAGAATAGATAAAAAGGGTTTGCTCTCAAAATACCAATCCCTTTAGCAGTGTTGGAGAACCAGATACCTTCATGATATTAATATTAAATTGGTAATATAAATTGTTAGGTAATACATAACAAAATCAAATTGAAAACATCCTAGAGAACTCATTCCAATAATTAGTCTTTATATCATCGGGAAAGATAACAAAATACGGGTTGGTTAAAATGATCAATAAGGGGTATGTATGATGGAATATATCATGAATCAATTAGCATAAAAATTTATTGGTTAATAACTAATCACAAATGTCATTTAAATAATTGAAAATAATGAAACGTAAAAGAATAATCAATATGGAAAGGTAATTAACCAAGAAAACATGACATTAAACTAATTACTAGGAATTAAATGAATCTAGAGATAATATCATAGAAAAATATCACTGATAATGATAACAATTTTACAATAAATGAAATAATTTCTTAATATTTTTATATCACGATCATAGGCATCATTATATATCTACCGTCAAAATCATTCGTCATGATAGTTTAAAACTATTGGGTAAACCCCCATCGGATTGGGCCACATGTTTTCCTCAAGATACATGTCGATTCATTAAGTGGATAAATATAAATATTCTTCACCCCTATTATCATTTCCATATAAATCCTCATACATAGAATAATATTTTTTATTCATGTTAAATTTGACATATCATCAATATCATTAATGGTTTTTTTATATAGATATATCAATTTTTCTATAATTAATCAATCATCGTTTAAAGTAAACACAATGTGTAAAAAATTTATATAGATTATGAAATAATCATATTTATAATAATGTAATATAGATATTTAATATCAATTAAATTACCAATTAAAATTTATCAAAATAAGTTGATAGTTTTAACACAATTTTAACATTTACTAATGATGTTGAGATTGCAAAATTGATTTTACCACATGGTAATTTTCAAGTAAACTATTCTTCGATAAGATATATCAAATTCAAAAATAAAAAACCACATTTTATAAAGTAATAATGATTTTAAATTTACAAGGGGAATTATATAAATCATAGATAAGAAATTATGTGCATAATATTAAAATGTCCCTCAATGAAGGGAAATTGAGATGTAGTGCCTTACATTATTCTTTAATTCATTTGAATATCAATTAGCCTAATTTATAACAGGATGGAACAATGTTTTAATTTATAATAAATTTTTTTCGGAATTTATAATAATATACTTGATCATTTTAAATCATCTTAGTGCCTTTTTTATAGTAAAAATTAATTTTTTAAATTAATTCATGTGTTAATTTCCATATTTTCTTATGCATGTTTCATCATTAAAAGTCTTTTTATTTCACATATTAGATATATATATCATTTCCATAATATTTAACATGAAATAATTATATTATACATATATACGTTATAACAATAATAAAAATTATAAAATATTGTTTTGAGAGGTGATGAATGTTTTTATATGAAAAATTGGTAAATAATATTTTACCCTTAAATATTTATTATCGTATAAAAATTAATAAATTATTGAGTTTAATATACATATATTTCTCATCAATGTGGTGTGGTTATATAAAGTGAGTCTCATCACTTCATGAAGGCAGTAGTCTACACGTACTCGGGTGATGATATTATGTCTCAGTGGGTAACAAATAAAGATTTATTTTATTTTAAGAATGATAAATATATTATTAATATAATAATTATTTAATTTATAATTCATATAATAAATATCGTTATCCTTAACACATTCCATGTAAAATTTTATTGAATTATGATTCTAATCACTTCACAAAGTGGCAGTCTATCGTACAAATTGGTAATGTTGTCATATCCCTTGAGGAATGGGGAGGAAAAATGTATATATAATATATTAAGAATATAGTTATAAAAATTTAATAAATATCTAATATATACAGTATATAAATCATCATAATCAACTGTGATTTTTTTAATTGGATAAATAATGAAATCTGTTTGTGAGGTGGTAGTCTTCCAAACACATGAATGACGATTTCGTAACCCATTTGATTTGTGTAGGGATGGATGTATGTAATTAAGTTCACATAAAAAAACTATTAATATGAATGATATTTATTATATTATATAATCATGGATTATAAATAATTGAATGTGGTGGAGAAATAAATAAAATAAAAATTCTAGTTAATGAACATTAGCTCTTCATCAAGTACCCTCCTTGTGTGTTCACTAATTGAAATTTTAGGTTGCATTAATGCCAATTCAATTTTTTCTAGTATTTGAAGAGAGAAATATTGAATGTATTTTTTTAGTTATAATAAGAATAAATAGGTTGGATGATTTGATGTATATAGGGGAGTGGGTGGAATCCTATAGGTGAGGTGAGTGGGACACTTGTAATTTTTCCAAATGTAAAGAGACAAAAACATTTTTCACATAGAAAAATTGTTAAAAAGGACTATTATTGGGAATTAGACATCATACGTTTAATATATGTTCTTTAAATAGATTTTAATCATGTTTTTATTTCATTTTAACCATTAATTATTTAGTTTATTCTCCAGATAAATATGTTTTACCTTAACCATGGTAAATATTTTTTTTACTGTTTTCACAATTTATATTGGTCAAAAATTAATGTTACCTTTTTATATAACATAATTTATAATTACTCCAATAATGAAATCATTTTTTCAAATTCCATTCAATGAAATGTAAATTTTTTTAAGAATAATATCATCTATATGATGAGAATGATGATTTTCAAAGAACAAATGGTCAATAGTTTGTAGAATTTTTATGTTAAAACTCAAGAAGAAAATGATTCCAATGAAATAAATTCAGTAAATATTTGTAAAGTTGAAATAAGTTATTTTTAATAACTGTTCGAAATATTATTATTCTTAATAATATATTTAATAAAAGGTACTTTTATATGAAAATTTATCACTTTTTAACTATTAATAAAAAATTGAATCATTTCATAGAAATCTAAAAAATTCACTACAAGATAATAATGATATAGTTATATTAAAAGTTATGTTCAATTTAACATATAAATATTAAAAAAAATTAACAATAAATTTTATATTATTTGTGAAATTTTTTACAAAACGTTCTTTTACGAAAGTAATTTTTTTTTGAAAAATAATAATGTTTCTTTAAATTGTTCTAATTGTATATCTAATTATTATATATATATATATATTATATAATTTTCACACCATTAAAAATATAATTTTCATAATTTAATATTTATTATTCCTAATCACTAATTTAACCTATATATTATAATATAAATGTTAAAATAATATAAATTAAATAGTGTATCATGTTTCGTTTGAATCTGATGATGTGTGCACTGAATGATATCAAAGAGATTGAATTTATATAAAAAATATCATAATGTATCAGAATGTTATATTTATTTATGCATTGTTCCATATGCCATAAATATGATTGAATAAAATTTTCATATTTTAAAAACGTTAAGGGTTACATTCTACAACCCTAAAAAATTATGCCCTTGTAATTTAATATTGATCTTGGTAATAAAGGGTTTATTGTATGAAAATCTCAATATTGAAATCACACATCTGGATAATGGTTCATAAAAAATACAATTGATAATGAGAAATGGATGTTCGCATTTCATTCAAAATAACACATGCTATGTTTCCAAATTGGATAGTATATTTTGGATGTGAAAAAATAAGGATAAAAGAAAATTGTAACACTAATATACTAATAGAATAGTGATAGAGGAAATTGATCAGAATAAATTGGATTGTCTAGATAAATTTATCAAACATTAATCCATAAACTCAAGTGGTATAAATGAATTAATTAATATCATCTAAATTATTAGAACAAGACAAATTATTATTTCAAGGTGGTTTTCATAATGTTTTGGATTTATATTTCCATCTAGACTAAGAAAATAAGAAACTCTACATAATATATATATATATATTGTTCGAAAAAAAATTTATTATGCTTTTTATTTTATTACACTACACTTCATTTAATATTATTATAAATGAATATACAATAATTAGTTTTTTATTCCATAAGAACTAAAACTCAATTTTAACAAATTCTGAGGTTCAAAATAGAATGATATGTCAGTCCTTTGATATCTAGATATTATTTTAAAAAAATATTATTATAGTATATTCAATAAGATTAAATCCTCATTGGGTGAAGTAATACATTAATCACTGTAACCTTGTCTAAATTTTAACAAAAACCAATTTATAAATGGTAATCCTTGTAATCAATCCAAAATAATATAATTCAAAAAAATATAAATATGTTCAATAAATATCAAAATTGATATTATCATCAATCCCTCAATCAACCTCATGTATCTCTTGATACCCATATACCAAAAATGTGAACACCTTAATCTTGTATTATCTTGAAATATGGTAATAACATGCATTACCAAAAATAATTATTGAAAATAATAATACATCCTTATTCCATATTAAATTCACAAATTATATGATATATTCATCAAATTACGAATGTTGTAAACTCCATACATGAATGAATAAACCACATTGTTAGAAAATAATTAGTCATTTACAAGATTTTCATTCCTTTATAATTTACTATATATATATCAATAATCTCTGTATCACTATATAATTACATATATATATTAGGAACATATTACGGGTTATCATTCCAAAAATCATGTTTTCTTCATGAATTTCAACTTCAATGTGAATCATTATTCTTATAAATCAATATTGATAGAAATATACATTCAAATCCATAATGAAAAAAAAGTAATGTAAAATCCATATACATTTAATAACTCATATAACAAGGATATCAAAAATAAAATATTTTCAAAAAATTAGAAATGTATTTAAATACAGAAAAAATAAATCATTCCCACTTAGACATATCAATGTTACTAGATTGACACTGATAACTTAACTTCATCAGAGGTATAATCCATTCTTTTATTGGAAATTCATTTTCAAAGTTCCCCATATCCATACAGTGGAATCATTGCACATTGGAATATTTTTTTCTACCCTTGAAATAATGAAAATGGTATCCATTCTCCCTAAATGGGTATAAAACTCACATTCGATTTAAGAAAGTACTAGGCTGTTTCTTTCAATAAATATATCATGTACAAAATTTATTTTTTAAATTAATCCATTTATCCATCATTTTCTCTTCCTTCAAATTATTCTATTTCTCCCTCTAAAATCAATAACACTTGGAGAATTAATTATCTCTCAGGATATCACAGGATAGTACATCCATGTTAGATGAAAAATATTTTGATACTACTTCCCTTTGAATAATTATGTAAATCTACGCTAATAAATAGTCAATATTTCACCTTGATAAATGTAAATAGTCAATAACATGTCATGAAAACCTTCTATTAAAGGATTCATACATAGAATCATTTTCATTTTCATTTTCCATTTTATATAGTAATTATCTCTCTATATTATCTCTTGTATCATGAGGAAAACACTTTTTTAATAATAGTTTCTTAAAATCCATCCATTCCATGATTTCTATTTCTTATTTATCAATAGTGTTATGAATCAATTGACTCAACTCAACCAAATCTCATGAGATATAATAAGAATATATGACAACAATCTCCCTCTCACCACATCCTATAGTGATAAATATTTTCTCTATGGAACTTATCTATTACTCCAATAAAAATCTATTTTTATTCAAAATGAATTATTTAGGTTGTTGTTGCATAAAGTTCTCTAACATAGGAGAATCACTAAGTATAATTGGTTCCTCCATACAGGAATGATTATTTTTATTAACTATATTATAATTCCCAAATATACCTATAATTTAATCAGTAACAATACCAACATTATTTGTGTCCCCTATAGGGAAATTTGTAAATTTTTTAAGAGTGTTGATACCCTTCATCAATCATGGTGTAATTTATAAATCATGTTATATAATCGATTATCTAATAATGTTATGAAATTAAAATCATATTTTATAATAATGAAAATTATATAACATAAAACATAAAATTTAATTTAATTTATTGTTAATTTGAATGATATAAACATGGTTTTTTAGGGAGAACAAATTTTTCCGAAAAATTAATAATGGTTTCTAAATAAATTGTGAATTATTTTAATAATATCCCCTATAAATGCCAAATAAGGTGTCTAGTGAAGACATTTTTAATGTAATAGTCGATGATCAGTTCAATCCAAATTTTTTCTTTTTATCGTAATTACCACAAGGTACTATTTTTATAGAATGAAATCAACATTTTGTATATATAGAGGGATGTTTTTCATGGAGAATCATCATAATATTTTTTGTACCAAAATTGTAGTTTGTTATTTTATTCCTACTCTCAATATCTATCATTTGGATTTTTTGTAAACTATAATTTTCTTAATCTAGTTCCAATGGTTTGTACTAATAATCTCTTTCATTACATCATTAATGATCCTAGCTCAAACAAACAAGAGCTGTTATTTTCTTTATTACATTTTAAAAGATAAAAAGGTTCAAATCCTAAAGGACATATCATATTAGTAACTTTTGTGAACAAGATACACACACAATTTACATTTTATATATGTAATTTAATTTGATACAAAATACATAAAAAAGTAATATTAACAATATACCATGATAAAAATTCAATAATTATTCTTCTTATCATGTAGAAAGGAAACAAATTATGGTTCATCTCAAATACTCAATAATAGTTAATTAAAACAAATTATATCATGAATCAGTAATAATAAAAAAATTAATTTTATATAATTGAAACCACATTACATTTAAATAGATTTTATATTATTAAAATTAATTCATAATCAATATCTTCAGATAAATAACTCATAATAAATTCCTCATAATTAATAACTCGGAATACAATGAATCAAATGATAATATCATATAAAAAATATCATAGATAATGATAATTACAATTTTCTAAATGAATGAATGTTTTAATTTCGGAAAATCATTATATCATACATGATGATACCTCTATCATCATGATTTTTCATTAGGACATTTTAAAAATATATGGAAAAACCCCATATGATTTGGCCAACTATTTTTCAACATGAGACATATCGATACCTTAGTGGGGATGATCTATAACTTGGATCAATCTTTTTTTCTTGTGTAAATAATTCTATATATATATAATTGTCAATTTATTTCATGAACACATTTCATAATCAACAGATATCTTTATTTGGCGATGGATACATATCTTTCAATATTTCCCTGATTAATCAATAAAATTTAAAGTAAAAATCATTTGTAAAAAAGAAGTATGGTTTCTGAAATATACATATAAATCATACATATATTCATATATTTATGATAAATTTAATTTCTGATGATGATTTTTCAGATGAAAGTAATAATTCTAATAGAAATGTGACAATAAATAAAATTCCTTTTAAAATAAAATTTATAACTTCCTAATACTCATGTCAAATCACATTTGATTATATTATTATAATTTAAACTAAAAATACAATTAAATTTTAATTAATAATAAAATTACATGTCAGATGGGATATATTTTAAATATATAAAATAAATTAGGTTCATAACAGTACAATATGCCTTAATGAAGGTAAATTGAGGAAAAGTCCCTTACCTAACACTTATTTTTCATTGATCATTCTATTAACTCATGTAGTAGTTTCAGAAATGTTACTAACTTCTAATATAATGGTATTAAAATTTAAATTATCATATATGATCATTTTCTGGATCTTATCACCCAATTATTAATAATATTTCATTATTATGAATGTTTCAGTTGTCAATTTTCATATATTCTCATGAGTGTTTTGTCCTAAAATATCTGGTTCTGGTTCCCATTATATATTTACAACATCTCTATAATAAATATATTTACCTAATTGAACAATTTACACATCCATTTGAGTGTTAATATCAGTAATTAAATATGGTTTATAGTAGTTAATATATTGTGATCATAGAGACGGTAAGACAGTTGTACACATTATTAATTCATGAATTTTTAGATGGTCTTTATGGAAATGAGTTAATTAACATTTTAACCATAAATTATTATAACTATAATATAAGTAAAATATTACATCATTGAATATAATTCTATATATCATTCATTTTTATAGTGGTGATAAGAGAGTCACATTGCATCGTGAAGGTGGTAGTCCACACATATAGGGGAAACATTATAATCAATCTGTGAGTAAAAAAATAAAACAGATTAATTATATTTAATAATTATAAATATTTCATTAATTTCATAATTATATCATGTATATAAATAATTATTATTAACTAAAAGCTTATAACCTTTCATGATATGCATTGGAGAAAGATGAATCACATTACTTTACAAGATAGTACGTTATCGAACACAAAAGAAACATTATCTTATCCCCCGCAGAATTGGATGAAAAAGTTATATATGATATAAAAATCCAAATATATAATTATATTATAAATATCATATATATACATACATTACATATGTCAACATCCCCAAACATGATAGGTTGTAATGAAAAAATGAATGACATCAGTTCGTGAGGTAGAAGTCTGTTGTACACAAGAATGGTGATATCATAATCCATTGAATGGATGGGGGGACAGTTGTAATTTTTTGAATTAAAATAAAAAAGATTAACTATATATAATATAATTATGATAATAAACAAAAATATTTTAATAATAATTTATGTTTGTGGAGGAATAAATATTATCAAAACACTCGTTAAGAAACAATAACTCTTCTCTATGTATCATCATTATATTTTCACGAAAAATCCTTATTATGGTTTCTTTATACTATAAATAAGTATTATAATAAAATATGATGGAATTATGGATATTATTTGGGGGATATATTTTACAAACAATATTGGTTTAGTAGTGTAAAGAACAAATGATTGGCGATGGCCTTTTATAAATTATTTGTGGGGAACACTTTTAATTTTTCAATTGAAAAATTGATGTCCACATTCTTCACTTGAAATAATGGTCCTAAATGAATAATTAATGATATTTATACATGATAATTTATAAATATTAACATAAAATATAAAATTATAAATTAATTATTTCATTTTATCCATTATATTATTTTTAACACCCATTAAATCAATTTTTACCACAACTGTAGTAAATAATATATTATTATTTTATCTCTTAATTTTTATCAAAAATTAAATATACAATATAATATTATATTAATTAAAAAAAATTAATCCATTGTTTTAAATTTTATTCACATATGTGAAAATTTTTAATTTAAAATATATCCCATGGTTGTGATGAGAATGTCCTTTTTCAAAGGGAAAATGTTCAAAGGATTGTAATGATTCAATATGTAAATTTATATATAAAACAATTTAAACTAACAAAATTGGTATTAAAAAAGAATAATTGAACATCTTATTTATTTAAAACATATAAAAATATAGTTAAAATTTTAAAAAAATTATAAATACGATGGTTTTAATTAAATTTTAGTATTTTCAATATTTATAGAAAAAAAACATTTTAAAAAATATCAAAAATTCACCCTAATAAAATTTTTAAAATTTTATTTTAAAAATTAAATGATTTTATCAATTTATTCTAGAAAAAATTAAATAAAAAGTTGTAAATTATGTGGGAAATATTTGACCTAATCGCCTTTAAAAAAAGTACAGTTTTTCAGAAAACATTTTTTTTATAAAATTGTTCTAATTTTATCTATAAATAGTATATATCCATTTTATTTATTTTACACCTCTATAAACCACATATTTTATTAATTTATTTATTAGTATTAATGTTCAAAAATTTAACATCTTGGATATAATGTTAATGATTAAATAATATCATTTTAATATAATATCTCATTTTGTACAAAACCTCAGTTATGTGCTTTGTAATCTATCGAAGAGATTGAATTTGTTTACAAACGTATATATCATAAATTATCAAGAATAAATATTCCCATATAGAATTATTTTTACATTTACTACATGCAATCAAATGTTATTTTCTTGTCCTTAAATCGTTGATTGTTTCAATAATAAATATGGAAATAAAAATTAAATAAAACATGGTCCATATAAACCAAAACATGATCACACAATAAATTAATGGATACAATCATTCAAGTAATATCATGGGTAATAATTGATTCTCAATAATGAAATTTCATAATTATTTATTCTATAACCGAAGATATCATGATATCTCTACCATCAAAACCTTTATCCATTATAGTTTAAATTATGGGTCGGTATACAAAAATTCCCAATTTAAATTTAACAAATAATTTAACTCATTAGGAAAACTAATAAATCGAGAGGTATTATAATTCCAAGCCATACACATCACTGCATGTCCAATTTAATCTGTATATATATAATTTAATTCATAATAATTTTCATTTTATATAAATAATTATAAGGACTAATTTATTTGAAATATCACTATTTCCTAAGTAAATAAAATATTATTCAATGTAATACATTTTATGCAGAAATGGTATACATTATAGGGAATAATAATTTCTATGATATAAATATTATCAATATTTAAGTGAAATTAATTTCAAAATGATCACATGAATGTGAATGTTTGAAGATAATGTTAAAGACAAAAATTAAAAAATATATAAGAAATAAAGATCAATTCATTGAATATGTTGGATTTGTAATAAAATCATGTTCTTGGATAAATAAAAAAAATAAAATAAAAGTATTTAAAAAAAATTCAATAAATAATTTTCATTTTAAAACTATTAAAAACATTTCGAATAATCTCAGAGTGTAAAACTATTATAGTATACAAAATATTCTTTTACTACATATTTGATAAAAACAATTATTTTATATTTTGTATTAAATTACAAGAATCACCGTTTTGAAAACAAATATTAATATTCCTTTAATACCATCTAAAATTCTAGGAAGAACCTATAATTTCCTTAATAAATCATTTGATAATAATAAAATATGTTAGTAAAAAACATAAAACATAAAAACATTGATGAAAAATTATTCCGATCAAAAATATAAAATAGAAATTTTTTTATATTAAACATTACAATAAAATGAATAACATGAACTGAATCATTAATCATATATAAAACCATATGAGATTTAATTTTTTATATTTTATCACCTTTTTGTTAATAATATTTTATTATTATCATTGATTTTATTGTTAATAACTTCTCTTATTCCAGTATTTTGGCTCGGTATATACAATCCATGTAATTGAAATTTGTTTCCTTAATCTAAATAAATAAAATTATTTAATAAATATTATATATAATCAAAAAAATATAAATTTATTACCATCTTTGTAATGAGGAAAAGATTAAGAATCAGATCACTTTATTGAGGTGGTCATCCACACATATGCCCAAGTGATGTTAGTGTTTTCCAGTGAATTTAAAGTAATATGAAATGTATTTTATTATAAATCAAAAAACAAATAATTCATCAATAAAATTTATATTTATTAGTTCCAAATATATAACCATCCATGTAATTTGTTTGTGAAATCCATATTACTCCGCAACACGTGGATGATAAGTTTTACATACGCATTACTGAGGCTTTCAATTATCATATGATTCAAATATTATGGAATATGTGGTCCTAATAATCATAATAAAATATAAGTAAAGTTATGATAAAATATTTATTATTTTTTGAAGTTTACATTACATTGAGAGTAATTATAATAATAAATAATGTTGAAATTGTTTGAAAAGACGATTACTTCTTCGTCAGTGAATTTCTATTCGATACCCTCTTATGAAACATATGTTTTGTTTTTTGGATGGGAAAAAACTATAGAACTTGGATAAGGATGTTTATAGTGGAATTTTATAGGTTATTTTCTAGAAAGGTCTGTCAATGCGTTGTATATAAAAAAGAATGTGAGTTACTTTTTATAAGTGAGTGGATGTGAATTCATGTAATATCATAAATTGTTAAATTAATATAATTTCTTTAAATTTCAAACGAATCCAAATTGATAAATTTGAAATATCATATTATGAAGAATATAATTTCTCTCATCAGGAAAATTTTGGATTATTTTTTTACTGTGATTTTTTTGTTTACCCCCCCCCCCCCACCCACGTGCCACTATTAAACCTTTTGACAATTTCAGATATATTAAAGTATAAAATTATTTGGGAGTCATGAATGTTACATTAAATTGAAAATAAATCCATAAATGAAACTTTTTGGATTCTTTAATTGATATCTTAATAATTTATTTGATGTTAATATATTTAGTAATTGTAAATCAATTAATAAAATACTATTTATTATAAAATACAATGAATTTTATCTTCACACTATTAAATTAATTTGAATTTGTATACATAAATATATAAAAATACATTAAATATAATACATTAAAGAATACATAAAATCCCATGTGCGTCAATACAATTAATCGGACACAATATGTCATCAAATTTGGCTTACTTTTTATATTTTTTAATCATTTATTTTATTTTCTAGAAATTGTATAAATACTATGTTAATGATGACTATGTATTTAAGATAATTTTTCAAATAATAAAAATTTAAAATATATTACCATGAAAAATAAATAAATGATAATTTCAAATAACTATTTATAACCTTAAATTTGTGATATTTATCACAATCAAATGGTATTGTAGATATTAAAAGGAAGAAATTAATATTTTCAAAATTATCTTTTACATTAATATAACAAGGGTCAAAATCAATGAAATATGGAAAAAAGATTCCATAATTTCAATTAATGGGTTTAAATAAAAAATCATATAATAGGAGAACTAAAGGTTTAAATTAATTTTAAAGACATATCACAGTTTTATAACCCATTTTTTCCTATTTTACCCTTATTTAGGTAAAAAATATTATGTATGTTTAAAATCATAAATAATAAAATATAAGTTAACAATTTACTGAATTCTGAACTCCTCATTAAATATATGTAATAATGTATTTTATTATCCAATTTCTATAATTAAATGAAATATAATTTCATATAAATGAATAAAAGGCAATGAAAATCAGTTTTTGAAAACAAGAATTTCTAGAAATAAAAATTACCTTTTATTGAAATGGAGAAATTGTTTAATTCAAATTTAATTTTAATAAAACAAATATACACTATGATAAATTAATTACAAATAAAAAAATATTATATTACTTTTAAATTAATTAATTTAATGAACAGAAATGAAAGTATTTGAAAGGTGTTTCTTTTTCATTATTCACTGAAAAATAATGTATTTTAAAAAAATCGTAAAATTAACCCTAATATAATTTAGATATATAAATATATCAAAATGTACCATAATTTTGGAAAATTAAATTTATATGACATTAAAATTGATATTTTATTCTTGAATAAAACTTTTTCTACTTTCTAATTGTTTATTTAAAAACAAAATCATGAAATATTGCTTGTTTGTTGGTCATAATGGGGACTGACTGAAACATAATTGTTTTAGTGAGATTTAAAGTATATTTTTTTACTAAAACACCATTATTATTATTATATGGAAAAATATAATTTTCATGGTGGACATGGAAGATATGAAACAATGTGATGATACATAATAAAATAAAACATTACCTAAATTATATTATATGAATAATATGTCATCCACTATATCCTTTGAAAATTCATCCTCTACGGCAGTGACCTTAGAATCATTATATTCTCTCTATAGCCTCTTTTTTAGTATGTTAAAATGATTATAGGAAAATTAATGTGAATAATTTCCCGTTTCTATATAGTTTATACACTAAAATATTAATTTCATTCTTCCACTTGCATTCATTTTTTCGATGACCCTTTTCTCCACCCATATAACAAACTCACATTCCCTTCAAGATTTTTCTAGGATATTACATAACTAAATTTCCATATGAGTGAAATAACTTCATTCTCTTTTTCATCCATAATTATCATCCTTTTACATGTTACTCAGGTAACCTCTTCTTCTATAAGTTTCCCTTGAAGATATAGGATTGGGAAAATATATTCTCTAACTTAATAGAACATTAAACTATGTCATCATGTGATGATTTTTTTTTAAAAATGAGTGCCCTTAGGATAATAATATGAATACAATAAATGATACAGTCAACCCTACCCTCATTGATACATATGATCTCTAGTGTATTCTAGGACAATATTTTATTGTTAGTCACATATTATATCAAAATTTCTTCATCCATTGACTATATAGTGAGGAACGTACTCCTCATTTTATATCAGTGGACTATATGGAATAATTTCTCAATGAATATCAGAATAAAATTCCCTCATTACATGATTTCTAATCCTCAATCGTATTCAGTTAACTAGAATCAATTACCACTATTGATTCGAATCTCTTATCAAAAAAATATTTTGATAGAATAACCTTTTAACTTTTTTACATATCAATGATGGGAATATAATTTTGATATATTTTTTTAATTTCTCAAGTAATGTTATATTATTAGTTACTCTAATATATGGAGTATTTTCCAATAAATCAATCTAAAATAGCCAAATAACACAATAAAACTACAATTTTTCTATATAGTAAAGGTTATTTGTCATCACCTGCATCATCTTTCCCAATATGTTTATGATATTCTCTTTTCCAATAACATCTATATCAGTTTTCTTAGTAGGGTAATCCATATCTCTCAAGTAATGTTATATTATCCATGTTTATTTAAAATCATTAACCTAAGATTTCTACTAAACTTGTTCGGATACCAACTACGACACCATGAATCTAGTAACACATAGTCTATGTTTACTTTTATACAATGGTATATGATATAATGAATTTCTTCATACCAAATTGGTCTATTTAGCAGTATTAATGAACTAGACACATTTATGATTCTGGTATTGTATTAGAAATATAATGTAAATAGAAAAATAAATATTTTGGAATAATTGATATTATTTAAAATATAATTCAGTATATCACTAGAAAAGATAGAAAATAATTGGTATATTCATATAACAAACATGTGTAATATAAATTAGATTATATATTGTGTATATAAGTCATAATCAATATTATATTGTAAATATATAAAAAGAAATTTCATTTAATCAACAATTTCCCAAAAAAATTGAATCTATGGGTAATATCAATTCTATAATCTTATCGATAATGAGAATTAAATTTTCAATTATAAAAAAACCAAATGTTATAAATCAATATCTCAAACATCAAGACATCTATAATGTTAATGTCATGTTCAAAGAGAGTTTAAAATATGTGTAGGCATTAACCAAAAACCCATTTATCTTAGAAAATTCATGTTTCTCCTGAGACTTGCCAATGCCTCAAGGGGATACATAATTACAGTCCCCACAGTCGATGGAATTTAAAATTTATTCTTCATATATTGAATTTTATTCTTCATAATATGACCTATCATAAAATGTCTATATTAAATAAATATTTCTTAATATCAATATTTATGTAGTCAATAAAAAACATTCTAATTAAAACACAATATATATAAATAGAATATAGTTTATGAAATATTTATATAAATTATATAAATTTTCATAATATTTATCTATTCAATAAAATTACATTTTAAGTACAATGCATTAATCATATGTAATGGTTGAAACATAACAAAAACATCCGTATTAAAACCAGTATATGAAATGTTTTTACTTTAACCTTAATCATTAAATTGAATAAAAATAACACATCCACAGTCAAACATATTATAAAACCATCAATAAAATATGGAATATTGTATCATAATAATTATACTTCAAACAAGTGTAAAATCCCTCAAAGGATCATGACATATATAAAATCAAAACTAGTTCAAACAAATATCTCTTTCTATTTTGAAATAATTTAAAAGTCGCATAATTATAAAAGAAAACATTTATTTTTAAATTTCACATTTAATATTTTAACAGAAGATTCTAATGTTTTATAATAGTAGAAAATAACAGCAACTTCCGTACAAGTTAAAAAACATTCATAACTCAATTTTTCAAAAAGTTCATAAAGTTCCATGATTGGAAAGCAACAGAAACATTCCTTTGAAATTTTTTTATAAAAAAAAGGGAATAAATAACATTAAACAATAATCAAGGATATATTAAATATGTTTCGAAATAAATTTTTACGAAAAATGGATGTGGATTAAAAAGTGGTCCTAGTAGATACTCATATATAAACAACCTTAGATAATAATGAGATTGTAAAATTAACCCTTAGCTTATACCTTTCCTTGATCGAGGGTATGTTAACCTAATTTATAATAGTTATGACATTGTTATTAAATTATACTGTAACCATATAAATAAATATGATTTCATATATGATCTTCTAATATTTATTTTTTAATAATATTTTAGTAGTATCATTGTTTCAGGTGTTATCTAATTCATTTTAATTTATATGCTTGTTTAGTTAAGCCATAAATGTCATGGATTGGATGTATTTGATTAATATCCAGAATTATATTATTGTCTTAAACAATATTTATAATAATAAAATGAAAATTATTCTTGAACGGTTAGGATGGGGAATGAATTTTATCGCATTTTAGGAGACGGTAATTCGTACGTATGAACAAAAAGACAATATCATTATATTGATAGTGAGATTGTAAGTAATTGGTAGGTATATAATATATAAATAATCACTAAAATGTTATTTTTATTATTTACATTATTTAAAATCATTGTTATACCCATCCAAATAATGTTGTTCTTGAATAACAAACTCCACCATGATGTGGAGACAGTTAGTCGTACGCACACACGTATTGTGACTTGACATTTATTGGATTGATAGAATAGTGAATATGGTTTTATGATATTTTTAATAACATCATTGAATGTATAAGCTATTGAAGTTATTATTTTTTATGTAAATAATAATGAAATAGGAATTGGAAGAAGAAAAGAAAATTAAAATATGTGGTGAAATTATTACATCTTCTTCGGGTGTTTCCTTTTATGTTGATCAATAGGGCTCCATATGTTGGATTTATAATCAATTTAAGTCCTCTAGTTAAACCTTATGGAAGTTGGGAGGATATTTTATGAGTTTTTGGTGGATCCAAATGGCTTTGGAGTTGTGTTTTCAAAGAAGGGGAAATACCCTTTTATAAGAGAGGTGAGGGTCACATTAGGAAAAGCATGAAATATTTTTTATTTTACAGTCATATTCGGTTTATAATGGCTCAAAAATGATTTATTTCTATGATAAGGTGGGGATGGGTCGATAAAATCTCAACCAATATGTTTTAGGCAGTTTTAGGTCACTTTATTAACCTTATCTTTTAGATTTCACTCTTACTTAAATAGTTTAAATTTTACCATGTATTCTTGTATTATTCTAAAAAAATGGTTAAAAACATACTATAAAAAGCCAAGGGAACCCCATGTGGTTCACTATTAAACTATATAACATTTTATATTTCCTTTGGCCGAACCATATATTTTTTGAATATTATATCAATAAATAATATATTATTTTTTTAAAAACTCATTTATGTCAATTTTTACACTATTTGGTATTTTGCATCGATGAATGTCATAAAAACATTATCACATTGAACAAATTTTATTTAATAATACCAAAAATGTAATATTACTAGAATTCATCAGAATTCTCAATTTAAATTTATATGGAAATTTATAATATCAATTATTTTAATAATTTTTTATTAAGTTAATTAACGCATCATCATTGTATCATAAATAAATTTTATAATTTAATATCTAAAATTTATAAAAAAAATACCATTCTATGGAAGTATTTTTAGATTTCTAATTAACATTTATAGTAGAATGTATCTTCTGTATAGCCTTATATTAATTATGGTTTATTTATTAAACATTGAATTTAACAGTTTTAACTATTCTTTTAAAAAATTAATAATAAATGTCCTAATCTTATCCATGTGAGACAAAATAATCATATTTTATTCCTATGGTTGATTCTGGTAAAAATAAAATTATCTGTTAGAATTTGGATATGTTGTAGGGTAATTATAATATCAATTTATACCTTTAATTACATTATTTACTTTTCACCGGGTAAAACAAAAGTAACCATTTCTATTCACTAAAAAATATTTTCATCTTAAAGAAAAACATTTTACCTAATGATGTCAATAGAGTCTCATGTATTTTTTAAATTTTATTCATACTAGGGAAAAAATTATAGTTTATGAAAATTTGCAAATGCGCCAAGAAGCTGGGTAAAAGATTATAAGAAGTTCAATAAAATTTTATAGATCGAATATTATAATAAAATGTCTCCAATGAGTTATATTGAACATATATATGTATTATGTATCTTTTTTATATTATATAAATTTAGATAAAATAGATAAATATTTAAATAAAAGCCGGTTTGAAACATTTATTCAGTGTTTTTCAATATTAATAAGAAATTTAAAGATTTCATAAAAATAAAAAAAATTCACCCTAAGGTAATTTTTATATTCTGAATCAATTAATGATTTAAATTTTGAAAAATAAAATTTATAAAATTTCAAAAACTGGGTATTACTATTTATAACGGCTTGTTTGATTGGTAGTAGTGTGTTATCACTCAAAGTTGCATACAATTCAAGATGTTTCATTATTCAAAAGGAAATGTTCTATGGAATCTTGGGGTGTTACATATATAATCTTCCAAAATGATCCACTTAAAACTAACAGCAAATTGATTTAAAAAATCCACACTCCCTTTATCAATAAAAATCTCCCAAAATATGAAACACTATATTTTCATTCATCTTAGGAAAAAAATAGGTTAAAAAAATTCAAACACATAATTTTCATTATATAAATTATTTCAATAGTTTATAAATGTGTTTTAATTCGTGTTGTACGTGAAATTATACGTAAAAGACTAATATAATTTAGAAAACACTTTCACAGATTTTACAAATCCATTTTCATTATAAACAATATCAATAGTTAATCAAATAAAATATTTGAAATCCTCAAATATAAAATGTCCTACATTTTAAGAAATTACAGAAAGAAACCAATAATAGTTCATTGAAATTTGAGGTGTATGATTGTTTCCTATAATGATGTATTCAAAAAAAATCCCTATGGGAACACAAGAAATCCACAACAAAAAAATTCCCCCAAATAAGAAACAACTTGAACACTAATTTTATTTATGGAATTCCCTTGGGTTTTTTGAAGTGGTGAAATCTAATGGTAAATACAAAAATTGGACCAGAGAAAGAATAGTAAAAATAATGTAGGTATTTTCCTTGTGAAATAAACATGAAAACAGTGGATGTCTACAATATCAAAGAGATGTATGGTGGAACATCATTAGTGAAATAATGTCAAGGCTACATGAGGAGTAATGAAAAGGGATAGACACCCTTAAATCCATTCAGGAAATACCCGAAACCCCAATAAATTAAACACCTAAATTGTTATTATAGTTTTCCCATATTTTTTGATAAACCTAAATCCAACCATGTAGTACCCAATTTTAAAACAGTAGAGGTACAACACATTTTTTACATTGTTTCTTAAAATGATTAAAAAAGGTAAAAAAATGTCCCATGGAATTATAGTATACCTGAAATATAATAAATTCTATTTAATACCTTTACTCTATATCTATTGAACATGTTCTTCAAGCCAATGTACCAAAAGTACACATGTGTGTCGCCCAATAATCCAAAGGCTATCGATAAGTATATTCAGGTATAATGATAATAGGGTGGCTTTAATCTCAGGTCAATGAATCCGAGATTTATAATAAATAGAGAACATATAAATCAGGACAAATTACAAACATATATAAAGCATGAAAGTTCCTATATATATGTACAATATCACATGTTACAATAATGGTTATGACTTATATTTCATGATAGATCCCCCTTATAGAATACTATATATATACAAAAAAAGAAAAAATAAAACAAGATCAAGTGACAATACCTCCATCCATTCTTGATTTCAACCAGGTACCATCGTCAGATGTCCACTCCTAGCATGGAAAGACAACCATCATGTAATAGGTCATTTATAAAGACATGTATCCAATAAATAGACCACTTTACACATGGGTAGTAGTTTTGGATCTTGGATTTAGTAGGGTGTGAGTAAAATCCAGTATACCACCACTAATATAATCTATATTGTAAAAATCCCATAAATCATTTTCTTGATGAACTGTTACAAAAAACTGATTAACACATAACCAAAAAAATATAAAAATATAAACATAGATAATAACTATACTTTACACAATGACACCTATGGTCATACCTAGCCACTTTATCCTGCATGAGTATTTATCTATCCTTTGCAAACAATATGGAACCTATGTTTTAACGTTATAAACTAAGGAAACTATAATCATGAAATTAAAAGAAAATCCATGGTGGATTCACCAGGAATTAACTCATCATGTAAGAGAAAAATCCATTGCTTTTATCCATTATTTTATTCTATATATAAAATTAGTGAATATATGGACTCTAACCATGGGATTACAAAGATTAAAATAGATGAACAATGGGTCCAAGACCATTAGTGTTGCAGGCATGACTGGAATCAAATATCATATCCATGGTATTAAATTATTCATAATCAATACAAATCCAAGGATATTTTTCCATGAAACACAAATGATATACCCAATCGATTCCATGAAATAAATCCATGGCATTTAATACCTAATACACCACTTAAATACAAAGGAGAACCTCCCTAATCAATTCACTGTGACAAATTTATGATGAATTTATGTAATAATGAAATTCCTTATTACTGGGAATTCTTAAATATAGTGATGCATATTCAAATTCATTAAAAAGATACCCCTAATATAATCCATGCACTCTTATCTAATTACACAAGTTTAACATCTGAATATAATCCAAGGAATTAAACCCAATGAAATAACACCAAATAAATCATTTACAGATGAGAAACTAATTTACTAGTCAGTATAACAATTTTCAAAACCTATGACATAATGAAATCACACATGTCGTTTGGAAGAATCATTATCCTTTTACATAGGGAATAATTAAATTGGATATAACACACATGATATAAAGGAATGTCCAATATAGGATTCCAATTTGATTTATATTTGACTAGAATAATAATTCAAACATTATTTTAAAAACAACAGTCACACTAAATTTAATAAATTCAACACTTAATTCCTAAACAAGTTTCACCATTAAACTCTATATCATGGTTGACCAAAAATATCATGTCACCTCCATAAAAGTTGATTCACGTATAATTAATTCTTTTATAAACAAAAATTCCATTCCATTATATTCATTTAAATATTCCAATCCATTTAAAAAAAAGCACTCCCAACCCCATTGTTATATTGGAAGGTTTCATCCAATTCTTGAATTATTGATTATTGTCATATTCCTTTTGAAAACCATCGATTCAAATTATAACATCTTTTTTTATAATTACATTTTGGTAATCATTGATCTCCAGAATCATATTCATGGAAAATTGCAATGTTGGTTATCCATTAAGGAACACATTTTTTTATATAGTTAATGTCATTTTAAATGAGACATCTAACAAAGAAAAACAACAAAAATAATTTCTAATGATTTTACCAATGAAATACTTGATCACAACATTTCATAACATTTATAATGTCTTAAATGATATTTTATGTGTAAGTATGTCACGACCCCATCCCGACAAGATGTACCCTTCCTGGGTGGGCAATTTGAGGTGGGTTATAATGACCCCCTGAGTCCCACCTTCAGTAAGCCCTGGGTTTGTGACTTGATAGAGGGTATTGTAAACACACAAATGGGAGGCATTACCCACTTAGAGAACACATGAGAAAGAGAGAGAGAAGATTGAAACCATATAAAACAAAATCAAACTGAATTATATAAGAAATCCCAATTTCAGATATGCAATGTCATGAAAAAATACTACAACTTAAAGGGGAAAACTACAAGTAAAAATGGGAAGTAAAAAACAGCAGCAACCACAAGCCCGAACAACTCCTAAAACCCCAAGCTAGTATAATCCATCTAGATCTCCAACCAAATTCAAGTGACTTGAAGAATGTTTATATATACATAGTATGAGTATAACAGTATACTCAGCATGATCCTCCACAGAGCCTCCCATGAAAAGGAAGTGAAAGCATGCTAAAGAATAGTAAACAATAAGTGAAACTAACTCGTCACATAAATAGTTATCATATGTTCCCAGCCTCACCATGGATACCCTCACCAAGTATCAAATGCAATAGTATATTTTAAAATAATTAATATCAAGGGTACCTTAATACTACTTCCCAACTAGTTCGCCTCTTTTAACAAACCTCACACATCCTAAGTGTCTCTCTCTAAAAAAGATGTCCCATAGACACCTAGCCGAAGCACCACAACATGCACCACATGCAACAAAACCACCACGTCCACATATGAAATGTAACAAGGTAGTTTCTAGATACACCAAAAATCAAATAACCTATATCATACGACTGTTATTATACTTCAAGACATTACCACCCAAACACAAAGTAAGGATCCTCAAGATAACATAGCCTATACACGTTACACCTATAGTAGTCCAGGAAAACAATATATCCAAAATATATGTGGGGGAATAACCCCAAGCCATTAAATCCCTCTAAAAACATATATGTGTAAAACTAACCATTTTTCAGACAATAACAAGTAACTACCAAGAGAAAATAGCAGGGCCAAAGGGGGTAGTCAGCAATCCTTCCTCCCGTCTGAATGTCGAGGAAAACACCTCCCCATGGCTCATAATCCCCAGGGTGTCAGTTTCCCTATCATACAGGGTGGAGTATCATATATAAAAACAATAGGTAGATAATATACTATAACTCACTACCACACTATGGGAATAACCAAGTCGTAGAATCAACTGCATCTAATGTCTCACGTACTTCTACATGCCACTAATAAGATAGATATCCTATAAGCAAAGAACAATTTAATGAGATTTTATAAATTCATTCATTCCATTTTTATAAGTTTAACCTTAAATTAAATAATACTATAATTAATAATTAACTATTGAAGATTTTAACATTATATTTCATTACCATCACACTCAAAGTCCATTGTTCATTTAAAAATTTGCAACCTCATCATTGCGTCCCATCATGCTCCAACGACATAGGTTAACATCATTTATTCAGTAATTTATGAAGTTAATTATTTCATCCCCATATTCATATACATTCTAGAAAATGATTATGAGCTACTAAACACATGGGGGCTCAACACGGTGAGTAGATGAACTAGTCGTCAAGTCTTTGTCACCTATAGCAAGAGAATATACCCATCCACTCCGAGGAAGCTAATAACTGAATGCACAAAGCCTACTCCACACATGTTTTCCCTTTTATGGATGGAGGGTAACAAAACCAGATTCCATGAGAAGTGGGGAAATTAAAGAAGATAAACAACAAACAAAAAAATAAGCATTAAAATATTCACATCAAACCCATTCCATCATCTCTGTTGTCGACCCCGACTCCCACATGCATAATATCATGTTTCTCTCCCCTCTAGGAATCAAGTACTATCCCAATAAATAGGCATATCTACCTCCACATATCATAATAGACTTCCAAGATCATATAAAAAAATAAGAAACAGGAAAACAAGCATCATATCAATTTAGATTCTGGACCTTAAAAAAGCAAGAGGGTAACTTTGAACCCAACAAGGATTTAACTTTTATCAAACAACTAGTTTTTTAATCCATCTATAAATAACTAATTAATTATTTAAAATTTCCATATATGTTAAATATAAACAATAACCTATCACAATCATCTAAACATTCATACTAGATCAATTGATTAATATAAAAAATAAAACAAAAACCTTTAGATGCATTTACATGCGTCTTTATCTTTAGCCGAACAATTATCAATTAATTCATTCTTTATGTTCATTAACAATTTCCATCATGAACAAAAAGCTAAAAAGGATAGATATCTCACTATATAGATAAATAGAGAGTCTATAACATACATTTGACGTCAATTTATTTATCCGGTTTAAATATTTAATCTCTAAATTCCATTGTGATCTAGCTGGCTAAAATATGCTTACTCTAAAATTCCACGTTAATGAGATGAAAATCAAATAATCCTATACCTAAAATTGTTCTGGAAGTTCTTTATATGAGAATGATCCACACAATAGATGATGATATTCACCCCCTATGAAAACTGTATCCACCCGAGGATGCAAAGACACCACCACACCAGTAAACACCAAAGAAAATTCCATTATGAACATAGAGATAGCATTCCATAAAAATTCTTGGAGAAACCGAATGAAAATATCCCATAATAATTACAATAGATCATACCTTATATTAAAGATTGATCGATACTGTTTGTTTGCATCAAAATAGAGGTGGCCCAATCCAAGGAGGAAAGATTGATCGCAAAACTACTACGGGATGGAATGAAATGATCAAGTGTCTCACACCCAAGAAAAATGAAGAAGAACAAGGGGAAGATATATCACCTTTATAGAAGATTAAAGGGAGTATCGGTTCAAGATACACTACATTTTCATTAAAAAAAGATAACATTAAACAATGTGTTTTGACCATGTAAATGAATCTCGATCCTTAGAAAAAAATTAGTATAGGAGTTATGGCCTTTGAACTAGTCTTAGAGTCCTTAAAAATATGCATTAAATGAATTCTACTTCCATTGAAACATTGAAGTTTTCTAACTATATGATGACAGAAACATTGTACAGCAAACATGAAATTTGGAAAAGGAAATAGAGGCTATCATTGAAACCTCACCATACTGGAAACACTATTCATGAAATCGTAATTATGAAAAGGAAATATAGGCTACCGATGGAACATCACCATTCTAGAAACTCTATTCTTGAATTGGAAATTTGGAAAATGTAATATAGGCTACCGTTGGAACCTCATTGTTTTGGAATCATATTTCATGAACTTAAACTTTGGAAAAGGAAATAGATGCTTTAGTTGGAACCTCACCATTTTGGAAACACAGTTCATCAACTCATAATTTGGAAAAGGGAATATAGGCTTCAGTTGGAACCTCGCCATTCTGGAAACATTGATCATGAACTCGATGTTTGGAAAAGGAAATAGAGGCTTCAGTTGGATCATCACCATTATAGAAACACTATTCCTTGAAAGAGAAATTTGGAAATGGAAAATGAGGGTATATATTAAACCTCACTGATCTAAAAGCACGGTTAATAGAACTAGAAATTTGGAAATGGAAATAGTGGTTGTAGTATAGACCTCACCATTCAGAAAATAATATTCATAGAACTATAAATTTGGAATGTGTTGGGGATGAGTCACCTTGACCTCCACAAACACCTCAACCACAAGATTTCAGCAAGGGATTTGATGAGAGATGTCTCATCCATTACAACAGATACTTCTCAAAACAATTTCATCCTCAAGAATAAAAAAACACTAATAGGGAAACTGAAATGGGTTCCAAACAACCAACCATTGAGATACCTCTCAAAAGAGAGAAAGCCAAAAGAAACAATCTAATAACGCCATCTCATAAACACAAAATGTCTATAACCACATAGAGAAAAAAATTTAACATGAAAAGAATTAAACATTAAAAAACTCAGTGTACTATCAATGTATTTTTGAAACAAGTTCCTATGTACTCTCCTCCATACCATTGTGTCTCCATAAGACACAAACCAAGGGGTAAAACGCCCATGCCACACCTTTTATGTGTGGTCGTGGATCTCAACCAGCTGCTCCTCAAATAAACAATCATCATCAACATCATTATATCTCCAATAGATGATGTGATTATCATCATGAATATAATGACGGAGCTGTGACACATGAAAAACATTGTTTACCTGGATCATCGGTGGGGGAAGTTCCACTCGATACACCTTGACTTTGACACAATCCAACACCTTGAAATTACCAACAAACATGGGATAAAGATTACTCCGACAACCAAACTATCACTGCCATCACAGGGATCCATGGTCAAAAACATGTGATCAATAACATAAAACTCTACGGGTCTCCTCTATTTATCAGCATATGATTTCAGACGATCCCACACTGTCTTCAGCATCTCACGAATCACCTAAACCATATATTATGAATCCTGCCCTATTTAAGGTACACGATTTTCTGAATCTATGACCCATGTTCAACACAAAAGAGAGCGGAACAGTCGACCATAAAAGGCTTGAAACGGTGCCATACCGATGGTGGTGTAAAAAATATTGTTCTAAGAGAACTCCACCAAGGATTAGTGCCCCATTCACAAACCTCCAAAATCCAGGACACACGATCACAATATCCCATGAATAGTCTAGATGGTTGGATCTGTCTTACCCTCTGTTTGAGGATGAAAATCAGAGCTAAGACATAGATGATAACCAAATGTATTCTAGAGACATATGAACACCCTAGAGGTAAAACATGGATCTTAATTTGAAATGATCTTCCTTGGGACTCCATGACATCTTATCACTTCCTCCAAATACATCCTCGAAAAAACATCCACTATGCGTGACTCCTTGACTGCTATGAAGTGGGTTGATTTTGTTAAACTATCCAATACAACGCCAATTGTGTCATGAACTCCTTGAGCATGAGGTAAAATAGTAAAAAGTTTCATTTAGATGTCCTATTACTTCCAATAGGGAAAATCTGATGGGTGGATCAGGCCACCAGGAACACAGTGTTCAACCTTCATTGTCTTGTAGACCAAAAATCAAGACACAAACTCTGAAACTACATGCTTCATCCCATGACACCAAAACCGACTCCTCCAGGCTCTATACATCTTTGTCATGCTAGGATGCACCGCTAAAGGAGAACAATGGAACTCTCTGAGAAACATATCATGCATGGAGAAAGGAACAAATAGCCTTCTGTGATACAACACATAGTTTTTTTCGTCCTCAAACTAAACATTAGTGGCCTCGCCACAAACAACTCGGTCTCTCCAGACCTCCACCTCAAGATCCCACAACTGGGAATCTTGCACCTAATGCACTAGAGATGAAAACACCATCATCTAAAAAAGAAATCCTCTGCATCAATTTTCTTCCATACCATGATGTAATGCCAAAAGTTATTCCATAACTCCCTATGAATCTCCTGATTCACACACTACATCAATACGTGACCTGCTGCTCAACGCATCAGCTACAAAATTCCCCTTTATATGGGTATATGATATTTCAAAGTCATATTCCTATAACAACTCCATCCATTGAAAGTGTTACATGTTTTAGTCATATTGGGAAAAAACATACCTGAGGCTCTTATTATCGGTGAAAACCAAAAAGTGCTCTCAAATGAGGTAATTTCTCCACAATTTTAGATCAAAAACCATTGCTTCCATCTCAATATCAGTGGTTGAATAGTTAGATTCATGGTGACACAAATCCAGAGACTCTTAAGAAACAACTGATCTCTGGTTCATCGAAACACACCCTAACCGCATATGTGAAGCATAATAGAAAAAATCAAACTTAAATCCCTCTACTAGAGGAAAAATAACTATATAACTTACCAAATAATATTTTAGATACTAAAAAGCATCCAAAAAATAATCAGTCCACATGAACGCCTGATATTTCATGGTCAATTATGACATTGGAGTCACCAGTCGAGAGAAATCGGTTACAAACCACACGTAGTATCCAACAAGACCATGGAAACTTCACACCTCTTCCACTGTCTTGGGTGTTTCCCATGACACAACATCTTTTATCTTCTATGGACCCAAAACAACTCCCTTATAAAACTCAACAATCCATAATAAATGGAAATATCGAGCCCAAAAATCACACTTTGACAACTTCCTAAATAATGGTTGTTGATGATGAACTTCCAATATGGCATGTAGATTCTCTGCATGTTCATCCTCAAAGATGGAGTACACAAGGATTCCATTGATGAAAACAACCACAAACTAATCCTGGAACTCACAAAACATCATTTTTATCAGTCCCATGAACACAATTTTATCATTCATCACACCGAACAACATTACAATGCACACATAAAGTCCATGATGACAACCAAAAGTAGTCTTTGGGATATCCTCATCCATCACATGCATCTGATGATATCTTGCCCGCAAGTGGATTTTTAGAACCAACATGAACACTTCAATGCATCGAACAAATCATAAATCCATGGAAGAGGATAGGGATTCATCATAATCACTTTCATTAATTGGTGATAATAGATACACAACTGCAAAATGTAGAAAGCCTACTTCACAAAAAAAAACTAGTGAACCCCACTGTAACACATTCCGCCGAAAAAACCTACACTATTATTGACCACCAAGTTGTATATGTATATTTCATAACACGGAAGGGTCCATTTTATATTTAGAAAATACGATAGAAGACTCTTCTTGTTGTAGCATGATCGAAAATTGATCTCTCATCAATGGGGTAACTCTACAACCTCTTCTGGAAAGATATCATGGTACTCATATATGACCATATGAAATGCCAACTTATGATCCTCTAAAAAACTCAACATTAGCTCAGCCATAATGGATGATAAGTATAGAACATTACTCTGTCATATCTAAGGGTCTCACTCGCCAACAAACACCATTGGCTCTCCATCTGCATCAAAGAACAAAAACTGCATCCTAATTAAATCCACGATAGCATAGATCGAATACAAACAATCCATGCCAGGGATGAAAACATATGGTTGTATCCGTAAGGATTTGAAATCTACCCAAGAGCAGTTATTCCCTAGCCCCAACTCATAGTCTTTACATACATCAAACAAGTCATCTCAACCTCCAACTAGAGTAGTCAAAACCAAGTTCAATAGATGTCTCTCTACCTTAGGTCCCAAAGAAATTAAAGGGTAGTTGATATGAAGGAGTGTGTCACTCTTGTGTTAAACATTGAAGAAACCAATGTAGAAAACAAGAAAAAATTACCTCATACGACAACTGGCTCACATGGTGCTAGAAACGCTAAAACCTAAACATAACCATAACATCCTCCATGGCCTCTCTACCACTATTGACTACCACCCCCATGATCGTGCACTTCTACTTACAGATGGAGAGAATCACATGGATATCCTAAGCATGACCCATCGAATCTATGCTGATCCAAAGATGGTACAACATGTTTCTACTGCCTCGACTGGAACTGCCTCAACGGAGGAACCTGGAGTGGAACACCAGGTGAATGATAATTGCTTTGAATGGTTGGGAACTCTCACTAATTATGACCTCATCCACCATATGAAAAAAAAATCCATTGACCCCTTGGCATGGTCATATGAGTTGCTGCCTACAATGAAACAAGATTATGAGGGCTAAGACCAACCCTTGACTGAATGAAAACCCTTTTTCCACGAAAACTGGGAACTCCAGACCACATATCTACTTCGTGATGAATCATAACGACCCCCTATCATGATGATCTAGTTCTATCAAATGTACTCTCAACATCCACTTCCCTCACCAGCACCGCACAATATGTCTCCAGCATAAACAGGTTTCCGTGGAGCTTGATATCTCGACGCAAAGCCTCCTCGAAATTCCTCACTCTAACCTCCTCATCTGGAAATAGGTCTGAATCATATTGTAAATGGTTGTTAAAATAGATTCAAAAATCTCAAAAACATGAGATCCACTGTCAAAGGGTATGAAGGTCCTAGAAATTGGATTCCTTCATGGCCGAAGAAAGAAACTCGACTCTAAATGTGTCTTTGTACTCCTCCCATGTGATCACTGACTCCTCGCGATCCTCAAGGAACATGAACCACTACTGCCTCACTACTCCATGCAGCATCATCACAACCAAAGACAGCAATTTCTCCTTCCAAGCATGAATTGTACTGAATCCTATCTCAACCTCCTCGAACCAGTCTTCAAGGATGGAATCTGATGTAGTGTTCTCATGCTTCATCATACTCTGTTACTGAAACTCTTGGAGTTTCCTCCTCCAAGTGTTATCGTCGTCATCCTCTACCCTATGATGATCGTCTAGAACATCATACTGGACATCATCTATGCATTCCAGATGATGACGTTGACCTGGACCCAAAACTATAAAATAAAAAATAGTAAGATAACGTAAACATGTAATATGGATAAATCATCGTTAATTAATTTGTGGTATTATTTACTTCATTTTATGTAATCTTAAACCATGATCTTCACATTCTAACACTGGTACAAATAGAAATTATGCATGATCCATTCCAAGGTCTCTAACCTGCAACTAGTATCACTTATTTTAGTATCCATTGTACATATAATGGTTCATGCACCATATCAAAGGGGCCCTAAATTCCTATTTCTCAGATGCTCTTCAGTGCTTACATAACTTGCTAAACCTAACTGACACCATTTCCCTACCAATCCATGAGACCTCACATATTCCTAACACCAAACTCCATCCTACCCCCCAAATATACATATCATACCACTCTATCATAACTCACTTCAATCATAGTGTACCCCTCCTGGGCCAGCAATGTCATAAGGGAGATAATGACCCCCCAAGTCCCGTATATAGTAGGCATCTGGTTGTCCACCTGCACTGAGGGTATAATAAACACTAAAATGGAAAGCATTACCCTTTAAGAGAATACATGGGAAAGAGATAGATAATATATACACCAACCAACTCCAACTCAATATAAAGTATAAATGAATCCATAATTTCTCAAATTCAATGTCATGAAAAACTACTACAACCGTAAGGGGGAAATCAAAAAGTACCCATGGAAAGTAAAAATAACCACAACCAGGAGCTCGAACAGATCTTTTAATCCTACGATTATGGAAACTAGATGGATCTACAACCTAAACCATGTGACCAGAATAATAGGATACATATATATAGGGTGATTATAATAGTATAATTAGTAGGATCCTCCCCTGAGCATCTCATGAAAAGGAAAAGAATGGTTGTTAAAGCATAGTGAACAACAAGTGAAACTAACTCATCACCTAAACATGTATTCTATGTTCCCATCCTGAAGATTGAAACTCTCACCAGTTATCGCATACAATAGTATATTATATAATAATTAATATCACGGGTAACCTCCTTCTACTTCCCCACTAGTTTTTCACTTTTCCCTAATGTCTCACGTTTTTAGTATCTCTCTCCAAGAAAGAATTTCCGCGGACACATGGTCCAAACACCACATTGTGCACCTTGTTTGTAAAAACCACCATTTATATATAAGAAAAGTAACCATGTAGTTCTGGGAGCTACTAAAGGTTGCATAATGTTCATCTACGTCAGGTATTACACCTCACGCCATTACAACCCACACATCGAGTAAGGATCCTCAATCCATAAAAACCTATAGACGTTACACCTATAGTAGTCCATAGGAAACTATATCCAAAATATATTTTTCTGAACAATCACAATCAATTATATCCAAAAAAAACACATATGTGGCATAACTAACCATTGTTCATACCATCAGAAGTAACTGCCAAGAGAAGAGAGTAGGGCCAAAGGGGGTAGTTAGTCATCCATCCTCCCATCAGAATGTTGGGAAAAACACCTCCCCTGGGATCGGAATCCTCAGGGTGTCAGCTTCCCTAACCAATGGGGTGGAGTAACATATAGAATCACAAAAGGTAAATAATATACTATAGCTCAAAACACCACTATGGGAATAAATTAGTCTTGGACTTAACTGCATCTAACATCTCTCGTACTCCTAACTACCACTTGTAAGACTAGTTATCCTATATGAAAACAACCATTTAAAAGAGCATTAATACATTCCATCAATCCCTTTTGTTTGTTTTACATTATGTTCACAAATTACATAAACATTATTTAACAATTAAAAATTTCCATAGTATATATTTTTAGCATCACACACAAAGCCCATTGTCCCTTTAAAAAATTTTCACCTCATCATTGCGTCCCGGCAAGATCCAACCCCATGGGTTAACATCATTTAATCATTAATTTATTAACATAATTATTACATTCCCATATTCCCAGCCATTATAGATAATAATTCTATGCTAATAAACACATGGTGGCTCAATACTGTGAGTAAATGAACTACACGTTGAGTCCTTGACGCATATAGCAAGATCATAGACCCATCCTCTCTTAGGATGTTAACCATGGAATGCACGTGGCATACCCCGCACATCATTTACTAGTTTTGGAAAAAGGGTATGAAAAACAGATTCCATGTTCATTGGGGAACTTACATAAGATAAACAACCAATAAGAAATAGTGAGCATCAAAGCATTCACATCCTACCCTTTCCATCATCTCTTGTATCCTCCCCTATGCCCACATGCATAACCCAATGCTTCTCACCACTATAGGCATCAACTGCTGCGACAACAAAAAGGAATCTATTCCCCCACATATAACAACATCCTTCTAGGCTTACATCACAACATAAGAAGCATGAAAACCAACAACATATCAACTGGGATCTTGGCCATTAAACAGACAAGAGGGTGACATAGAACCCCACAAGGAATTATCATTTATAAAACAACCAGTTCATTAATCCATATACAAATAACCAATGTATTATTTGTAGGTTCTAACTATGGGCAACCTAAAAAGTAAGTTCCCACAATTGACTAAACATGCATACTAGACCAATTGATTAACATCCAAAAGACAAAAACAACATCCAGATTCATTTACATGCTTCTTTATCATTTTCCGAACAATTATCCTTTAATTCCAACTTTATGTTAATTACCTATTTCTATAAAGAATGAAAATATAAATAAAGGAAGAATTTTTATCACACTATCATAAAAAATAAGATGCAATAACATACAATTGATATCAATTAATTTTTATCTTCAAATATTTATTATGTCAATTTCATTGTAATCTTGTGGGATAAAACATGCTAAATATACATTTTCACGTAAAAGAGAAGAGAACCAACAAATCCCATACCTCAAAAAGTCCTTGACATTATTTATAAAAAAAATGACACACAATTAATTTGGATCTTCTCCCCCCGTTACAATTGTATCCACCCGAGGATCAAGAGACACCACCACCCTGGTAAACACCCAAGAATACTCTATTAGGAACATAGAGATGGCATTACATTAATGGGAAAGGGTAAATAGAATTATATGAACAAAAAACAATTATGATAGATCATACCATATATGGAATATTGATTGATACTACTTGGTTTCATCAAAATATAGGAGGCCCAATCCTAGGAAGAAAGCTCGATCGCACTACTTATAAGAGATGGAATGAACAGATCGAGCATCTCACACACGAGAATGAGAAAAAGGAACATATGATAAAGATATATCTTCCCTTTAAAATATTTAATCGAACAATATTTTAAGATATGCTAGATTGTCCAATAAAAACGGATCGCATTAAAACACGTTGTTTGACTAAGAGAAAGTATCCTGAGAATTTGGAAAAATTAATACAGGAGTTATGACCTTTGAATCGGCCTTTCAGTCATTAAAACAAGGAATTAAATTCATTTTACATCAATGTAAACATCAAATGGGAGAAACTGTCGGATGATAGAAACATAGTACACCAAACCTAAAATATGGCAAAGGAAATAAAGGATACTGTTGGAACCTCACCGTTCTGGAAACAGTGTTCATGAACTCGAAATTAGGAAAACGAAATAGAGGGTACTGTTGGACCATCACCATTCTGGAAACACTATTCAAAAACTATAATTTTGGCAAATTAAATAGAAGATACTATTAGAACCTCATCGTTTGGGAAACACTATTCATAAACTCAAAATTTGGAAAAAGAAATAGTGGTTGTAGATAGAACCTCACCATTTTGGAAACAGTGTTCATGAACTCAAAATTTGGAAATGAAAATAGAGGTTGCAGCTAGACCTCACCATTCTAGAAACACTTTTCATGAGATCAGCTTTTGGAAAAGGAAATAATTGATGCAGATGGAACCTCCCCATTTTGGAAACACTGTTTATGAACTAAAAATTTGGTAAAAATAATAGAGACTGTAGTTGGAACCTCAAAATTCTTGGAAACATTATTTATAGAATGAGAAATTGGCCAAAGGATATAGAGGTTGTAGTAGGAACCTCACTGTTGTGGAAACAATATTCATACAACTTGAAATTTGATAAAGGAAATAGAGGCTGCATTTGGAACCTCACCGTTCTAGAAACAGAAATCACAGAACTAGAAATTTGAAAACTGTTGGAGATGAGTCACCTTGATCTACCAGAATACCTCATCCACCATATTTCACAAATGGAATGGACCATAGAGTTCAGAGCCATAAAAATGGAACCCAATCCATATGATTTCAGAAGCCCACTCATTGATTATGGGACCCCGATTCGAAATCATTCATGAAAAATCAATATTACATTACAAAAACATGTAAATATGGAATATTATATTAAAATAGATAGATTATACTAAAAACTAAAATAAAAAACTGAGGATTGAAATAAGACATCTAGAATCGCCATGTGATCTTAATTTAAAGTGCTGGTGGTACAATTTTCCATGTATTAAAGAAAATCCTTAATAGAATTCAACAAATGATAGGAGGTTATGTGGGGATTTGTACTATATATTTGGGGTTATATAAAATAATAAAGGTATTTAGAGACATACAGGATAAATTTTACAATTATAACCCCTTAAAAAAGATCCTAGATTCCACTAGCTAGTAGGTACTATGACATTGGCTATGCGGTGAGACGAACAATGCTTCTTCGGTTCTGGAAAAAACATCTGTCATTTGGTGGCTACTACAACATCCCAATCCCCCAGAATAACAATTTTATGACTTATCAAACACTCAATCAACAACATGATCCTCGTTTTAGGTCAAAAGGGGATCCTTCAGATTTTTTTAACCATCATAATTAAAAACCAAATGTCAAATTAAAAATTGACCACACCACTAATAGGAAAATTACAAATTTCAATGAGACTCAATGCTCATTCATACATAGGGGGATAAAATTGAGAAATATTCAACCAAAAACTGCTCTAACAATGTTGTACAATCCATTCACATCCAAAATAAACTAAACATATGGTTTACATAGAACCATGTATGGATAATCCCATGGGTTGTACTAAACCAAGGAAAATAAATTATAAATTGTGAAATCCCAATATAATTGAATAATAATCATTTTTATAAGGCATGTACGAACCGTGTATATGGCATTAATTTACTAAAAATTATTAGAAATTAAAAAAATTAATTAAAAAAATCAAAAACATTTAAAGGACCCAAAAATAGAATAAAATAACATAAAATAAGATTTTCATTGATATGTCTGTGTTAAAATTATCCCTTTATTTTCACTATCATCCCATAAAAGTTATATGGTAGAAAAAATGAAATCTAAAGAGTAGTAAAATAAAATTTTTCATCATTGTTTATTTTCAAGATCATTCAATGGAAATATTGAAATCACACCAACATATCCAGTCACTATTAAACAACAACTAGCTTCAGAAAATTATTAATAGAATTGGGACCATTCAAATGTTTCCCAACATTCTAGAATTTATCCAAAATAGTAAAAAAAAATATTAATTCCATCATTTTGTTATAACATTCATGAAATCATAACTCCGAGATATCCCAAAAAAACAAGTAATTTAATTGAATAAGTGAATCCACTGTGTAATTTAATCAATTCCAAAAACCGAAATTGTCTATAAGGGAACATGTAATTATATAATGATGTTAATCATTTAAATCCCCATATATATAAAGAAATTTTTTTTAAAATATTATTCAATGTTAATGTATATAATATGAATTACATTGGAATTAGACCCAGGTCACTATACTCAATGCGTAAAAAATTACCTCTATCTTTCCGAATAATCCCACAATGAACCCAAAGTTTTTAGAATCACTATGTGACTAATTACCAAAATTGAATCATTGTCCAAGTTACCTAATTACCTACAAGAAGGACCATTGTTCTCAATACATTACTAAAATGACCTCATAATTACTACATCATTATAAGAAATTATAATCTTTAAGAGAAGGATACCAAAAAAGTAAGTCATTCACAAAAATATAAAAAAACCTCAAACCACCCAAAAATGACAAATTTGTTGTGAAAAAATCATATTAGATGTATTATTACCCACATTATAACATTAACTTCCAAAAATTACAACCGGAATATCTTGAGGAAAAGTCTAATTGGAAGACTAGGCATATAATACATCAATGATATAATAAAAAGAAACATCTTTACTTTAATCGCCAAAATGATTTCCTAAATATTTTATATCTCATAATGATTTATGGGAAATCCTTGGGAATATGCAAAAAATATTGGTGAGATAAAAAGAAAAATAAGGTAATAAAAATTATATTGAAAAAAAATGCTTGAGTAAATGTTAAAACATTGTAATGACACATCCCATCGATGTCTAACCTATGAATACCCAAATCCTACTTCCCATAGGATTGGGGATGGACACCATTGGGGAGATGGAATATCCCACAAATAAGACTCATTATCATAATCTACAAATACACATGAACATATTTGTATGCCCACAACATGTTGAAATGTAAAACAACGGAAAGAAATTCTATTATACATCTATAATCCCACAACCACAGTAAGATTATAATTTACTGAAATTGGATAAAGGGTCCAAATACTCACTGAAAAAGAATTAAGAGTCCACCTTTCTTAAAGGGAGAGGAATACAGTTAAATGAGATTTCAAGTAATTCACCTCATTTAAAAAATCTAAAGTTATGCTGCCCCAACTCCTTATCCTCTCACAACACAGTCAAAAGGTCTATCATCCACATAAGACATGACATGTGACTGATGATTACATATATAGTTGATTTTAACAATACCCAATTATGTCACTCCCAGACCCTAGTTACCTAGAGTCAGTGCATTATTACATTACATTGGCATGATTAGAAGGGATAACATCCCGAATGACCGATATGTTTAGTAACCATGGATTTACTAGATGCATAAAAAAGTTTTACATTAAATTATGAAATAAAAAAAACATTGTGTTTCCTTTGAAAACACTCATATGGAATAGTATATTCCTCCATGTGGATTACAATGTCAATATTCGCATCCTAGGAAAAATAAAACACAAGAATGGGGTGAGCTAAGATGATCAGTAAGAATTAAAATTTAGCGGAGACTTTCATAAATAAGCTTTAACAGTTAAGGAAACGTATAAAACTAAATCGCATGCCTTTTACACCCATACAACAGCAAAATATGGAGAAGATGATTAAAAAAGTTCCATTTACTTATTTAATGGATATTATACTATTACAATAATCACATGTAATATCAATAGATAATTTCATAATGATGGAATACATAATTCCAGACAACATAACCCTATATTCAAGGCCTAGGGTGTATGAACCAGGACCATCCATTCAGGTATGTTTTTCCTATTCCTGGATTTTTTTAGAAAATAGGAGTTTCAGGAAATTTTTTAAGTACACATCATCTAATATATGAGTAAATCTCGGGTACTTCTTTTCCATAGTAGACCGTGTTGTGGACATTTTATAGCCACACATACGGTGGTGTGAGTGTGACATGGATACCGCATAAGGCATAGTACGGAAAAGTAGAGTACACTCCATGAACATCAAAAGTACACATCGTGTAATTTATTTTTTTCATTAAACACACCATGGTTGCTTCTAATTTCCAGAACGAACCTCTTTTAAGTCCCATTCATCTGAGAGTACCGAGCGGCTGTGGATCTTCGATGAACAATGAGCCTCCATCCATCCTCTAAATCGAACACTGTTGATTTCATTGGAATCACATCGGTGAGTTCTCTATTCTACCGGAACCTCGTTTGATGATTTATCTTTTTTTCCATGTTATCAGGGGTTGATGGATTAAGACTATTTTTTAGATATTTGGCATTATAAGGAGATTCATGATTCGAGGTTCATGTATATTGATATACTATCCTCGAGCTAGGTGTTTTGTGCCTTTCTATGGGAATTATTTGAGTTATTTGTGAAATTTTTCCCAATACCCGTGAAATGGGTATTTGCGGGTTTATCGTTTTAGCCATATTATTTCTCTGCTATGCTAGTATCCCTGAGTAGATGTTTTATTTATTGTGAATAGGGTGAATTTTTGTGCATTGGATGTATTTCTGATGCATGTATTTTCTGTTTTGAACTTTGGGTCTTGTTTTCCTGTAGGCTGATGTTTACTATACATGCCTAGTATTATAGGATGGTTTTCATATTAATCTGTTATGATGTTGTGATGTAGAATTCTATCCAAGTAGTTGTTGTGGTTTACTTGGGCCGTTACATGTTGCTACACATCCATGACTTACACAGTGCTATGAAAACCTGTTGTACATACCATAGTGAGAATGAAAGATAAAGGATTCTCCAGAGTGTCTTTATAATTATACGATGTGAGACCATGAGGGGAATATATGTTGAGTGCTTCCCTAGAGTTTCTGCAGTTCCTTGACGTGGGCCACAGGGGGAATTGACATTGAGTGCTTCCACATACCGCCTTTAGTATGATGCATGAATATTGGGGGAATTGATGGTGAGTGATCCTCAGAAAGTCTATACGTAGCTAAACCAGAGGGGTGAAACTGTGTCTTCTGCCCATAGGGTTGCTTATACTAGATAGATATAACCATATGGGATAAGTTTCCGGTACATCACAGAGTGATACATGTTGGGTTATTTGTTTTTATGTTGCATGTTGTGTGGTGTTTTCAATGCTTAAACTGTGGATTGTTTACTTATTAGTGACTTACTTGTTTACTGCTTTCTGTACTTTTACCTACTATATAATCACTAACTGTTAGGAACAGATCATGGGGTGGTTTTCTACTGGTATTTAGTCTCACACCCTATTCGGGCCAATATTTTGGTCTCAAATATATTATATTGTTGTAGTTATAGACAAGGGCGAGATCCCTTCGAATTCAAGTACTTAATTGCATTGGAATTGGATAGCATGGGACAAAGGCAAGGCTTGTGATGCTGAGGAGTTTCTCATCTGTTTTCATTTTGTTCTTTGGTTTAGTAGTGTATTCATCATCGTGACTTGTTTGGATTCATTCCATGACATATATGTATCATGCATCATTTATATTTATTTTTCTCCAGTTGTTTCTTTATCAGTCTTCCACTATTACTGTTGTTGGATATTTATTATTTCCACAATTGTGTGATGTTTCTTCTACTGTGTACTCTGACAATGATGACATAGATTCCCCACAATCACACCCAGAGCCCTCGCTGCTATTTGGCAGCCTCTGGCTTTCAGGAAAATGAACTTGAGGCCATGTGTCCAACCGAGTACGGGGCGCCTCTGAGTGGATTACAGAATCGGGATGTTACAATGTGGTATCAGAGGAATTAATTTCTTGTGACATACTATTTGAAGCCTATATTCAGCGATATGATGGTATAGGTAATTGGTAACCGGGTGTGACCTGGAGTATCTAACCCGTGTATAGGGAAAAGCCAATCTACCTCATTTATTACAATTTTTCTGGTGTGTGATTTTACAATTGATTTGATTTTCTCCTTTATGAGACTCACATGTACTGTAATGTAATAATTGATATTATTGTGGTTTTATTTCTATCATAACCTGATGAGATGAGGGTATTCCATCTCATGCATCATATATCCACATGCTATAATTCACATGTCATGACTTCTTGCCATGCCATCTAGGATGAATTAGAAATTGCATGTTGTTATGATATAATTTGTGTAGAATATGCATGTTGTTGTGATATATTACTTGATAAAAAATTACCTTTTTTTATTATGTTTTTGTTTGAGTATGATTTTTTCTAATGAACATCGAAAATTACTTCTTGAGGTTGTATGGGCCCTCATAGACCAAATTTTTTTGGATCATTTCCTTGTTTTCATTGTTATAACATGTATAAGATGCCATGCTTTAATTCACAGAGAGAATGGGCCCCCACGGATCAGAATATGGAAGTTTCATGGTTCTTTTTAGTGTTTTATGGGTCCTTGAGAAGTTTCTAAGACAAACTATCTAAAAAACCCAGAATAAATTCCATGTAGTTTTGACTACACGCCATGTGTTCTTCTATTCAGGAAGAAACAATTTTTCAAAATTACACACTGTGTACTATAAGTACACACTGTGTGGTCTCTAACTCTGTCGTAGGCCTTATGGGAAGAGACATGGGATGAGGAATTTCTTGTGGTAACACTTCGTGTACCAGTTTAATACGCCTTGTAGTCTGACCTAGGTACTCGGTAGTGTCATAAATAACACGAGTCAATTTTATCCTTCACCATACATGTTGTGTCCTCCTGGAACACGTCGTGTAGTGTTATCCATGTGCTAGGCCGTTTCACTAACAACATGGGCCTGATAAAGCATATCAATTACATGTTGTTTCTGTCTCAATCATGCTTTGAACTATTGTATTAGGATAGTCGTGTGGCTTAACTGTGTAAAAGGACTATGTTGGGGAAAGAGGTATCAAGGACACTCAATGTGATAAGACAACACACCGTGTGTTTCAGATATTTCATGACCAGTTTATACCAGAGTACATGAAATGTGAATGACATAAGTGACCACTCCATGTAGGAATTGTACACGCCATGTAGTAATATTTTTTTAAAACATGAATGATTTCTTTCTCATGTTCCCTTATTATGCTTTTAGTTTTCAGTCCTTGATGATATTGATCTATGTTGTGCTCTAAAACATCCAGAGTCATGCCACCGAGATGTCCTCCGGTTGTATGCCAGTTTCTAGGAAGTGAATTGACATCATACATGTCTGATCAGGGACCACCTATAGATCATCCTGTTGTGCCACTCCTTGCACCATTAGTTATACCTATTACTGGTGCTGATGCACAGTTTAGGTGAGGCTTCATGAGGATGATATAGAATTTTTAGGGAGCACCGCCTCATACCCCGTCGATGGATGATTTGACACAGTTATTCTAGTAGCTGCATCCTGCCACTATCTCAGGAGAAGGATGACCTCAGGTGGCAGAGTCTTGGATCGAAGCCATGATGACGGTCTTTGAGCATTTGGAGACGCCTCCAGAGAGGAGTGTCAAGCTCGCTACATATAAACTATGGGATTCCACCATGAGATGGTCGGATGTGATCTCACAAGTGGGTCATCAGTATGTAATGTCTTGTGAGGAGTTCTAGCGCACATTCTATGACTACTTCTATCCTAATACCTTGAGGGCCGACCGAGCCCGGGTGTTTATGAGCCTTGAGCAGGGTACCCTATCAGTTATAGAGTACTCCTCTCGTTTCCCTAAGCTTCAGCGTTTCACACCCTTATTTGGAGGAAATGGGTTATTCCTATAACGGAAGATCAAGGATGGCCTCATACCAGATATCCAATCTCAGGTGAATATCTTCAGGTTGACTTCAATTGCTTCTAACGTCAACCAGGAACTAACCACGGAGCGGACTCTGAGATAATTCGAGGTTGTGAGCCAGGGCGGCTCAACATCCAGAGTTAGTGCTCCACCATCTGACAGCCATAAGCACCGTACAGAGACTACACATGGAGGTACCAATATGCGGGATGCATCTTCCAGTATCTTGGTGGTGTGCTACCAGTGTGGGGGACGTGGGAATATGAAGCCGTAGTTCTAGAGAGACCCAGTGGAGTGCCGATTTTGTGGTAAGTTGGGACAACTTCAAAGTTTCTGTCAGATCTTTTCAACAAAATCTGGTTACCGGGGGTCATCAATGGCTCCTCACATAGGTGCAGCTTTACCAGTTTCTCATCAGTCTGGGAATTGGATATCTTCCGGTTGTTCAGACCAAGGCTGTGTTTGCATCCGTGGTGGTCAGTCACCAGGCCACCAGAGACAATAGTGTGGACCAGCTAAAGTAGTCAAAAAGGGTCATAGGGCTACAGAGATGGCCAGACTTTTGATGTGGACCATACCCATCAAGAGCAGGTTCTCGTCCCCTCTACAGTTCGAGGTATGATCCCTATTTCCATAGTGTTATCTTCACCTCTTTTCGATTTTGCTACTACACATAGCTTTATATCTGTTATTGTTGTGGAGAGCCTTGGGCTGTATATCTTTTCTCATGCTAGTGTTCTAACCCTAGACACTCCATTGGGGACCATAACATTTGGTGTACATCAATGTAAGGATTGCCATCTTTTGGTTGGTGGGTATCACTTACTTTGGTATCATTATGTTCTATTGATGACATGCTATGATTTCATTCTTGGAAAGGACTGGGTAGTTCCGTTCCAGGCAGTCGTCGACTGTTAACGCTGCATGGTGAGTTTCATATCACCTGAGGGGGGATATTTTCTTCATAAGGGAGAGTGGGATGTCTAGGAAAGAAGAGAGGGTCCAGAGCATCATGGGTTGGCAGAAGTTATAACCTAGATTGGTAGTCTTTATCTGGATGACCCGGGGACATCACATTTAGACATTCATCCAGTGGTGGACCTTTTCAGAGATGTCTTTCTAGAGGAATTTTCAAGGTCACCTCTAAAGCATGTGGTAGACTTTTTTATTGAGCTTCTGCCACGGGAAAAACCAGTTTCTATTCTTCCTTATTGGATGACTACACCATAGTTGCAAAAGATCAAGAAACAGTTGGAGGAGTTGCAGGCCAAGGGTTTCATCTGACCCAGTGGTTCTCCATGGGTTTTCTTTATCCTGTTTGCGATGATGGCAGACAGTAACTATAAGTTTTATGTGGATTATCATAAATTGAACTAGTTGATGGTCATGAAATGATATCCCATTCCTAGTATTGTTGATACCTTTGAACATCTTCATGGATCTCGGGTGTTCCCGAATATTGACATGAGGTCCAGTTATCATCAGCTGTGTGTTAGACCATATGATAAAACTATCATAGCCTTCTGGAGTGGGTATGGTCTATACAAGTATATGTTTATGTAGTTTGGTCTCATGAACGTGCCTATAGTTTTCATGGAACTGATGAACTGAGTGTTCCATCCATACTTGGATTCCATCCCGGGTTTTTTCATGGATGATATCTTTTTGTACTCTCACACTTGACATGAACATGCTACCCATCTTGAGATCATTTTGAGTACACAGAGGGAGCATCCATTATATGCTATGATCTCAAAATTCCACATTAGTTTGGACCAAATTCACTTCATGGGTCATGTTATCCTAGAGGCAGGAGTATCAGTAGACCCATCAGTAGTGAGAATGGTACTTTCCTAGGAGAATATGATGAACGACTATGAGGTGCGTAGTTTCCTATTGTTTTTTGGATACTTCAGATGTTTCATACAAGGCCTTTCAGGATTAGAAGCACCTTTGATAAGTTTGACTAAGAAGGAGGAGAGGTTATTATGGTCATATTCTTGGGAGTCAGCCTTTTAGGAGCAGAAAGGGAGGTTGACTTCAACACTGATACTAGTATATCCAGAGCTGGGCAAGACCTATACTGTTTATTGTGATTCATCAGGTAATGGGATGGGAGCAGTGCTTATTTTGGTAGATGGATTTGTTTCATATGGGTCTTGGCAGTTGAGGCCATTTGAGAGGAATTTCCCTATGCATGATCTGGAGTTCGCAGTTATTGTTCATTCCCAACGTTGCTGGAGACATTATCTTTTGGGAGATCAGTTTGTGGTTTTCACCGACCAAAACAGTCTCATGTACATCTTCACTTAGTGTGATCTGAATTTGAGATAGTAAAGGTTGGTTGAGTGCCTTCAGTATTTTGACTTTGATCTTTCCAACACGTCGGGGACGGGCAACGTAGTGGCAGATGCGTTGAGCAGTAGGACGTAGATATAGGTAGTTCGGGAGGCCAGCAGTGAGTGGAAGCTTATGCCTTTGTTATCTAAGAAGCATTTGTTTGTTCACAATAGATAGGGGAAGAGTTTTCTATCTTCTGTAGTTTTAACCTCTTCCCATCATCATCGAGTAAAAATGAGGAAGCTATATGATTCTGAAGGCATGGTACTATAGAAGACTGAGTTAGGGGAGGACCCTATTCCTAGGTGGACCATAGGAAAGGTTGAGATCATGCATTTCTGGGGACACGTATGGGTGCCAGCGGATGTATATGAGGAGTTGATGTTGGAAATTCATTCCCCAGTTTGGGCAGTTCATCCTGGTGTCACCAAGATGTATTGTGAACTACAAAATAAGTATCGGTGGCTAGTATGAAGAGGGACGTTTCTCGTTTCGTCTTGAGTTGTTCCACTTGTTAGTGGGTGAAGGAGAAGCATCAACGATCAGTAGGGATTTTACAACAGTTACCCATTCCTGAGTGGAAGTGGAATGATGTTGCGATGGACTTTGTGACCGGTTTACCAAGTTCACCTTGAGGGAATGACACATTTTGGGATATCATTGAAAGACCCATGAAGGTTTCTCACTTATTGCTAAACAAGGAGTCCTTCAGTGTTGATGAGCTGGGACGGTTGTACATCCAAGAGGTTGTACGTCTGCATGGAGTTCCAAACTCCATTTTTTCAGATTGGGATGCCCATTTTAGTTCTCAGGTCTGATAGTGGCATCAGAAAGATTTGGGCATAGAGGTACTTTTGATTACAACTTACCATCCCCTGACTGATACCCATTTCAAGCGTACTATTCAAGTGCTTGATGATATGCTCTGATCATGCATTCTAGATTATGGAGGTTCTTGAGAGAATCATATACCTCTTATGGAGTTTTTCTAATAAAATATTTTTCATGAAACTACTTAGATGACACCTTATTAAGATTTGTACGGTAGGCCATGCCGATCACCATTATGTTAGCTAGAGGTTGGAGGGGAAATTTTGTTGGGACCTTGACTTTTTTAGGAAACCACATAGCAGATAGAATTTATTAGGAAGATGATGGCTGCTGCGCAGTCTTGACATAAGTCTTACGCTCATCAGCAGAGACAACCTCTGGTGTTCGAGGTCGCGGATAAGGTTTTTCTACGTGTCACACTGATGATGGGACACAATAGGATTTTAAGAAATGGTAAGCTATCACTGAGGTACGTTGGGCCATTTGCGGTGTTGGATATAGTTTGGTCGGCTGCCTATCGGTTGCAGTTACCTTTGAGGTACTGATCTACAAAATAATTTTTTCATGTCTCTCAACTCTAACGTTAATTTTCAGACCCGTCTCATGTCATCCAATCTGAGGAGGTTGAGATCGATGTGGATGAGCCATTTAAGGACAATCTTATCCAGATTGTGAACTGTAGTACAAATGTTTTCTATGGTCGGACTTTCCCCTTGGTACGAGAGTTGTGGCAGCACATGCAGGTGTAGGATGAGACTTGGGAGAGGGAGACCGATGTACAAGCACAGTTGATGGAATTGTTTGGGTTTTCTTCTTCAATGCTATGATAGGGAAATTTGGGGATGAATTTTTTTAAAGGGGGATGCTTGTAATAACATGAACCTTCCTTTCAGGTATATTTTTCCTTTTCAAGGTTTTTTTGAGAAAAGAAGAGTTTCTGAAAATTTTCTATGTACATGTCTTGTACTTTATGAGTCCACACCATGTACTTCCTTGACGCAGCAGGCCGGGTGCTGAATATGTAATAGACACACACACGGTCGTGTGAGAGTTACTTGGAGGCTTCTTAAATTGGAGTACGGAAAGGGTGAGTACACACCATGTTATTCAAAAGCATACGCCATGTAATTTGTTTTTCATTTACCACACTGGGGTCACGTCTAATCGCCAGAATGTTCTTCTTTTAGGTCATGTTCATCTGAGAGCTCCGAGAAGCCACAGATCTATGACGAACCCTCGAGCCACCATCCATCCTCCGAATTGAACATTGTTGATTGAGTTTGAATCACATTGGTGAGTTCTCTCTTATACTTGAAAGTTATTTCATGATTTCTCATCTCTTCCATGTTATCAGGGGTTGAATGATTTAGTCATTTTCGTAGATATACATTGTTCTAAAAAGATTTAATATTCAAGGTTAATGTATATTGATCTTATAACCCAGAGGTATGAGTTCTGTGCCTTTCAGTAAGATTTCTTTGAGTTATATGTGCAATTTCACCCAATACCCATGAACGAGGTATTGAGGGTTTACCGTTTTAGCCATATTGTTTATTTTCTATGGGGGTATACCCGAGTAGATGTTTTATTTATTTTGAATAGAGTGAATTGTTTTGATTTGGATGTATTTACCCTGTATGTTATCTCTATTTTGAACTTTGGGTCTTGTTTCCCTATAAAATGATGTTTACTATCCATGCCTAGTATTATAGAATGATGTGTTTGTTCTTATATTATGTTATTGTGCTGTAGAATTTTAGCCAAGTAGTTTTTGAGGTTTACTTGGGTCGTTACGCGTAGATACACTTTCTTGACTTACATAGGTCCGTGAGAACCTAGTGTATACACCATAGGGATAATTGAAGTTGATGGATTCTACAAAGTGTCAATATAATTATACGATGTGTGACAACAGGGGGAATTGACGTTGCGTGCTTCCCCAGAGTGTGTATTGTTCCTCGACGTGGGCCATATGGGGAATTGATGTTGAGTTCATCCCCCGAGTGCCTTTAGTATGATACCAGACTATAGGGGGAATTAAAGTTGAGTGTTTCCTTAGAGAGTATATACATAGTTGAACTAGAGGGGTGGGATTGTGTGTGCTTCTCATATGGTTTCATGTACTTGATAGGTAGGACCAGAGCGGATAGGCTTTGGGTATTTCCCAGAGGGTTACTTTTTGGATTATTTGTTTTTCTGTTTCATGTTGTGTGGTGTTTTTAATGCTTAAAATTTTGGATTGTTTACTACTTAGTGCTTTCCTTTTTTTTTGATTTTTGAACTTTTACCTTCTATATACTCACTGACTGTTAGGAACAGATTTTCTAGTGGAGGCATAATAGCATTTAGTCTCACACCAAATTTGGGACTTTCTTTTGGTCCCAAACTGATTATATTGCTGCATGTGTTGACAAGGGAAGGCACCCTTCGATTTCATATACTTGATTTCGTTGGAGCTGGAGAGTATCAGACCAATTCGAGGCTTGCGATGCTGAATAGTTACTCATATGTTTTCATTTTTTTATTTTCTTTAATATCATATTCAACATTGTGACTTCATTTTTGACTTTCCTAGAAATATATTTATCATGCATCATTTGTATAAAATTTTATCCAGTTGTTTTTTATCAGTGTTATACTATTACTGTTTTGGATATTTACTATTTCTTCTATTGTGTTTTGTTACTTCTATTGTGTACTCTACCAATGAGGGAATAGTTTCCCCACTATCACACCCAAGTCCCTCGCTGCTAGTCCACTGCCTATTCCATTCGGGAAAATGCTCTTGAGGCCATGTGACCAACTAGGTACTAGGCGCCTCTTGGTGGCTATCGGAACCGGGATGTTACATCATGCTAAGACTACATATATTATTTTTTAGAGGACATATGTCAAGACACTAGTTTGTCTCATTATACCTACTGAATAATCGAAGGTCTATAGCAGGCCCCACCCTTCACCTACTCAGTCTAATACATTCCTCATATGAAAATTTTGAATCATAACATAATCATTCTTATTAAAACATGAATACAAAATGTCAATAATTTAACCACAAAACATGAATATTATAAAAATAGAACATCCAAATTCAAAAATAACACAAAACATTTTATACAATATTTAAGATAGTATCATAATAAATCCACTTCAAACAAGCGTAAAATACACCAACTTATATTGACAATTATTAAAACAATCCAAAAACTATTTGAGTAAAATATATCATTATATTTTGAAATAATTTAAAATTAAATAAAAAATTAATTTTAAAAATATCCTTATTATATTGTAAGGGTAGTTTTGAATGAGTTAAAATGGATGAAAATCGTTATACCTGCAGTATAAGTTAAAAAACATTCTTTTTATAATTTGTGGAGAAGGTCAGAATGTACCTTGTTTGGAAAGCAATGGAATGATTTCTTTCAAACCATTTTATAAAAAGACAAAAAAGGATATAAATTACATTAACTCATATCCTAGTAAATATTAAAAAAAATTAAATACATTTTTTAGAAACATCGATGTGTATGATAAAGAGGTCCTAGTAGATACTCACATATAAACGACCTCAGATAATAAAGAGATTGTAAAATTAACCCTTACCTTTTAAATTTCCTTTTTCGAGGGTATGTTAATCAAATTTATAATAGGTAAATCATAGTTATTATATTATAAAATAACCACATACATAATTATGGTATCATATATGATCTTTAAATATTGGTTTGTTAATAATATTTCATTAGTATTGTTGTTTCAGGTGTTAACTGATTCCTTTTACATTATATATTTTGTTATGTTAGACATGTCTTTTATGGATACGATGTATTTTATTCTTATCTAGAATGATATAAAGATATTAAGCATTATTTTTAATCATCAAATGAAAATAATATTTGATTTTTATGATGGGGAGTGAATTCTCATCACATTGTGGAGACAGTATGCCATACATACGCACAAGCAAAAGTATCATTCTATTATGGAAGAAAAAATTTTAAATTCATGGAATATTATATATATTGAATCATTAAAATGTTATATTTATAATTTACATCAATTATACAGACAATTATAACCATCCAAATAATGAAATTTTGAATAATAAACTACACCATGACGTGTATACGGTAAGCTGTATGTACGCATGTATGGTGACATTTTCATTCATAGGATGGATATAATATTGAATATGTCTGTACCATATTTATAATAACATCCCAGTATATATAAGGTACTAGATATGTTAATTTTTTATAGAAACAGAATCAAAGAGGAAGCAGTAGAAGAAAATAACATTGAAAGAGGTGATGAAATAATTACCTCTTCTTCGAGAGTTTCCATTTTATTTGAACTAAAGGGATACTTAGGATGTATTATAGATCAATTAAAGGTCTCTATGTTTAATTAAGGGTATTATGCAGGAAATTTTTGTAGGGATTATCCGAGCCAAAAGGCTTTGGATGTGTGAATTTTGGAGAAGGGGAAGTACCCTTTTATAAGAGAGGTGAGGGTCATTTTATGAAAAGCTTGAAATATTATTTTATTATAAATTTTTGGATTCTAATAGCTCCAAATAGATTTATTTGGTGTATATGTTGGAGATGAGTCAGAAAAGTCTCAACACACTTTTTTTTTAAGAAGTTTAGGACCCCATATTATCCTTATATTTTAGATATAACTATTAGTTAAATAGTTTATCTTTTACCATGTCTTCTAGTATTTATATATTACATGGTTAATAAACATAATATAAATGGTATGAAAACCTCATGTGGTCAATTAATGGAATATATAATTATATATAAGACTTTTTTCTGAACCATATATTTTTTGGAAAATTATATAATTTAATAAAATTGTATATTTTTTAAAAACTCATTTATGTAAATTGTGAAACATTATTATTTTGTTTTAGAATGATTCGTAAAAACATTATAACATAATTTTTTTTAATAAACCCTAACATGTCATATTAACATATAAAATTCATGGAATGCATCACAAGTCTTAATATACATTTATTTTCATATTTATAATATCAATTATTTTAATCTTTTATTAATAAGATATTCTTGTTATCATCATTATATCAAAAATAAATTTTAAAATTTAATGTATAAAAATTATTAATATAATACCATGATGTTTGAAATCATTTTAATTTTCTAATGACTATTTATTGTAGAAATAATCTTATGTATAACACTGTATTAAAAATGTTTTATTTATTAAAATTTGAATTTAACACTTTAAACTCTTCTTAAAATAAAATAATAATAAATGTCCAAATCAAATACAAGTGGATCAAAAAAGATCGTATTTTATTCCAAAGCATTATTTTGGTCGAAATACATTTATCCAATAGAATCAAGACATGTGTTATAGTAATTATAATATCCTTTTTATCATTAATTACCATATTTAATTTTAAAAGTGGTAAATAAAAATCAAGATCTACTATTCACCAAAAACATTTTTTCATCCAATTGAACTACATTTTATTTACTAATGTCAATCATGTCTCATGGATTTTTGAAATACAATTCCCATAAGTGGTAAAATTATAGTTTATAAAAATTATCAAATGTGCCTTGAAAGTGGGTAAATGACGTAAAAAGGTTCAATAAAATTTTATATATCTAATATTATTATAAAATGACTCTAATTAATTGAATTGAACTAATATATGTTTTATTTATCTATATTAATTTAAAATAAATATAAATAATAATAATAATTTATTTAAAAAAGTCGGTTTTAAACAATAATGTAGTGTTTTTCACTAAACATATTAAACTGGATGTGTTCCGAAAAATACCAAAAACTCACCCTAAGAAAATATTAATATTCCGATTCAAAAATGAATTCCAATTTGAAAAATAAAAATAAATTTTTTTAAAAAGTTGTTATTACTATTCATAACTAAATTTAAAATGGCTAGTTTTATTGGTCTTGATGTGTTAGAACTAAATGTTTCATACAACACAAGCTATTGTATTATTTAAAGAGAAGAGTACCGTGGAATTTGGGGGTGTCACATTCTCCCCTTATTCAAACAATTTCATACTCAATATATCTAGAATATTACTTTATAAAGTGATTCGGGTGGTTCTTCATCATATGTTCGTCAGTTTCCCAAGTTACTTGTTCCATTTTATCGTTTCTCTAATGAACGTTTACCAAATGATTTGTTTGACTTCTCAACACTAGTTCAATGGTAGCAAGAATTCTGATTGGATATTCGACATAAGATAGATCGGGTTCAAATTATAATTTTTCATAGGTGAGTACATGATTTGATCCAGACATGTTTTTTTTCAACAGTGATACGTGGTACACGTTAGGACCATGGGAAAGATTTGGAAGCATTGCCAATCGGTAAGCTACAACTCCAATTCGTTATAGAATTTAGAATGTTCCAATTTACCTGGGACATAATTTACCCATTTTAACAAATTGTATAACACCATTCTAGGTAAATAAATTAAATAAAACATGGTCTCTTACATGAAATTCAAAATATTTCCATTAGTTATCGGCATAGTTATTTTGCCTACATTGATATTCTTTGATGTGGGTTTGGATAATCATCATTTTTTACAATGTTTCCTAAAAACATTTTAGGCCTATGAGTTTTCAATCACCAAAATCATCCCAAAAAGATGGTGTGTGACGTCACTATATGTATATTGGTTCATATGGGGCCATATGGAAACATGAATAGAAGCTATTGTTATATGAAAATTCTACCTGGCGTAAATACTGATACCATATTCTTTGAAAAAAGAGTGAGAATGATCTCAAGATGTCTTCTAATGATTGAATACTCTCTTCTGATTTCCCATCAGTAACAGGGTTGTAGGGAGTGCTGAAATGATTATCAGTATCCAGGGCATTTTGAAGTGTTATTTAGAATCTTGAAGTAAAATAGGGATCACGATCTGAAACAATCGATTACATTGCACCATTTAGTCTTACAACTCCATTAATATATATTCTTGCAAAACATTGAATTAGTAAATCGTCTTGTATTGAACAAATATTTGATGACATGGTAGGATGATCAACACTGACCCATATTGCATTATTCCTTCTAAAATACTTTTGTAGCCCTTTGGTAAATTTCATTGTAATATCATTCCATTCCCACTCTGGTTTGGGATGTGGTTTCATGACTCATACAAAAAGTTCTTGTTCTATCTTTTTCTCTCTTGTTCTAATAACCATCATTGTTGATTCCAAAAAACTCATCCTCTGTCATGAAGAATACCTGTATCACTAATCATTTCTGTTGAATAATGGTAATGAAATAAAAAGATAACAGGTATTGGTAATAAAAATTTCCAAGAAAATAACAATGATGATCAAATAATGAATATGGTCATAAATCCATAATTCATGAAACTAAGGAGAGATCATCGCCCATTTTATGTTTTTCCTATATTTTTTGACATAGAATAATCAAAATGAATCGGAATAAATCACATAAAAAAATATAATTCCAATAATATAATTCTTTTAATGATGCATGTATAATTTTTTTCCCTGAATTTTTTTGTGTTCATATAGGATTAAGAAAGGGGATCAAAACTAAAACTAATCATCTGTCAAGTATTTTAAATCAATCATTGTTGAAGAATATTGGGATAATCGTCATTAGTGTAATATATGAATTCTGTGGCACAACGATCAACAATATGTTCCCTGTCTATTAATGTTATATAAGAATGCTCTTCTCCAATTGACTTTGTGTCTCTCAGGTTTAGTATCCAACCTTATGAATAACCCTATATCCATGCACTGATATGATAAATTAATCATTTCATACAAATCAATAAATTAAATAATTTTATTCCCTTAAACATGTGATTTTGTTTTCATATACTCCCCTCACCGATGAAGGTTATATGAAACCATGGGTAAATAATAAATTATAAACTCAATGATTCCATTAGATTTATGATCTAATCCCCCATTTGAGATTTATTCTACCTTTATAGAAAAAATAAATGCTCATGTTTTTTATTATATTTATTAAATTTTAACCATTTATTCCATGAATAATAGGCATCAAAATCCAATGCCGACTCAGAATGTGGTCTAAAAAATAAACTATATAATATCCAAAAATTATACATGGAAAATTAAATTCATTAAATATTGTATATCATAATAGAGAATGCACGTCAGTAACCAAATTGGTGCATTACTTAATATGGATCAAACTGGTACATAAGGGATTTCATTCCAAAGATATCACCAAACCTACATATATGGATTTCCAGGTGGACAATCAACACACTGGTCAACGAGGTCACATCGATTTCCCGGATCCCTAACAAGGGTTAATGATGAAGGAGGATCACATTCTAGTGATAATGAAGGGAACAAAAAACTCTACCAATGACTAATATTATAGATGGGTACACAATCCAATGATGTGGGTACAATGTATCATCATACCCAATAGGGAATGTTCATAGAGAATAGACTCAAAAAATATTGGTCCAAACTAATGAAACATTGGTATATAAAAACTCTGAAATAGCTTATATGAAATTTAATGGTGGTACACGACATTTCCATCTATAAATTTTTTTAATCATTCATAACAACTCACATGTAATATAAATATCAGAAAATATGTTGTATATAAAGAGAAAATGATTTGTTGATATCACCCGACACCAACACATATCCTGACAGCTAGGTGTTTGTATGTTAACCTACCTCTATAAAAACTCATGTACAAGTGGCCCTTTGTTTTTATGAGTACATTACATTTCACATGAAATTTTATTCTATTTGTGTCCATTTACATTTTTAAGAACACACCACATGGTCATGGATAGGTCACATGGCATGTGATCAGGTCATATGATGTGTGATATATAACTTCAACTGAATTCCTAGAATTGGATCCAGGGGCCCCACATGACATGTAAACAGGATTACACATCACGTAGCTCAGGATTCACTGGGTCTCATAGATTCTATTCCATGAAACTCTCACCATTTATAAATCCTCAAACCTTTTCAGAACAGAGTGATTTAGGGATTTTCATGCCTTACTGTCATCACCGTTGGGGATCTAGGATTAGATATTCTAAAAAAATGCCTTTATCGTGCCATCTATTGAAAAAACATGTGTCAATTGGGATGAAATCATTACTCCATATTTTGGATTATTATCAATTAATCTATTTACCCTCATTATCAATTCCAAAAAATCTACCACCTTCATGAGTTGTACCTACAACATTGATCTGCTGTACCGATGAACAGTTATTCAATAACTAGAAACTGGGTATTGGTAAAACCAGTGTCAATGGAAAATATCAATTGCGATAAAAAAATGAAACAGGGGATGAATAAATAATCCTTTAAACTGTGGATCAATCCTTATACTTCATTTCATTGGCCTTGATCTATTGTTTTTTATGAAAATGAAAAAATATAAATAAATCCCAATGAATGAAGTATAATTACATCAATTTAAATATATCGGTGGGTTTCATATCAATTAAATCCATTGAATTGATCATTATTCATTCAGTATTAAGAAACAAAATGAAAAATGTAAATAAATATCTTATGTATATTTTGAACTATTTGTTAATAAATAATATGTTTGTTTTTATCATTGAAAGAATTCATGATCTCTATTGTAAAAATGACCCATGACCCAGATATGATCCCACGTAATTTTCCATGAACCCTCTCCTCCAATATAATCAATGAATTCTATTTTATGTTGTAAACCCGTGGAAAGAATATATTACCATATAGGTATATGATAAATTAGATGAGGCATAAATATAAAAAAATTATTTATTTATTTATTTTACTAATTTATGAAAAACAAATTATTTCATATACACCTCTTGATGAAAATGGTTATATCACCACTAGGGTAAAACCAATGATCCAAACTAAAAAAATAAAATCATATATCTAATTCAGAAATCCAATTGGGTGTTATTCAACTTTTTCAAGAAATCAACACATGCATGCTATTTAATATACTTAATCTAATTTGATGATTTATTCTGGGCACACTAAACCTTATATTCATATAAAAACTCATCACCTTCTATAAAATTAATCAGTATAATATCAAAAAATAATACATGGAAAATACATGTCATTAAATTATATTCGTATAGTATTTTCATCCCAAAAATAAAAATAAATACATAATAATATGAGGGTACTACGAATACATCTTGGTCTCTTTCTCCAAAGTTCTCTATTATATAGTCATGTGTTTCTTCAAAAACCGCACTTGAGGAATAGATCACCCATGAAGGGGCCTCTCCTACTGATCATTGATCTCCATTGGGTGCCCAACAAACCAATAACCATCCTTGATGTCCATCCCACCCCAGTCGATAACACATGATGGGTTATAGATGTATCTCCACAATTTTGACACACGGAAGATGTTTTGTACATGGTCCAACTATATTTGTAAAGCTAAGAGGTATGCCACTTTACAAACTCTGTGGTATATCTAGAAAGTACCAATGAATGTAAAATATCACTTGCTTCCACATATGAATCTACACAACCCAAATCAAGGTGAGACACTCAAGATCACATGGTATCCCTCCTTGAACACTAGAAGTCTCCATCATGTGTCTTCAAAGGACATATGATATATCTTTGAATTCCATATCCACTCTTAGATGACCTAATGCTTTTCAAATATAGCTTACTATAACTCTGGTCCCATGAGTACTCACTCACATTGATCAGTCTAATAATTTTGTGACCAATATGTTATATCATAAAGAGCCTCAAACGGTTCCACAGAAATCATTGAATTGTAATTATTTTATATGAAAACTCTTAGAAGGATATATTATCCTCTTAACTACTGTCAATGTGCAACATGAAATAAAATGACATGTTCTCCAAGACATCGATGGTCTTCCCAGTCTGGCCATTACATTGGGGTTGAAAATCCATGTTAAAGTGGAAAAGAGTGCCAAATCCATCTTTTAGTCATCTATATAATCATTATTTGCAGCAATCATCATGATCTAAAATGACCATCAACGTAAGTCCGTGAAGTTGGAATATCTATTTCATGTAGAGGAATCACAATATCCCTACTAATATCTAATATATAATGTCTAGAAATTGAGAAAACATTGTGTGTTTGTCAATGAACACCCAGATGGATTTGTGCCCCTCGGATGTAAGTGGTAACCAAGTAATGAACACCACAGATATTTCATCCAAATATTACTATGGTACCTCAATAGGTATCGCAAAACATGCTAGAACCTAGTACTCATCCATCACATTCTTAAATGTGTGGAATCATGAGACAAATTATGTAAGTACATTTTTCATGTATGGACACCAAACATTATGTTGGAGGACCTTGTACATCATTTCAATAGAATGATGTACAACAAAAGGGGATTTATTAAAATCATGTATCCCATACTCTTTAAATGTCAAATGTAGTATCATCCATCCTATGAAATGGATAAAATTATCTTCACCATCCTAATATCAATCAAGAACACATCCATGAGATATATTTTTATGAAAGGTCTAGCACACGGTATAAATTTTCAAGGAATCCCTAAAACACTATTAAAGATGATGGGTTACATCTATTGATGATAGATATAAAGAATTATATTCATACACTAAGGACAATTGAAATGAGGTTAATTGATCAGACACTTCTTCAAAAAAATTAGAATAATATTTCTTTCAGAGATCATCATTCATCACATTCCACATCTTAGGTGTATAAGAAATCTCAAAGATATAATTACAGAGTAACCCAATCCATTTCCACAATCAAATACCATGATCCATTATAGAGAATAAATACTTGAGACTCTTTTTATTATAGTAGATGAAATACCTCTCTCACATCAAGTATTCTCTCCACATCATATGTGACATGATAACAATTGATAACTCAAAATCCTCTGTCATGTATTTATACTAATATGGTCTCAAATAATGTGAACCATAGGCAATCACCACCTTAAAATACATCATAACATAACCAATTTTAGTCTCTAATTCATCACATAACACTACATACTCAACAATATACAATAGAAATGTCAATATGGAATCCCACTTCAACCTCTATCGCACTTTTTGAAATCATGGAACACCATTCTGTCCATATGAATGTCTTCCTTATCATAGTTAATCTTTCCTATAGTGATTCCACTCTTTATAAATCTGATAAAAATATCTTCTAATAACCTATGAACACAAGGAATATTTACACCTCTGTAACACACTTAGGTTTCTTCGAAAATATAATTACATCAACCTTCACCTAAAACACTGCTACTCATATAACTGAGCTGGAATATCCTAGAAATTGGACTTATAAAATTCAAAACTGACACATCATGATCTTACAATGAATCTGGTTCTCTCTGATTGTGTCAAGGAAAATCCTCATGTGTCTTGCATACTCATCCATGGATGCCTAATGCACTCGGAATTAACCAAGAAAACCAACCCTGGACATGTCCAATAATGGGTGAAATATCAGGTTCATGTGTCCCATGAACACTTTTATGGAGTTTTGGATGTTGAAGGGAATCCCTATGCACTCATAGTGACCTTAGAGACATCTGAATTTCGCCATTAGTCTACCCAGCCCCTGAAATCATAGATGGTGATTTTCTAGCTTGAGATCAGTCTTTGAATTCCATTGAACCACTATCAACGAATCAAAAATGACATTGTTCCTTGGTAGTGGATATATAATATTAAAATCACAATTTTCAAGCACTAGTAGAACACACATAACCTCATCCTCTAATCTTCCTTTTTAGTGATTAATATTAGGGACACCAAAGAGGAAACATTAGGTCTCTCAAATCCATTCCCCTAAAATTCCTCAAACTATACCAAAAAATAAAAAACCCATGATAGGTCCATCAAGAATTTAGGTGAAAATATCAGAGTCATCCTAGGATGGAAGTCAATGTGTAATTCTTGCACTGGATATGGAGGTATAAATAGTAAATCCTAAAGAAAGTTATCATTATAATCAACCTCCATATTAAATAAATATCCCAAATAATCTACTTCTCTCTTATTTATTCTAGGTGACATTTGAATAATATACTATACTCTCCCACGTATGAGTTCATAATTGCCCCCCAAGGATTATTTTTCACACACAATGTTAATCCTACTACCAGTACTATAGTCACACAACATACTCCACCTAAAATAGTCAATATGGTGATGAATATTGGACAAATATTATATACCAAAGATGATTTTGTAAGGACTCGTCACATCTACAAATAGATCCAATACAAAATTATCCCCTATGAGCATCAGATCTCACTATCATCCCTTGTGTACAATCACTGATTCACCAAATAATAGTGTCTCCAACTGCGAGGTTGAATCCATTACCTCAACTAGAATCTCTATGTCAGGAACTAGAGAAGTTGAAAGGAACGTGTAAATCACACCTGTGTTTATAAATACTACATATAATGTATAAAATAAATAGATCATACCTCATATCATCCATTAAGTCTCATGGTCCTAGGCCTAAATAGCATACAGGTATCCTCATCCCTGACCACCAGTACCCTAAGCATGGTGTGGACCACCTAGTGTTGGAGGTAGTTATATGTAAAACATTATACCACCTCATGTTGTTCTACCAGCCCCAATACCCCATCCACGACACCATATAAAACCCAAATCCTTACTATTTATCTATCTTCTCAATCCCACCCCTAAATCTCAATCATCTAAATTATGAGTTGAACATTCTAGATCAAGAGGTCCCTAACCATTGTAGGAGAAACTCCACATTTCCTTTGACTGATTTGAACCTCACATAAATCCCTTTACCATTGATAATTTGTCATCATATCATCTTTAAAAGAAACATGAAGCCTTGTATTACTATAACTATCATCTTATACCACATATAAGGTATCATATTCTGGGTGCATGCTACCAGCACCCATTGTAGGTGTTTACACTTCTTGGAACCTCTACACCACCAAGGCTCACTAAATCACATAAGTATGTGAAGTACTGAAATGAGATACCACTAAATCCCGTATTCCCCTACGTATTCCATACTCAATGGTAAATTAATTTAGGAATGGATCATGAACTATATCTTTGGAGTATCATTATAAATTCATAGCACACCCCCCCCCAATGTTCATGGCTATGGTAAAACATAAGTGATGAAGATACATAAGTTCATGTATAGGAAATGATCTCGAAAAAGGATGGATAGAACTAATACTTGAAGAGAGAGTTGATTTATGACCATGAGAGGTATTTATCGATATGTGATTTAGTCACTAACGTCCACCATCACCCATAATTTCCATGAAGAAAACATTCCATGACTACCAATATTTAATTTATAGACATTATAAGAAGGATAAAAACACAAGTCACAACCTCTATAATGTCCTCAACCACCATGGTCTCTTGCTCACTCAGAAACCTAGGAGGTCGCATCCTCTAAATATTTGGCAGTGCACTTATTCTACGTGTATCCTATGATGGCACTGCTAGAACTACCTCATATTCAACAGGTAGTCATACAACATGTAACGCACTGAGAGGTGTTATCTACTGCATATGTCCAGGTACAAAATAATCTTCATGTGGTAGATCATCCCCATGATCATGTAGTGAAATCCTTGTTACATTTCTATGTTGGGGATTCCTAATATAATATAAGATTCAAAATGATCAAGAATGTATATTTGGGTTGTTGAATCAAGAAGGACCTGGAATGAACATGAAATTCCAATATGATGAATGTATTAATGTTTTTTCTTGAAAATCATTTAGTATATGTACTGAATTGATTGGATGGTTATTAGAGTCCTAGAATATAGTTTAATTGGTTCATGCACCAATACAGGATTCCCAATCTAGAAAAAAGATCTCAAAAAACTAAACACAATTTCCCCAAACAAAACATAGATACTATGATTATATGATTGAACAAACTTCTATGATTTCACTCTATCGTGAACCAACTCAACATGATCAAACATATGAAGACTCAAAGACCACCTTCACTAGGAAACGGATTTGTGTCTAGTACTAAGTTGGAATACCCCACAAATGGGAGAAATTACCTAAATGTACATGTACATACACACACATCCCCAAGCCCGCACAAATCATAAATGTTATACAATGTAATAAAATGAAAGAATATATCCATAATCCCAAAACCATTACATGAATGTAAAATACTGAAAGGTGAAAATGGGGTAAAATACAAGATCCACAAAAAATAGTAAAGAATGAAAACTTCTCCAAGAGTGAAGAAAACATGAAAATAGAATCTAAAAAATGAACATTGGTATCTCATTATAAATCTTTTCTTCAGCTACTCTATGTCATCCTCAGACACAGTCAAAAGGGATTTCATCCTCATAAGACATGACACTTGAAGGTAAATGATATGCAGGGGTGATTATAATAATACGTAGAAGGATACCCTAAAAATAGTAAACATAAATAACTATGTATAGTCTATTCAATAAAATATATAAAATTGTATGTATGATATAAAACACCTAAATATAGTCATTAATGACAATGCTCTACTAGGAAGTCACAACTAAATGCTAGAAATAGTGTTCTACTAAAAGCAATGAATGTTCCAAGATAAGGCACACCATGAGCCATGCCATCCTTAGATACACTCAATAAAGAGACTAAAGTTATTAGAACCCTCTTATGAAATATAACTAATCTTTTGGAGACCTAGATATAAAGAGTGGGTTTCCATCCCAGAATCACAGGGAGACACCACAAACCAAATCAGGATTAACCCACATGATAGGGGGTTATTTTCCAATAACACAAAGGGACCACACTCAACTAATATTGGTCCAAACTAAGGAACCAATGTGATGAAAACACCATTAAATGGGGTACATAATATATAATAGGGTTACAATGTGTGTCCATTTATCCCCATGTGTGATCATGTGGCATCCCCAGACATGGAATGTAAATCACCTTTTACGTTGCGTGTAGAAATAGTACATAGTTTTAAAGGATCACAAAGCACATCCCTATGTGTCATAATCAATTTTCATGTATGTTTTCATTCCCATGTCTAAAATGGTTTATAAGTGGAAATGTCAGTATCTACATACATGGAGTTCCACTAACACTATACATCTAGCTATGTCATTGTACTTTCTCAAGTACACTCTCAGCCATCACGGAATGGTAACACCTCTATCAATAAATTTCTTGATTCAATGTGCACCTCTTGTGAAGAAAAAAGTTCTCTATAGTAAATTTTTTCTCTCTTGTTCTATCCACCATCATTGTTTATTCAAAAAAAAAACATCCTCTATCATGAACCATACCTACAACACTAATTATTTCTGTTGAAGAATGGTAATGAAATAATTGGATATTGGGTATTGGTCAATTTTTTTTTCACAGAAAATACCTTTGATGATCAAACAATTAATATAGTTATAATTCCATAATTCATGAAATTTAGGTGAGATCCTTACCCATTTTATGTTTTTCGTAGATCCGTTGTCATAGAGGAATCAAAATGATGGTGAATAAATCACATAAAAAATATATTTCATTTTCTATAAATCTTCTAATTATGCATTTATAATTTTTTTTGTTGAATTGATTTGTGTTCATATTTGATTAAGAATGGGTTGGAAGATAAAACTAATCTTATTTCATGGATTTTAGATCCTTCATTGTTGATGAATAGTGGGGATATCGTCATTAGTGTAACAACTGAATTTTGTGGGACAATAATCAATAATATGGTCCCAGTATATTAATGTTCTTTAAGAATTCTCTTCTCCAATGGACTCTGTGTCTCTCAGGTTTAGTGTCCCAAAATTGATTAAACACTATAACCATATATAGATAATAGAATTTGGTCATTTCATGAAAATAAATAAAAAAATAATCAATTAAATAATTCTAATCTTTAACACATGTGATGAAGTTTTCATAAAATCCCTTAACTAACCCAGGTAATATGACACATATGATAAATAATATAATCTAAACCCTATAATTATATATGATATCAGATCTAATCCCCCATTTGGTATTTATTCTACTTTTTCAGGAATAAAACCTGCTCATGTTTTTAATATATTTATTAAATTTTAACCATTTATTCCAGACATAACAGGAATCAAAATCACCTGCCGACACAGTACATGGTCTGAAAAATAATAAATATAATATCCATAAATAATACATGGAAAATTAAATACATTAAGAAAATTATATCATAATAGTGGAGGCACATGATTAATCACATTAGTGCATAACATAATGTACATGGTGTCATAAGATAATGGAAATAGAGTAATTATGGTAGTACAATATAACACGACAAAAACATGAGTCAAGGAAAACATCCTATGTAATATCAATTAGTGGAAAAAGTCCAATAATACATTAGGTTTACTCCTAATCTTATACATGATACCTCATGAGAATTAATCATTGACCAAACCATTCGAAACTATCTATAATCCCCCATCATAAAATATATAAATTTATATGTTGAAAAAATAAATAAATTATAAGGAAAAACATAAGATTTACTGGTGGAAGTAAATTTAGTCTATTATCATATCTTATATTACAACCAATGGAAATTTCAAAATGATACAATTTGAGAAATGAACATAAATAATTTATTACCCCATCAATATGGGGAGATTAATATAGGTACATACGTAACATATATATATACTTATTTTAGAATCCATGCATAACATTAGCGGTTTCATCACTGACGAAAATGTCTTTAAAATATTAAAATGAATATTTGTTTAGGAAAATTTTCATTAAAAATTGAAATCACATCTTCAAAACGTATCAATTAAAAAAATATAGAAAATATTTTATTTAAAAGTAACTTTTAAAACATTAAAAGAATGCTTCAAATAATTGAGTGGTCTTGATAGTGGGTAATTCCATAGATGTTGTGTAAACTAAATAGTTATTTCTCTTAAACTATTTATAAAAATATAAAATCTATGTCATTCATAAAATGAAGAGGAGTTATTTTCTATCCATTTTCTAAATAGTAAATAAAGGTTAACACATTATTTATAAAATCTCCGATGGAATTCTAAAAACATCCCTGAAAATATTTTTATAAAAAATGTATATGGATGAAAAGTTTTTTTTACGGAATAGAAAAATAAATTAATATTTTCATAAATTCATTATGTCATTAATTTAAAGTACCAATATTACAAAAAATGTACTATTTCCTGAAAATTTCTTCAATAAAAATATATGATGAAAAATATTGATTTTAATATATAACTATTAATAAATTTATACAAGGGAGAATAAAAAAAATTAATCTTGGATATGATGATATTATCAAATAAACTCTTACTAATTTAGTTAATTTTCAATCGTAACCCCGATGAAAAATGTAAGTTCATATACCACATTTAATACCATTAATATATGAAATCACATTATATAATAGATCAATGTTTATGTACTTACATCTCATAATCATAAATAAGTGCATAATGATAAATATATTCCAATGTAGTGGTAATTGAGATGAAATCTCTTATAACGATCATGTGCTCGATGTGAGGATCAATAATTAAATTTATTATGTATATAAAATGTAAATAAAAAACAAATATTACTAAAATAGAAATTCATCAACATACATTACACAAATATTTATATATATTAAAGACAAAAATATTTACTTCCAATAAATGTAATGATCTTGAGTTTTGAAACATCTTAAAACATTTTAACTTTCATATAAAATCCCATTTTATGATTTCAAGATACTATAAAATAATATAACTAGATTTATGTAGTTTTAAAAAAATATTTTAATAGAAAAAAATATACACCATAATAAATAAATTATGTTCATATCATTATAATATTCCTCCTACAATATAATATGATAAAAAATTCCTTTCCATGAGTCAAAAAATGTAATGCATAACCTTTATTTTCTATATAATAAAATTATATCAATTTTTTCATAAGAACATTTTCCTGATTTAATAAAATATACGTAAAAACTTTTCTTGAATTATATTAATGAATTATTTAATTAATTAATCAGTCTTCTCCACATCTGGTGTTTTGTAGATGTATAGATCAAAATTTTAAAAAAGAATCAGGGTGTTCACTATAACGACCCAATCATTTGAAAATTATTTACGTCCCAAATTTGTGTGTTATATCATTTTATAATCCAAGAAACTATATCCTTTATTTAATGAAGTGAGTATAATTAAATGAGACTGTTGGGTTTTGATAATTATATGATCGTTGGTCAACATGGCTGTTGGAAGCTAAACTCAATACATGACATTTATTGTTAATATATACAACAGATCTTAGTTAATCCCAAAATAATAGTAGATGTCCATAGCTAGTAGACTCGAGCCATACGAAGCCCACATGTCAGAGCTTGGGAAGGAGGTAGCATCTCAGGGATTTTCTCTAGGCCAAGCCCAAGCTGAGCTTCAACATGTGATGCTTGAATGGAATTCCATAATGGGGAAGATCAAGCTGATAGAAATCACCTCTCTGGAAATGTATTCTGATCCACCCAAAGATTCTATCACAATAGCACACCTTGCACTTAGGTCCTATGTAAGAGTTATAAGGGGATACGTAAGTAGGCCTTAGAAACATTTTTCAATCCCTTGGAATAAATAAAATTTTCACTGTTTATTAGGGTAAATTTTGAGATTTTCCAATGCTCTGATAAATATGGGATAAAAATTGATGAATTTTTTAAAATGGTTATTTAAAAATAATTTTTTGTATACCATAAATAATTAATAATGTGAAATTATTTTCAGAATATGTTTTTATTAAATTTTGACGAGTAAGAAATTTAGATTCTAATAAGATCAACATAAATTTTCGTGAATAGTACTGTATGAATAGTAATATATCCTTATGAATTGTAATGAATAGTAATGAATAGTAAATTGGCCAAAAAAAGAGAAATATCACCCATGAATGTATAAATACAATTTAGACATCTTATATGTGAAAAACGATCATAGTATATGTTTGGATATTTTTGTATGTTATAAATATATTTTTTACACTTTTATTATTAATTTAATAATTTAAAATGAAATTGTATTGTCATAAAACTTAATCATAAATTATTAATTTTTTTATCTTATGGTTTTTCGATAATTTTATGGGCCTTTGATTACTTTTTCACGGTGTTACAAAATAAATTATAGTTTTAGAGTTTTTTTTGAATAAATAATGATTTTATTTAAAAATTAAATAAACAATATTTAGAAATTTATTTTCATAAAATTTAGTTCATTTTTGAATTCATATCATCAATACTAGGTTATGGTTAATATTTGCTATTTTTTTGAAATAGTTGAATTTTTGGTGAATAATAAAAATACAGTTATGGGTTTCTAGTGTTTAATGACATAATTGATACTTTATTCATTATCTAATAAATATGGTAGACTTGGGAATAGGGTGATATGTTATTAGGTGTCCCATATTTCCAATACCAGGAAAAAATACCTTGGTAATGCCTATGGTTTTGCAAATACCAAAAATGAGGTGGCCCTTGGTAATTAATTAATTGTTCCATCAATTTTCCTATAAATACAAAGCTATTCCCTCATTAATTCAATTCAAAAACCCTCCCCAATTAAATTGTGGTATTTATACCCCCCAAAGAGTCCTCCTAAGGTTCCCTCAATCCCACCAATGTCCCAATATTCGATATATCGAAGTTACTCTCTATGGTAGTGGAACTGTTCACCCTCCTCTTTTAAGTCTTGACATCCTTCATGTTATGTCTTATTGATTTAATTTTATTATATAGGGGTATGTTATTATATGTCATTATTACTATATATTTTATGTTCAATTTATTAGATACTCATTCCTCTCTCATCAACTGATTATCTAAATATTTATATGATGCTGTTAGGCTGCATAATTTTCGTAAATAAATAACAATTTCTCTTTTCCTTCGAGTTTCATTTTTGTATAGTATTTCCTTAAAATATTAATACCATGATCTTATTTGTTTTTATTATATAACCATACAATATTATGAGTTATTATGTGAGTGGTTGAATCTTTTCACCACGATTTTCAATGTTTTAAGAAACCATGTTATATATTTGTTATGCTACAGAATTTTCATCTAAAAATCTCTCAATTTTTCTCAAGATATTATCTTAATTTATTTATGTGAATACCCAAATATATTTTCATTTCATGGGGTATTCATTAATACAAAATATTTATCTATTTTATTCTGTAATTTTCATACATATAACCATCACTTCCATTCCATGGGTTATAAATTACATTATGATCATATTTTTATGCACTTTAAAAACATCACTACTTTGTAGTGAAACCCATTTATTTTACTCTATATGGGATATTTAGGAAATTTATGAATATGATATATGTGGATAACATGTAAATAAATACATATTAAGGGTGTGCCTTGATATCACCCCAATGCATTGGCTAACGAATTTAATCTCTATAGATAACAAGTTTCACGATACCTTGGTGAAAAAACATGGTAATTTTTATGAAACCATGGTGATGAACCTTGGTGATATGTACATGAATGTATAAATAAAATGTTTTAGACAAATAGTCATGTTATGTTTCAATTTTCTTTTATTATGAAATTCCTCTACTTACATTTCTCATGTCTTTATGTTTTTATCACCATCTTTTTGATATCACATGTAAATTGATTTCCTTGATTTCCTTACTAGTCCTTCTACTCAGCCTTTCCTTTGTGATTTGTCTCTAGGTTATGAGATGAAGCATTTCTTACTATGGATGGAATTATGATGATTCCTTATAATTGGATGAGAAGATTTTTTTTATGTTGTTTTCATGTTTTATTTTCCATATTTCCAAGACACTAGTCTTTAAAGATCCTCTGATTGTAAAATGAAATTAAAAGTTATGTAATATTAATGTGGGATTCCATAGCTAATATCAAAGGAAAGATTAGTTATTTATAGAAATAAGTATATTAAAACATTAGGAAGAATCCAAAAAAACATTTATATATAGAAAAACATCTTATAATTTTAGTGAGTATTGAGTAAGTTTTTCATCAACAAAATTCCTCCCTATCTAGATACATACAGGTAGAGGTGGCTCTGGCACAGATGTACCTCAGAGTGAAATCTCTGACATGGATTTTCAGGCCTGACCTAAGGTATCCATGTAAACAAAAACAGGCCCTACCTCACTCTTGGTTACAATCCTCTTAGGGGTTATTTTTGGTTAATCATAAACATTTTATAAATCCTTGAAAAGGATTTATACTGAAATGTAATTGTTTAAACCATGATGTTTTAAGACATTAAATCTACCAAAATTAAAAGATTTCTAAAACAAATAATTTTCTTACTAAGGATTTATTATTTTAGAAAAGTTCAGGCAATAGGAGAATTCGTCCAAATGGTTAACGCAATTGACCATGCACTGATATCCCTCCGATGGAAGCTGGAATGGAAACATTCATGAAAATCATTGACAAACTGAATCATGTTATGGGAAATTACATGAATCAAGCTATGATACCAATCACCCCACAAATGAGAAAAATTAATCATGAATCCTTTATGTTTGAATGACCACTGATCTTCTATGGAACTACAAACCCATTGATATCTGAACAGTGGATCAACTGTATCCAGAAGAACTATTATGTGCTCATCTATTCTGAATAAAAGAAGGATACATTTTTTATTTTTCATAATGAGGGATAATCTAATCAGTGGTGGGAACTAATTAAAAACACAAGGCCAAGAGTGTATGTTGTTGCATTAGAGTGGGAAGAGTTCAGATGGATATTCTTCAATAATTATTTCCATGGATCGATTAGAACAGTAATGGGGAAGGAGTTTCATGAGATGAAGTAGAAGGAGAATAAATCTATGGAAAGGTACGAGTTCAAAATCACAAGTCTTTCACTTTACACCTCTAGATTTTTCATAGATCCAAATGGAAAGGATGATAGATTATTTGGTGGCCTGAGACCTCATCTGCAGAAGAATCCATCCAACCGAGATTATGATGGTGGTGGGGAGATATTTCAAAGTGAAATGAAAGAAAAACTAGAGTTTGGTGAGATAAAGTGGTCTCATTAATACAATGATAAGAAAGGATCGAGGGAATTATGCTTAGGGAGGAGCTTCGATCAGGAAAGAGAATGAAAGAATGTAAAATGTCCCACCTGTAATAAATGGGAGAAGAAGCATTCGGGGAACTGCCTACTTGGGAGTGAGAAGTGACAAAAATGAGGGAGAGATGGACATATCACATGGAATTGTCATAGTGTGCTGAATACAAAGATTCAAAACACAAAAGACAAAGGAATAATGTTATAGGTCCTACCGTATGTCCAATGATTTAAGTGTGGAGTAGTTCAGATCTTTCCTACCCACTCACCAAATCTGAGGGTAGTTGACGGGAAACACCTTCAGCCTCAGAAAAAGCCAGGGGAATAAGTTCGTACTTTTTCAATCACTATGGATGAAGTTGAAGCTCCAAATGATGTGACGGTAGGTAGTATTTTTTCTGTCTGAAAACTAGCAAGTACATTGTTTGATTCTGTATTTATGCATTCCTTTATTTCGTCCACGTATGAAAAGAATTTAGAATTAACCATTGGATTACTATAAGTAGAGTCTTTAGTGAGGACTCTTGGTGGGGTTATCCAACCATCTTATGTTTTTATAAACTCATGTATTTAATTTAGTGATAACAATAATTTCGCAAATATAAAAGTCATTCTCATGCTAGAATTTGACATTATACTAGGGATGAACTGGATCTTAAAATATAATTCTATTATCAAATGTAGAAGCAAGGAAATATCAATAGTCATGAATGGAAAACATACAGTTATCTTCAAAGGAGAGATAACGCACCTGGATCATTGTCTAGAATAAACTCATATATCCCTCTCTATGGAGTTGAACTATGAATAAGTATAATGAAATGAGAGATTGAGGATAGAAAATGTCCCCATCATCCGGGAATACATTGATGTATTTCCTGAGGAGTTACCAAGGCCTCCCCCAAAAAGGGAGGTATAATTCCACTTTGAACTCGTCCCGGGGTCTCAGCTGTTTTCAAACACCCCCTATAAGATTTAAAATGCCGATATAGAAGAGTTAAAGAAAAAACTCCAAGATCTTATGGAGAATGGGTTTATCTGACTGATTTTGTCTCTTAGGGAGCACCTATTCTCTTTGGGAAGAAGAAGGATGGATCGATGTAGCTATGCATTGATTATTGAGAACTGAATGGGATCAGAGTGAAGAAAAAATACCTTATACCAAGCATTGATGACTTATTTGACCATCTTCGTTGGGCTCAATACTTCTCTAAGATTTATCATCAACCTGGTTATCATCAATTGATGTAGAAGAAAGATGATATTCCAAAAACATCATTCTATTCACGATATAAGAATTATTGATTTGTTTTTATACCGTTCAGAATAATTAATGCACCTACTATTTTGATATATTTTATGAACATATTCTTTAGGGACTATATTGATTACATTATGGTAGTTTTTATTGATGATATTCGGATATATTCCGAATTTCATGAGAAGCATGACGATTATCTATGCAACGCCCCAACCCCAGTTACCTAGAGTCAGTGCATTATTAAATAACATTAGAATGATTATAAGGAATCATGTTCCGAAGGACCTATTAGTTTAGCTGTGTTGGAAAATAGATTACATACATGTAGTTCAACATTACAACTTGAACAGGAAAACAACAGTAATTTATTCCATTATAAACATCCAATCATCCTATATTAGTCATGCAAGTCACTCATAACTAACATTTTCATATCCTGGGAAAATAAAACATAAAAAAGGGGTGGTCTCAGTTTCTTAATAGGGGTAAATAATTTAGAAGAAGCTATAAACTTTTAATGCAATATGTGTAATAAATGAACAACCTTTTAATCATAAACGTGCACATAATATGGAAAAAATAAATCAAACATTATAATATTAAAATTAAGATTGAAATAATTCTAGTCAGATAATGAAATGTAATAAGTAATTTAATAATGACGGAATGTATTGTAACAGAAATTAATATCTGTGTCAAGGCCTCATGTCGGGACATATGTGCTAACTGTAACTGGAACCAAACCCGGAGAGCCTCAATAACCGGACTCCATCACGGAGAGCCTCTATAACCGGACTCCAACCCTGAGAGCCTCTGTAACTGGACTCCAACCGAGAGGGACAGCTGTAACTGGACCCCAACCTGGATGGATTATTTTTACCGGTCTCTAACCCGAAACATACTAGTCCAATACATTCAACATAATAAAATGTTGAAATATAACATATCCATTCGTATTAAAACTATCATACGAAATGTCAATACATTGTCCATAAACCATGAATGGTATAAAAATAACACATCCACAATAAGACATATCAAAAAATATTCAATAGAATATGGAAGATTTGTATCATAATAAAACAAAGTAAAAAAAGTTTAAAATACATTAAAAGATGTTGACACATATGAAAATGATCAGTAAAATGATTTGAGATAAATACCTATTTTTCATGAAATCATTTAAAAATATCACAATTTATAAAGGTAGTTATTTATAAGGTATTTTTGAATCAATGTGTCCCATACCACATTGAAGCTTTTTTAAAAGAATTATCATTTAAAATCATTCATGATCATACAAATAAATCCTTAAAATTCATTTTGAAAACATGGACATTAATTAAAAGTGTTTCGAAATATTAATCATTAAAACATTTATAATGATGATCTATTTAAATAAACCCTCCGATAAAACCATAAAATATTAATTTTTAAATCATTTGTATAAAATATGTGTATCTATGATATGTATTTCCTAGAAAATACTTACACATGAACAATCTCGTATAATAATGTGATTTAAGATATAACACTTACCTCGTTGTAATAAATCGAGTCATGAAAAATAGTCAATAACAACCAAATGAATTATATAATATCATTAATATAAAGATAACCATGATAATATACATAAAATATCCATAAACAATACACCTCATGCAATAAATAAGTGTTGAACAATAGAAATCTCTTGGAATTAAATGTGATATTAGAAACCTCTTACAACATGTCCGACTTTACTCGCTAATATGTTCGTTTTTCTTCCTGAATAATAAACATCAGTAAATTTATAATTGATTAATAATATTTTCATGTTTAATATTAGTTTTATATAACTTATTAACTTTCTATAACAATTAGTTAGTTATATTACTTCATATTGAACATTTTGTCGATGTTCGGAACTTCAGTCAAAAATGAACATGTTATAATTATAAATTGTCCATGTGGTCAATATTCCATTATATATAGAATGATATTTCTCAATTAGATTTCATATATATAATATATTTCCATTATAAATATTTGTATTATAATTGTACATAACTTTTGAAGATATGAAATGAAATTCATCGTTCATGGAGACGTTACGCCGTACGAAAGCATGAATGCTACTTTCATTTCCATTTTGAAGTTTAATGGAATTAAAATGTAATTATACATATTTATATTATTATTCCAGTATAATATCATATATAATGTTATTAACATCATACTTTATACTTCCCATATAAGTCTTTAACGAGTCATATCAATTTGATTGGGTGGTAGTCCGCACTTCCTCAAATGAAATTATCGCGTTTGACCCATAATAAAAACCATAATGGTATGATATAAATTGAAAATAAATAAGCAGAAATGAAACATAAACATAATATATATATCATATATAATCAATTTCCATCTTAATGGACACCATGAGTGGCGGTATGTTATAATCGAACAAGCATCGTTTCGTGAGGTGTTTATTTGCCATGAAAAGAAACAATATGTTCTTTACCCATTAGATCGAGGTGTGTGTAAGTGTAGTTTGAATCCTTCTCATAAAAAAATCATACATTATTAAGGATACTGTTGTTTTCATAAACAAAAGGAATAAAAATAGTTTTTAGGGTTGGAGAATTAAAATAAAACAAAATAAAAGAAAATAATTTAAGAGAAACATTTATCTTTGATTTGGGTAACTTCCTTTCGTTTGAACCAAAAATGACTTTTCGAACTAACTTCTGCATAAGGTAAGTCTTCTAGGTGTAATATAGGGATCTTGAGAGCTTATTTGGGTAGGTTTTGGATGAGCCATGTGTCTTGAGAGGTGTGTGGAATGGGTTAGAAGTGGTGTCCTTTTATAATGTGGAGGTGGGGCTCTTTAGGAAAGTGTGAAAATGTAATTTTATTATATAATGATATTCGGTTTCTAAATGTCCAAAACTTATTAAAGATAATGATAAGATGACTCATGGTCTAAATAAAATCATCCAATAATAATTGGATAGGTATTGGATATAGTTTTAAAATTAAAAATCTTATTTATTTTATTTGTTTATTAATAGGGTAAATATCATATCATTATTGTCTCATAAATAATTTTTCTTAGGATGTCTAAAATTTATAAAACAAATAAGATAATTTATGAAATCCTTTTTTCATTCCAATGAACATTTATAGTTCAAAATATGACTTATATAACTCTATGTAAAAATTGATTTACTAAAAGATATTTGTTTTTGTCGTTTTCTCCTTTACTTTATGTTAATTACAATAAAGTGTCATTATCATTAATAAGTGGCTCCATGAGGTCCCAAAATCGATCCAAGGATTCCCATGGACGTCCATGACTTATCCAATAATGTTAGGACATGTGTTAAGTTAATGTTTTATTATTATAATATTCTTTTACCTTGAATTACCATATATACCTTTAACCGTGGTAAATAAATGTCAAAATTTATTATTCACCAAAAAAAAATTAAATCTTATCGAACCAAATTTTACTTAATGAGGTGAAATTTTATTCCCATATTTTTTTAATTCAACTCAAAGAAGCAGTGAAATTAAATTTTATGAAAATTTTCAAATGCTTCTAGGAGGTGAGTAAAAGACGGTAACAAGATCAATAAAATTTTTATATATCTAAACATATTATATAATTACGCCGATAAATTACATTAAAATTATATTGGTATTATTTATCTATTTTTTACCTAAAATAAATTTATATAAAATTAATTATTATTTAAATAAAATTTCGGTTTTAACAAATAACTTAGTAATTTTCAGTATTCATCAAAAATTGAATATTTTCAGAAAAATACCAAAATTACAGCCTAATATAATTTTGATATTATGAATTAAAAATTTCATTCTATTTTATGAAATTCAAAACATATATGTTGAATTTATTAATTTAAAATTTATTCTCATTGTCAAAAACAAAAAGCTTGTTTTTAATAAATAATAACTAACAAAATATTGATAGTTGTTTATGTTCAATTTCAAAGTGAAATTATTTACAATGAATAAAATTGAATTAAAAGGTAAAAATACTCTATTTATAATTCCAATCAATTAATATGTATAATTTAACACTAAAAATTATTTTGATAAAAAATGGTTTTTTAAGTTAAAATATATTAATTTTCACTATTCATCCAAAAATGAAAGTTATTAGAAAAACACCCAAAATTTATTTAAACTAAATTCTTATGTCCCTATTCTAAATAAGTAATATATTTTGACAAATTGAATATATAAAATTCTAAAATTTTGGATTTAAAAATAGTTCACCATTAAATGGTGGAAAAATTTATTTTTTTAAAAATACTACTTTTATCTAAAAAAATTATTATTTTTTCATTATGTCTAAGAAACTCATAGTATGGATTCTAAAATTATATGGGTGATGTGAAGTTTAAAATTTAATCAATACAATTCATAACTTATTTTGAATGGCCAGTTTGGTAAGTCGTGGTGTGCTTGAACTCAGTGTTGCATGTAGTGATAGATATTGAATTATATTGAATAAATAACGTACTATGAAATCATGTGGTGTTACATTCTTCCCTCCTTCAATAAATTGAGTCCTTCAAATTTCAAATTGTTCTTCGAAAATAAAACGTTGAAAATAGAAAATACCTTTGTGGGAAAATCGACATCGAAAATTGGGTTAATAAAATATATACATAATAAGAGGAAAAGGGAAATGAAAAAGTCACCACCAAATTTTGATCTTGATTAGGAGATAAATGGTTGATATTAGAGACACCTAATAGGTGGAAAAAACTAAATATTTATAGGGAGTGATTGGGATCATTAGTCACAAACAATTGTAGAATTGAGGGCCTCAAAGCCATCAATCTATGATGATTTAAAATATCATCGGTAAAAAAAACATATGGTACTAGGATAAAACAGTTTTAGTTTTATGATACCTTACCAAAAGTTTAAGAAATAATTTCTTCATATAATAACAGAAGAAAAAAATATATACTTGACAAGAAGAGTTCCACCATTTTACTAATTTCTACCAAAAACTCATCATTCACTCAAAAAGATAATATAACATAAAAAAATATTCTATTTATCCTATTTGTATAGGGTTCTGAAAAATTGAATTTATAATTCACATACTAGACCTTTTTAAAAAATTATATTAATCTATCCAATACATCACATGGGCTAGTGGTATGTGATACGCCCTTGTCACCCTACGATTTCGAGTTCAAGTCTCGCGGCCTTGTCGGACATGACGGGTTGCCTCCCGACCTCGGGGTTGTCCTTTTTATGGAAATCCAAAAAAAATCCCAAACGGGACTTTTCGAAAATACTTCTGTCCAAACTCACAGTCCCAAATTTATAAAGAGGGTAAATACAATGAAGATCCTTTTTCCATGTAATAACTTGTGAATACTGTCATCATGTATTCTTTTAAAACACTGCAACATCCTGAATTATCATAAAAACTTATTGATTACATTCAAGATCCATTATTATTTAAAGAATACTAGATATAATCCTTCTATCAAAAAATGTTGTAAACTCTACCAATGATAGAATATGAAAATCATTAATTAGTTTCACGGTAGTCAAGAATATCTAATTTAATTTATCCAAATAAATCATGTATTATTCCAAAATCACTACCTCAGTATTAGAACCATATTATGGTTTATCTTTCTCTCAACCATATATTTTCAAATAAGTTAACCTACTATTGAGTTACTTTTCACTGTTTCACACAATCTCATGTCCTTGATGAAATAGTATTTCAGTATAATCCTTATTTACTATATAATTCTTATAACATGTAGATCATTAATACAATACTCAAACGACACAATAATTTAATAACAATGTAAGAAATCTAATCACTCATCTTTATCTTCGGTAGTATTGTAACTTTATTATTATCCAGTAGCAGCATTTGGGGTATACTTTGATTATTGGGAAATTGATTTTCATAGAGTCCCAACTCCTTGTAGATGAAGCATTCTACATTTGAAACTTTTTTCTTACCCTTGAAATCACGTACTTGGTTTCCTTTTTCTCCAAACTTATAACAAACTCTCATTCCCATCAAGCATTTACCAAGATGATTCTCTCTACAGTTATCACATATTGTAAAATCATTCTTTTCCCTCTTCTCTTTATCCAGCTTTCTCTCTTATATCCTTTACATCACATTCATCCCTTCAAATCCATAGGACTCAGATAATTCTTTATATATCTTATTGACACATTATAATATTTCTTCCAATGTTGAGAATACAAGGGAAACTATTTCCCTTATAAATGTTGGATTAATACCGTGAAATATATGATCCTTCTTACTCTTTGGATTATACGTTTTGATGGAGTTCACATTCCTTCTATTGGGCACCATTTCTATACAATGGAATTCACTAGGTGAGTTTATGAATTTCAATCAATAATTCCACACTTGTAAAATACCTATCGTAAATTGAACTGTTTATAGATATAATCCATTATAATAAAAATATTTTCATTGAGGAGGTATATTACCATAAATCATTTATGATGATTTGTAAATAAAATGAGAATTAACATAATAATATCCCGAAGGAGTGTCATAACCAAGAGTACAACAAGGCCCATTGTGGTGCACCTATTTCTGTTCGAGTCTATCACAAAGCGATGTTCTCATATTTTACCTCTAGATTAATCTGTGCCGGAGCCACCTCTACCTACTCAGATCCCGATATGGATTTATTTTCATGGAAAACTCAAAATATCTCTATATTTAAAAAAATATATGTAGTTCTTCTACAATAATTTTCAATATCCATCTTAGTGTAATGTGCTCTAATTAAGGTACATATAAATATAGTTTCCATGGTTATTTCTAAACTTGGTTTGTTACCAAATGTAACACACCAACCCCAGTTACCCAGAGTCAGTGCATTATTACAATACATTGGCATGATTACAAGGGATCAAGTCCTGAAGGGCCAATCAGTTTAGCAGTCTTGTAAAATAGATTACATACATGAAGATCAAAAACAACTTGAAAAGAAAAAGAACATTAATTTATTCCATTAGAATTGTCTAAGCCTCCTAGATTATACCATATAGTCACTCATAACTATCTTCATCATATCATAGAAAAATAATACATAACAAAGCGGTGAGTTCAGATGCTTAGAAACGGTAAATAATTTTACGGAAGCTGTAAACTTTTAATGTAAGATGTTTAATAAAAACCCACCTTTTAAACATAAACATGAACATAATATGGAAAAAATAAATCAAACATTACCATATAAACATCAACATGGATATTATTCTAGTATAATAATCACATATAATAACTATTTTCCTAATGACGAAATGTATACTACCAGAAATTAATTAATTTGTCAAGGCCTCGTGCTAGGACCTATGGGCTAACTATTACCAAACCCAAACATGGAGAGCCTCCTTAACTGGACCCCCTCCCAAAGAGCCTCTGTAATTGAACTCTAACTCAGAGAGCCTCTATAACCGAACTCCAACCCAGAGAGACTACTATAACTAGAAAATAACCCGAAGGGCTTACTTTTAGCAGTACCCAACCTGGAACATACTATTCCAATAATTCATCATATGAAAAAGTTGAAATATAACATAAACATTCTTATTAAACCATGCATATGATATGTCAATACATTATCCATAAATCACAAATTGTATAAAAATAACACACCCATAGTAAAAAATATCACAAAACATTAAATACAATATTTGAATATTTTTATCATAATACATCAACATCAAACACGTCTAAATCCATCTAAGGATGTTGAAATAGATGAAAATGATCAGCAAAATGATTTTATAAAAATACACCATTTTCCTGAAATCATTTAAAATTATCACAATTTAAAATGGTAGTCATTTAAAAGGGATTTTATAATTATTGTGTCCCATAACAAATTGAATCTTTTTTAAAATTATTATCATTTCAAAACATTAATGTCCATATAAATAAATCCTTAAAATGATTTTGAATATATGGACATTAATTAAAATTGTTTGGAAAGATAAATCGTTAAAACATTTAAAATGATGATATAGTTAAATAGACCCTCCCATAAAACCTTAATATATTCCTTTGGAAGTAATTTTTATAAAATATGGGTATCTATGATAAGTATGTCCCAGAAAATACATACACATGAACAATCTCAGATAATAATGAGATTGAGGAAATAACCCTAACCCCGTTGTAATCAATAGATTCATATTAATAATAGTCAATACCAACCAAATAAATCATAAAATATCATGAATATAAAGAGAATAATGATAATATATATCAAATATCAGTACAAAATAATCCACTTTCACGAAATAAGTGGTGAACAAAAGAAATCTCACAAAATCAAATGTGATATAAGAAACCCCTTACCACATGTCCGACCTGACTCGCTTGGATGTTACTTGTTCTTCCTAATAATAAAAATAAGTTAATTTATACTAGTTTATGAATATTTTCAAGTTTATAAATTCCATTTATATCACTTATTACCTTTAAATAACATTTATTTATTTATTTTAGTTCATATCGATTATTTTGTTAATGTTCGGAATTTGAGTCAAAAATGACGTTCTTATAATTATAAATTTTTCATGTTGTCAAAATTACATTATCTATAGAATGATATTATTCGTTTATATTTCATATATATAATATATTTTCAGTAAATATATGTATTTATAATTTTACATAACATTTGGAGATAAGAAATGAAATGCACCGTTCATGGAGATGGTAAGCCATACGAACACATAAACGCTAAATTCATTTCCATTTTGTATTTTAATGGAATTAAAAAATAATGATAAATAAGTATATTATAATTCCAATATTATATCATTTATAATATCAGTATCCCCATAATTTATATGTCCCACATATGTCATTAATGATTCATATCACTTTGAGGGGGCGATAGTCCGCATTTCCTCAAATAAAATTATCATGTTTTACCCACAATGGAAACAATAATGGTATTATATAAATGGAAAAAACCAATGCACAAAAAAAATATAACCAAAAAATATATATCATATATTAATACAATGACATATTAATGTCCACCCTGAGAAGCGGTAGGAGATAATCAATCAATTATTGTTTTGTGAGGTTTTAGTTTCCCAACCACAGAAACAATATGTTCTTCATCCATTTGATGAAGGTGTTTGTATGTGTAGTTAGAATCATTCACATAAAAACATCTTAGTATATTTAGGATACTGTTTTTTTCCTAAATGAAATGAATAAAATGAGTATATGGTGTACTAGAAGTAAAATTAAAAGAAATAAAAGAATAAAATTTAAGAGAAACTGTTACATTTAATTTGGGTAACTTGTTTTGGTTTGAATCAAAAAGACTTTTTGAAATGACTTCTGAATAAGTAATGCTTCATGTTGTACTATAGTAATCTTGAGAGCTTATTTTTGAAGGGGTTGGATAATCCAAGGGGCTTGAGAGGTGTGTGGTGTGGGTTTTAATTGGTGTCCTTTTATAAGGGGTATGAGGGGCTCTTCAAGAAAGTGTGAAAATATTATTTTATTATATCGTGATATTTGGTTACTAAAGGTCCAAAACTAATTAACATAAAAGATAAGATGACTCATGGTTTGAATAAAATCATCCAATAACAATTGTATAGGTTTTTAATATATCTTTAATATTAATAATCTTATTAATTTAAATCATTTATTAATAATTTAGATACTACATCATTATTGTGTCATAAATAATTTAATTTATTTTATGTCTAAAAAATATAAAAAAATAAAATAATGTAGGAAATATTTTTAACTTACCAATGTATCTTTATAGTAATAAATATTACTTATATAGCCCCATGTAAAAATTGACTTACAATAAGATATTTGTTTTTGTCATTTTTGCATTTACACTATGTTAATTAAAATAAAGTGTCATTATCATTCATAAGTGTCTCCATGGGGTCCCTAAATCGACCCAAGGATGCCCATGTTTGGCCATTAATCATCCAATAAGGTTAGGAGAAGTGTTATGTTATTTTTTTATTATTATAATTTTTTATTTTTACCTTGATTTACCATATTTACCTTTAATTGCAAAAAATAAAAGTCATAAGATATTGTTCACCATAAATTATTTTCATCTTATCGAACCAAATTTTACTTAGTAAGGTTAACTTTGTTTCTTGGAGTTTTTAAATTCCACTCACATAAGTTTTAAAATTATGTTTTATGCAAATTTGTAAATGCTCCGAGGAGGTGTGTCAAAGACGGTAAAAAGTTCAATAAAATTTTTATATATCTAAACATAATATAAAATGAATCTAATGAATTATATTGAACTTATATAGGTATTATGTAAATATTTTGACCTAAAATAAATTTATATAAAATAAATAATTATTTAAATAAAAAGTCAGTTTTAACCAATAACAAAGTGATTTTCACTATTCATCAAAAATTGAATGTTTTTTGAAAAATAGAAAAATTTCACCCTAAGATAATTTATATATTATGAAATAAATAATTATGTTTATTTTACCAAATTTAAAACATTTACTTTTCATTTATTAATTTAAAATTAATTCATGTTGTCAAAACACGAAATCGTGTTTTAAGAAATAATAACTAACAAAAGATTGATACTCGTTTATGTTCAATTTCAATGTGAAATTATTTCAAATGAATAAAATTGGATTAAATGGTAATATTATAATCTATTTATAATTCCAAACCAATAAAATTTATAATTTAACATCATAAATTATTTTTATAAAAAAGTTGTTTTCAGTTAAAATATAGTATTTTTCACAATTCCCTAAAATATGAAAGTTATCAGAAAAACACATAATATATATTGAAACTAAATTCTTATTTCACGATTCTAATGAACTAGTTTATTTTTTAATATTGAATATATAATAATTTAAAATATTGGATTTAAAAAGGGTTCTCCATTAAAAGGCTGTAAAATTGATTTTTTTTTAAAAATAATTCTTTTATCTGAAAAAAAATGAATTCGTTTTTTTATTATGTCTATAAAACTGATTATACGGATTCAAAAATTATTAGGATTATATAATGTTCAAAATTTAGTTAATTCTATTCATAACTTCAATTGAAGGACTAGTTTGTTAATTTCTGGTGTGCTTGAACTCGGTATTGCGTGTAGTGCATGTTGCTGAATTACATTGATGAAATAATGCACTATGAAATCGTAGTGTGTTACTATCCGAGGTTTATTTTGAAAACACTACTGAAGGAAATTCTTTTTGAATGTTTAGGTAATGTGAATTCTGGTTGCAACAAGTTTTTTTCTTTGGGAACATTGTTACCAATGATGGAATCACAATTGACCACGAAAAGGAAAATGTTGCAAAAAAGTGACCTCAGACTACAACAATAACTAAGATTAGTAGTTTCCTTGATCTAGCGGCATATTATATGAGGATTGTGAAAACAATTCACGAATTTCTATCCATTAACCTTGTTAACTTGAAAAGTGTTCAGGTTCATCTGGACAACGGAGTGTGAGGAATGATTCCAAGAGCTAAAGAAGAGATTGGTTACTACACCTGTGTTAACTCTGCCCTCAAGTGGAGAAGGATTTGTTATTTTCAGTGATGCATATCTGAAAGGGCTTGGGAGTGTCCTCATTAAAAATAGAAATGTCATTGATTATACATCTCGACACTTGAAGACTCATCAACAGAACAATCCTACGCATGATCCGGTGTTGGCTGCAGTCGTTTTTGCTCTGATGATGAGGAGGCACTCTCTTTATGGTGAGTAATGTGACATATATACAGATCATCAATATTTTATAGAAACATTCACACCAAAGGAGTTTAATATGATATAGATGAGATTGTTGGATCTTCTCTAAAACTATGATTGTTCAATTCGTTATCTTCCTAGAAGATAAAACAAAGTTGCCGATGAATTAAGCCTGAATGACCTAGTTGTTCATTCCATGATGAGGATCCAAAGAGATCCTTTAATCAATGACCTAGTGATTCTGGACATTGGAATATTAAGGGAAGGTACATCATCAACCCTAACCCAAAGGATTTCTAAGCCGTTATTACTAGATATGATTAGGAATTCTCAGAAAGAAGATCCATTGTTATAGAAGAATTTTGAAGCTATGAAGAATGGGAAGTTTAATGATATAAATATTGAACAAGATGGGGTACTGAAATTTCATACAATACAATGTGTTCCATCTATTTCGAAAATAAAGAAGGAGCTGATGGAAGAACATCATAACTATACATTCTCTATACATACTTGAAGCCCAAAAATATATAAGGACCTCTGTGATCATTAATGGTGTGATAATATGAAAAGGGAGATTGTTGACTACACATCAAGGTTCCTGGTATATCAGCAAGTGAAGGTATATCGACAATTTCCTAAATGGGTATTGCAACCACTACCCATACCAGCATAGAAATGGGACAATGTCACTCTAGAATTTGTCACTGGTCTCCTGATAACATCCAGGGGAATCAATGTGATTTGGGTTATTGGGTAACATCTCACCAAGACTGCCCATTTTATATCCATTCGGGAAGATTTATATCTTGATCAATAATCGAGGATTTATTTGAATGAATTGTTATGGATGCATGGTATTCCACATACAATCATATCTGATCATGATTGAAGGTTCACATAAAAATTTTGGAGAAGTCATCGACATGATCTGATATCTGAATTGAATTTCAGTATGTCCTATCCCTCCCCCCCAAACTGATGGCTAGTCTAGAAGGACTATTCAAACACTCGAGGATATGCAGAGAACAAGTTCAATGGAATTTTAATGTGGATGGGATCAACATCTCCCTTTAGTTTAGTTCTCTTCCAACAACAGCATCGACAAAATCATTCAAATGACATCATATGAAGCTCTGTATTGATTCAATATAGAACTCTTACTTGTTGGCATGAAGATCATGACAAAATTATTCTTGGTTCAGATCTTGTGTAAGAGATGATAGAAAAAGACCATGCTATCCATCCACACATTAAGGCTGCTCAGAGTCATCAATCGAAGGGAGTTGGAGTTTGAAGTTGATGACAAAGTCTCTAATTGAATTTCACCATTTAAGAGGTTTATTAGGTTTGGGAATAAACATAAACTCCTCCCTAGGTACATTAGTCCCTATGAAATCTTTGATCACGTAAGAGTAGGGTCCTATCGGCCTGCACTCCCTCCAAATACTGCAAAAGTACATGATATCTTCCATGTATCCCTCTTGAGGAAGTACATAACTGACCCTTAACATGTACTAAATCTTGAGGTGGTACAACTGGAACATGAACTATTTTATTAGGAGTAGATGGTGGAGAGCTTGGATTGTAGAGACAAGGTTCTACGCATCAAGACTACCCACCTTCTTAAGGTGTTGCGAAGGAACCCCAAATGAGATGAAGCATTGTGGGAACCATAAGAGTCTACGAAGCATAAGTACCCACACATTTTCTCTTCTAAGGGTATGAGTTATAATTTAAGGGATGAAGTTCTATAAGGGGGAAGAATGTAACGACCCGAACTATTGAATAATATATGTTTCCTAAACTTGGGTGAACTTTCATTATATAATCAACAAAACTATATACTTTATTTAATAATGTGATTATCATTAAATGAGAATGTTGGGTTTCGACTCTATATTATTGTTGGATAATATGAATGTTGAAAACTAAACTAATTACATTACAATTATTTTTTATAAATACATGTGATATTAGTTATTATAGAACTAAGTGTAGATAGCTTCATCCAATAGACTCTGGTCATACGAAGCCCAAATATTAGAGCTTGGGAAAGAGGTAGCATCTCTGGGCTTTGCTCTAGACCAAACCCTAGCTAAGCTTCAACATGTGGAGTTTGAACAAAATTTCCTAATAGAGAAGTTCTAAATGATAGAAATCAGTCCATAGGAAATCTTGTCTAAGCTACCACATGATTCTATCACTATAGCACACCTAACACTTAGGTCTTATGGTGGTGTTATAAGGGGCTATGTAAAGTCAGATTAGAAAATTTTTGTAATCCCATGGAATAAATAAAATTGTTAATTTTTATTATTGTAAAATTTTTTATTTTCAAATGACCGGAGAAAAATATGATGAATTATAATGAATTTTGGAAAAAGGGTTTTTAAAATAATTTTTGTAAACATTAAATAAGTAATAATGTGAAATTATTTTTAGAAAATTGTCTTTTACAATTATGACCAGTTAGAAATTTAGATTCTAATAAGATTAAAATAATTTTTGTTGAATAGTAATGTTTGAATTTTAATATACCATTATGAATAGTAATGAATAGTAAATCAACCAAAAACAAGAAACATCACCCGTGAATATATAAATACAATTTAGACATCTTAAAAGTGAAAAAACGATCATAGTATAAGTTTTGATATTTTTTTATGTCATAAATATTTTTTTTAAATTTTTTTAATTAATTTAATAATTTAAAATGAAAATTATTTTCAAAAGTTTTACTCATAAATTATTATTATTTGTTCTTATAGTTATACAATAATTGTATGAGACAGTGATTACTTTCTCAAGGTGTTACAAAATAAGTTATAGTTTTAGAGTTATTTTTCTGAATAATTAATGATTTTATTTAAAATTTAAATTAAAAATATTTTGAAAATTAATTTTAAAAAATGAAGTTAATTAATGAATCCAGATCATCGATATTAGGTTAGGTTAAATTTTAAGGATTTTTCTTAAATATTTGAATTTTTTGTGAATAGTAATAATTCTGTTTTGAGATTCGGGTGTTTAATGACATCATTAATGATGTAATCATCATGTTATAAATATCGTCTAATATTGAACAGAAATATATTTTATGATGTCTCCCAAGTGTTCACTACCATGTGAAAATACCATGATAAAGACCATGGTTTTTGCAAATACCTTCGATGACGTGTCCCTTGAAAATTAAATAATCTTTCCCTGATTTTTCCTTTATATACCCAGACATTCCATCATTAATTTCATTCCAATATCCTCGTAAACTAAGCTATAGTATTTATATCTCCCATGTATACCTCCCATGGTCCCCTCAATCCCCCCAAGGTCCCAACCATCGAGCTTTCAAAGTTACTCTCCAAGGTAAGGGAACCGTTCACCATCCTCTTTTAAGTCAAGACTTTCTTTATGTTATAGCTCCTAGTTTTCATTTTTTTTGTGGATGTATGTAATAATAAATCATTAATAATTTCCATTTAATGTTAAATTTATTAGATACCCATTCCGCTCTAATCAACTAATTTTCTGAATTTTTATACGAGGTCGTTAGGCAGCTGAATTTTCGTAAAAGAAATCACATATTTTTTCCCTTTATATTTCATTTACATATTGTATTTCCTTAAAATATCCATACCATTATCTTATTTATTTTTATTCTATACCCATACTGTATTATTATTTATTTAGTAGTGGGTGACTCTTGTCCTCTCTCTTTCCAATATTTTTTTATAACCATGTTATATATTTGTTATGCTGTAGAATTTTCATCCCAAAATCTCTTTAATTTTCTCGAGAAATTATCTTGTTTTATTTATGTGAATACCCAAATACATTTTCATTTCTAGAAGTATTCATCAAGATTTAAAATTTATCTATTTTATTCTAGAATTGACATACATATATCCTCGCTTCCTTTCCATGGTTTATAAATAACATAATGATCATATTTTTAAGCACTTTTAAAACGTGATTATCTTGAAGTGAAGCCCATTTCATTTACACTCTAGGAGTTATTAGTGAAATTTAAGATTAGGATCTATGTGCGTCAAATGAGAATAAAATATATTAATGGTGTACCCTACAATTTATATAATTAATTGTGTAAAAAATTTAATCTCTAGAGATTCCAATTTCACAGTACCTAGGTGAATAACCATTGTAATGTTTATGACACCTTTGAGATGATCCATGTTGACATATTCATCAATGTCTAGATTATTTTTTCTAGACACATATTTATGTTACGGTTCATGTTCTATTGATTATGAAATTCCTCTACATCCATTGCTCATGTCTTTATATATTTCGGCAATTTCTTATTGATATCACAAGTAAATTGATTCCCTTGCTTTCCTTACTGAGCCTTCTCCTCACATATTCCTTGGATTTTTATCTATAGGTTATGAGATGAAGAATTTTTTCATAGTATTAACTAATTATTAAGCCTCACAAGTAGATTAGAATAATATTTTATGTTTTTTTTCATGTTTTATGTTCCTTATTTCTAAGAAATTAGACTTTAATGATCCTCTGTTTGTAAAATGAAATTAAAGGTTATCTAATATAAATGCGGGATTCTATATTTCCAATGGTCGAATGGGTCATTACAATCTAATATACATAATAATAATGAGGAAAAAATTATTATTTTTATATATAAATAATAATATTTTAATCCAACCATGATATATGGTTATGAAAAATGTACTGCACTATAATCATAGAGATGGTAGGTCATTTGTATGCATGAGTAAAATTTCCATTTTCATGGATCATGATGGAAATAATTTAAGTGTTAATTAATAGTAACATAGTTTTAATTATATCAAAAATATAATAATATATAATTAAAAACACTTACATATACCATCTATCAAATGTGGTATTAAAAAATGACTCACATTGTTTCACTAGGTGTAGCCTATAGTACACATGAAAGATGATACCATTTTTTCAATAAATGGTATGGTAAAATGTTATATGATATTTTAATTGTACAGATTTATTTTTATGTCATGATTATGTAATATTAATATAAAATCCATTATCATAAACATCAATAATAGGGAATGATGCAAAATACAATACATCAACTTGTGAGACGGGTTTCTGGTGTATTTTAGAATGATAAATTCATTTTCAAATTGATGGTAGAGGATATGGATAAATATTATGTATTAAATATTATCAAAACAATGTAAATATTAGATACTAGTTTAAATAAATTTTAACTGTTAAGATATAGTTTATTATAAAAAAATAAGAAGGATATGGGTGAAGATGATTACCATGGATTAGAAGAACCTTGTTTGGATCTCTTATTGGATACCCTAAGGTAGGAATTTTAGGATGAATTATAAGAATTTTTATAATGATTTTTTGGATATATTTTCATAGGTTTATGCGGACCCCAATTTAAATGCAATGTGTGAATTAATGCATGGAGGGTTCCCTTTTATAATTGAGAATGAGTTTCATTTTTCTAAATATCCAAAAATATTCATTAATCAGAAGTCACTATCACACTATGTAACTAATAAATTGCTAAATAATTTATTATATGATTGATATGGTGGATAAAAACATTAAAAATTAAAAAATAATCACGTTTTAAACATGTTATTTAAAGTACCTCTTAGGTTACAGAATTTTATCATTTTAGTTTTTGAACAAATTAACTTGTTTTTTACTATTTATTAAAATTGATTTTGAAAAAGATTATGTTTATATTTTTTAATAATATTAATTATGATGAATCAAAATATTTAATTCATTTATTAAATTCAAATCATAGATGTTTGTTAATTCACATCAAAACATTACTCGAAAAACATCTTTGCAAACAGTGATATCATATTAACATTCTGACTATAAATCATTACTCTATAAATTATAATTCAAATAATTTTTTGTATGAAAAATAATTGGTAATTAAATATTTAAATAATATATTTTATTTAAAATAATTAAAATTGATATAATTTATTATTTTAAAATTTTTTTCATGAACCCATATTTTATCTATAAAAATAAACATATCCCACTATCTAGAATGTTGAGGATTCAAATGAAATTAATTAGATTGTTCTAAATAAAATATTTAATAATTCAAATTAATACAAAATAAAAAAATTATGTAACCTTTATAAAAATTTATTTAATGAAAATAAATTATTTTATTTGAATAATTGATAATTTTAACTATTAATTATGAAAACAATCCTTTCAGAAATATCCAAAAATTTCTCACTATTTAAATTTTTATATACTATTGTCAAAAAATTGTAATATTATTGAATTAAATTTATAAATTTTTAATAAATAAATTATAATATTTTCTCAAAAAAAGAATAAAAATTGTTTTTGATGAATACATATTTCTTTAGAATAATATTTCTTTAATAAAATCAAATCCTTAATTCCTTCAAATTTATCAATATAATCATAGTTATTAATAACATTATATAATATTTGTTAAATTAGTTAATCATATTTATGCCATACAATTAATAAGATAGGTTATATAATTCATGGTTGAGCAATAATATTTTAATATTGTATAATGGTTGAATTAAACTCAATTTAACATGTTGAATTTTTTATCGAACAAAGAACTAATTTAAAATATTTGGGGTTTTAGAAAGTGTACAACAATCCAATCAATAATTATTTAAAATTTATAACGAATGAAACAAATACATCATCATATGAAACCATAAAGTAAATTTATAAAATAAGAAACCTCTTATGACAACCACACGATTCAATAATAATACCCCAACGAAGTCTCTCTATAATGGATCCAATAAAACTATTGATCCCTTAAAACATAGTCCATAAAAGTGTTAAGGAATATTTTCTATGAATTTCCAAAGTTAAATATATGTTCTGGATCAACCAATTTTCTCTGAGCCTGGGTAGACGCACTATCTTGGTGAACAATGCCTTGGAATAAAGAAAAAACCATATCTGTCATCAATAACCTTATTTAGGAACATAGTAATTAACATTAATCACGTGAAAAGCTTGTAATTATCCATAATCACATTAATGGTTCCATAATTATATTAATAAAAAAATACACCAATTAACCTAAAAAAAATTTAACAAGTTCATTTTTCTAAAATCCACATTAAATAAATAACCCCATTTGAATTAGAATAATCACTTCAATTATGGATACACCCACTCCCATTATAATTATAATTCACATTGAAAACTATATTTTAAATATTACTATCTTTAAATACTATTTAAATAATTAATCTCAACACATTGTGTTACAAAAATTAAATCATTCAAGATTTTGAATTCTAGAACCAAATTCCATTTTAAAAATTGAAAAATATATCTACCCGATTTCAAACAAAATACAATGAAAAATCAAACCCAATTTAAATATTAAAATAATTTTCAAAACACCCAACATCATTCCACAACCATTTTCAAATTATATTCAAAAACAAAAAATGTATTAAATTAATATTATATCTGAAAGAATTTTTATAGACAGAAAATAGAAAATCCCTAAGTGATGAAACCAAGAATGATAGAAAAAATAATGTTAAACAAATTAAATTGCATCAATTATCAATAAAAACTCACTTATATAACATCACAGCAATGGTATACACCATTGTGATAAATGTAGAATGTAAGGTAGTCAAAAAATCAAATCTAGGGGAAATTTTTTTTAAATTGATTGTATACATTGGATGTAAAATCATACATGTAGCCTCAGATGATACCTATCAGGTCGATAGATCCATTTTTCATGGGAAACACACAATTTAATAGACTGTTATTACTTATTGTGGACCAGGGATCATTCCAAAAGAACATTTCCATTTTCCCCAAATTTAAGAATCAATTCATTCGTTTTTCTTTAATTTCCTTACATAATATTGTTTATAAAAAATCCATTACATTAATTACGAGTTATATTGTTTAAACATATAAAAAATTTAATTTCATTCCATATATTTAGAATAATTTAGAATAATTCGTTTTAATTCAATCTCATTTTCTAGAAATTGAAACCCTATTAAAATTGCCACTTTAAATTGATTTCATCATAGACTACATTAAAATTAAAAATCTATCATCAATAGACTCAAAAAAATAAAAAAGACTAGTTAGATATTAAAAATATAATATATTAGCATAAAATGTTTCTAAAGTTAATGATTTTCTTATAAAAACATTTACCTTTGTCAAGAATGATAAACACCCACAGAAGATCCACCAATGTAGAATAAAGGGCTATAATTCTCGATGGATAACCATTGAAAAAAAATTAAAAAATCAAAAATAAAATCCACCAATTACATTAAGATTTACCTCTATTAATATAGTTTATAATGGAGGAAATAATGATCCATTATCAAATTTAGGTTTCACAAACCGAAAGAGATTCACAGATTAACTAGAATATTCATTCATCAAGAAGTGAGGTTTGGAGATAAAAATTAATATCCTGAGAGCCTCCAAGGTTTTTATGGTTGAAATTAATTTTTGGGAGATATATTATATTTAAATTTGATATTAAAAATTCAATTATGATATTACCATAATATTTCTCAACAACAACAGCAACACCATCCAGCTGGTGGCCCCTAACAAATTACTAGTGTCACTAGAAGTTCAATTGGCTAGTCAAAGAGATTACACCCAATATTCAATGATAAAAGTATAATTCACGACCCACCATATGTCTAGTGGAGTTCTTATAAGAATAAAATACTTCCAACCCTCGGTCATCCAGCCGGTGCAACACCACTGTGATTAGGTGGTACTACTGCAACTATTTTGAATACATACTTTTTTCCACCCTCATTATAATTCCACCCAACCATCTCCAAGACTCTCTAAAAAATATCAACCCAAATAGTTAACCCCACCTTAGGCTCATACATGGTCAAAAAACCAAAAACAATAAATATAGCCATGAACTAATAAAAATATCATGTGATAAATATTAAATAAGGTGATCAAAGAAAAAACATGTGTTTTATAAGGAAGTAGCTGAAATATGTTATAATCATACAACCATAAGTGACGTCTATTCATATAAATATTATTATGAATACTGATATAAGAAGAGGTCTGGACACTACTCTATCACTAATACATCATGTTACATTATGTCATTTTACTCAAAACTATGATTCCAAAACACCCATACTAATTGGATATATTTTACCTGAAGTACCTTTATCAATGAATTATCAATTTTAAATATATAATATGTTACAAAAAAATGTAATGGTTCATGTCAGGTTCCAATGATTTATGATATAAAATGGGTTTTATAAATATATTCTGAACTATGACGCAATGAACATATTATGGATTGATGTTATTTTGATATGGAAAAAAATTTAATCCACCTTATGAATCTAATCAAAAACCTAATTTGTTCTAACATATCTTGATACAATATTCCAATTTCTTTCAAGATGTTGATGACCCATATATGGTAAAACACTTAGAAACACATAGTCAACAAACTATAACTCCAAAGGGTCTCAATGATTATTATAATTAGATTTATATTGGATTTGGACCATTTAAATTATATCTTAAATCAATCGAATCTTGTTCGTTGTTTTTTGGGACAAAAATGGTTCCCAAGAGAGATTCTCCACCATCTTCAGACATATAAAGTGGATCTCAACAAGGGTTGGAAGACAGGTACATAAATGTTTTTAAATTAATGTATAACATTTCATAACTACTTTATAAAAAACTACTTATCCTAAATGGAAATCCAATTCTCCAAAAAAGTCATGAATTTAAGAACTTATCATATCCATAAGAATATGTATATCCAATTTCTTCTAAACATAAGTCTAATTATGTTTTTTCTCAACATTTTAGGACACCCAATCACCCATAGAGGACTCTCCAAAAGTTCTATGTGAATTGGGGGTCCGTGTTATGGATAATGGCAGAACGAACACCATATAACATGAAGATATCCAGTACATACAGATTTCGCAACTCTTCAACACTATTTATATCAAGAATTGAAATGAAGTGAGATGATTTGGTTGCTCTTACAATCAAAACCCACATCACAATATTCTCTTGTAAGGTATGTGTAAAACGAACCATAATCTCATAACCATATTTGACTTTTAAATAGACATATCAATGAGAAATTGAATAATTTATATCTTGTTTCATTCTTTTCCAGAGGAATCAATGAATAATTTAATAAAACATCTTCATTTTTCTATGGTGAACTTAAATTTATGAATTATGGAATCTCACAAACAAAATATACTTAAATAGAAATGGAATGACATACAATATCAGAAATGAAAGGATACTATCCATTAATAAAGTTTATTTTTTGATGGTATCCTGGATAATAATGAATCTATATCATCGTATAACCATTCATTGGGTTGTTCTTCATGAAACATTATCTCATAAATAGTTGATTTAAATTTAATGATTTTAAAAACAATGTGTTTCAACCTCCCAGACACCCAAATGCATATGAGAAAACAATACAATCAAATTTCACTGTTCTGATAATAATTTCAATTCCTAGGATGGATTTTTTCTACAAAAATCATTAGAAATGACATTCCAATTACCAAAAATATAAGAAATATTGAAAAAAAGAATTCATCTACTCCACCCACTCACACAAACAAATATTCATATATATTTTATATAATTTATAACTCATGTTATTTAGGTTAGATTAAATTGTAAATATCAATGTAAAAGTTTGATGTCTCAAAAAATATTAGGTGCGTACCTCACATCTATGAGTTAAATATAAGGTGTTCATTATTTATTATCATGACATCATAAAATAAATTATCTACCATCCGATTGATATTAATAATCATTGAATTAAATATTGATAAATCTTTTACAATTAATAAGTATTTCCCATATAATCCTTTGAGCTATGAATCTCAAAGAAATTCCATATTTCTCCCAATAAATATTGATATTTCACATTGTTGTGATAGAATATGATATTATATTTAGAATCCAAATTCCCCAAGAACATATATATATAATATATATTAGGTATATTTGATATATTTACATAATATGAATATTCATCCTTATTTCTAGATATACTCTCAAATTACAAAAATGATCATACTTTATTTTAGAGTGTACCATGATGTCATCTACAAATACCTTAATGAATGAACTGAGGTAATGATAGAAAATATTTCTCCTGAATGTCATAAACATAGTAAGAGGTTATCCTAAACAAAAGGAAATAAAAATGTACTCATAATGGATATACATACTTCAGAATGTAGTTTTAGGGATATCATACTCATTGATCCTAAGCTTTTGATAGCCAGATTGAAGATCATTCTTTGATAACCACATCACTAATTGTAATTGATCAAAAAAATATTTAATAATAGTAAAAAATTATTATTTTATGATTTTATCTTACATGAGATTTTTTTTAAAAAAACTAAGAAAATGTTAGTGTCGGAATTCAAGGAAAAATTCACAGCTGTTTCCCAAGGTGGCACACTTGGGAAAATGATTACATTGGATATTTAGTCATAAAATTGTGCCATCAAATCCATAGATAATCCAATATGCGATTTATGATCAATCATCCAACCCATCAGATGAATGATGTAAAGAGGGTTCTTTTCAAGATGTAAAAAAGATGAAAATAATCTCAATGTTTGATAAAAAAGTAAAATATGTGCATAAGTGAACCTTGTCTAAATTTATCAAAATAGGTATAACAATCTAATTCCCATGATTCATTTCCTTCATAAAATTATTCAACGTATTCATAGTGAATTTAGATACAAAAGAAAAATATGAACAAATATCAAATAAAGATGATATCCAAATTAAAGTCATAGTAATAGTACCGGTATAGATACTAGGTATTTTATTATATTTCATAAGATACTCAAAAACCTCAGTAAAAGGATTTATTCTGTAATATTTTTGTTAGAACCACTTTATACATGATGCTTTTTGCTTCACCATTGAGCTTCCCTTTCTTATTGAGACCATACGACAACAAGGACAGATGAAAAACTAAAAAACCATTGTATGTATCTTGAATGTCCTTAAAAGATATAGTCGTTCAATGCCTCAATGAAATAATTTTTTATGATACCATATATTCCACACTAAAATCATGTCTGTGAGCCATTGTTGGATGATATAAAATATTTATAGAACATATGATGTTGATATTCACCACCTCCATGATAACCAAAATGGGACTCATCCAACTTCAACATCCAATTAATGGAAACTACATAACTACAACTGGAAGTATAAGGGACTCCCAAAAATCCTATCATACTATCCAAATCATGTTCTTCCCTTATATCTCTATCTAGAACATTCACATATAAGGAAATATTCCCAAAGAAAACCTATGATAAAGTATCAAATTAAGGATATATATCAAACCTCTAATCCTTCATCTTTAGTTTTGACACTACCTATAGTGATAACTAAATGTATCTCCACATGAATCATTTAATAAACCCTTATTTATGATTTTTATTAATCTAAATTTGTTGGCTTGTATTTTTGAGGATTTTGAAACAATTTTGGAATGTTTTGTTGGCATTCTTAAGAGTGCACAAATGGTACATAGTTTTTTAAATTAGTGAAACTCATATATGAAATTTTGCATTTGGAGAGAGGGGATAGGGGGATGTAACAGAGAGTGGAATATAGTTTATCAAACCCTACAACCACTTAAGAGAAACAATGATTTTTAAGACATTGGTCATTTTTTGAGAAAATGTTTTTCTAACCGTGCGTTCAAATCATGCATGATACATCCTTAAGGCACATGTTAGTTCATGGTTATCACATAGATTTCCTAACATTAGTAAAAAATATGGATTTTTTTAAAAGTAGATCCATAAATTTTGAATCTCTGTTGGTATTAAGAAAAAACCCTTCATTTTTCCCCAAAATGTTCATAAAATTATATTTTCTCCTCCCAATTGTAGTATATGCATATCCCATAAATATAGGGCCAATATGAAGGCATGACATATTTTATTGAAGCTATATTCTCATGGGGAATAAATATAATGTGGTTTTGTGTTGAATCAACCTGGTTCTATGCTTGTTTTTTGATGATTTCCATTTCCCCTGGTTTTATGATAATGGTGGATTCACTCCTGACACCTGTATTTAGAACATGATGCCTTGATTTCAAATAGATTATTTGGAGGAATTTAATTTTGAAAATAGTTTTAATATAATGTTAGAATACATTTATATTAATTATTAGTGTAGTTTAAGGATTATTGGTGAAATTTTGGAATTGTGGAATGTGGTGGGTCAATATGCCTTTTTCATGCTTTTGAAATATTGATTTTAAAATGTGAATTTCATAGATTTTTGGTTAATGGTTTAATTTATTTTTTATCAATAAGGTTTTGGTATTATTGAAATATAATTAATTGGTATGTTTTAAATGGTTCTAAAAAATATTTGTTTATTAGAATGGGTTTTTGGAACACAGTTTTAAATAAAAGTTTCCATTTTATGGGAATGATGAGTTATTGTGATTTTTAAATAAATTGTGGACTTCTTAAATAATTTATTTGGGTCGGAAATGGTTGTATTGGAATATGGTGGGTATAATGGTCATGATTGTGTGGAAGGAGATGGATATTGTTCGTCAAAGGACAACCATCAAAGGGACATGTTTGGACGTGAATGTTCCACCAGCAATGGAAACAACAAACTTGTGTGTGGTTATGTATTTATGAGTCTTTATGGTTAGGTGATAGTGAATGGATTATAAAAATATAATTATATAGAAAATTTTAATTACTTTTTGGTGTGTTTTACTTTGAATTGGTATTGTTTTGAGAAAACTTATTTTGAATGTAATTTATTTTCTTTACGTTAAATTATTGAACTATTTAAATTCGTTTTTATTTAAATTATTTTATTTAAATATTATAACATGTTATATTATAATGGTGTGATTATGGTGTTTATTTGAGGATATCCTACAGAGTTAAATTATTCACACCTGCTTTGGGACTTCATTATTTTTATAGATATCATTTACCGGGACATTTGAAAAGGTAAATTATCACATTTCTCTAGATGTTCATAGTGATACATTGGAAATTTTGTGGAGTTATAGAATTGAACTACTGTTTGTTGGGATTTTTATTTGGAGTCTTTGGGTTTTTTAGATATGTCTTCCACTTTTCATTATGATGTTTTTTTGTATTCTATTTTGATACTCTTTTTGATTTTATACTTATATAAATTGTATTTCTTTGAGTTTTCATTCAATTATATCATGCATAATTTAGTTATTTGTTAGGGTATATAATGTTTGGTTGTTTATATAATTTTAGAAAGGAAAATCATCCCCCAACTATTAATTAATCCCCTGGATGATATTTTCATCCTTTGGCATCATGGGGATGTCGCATATTGCCATGTTTCATTTTTGATTTAACAAATTCCAATGAGGAGGGGTGGGATGTTACAAGTGGTGTCATCAGAATACTTACTTTCATATCAAGTGTCCAATAGTTATCTCAATCATGGAGTTGATATTAATTCTGATCAATTTTTAATGTATGGTTGGTAAAAAGGTGTATCATTTTTTGGGACATGAAATGAATAAAATAAATATTTATTGCCATCTTTTTTTACTAAACAGGACATTTCTAGTGAGTTGGATACATAAGTTTTTTTGAGAGACTTATTGGATAATTAATCTCATTGTAGTGGTTTTAGCGAACGAGACAGGAATGACCTGAATTATAAAAAATTAATTCCCAGTAGGAGTTCATATTTTGATATTGAGTACTGACATATGACATGGGGCAATTTGTTGAATTTTTTAATATGTTGATTTTGGTTTCAAATGTCAGATTGTAAAATGTGAATGGTTATTCAATTTTAAAAATGGTATTATTTTCAAAAGAAAGTCAAATTTTTCATAAGTAGAAGAACATAGAAAATATTGACTTTGGAAATCGTTATTGTGAATGTATGATTTCATTGAAATTGATATTTTAAATCATATAATTGATAGAGAGTTAGATTCATAGTTTTTTTGTTTTATTTTGAAAACGGATAACAATTGGTGTTGTTGAAACAACCCGAAATAAGTTGTGATAATGTGGTTTCACCAAATCCATATGTCATAAAATAGATGGTTCAGAGTATGGTTCTTGGTTTTAAAGATTTGGATATAGGGAATATGGGGGTTAACCAATAATGTTGGATAATTCCATCTAATTATAGAAGAAGATTATATCCATCGTTCCGGGTGATTCTTAACAATAAAAGGTGATGGTGTGTTAAAATTTGATGAATTGAATCATTGATTTCTTTAGCACAAAATAATAGATGAAATTCAGGATCCCAACCTATATTCTATTTGATATTGCATTCCAATTGTGGGATTTTTATGTCCGGAAAAAAAATCGACCAAGGCCTATCATTGGAGGATTTAGAAGAATTGTTCAAGAAATAATTCAATCATCACACATAAAAAATTAAAATTATGATAGAATTAGTCATTTTGAAGTAATAAAATATTTTTTCCTTAGATTAAAGGGATAAATTAATTAATTTCACGGTATCTAAACCTGAATATGCTATCAGTGCATCCATGAAGGAATATATCCTTGAATCGAGGCTGTAGTAGGAGCTTTTTTCAAGGATAGATTACTATGTATTATGGTTTAAATAGATATTCTTAATCAAGTGGTGGTGGTAGAAAGGGACATATTAAAATATATCGGAGAAGGAAGTATGTTGAAACCAATGGAAAATAATGGGAACTCCAATTATAAGAGAAATTGGATGAGAGATCCATATTTCTATGGTGAAAAAATTGTTCAGAAAAAGATGATGGGATTGGAAAATATTCATCCTAGACCCAAGAGAAAACAAGGATGTTTCGAGTGTGACTCTCTTATTCACTTGAAGAGAGAGTGTACAAAACCACCTATATCATTCCAAAATTCAAATCAAATGGGGAATCATCCATACTACTATTGTAGTAATCCAAGATCTTGGGTTCTAAACACTTCTTTGGTCACACAAGTATCGTATGATTCGACTAGATGAGGGGGAAGAATACATATTATCAGATGAACAAAATGAGATATGTGATTCTAAAAATACAATGACTGAACCGGTTGTTCAAGCTCAATAGGGAAACAATGAACTCATTGTAGTGATAAAGAAATTATATGGAGTTGTGCAAGATATATTGGATTAATTTGGTGGACCATCAATCATGAGAGGTACGATTCTTTTGAATTTACCCTTATTCATTATTTTTGGATATAGTTGAATCAAATTCATATAATGGTTCTAATTATGTTGATTTTCTAGGTTTAAAGGCAAGATACTCAATAATTTGAAAAAAACATAAAAATCCATGTGGTCAAAATAATAGAGAGTCTTTATGTATAGAGAATGTTCTATAACTGTTGATAGAGCCTAGATAATATGGCCTTTTCTATGATTTAGAGGTATTTATATGATATAATCCTAGATATGTATTTGTTAATAATATTAAAGGATTACATCGATTATTATACCAGAAATGCATGTTTCACAAATCATGATGGAGTGAAGCATCTCTTTCGAGGAGAAAGATGCATAAAGGCAGCTGCAAAAGTTTTATTAGAACTCAAAGATGTAATGATCTAATACCATAGGGCAGTATAGATCTTATAATTAATGGGAGATATCAAGGAATGCAGTATCCTATTAGTGGTTGATCATTTTGCAAGTGCTTTCAAGAAAATGTATCGCAGTTACCGTATATAAGGGAAGTGTAATTTATGATTTGTCTCCTCATAGGGACCAATACTATTTACCTTAGATCTTATTTGATGAATCCAGTATAATTAATGGAATTAAATTAATATATTTGTGATATATATAGGAAATCTTTCATTCGAACATGCACTTATCCATCGACTACACAGTTCTTATTTCAAAATAAGGAAGATGGATATATTCAGCTTTGGTGTGATTATCATAAAATTAACCATGTTACGATAAAGAATATTTATCCACTTCCACCCATTGATGATATTTCTAAAAAAAATATTTTATTAGCGGTTGTCCAAAATTGATTTTTTTTAATGAAATCACCAATAGTGGGTTCATAAGAAGGATATCCCATAAACAGCATTTAGAATTATATATGGGAACTATGAGTATGTTGTAATACCTTTCATTATTATTAATGAACATGTTCTCTTTAAAGAATTGATGAATGAGATATTTTAGAGATGTATCAATTCTTATGTGGTGGTGTTTGTGGATAAAAAAGTGGTTTATTCAAGGACAATGGTTTTTCATGACCAATAGCTAGTGATAGTGTTTAGACTCTTGAGGGGTCATTGCCTATATGATATGTTTTCAGCAGGTGATTTTAGATATATGTGGTATGTTTCATTTTCCATGTAACATATGGAAAAGGTGATAATGTTGATCACTAAATGATATAAATTATTATCTCTTGGATACTAAAATATAATTTCCTTGAGATATGGATATTATTTTTTCTAGATGGTTATTAACATTGATTTGTTCATAAATTCTCATCACTATCATCACCTACGTCATATTTGAAAAGGAATAATGTTTCACTCTAGTAGAAAGAGTTATTTTTAATGTCATCTACTCAACATAATGTTTTCCATACATCAACACCAATATTGTTCTTACCCTAATCAGGATAATGTTATGTGGTGAATTCTGATTCTTCAGGATTATGGTTGGGATTTTTTCATGTGAAAGGATATCATATAGTTTCATATTGATTAAATAATTTATGTTCACATTAAAATAATTACCCAATACATTAATTGGGCATAGATGTTGTAGACCATTCTTTGAAGAAACTGTGTTGGTAAGAAATTCACTTTGGTCATATATTATAATATCGTGAATCACATTTTCTCATAATGTAATTAGATTATGATCCAAATAATATGGATGAAGTATATTCAAATTTTTTACTTTGACTCGATGAAAACATTGGGGAATGAAAATTTTGTTGCTAATCAATTAAGTAGAATGTGATATGCTTATTTTGGATAAAAATACTCAGATGAGTCACAGTTGATGAATGTCCTTGATCACAAGAACATTTAATTTAAAAATCGAGGGGAATATACACCCTTCATTTCATCTTCGATCATTCTTGATTTGGTATATCCATTTAAAGAGGAACAAAAATCCAAGGCGAAATGTGTGGATATGATGAAAAAACATAATGGTGTGGACACTATTGTAGGATGGATGTTGTATGGTAGTACATGGTTTTGGTTCAAAAATTATATAATCATGCCTATGGATTTTCAATAAAAACTATTTAATGATTACCACCATTCACCAGTGTATATTCAGTCTGGAATGAAAAATATTTATATGGAAATGAATCCATAATTTTGGTGCGTATGTTGGAAAATTATGTTAGTTGAGTTTGTTTCATGAGTATCAACTTTTCATCCAAAAAATTCAAATCATTATTGAATGGTTTTTATGTTTCACTCTATAAGAATCCCAAATTTGTAATGGGACCCGATAGCATTGTATTTTTTAACAAGTGTCTCATGAATGGTTAAGATACATGTTGTCATAGGGTGATAGTCGATCGGCTAACAAATTCTTCAGTTTTCATCCCTATTCATGAATTTCATATGTTTTTGGGCATCTCAATCTTCTATATCTTAGAATTGGTAATGATGCATGGCATAACGCTTTCAATAGTTTTACATAGATAAATGAGGTGTACTTATTATTTCTAGAAATCCTAATAGAAATCTCTTCTAACTAATTTGAGTAGGAATATGGTTTATCCTCCTAAAAAGTTTGTCATGTCCATAAGGATGATCAAAACATTGTAAGATATGTTGTGGAATTTAATGTGTAATTTTGTGGCTCTTGTGAAGATAAAATAACATTAGTGTAGTTATCATATAACGAATTTTATCAGCCCATGATACATATGGATACTTTTATGCATTATTTGGGGGTCTTTATAGTTCACCACATTGTTTGGTTAAAATAGGGTAGACATGACTAATTCGTCATAGGATTCTCAAATAGATACCATAGAATATTTAGTTGATTCTAAAATAGAAGGATGTTCTATAGAGTCATCATAAATTGTATGTGGATCATAATTGATGGTTGTTTTCATTCAAGGTGTGTGATCATGCATTTTTTTATCATTCCAAGTCATCAAGATTTCCATTTTGGGAGGTAAGGAATGTTATCCCTTCAATACATCGTCCTTCTTTAGATAAGGTAATGGGATGGTGAGGTGGAATAATTATTTCCATTTCCCCCACAGTTCAATGTTGTTCAAAATGTTTTTCATGTATCTTCGTTGATATTGTATCAGCCTAATCCTGAACTCATCATTCAATGGGATCACATTGATCTAGAATGGAATACCTCATAAGTACATATCTAAGTGGGTATTGTCAATAGGAAATGTAAATTTTATAATGGGAAAATCATTGGTTTATTTTAGGATTTTTGTAAATAGTCTTATATTTAGGAAGATACATGGAAATTGGAGAAGGAAATGAAAGTAGAATGGCCAGAACACGTTTAGAGAAATGCTAGTTTTGTAAATAATGAATATGGAATGGTAAATGGTTGGGAGAATGTTGCACCCCTCAGTTTAATTAGGAGACTCTTTTTTATTATTTTTGTGTAAATAATGTTTTCATTGATGATCTGGTGGGTTTGGAAATGATTGGAATCGTTTTTTCAAGTTTATACTGGTGCATTGTTGGTGCATGGGTTTTGAGAAACTATGAAACTCCTAACAGAAACTACTCACAAGGAGACATGTGCTATGGTTAATGTTCATGGAAAAGAACATGGTTTTTACACACTTTTTGGGTGCCTAGAAGAAACTGTGATTTTTTAGACAGTGGGGTTCTACACTGTTGGCATATAGAATTAGATCTGGGTGAGACAAGTGTGTGGAGTTCATCCATGATGTAGTGGCTAGAGAATGATTAGTTAAGGTTTTTCCTAAACATGCTACTATGAATTCATTTTTTGAAAAAGATTTTTGATTGTTGTTTCTTTGTTTGGGTTATTAAATAACCCCTAGTTTTCCCTAATAATGCCCCTAAATTTATATTTTCTCACCATTAAGGCAATATTGGATTATCCCATAGATGTGGAGGTGATCTGAAGGCTTCCCTTAGTGCATTAAATTCCTAATCTCATTGGAATGTATTATATATTGGGATTGTGGAGATTTAATCCTATTCCATCGACGTTTTTTGTTGTTTTCTGTTTTCACCATGTTTTCCAAGGTAGGTGGATTCACTGTTGACTCCTCTCTTTAGAACATGAATATTGACATAAAATTGATTGTGAAATTAGTGATCTGAGCATGGTAGAAAACACACACTAGTGGTGTTTTGAGTATTTTATGTATATCTACTGAAATTTTATAATTGTGGAATGTGGTTGTCGTATATCCCATGTTTTTAGGAATCTAAAATGAAGAATTTAAAACGAGTATTTCATGTTATTTTGGAAAAAAATTAAATTTAGAATTTTTCAATAAAATGTTGGTTTTATTGAAATAGATTGAATTGGGTTTTTTGAAATTAATTTGAAAAATAATATATTGTTTTTATCATAAGGATTTGTTGGAAAAATGATTTTAAAAAAAGGGGTTATTTTTCTAAAATGATGTGTTATTATTATCTTCAATAAAATTTTGGTATATTCAAATGATTTAATTGGTTTGAAGGTGGTTTTATTGGAATATGGTTGGCCTAAATTGTTCAGAATGTGTGGATGTGGATGGATATTGGTCGTGAACATGCCGACATCAAATGGATGGGTTTGGATGTGAAAGTTCCAACATCATTTGTAACATCCAGAAAGTCTGTAGTTTTATGGTTTTCTCATTACGGATTTGTGTTTTTTTTGAGTAAAGATTATTGGATCATTCAAACTAGTAAATTGAGAAATTGTTAATAATTTTTTTGGGTGATACCCTTGGAAGTTGGTGTTGATTTCGGAAAACATCATTGGTATCAAATATTTTTTATTATTGATAATTATTGAAATGTTTAAATTCATTTTTATGTAAATTTTCATATACCAATGTGATAATGTATTCTAAGTGTGGAATTATTAGGGTAGTTATTTGGGGGAAGCCTATTATGTTTCATTACTCACATTGGATTTGGAACTTTGGTGATTTTATTGATATATTTTTTTGGGACATGGGAAAAGGTAATGTATCTATTTCTAAAGGTTTCGCAGGGGTGTACGCCATGGTTCCACAATGTGGTGTCTTTTTCATTGTATTCCCACTTTCCAATGCTGGGCAACATCCATCCCTTATTTAGGGTTGTTTTCTCCATGATCAAAACTGGATGATAGGATATCAAGATCTCTTTTCATGGATTCCTCCTGGTAAATTTCCACCTAGTCTAGGTCTCCCTCATAGATTTGAGTTGTTGTTCATGAATTTCATTATCATTTCAGTATCTTTGTAGACACTAGTTAATTATTATATTTCTATCTAGATGTTCCAAGGGGTCTTGATAGGACAGAAACCATTTTCCATAGAAGATTGTAACACTAGGCATGTTAAGGTATTTCCAAATGCCTGGATATTAGAAAATTTTATTATTCCATATAAGAGGGAATCTTAATGGTGAAAAACCTGAGGAATACCACATTGATTGCGGGGTATCAGATGAGTGAGTAATGTATATATGATTTTCCTCAACATACCATTCATAACAAGGGGTATGGCATGAGTTTAATGTCTTGAGAAGACGATTAAGCTAAAGGCTATGTTTAAGGGCTTTTCCTTAGACATTCCATGTTAAATATAGGGTATGCCATGAGTATAAAGTATTGTGGATATTGTTACCCTGAAGGGGTATTTTCTTAGGTTTTCCTCAGATATCACCTGTTCAACATAGTGTAGGGAATGAGTTTAACATCTTGTAGAGACCAAATGAGAGTGATCATAACATCTCGTAGAGATGAATCAGATTGGTACATCCCTATGAGGGATCACCTTTAATGTTCACCAGAAGGATGGATCACACCACTCGATGAGGACAGATCCAAGGTTTTGAATCCTATAGTGGTAACATATCACAACTTGAATGCTTATTTGGACACCGGTGAGGGTGGATCAACGAATGTGCACCCTTGAAAGGGGGAATCCAAGGTTTACTATTGGATGTGACTGAACCATAGGGATGTTTCCTATGTACCCTGTGTAGATGACTAGGATCAAAAACCATTTTATTCAAATTGGTGATGAATTGGGGTTTACACAAAGGACAATGACCCAGAGACATGTGGGGGATTACACATGTATAACATCCCATAACAACAGAGACACTCTTTATTGGATGATTATGGACTAGGTGGGGGTTTTGCAAGGTTATAAGCCCGTGTAAATGGCATGATCTGGATGGAATGTGGCATCCTGGGTATGAATCGGGATTAACATGGATGGAGTTTTGATGGATAGATTGAGGGGGGATGGAACTGATGTGAAAATAATGGTGATGTTAGGCATGATCCACGTAGAGGCTTCATAAATATCGTTACGGTTGGGAATCAGTGTCCACGTAGTTCGATGGAGTGATGGGATACCTGAGGAGGTGTCCATTGAGGATGGACTCATGGATGGGACCCAAAGGAAGTATAACCCCCCGAGTTAGGGAATGACATTCCTAAAAAACAAAGTATCAAGGTAGAGGATAGAATGAGAATTTAGGGATTGAATTGAACCTTAGAGATGCTTCATATGTATCCCTGTGGCAGAGAATCAAATTCCATTTAGTTCAGAATGGTGCATGGAATCCGGGTGTATGCAAAGGAAAGTGACCCGATGACATGATGGGGGTTATGTGTGGTGAACAACCCAAGAGTTGGTATGACCACATTAAGGGATGGACCAAGTATTTGGTTCCTTTCATAGGGGGAACCAAAGTTCACATGTGATTTGGATTGAACCTCATAGTGGCTTCCTACATACCCCACCTTGGAGGCAAGGATCCAAATACACATAGTTCGAATAGGTCTACTAGTGTTTGGTGATGAACATCATGGAGGCTTCCTACATAAACTACCTAGGATACATGTATAAAAACCCATGATGTTTCATTGAATTATGTTTATATTCATTCTGTATAAAAAGGGTCATATAGTTTAACATCATTCTAGGCGAGGGTGGACCGACGTCAAGTGGATGGGACCGATGGATGGTGGACTTGAAACTCATGGAGGCTTTCGACATACCCGGCTTCATAAGAGAAAGGAAAAAAGTACACATTTATCAGAATGGGGGGTGGAGATCACAAACTAAGGTGGTATTGAGAGGATTCTGTTTTCAATGGTAACTCTATGACTATGTGATTCTTTCTCTTAGTGATGAACAATAGGTAACAAAGACTTGTCCATCGCATGGAGAAATGTGCGTCTATTGGGAATGGAATGGGGCTTATGAATGGTTAGTGGACATGTGAGATGGATATTGGGACTAAATCGAGGATGATGTCTTGACTGCGATAAATAAAAAATGGAGAGGGAATGGGTATTGAGAGTCCTTGTGCCAAACTCTCTGATAGCCCTTGAGCACAGAAGACGAGAGGGGTAGGATGGATGCTACCTCCTACATGAATGGTTATGGGATTACACGATGATGGTTAACCTCCCGCATGGACATATGTCATTCCATTAAATGAGTATCTTATTCCATGTGATGAAGATCTCAATCTTGTGGATTCAAAAAAGCATGGAAAATGACTGATGCAGGGAACCCCATGTATATTTCAAGAGGAAATGGAAAAATTTACATATTGTGATGGGGGAGACTTTTCATGGAAGATTAATTCCCAACATCTCAGATGATGAGGAATCACTACAAACCCCTAGGACATACATAAATTGTTTGATTTAACCCTTGGTAAAGGGAAGTCCCCAGCTACGCTGTGTGGATATGGGGTTTTGGAGTGATCCATTGAAGGGATTACGTTAGTGTGGCTATGAAAATAATCAATATATGTTAGTGCACCTATGCGAAGATGGATGAAATAATACAATGAAATTTGAATCAATTCCATTAGGACCTTGAAATAACTTCTTACAAACACAAATTGTTGTATTTGAGAAGGATTTTTGAAGAAAGTTTGTTCATAGGAAGGGATCATGACATGCTCTGGTGCTCCAAAAAGTCGACAGACTCCATGAAGGGTTATACATTGACATGTTGAGTATTCTATCCTGGGCATGGAGTATAAATGCATATAGACTGTGATTCGTGAATTACATTGTCTTTCAAGAAGTAGGACTTCACGATGAATTGTTTCCTTCTATATTGTGGCATTGCGAAGTGATGATCTTTGTGAAGCACGATGATAATTCCCTATAATGGGGTTCACATGTTCAGGTATGGTACGTTGTGAAGCATCAATTCTTCAAATAGACCAGAGTTTTCTTAGAGACCTCCTTCCATGGAGAAGCCTCGTAGGCTTCGCGAAAGGCATCACTGATTAAACAAGGATTGCATATGAGATAAGGGAAAGGTATTTTTCAATGATCAAATACCTTGAAGAGCATATTGTTTCACAATGCTTCACAAAGAAGTGGGTAAATTGATATTTAAGAGTTATGAAGGCGAAAGGTTAGGGAATACATACTTGGGGCCATGGGGTAGACTTGTATTTATAGGTAAAAGGTGGAATGAAGATTAGAAGTAAGTTCACGAGTTAATTGGGCCTTGAAATAAGAAGTATATCCCTCATGTTCCTTAGAATTGTGAAGCACCCTATCAGCCTCTATGTGGTACTCGTAGAGGGAACTCTCTAGTGCATCGAAGACATGGAGTGCTTTGTCTATTACTAAATAGTGGCAGTGAGATCGATCTTATGTGTGTCACTATCTTGGAGTCCTCCATCAGCTACTCTGCGGTGGCCATAGTGGAGACTTTTCCAGCTGCTTCACGCTGATCATAGTGTTTATGATTCTCTGTGAGGCTTCTTTGTGAGGCTTCTTGGTGAGTTCAGATTCTTGGAATTATTGTCGGGTTTGTTTTCCATAGAGACAAATTTTTGCGCCAAAAAATCCCCCCCACCCCCTTCAAATGGAAGGTGAGAGGAAGTGAGGGTCGTATTCTGATGGTACTTCTCCAAAATCATAGTAGGTAATGAAGCTCAAACACGAAGCAGTGGAGGAAAGCATGGTTCGAGCGCACCGCAGATCATGCGATGTGCCACCAAACTAGGTGGTCATCACCTATAAATAGAGGTTGACTACCACTACATTGTACTCATTTAATTCTTAATTTTTGTACTTTATCTCTCGATTTAAGAATAATTATGCATTATGTGATCATTCTTAGTGAAACTAGACTCCACAGACTAGTGCTTCTCAATGCTACTTAGTGAGCCCCTACACCGCAATCCTTAGTTAAATTTCACCATGAATTGGTTTATTGACTATGAGACTGCAAGCTTCACGTTCTGAGCTCTACAAGATGGCTATGTGACTATTCTATGTGACCGTTCTCTACGATCGAGAATCAGGACCAACAATGAAAAATTTATAATGTATTGAACTAAAGAAATTGACTACTATGAAGTGGTCCTAGATGTTAATTTTTCCACTTCCTGAAGGGAGGAAATGGAGGATAAATTGAGGATTGGTGAATACGTGTGCAACCACTTATATAATTAATCTATGATTACGCTTCTGACAATGGTCCAGAAGAACTATCCCATGTGCAAGAAACTACTGTTACATGGATTCTGTGTGAGGGATGAGCTATTCATCCCAAAAGATGTTAGGGATGAACCTTACTACTACATTAGGAGCACCCCGTGCATGTATCAGTGGTTCAGGGCCATAGATGGCCCCATGTAGCTTGATCATACATCTATCACCACCACTTACTTTTACAAGAACACTCACAATCTTGAAGGTAAGGTGATATAGGCTGAGGAATCCCCTCTAATGTATCACACTATCCTAAACGAAATTTCTGTGAAATTTGGAAAAAGGATAGACCGATGAGTGGGAACTACTCATGGGTGGAAACATCAAAGTTGACTATGCATGGGCCATATAGGAATATGGAATATGTGGGGAGTTTGGGGAGGAGGTGAGGAAACTAGGACTATACATTACGTCATGTGATTTTCAATTTCATATCTACCAGTTGATGATAGTGATGTTGGAGCTATTGATTAGGTGGATACCAAGGAAGAAAAACTTCCATATTCATCATGGTGATGTTGTAATCTGTCTCTGGGAAATCCATAAGAACTTTAGGATTCCCATTCTAGGGATATGTATTATTTACTACTCCTAGTATAGAATTTGTGGGAAGACATGGAGTAGATTACAAGGTTGTAAAAAGAACTGATGGACTTGTTGTTGGTTGAGGACAATCAATCAGTAAGGTATATGCATTCCCAGTTGTGGTTCATGCAGTTTTGGAATCTATCTTCATATTGGAAGTTCTCGGTGAGGCCTCCCACTTACCCTATGGGGGGTCCAACATAGTGAAGAGCAGACATACTAGAAATTCATGGAGAACCATTTGTGGAAGTCATGGGAATTAACATTAGCAATGATCCGTAGCCGGTGGTAACGATGGTTGCATTCATCTAGTTTCTCATATTTGCAGGGATATTTACGGTAAGATATATGAATATTGGAGTACGAATAAGTATGTTCATCATTACATCCATGCTTGCAACTAGGAGTCATGTAATCCTTATGATCCCAATATTGGTGAGGTTATTCTGGATTTGTTGGCATATTAGTGTGAGGAAGAAGCTTCTGTGGGTGTGTGGGATGTTATATTTCTTATATGGTTGGGTGGTGGCACAGTTGTGGGTTTATGAGTACTCGAACCCGATTTCTCCTCCAGGGTAAAACTTCCAGGCCCCCATCCTGAATGTAGTGGGAATCATTCCAGACAAGCTGAGCCTGCAGTCCATGCTGAAAAAATTTTGGAATGAAGATGATTTTATCTCACACCATGTTCCACTATGAATATGTTATTTCAACGACAATAGATGAGATACTAATGATCATTGGTCATACATTCTGGATTTCAGGGGTAGAATTTTTGTCGTGTGGGAGGACCAGGAGCCCATCTGTGATCCGTACACCCTGCATCTATTTCCAAGAAAATTTTGGTGCATGCATAGGTTCTCCTTGAATTTTTATTCGGGGGTGAATCATGAGAAGGACTGATGTGTAATGGGGATATGTGGATCATATTTATCCCGGATGATGTGTCGATGAAAAATGAGCTACCTCCTACTGATACCGTATTCAAATGGGGGAAATATTATGCCAAGAGACGGGAGTTGGCATACCCAGGGAGATATTGAATTGGAAAACATTCTAGGTAAATTATGGAGTACCTCCTCAACCTAGAGGATAGGGTCAGATATCGATGGGAGCACGTGTTGGTGGAAGAGTGGTAGCAGAGGTGTGGTAAGAGCTATCAGGGGCTATAAAATGTTGCAAGAATGCGAAAATGATAGGCCCGATGGTCCCAATTAAAGAGGGTCAAGAATGGAGGAGGGTTCCTATAAGATTTTTCGGATTTCCTATTCATGCTCCCAGGAAACTTGTGTTCTACATAGACAGCCCTCTGGATTCTGTATTTCATAAGGCTTGGGTAAACTAGGAGTTCAAATGACAATTACTCAATCAAATCCCGATTTGGGATCCCATCAACCGCCATGGAATGGACCATTCTGATATTAGTCAGGTGGAATATGGAATTATGGTGTCCTAGGAAGAAGGGGAATAGTATGTCACAGAGTTGGATGACTACATGCATTCTCGAGGAACTCTATGCCCAATAATGATCCGGGTGAAAGTACTAATGGGTCAGACAGTCACACATCAAGATTCATCTACTGACCTGAGGGAGCGCTTCCCTTTACCCGAGGATTCATATAGAACATGGATAGACGTGGATGATGGAGGATGTCCTTTTCAAGAAGGCGAATTTGCGGCTTCAGATTTGGATGATTTTCTTAGTTCTTTCGGTGTAATCTACATACTCTTATTTTTCACCAAGATTTCATCAGTTTCACCCTAGCTTCTCAATTTGAATTTTTTATATGCAATAGATCCTTTTAAATGAATCTCCCACTGATGTAAAAATGTATGGGGCATTGGATCTACACCCTGGTCGATAGTGAAATTAGTGTCAATAAGGGTTGTGATAACCCGGATGGTCCTTCTAGATTCCTCAAAGTTCTTGAACATTTATTGGGGGGTATGCCCTGGGATACCATTGAACATGACCCATGAACAGAAGCAATCCATTAACCTTCATATGCCTTCTTCCTCAAAGAGTCCGTATTTGTTACCTATTGAACTAAACACTAATATTTTCATCATTAGTATGAAAAACTCTTCAAATGGTGTGGGGTATACTAAGAATAATGGATGTGATCCCAGATGTTCCCCAGTCATGGGTGGTGAAGATTATAGTGGAATTGGATGTCCGGGCCGACCAGACTCTAGTGACCAAGGATGCGGGTGGAGCCAATGGTGGGGTAGAACTACAGCTTATTGATGTTTATTCTAAGGATTATGATCATCCCAATTATTTAGAAACTATTCTTCTTATCAATAATGAACCTAGCATTCCCGAAATGACACCGTAGGATGACCCTGTTGATCATCTCTTGAAGTATTCCTTGAGGTCAAACCCACCGACCTAGAGGATCGAGATGAGACTCCTAATAATGAAAAGGATAGAAAGGCCAAACGCTGCTAGTCCAGGCTGTTGATCAAGTAATTCATTAGGTATAACTCACAAGAAAAATGGATAGATCAAATGGGAAGGCTTCATTCCATGATGCATGATCTATCATTTGGATGATTGGATTCCCAGTGTCCTCTTATGCACATTCATGACTATATGGAAGATAATATATGGGAACATGATTGCGACCTTAGTGTGGGATAATAGCACAGGATTTAGGTATACATAAAGAGACTTTAAGAGGATTCACATGATATCCAACAATTTTTGGCATGAGAGAATGACCATTCTGCTTTGGTCTATGCACAATCAAAACTCATTTGATGACTGAAGGCCCAGTTGGAAGAGGATGAGGAAAAAATTAGGTGAGTACCTCAAGTGTTGGATTTTATATGAGCCGACAAGGATCGAACCTATATCAAGTCTGATAAACTCTTTATAGTATCCATTTAGGAGGAGTGGAATCTTACGAGGTTACATTGGATCCTATACACTACAAGACAGAGAGTGGTGGAGCTGGGATACTCCATTTAAGTGGTCAACCCATCTATGGGAGGGGACAATCCCTAGGGGTTGTTATTTGTGAAAACTCATAAACATAATTTCATTTTTTTAATGTTTATTCTAGAAATTTTCATGGGTTATATTATATATTTTGGTTAGAAATTTTTCAACACCTCTGTTAAATATCTAGTGATAAATCCCGAATATCATGTGGGTCATGCCATATTTGAGAAACAAGGGATGACCGAATCCTTCTTCCATTAGAATATGAGAGTGTATACAAATATTTGGTCATCCATGGTCTGAAGGACAACTGAACGATAATGGAAAAAATATAGGTAAGCCTTAATATGTAATGATTTTATTGAAACCATCATGTTATCACTTTCCCAATAAGCGATAGTGCTTGAGAGGGGTAATGATAGGGGTTATTGGATCCACCCAAATAGAGAGTAGTGGAAAGTGTGAATCAAAATAGCTGAAAAATACAAAAAAACTATATGGATTACATTAAAATGGAGGGATAACATGAAAATGTATGAAATGCATGAAAATTGAGGATAACTGTTGACCATGTTTGAAAAACAGTATCCCCATTACATTAGCCTGAAATAGAGACAACAAATGAGGGTCGAACGTTGACCATGTTCGAAACATGAGGCCTCAATCGAAATTTCATTCATATTATTCCATAATGTTGTCCTAGGACAGTAGGATATATATAGGATAAGAATCATTACTTCTAGGGGTTCTATTAGTTTGAATGAGAATGAGGATCCAAATAAAAGACACGAGAAGCCTAGAGGGTTGAGTGATCAGTTTTTTGAATATAGTCCAACACTCATGAAATTATTCCACTATGATGAAAACACATAAGGTGAGAGAATATGTCTGATTAGTGATTTTCCTCATTTACTAAATGGATATCCATTGCGAGAAACTAGAGTGCTCCGTAGTTTTATCAATTTCTAATGAAGGTGATAGACATGTATTTTAACACCGTATAGTGAGGATGGGGTTACCCAGAATAAACAATGTGTGGTGTGCTACATATCATGATGTTAATGAGGAAAATAATAGTACACCCCAAACCATGTTTTTCTAGTGTATTATTTATAACATAAACCAAAGGTGTCCTAACTTGTGTATGCACATGAGGAAATGTGCTCAAGTGTTCCTACGTATCCCATGATGATGGGAATCAGGACATATATTGTTCTGGATGACCCATGTAGTTTAACGTCATACGGTATGAATGAGGGTAAAATGGAAGATCCCAAATGGGGAGTACATGGTGAATTTGTTATAGACCCAACTTGAATAAAGACCAATGTACTCCATACCACACCACATGATCCCTAGGGATATCTTCGGTCAATAGACTGAAGATGGTGAAATATGGGTTTGTCTTGAGACAAAATGTCTGGGCATTCTTAATTAACCCATTATGATGGTAATCAAGACCTATGAAGTTTTGAGGGTGTATTATGACATCAAATCGGATGATGGAGAGAGGTGTCTCACAAGGGGAATGCATACAGTGAGGCTGTTATAAACCTGATGTGAATGAGGACCAAAGTAGTCCAAATCACAACACATGCTCCCTAAAGAATCCCTTTGTCGATGGACCAAAGGTGAAAATTGGGATGGGCCTCATTTAGTTCATCTCTGTGATCCTACATATCCCATGAGGATAGGAGTCAATCCATACGTAGCTTTGAGAGTGTCATTTATTATCATGTGGGATGAAAGGAATGTGTTGTCAATCTACACTCATACGCATCCTACCAAAACCACTAAACTCACAAAAGTAATATTCGATTTGGGAAACAAAGAATAGTGATGTGATATTCCCGGTACATGGAGGCACATATTAGGTGAATTGGAAATCTATGTGAATGACATCCCAATAATACTAACCCTCTTACATAACACAGAGAAATGTGTGGACAGGTAGAACAGAGTGCGTTGAAATTCCACATGAACATAATAAAGTATAAAAATGTGAATCATGTCTCCTCATATCCGGATTTCAATGATAATGGTGTGAAAATGGATGATAAATGTTGAATTTTTTTGAAACAAAACATATGTTTCACGTTAGCTTGGCATGGGGAACGTCAAATGAGGGTATACCAATAAATAAATATAAAAAAATGGACATGTCACAAAATGTCATATGAGATCTTCCAGGGTGTTAGCCTAACAATGTTGGTGAGACAATTTGGCATGATACCAGGTTGTAAAAAGGATCCCATCATACATGTTAGAGGATGGAGATCCAGATAAAGGGATCATGAAGAGTAGACATGAAATGAGGCAATGTCCATGTGGAATCCATCACTTCGGGCTCTATTCCATGGTGCATTTGATTATGCCAATGAGACATGTTAGACAGATGGAGTCGAATCCCTTTCCAATGACAGGGGTCTTGGGGATGAAAAATTCTTTTTTTAGTTCATAGAGTAGACCATTGAGTGGGAACATGTTTTAATAGAATGTTCCCATGGCGGAGAAGTAGAAAAACATGATGTGTATAATGACCAAAGAGGTCATCCCTCTTATGAATCATTCCAGATAAAAAATCAGACAAAATTTAAAATCATGATGCTTGGACTAAGGTACGTAGATTAACGTATTTTGTGTGAATAAATGATGTATTTTTTTACCTAGGACTAGACTTGAAGTCTAATTTTCTGGGCATTGTTACATATCCCACGATGACGAGAATAGAACCATACATAGTTTTCATGGAAAGATCATACATTATGGTAATATAACTCGGTCCAAACTAGGATGAGACAAGGGAGACAGATGGTGATGATTTTGAACAATATGTTGTGATTGAGGATAGTAGAGGGCCCTACTATACAAAGTGATTCTAGGAGAAACCGTAGGTGGGGGACCAAATTTAGAATTTGGGTTGGGCCCAAGAAAAAATGTTCGGGTGCTCCTACGTATCCCATGAGGATGCGAATCCAGCCATACGTAGTTCAAGAATGATTCATGTAGTTTATTGTCATGCAATAAAGGAAATTCAAGAATGAAATACATATCTCTGAATGGAAATACATGGCATGGATGTCATAAACCCAACACGAATGGGGACCCAAATAGGTCATCACTACACCACTTGCATCTAGTAGAAATTATTCCAAGGTGGATATAAGGATGGTAGGATTTGAGATACCTTGTTCTGGACCTGATGATGAAATATCTTGGCATCCCTTTGTATCACATGAGGATGGGAGTCAGGTCATGGTAATTTCTAGGAGTTTTTCGTGTAGTTCTAGCCCATGCACCAAAATAAGAAGCATTTGATCGATCTTTTTTGTTTCTTTAAGGTAGGTGTGTTTTTTGTAAAGAGAAAACCCTATTATGGAGAATCCACTAAGATATAATGGAATCAAACCCCATCTAGGATTTAAAAAATGGTATAGTGGATTTCCAATACACAACTTGAAATGCACTCGAGCGAGGACACCACAATGCGGTGTTGTTATCCATCATGCATCCAGGACAATAATGTCATAGTTTAGAGGCATATGATATGATAAACCAATGAAATTTCATTTCATTTGGAAATGAAGAATCATTTTAATTTCATGTTAGACTAGGAATCATAGTTTAACATCCTATGGCTTCGACTCATAACAAATAATTTTGTTTCTAAGGGAATACAAAAGGTCTAATAAAGCATAACCGACATGGAAGGGGATGAGGTCTACACCACACAACACACAATTCTAGAGGAGAAACCATATGCCTTGGGGATAGAAAAGGATAAAAGAGTTGGGGTTTGACCCAAATAATATCTGTTCTAGCATTCATACATCTCCTATAAGGATGGGAATATATCTTCACGTTGTTAAAGAAATGCCATATAGTTTATCATTACGTGGTAAGGATAGAGAGAGGATGTATTAAATGATAAGTGGGTATCGTTGTGGCTATTTTAAAACTGATGTTAACGGGGACATAATAACAAATTCCCCCACACATTTAAATCAATTAAGATTTAGGGCCAGAGGTCCGAATGAAAGAAATATTAGTGTAGTTTGAGCTGGACCCGAGGACAAAATGTCTTGTCATTATTATGTATCCCATATGTATTGGAATAACTATATACATAGTTCTTGAAATTTGAGACATTTAACCTTATATGATAAAGAGGGGTTGGTTTTCGTTTACCGTCATATTACTCGGACAGAAAGTGGTGATATTCTTCCAGTTGGGTGTAAACATTTACCAAGTCCCTAATCCCCTGTGGGATGTGATGAATGTGGGAAACTATTGTGGATAAGATCTTCACAACTGGTAGGGGAAATATTATAGATCCATGATTGACCCCACACCATGGATTCTCCCACTTTACATGAAAATGCACACATAGGTATAGCCCAAAGAAGGCCAAAATTCCACATGGACGTGATGGTGTAGAATGATATGTGAATTATGCAACTCATATTCAAGGATTAATAGGGGTGACATAATTATGGGGGATAGATGTTAATATTATTTGAAAAATAGCATCCATATCATGGGACCTGAAATGGGAATGAACAAATTGTTGTCGACGGTTGACCAAACTTGCAATGTGGGACTTGTTTCAAATTGTTATTCATTATCCTCAAAGACATTGTCCCAAGATGGTAAGAGAGAACTGAGGCCTAAAATCATTTTCATTAGGGGTGATTTTGGATGTGAAACATGATGAAAGATTAAATAAAGTGAAATGTTGAATATTATAAATGGATTAAAACATTTCCATGTAGATGCTGACATTCTAGGTCCCAAACTACAATGCATCATGGAACGTTGGTGAACTTCCAATGAGTTCTGACGGGTCCAATACAAGATTAGATGGATCCAGCCGATGTGTGGATGGATTGGGGATAGAGATCCATCCTAAGAGGGATATCTAGTGTGGATTTTGAAAACTTGATGTGAGTGAGGATGAAGGGAGTCTGCACCACACCACATAACCCCCAGGACATAGGCCTAGAGGGTGGAAGGAAGAGAAGGATTCTACGATATAGGGTTGGACCTGAAGAAAAAATGTCCTATTATTCCTAAATATCCTATGAGTATGAGAATAAATCAATAAATACTTATAAAGTGCCATGTAGTTTCACAACATGAAAAAAGAATGAGGGGAGATCATTGTTTAAGGTCATCGAGATCAGACCATTTTTCAGTTTATCATCAAGCGGTGTGAGGGCTGAGTAGTTTTACTTTTTCAACTCAGATAGATCATGAAAAACAATTTCGTGCAGTGAAGATGAAACATTTTAATGTCATGTGATACTACAATGAAATATAACCCTTGATGAATTTATAATTTGTGAGAGTAGTAATTTTTTCTCCATCCATGGTGACCAGGTAGAATGAACCATTTCGGTAAACATTGTCAATGATATAAGGTCCCTACCCTTTTATCTCTAACATGGGTGGCTTCCTACTGGGTATCATTTTCATTTTTAGGGCCAACACCATGTCACCTTGTACGGAAGTTCATATAGAACCTTCTTATTGAAATCTATTGATATCATGTACTAATACCTTTCTAGATTTTATAGGGAACAAATTCTATTATTGTCAAGCGCTTCCAGTTCTGCCAGATGGATGTAAACTACTTTTTTGGTGCCTGTTGATCATGGACAACAATAAGTAATGATGAAAAATAAATCTCGATGGGTAGTACTGCCTTTGTTTTGTATACTATGAAGTATGATCCCACCAGAGTGGAAGTAGGAGTCATAGTCTGATAGGCCTAAAGAGCGTTGGGGAGTTTTTTTTGACAAATCTTCCTGATCAGATTAAAAATCCTCTATAAAATGATAGAGAGTTTTTTAATTCCTCGATCTACCCATTTTCTTATGCATGATAGTGAAGGGTGTTATTAGAATGGATATTTTAGTTGGCATACAAGTTCTTCAACTCAGCTACACAAAAGTTGGGGGCATTATCACTAAGGATGTTCTGTGGCACTCAGAATTAGTAGATGATATTGGAGATCAAACTCAATGAAATAATGGGCCTGGAATTCCTTGTGCTGAACATCCATTGCTGAAATGAAAAATAAATCTATAGTAGTTGGGATGAAACCGTAATGGTGAGCCATTTCTTGTGGATATGGTCTCATGTCATCCAGCCCACATACCAAAAAGTGAAATGAGAAGTTGGTAGTGTAGAGAGGTTATGGTGGATGATGGAGAAAATTAGCATGGATTTTGCAATAATGGGCCCTCTTGGTGAACAATATATAATCACAGATCATAGTATGCCAAAAAACCCCAATCATTTGATCTGATGAGAGTGTTTCAGCCCTCTCTGACGAGACTCGTAGGAACCAGCATGAACCTCCAACATGACATGATAAATCTCACCTCATTGAAAAAAACACAGGAGAATCCCATCAAACCTACATATGTAGAGGTTCTACTAAAGGCATGGAAATCTATGGAGGGTGAATTTCACTGCACACCATTGTAATCAATCACATTCAGCTCAATATTATGGATGATTACCATGCCAGGGATACTCTATAAAGGGGGTCCTTTAGTATTTGGTCTCTTCCAACACTGCGGAAGGGGGCGTTGGGGTCTCGATGTAGAGGAACTAGCTTTAATGTGTCCTGAATGTAGGTTATCATCATCGTCTGAAGTGACAGGAGTGAATAATCATCAATGTGCCACATGGATAATCAAATAATCCTATTCAGGCTCATCAAGAGTTGTGGTAAGGATGGTCTACGTGTCCACTCGACTGTTATGTGATTGAGGGACAATATTGTCTTCTTGACGAGAATAGAACTGTGCCATCAGCTGGAAGGTATGCTCTACGAGTTGTATGAGCTCCGACTTCTTGAGGACACTATCACCATTGATCTTATTGATGACTTGTTCAATGTGCCCTTTCATATACCATTGTGTAACATCAATCATTAGGGCTAGCTTGATATCTATGATGCAAGCTTAGTACTTGGCCTCATTGTTTGTACAACAGTTGGATAACACGAATGAATTTTCTCTGACATATTATGCTGATGTGATGAAGACAATAACCCGGCCCACACTACTGGGTTTGGGATCATTGGTTGTTCTACTGGTAGGGTTTCTAGAAGCGCAATCAAGGTTCATTTTCCAAAATAGAATGGCTTGATCTAGTGATAGGATTGAATCATCTAGAAAACTGAAATCTAGAGACTTCCCTGTAGGAGCTGGATAAGTGTAAAGGATGTCTTCTGATGCCTACCCCTTGATAGCGTTATGTGGGAAAACATGATGTCAAAATTTGAAAATATCACTCCCACTGATCTAGATATCCAGTCATCATGGGGCGGTTCAGAATGCACTTCAACGGTTCCACTCAAGACACCAACTGTATCTAATGTTTTTGCATGTAATGCAACAATTTATACACTTCGAATACTAGTGCCAGATTGGTCTTCTCAAAATGGGAGTATCCAGTCTCTGTATCAAGGAGCATGTATATGAGATTCTATAAACTGTTCTCAATCCGTCATTATTATTTTGTAAATGAAGGGTGCCGAGAGATCGTTCCAGTGTGGTCAGGTAAGATGCCACTGGATTTCTGGCAATAGGTGGCATCAGAACCAGAGGCCAGGAAATGTATGGCATTATTTTCTCAAATGTGTTCTAACACACCTCATTCCACTGATAATTAGAACCTTTCTTCAGGATCTAATAAAAGGGCATACACTTTCCTTCCAGATTTTCTATGAATCAGTATATGTTGGCTATGTGGCCTTGAAAGCCTCATATCTCCTGAATGTTTCTTGGATGAGACATATATGTAATGGCCTTGATCTTCTTTTGATCAATATCAAAGCCTCTATATCTGACAATGAAGCCATGAAAATTTCCAAAGGTGAAACCGAAGTCACATTTCAAGGGGTTCATATTCAGATGGTGGGATCATACAGAGCTGATCACTTTTTCGAAATATTGGAAATGGTCCTGGTCCTGGCAAAATTTGACCACTAGATCTTCTACATAGCATTAAATTAATGTCCTGAGTTTTGGATTGAATATAAGATTCATGGAATGATAATAGGTGGCACCTGTATTTATTAAACTGATGGGAATTACCTGATATGAGAATGTACCTTGTGGTGATTTTAATGCAATAAAATCATTATCGTTAGTGTCCATTAAATTTTTGTTATACCTAGAATACCCATCCTTGAATGAGAGAGCCTATAACCATGGAGTAGCATCAATCAACAGTTCTGTTTCTGAAATGGGAAAATCATCCATCGGACAATGACAGTTGAGATCCTGAAAGAAGATTTAGAATATTTTCTGTCTGTTTTCCATCCTAACATGCTAAATTTTAGCTAACCATATAGGGAACTAGAGCTAATTAAAGAAGTTTTATTTGATGAGCTTATCATTCATGGCCTCAACCTTTTCCCCATGAGAAGGGTGTGTAATTCTAGAAGGCTGTTTGGACCTGTAATGATTTTCTGGATGACTAAGACTATGGATGGATTCATTAGGATGTAGACCTAAAATCCCATCATATCGCTAATTGAATATATCATAATAATACTTCAGGAAATCCATTTATCCCAGTTTCTCTGCAAAAGGAATAACAACATATATCAATGTTTGTTTTGGATCTGTCTCGACACCGAGGTTCACATGTACCAATTCATTGATTGTGGTGAAGACACCCTCATTGAATGTGGGTGGATCATCCTCCAAATTCTCATATTCATCCATGGGAGAGGGATAATCAGTTGAAGGCCATTATTATACGTTTTCAGTCACTGACAGGACACTAGCCCCAGCATAGTTAGTGGTGGAAACCTTGATGGGGAACTCCTTCTCTACTAAAACCCTAATAACGAATGTTTTCCACTAAATCTGATCTTCCCTTCATCCCATTGGTCCACATATGATGATATCCAAGAAATAGTGGTGCATTAGCTTGATCCTGATTATCCTTTACCAGTGGAACAAGCATGTTTGATGTATTGTTGTTTCCTTGAGGATGAAATCTTGATGCCTAATGGGAGTAGGGGATTATAGATCACTCAGTACTTATTTTTATTGTATAAAAAGGGGATAATCTATCATTACGTAGAAATTATAATGTGCTTACCCTTTTTTCCAGAGATGGAAAAATGTAGCCACAGATCTGGGGTCGGGGCCTCCAATCGGTAGATCGGGAAAATGTAGGCTTCATCTATATATGTCCACAGGTTGGTCATAACCAAAGCATGTTCATCATTGGTATCATGAATACGATAAACATTTATCTTGAAATATTCCACATCCAAGTAGTGGGATTTACAAGAGGCGAAGGGAGATGCATCACCTTGGAGTATGACCACCCGACCGTTAAGAGAGTACGTACCACATTAGTGGTATGAATAATGGACAACAATTGTAAGTTGGAGCATTGAACTACCCATTAATGCATTGTAAGTGGTGTATTATGAGACAACTATAAACTCTATAATAGCAACAATCCCACTAGAATGGGTCTTATGAATTTTTTTCCCAATAATAATCTTCTATATCATGCCATATCCTTGAATTTTTAGGTCAGAGGGAATCAGATCAGCCTCAAACAGTCCCGTCATTCATGGTTTCCATGTTCGAGTAAGGTTGATCCAAGATCCTATATAGACAAGAAAATGAAAATCCACTATGTCATTGAAATGGCCAGTGATTTACAGAGGGAAGATGTTCCCCTATATAGGTGAGCCTTCATCCTCTCCAGAGAAATTGATAATGGTCTTACATTCCACATACGTGACGACCTCGGCAAGGAAGGCTGCTATGATTTCTACCTCTGCCTCTAATTGGAGGGGGTATCTTAAAGACTATAAAAGGGTTTTATTCATATCTTTTTATTGGTGAATATCCTCAAAGATTGGGATATTTGTAGGAATGTTGTCAGGATGCTTTAGAATATCTTACTTTTGTGCCATGCATGAACTTCTACGGATAAAGGCTTGTATGTTAAAGAAGGTTTGAAGGACCCTCATGGTTGAACCAGTGACTGAATTATGCTAGGAATATCCCAAAGATCACTAGTTGAAATATATGGACTAACTACCCTATGGGTTCCAGGTGACTAAGGCCAGTCTACAATAGAACAGGGCTAATCATAGCATGACTGTGGTGGCTCTTCTGAATCAAGTACTTCATACAGTAGTGGAGTTGGATCTGATGAAACAAGGTGAGAAGGTAGTGCATGTGAAGCTCTGAACTAGGAATGATAACTTCTTTCAATGGAATGAACATCATGGATTCATCCTCTAACCAATACATTCTGATGACTCGCATAACCACTGATCCCTCGGCACTAGCGTCATCTAGGGATGTTGGGAGGATCCGTCCAATACACTATGTCATCATGAACTACCTAGGGTTTTAAATGCTCCATGGTGTTAATCATATCATACCATGGATGATCAATTGAATAATCTGCCATCACTAGATTGATTTTGAGGGAAGTATCCATCTCTAAAGGCATGAAATCACTATGAGTGCGATATGAAGATGACATCATTGGGGGAATTAACCATCCTTGCATCACCGATATTTTACCTTCGGGGAAGAGGAAGACTGAGTAGTGGTTACGGGAAATGTGACTTCATTTGAAGGCTCAATTTGGTTCATATTCGAATTGATAATAACATGTGAATGGTAAGATGGATTTCAGTCCATCCGATAATTATATTTGTGGGTCCTTCAGTTAGGAACCTACTTCCACTCACCTTCGCTGTCACATTCACTGTCTAGATTTATAACCCCGCAATCCACATGTGCAAGGGATAGTCCTATCCTAACTATGTTGTTATCGACATGTTCTTGGGGTAAGTGTTTGAACACATAGAACTACTTGAGGGTGTTTCCAAGTATCCAGTTATAGCTTATGTAATTGCGAGATCAGTGAGATCCACCTATTTGGGCCTCATGCATTCCAGCAACCATAGGATTCCCATGTCCAAGGCACTTCAACAATAATCGGGGACCTATGCCTCATTAAACGAATAGATCTAGTTCTATATATTTAGAGAGGGGGATCTCGGATCCTAGACCGAACAAGGATCTAGAGGAGCCTGTGGAAAAGGTGGAAACTGATTATATCACCATGGTTGTTGTGGTGCATTACGTCGGGGCGCCTACCAAATTTTAGGTTGGAGACCCTAGCCCGAAGGCTTCACCTAAGGTGGTGGGCCTTTGAGATTCTACAGAGGTGGTGTTATTTGTAGTCAATCCAGCCACCTAAGGGCCTATATTTCTGCTATCGGAGTAGGCTCGACCTTAGTTTCTCATTTCATATGAACTACACGAGGCAATGGATGTGCCTACGTGGCATGCTTTAAAGCTTCCTCTAGACACTGGTCATTGTGAGAGAAATACCTAAATATAACTAGGTTGTTAAAAGTTATGATAGAGGGGACCGATTCTGTTTTAACATTTCCCACACACATTGTTTGAAGTTGTTCCGGAGTCAGTAGAATATTAAGTGAATATGTGAGGCCATTCAACTTGGATAAAACATCGGTGACATGCTCATCAGGCTTTTGCATGAACATAAAGAGTACAACAATACTCGTGTTTTAGATGGTTGAACTAAAAATGAAATGAAACTACCTATGATGATCCCCACAACCGGCTAATGACCCAATAAATAGCTAGTTTTACCAAATGTAGGAGAGTCCGTCTAGTGTCTGTATGAAATACCAGTGCTTGGTGGCCTCCTGCAGTACTGGACTTCCAAACATGGGTCCAAACCATTAAATAAATTGGGTCAAGTGTTGTAGTAGGTCACCTGTCCCATTAAATTGGGAGAATGTAAGATTTATGAAGCTAAGGGGAAATGTCATATCATCCACCCAAGTATGATATGTCTTTCCATTAATTGGGATTTTCTCTTGTTGAGTTTGTAGGGCCTCGAGGCGAGCAATGAGAGTGGCCAATGGATCATCTTGGTGGGGATTTCAATATTTAAATGAATCAATAACCACAAGTTTGTTGAAAGATTCTTCATCATAGTAATAAGGCCCAACAGATCGTAGTGTGGATGGTGTGATGACTTATAGTACCGCTAGAGGAAAGACCTGTGGAGTGGCAGGGTGAACCTAAGCTGGGTCCTGTGGGTTATCGCATAGCTCTAGAGGAATTGTTGATGTATATGATCAAATAATTCAATAAAAATTAGATTATTCCATATATATATAGGAAGGATGGTCTAGGTACCCTAGAGGAAATTTGGCTAGGGAAAACTATTCCTGCTCGTCGTGCCCCGGTTGAGGATTACCGTAGCCTGATCATCATTTTGCAGAATGTTCAGTGAGAATGAAATTGAAAATACTTCTATGTTCTAGGAGTTGTTGATGAAACAAAACCTTTTACGGGTTATCATCGATATTTTTCACTGAACCAAATGGTTTATTGTTTTTGATTTCCCTAGAATTCTATTTACCCTTATTAGTGTTTAGACTAAGGGATATAGAATCAGAAGGTGATGAAAGGCCTAGTAAATTTTATTGATGGAGGGTAACCCAACCCAAAGGATCTAATAGGTGTGGAACCATCCAATGGGTTATGTTATCATTAAAAATAGCTATCTCAATATCTTCCTATGATAGGATTTCCATGTTAACTAGGACTATAACTGAAGTCATTTCCACTATTTCACATAGAATGTAGCGATGGTTCCAGATATAAATGAAATGAATGACTATATAATTCCCCCAACAAAGAACCTGAATATGTTTGGAATCTTATTTAATAATTATATTAAGCATTGCAATGATTTGGATGATTCATTGCTGGAGGGTCTGATGGAAAGAGGGCGACTCAGGGAACTGAACCACGAGGAGTGCTGCCAAGAAGACCATTTGACATTGTTGGATAATGTTTTCAAACTATTATTGGATATTGGGGTAAGCAACCCATCGATGACATAGATGTATGTGTGTTTCACAGACTCTTCGGTGAAAGAACATGACCATGTCATGGGTATGATATTTTTGAATAATGTTACATGTTGTTATAATGGCGCATAAAATCACTAGGAATTGGTCTACTGTAAGGATGTTCCACATGCTCCTCATCTCAAAAACATTATCCGACCCTTTGTTTCCCCATTCATCAATAGGGAGTAGATGAGCGACTTGTAGCATCACTGAAACGAACAATTGAGATGGTAGATCGGCCAATGGAGAATATGGGGTGTGAGCTAACAAGCTACCCCATCCTGGGCTATCTTCCAAATAATGTAATGATTGAGCCTCCACATCCCAATAATATAGACTAGCATCCACTACATCTCATGTAGGGGTAGCGGTTACAGAAGATGGTTCATGTTGTTTCATGTCCATTATTTGTCCCCAAAACCACTCTTCGTTATATATTGTTGAGGTATAGAATTATCATGTTGACAATAGGGAGGATTGCATGTCCACTCCTTGGAAATGGGAATAATATTCCTCCCCATGGATGTATCATTGGATTAATGAAAAAAACTCGTGGACCTCACTTTCTGTAAGGATAAGGCTTATACACCATGTCCAACCCTTTCCCTTGACGTGAATGATTGGTGTGAGGGTTCCATTATAAAATTTCACTACACCTCATAATATGGAATGTGGGCCGGTATAATCGCAGTTTAAAAAATCTTAGTATTATTCCATTGATGGGAGATACCCACCCTCCTAAAATACCCTATACCACCCTAAGGGGGGGTGGTGAATCAGGGAGTCAAATTTATCTCTTATTTGATGGATATTGTTCTCTAGTTGGTAGGAACTTGTTTAATCATGTTTGATGGATGTGTGCAATAATAAAAACATTCACATTCCCAAGGACAACATAACAATTTTTACATGGTTCACCACTATGGGATGTGTCCATGGAGCATACACAGACACATTTATGGAGGTACGAAATTCCACTAATCATCAAAAGCTATGGATTACAATGGTACCGGAAAAGTAACTTTGTCCCAGATACACTACCTTTACCATGATTCCTGGAAAGTCAACTACTTCCCTCAAATCACATCCATTGACTCATCATGGCTCACTGCCTTGGGATATTTCTTACTTAGTTTATCGATATGAAGGACTCTTAAAAAATATTATCATGAAAAGTATTTTTCTATATTAAATAAAATACACTACTAGCATTGACGTTCTGAATTTATTCTATTTTAAATTCAGTTTTCACATTATTGAAGTTAATGAATTCACTAAAACAACATCTAATTTTAACAGGAATCAAAATATCCATTTACGATGATTTCATTTCTGTGAACTATCCCTGATACTTCCAACAATCGTTGATCTATGTACATTTCCTGTTCTGCGTACCATGATGATTCTACAAACCTCTCCTGTTCTGTATACCATGTCTGGTCTTCGTACAATGCCTGCTCTCCATAACACTTCTTTTGTACATACTAGGACAACTATACATACCAGGAATTTTTATGTATCATGCATGTTCTGGGAACCACACCTACTCCGCATAGTTTGTATGCTCTGTATACATCCCATGATCTGCGTACTGAACCTACTCCACATAACACACCTGCTCCGCATACCGCGCCTCATCTGTGTACCATGATAGCTCTTCATATCGCGCGTTCTCCGCATACCATGCCTACTCTGGGTACCTCCTCTACTTAGTGTTCCGCCTCTTATCCACATACTACCCTGGCACTAAGAACTGTGCTTTCCCCTCAAAGGGATCCTCTATGTACCACATTCTCTTAGTAGCTTCTCATTCCTCCTGCAAACTTATTTTTCAAATTCGGTGATTTATTTCATCTCCAACAAACCACTATTTCTTATGATATATCGCTTTCTTCGACTACTCCTTCCAATTTTGCAAACTGTTTCATCTTTCATGTATTAAATAGTCCTACACATAATCTCACCAACAGAAAAATTTTGTACTTAGCCGAGTTCTTCCACAATGATTATAATTTTTTAATGAATTTTCCCTCTCTCTTAATTATGGAATTAACACTCTCTATGTTAGGGAAATAAGTCCACAAATTTCACCAATATCTTTTACTCAAATTTTCATTGTGGGACAATATAAACTGCATATTGATCTCAATCCATGTATTATAGGCCTCCACCATATAATTTGTATCCTCCGGTCTACGTATTATATCCCTTTCTCCAATGGTGATCCATTCTTTATAACACAACCTCTTCCACGGAGAACAATTTTTTGTACCATGAACTATTCTGTGAACTGTTCTACATATATTTTTCTTTTCTACATGTTATGTTTCTATGAACCATTCTCAAACATGGTACATAGTCCATGATCCACGGTACACAATTTTCTTCCACTACTGATTTCATTCACCATTCAACATCTAGTTCCCTCATATGCTGAAATCCTTCCATTGCAAAAAACTAAATCATTATTTTAAGGACCAAAAATTTAGGAAAACTAGGGAAACAACACCATAGTAAATATATTCTTTGGCATTATCATACATTATAACTAATTTTCATCATTCATCTTCAACAATAATCTATATTCATCCTGAACCATATCTGTTGTAATACAAGTATTTCATTGATCACCTTTAGAATCGCTAGATTATCTAGGGAATGTACATCAACGTCCCTATCTTCCATCAACATTAGTATATCCATAAAACAATGAATATGCCTAGGGTCATATTATTAGCTTTTTAATATAATTATCAAATCATTAAATCTCGACATGATCCCACATTCATTAATGCAATTATCTATAATTAGGTTCTTCCATGGTCTCATTAAACAGTGAGATGTTACATGACTACTTTATAACATGATGCCCTTCATCTCCCTCTTTATTTTGATATTCATTGACAACTATTGACAAAAAATACAATAATATACACAATGTGGTCCAAAAAATCTCCACCTCTATATTTTTTTTCAATATCTTAACATATTCCTCAAATGAATATATCAATATCAAAATAGGAATCTTCTATCTCCCCGTTTTCTTTTTCTTTATTTATAACTTTTCGAACATTCATTTCAATTTAACTCCCCCTTATTTACATGAAATTAAATGATCATGGGAAAAGGGTATTAGTACTTTCTTATGAAATGTGTCATCAATAATTTCACTTTATGTATACTTGAGAAATGCATTGTGTTGAAAATAAGTGGATTTGATATAGGCCATAAGGTATTCTATTATGCACTGATCATGATATCTCATGATATGAGAACTCATGTACATTGTGTTCCTGGGTTGCCCACATTCATTCCAAGATGAAAAAAATATAATGTGATATTGAATAATCAACATGAAACTCTTGCACTCTATTCAGAAAAAAGGTAAAAAATATCCCAGTTCAATTGGAAGGATAAGTGGCATTATGGAACATCTGTTCATCCTATGTCACTGATTAATTAAGGTACTCTCCCTTTATAAAATTATCTTTATTCTGAGTAACCAATGATGAGAGATTTACAAATGACATAGATTTTCCAATAAAATGATCTTAAAGTAAATTCCATAGTAATTGAAATTAATACGAAAAATAATTGAATCTTATTAAAATAATAACTCTAGTAGCTTCATCATTTGTATCCCCCTCAAGGGAAACACTCCCCATAATCTTCATCAAGGGTCATCCTTCGTCATTTTAATCAATTATTATCAATTGAAAAATCATCGAGGAGGGAAAATTATTCATCATAGATATCATGAGTTGACCACATTCACTACTTCTAAGGTTCTCTGATTGAGAGTTTCTTCACCTTAAATACCCTATATTAGAAAAAAAATTCCAATAAAAACTATTAATGGAATAGTGTGGTTCCTCATTGATTTTTCAATGTGTGAAGGAAAAATGATATGGGTTTCTCAACCAAGATGCACTATTTTCTCCAGTCATCATGCTCGCACATAAGAACATATTTTTTGATCCGTGTTGATGTGGCATGGATCTCTTATCATTTTCTTCTGCTTTGTGTGGGGAGTTTTTCTTCTTAAAATTCATCATGAATGATACATTCTTACTCTTTTTAAGGACTTCTTATTTCTCTGGAATCACGATTAGATATCTTTTTCCAAGGTGACCATATTTCATACACCTCTGAATCTAAACATCATCAAGACATGTGTTTCCTTTGGTTTGTGATCTCTCATTCACTTTATCTTCATCACTCGAGGGTTTTAATTTTCCGTTAGCACCATCCATTTCCATTATAACATCATGTTTCCTCATTCGTTCAAAATCTTCTGGCCAGCTGACCTACATCACATTTGGAACTGTTGCAGCATTCTTGTCTCTTCCACATAGGTTCATCAATGTTTTATCCCAAGTACTTTCAATTTTGGATGAATTTCCCTTCAGTTTCATAGATCTAATAAACAATGTCTTATCATCTTCCCAACTTGAGATCATATTGGGGAAATTATTATTGACAATATTCATCTATCTTCATCCCAAAAAAGGTTCTTCATTTTAAGCCAGATTAAAAGGTATTATTTTCTTATCAATTATGAATACATGTTGAGATGGGCATTTACCTACGTTGTGACCATTTCCATTTCATACATCACTGATGATATAAAACATTCAAAAAGTGTTTTTGGTAAATAGATTCATCTGGAATTATGGATGTTGTTTCTTCCTCATTTGATTTCATTCCCATGAGATACACTTCCTTTTTGCTTTTACATTTTGAGGATTGTACCAATATTTTGCTTCAGAGTTTGGAAATCTATTATAGCACCAATATTTACCAAAATATAATGATTAATTTTTATTATGTTGATGGGACATCAACATGATTGTTGTTATATTTGTGGAGAATAACATATCACATTATTATTCATATTCACCAAAAACATGGTGTTTGGTAACTCCTATCCTTTCCTTATCTATACATGTTTTTAATTTCTTTTCCATCATCAACTCTTAATGGAATCATATTTATAAACATGGGTCCAAGATGGATTGGATTCTACCCAATTGTTCTCAGCTACTTCTGATAGATCATTGAGTAAATACATGATCTTTTTGTCACGTGTTGGAAGTAATTTGATAGTAGAATCATCCAGTGAGATTTTTTTCACAACAACAAAAGTTTCAATCATTTTTTATGTCTCTATATGTGTCTTCTCATGATTGTAAAACTGAGAAACAAAGTCTAAATAGATCTTATTGATAAGGACCGTTTGATCTTCAATCAAATTCATTTTGTCTTCACATTCCTTCTTCAATATAGAAACGTCGTCCTCATGAAGCTACAATTTATTATGAATCAATGAGTTACGTTCTTCTATTTACATGGATGTTTCTTCCAAATATAATATCTTGACATCATTGCATTCTTTTGATCATCTTCGAGTTCATGGACCTTTTATTCTGGGGTCATATTGACTCCTTATTTTTCATTAAATTTTTTAATATTTTTTGTGAGATTTATACAGTAATGAAATATTTCTTCTAATCCATTTTCAACATTATCAAATTCACTTTACAATCATGTGATCTCAACCTGCATACATTGAAATATTCAAAATACAACAACAACTCTTTCTGTAGGAATAAAACATAGAGATGTTATTAATTTCTCTTGATCAATAGAGATAGAAGAGTCTACCTTTCCTATGGTGGAACCCCGAGCCACATGATCTTTACATAATGACACTAATATTTCTTCATGATTCGATGTGAATCAAGAAAAATATATTGAATCTTCTTTGGACATGATGGACGACATCAAATGATTATTCTCTATCACCTTTTTGTTTTTCGTGGTCTTGATTTATTTAAACTTATGGTCCAATATGACTGAATTATCATCATGAATTCACTTAATTGTTTACATTAATATTGAAACACAATTAATCATCAGATTAGAATTACTATATAGTATCCAAAATTCATGAACCATTCCACTTTGATACAAATTGAAGGATCCTAGAAAACCCTGAGATGGGGGGAATCAAGGTGTTAAATTTTTAACTTATTAACTATATCTTGTTTCAACTTTGGTAAGAACTTTTTTAAACCTATATGATGGATATGTGAAGTAATTAAACCATTCAATTGAATAAGGATATCATAGAAATTTTTACTTGGTTCACCACTAAGGCCTGCCTCATTGGAGCATACGCTGACAGGTTTCCAGTCATACTAAATTCCACTAATACTCACCAGTTGTGGAATAAAATGGTTCGAGAATAATCACTCTATCCCATGTATACTAAAATTACATTGGTTCAGGGAAATCTCAATGAATCATCAAATCACTTTTGTTGACTCCCCCAAGATCACAACCTTAAGAGAGGTCTGACTATGTTTATCGACATGAAGTTATGTTAAACAGATTGGAATGAATTGTACTTGTCTTTATTTAACAAGAGACACTACTTTCATTAAATTCCCCAATTGATGCTCTTTTATTTTCAGTTTTACCCTTTAGTAAAATTACATAATTTAGAAAAACTTAATCTTTTTTTATCTTGAATTAAAAAATCCCTTTATGAAGTATTCATTTTGTGAAATGTACTTGATTTTATTGACACCCTCTGATTTATGTAGCATTCCTCTTCTATGTCCCCTGCCTATTCTGCATACTACACCAAGTTTTCATTCCATGAATGGACTGTCACCATCACTATTTGGTGTACCGTGCTAGTTCTGCATATTGTACCTTTTCTACATACCCTTCCCACTCTGTGTATTATTCATCTTCGGTGTACTGTTCCTACTCTGCGTACAGCTCCTATCCCACATAATGCACCTGCTCAGAGCACCGTGACTACTCCACATACCGCCTCATCTTCACGTTCTGCCCCTACTCCATGCACCATGCCTGCTCCACACACCAAACCTCTTCATACCACCTTCTCATACCACCTCTATGTACTGTCTTTTCCTACTGCATCTGAATTCCACCTTCATGTATCATTTCTTCCATACATTGAGTTCTTCATCAGATTCAGTGAATTATTTCATCTCTATCATATCTCTTTAACTTACGTAAAATATCTTCCATAAACTAATCCTTCAATCATTACGAACTATTTCCTCATATCACATTCAACATCATCCAATGTATAATCTCACAGGCGTACCGCATTCATACGTAGTCGAGTTGTACCACAATGATGATAATTTCTTATCAAATTAACTTTTACTCTCTTAATAATAGGATTAGAAATCCTTATACAGGAAAACATCTCCTCAAATTTTACCAATCTATTTTACACAAATTTTCAGTGTGGGACAATCTGCACCGCATATAGAACTTCATCCTTGTACTTCATGCCTCCACCACATACTATGTGTCTACCGGTCCACATACTACATATTTTCCTCTAATGAAGATCCATTCTATATACCACAACTCCTTCCGCGTTGAACCATTTTCAGTATCATGACTTCTTCCACATACCTTTCCCCACTATATGGTACTAAAACACGAATCATTCATAGAGATGGTATGTGGTCCATTCTATCTGGTACCTGGTTTGCTTCGGTTTCTAATTTCCTTCACTATTCCTCATCTAGTTCACTCTTATGCGGGAATCCTTCCATTTCCAAAAAGAAAATCTCAATTTTGACGTCCAACAATTTGAAAAAAAACATAGAAACAGAACCACATTAAATATATTATTTGCCAATAACACCAATTATAATTCATTATTATATTTATTCTTTGACAATAATATAATATCATTATTAACAATATTTTTTGGGATGTATAGTTTTTAACTGATCTTTTTTAGAATTGTCAAATTATCTAGGGAAATTACTGTAACTTCCCTATCTTCCGGCAACATCAATCTTTCCAAAAAACACTGAATATGAATGGTGTGATATTATTAGTTTGTATGATCATTATTAATTTATAAAATCTCCACATGATCCGTCATGCATTAATTCATGTCTCTTTAAGTGGGATCTTGCATGGTCTCTTTGATAATTTATATGTTTCATGACCACTTTATAACATGAATCCCATTATCTCATTCTTCATTTTGATCTTCATTGTCAATTATGGACAACAAATATAACTTACAGAAAACATGGACCCTACACCTCTTTCCTTGGGATGGATATTTAGGTCAGGGTTGGTTTTGAAATCAGTGGGGCCTTTGGAAAAACTGGTACTCCAGAGGACTAAACTCATGTCTGGGTGAGTCGAGGTGCAAGGAACACCAAAAAAATGTCATATGGAACACAGTGTGGGCCTCCGTATCCACTATATGGCTGGGGGGACTTAAATGTATGTAATAGAGTATTAGATTCTCCATTAGATTCAGTAGGATCAAGTTCAATACTTCCACGTTTTTCCCTTGGCGGTGAAGGCATGAGGGTGGTCTTCACACTAGTCAAACTGAACATGGGGAATACATCCAAACTAGAAGTCAATGAAGTGGGGTGGACCTCCACCAATCCAATTTCCAGCATAGGGGGGAACTTCATCGGCTATGGTAAAAACATGGTGAGGAATTCCATTCTGATAGGTGATAAGGCGAGGAGGATATTCTCATTACTGACAAGTGACAGGAGGAAGGGCTCTATACCCAGGATCATAGGTACGAAAAAACAAATATTATGCATGTTAGTGGAATTGGGAATGCCTTCACCCAGACATTTGGTGGAATGGGGAGGGCCTCCATGTCAAGCATGGGAATGGTGTGGACATTCTCTCTCATTGATGGGGCCAAAAAGAGGACCATTGTGCTAGATTCTATTGGTGTGGGTTGGCCAACGACGAGTACTACCTGTTTTGCTGACCAAGAGAGTCATCCCAACCTTCCCATGGGGTGGTTGGGGAATTGATCCGAGTAGGTAATGTATGCACCCATGTCCCATATAATCATGGAATTGATAGTATGTGTCGGTGGTGGCTCCATCCACTATAGCGGTTGATGATGACGCCCCATAATGGGCTTCGTCCTCCGCTTGCACCAGACGTTGGTGTCGTGTTAACCAAACATGGGCCGGTTGTGAAGGGATATAACTCAAATGATCCTCTGCCAATGGGCCATGATAGTGGTTGTTATGGAACCTTGTAGGGTCCTCCTTGGTATCCCCCATGTTGGGATCATAGTTGGGCTGTCCTGGACATCTCTTACCTCATTGGTGAATATGAGAAAGTCGTCAAAGCATTCTAGTGATAGACTCCTGAAACAGTTGTAAGTTGGAGTAGGGATCAGTGGCACCTTTTGCGGCCCATGGGGGAGACAATGAAGAACAAGAGCCTCTAGGTATTGATAAGTTATATACCTAGTTGAGATAGTCTCTTACTCCACATACGGTCAGATGATGTCAATGATCACGCTCCTCTGAATGATTTCATATAGTGATATAGGGTGTAGGCGCCCATAAAAATAGGATGTGGAGACCATCGCATGAAGATTTGGAGTTTCACGTGTTCAACATTTTGGAGTTACCCCTACCCCAACAGCAGTTAGTGGGTTGTGAAAATTTTCCTAAAATAGCAGTTTGGGTACTACAAAGCAAGAAGATTTGCTGATTAGCACTGAAAAGTGGAAAGTAGCGTCTAGTGCACAAGAAACCTTCTGTATCCAATAATTGGTAAGAAGAATCCATGTTGACAACGTCACAAACTCAGATTCCCAATATTAAACAGCCCCAATGTCTACTGAGATTCATGCCAATAACACTATTTACATGTATGGACTTGGTGTCGAATAGGTGGATCTATTGACATACTTGTCTGTAAACATATCTAATGCTACTAATATAAATATTGAGGTGAATAACATTAGCTCAGGTTCACCATTTCAATTTCTGATTCATTCGTTGGGGTGCACGCTATCATGTCGCGATGCGTCTACTATGGCTCTGTATTTCTGATTTCCAAATGTGTGTGGAATATGTCCCTTATTTAAGGGAGTGTTCACCTTTATTGAAATCAGATGACGTGATGTTAATATCTCCTTCTATTGATTACTCCTCAAGAAATTTTCACCTATTTTGGGTCTCCCTCATAGATTTGAATCATTGTTCGTGAATATTATATTCAGTGTCATATCGTTGTGGACAACAGTTGATTATACTACCTCTATCTAGATGTTCCATGTGGTATTTATAGGGCATCAATCATAGGCCAGAGTATATTTTAACAACAACCATGTTATGGAATACTTGGATGCATGAACACTGGCGAACTATATTCTTTCTCATAAGAGGGAGTCACATGTGTGCATAACCTGAGGCACCACACGTCAATAATGATGTAACATTTTCCAGTGGCATGTTTTTGAGGTTTTCTGTAGCTTAAAATTATTACAATGGGGTATTACATGGTTTTAACATCTTGTGGGGATGGTTATGATGAATGCGTTATTTCAAAGGTTCTCTATAGACATCCCATGTTTAACATATGGTGGGTAATGAGTTTAACATCTCGTGGAGATTGTCACGCAGAAGGAATATTTATCAATGTTTTCCTCACACATATGATGTTCAAAATAGGGGGGAAATGATTTTAATGCATTGAAGATACAAAATGATATATATCATAACATCTATCAGAGGATGATCATATTATTAAATCCCTATGAGGCATAATTTGTATAGTTTACCAATGGATGGATTAGAATTCCCAATAGGCACGGATCCAAGGAGGTGTGTCCCATAGAGGAAAGAAATCACACCGTGAAGGCTGATCAAGACACCAATGAGTGTGGATCAGATAAAGTACTCCCCATAAAGGGGGACCCAATGGTTTACCATTAGATTTTATTGAAACTCAAAGAGGTTTCCTATGTACCTTGTGTAGTTCACATGGGTAAAATCCCATGTAGTTCAAATGGGTGATGAATTGGGGTGTACATAAAAGTCAATGACCTGAAGATGTGATGGGTATTATGCTTGTATAACAACCCCTTTTAAGAGGGAAACACTTGGATTAATTGTTATGGATTGTGTGGAGATTATTCATGGATAGGTACCTAAGGAAATGGTATGATACCACAAAGATGTAGTGGCACGGGTAAGAATTAGGATCGTATTGGATGGAGTGTCGAAGGATAGAGTGAGTGGGGATGGAACTTACGTGAAGATGATGGTTATGTTAGGAATGTTACTCGTAGAGGCTTCCTATGTATCCCCATGGAAGTGAATAAAAGTCTATGTAGTTATCTAGAAATATGTGACACTTGAGGAGATTCCCTGTGAGGATGGACGCATGGATGAGATCTAGAGGAAGTAGAACCCACATGTTTCGTTATGTCCTTCTTGAAACACAAAGTCTCAAGGGAGAGGTTGCGATGAGACATAAGTGATGGGATTGAACCTCATATGGGCATACAACTTATCCCTATTGAAGAGATTCAATATCCATACAGTTCAGTTAGATCCACAAGGCTGAATATCCTGAGAGGGGGGTGAATCAGGGTATGACTAATTTAAATTTAACGGCTGTTCAGATCTTGTTTCACTGTTAAGAAAAACACTCTTCTCTCTCTTTCCTATTGCACAATGTAAACAGAATGTAAATAATGCATAGGACACGACAATTTTTACTTGGTTCACCCTCAGTGGGCTACGTCCAAGGAGCATACGCTGACAAGTTTCCAGTCATACCAAATGTTACTAAAATTTACTAGATGTGGATTCATGGTTTGGGTACAGTCACACTGTACCAAGATCACTGCCTTTAGAAGATTTAGGGTCGGATCACTGCTTTCCCATGGGTCACTCCCTGTTTCCCTCTCTCTGGATCACTGCCGGTGGAGAGGATCACCTTCTTAATCTTCCTTTTATCACTGATTCGGAAAGGATCCACTCACAGTTTATAGACCTGTAGGTCTCTTTATTTTCATGAAGGAATGAATCTTCCTCTGTATGTAGATTCTCTGTTGAAGTCCATCTTTCACCTGTAGATGAATATCTCTTTGCACCGAAGGTATCAGGCAAACTTCCAGCTTCCACTCAGCCCGAAAATCACTACTGAAAATAAACCATATTTGGTGCGCAAGTCTATATCGGCGCTCAAGTAGTGGCACAAAAGTCACAACTGGCTCACAAGTCTTCCTCAACCACTTGCGTGACTCAGCTTCTGCAACTCCAAACCTGCTCAACTCAGTTTCTTCCTCGCCTAAACCTCCTGAGACGTGCAACTAACACTTGGTGCGCAACTTCATACACTGGCACACAAGTCCCACATGCGCGACACACCACCACTTGCGCGACCACCACACATGCGTGATGGGAGCTCCGAATAATCAAATTGTTGAACACCAGTGAATAATTAAGAGGGGTGGTCCTGTATTTATAGGCATTTGTTCACCCCTACGTGACAGAGATCAACTCTCCCTTCGGTGCGCATGTCTCGGCGTGCAGGTCTTATCCCTTGCAAGTCACCTGCACGACCCAATTCCAAACTTATGCGAACCTCTTTCCTTTGAAATATTATGATCTTATGATCTTGAAAAACCATAGGCGTGCAAGTTCTCAAGCCTTGTAGGAATCGGCACACAAGTCTCTTTCACTGCGTGCAAGTCACTTGCGCGACACCACCAATACTTGCGCGACCGTTGTCCCTTTTCCATATTTTGATGATATGATCTTGAAAAAAATATGGCGCGCAAGTTTCCAAGCCATCAAGAACACGACATGCAAGTCCCTTTTCCAAAAATTACTTTTCTTCATTTGACAATTTTCAAGCCCAAAAATTTGGAAAACACTAGAAAACGGTGCCACCTTGTATCTGTTCTTTTGTACCACCTCCAGATCATCCCTTCCTTTTGTCGACGTTCTTGAATCAAACATGGATCTTTAACCTCAGCTCTTGAACTCGACATTCCATCATGAAATCCTATTTTCCAACAAATTTTTGTGTCATTTTTTTTCTTTATCGACAATCATCACGCAGATTTCCACTTTTTCAACAAACACAATCACCTCAAAAATGATTCAATGATACATTGAGGGATTTTTTCCCAGCAAGTTTAGAATGGGGCATGTAATCGGGGTCTACGCGAAGGACAATGACCCGATGATATGATGGGGGTACATTTGGTTAGACGCCCAAGAGTTCAAATGATTCCACTAAGTTATGGACAAATGATGATTTTCCCAGCAAAGTGGACATCAATGTTTAACATTTTTTTGGTTTGACCCTTAGAGTGGATTCAAATGTACACGTCCTAGAAGATAGGGATCAAAAAAAATGTAGTTGGATTATCGATACTTGTGATTGGGGTTGAACATGATGGCGGATTCATACATACCATGTATAGAAGATAAGGATCAAAACCACCATTGTTAGAAAGAATATATATTAGCATCATGTTGGAAAAAAGGTGAATACATTTTAACATCATGTGGGACAATGGTAGAATGACAAGATGTGGTTGAAACAGATGAATGACAGGATTGAACCTCAGTGAGGCTTCCAAAGTATCTGGATTTGGAAGGGAAAGGATCAAAGTCCACATATTTTAGGATTGGTAATGTGGTATAAACATTTAGATGGCTAAGAGAGGATTCCATAGTTGATACATACTCAATGCCTACATGATTCGTGATCAGTGTGAGAATAAGAGGTAACAAATACTTGGTGATCACGCTATGAAAGCTGAGTATATGTGGAATGGAATTGGGATTGTGTGTGGTTAGAGGACCATAGTGATGGATATTGGTACATACTCCATGATTTATTCCCAATGTAAATAAATCCCAAAATGATAGGGATAATTTTTCGATATTCATTGTTCCAATATTTCCTATGATCTTTGCGCACGAAAGAAGAGCGGAAGAGTAAGGATGCTAAATCCCTCTATAATGGTTAGGGGATTACACCAGGATGGTTTCCCTCCCTAGTGGATAGATTTAGTCCCATTTGACGAAGATCTTATTCCATGTGAAGAAGATCTCACTCCTGTGGAGATCAATGACCACGGTAAATGTCTGAGGATGGGAACCTCATGTATATTTCACGGGGCAAGGATTTAGTTTAACATTATGTTATAGGGATAATGATGTGTGGATGTTTAATTTTTGGCAGCTCGGATGATGGGGATACTATCACCAACCCTAGGAAATACATAATTTGAATGTTATAACCTATGGTGAAGCGAAGGAATTGATAATTCCATGTGGATATGGGGTTGTCGACATATCTTTTGAGGGGTTCACGTTATCCTGGCTATGAGATGAAGCAATACATATTAGTGTGCATGTGCGAAAAAATTAAGGAGGCAAATCAGCGCAATATGAAACACCTTCTAGGGGTCCTTGAAATCCATTCAATAAATCTTGAAGGATCATACAGTTGAAGAGTTTGTGGAGCCATGGGGTTTACAAGATAGGATATTTTGATGTTCTATTGCACCAAAAAGTATGGAGACTTCGTGAAAGGGGTATTCTTAATAAAGTTGAGTCGTCTAGACTGGGTATACAATATTCATATGTATAGAGAGTCCATTTCTATGTGAAATGGATTTCAAATAGTCAGACTAGATAGAACATGTATGCCTTCCTATGTGCGGAATTGCGAAGCAGTGTACCTCACGAATCATAATGATCCTTCATTAGCACAGGGTTTACAAGTTCATGGAAGGTACTTCATGAGGGATGAGAGATTTGATAACACCCGAGTTACCATAGACATCTCCTTCTATTGTGATGGACTGTGGGAATCAGTATGGGATCCATTCTAGAATAGGGTTTTCATATGAGCAAATGAAAAGGTATTTCCAAATGCTCTAATACCTCAAAGAGCTCATCTTTTAAAAATGCTTCGTAGAGAAATCGATGCTTCACGATCTGAGAGTTGAGAAAGAAAATGTAAATGTATCTATCATTGGGGTCTTGGGGAAGCATAGTTTTTATAGGTAATAGATGGTTCAATGATCACTGGTTGAATAGAGATGGAATTGGACCTCGAAATTGGAGGAAAATCACTCAAGATCCTCAGACTCACGATGATCTCTGTCAGCCACTACGCGGTGCTCGCAATGGGCTCTCTCCAGTGCACGTAGTCACAAAGTTCGCCATTAGTTTCTTTGAGTGGCACCATGATCTCTCTCACTTGCATCGTAGTCATGGATTCCTCCATTATCTACAACATGATATCCACATATGAGGCTTTTCCCACTGTTTCGGCCTCATTTTAGTGCCAAATATGCTTCAAGAGGCTTCATTTCAAGGCTTCCCTAAAAGGATGACATCCCTGGAATTTTTTGGGGTTTGTTTTTATCATGGAGAAATTTAGGCTCAATCAATTTCTCATAAATCTAGTGGTTCTCATTGATACTTGTGTTGTTTTCAGGAGTTAGAGAATTGATATGTTATCACTTTGGAGTTTTCTTTTTAGTCTTTGGGTTTTTGTGGATATGTCTTCCAATGTTTAATTTTTTTATTTTCAGTATTGGTAATATTTTGTGTCTGGTATTGATATAAATTACATTAAATTGAGTTGTATTAAATTCATATAATGCACCATTTTTTGGTTTATTTGGTAATGGAATGATTAGTTGGTTCTATTATTTTCTAAGTTATAATATTCCCTCAATTATTAATAAAGCTCGTGGAAATTATTTCAGTCTTTCGTGTCTTGTGGATAATAGGAAATGCCTAGTATATTTTACTTCTCCTCTCAATCATGTTAGGAGGGGTGGGATGTTACATTAAACATGTTTTCAATATCCTATTACATTGATCAATGTCATCAAATTTCATAGACAATGTTAACACCATCGTTTAGAGATATAATTTTTTCTATGAAAAGAGACAAGATGTCTCCAAAAAAGTTGTAATTATTTAATACCACAGCACTATCATCAAACCATCTCTTACTTATACCTATATGATTGAATGTATTACATTTCATCATAACAAAATCTGGAGTCTCCATGAACTAAAAAGTTTAAATATTATTTTAGCAAAGAATCTTCTGTTTGAGGATTACTTGAGCCCTGGAAGGATAATTGTTAATGGTGAATGAACTCCCTAAAACGAGCACTAATATAATACATTTTCAGATCCACTACTTTAGAATAAATGATAGTGGGTATGAAAACTTGGACCATTTCCTGGAATGCTCGACCAACTATCTCAATAAGGTTATAATCAATATGGGGTTCTATTATTGGGGTTCACACCCAAAACAATCATTAATTCTTTTTTTAATTACTACATAGTGTCATGTTATTAAACAACAACAGCTGACAATGATACATCAATCAAATACTCTATTTCATAAAATATTTTAATCAAAATTCAATACGGGTACACAAAACCCATATAAATCCTTGTGAAACATTATATATTTAGATCAATAGACTCTCAAATAAACATCTCCATAAAACATATTGTGGTCACTTATTCCTCTTAATGAAGATATATGGTCAAAAACACAGTCCTAACCTACCCCTTATTTATTTACGTTCATGTCTCATGTATACCAAGACATCCCATTATATTTACCTATAAAAAATAAGACGAATACCCACTTTTGATTCCAATTTTTCATGAACCAACCTGTATAACCGCCCTAAATAGTACCCAAATGAGTCATGTACTAGCTCGAAGGGTGTTCCAAATCCCCATGGTAAGGATACATTTTACTACTTATAAAAAAATCAATAAAAAATTATTTCAATACAACAATTTACCAACAATGTAATGTAGTAAAAATTAAACAATAAATAGTCAGTGTGCTAATCTATTATGAGAAGAAAAATTAGAGAAAAAAATTAGAAAAATATCCTAAAATGGTAAACTTACCAAATATCATACGTAAGTCCATAAAGACATCTACTCTAGATCTCAATGTAACAAATTGATCAAATGCTCCACAATTTACCACAAACTCCAAAGTTTATATGTCAAGAACATCCCCAACCTCTGAGTGGTTCTTTCCATTTTAGTATACATAGAATAATATAATTTATAGACACAAGAATGATATGGTAGGTTGTGAGAAAATAAATCCATCGGGATCTCATAATGAATTTCAAGATAAACTTATATCAAATTAACTATTTTTTCTTGATTTTAAATAAGATATGTTAGGGTAATAATTTCACAAATTGTGTCAAAAAATAATATTCAATTAACTCCAATGGATAATATATTATAGGATGAAAATATAATTTACAATACATATAAACATAAAATAATTTTATTCAATGTATGTGTGAAGAAATCATTTAATCAAAGTATGGATGAATGACTCATTTCATAGAAAATATCATTCAATTGTCATTTTGTATTAGAGAAGCATGGTTATAAGACTAGAGGATTAGTAATTTATATTTATGAAGTTTTTCACATACATGAGGAATTACAGCTCCATGAGTGCACAAACTTCCAAAAGCTCATGTTTAGATGAAATTTGAATCCTTCGCCATATAATGATTCCCTTTCATTAATTAATATTAGTGTTTTTTTTATAAATCCATTTTAGGTATTCAGTTTACCTATAATGAGTTACCTAATCCTATCTAATTAGTCTCTCATGTGATTCAAGGAAAATTAGAAATTTATTTGGCTATTAATAATTTTAATCAACTAAATATCACTTCAAATAATCATATCAATAGGCTGAAAATTAAACATCCAAAACATTCCATTTCCTTTGAAAACCTAACATCAAATAGTTTTTGATGAAAACTAATTCCATTAATTTCAAATCATATCCTTATATAAAAATATTATTTCCTTTATCTCATCAAAAGCACTCTTATATCATACATTTCAATTCAATATCATTTTTTATGAAATCTATAATATATTTCAATCCCCATTTTCATGAAATGTTACCTCACACACCATGCCAACTGAAAATCACGCTTCAAGGGCCTGGAATAAAACATTAGATACTATTTTTAAATTTATTTATGAATAGACCGGAATAAATGGTTTAAAATGGTATGAATTTCTATTAAAAGCCACCAATATCAAACAAGAATAAATACTCTCACTGAATCCACTGATAGAGAGTTTATGTCTGTAATGCTCGATGATGAATACTAAAAATAAGATTAGAAAATAAAAGTGTAATCCACCATTTAGATGAGGATTCATAACTCTCAATGATAGAGGGAAATGTAGAAATTATTAAACAAGATCAAATAAGGGTTACACATACTAGAATAGAATCAGCACCTCTACTAACACATATATCCATGATGGAATGATATTTGGAGAGCCCTATTCATTTCTAGAGATCATCAATGGTTTTTATGCTCTAATGGAATTTTATGAATTTGGTATCAGATTTAAAAATTTATTAAAAGTGAATTTTTTTAACTCTTAATTTTTTGACCTAATAGACATCACCAATGATCTAGTGGCACATGCAAATATTCCAGGTCCACTAGAAGTCTCATTGGATGGATAGTAAGCATAAACTACATGTTCATTTGGACATGAATAATTCATGTCCAACTGCCTTCTCTACCATATTTCCAACAAAATTATAGTAGGAACTCAACACTTCCAACCATCCACTTGGTAGTTGGTGGCCCTCACCAAATAATCAAAAAGCATCTCATTGAAATTTTCTAAATAGGTGTTTATCCACAATCTCGAAAAATCCCCAAAGCCATCTCCCAACCACCAGAAAAATATCGACACGCACATTAAACCCCTCATTTGGATCAAAACAATGTGAAAAAAACTATTAATAAACATGTACAATAATAAAACAGGGGAAATTTCTATAGATAAACATGAATCAAGGATAAAAATCTATTCAATGATTATACCTCAATGATGGTAATGAAATGTTACAAATCCCCACCGTTTTTGATATATTCCCTTAGAAATACTTTAAAGAAGACCAGATAAAGAAGAAGCGAGGACACTTATCTTCCACAAAATCGTCACACTACCATGTCTTGGGGTTTTCTAAACACTTTTTACATAGAAACAAATATAAGTTAATATATTATCCATAATGAATAATTACTTATCAATCAACAACACAACCTGGCTACTCAGTCATAAAAATGTTAACTTCTACATCAAGTCCCTCTTTACACAAGACATGAGATGGTTTAGATAGATTCATTGTGAAATATGACACATGGAACACCTTATGGATTGATTTATTATGTGGTGGAAACATAAGAATGTTAGGACACATTACTAAACAATTAAAACCCCTATAATGGTCCCATGTCTCATGAATACAACATCCCATATTTTTCAATCCATTGGGGACAAAAATAATTGGATAATCTGAAAAATAGACATTTACCAAATGATTACTATGAAGGGAATTAATGAATATCTACATTGTATTTATAAAATTAATGAACTATTATAATTCTATATTGAATCATCTAGGTGATTTCTTCATCTTTAGGACTAAACATGGTCCCATTACGGAAGCCTCACCGACATTATTCATTAAAAGAAGGTATCTACCAGACTAGAGATACAATTAATTAAAAGGTACCATCTTAATATATCAATTGAACGAGTTATTATATGTAAAATAATCCAGTTAAACATGTTAATATCATTCTAATCCAATGTCAATAACCAATAAATATAACAAGTCCACAAGAAATTGTACAACTCATTCTCTAAGATCAACTATCGTAGGATGGTAAGTTTGATATAAACATTACTAAGGACACGATCACCTCATAAAAAACATAGAAAAAAGGATAAGGGAACTGTGGGTCCTTATCAAATACAATGAGTGACATAAAACCATTTATCCAAATTATTTCTTATATATACATATTTTTAATATCCTCAAATTTTGACGTTTCATGAATTGGGTAAATGTTATCTTCTTTGGTTAGCGAGTCGATCACCAGCGAAATCAGATTATTCATCAAGTGGTATATGGGAACCTAACAATAAATTTCATCAATATCTCATCCCAAATACATGTTAACATTGGATATAAATGATGTTAAACTAGAGGTTTCATATACTCAACCTTAAATTGGTGGTGGGTATAACAATGGGAGTCAAAATCAAAGGTATCTTGTTTCATAAATGTACACTAGAATATATTCCACATATCATTGAATATATTGGTTTTCATTCATGTACTTCCCTTAAGAAATTATGTTAATTTTCCATGACAACCTTCGGCAAGTGAAAATAAATTTCAAACCATCTATAAAATAAAATGATATCCATGGAATATGTAGACCATTATATTATGATCTCACCACCATTTAAATATTCCTTACTGCAATGGAACAGATCAGTAATTTATTTTTACTAAACAATAATCTATAAAATAGAGGATTTCAAATGATTTATTGAAAAAATATCCCCAGTCTCATCCTTAAAGAATAAAATATTAATTGAGAGAAAATAGAATTAAAATTCAACTCATTTGTTGATTCTTTCATAGCATGGGATGGATGTTTCCATCCCGAAGCATAATAAATGTCTCTCACCTCAATAGAATTATTGGAAATGTTAAAATCAAAGGTTTACAGGTACTCCCCCTATGTTGGGATCATGTTCAAATATTTTTAATAAAATATGTAACTCCAACATTTACGGTCATAGTAAATAATAATCTTATCTCTCAAATCGTAATTCTTCTAACACATAACCATGTGCATCCCATGTGTGAGTCCAAGATCATGTTTGGTATAGTTATTATTATGAGGTTCTATTTAATGAGAAATATTATAACCCACATGATCCCCAAACATGAGAAAGAAAAAAAAACAAAATAAGAAGAATAAAAAAATCCACATAGCTATAACCTACCATCAGAATATTCAAAACATAAAATAATATAGTATGAAACCTGATTTGTAATAATAATATAGTCATATAAAATCCCAAAATAAATTCAAACCCATTCAAGTAAGATTTTTCGTCAGTGAATTAAACGTTTAGATCCAATTTTCAAAATGGTGGTAACACCTTGTTATTCCCTAGATTCACTGATTATCAATGATATTCATTAATTACTCCCATGTCAATAAAATCTCTAATAATATTAGGATTAACTGAGAAACCCTATTAGAAAAAAATGTCCCTATGAAATTAAATTTTTTTCCCATAAAAGGAAATTATATTTATTTGAATAAATACTATGATGTCATAAGATGTATCAAACTCTTCCGAAATGAAAGACATGATCCTACTTTCTTATAGAGTAAACATATATTCCTTCCACAAACTCAACATGAAATGAATCATAGAATTGGTGGAAATATTTTTCATGATTTATATAAAAAGTGTGTGATAATTTCTCATACTAAAAGATATAACACAATACTCATAATGGACATACCAACATGTGAGTTTTAACTAAGGAGTATCTTGCATTTTGATGAAAAGATGGTGATAAGAAAATTGAATATCAATTATTGTGAAACACTTCACCACATTCATATAATTAAATAAATAATATTCTAAATATAAAAATTACCTATTCTAGATCTTGTCATGGTTGTTATTTCGATAGTCAATACGTTAGAATGGTGTACCATTATCTTTCATAGAAATCCATAGATGCTTCATAAGGAAAAAAACACATTGAAAATATTCATTTTGAAAAAAAAAACTAAAAATAAGTATTTTATTCCATTAATTCATTTGGTTCTACTCATTAGGAGGGAATGTAAATTGGTTGGATTGATGGAACCGACTCAATGGAAATCTATTATTCCATCACCAGTTGGAAGAAATATATAAAATGGAAATAAATTAGGAAATTCACAAAAATATAGAGGTAGATCACATCCCATTGATTAATGTATTAGTTAAAAATAAAATATGGATACCATAATAACCAATTATCATTGAGGATGACCTTCTTGGCCAGCCCACATGTCTCAGTCTCCATGAAAACATGACATTTCCAACTGATAGTATTTAAGGAATCTTGATAATGATAAAATTCAATCGAGGATTCATAAGAAATGAACCAAAAAATACCAAGAATTATGTCTATAGAATTAATGTTATGAAACCGAAATTTCCAAACACACTTGATATTTGAAATAAATAATGAACACTAGGGGCATCAGAGACCCTTATCTCTCTTTTCCCAAGAGGAATAATAGATTTTCTCACCTTTGGAATGAGATCAATATGATTATTCAGTATATAGACAGTCTGGGTATATAAAAATTAATAAGAATAAATGATATCAATGATGTACAGAAAAATATTAGTGAAATAAAAATAGTACATGTAACTACCATAGGGTAAACATAATTTTTCATCATAGACCCATATACTTAATGTAAGAGCATCATTATTGATGGTTTTTGATATAAACCCTTGGTTCATGAAGCATATGTCTATATAGTTGAGACTCTCAGTAATGTCTAGATTCATCCACTATGTGGAGTAGTTAAAACATAAAAAATCCTATGTTAGTTAATTCATAATCCACAAGATATAGAGTTATATGGGGCCTCTGAGAAATAATTTATTATGTGGATAACCATTCCACACTAGAAGAACATCAATGGGACATTACTAGGAAATGTATAATATTTATAGGAATAATCCTAGTGAGATTAACCACCACAGTGATTACCACCATGAGTCTCATCCCACTTACTCTTCCTTTGAATGGGACTACAATAACTAAAACATAGAGTTTGTGGGACATCTCAATAAACCTTACATACCATCTTTGTCAGGTTCTACCAACATAGCTCTATCCCCAAAATCAACCTATATTTTGACATTGACAGTAAATATTTTGATTATATATGATATCAAAGAACCATCTAAAACATCAACATCATTAGATTCTCATTTTAAATTATATCATGTGATATCTATTCATGTTCATAAAAGTGATTGGCATAAAAAGTCACAATACAACAACATTGATAAATGTCAATAAATTCCATAGATTTTGTTAATACCATTGATTTGTGAAAGATATGATATATGAAGACTCTTCATGAATTTCCCTCCAAGTAATAATTACTTCCATATACAATTATTACACCCCCATATTTTTATAATACATTTAAATTAATAAATTGAATATTTCACCATAACAGAATCTAGAATCATCAAGAACATGAAATGATTATTATTCTTTTTAGCTAATCCTCTACAACCTGAGTATCATTTGAACCAGATAATTATTATCTGTTATAATGAAGAAACTCATATGAACTATATTTTATGTAATCCCTATGAGGTTAAACTATATATCTATATAAAAAATGTATGGCCATTTTTCCCAAATCATCGACCAGTCGCACCACAATCTCACAAGGGTCTTAATAACTAGAGTTTTTTCTTATTGTCACGCACCAGCAGCACCCACCCATAATATGTTCAAACAACTTATTTTGGTAATCATACTACGAAATGTAACATAGTATAAGGATACATCATTCAAATAGTCTAGTTCATAAAATCTCTTATAATCACAATTTAATAGGGATTTGAAAACAATAGATCATAGGTGGATAAAAATCATGATTTAGATTTTTATAAATAAAAAAAACTTTTACCCTATTAAAGTATGGTAAAATAAGGATCATTATGATGGGTACTGCTAGGGAACACAATCATAACCTACCACATAAGAACATAAATTCTTGTCGAATCACTATTCAGAAATTCCAAATTCAAAACCAAAATCAAAGATGAAGTATAAACATCTTTGTTTTTAATTTTTATTTAACTAGCTAGATAACCTGACTAAATGGTACTCTATTAAATCCACACATTTAATGAAATATGTTCTTAATGCTTAGGGAATTTTGACTAGAACAGGTGAACAAATATAAAAAATAGATAATTATTTCCCCAAAATAATAAAATAAAAAAATTAAAGATGGGAAAATGAAACAATATGAAGTCTTAATTGTTATAAAACATAATCTAATAAATGAGAATCCATGGATTTTTTATTACATTAAAAAATTTACAAGGGGTCTAATCCAAAATGACTGATTAGTTTAATTTTCTTGGAGAAATTGATATATACATGATACCCATTTTACATAGGGAATAGAATATAAGACATTAAAAAAATACATGATATCCATGATAATCATTAAATTAATTATTCTTTATATCTAAGGGAAGGAAAAAACATATGGATGAGATAAAATGATCATTAAGGGTTATGTATTGTGGAATATATAATGAGTAGATAAGGACTAATCATTATGTAATGGTAAATAACTAAAAATAAATTCCATTTAACCAATAACATGTTCAAAATTTAATCTATCAATAAAAAAATAATGGATAATAATAATTTAATTATCTTTAAGGTAAATTATTTATATAGGGTCTCACGAACATATGCATCATTATATATATTTCATCAAGGTCGTTCAATAGTATATTTCAATATTATGTTTAGGTATAAACCAAAACCTATTTAATATATCATAATAATATGTCCCACAATACTAGTAGATGCATCAAGGGGATATATATATATAATATATCCCCACTCGTCACTACATGTATATTTAATTTCTCATATACTTAATCATAAATTAAATTAAAAAAATTATACCATATAAAATATATCTCTATTGAGTTATCAATTTATATTTATCAATACTTTACCCAATCTATCAAATTAAATTCATAAAAACACTATATGTAAAGTATGGTATATAGTTCATGAAATAATTTTATCCATGATACAAATACTATTTTTATTTAAAATAAATATATTGTCAAATGATTGAAATTAATTTAATGTTTTAGGATAAATTTTATGGCCAAAAAAATAATAATGGATAACAAATGATCATCATTTCATCATAAATTTAGGATATGTTAAAAGATCATTTCCTTTGGAAAAATAATAATGAATGAATTTAGATATTAAAATAAACCTTCATTAAATATTTTTTCCTTTAAAAAATCCACAATGTATAGAATTTTAGAATTTCATAACATGGTTTTGGCTATAGGTAAGTTCGTTATTTTCGTACACGTTAGAAAAACCTTCGTTTTTTACTTTTGTTGTAATGAAATATGAATTTTACCAATTCATAAAACATTTCAATTATTCCATTAATTCATTAGAAAATGTCTTTTATAACTACAAGTTTACTTAATAATCCATTTATGTAATAAAAATTAATCTTTTAAATCACTTTTGAAAAAAAGTGCACATAATAAAAGTATTTCCTATTAAAAGAGAAGTAAAATTAGTTTTTTTAAAAGTTTATGTACTTTATTTATCATTCTAATATGGAAATATTTGGACGAATATTTATAATCTCATTAATTATAAAGATCACAAGAAAATGAATCAAGATTTTGATGGTTAATTGATATGATTTTCTAAATAAAAAATCAATCCCATATGAATGTGATATTGTAAAATAAATATTCACATATTGGGAAATTTAACATTATAACCCTATAAAATAATAAATATTAATGTAATAATTATTAATAATGGATTAATAGGAATAAATATAAAATATATTAACAGTCTGGTATATACAGTACATAATAGTGAACAGATTTGTAATATCAAATATGACTCAATGGAATGGGAATTGAGACAAAATCTCTTACAATAAGATTTTTTTTAGTTGAACATAAAATAACCTATTTTATAATGGTTTTATGAATTTTATTAATTCATACAAAATTAAAAATTCATATTTATTATATTATACAATATCATCTAATATCATATTGTCATGAGATCACTAAAAATATTTATTATTACCATTTTTTTGGGTTCTAACTAATTTATTTTCTAGAGCATGTTTTTTGGGGAAATTTAAAGTTTTAATAATATATAAATTAATCATCATTAAAATAAAATAAATTTTATAAATATAATATTTAATAATTAGATAATTTTTTTATCATTATCAAAATTTGAACATGGATACTGTGTCACATCACCTTGTGGATATTTTATGTCATATGTACACCCGAGTGACGTTTTCACTTCCATAATGGGTGAAATGGTATGAAAATATATGATAACATAAATTTATAGTCAAAATATTATTTTATTTATTTCATAAATATTAATTATTTTTTTATTATGACTACCATGGGGGTATTATGGAAGTCAAATTACATTGGTTCAAGTGGTAGTAGTATTTTTTACCCACGATTGATAGTTTTGTTTCCCATTGAATGTAGAATGAGGTGAAAATATAATTCCATCATCATAATAAAATATTAATATATGAAATATATTTTTGTTATTATATTTATTTGCTGATACATAATTGTATTTGGTAAAGGAATTTTTAAAAATAAATATCTTCATTTAGTTACCTTCTCATAAAGAACCCCCTATTAGATGTCATCTTAATAACCCAATGGATAGAATGTTTAGCAGAATCAAACCTCTATAATGATTATAATGATGTTTGGGAGAGATTTATTTATAGTTTATTCTAGCTACATGGATTTATAGGTGTGACAAATTGATAGGATTATGTTGCTATTCAGAATTGAGGTTAGTGTCAGACTTGAATGTTTTAAATATTTTTATATAATTACATAAAACATTCTTGTACAAAAGTATCCAAAATAATTAATATTATAAGGGGTCAAGGATGAGTTCCAAAAAATCAAAATATGAGTATTAATCATGATTTTATGTCATTTTTAAACATATATATTAAGATTAACCCCCAGTAAACTAGTTGTATCCTTAACCACCATATAAGAAGTGTGATTGGGCATTATTTCCTTCAAATTATTTAATTACTGAGATAGATAAATATTATAAAAAGGTATTCCATGGCCTTTTGATATCCATCTCATTATGAAGGGTGAAACCAAAGGCAGAGATGGTATTCAGAAAACTAATATGACCTAGGTACCTTTCTGGATACGAATAAATGGAATCTCATTATAGGGTAGAATGGAATGTGTTATAAAGGAAACTGGATAATGTATTGGTAAATATATAGACTGGGATCAGTATGATCGAATTCACTAGGGACCCATGGTTCAGATCAAATCCTTGGCCGATGTGATGCATCTAATAACGAGGGGCCTGTTCCTATCAATGAAAGATTCTATCACATGGATCTCCTTTGAGTTTGAAAAGCATCCAAGTTTATTATGATGATGTATTGGACAAATAGAGAATTTTTGTAACTCTTAGATGTAGAATGGAAAAGGAATCATCAATCTACAATATGCCTCCTAGATTCATGAAAAAACTATCGAACCAACGTTCATTTCGGAGGAGGAAAAAATGATATAAATTGACTTGTGAATTATTTAACTAAGCGGTCTGAACGAAAACATAATAAAGTTATTATTCTTGGACAACATAAGTTTTATAAGGTCAATAATTTAAATCAAAGTGCGGAAGAATTTCCTTTTTTATGAACAATGGTTAAGACCAAAACTAGGGTATAACATGTGGGTCAGAATATGAACCCAGCTTTTTTCTCAAGCAGGGTTACTACTTCTATAAAAGGAATTGAATTACCACCATGTGTACCGATTCCAAAATGTATGAAACCACCAAAAATATGTTCTAATATGATGAAACATTTCATCGAACCACCAATGTAAGCTCCTGGTCCAGATTCTATTTCTCTTGGTATCACCCCCAGGATGAAACCGATATGGTTGGGATTACATTTTTAGGCCCTTTTAAAAATCAGACGTGGAAAATGATGAATTATGGAGTTAGGGGCGGTGATCCTATTAATGAAAATACATGGAAGCATAAATGATGATTTGAGGCATGTAAGCTTACCAAAATCATTCAAAAAAGGTATCATTTGGTGAGTGATTGAATGCTCATTAATGTCATGGAGGCCGAGGTAGGTATGTCCCAGCCCTGCCTAGAGCAATGAAAATACTATGTTGGAGCTATCAGGGGCTTGGAAATCCTCGAACATTTTGGAGGATCCAGCTCCATTGCACAAAATGTCTCCATGAAATATTTTTTAATCCAATACCACATTGGAAAATAGTGAAAACACTATTATTTCTTAATATGCGGCTTTTAGGGTATCTTCTCGGCTCCCCGCCAACTAATCTTAGGGAAACTGTTTTTAATTTTGAAGGATAATAATGACATTACAATCACTACATACTCTTCGAATGAAGGGGATAAATCCATCCATGATGACATCTCTCAACCATAGACATTTGTTGATTTTTACAGATGGCTATCACCAATTGATAAATGCAAATATTTGTACCATCTATATTCACCGTGACGAGGAATGCTTTTCCATGTACTCTTTAGTAGAGATTTCAAATGTGATTCTATTCAATAATGAAAAATGAAAAATGGAATATCGTTCCTTTTCATCGATGTTAGGATTTAGGGAAGATATTTCTATGGAGGATTTTATTTGATCTATGCTATGAATGTAGTCCCTTCACCTAGTTTCAGGGGACATGGAATTCATCTGCATTGCAGAGCATCTAGATAGATGTCTGGGATCAACATATCAGAAAACATTTTTCACAATATTTCATATCACACACTTGGTGCAGAATTCTTTGAACCACTACCATATTGATATCAAATTCTCTCACAATGGACACAACCCATGATTTTGGATACCATTCAAGTTTTAAATATTCTATGTAAATGACCATTAGTCTAATGAAGTAATAAAATCATATAGAATGATAGAAAATACATATATTTTTTTTTACATCTAGTAGGTGGCTACTAATATGAGGTCATGGTGAAATAAAAAAAATTCAACCCAACAAGCACTGTGACTCATTAGAGAGACATCATAACACCTTACAAGGTCGGTCCCCTACCTATGGTATTCTCTCTAAAATTGTTTTTATCCAAAACAAAATGGATGTTTCTATTCGCATTAAAGGACGATTCAACGAAATTCACTTGCGTGAAACCCCCATTAAATAAGGGGATGTAAACACAAGATACCTTCATTTTAAGGATTATTCTAGGAATCGAAAAAACAATATTTTTTCCTAACAAACCATGATAGAGGAACTGTGGACAATATTAAATACAACAATAATATTAATTCATTTTATTTTTAGAAACTATACGCTATAGATGACTCCACTATTTAATATGAGGTTGACACATGAATGAAGTATGTTAACAATGATAATATTAAATGTCATCTCATAAAATATTCTTTCAGATAATGAGATTCTTTAGGATCTAAGTCATATCCATTTCACTAAATCATAAGGTACTTATGGGTTCCATTATCTTTTCTTGAAGCTATACTGGCACATTCCAAGCCCCAATATTTTCACTCTGATGAACGAAATTTATTCTGGGGAAATCAACATCTTTTTTTATTAATTATACAAATTAATATCCTAATTCTAATGATTATGAATCCCCACATGTATTTGGACTTTAGGCCAATCAGTTTTTGAAATGTCTCCTACATGATCATTTAAATGATTTTGTTCAATTGTTTTCCGAGGTGGTTACATGCCATTATCTCAAAAAATCAGTGTGCCATTTTGTAAAAATGATTATACCAGAAAATTTCATTGTGGCCCATGAAGTGAAAAATTATATGAAAAAAATGATCTACTAAAAATATATGAACTATGTCCTAGAAATTGGATATTTCCAAGGCTTATGATATAGAGGAATGGAATTTTCTCTAGTTTGTTATAACAAACATTGGTTCTTCTCAATATAGAGAGATATCATCATGCATTGTGTTTCGTCTATCTCTTTTCAAACTAATTTCAATGGTGGTCTCACCCAAAACATCTCACCCACCCGAGGCCTTCAACTGGGAGACCCCCTCTCCCCCTTTCTATTCATCTTGGCGGATGATGTTTTTTCTTAACTCGTTTTCATGGAAACATCATATAATTTTATTTATGGGGCTAATGTTTTCAAAACCATCCTTCATGTTTCATGTCTTTTCATTGCAGAATTTTTTCTATTGTTCTCTAGATCTACTGATAAATAATTCTTCAATATCTTCTAAAAGACATGAATTAATGAAAGGCCCTCTAAGAAAGAAATCAATCAGGGAAATACAATAATCTATTTTATTATTAGTGTCACACCAACTAAGAGAGAATATCATGGTCTCACTATAGGTATTCAGATGGACGATAATCATAACAAATACCTGGGGCTTCCCATATTAGTCGGCCGATCAAAAAAATAATTTTTCTTATCTACAGTAGATAAAGTCAAAAAAAAAAATCAAAAGTTGGACTCTATAAAATTATAAAGACGTTAATGAATCTTTCATAAAGGCCTCCCTTCAGTATATCTCTAGATATATCATATCCCTAATTAGGATTTTAGGTGTCATTGTTGACCAATTTCACCACCACATTTCTAACATCTGGTGGGGTTATAATAATAGAAGACACAATATACACTGCATTTCTCAGATGTCTCTTTGCACCACTAAAATAGGATGTAGAACATTATTTCTAGACCTATATCTCATTAATGATTCCCTTTTGGAAAAAAATTTGAAACATCATGATTCATCCATCTTCTCTCTATGTGCATATTATTCATTAAAAATATTTCCCCCACTCGGATTTCTAGAACTCATCTCTTAGAACTCTCCCCAGCTATAAATGGAGAAGTATTTGGGGATCATGAATTTTACTTAATAAAGGGTTGGGTTAGAGTATTGTGGATCGTGTGAAAGTTAAAATTTAGATTGATCCATGGTTGAAAGAAAAATACGATATACAAGATATTTCCATAGACTTTATGGGTTATGTGAATTCCAATGTTCGATGCTTGTTTGACGAGCACGAGACTTGGTGGTGTATGGATAATATAAATTCATTGTTCAATGAAAGGGACAAATGGATTATTCAAAGAATCCCTTGTGTCCTGGATGTGGGGAAAGGCTATTTAATTAGAAGTAATCACTTTTTTAGATCTTATATGGTGAACTTAGGATATATGCTCACTCATGATTCTCAATGCAAGGAAAGGGAAGAGATTTGGAAATATCTGTGGCATCAAAATCTCCCCCCTGAAATTCTACAATTTCAAGTGGAAGGTTTACAATGATATATATCGTACCAAGGACATCATTACTTTTAGCCATGTTATGAATGAGATGAAATATTCCCTTTCCTTAGCTGTTCTAAAATCTCTTCTACAGGCGATAATCCAGTTCCTGGGGATGGAAGATATATAGAAATCTTGGGGATATGTTGCAAATCATATGTTTAATAAGACAACAGACCTTCTAGAACTACTAATGTTGTGGAATTCATCAGTGACTAGTGATAAAATTTTCTCATTGCGTATTAGGTCTTGGATCATTTGGGTTTGACAAAATGACTTCACCATTAATCACATAATTAATCCTTCCGGGTTCAGGATTGAACGGGCTACCTCATGGATTGAGAGGATAGATTTGGGACACTATTAAACATGGTATTTTTGGAACTCGCACAACTATTTCATGAAGGTTAAATCCCCCTAAAGAAATACCTATGAATATGGTTGATTTGTATCTCTCAAAGGATAGACTTTGTAAAATTGGACTTTTGGCCAGGGGACACCATGACCAAATCATTACTACCAAACATCAATCAAACCACACTCTCTGGGAGCACATTGTAGATGATTCCTTCATTTTCCATGATAGTATGACTTTTGTGAATGTTTTTGGATGGGATGTTATTCAAATATAATCATATTGTCTCACCATCATCAATGATTTCAGGATTAATGATGGTGGCCTCCAATATTTTGGCATCCCCATCAATGAAATCCAGTTGCTCAATCAATGCCTCACAACTTTCTTCTTCCCTTACATCAGAACGGAAGGAAATAAAGCAAACCATCGGCTAGATTCTTTTGCCCTTTCTAGTAAAATTCATCTCTATCATGATCATTTTCCATCATGATTGAATTTAGTTGTTACTGATGACCTTTGTGAATAATATATCATCTTACTTTTTCAAGGAAATTAAATTGTAATTTTCTTATGGTTCAATATGGGAAAAAATTCAGGTAGAACATTTTACATAATATAAATTATACTAATTAAATATATGGTAGTTGATGTTTCAAATTCAATACACATAAGTGGAATAATTCAATTTCAAAATAAACCCAAATATCTTGTTGAAAATTTTGTTTCAATAAATTCATTTTTCAAGAATAAGATGATACTATATAGACAAAAGACCATGAACCAAAGGAAGCCGACCCTAAGAAATTATTATTTAAAAATAGATAGAGAGTCATGAATAAAAGGTTTTTTTAGATAAATGAGTGTGAATCACACCAAATCTATCAGCCTCCACTATTCAGGAACATTAGTATGCTTCCGTGAAATACCCCATCATATCAAGATCAATGAGTGCTGTTTTCACAATTGCATCTGTCAGCTAATTGGCAACCCGATAGACATGTGAAAAAATAGTATGAATTTAAGTGATCTAATTGAGAAAGTCAACCCACTGAGATAGAAAATTCCATAGAAAATTATGTGTCCTTGTTCTCAAAGCATGAACCACACTCTGAGAATAATATTCAATAGATATCCATTTACAATTAAACTGGACAATGTTCCAGACGTCACATATCATTTCCATGATTTCTGCTTTTTAGGAATTTCAATCTCCAATGAAGTGATAGAAATATCCCTCTACAAAACCACAATATGATTGAAACAATCCCCCACAACCAGACAGAATGGTTTCACCCAGCACAGCTCCATCAACGTCCACCTTGATGCAAGGCACAATATGTGCTATCCATCGAATAGGTTTCAGCATATGAGGTTGTCGTGGCCAACATGAAACTCCTAGAATTCGCATATTTTGTAAATCTAAAACTGTATTAGACATAGCACAATCTGAGACATGAGAAGAAACATACACATCCCTATAAATGTCAACCATTCCTTACTGAACATCATTGTGAACACTAAAAAACAAATAAGCATTTATGGCATCCCAATTTTCTGAAATGACTGCAGAAACAGAAAAAAGTAATAAATTGTGAATCCTATCACTATAGTGAGCATGAGACAACCCGAATATGATGTTAATAAATGGGATGCATGTGTTAAAATCCATCCTGAACAGAGATCCCATATAGGACCACAGTTGTTTGGCCTAGTCACATTCCATGAAAACCTACTGTATAGAATTCTCAGCATACCTAAATAGAGAACATATATATGCCATATTAATTCTATCTTGTTTGAGTGGATGAGATCTGGGAATTTAATTATTATAGATTATCTTGGTCAAAAAATTGTAATGATAGATATATCTGGATTTGAAATTCATGAGCTAAAAATGAGTGTGAACCAGGCCACCACATAGAATCCTATAAAAGAACATGTAACTAAAAAGTCCAATACTACTATGGATCCCAACCCATGTGTCAAAATCTATAAAAGTATACATATTAATTTCAGTCACCACAAGAGAAGGATTGATACATTCAAGTGAGTAAATCTATGGTAGAAATCCAAAAAAAGGATAGAGGGAATGATTCAGGTGGATCATTCGGATCATACAGGGGTTGTTCGAGCTATTTGGTGATCCAACAATTATGATTTGAGTCCCTTCATACCATCCATTTAATATCCTAAATGATCCTCACACAGGCTTGTTTGAGGGATTCCCAAACAAATGAGGCAAGGTAGTGTTTCTAACCATTGAGTAGCTTCTTTGTAAATCTGTTCGAAAGGATGTTATCATCATATTAATTTAAAATTATATTAAATATGAATTTCACAATCCAATCATCATTGTAGGTATGGATATCATTGATTACTTCCCCCACCCATATCCATAGGATTTTTGAAATCATTTCATGCAATTGTAGTCAAATTTATTTCATGTGTCAACCCTATCCTTATAGAGTTAATCACCATTCTTTGAAGCTCCTCATTTAGTCCTCCCGACCATCTATAGAGTGAGAATGAATAGACAATGATAGACGTGATCACTATGTTCATGAGGAAAACCCTCCCACGGGGGACATAGCCTTCCCTTTCAAGGTGGCCAGTTGATGAATGATACTAGCAGATATACCCTCTAGATAATTTCTTTTCACCGTTACCTAGAACAATGGGACCCTATGATATTGGAAATGCAGGGATCCCCTCCTAACCCCAAGATACCTGATTATACAGTTCCATTTCCCAATTGATATTACATTCCCAAAAACAATGGAAGACTTTTCTTAACAGATGGCCTTGCAAGGTACATCCACATAATGATTGAAGATGGATAAAAGAAGATATGGTTCTCCTTGAATCTTGATCGTTCGATAAAATGTCATCATTATACAAAATGTGGGACAGATAATCCCCATTCACACCACCCCTAATCTGTTTGTAAAGTACCATGTGAGAAAGATCATTAATGAATCTACTGAGGTAGTCCTCTATAATTGAAAATAAAATACCAGATAGAGGATCACCAATTCTTAATACCCTAGAGAAAGAAAAGAATCCTCTATGTGAAAAATTAACACGAATTGACAACCTTTATGATCCAATTATGATGACGATGAGATTCACAATCCCGTTAGAGAAACCATATCTTTGAAGAACATCTCGGAGAAAGTTCCATTTGAGAGTATCTAAAGCCTTGAAAATATAAATTTTATAGAAAAAGATCCCTTCCTATTTCATCCTTCTCATTAGATTGATGCTCTATGAGGCCATGAAGAGAAACTTTGGAATTATGTTACTAGGATGAAATACAGACTGGTTTGTAGTGATCATTCCATCAAACAATCCACCCATCATGCCCATGAAAATTTTACTTATATGTTTTGGTATTGTGTTCCCATGTGAAACTAGCCTTAAATCCTTAATGTCATGAGCATTATCTTTCATGGGAATGAGGGAAATAAAATAGGAGTTCATTCCATGTAAAATGTATGGGTCATAAAAGATGTCCTTAATGGAATTATCAATGTCATCCTGCAAAATTTCTGGGTAAAACATTAAAAAATTAGTAGTGAATCCATCAGGACCCGGGGAACTCTCAATGTTGAAAGAGAGGATAATAGATATAATATCCTCTTTGCATGGGGGGAAAATTAGGAGTTTATTCGACTTCTAAATAATGTAGGTACATATGTTGTCCACAATGCGTTGAATACCGCACTTCTTATTATCAGAGTGGATTCCATTAAAGTGCCCAACAACAACCAGAGAAATCTCATTCTCATCAATGTAAAGATGGACACCAATGTTTATCACCTTGTTCCGTACACATACCCTATTATTCTAATGCAACTTGATGAAGAACATGGATTGTGTATCCCTATCTTTTAACCATTTAACATTTAGTTAATTATTGACTAATTATTTCTTTATCATTAAGAGATCATCACAATTATTATGAGATATAATTTCCTCCGAATCATTGAAAGCTCCTCCTTAGTGTTCATGATATCCCCATCCATTTTGGGAAATAATTTTCTACTCTATTCCCTTAGAAACCCCTGATGATTTTTAATTTTCACAGAATTTCTTTGGAATGAGATCCCAATGGATTAAAACATACTTGCCTCCAAGAAAATTTCCCTAAATCCAAGATTCACAAGCCATCCATTATTTAATAGAATATGAATACATGATGCCATTGTCAGTTGAATGTCATCATCCATAATAATTGGGTTGTGATCATAGTTTTGTTTGGGATGTGTGGATCCAGAGACTCCATTGGAAGCATCATGGTCATGAATGAGAGAAAAGAATATATCAATATATCTTTCTTGATTACCCTTCCATGTGTATCTACACAAAGTTAAATCATCACCAACATGGGGAACATGACCCTTATTGTCAAAGTCAGTGCACTCAAAAAAATTAGAAGCAGAAATCCTAATAAATATATTTTTAGTTTTATCCTCAGGCTTCAAAACAGTGTTGAAATCACCATTATGCATCCATTTTTATCCATCCTCCTATAGGTGGAATCAAGATCCTCCCTTAATTACCTCCACCTAATGTAATAAGTTGAAGGATAAACATATTATATTAATAAATCATAATCAGCAATGCTATAATCAATAAGAATACTTTTATGCCTACTATCATAGGAAATAATCTGAATGTTATCATGCATTAAATCCCAATGGTTGTCTATAGAAGATACAAGTTGATTGTCGGAGACAAAATTGTATCCCAGAAAACCCCATTTGAATCCCTTATAGTTTTGAAAGTGGTTTTTTGGTTCATAAATAGTGACGAAAATCAGTTTGTATGCCATAATATAATGTTGAAGGGTCCTATCCATGTAAGAGTTTCAAATAACTAGACAATTCCAATATAAAATACTCATTTTCTATGAGCCTTCAAACTTTTATGAGGGACCCCATTTTCTCCACTATATCATGGACATTTACATTCCCCATACCCTTTCTCCCTACCATTTCCAAACAAGATTCAGGACCATGCACATTGCTTGATTGAGCTACCCATTCCTCTTCTCATTCATGCCATCTTCTTTTGAAAATTCCTGATCCATTATAGCAACTAATGGAATATCAGCATCATCCTTTGAGATTAGTGTCCCTGCATCATGCTTTCATGACATCTCAACCTCATCTTACCAAAAGAATCCAACCATAAGAGTGAATGTATTCATGTACATCAATTGAAATGGGTCATAGTTGGCATGTTTCTTCCTTTTCGATGCTTTATAATGGAGTTCCTATTTCAAGTTATAACTTGCATCAGATATAGCCACTTAAGAAGTTCCATGTTCATAGCCATAGTCCTATGTAAGAGTTTCACCTAATACAACCTAATCAGTGGAAGGTACCTCATTACTTATCATCCTAGGAGTTCATTCCATTTCATTTTCTACACATTCAAATAAAATATACCAACATAACATCTTGTAAGACCAGTAGGGTAGTGTCACTTCCATAAAAATGCTCCACCACAGGACTTAAAATAGCCATATCCCCAATAGAAAGTCGATTAGATGTAATTTGATTGGGAAAGTCCTAATCTACTCCCTGTTTAGTCTGATATGGAATGAAAAATTCATGTGCCTTTTTTTCATCCCCGTAGTCCTGACCAAATGAGTCAGATAGATCCTTCTTCTATGGCAATGCTTCCTGACCAGATTCACCAAAAACCTGAGACACCAAAGCTACCTTCTATTTTCACATACTTATTTTTAATGTACTATCTATATGGCCCTTGGCCTTCCAGATATTACATACCTTCTCCCTTTTACATTCAAAATTTTAGTGGCCAAATAATAGGAAATTCATGTAGAATCATGGATTCCTTTCATAAAGAATTTATAATTTCATAATATGATCACTAGTTGTGAGTATCACCCCCATCAACTAATATGATAGACATGTCAACATCTAAAAATATTCAGACATAGATCCAGATCCAGGGATTTTCACTATGATGATCCATTCAGATGAGACTTCCTACAGTTGAGGCAATGTTTTATTGAATACGATTGTGCCAATATATCTAATTAACATTCAAATTCCATTCCATAGTCAAGCTTGAGTTTTCCAGATATTCATGGGATAAATATTCAAATCTTATTCCTGAATACTTAAAAAATTATGATTTAAGCGCATAGTACCTTTTTCTCCATGCCCTTATCTTGCATTCATCTTAGGAAAAGACAATGTGATAGTATCCCTTTTCCATCATAGTCATCTTCTATTTATCAATACCACATTCCTCTACTATTCTCATCGTTATCTCCCTGATTTTATATAGCCACTATCCTTTGGTAATGAGGATCTGATCAGTGATCAAATATCGACAACGATTAAATCACTTTTATACGACCTCCTTGTTGGACGAGTCATGGGTGACCCTCCCCATCTTTATCACACACCCAGGTAGTAGAGAATCAATGTCAAGGAATGGTGGCCCAATTGAGTTTTTTACCAGATCTGTGTAATTTTTTTGCAAGCCATCTTGTCCAGATAGGTTATTTTCCTTCGTCTCCTTCCTAAAAAGTGATAACATCTCATTGTGACCTGTATTATCATCACATAATTTTGAACAGTTAGGGTCAAGTGTTTATTTCTTTGGAATTTTTTCTAAGGAATCATCAACTTCACTGCTTTTAGGGTTCTCCCTGGAGGCCCCTTGAGCCATCATATTTCCTACCCTACATGATTCTAGATAAACTATATAAAAATTAATAATAACTAAATGAATTTAAATAAATATATTTTGATATATATAATATATAAATTATATTTTGAAAATTCATTATTATTAGTTTTTTTAAATATTTAAAATTGTAGGACATTATGTATTTAAAAAATATTTTCTGAAAAATATAACCTTTTACCTCAAAAGGGACATATCCTAATCTCTATCAAAATGATAGTCAATATATTTTTTATTTCACATAATATAATATATTATTAGGAAAAAATTGCGGATGATTGAATAATATATTTTTAATTATTTATTAAATATTATTTACAAAGGAATATTTCGCAAATTCATTAAAGGATTATTTTTATCACTTCAATTCCAATTAAATATTCAACCTACCAAATTATTTTTTTCATTGAATAATTTATTTTATTGTAAATATTAATATAATTTTATTAAAATATAATTTTTTCTTTTTTAATTGAGTCATGTGTTTTTCATTGATCAATCCTACAATAACTTCAAAAATAAAATTTCCATTAATATCTATTTCTAAATAAATAGTGGTAGTTCTTCATCATAACATCTGTAGGTTCACATATGGCTTCCAAAATTTAATACATTACCAAATATACCTTTACCTGTCATGTCAGATGATTCCTCAATATATGACCCATCAGGTCACTAGTATGGAAAGGCACTTTTTGGTAAGATAAATCATCTTCCAATTCTATTTAGTTTGAGTTAAGAATGTGCATTTAGTATGGAAGGAAATTCCTTAATAATGAAGTATGGAACCCATCATATACATTAGATATGAGCTATGTCACTACCAAATTGTAATCAATAGCTTTGATTCTTTCAAAAAATTCAAAAGGTCCAATGTACCAACGGTTGCGTTTCTCTTTCATTCCAAACCTAATAACACCCTTCCACATATTTAATTTCAAGAAAACATAATCCCCTATTAGAAATACCAAGATTTTCATTTTATTATTCGAATATATATTTTAAATACATTGAGATTCAATAACATGATTATGAATATTATTTATCATTTTTGATTTCTCCTTGTCAACATCATGAGACACGTGTTCCCTTTCACCAGATTCAGTAAAAAAAAGTTGGAGTATGACTTTATTAGACATTTAATACTCACAGGGTCACATTTGAATATTTGAATGAAATTATAATTATATGAAGACTATAAAAAAGATAAATAATGATCTGACATACCATGAATGTAATATGAGAATGATCCCAACATGTTTCATAATGTTTAAATTGTCATTCTGGTCAAACTTTCATTTTTTGGTTGTAGGAAGTGCTCAAATATAACTATATATCAAGAGCCTTTTGAAGAATCTTCTATAATTATTATATAAACATTGGACCATTATTATACTCAATTGAAATATGTTTTCCATTAAATATTATGACATGATTAACATATATTCATGAATGGTTTTCAATAGGAAAATATTCTCTTATTCAAGGAAATTTGAAAAAAATTTAGGCAATAAAATTTAACCCATATTGAATAATTAATAATAGGTGGTAATCCTAAGAAAATGTATATATTAATTTATTCCCATATCCATATATGAATATGTAGTGGTTTCACGAGTCTTATAGGATGTTTTCTCTCAGCATTCATCTTTTTAAAAACCTTTCATCTTGATAAAAATTCCTTAATTTTCCACTTAATGTTATACAAAAAATAATGCTCCAAAAAATCCATATATATCTTGGTGATACTATTTTGTATATAATAAATCATGTTAAAGGAATCATCGAACAATTCAATTTTTATCACATATATTGATGAAAAAATGTACCTTTATTAATTTAACAATTCCATCTTCACAAATTAATTTTTGATAATTTCCATCATTCATGGACAAAATTTTTCTCTACAAACATTCACCATAAAATTGGTAACATTTTATTTTTATAATAAATATTTCTTGGTAACCATTTGAAAAAGGTGTGATATAACCCATTCAATAATAATTCTCATATCCATATTTACTAGATCAATGAACATACGATCCTATTATATCCTTATTTAGATAATAACTCAATTCTCTTTTGTTCTTAGTGCATCTGATATCTTAATTTAATTACATAGGTGGTCATGTATTGATAAATCACAATACTTCAGTAATTTGATCAATTGAATTTTTTTATAATGAAATATTTCTATGGAAATATGTATTTTATGATCTTGTATTGTATATATATCTCACATCATTCATTATAGATATAATGTATACATATCAATGATGAAAGGATTATAGCAAACAAATCAACAACATATGTTGGATTGATATATTCATGAATCTATGACTCCCTTAAAACATATTCAATAATTCTATCATTATGCATATGAAAAAAACCATGTCCCTTATTTGATGCATTACCATGTATCGCAAATTATTTATTTCATGATGGAATAGTCAAAATCTAAGCACTGACCAACAATCTCGGAAACTCTTTAATACATTATTCATATTCCTTTTTCATGGTGAACATAACCCATTTATGTGTAAAATTGGATAAAGTGTAAAAAAAACTAGAAAATTCTAATATAAACTATCATTATTATCCTACCAATGAAATGAAATTATTTTCATAATTTATGTTTATTGGTATATGAAATTCATTGCGAACTGTTTTCATCGCATGATCAATTGAGATTCTATATTTAGAGAAAATATAGAGATAGTTTTTTTTGGAATAGAGGATTCACACCTACATATTTTCACGTATAAATATTTTTTTATAATTTTCTCCAGAATGATCAACATGTGATTCTAATGATCCTCATATGTTTTTTAATACACCCATATATTATCATGAAATTCCATAATAAAATTATCTAGATAATCCTTAAATGATCTTTTATTATATATATAAAACTAGAAGGTTCATTAGTCAATCCAAATGGTATTACTATAAAGTAAAAATTTCCAAAACTCGTTTGAAATATTCCTTTTAAAATATATTCTGTCTGTACTCGTAATTTTTTATTCCCCTAGTGAAGAAGAATCTATAAAAATTATAGAGGTCCCTAAATATGATGAAATAAGTATGAAATGTGAGGTGGAGGATATTTGTTATTTATCAAAATAGAATTTATTTAACTACAATCAACTCAAAACCTCATTGATATATATATATATATATATTCTTAATGAAATTAATAGATTCTCTCGATGGTTTAAAGTATGGTAGAATAAATCCCTTATCACAGATATCTACTAGTCTTTTCTTCAACTCCATTAATTCAACAGTGGTCATTCTAATGGGATCCATTGACACATTTCATCCATTGGGGATTTAATCCATGGGAAACATACTTTCATGCTCCAGTGTATGGTTAGGAATGTCGAAAACAAATATATAAATGTATTATTATATATAAGGTACAACCTCAATTTAAATATTACATTTTCCATCTATATATTTTGTTTTTTCTTCATACCCAATAATATAATTCACAAATTCTACTAGTGGTGGATACACACACGACCCAAATGATTAATTATCCACTCTAAAGATAAGGAATTCATCATATTAATATGAAATCATATGTTCCTTCTCATTATAATAAAAATTTATTCATATTTTCAAATCCAATCCACAATAAAATATTAAATGTTATTCCACCAGAAGTATTATAAAAAAATAAAAAAATAGTGTATGTTCTTTGGTTATATCGAAAATTATATTGTATCATCTTGTTACTATTTTATGATATATACAATACCCATTTTAAATCATGGTTTCATTTGAATTTTTTAGCTTTTATTTGTGCTAATATGATGAAAATATTAGTGGTTTTTGGGAAAGGTCATGGTAGGCACATGGTTTACCCAAACCGTGCACCCTACATGTGAAAACCCTACAACCCTTGGTAGTGGGATTTTCAGTGGTTTAAAAATCATTTTACCCCTAAAAAGGATCCAGTGGGTGCATTTAAAATTATCACAAATTTTGCACACAATTTTTCTAAACCAAGTGCCTTATCTTAGGAAACTGTAAAAATTATTTTATAGTTATTCTAAATTTTGACTACAAATTCTCGAACCCTCCTTTTAGGTCATCGACCGATCAGAATGACCAATAGTTTATTTTTTACGTTACTTGTAGCTCACAATAATTATTTTTGGAATTCATAATTGTCCAAGAGGTGGATCTAAGAATGAGAAATTCAATTCAATCATCTCTTAGATAGTTTCCTCTACACTTTATCATTCTTATGTGATATATATTCTCCTTCCTAGGGTTCCATGAATCCTTATGATTATTTGCGGATATAATTCCCACTATTTTAGATCTAAAAATAGGGTTTATACATATATTTTTATTGTTTTCCTTCTCAGTTTGGTCATTTTGTTTATAGAATTCTGATTTGAGATCACATGATCCCGAGTTAGGAGATTCCATTATGATGACCAAATTATGGTAACCAAAACATACGTTATTTAATTTTAATTCATTGAATAAAATGACATTTCTTGATTTTAATGAAAATGTATTTTAATAGTTTTTCTTGTGAAAACATTATTTCATTGAATTTTTGTTTTTAAAAATGGGTTTTTGGCATGAAATTAGTATACCCACAATTATATTAAATTAGGGGTTTTTATGTAAATTTTTAAAATTTTAATTATTTAATTCAAATGGTAATTTTAATAGAAATTTGTTTTAAAAAAAATCAATTTATTTTTGGAAAACGATATTATGGAAAATTATCAAAAAAATAAAACTTCCATTGAATTGGGGGGTTTATTGTGAAATTGATTGAATCTCGTGAAAAAATAAATTCTGGAATTAAATATTGAGATAGTAGATTATGAAATTTTATGTTACTTGATTTTATATTACTACATTTTAAAGATGGGTTAAAAATGGTTTTGATTAGATAATTTGGTTTCTTTCATGTAAAAGGAATGATTTTTTATTTGAAATTCATGTTATGGAATTTAAAATGTAAATTGGAATATTATGAATGTGGAATTGGATTAATTTTATTTGATATTTTCTTGATATAAATTTCGGGTCATTATTTTGTACTATATAAAATGGAAGTCATAGGTAGTTATCGAGTTATTTGAAAGGGTCATTTCCCCTTACAACATTCCAAAACATAAATGCATCATGTAACATTACTTCAATTATGGAGGTGATTCACATTTTTTCTGAGCTCAAAGAGAATTTTGTAAATATTAGCATGTAAACTTGAGTGTGGAGACCCTATAGCCTAGAAAAATCATACCTTCTTAGGAATATCACCATTTTTCTAGATTCATATTATTTAAAATGAATATATTATATTGTTATAATGATATTTACATTCCTTCTTATTTATTCAAACCATTTTATATAATAGTGTTTATTTAAGCCATTTTTGAAAAGTTCCATTGTTTTAGTAATGGTCCATCAGTTAAAATTAAGTCATTTGATTAATGAATTTCCCTATAATGAAATGTGAACCATGATTAATTATAATTATTCATATGAAATATAATACATGTTTTTTTTAAAATCAATACTCTCATAGGTTAATTTATTATTGGAATCTATTATGGAATACTTGAAGGGACCATACTAGTCTTTTTATCTCACACCCTACCTATTCTTTCAGGTGTTTGTAGATTATCTCCATTTTCGTTTGAATAGGGGTAAAGAACCACTTGGAAGTGGTTCTTGCTATTGATCTATAGACATGGTGGGGTACATACTTTGGGAAAATAGTAGTTCATCATATTTTTGGGTAATTGGTTTTTGTACAGTGGGATGTTTTTCCTATTTGAAATATCCTACAATTTTCGTATTGGAGATTACATTGTATGGATTACTGAATTATCTCCATTAATTCCATGTTATTTGTGTAAAAATACTTCCCACTTTCAATTTTCTTGGATTCTAGATACAGGTATATGACCCATGGAGATCGAGGATACCCTTTCAACTATGCCATGAATAGCTTCGTTATCAGGTTACAAGAGTACCCAGGTTGGTTCATGATAAGGAGGTATCAACGACATGTTTTATATCATTCCATTAGATTAGAATGCAGACTGTGAATGTTTGATGGGACATTGGTTCAATTAGCGATTTAGTGTTTGGCCAAACCACACTACAACGAAACTAAGGTCACTTGGGGTGTTTTGGGATAGACATATTGAGGATTAGATCATGTATTACCCCATTGTTTTTGGATATGTGTAATACAAATATTTTATTCTAACAGTTGGATTAAATTTTCACTTGTTTCTAATTTTATGTTTCAATCTGACATCTTCTACATTTTTTTATGTGTTATTTCATGTAGCCTCTAAAAAGACATGTGAATTAGATCCAGGAGGAATATACTACCTATCCATAATTAGAGAATCTTCTCATAGACCCGAGTCAAGTTGAGGTGATTATGTGCATTGTCGAAGCTCTGTTATAGGAACAACCTTGAAATCAGATTCAATATCCATGTCTGGAGCCTTATAATAACATTATAATGATTTGTTCTCAAGAGTTACTTCACAAGAATATAGTGTTGTTCAATGAATCAAATTATTCTCAAGAGACAAATGATTGGTTGATCAGAATGGAAGACCTCTCTAAGTTCATAGAGCCACCAAACAATATTAAGGGTATATGTGTAACATTCATGATGGATGGACCGAGAAGATGATGGGGAGACACAAATGTGATAGTAAAGTAACATAATATGTTAGAGTAGAAAGACATCAAGGTTATTTTGACTAGAAATTTCTATCTAGAGTCTATTTTTTTGGCCAAGGCCACTGTGTTTTTTAAACTCAATCAGGCTGACAAGACCATGATATTTTATGAGAACTGGTTTATTGATCATGTTTGATTTCAAACTATGATTGTATCTAATGGGAAAATTAAGGCCTAACGGTCTGTGTTTCTACATAGACAAGATACTGGTTCTAATTTTTTTTTGATAATGATTCCTTCCCATTTTGATGTACTATTTTGTGAACTAATGGTCTATATAGACGTAGATTAAATATTTGGGTTATTGATAGTTACCATCTCTACCAGTTTCAATGTGTATTCATCTATGGGAAAGAGGATGAGTAAATATTCTCATTGTGGTTCTCAGGTTTAAGGTCATTATATACCTCATGATGTTCCTAGAATAGGTCTTTTAGTTTTTTACTAGTATGGAAATACATGAAATTCAATGAGTTTTGGAACACAGGAACCCAAGAGTAGTGGCTCATATGGATGATCAGGTCAATAACAGAGACTCTTCCATGTTTATTACACTTCGCATAGTGTCATGAGATAATCATAATCTACTAAAACTATTGCTCAATATGATGAATCACATGAAAAGGGGTTCCAACCACCTGAATTCGGAATAAATATTCTTTATGTAGTGGAACATTATCTAGAGGATGTTGATACTGGCCCTACAACTGTCAGAGGTAGCATCATAGTTGCTTCATCATTAGTGATTTCTCTATGTAATACTTGTGTATCTCATTTATATATTTCATCCCACGATTTTAATCTCATAAATTTTCATATAGATATTTTATCTTGTACAATGGATATTATTATGCCCCATGGAATGATGAGAGGGAAAGGTCTCCGTACTACAACATATGTTTTCTTCATTATCATATGTCGAGTGTTCCTCATGATATCTTATTCTCATTATGAAACCAAATTATGTAATATTTGGGAAGGATTTTATCATACCCATTAAATCATATATTTATTGTTATCATTGATAAGCCTCCTTTAATACACTTGATGGTGTGCTCTGTATCATTAATGTAGAATGGGACTGAAGGTTGAGAAAATAAGGCCCTTCATATAACATGTTGGGGAATTTGATATATATGTTTTACTTTGATCTGGATAAATAATTTATGAGTATTTATATACATAAGTTTTACATTGAGTTTATTTACATTATTTCATCTGAATTGTATGGATTTACACTTGAATGGAGGCATGATTTTCCATTAACATAATTTATGGTACTCAAACACCATCTATTTCTTCTAATTATATAAAAATATCTAGAAGGAAATATTTTAAATCTGAGTTAGATGATTTTTTTTGAGAATTGATTCATATGCCTGATTTCTCCCCCTTAGGCTGTGTCGGTTCAATTTTCTAAGAAGGATGATTATTTACATCAACTTATTATTGATTATGAGAATCACAATCACGATATAGTAAGGAACATGTATTTGGTGCCATGGATTGATGATATGTGTCATTATTTCAAAGGGGAAATGTGGTTCTAAAATATAAACCTTTGATATAGTTTCCATCACTTGGGGATAAAAGAATCCAACATTTATAAATCCACCATTCAGTGCAAGTACCAACATTAAGAGTACCATTTACTTAAATTTTTTCGATCATATTCTCCTGAAATTTATATCATGTGGATGAATTGTATTTTCCATGAGTAATTTTATACCTTCATGATAGTCATTGTTAATGAGATCCTTTTTTACTCTAATTCTAAAAAAGATCATTTGTATTATCTGAGAAGAGTTCTGAGTTTTATTAGAAATAACAAACATTATTCCAATTTTTCAAAATGTTACTAATGGATTTAGGATTTGATTTTCTTGGGACACATGGTGTCAGAATAAGGAATATCAGTTGATCATGATAGGTAGATGGATGTTATGACTTGGGATAAAACATGAAATTTCATTGAAATCTAATGATTTTTGGGTGTACCTATTCATTATCATTGGTTGAGGATGGAAATGTCAAATTTTACTTCTCCAATGTATAATCTATGTCAGATGGTAGTAAATTTTTCATTGGATGATAAATATTAGAATAATTTTATTGAACTAAATTTCAATATGACTAATGTATTGATGTTGACATTTCTAGATGTTGGGAAACACTATATGTTCTTCTGGAATGCATTGTTTATAGGATTGGGTTGATTTATAATGAAAGTTGGCCATTTATTTATCTTTTGGATCATGTTAGTTTTGGTAACATGAGAAAAATTATGAGACCCATTCCTTTGAATTCATAGTTGAGATGCACGTTCTTAAAATTCGGGGGCATTACCATTTCAGTGAATGGTTTACGATGTATTTGAACCACAATATATTAAGTAATATCATCTCAAAAAAGATATTAATCCATGATAGTGGTTTTGGGTGGAATACTTATAGTCATTCATTTTTGGAATCCCCTATTCCATGGAGAACACGATTGTCATTTAATATTCTTTGAGAAGGAATCATATCACTTAGGTATTGAAAGAATCATCAGAATAGTTTAACATGATATGCCTTTTCGAAAAGTTTCATATTGGAGTCACGAATAATGGGTCATGGTTTTCGGGGCCAGTGCTAAGTTGATATACACACTTATAAAATATATTCATCGAGAACTACAACTTTGTGATGAGTTACATAGCATTATAGACCCATTTAATGGTGGGGAGACCACTATTTTTTGGTCATTCACCAAATAGGGAATTATATTCTTTTGGAATATATTTATGTTACAATCTTTGACAGTGAAGGTTATTTTGTGTATTTCCATTTTTCCATGTGGGTAGTGCCCCTAGGATGCATGAAGACGTTATATAACATGTCGTAGATGTTTTGGTTTATTGGTATGATACATCGAATTGATGAGTTTGTATGACACTTTTATAGGAGCCAACTTGTCAAGGACAAACACAAGAAACCTCCAGGTTTGATTCATCCACATCTAGTTACTAATTAAATGTAAGATGATATAACTATGGACTTTTTATGAGTTTCCACATACCCATAAAATGAATAATTTCATAGCTATTGTGATATATATTATCATAATGTTTGCTAACTTTATACCCATTCATGACAAAACCAAAGGTGAGGAGTTTGGATTTATTTTTGTGAAATATATTTTCTGTTATCACTGAGTACCATATTATATAGACTATGATAGGGTTCCATGGTACACATCTCAATTTTTTTGAGGTCTTTAGGAGGCATTGGGATCTCACATTCATTTGATAGTGGAATTCAATCCACAGTCAATTGTACAGATAGAAAGAGTTATATAGATTCTTTAGAATATTATTCACACTTTTGTTCTCAAATTTTTTGGGTTATAGGATGAACACATGGGGATGGTTGAGTTTTCCTACCACAATAGTTACTATCCCATGATACGAATGGAACCTTTTGGGGCTTGAATGTCCTCCCTTATAGATCGTAATTTCATTGTCAAGAGATTGGTGAATGTTTTTATTTTGACAATGTTTGCTTCAAGAGACAATATCAATGATCTAGTTGATTCATAAAGTATTTTGAAATGAAAAATATGGTATAAATCTTATTTTGATCTTCACCATAATCATTGGTAATTATTATTTGAAGAATAGGGATTCTTATGTTTTTTCCCTCGGTTTGGTAACTACTGGATTAAGAGGCAATGGAATTGTTCTCCTCCTTTTTTTGGAACTTTCGAGGATATTGAGTATGTGGGTAGTGTTTATTACCATTTAGAAATTCCACAATAGATACTATTGATACATGATTTTATCCATGTTTCTCATCTATGAATGTATCTACCTAATCAATCTCATGTTCAGACATCTAGTGATCATGAGGTTGTACCTTATTTATCCATTACTGAAAAACCTATTAAGATAGTGGTGTCTAATCCCAAAGAAAAGTTTTGGAGGGTGATAAATAATTTTCTAGTTCGAGGGTAGCACATTTTTATTCGTATGAGATGTGGTAGAGGGAGGCACTGATGAGAGAGTAGTGGCCTCATCTATTTGGAATGGATTCTTCTTCAAAGGCATTATAAGGATATAATGTTTTCTAAAGTGGAATGATTGTAACTTACTATTACTGTATTTAGGTTTTACTAAATCTATATTTATAATGGTAACTTGGTTTTGTTTCATTTAGGGTATAAAAGGGTTAAATTATGAAAATATTGGAAGTTTATGGGCTACTGCATAGTGGGCACATGGTTTGTACAAACCTTGCACATTGTTACACAAAACCATGAAACCCATGGTATTGGGATTTTGGAAATTTGGGGAATGGTTTAAATACTCTATTACCTATTAATAGTCACCTTATAGTAAATTTAAAATAGGAGAAATGTTTTTTCATGATTTTTCTAAAATGTGTGCATGTCACTTGGAAACTGTGCGAACATGTTCACAATTAATCTGAATTTTGTATAAAAATTATAAATTCCTCCTTTTATGTCAATAACATATCAGAAAAACCAATATTTCATTTATCAATTCCATGGATCTCCCAAAATAGTTTTCCCCCCTCAGAATCCTCCCAGAAGTGGATTTAATCTTGAGTAATATCATTCAATCTTCTCCTGGTTATTCTCTTATTATCGTTCTCATAATCCTATGATATCTCTAATCCTCTCTAGTTTTATTTGAAAACACATGTCAATTTGAGGATGTAATAACAATTTTGTTTTGATATATACATGGTTTTGATTCACAGATCTATGTTCTCGTCATTCTATGTTGGATATTTCCATGAAAAACATTGTTATTCGAGATCCCGTGATCCTGAGGTAGGAGGCTCTGTAACGATTCTCAATTTAAGGTAAACCTAAATTGAATTATTTAATTAATTTTATTTAATAAAATGAAATAAATTCATTTTAATTAAATTGTTTTGTATTTTTGAAAATACCACACTTCTATGAATTGGGGTTTTGGCATGAAATTTTAAAACCCCCAATTGCATTGCATTTGGTTGTGTTTGTGAAAATTTGTGAAATTTATATATTTTTAACATAAATTATGTATTTGAAGGATATATATTCAATTTAATTTTGTAAATGATGTCTGGAAAATGATTTGATGTAATATTTTGATATAACTAGAATTCCATTTAATTAGTGGTATATTGTGAAATTAATGAAATATTAGGAAAAATTAAACTGTGGAATTTATTTTTTTGAAAGTTGGCTGTTGAATTTAATGTAATATGATTTTAAATAATTAAATTTTGAAAATGGATTAACGTTATTTTGATAGGAACATTTGGGTTCAATAGTGGAAATGGTATTTTGTTTTTTTAAAACCACATGTTATAGTTTCTTAATTGAAAATTGGAATTTTAGAAATGAATAATTGGATTAATATATTTTTATGATTTCTTGAATCACATTTCCCATCATTGTTTTCATTACTATAGAAAATGGAATAAATAGGTAGTTAGTGATTTATTTTAAAAATCTTTACTCCTTACAATGCTTCAAAACATAAATACAGCACATAACATCACATAAGAGATGGTGAGGTGTTTTATTTGGCCTTATTTTAAAGGGAGGTATGTAAATATTTCTATTTAACCTTGAGTTTTATGTACTAATAATTTGAAACTATAATTCCTTCTTAGTCATATTACCATATTGCACTATAGTTTTTATTCAAAATGAATATATTCCATTACTATAAACTGGTTTATATTTCCTTTGATTAATATTATTTATTTTATATAAAAGTATTGTTTTAATTGAATTTGGAAAAGATAAATTTTGTTACATATTTTCATCAATAGAATTAAAACTCTATTCATAATGTATTTTCATATTTTTAAATGTAAAGGAGTATTTTTTAATTATTCTTATTAAATTGTGAAACTATTTATTTTAAATTATTTTACCTTTTTGGTTAATTTAATATTGTAATATGTTATAGAATCCATGATGAGACCCTACTATGATTTTTATCTCACACCATACCTGTGCCTCTGATTGATTGAAGATTATCTCCTTCCATCCTTGAGAAGGGGTAAAGAACCACTTGGAGGTGGTTATCGCTATTGATATGTGAGAATGCTGAGTTGTGTCCTTTTAGAAATTTTAATCACTCCTTATTTTATGATACATGGGTGTAGTACATTAAGAATTTTTTATTTGAATTATAGTAATGTTCTCTTAGTTCTGTTTCATTATTATGCATTACTTATTTGTGTCTCGAAATTCCACATTGTTTGTGGAATAAATTTTCCCACTTTCATTTTTGTATAGTGTCTTGTTCCAGTCGCTGACCATTAGGGATCACGCATTCCCTTTGGGATATTTTAGGATCATCTAGATTATAATGTTACCATGGTACCTGAGTGTGTTAGTGACATAACTATAACTAATTTGTATCAATGTGATTTCAATAAGATTATTTGAATGAAAACTCCCTTTTTAAGGTTATAGATAAATATCAATGTTTCTTTGAGAAACATGGATGATTTATAAAATTGTAAGGATCTATAATCAAAAGAAACAATGGATATTTTTTTTGTCAATTATTGTACCATCTACCACATTATATGGAATGAAAAACCTAACTATAGTGATCACATAAGCTTTCTATTCTCCCCATGTCCTTCTCTATTATAAATTTCCATGATTCTTGGGTTATTGGATTGTGTAATTCCCCATTTCATTATAATCGAATCAAAGGGTAAATTTGGAATATTTTATTCCCATAAATTCTTGAGCTAGATGACCCTATAAATAATTCATGTTTCACACTCCCATAACCTTCAGGAATATTCCATGATGCTTCCTTTCCCAATTCTATATGATGTAAATTGATTCATTTCCATATTCTACCTTCATTTGTCCACTTTTTTTGTCCATACGACGACTTCTTCTAATTATAAATCATAAATATTTTTTAATAAATCCCTTATATTCTTTGATGGAACAAAAAACTATTATATCATATGATTAAAAATTTTGTGAAACCAGTGCCCTTCAGAGACTTCGATTGTTCTCTTCAAATAAATGGGCAATACAAAATTATCTATTGATTATGTAATATATACAATACCTATGTAGTATTTTAAATGCATCATTTTATGCCAAAACACATTCTCCTTCATTTTTTTATCAACATTCTATTCATTATAAATCAATTCTCATAGGGGATATATTATTCAAAGGAAATTTTATTAAATTTTTATATTCCAGGTGATCTGTTTCCTATTCTATTCAATTATTCAGGATCAATAACCAATATAGATCAACTTAACCCATAATACTATATAATTATGGAAAATCCTTTAACATTTCAATACATCCCATGTCTATTACAATAGAAAGAGGAAATCCACATAACATGACTATATCCATTATACATTTTATGAAATATAATTTAAATAAATATTATCTAGAATATGAATTAAATATTTATATTTAGTTAATCAAATAATTATATTAAAAACACATTATTACCTAGATAATTCCTCTGTAATCCCACCATTAAATACAAAGATTTATTTTCCCATTGCCACTACGGTACTACAAAAAGAATAATAATTATCATTTGCAATTTGTGTTTTTATTTAAATAAATACCATCTAAAATATCTCATGGTATATCTAGTAATATTTCATTTCATACCATCACTCCAATAATATGTTTCAAGTACACTGTGTATCTTAGTTCTTCCAAGATGAATGGAAAATAGAAACCAATGATCATTAGTCAATATCTCTCTATTTTAGTTGGAATAAAATGGAACACATAATTATTTTAAATTTCACATTACAATATCACTATAATGATTAACTCATGAAACATACCCTTATTAATATTTATACCTTTTCGTATAAGAAGTGACCATCCTTCAAATAATTCATAATTATTTCTGAAATATTTTATTATACAGAAACCTGAAATATTGTAGAGTATATCCCAACATCTATAAATTCTAGAAAAAAACCATCAAATAATTAACCAAAGGGTCATGTTCAAAATGTAACATGGATAATTTAGAATTTTTTTAGTGGAACAATGCATTGGAAACTATTTTTCATTTTCTATGATAGTAATGAATCATGTTATTATAATCCTTCATTAGTTCAAGGCATATTATCTATCTCTTGATAAATTATTTCTGATTGAATATATAATTCAATATAATTTTATTACTTATTTTATAAAGTACTCCATAAAAAATATGCCTCTAAATTTTTAAGGAAAAACTTTTAAAGCCATTTCCAAATCATTTTTTGTGGTAATTTTATTTTTTTGGTATATACTGATGTGAATTACGGAAATATTATGCTCAAATCAGATCTTGATTGGATGATTTTCACCATCTCATTATATAGGTTCATATTATTGAATGAATATATATGAATTATATATGGGGGTTTTATCATGATGCATGGGGATATTCACTATGGTGAAATGAAATTCAGACTAAATTAAAATTCTTTTTATAGAGCATCTATAACTATGCATTTCATGTAGATGAGTTGGTGTGATGAAGGGGTGTTTCTCTCTCCTATTAATGTATCTATTTTCATATCCTAATAGGGAGACATACAATCCTCTATTATTCTAATGCGAATGAGAGTGCTTTGTGTGGTTCTACCTTTTCATCATTTTCTATCATATCAATGAAGAGATTAATTGAAACACATTATTCACATCCTATTTCACAATATGTAGGATATCAACTAGGAAACAAAAGAAACAAAATTGTCAATGGATTTCGGGTGATGAATAATCTAGAACACCAGCAACAATAGTTAGCATAATGGGACCTTGATTTTTACTCTATAATTAATGTTTAGGGCCCTCACAATGTTGGTGGATCTGGAAACATTATTAATAATTTGGAGAATTACCCGTCCCTATGTAGGCTCGTGTATATTAAAACATATTATAACATTGTTCTCAGATATCTGTTTCATGTAAATTGTGTCAACTATATTTCTAGGGGGTTTGGAATCAAAATTAATATTAATGGTTCCTGTATAATCCATAAAATGAGATGGGAGTTTTTTTTCAATTTCATGAAGCATTAATTATTCTTCCATTCAGTACTTCCCCTGGAAAAAACAATTCTCAACTTGAAGAGGCTTTTAACTTGTTCCTGGTACATGATTTGTGCCTCTCTAATGATGTTCCAGTGTTTGGGGTGGAATGAATTCATCAATTCCTCTTCGGGCCATCATAATAGTTATTTATGTTTAATAGATTATCACTATTCTTGATCGCATCTATAGAAATTTCCTCTCTTATCATATAAATAATACCCATATATGGAGATAGGGTTATGTTGTTGTGTAATTCTTCACCTCTTGTTACACCCCATTCAAATCATGTATCACCATTAATACCATTGGGTCGCTTCCCCCTGAATTTGGGATTCTCGTGTGAGTTGTTGCTCATTGTATCAATTATTTCTGTCCCCCATGACTTTTTCAGGAATTTCCCTATATTAATATAATTTCATAACATTGGATTGGTAGAAATTAATGTAATGAAATATTTATAAAATAAAATTTTTACTCCCTAAATTTTATATATAGTTTATTTTCATATAATTTTTTAAATACAATACTTGGAAGAATTTTAAGAACTAATATTTATAATATTCTCAAATTTCATCAATAAAAAAATCATAAGATGATGTAGGAAATCATTGAAATATATATTAATATGTTTCATAATTACAAATGTTTAATTTTATACAATTAGCGATATAAATACCATCTCCTAGTTCCCATATCTAATTTGAGAAATACACTTCAAAATTTTATCATCTAACACCTTCTTCTGGTAATTTCGAGAACATATGTCAATATTATAATAATTATATTCTGCCTAATGGAGATAAAAATATAATAAATATAATTTGAAGGATACTTGTTCATTGTAGTGATGTTGTTCAAATATTTATAGTCAGTGAAAAGTCCCATAAAAAAATGTCAATTTTTGGTAATGAGTTATATTTTCCTTATATTATTTTTGATATTGTATGATATATTTTGGAAATGATGAACTGGGATGGTGTATGATTCATAGGATTGTTTTTCATGGAATAAATGATTGAAATATATTTAACATACTAAATACCATCAAATCATATATTTCTGAAAAAAGTGGAATACATTTTAAACGGGGACCCAAATTAGAATCTTGAGTGCACCATTGAGGTTTTAATGTGGGATTTACAGTAGGGGAAACCAATCTTTGGTCAGTGTGATGCATTTTTTGAATATTTACTATTTACATAAAATGAATAAAATTATTAATTAAATTATTTTATTATATATTAATGATAAAGTGACATAATATATTCTTTAAAAAGTTATGAGAAATTCTGTGTTTTAACCACTAAAACCTAGAAACCTGAAGAGTCATTGGTGAGCCATAAAAGGATATTCCATTAGAGGATGAAGACCGAATCAAAGGTAGATGAATGGTGCAATATTAATCTAAAAATATCACCATTGATCATGGCAGAAATATTTTCATCATTTTTCAATGATCCAAACCAAGGAAATACATTTTTTATTTGATTAATTCCCCATTCATAATTACTAGGACAAACGTAAATCAATCAACCAATGGATAGATTTTGAGAACGATCATATTACAATATAGGTTTATTCATGAAGATATTTTTGAAGTATTTAGTTGGGGTTATTTATTTTTCAATTTTCGTTCAAATGGGAGTGGATCGAGGCCAACAAAACTATTGTTTGAGGCTCATTACTCATTTTTGTGGTTTTTCTTTTATCCCTCAATTCCTAATTCAACATGGGAATTATTTCAATTTTTTGGATAGGCATAAAATGTTAAATAATTCCTTATTCAAATTTTTCTTGGTGTAATGATTGGAAATCATACATCCAAGCTCAGTATGACACAATGCTGGTGCAACAAAGGAGGATGAAGCAGATCATACAATGGAGGTACCATGTTTTGTTGATCTTTAATGCACAATGAATAACATCAATCGATGATATTTTAAAAATGAAAAAAGTCATAAAAGAGTTTTTGATTTTTTATTTAATGGTTTTCATGACATCATTCAATAATTTTTTAGTCAAGGCATGGCCAGAGCAGTTGCCGAAGCACCTGTGAATATGCATGGAACAAGATATTCAGTTCAAGGAATTTATGCACTACTCTATCTGAATCAGAGAGATAAAAACCCTATAGGCCCCACATTGTGAATGATATGGATTTAGAGAAAGAAAACTATCATTTGACATGATACCACATCCCAATAATTTTGATATATCCCAGGTGTCTTGCTGTGCACACTGAAGGGTACACGAACATGGGATAGAGTGCACGGGCATGAGACTGATGTGTAATATTACCTGAACAAGGGAAAGATATTGGGGATTCATGAAGGGGTTGGACCTAGGGTCATGGAAGACAATATTTAGTCTTTATAAATGACTTTTACATTCTTAAATATGGCATGGAACTATTGCCTTCAATATCTTTGACATGTTTTATTTTGGTGTGTTACACTTATCCATTCCCTTAAGGTTTGAATGGAATGTTCTACTACTACTATGACATTGATACATTCTTGAATAATATTTAGATATATGTCTCAGAATCCTTCTATGAACTTTAATGTTAGATCGTGTATTCATCTTCATGACATAGGTGGAGTTTATTGTATCATTATGACTAACACAATGTGGTCACCAATCCTCTACATAGACAGTGAATCAAGATTGAGTTGATGTTCAACCCCATGGAATTGGGAGTTATCATCATCCTAGTATCAAGACTCTTCAAACATCCGGCTTGTAATTACTAATAGAGAGACATGATGAGCACTACATCTTGGATATACATCAAGAATGTTATCAGACTTAGGAGTGTGTTCTCCTTGATGAGTGCTTTGTGGAACCTATGAAATGGAATCCAATGATGGTATTATGGTTGTTACATATATTTAGAATATGATTCATTGTTTAGATTATTTCGAAATAGTTTTTATATGTGTTGTAATCATATATTTAGGTAGAGGTAAACATACTAATTTTTTTTATATTTTTTGGTTTCAGAGTTACCTATTAGGTATATTTATATTAACCCAGGTAGAAGAATTTCCCACATATTTCATGGCTTGTTAAAAAGATCAATGTTTTAATAGATTCCTATATAGAAATGAACAGGAAGGCTTATAGTTAGACTAGAAAACCCATGTTGTGTTCTTACTGTAGCTTGAAAGTAGTCCCTTTTTCACTTTTAGGTTGGAATTTTTTCAGACTCATTATGGTGGGACTGTATTTTTGGATCTGAATATAAATATTATACACAAGAGGGGGGTGAATGGTGTCTTTTGCAATTTTTTCAATAGCTCTTTTCTTGAACGAGTTCTGTCCTTTACACTTTATCGGATTTGATCATGCAGTGGACAAAGTAAAAAACAAGAACACGAAGTTGTATAGTTGTTCGGGGAACAGAAAGCCCCTAGTCCACTCCACCAATGCTCTACTCCACGAGCTTTGTGATTTTCACTATCTTGTCCTCTTTTCCACAGACTGATTCACAACTGAGTACAGGCAGTTGACACCTTTACAACTTAAGGAAAATAAAAGCCTTCTGGTTTAAATACGAACCTACACAGCATAGAACGAGAAGCTGGTAATTCAAGAATAAAAATTTTCACAATGAAATTTCTAGTTGATCTTCACAATTGCAACAAAATGCAATTGACAGGAGATGGATCAAAGACTTTAGAAATATTGATCTTCAAGATGAAGCAGTTATGAGTAGATCCAGTTGTAGTAGATATAGAGATATAGTTCACAACCTCAGCAGTACTAGATCCACAGAAGATATTCGATGTAGAACTGGAGAATCTCTTATCGAGTTCCTTCTTCTTGAACGAAATAGAGCTTTTACGCTCCTGTTAAATCAGTATATGAATTGTGAATAGTTGTAATCCATGTTTTCCACTTTTTTAATAATAAACGATTGATCACCTAATCATACATTCTTTTTTTTCATTTTAGAGAGAGCATAAATAATAATAATGCATATCTTCTACACGTTTAGATCCATAAAAGTCGCCTTCTGATTCACAATATTCAGAAATTTGAACTTACAAAGAAGTCGTAACTTCCCTTAAGACTCGGCATAAAAAGATCCTTTTTATTCGATATTAAATCCATTAATAAAACATCTTTGAATCAGTCAAATTCGTAATTTAAAATGATTTTAAATCATGCTTGAAATCTGCCCAGAAATCAGCTTACTGATCATTGTACATAAAAACTGTCTACCAAAAATTATGACGCCAAACGTAAGGAGGAGGATGTGGCTTCCAAACGTAGGGTTCATAACATAGTCTTCAAACGTAGAGTTGATAACAAACGTAGGGTTGACCACAAACATAGTGTTGAAAACAAATGTAGGGTTGATCAAATGTACTTTTCTTCATCATTCCAGCGTATAGTAAAAGATCCATACTTTTACTTCTTCTATAATTTTCCATGAAGGTATGATTGTTAAAAATAGTATGGTTAATGAACCATACTTTTGAGAAACAAACGTATCACTTAGAATTTACGTACAGTTTACCTTCCATACTTTGCTGATAAAAAAAACGTAAGGTTTCTTCCAAACGTAAGGTTCTGCTTCCATACATTGCTGAAAAATGTATGGTTGTTTAACCATACTTTTCTCATACTTCAAAAAGTATACAGTCTTTTCATCATTACTCTACGTTTATCCACGTAGGGTATGAACAATGATTCCAGAACGCGCTAAAATAGATTCCGCGCTATATTCATCTACGTAAGATGTGAACAGTGTTTCCGAAACATGCTAAAACAGACTCCGTTCTATGTAATAAATTCTTGTAATTTGAAGAGTAAAATAAACTAATAATCTCCTAAAAAATACTAAGTAAAAACATTTGAAAACAACTAAGGGTATTTTTGAGCATCAAAATTATCATAAAGAGACATAGTATTATTTTCAATAATCTTCCCTAGAAATAACATTAATACACATTGTTGAAAACAATACGTTTCTCAACAATCTCCCCCCTTTTGATGATCACAAAACCAATAAAACAAAACCCATACAGTAATTAAATGTATTTAAATAAAAAAAATTAACTTTCAAAATTCGTTATAAAGTTTTAAATAAAATCATTCCACCAAAAAGATAATTATAAATCCAAATGTCCAATTCTTCCTCAATAAAATGAACTTCCCCCTAAATATTGATGTTGTATTTATCCAAAATTCTCCCCCGTTTTGTGATATAAAAAAGAATAAAAAATCATGGATTTTAACACGTTTAATATTGCACTAAACTATTATTAAATGATCTTACGAACTATTTATCAATAATTAAATCTGGAGTACTGGCATATTATAAATAAAATTAGTAAAACAAATAAGAAAAGAGACAAATAAATAATGAATAAAAATTTTCATTCAAAAATAGTAGTATATACATGACAATGATATACACAGGAATCAAGGTTTGGATAAGATATTAAACATGGTCTATCTCTTCTGAATTGCAGACTTGATTTCTATAAACTGTTCCCGAAGTCTCTTCATCATCCCATCTCCAAGATCGACAATGAGCTCTCTGTTCTCATGAGTGATATGAATATCATCAATTAAATTGAATCTAAAAAACTCATGCACCCTTTCCTATTTTTCAACAAATACTGACAGCTTCTCTGAGAATTGATTTAACAGAATTCTTATTGATGGTTCACTAGATGTCAGATGATCCACTAATAATTTTTGATTGTCTACCAACCCTGACAGAGGAGCACTATTACATTGATGATCTTGAATCATGTCATTCATGGTGCTCATTGCAGCTGTGATAGCCTGAAACCTTCTGATTAGGTCCGGTGAAGTACCCGAACCACTAATTGCATTATTTGCAACTGATGCAAATTGATTCTCCATAAAAAACTTCAGATTTGATAAATATGACTTCATAACCATTTCAGAGTTTAATTCAGTAACATAAATCAGCATATCCTCTATAAACATTTCAACTTCTTGCCTTGAAACTGTACACTCATTCATCTTTTGAAACTTCAAATGTTCTATGTCTAAAGCATTTCTAAGAGAAGCATTCTCAGTTTCCAACTGAGATACTTTTATTTTCTATTCTTCGACTTCTTCTTCCCTTGAATCAGATGCACCCTGTGCTTCCTTCGCATTCTCAGGTTGATGCAGCAATACCAAAGGCAATGATTCAGCATCAGATTTTTCCTTTTTTTTATCTTGAGAAAGTTGGTCGACAGACTTTTCCTTAGAGTTTTCAAACTCTTCCACAGAAAAATCCTCTTGAAGTACCTCTGTTTGAGCGTCAGAAACATGATCATTACAAACATCATCACAAACATCAGAATATATGCCTTCTAATAGACTTTCAAGAATAATATTTGCAGAAGTTACCTGAGGTCTGGCCTCTTCTTCACCAGGCACTGCCTCTATCTCTTATTCCTGTTGAAGTGCAACATCAACATCAGCAACAATCTGTTCCTGAATTTCCCTTTGAGCTTCTTTTTGTGCTCCTTACTTCACTACTGGAGCCTCTCTCTCAGTAACATCTTCCATGGTTTTATCAGCAACAACTTCTCTCACAAAAGATTATGAAATCAAAGGTTCTGGTGGAGTCTCCAAAATATTGGAAGCAACTTCCTCATTTACTGGTCTTCTTCTTCATGAATGAAGTCCCTCTTGGATTCGGTATTCCTCAACATCATTCACTTCAAAGTGAATCCCTCTTGCTACATTGCTGACTCTAGATTCACCTTTTCCCTCCTTGGACTTAGCAGGTTGAGCCTGAGAACTCTCTGAGTCTTCCTCAGCTCCTACTGGCAAAAGCATTCCTTTAATTGTGCTCCAGAAATATCAAACATTCCTCAAAGTTCCAGCATTAAATGTATTACTGTGATGACAGTTAACTCTAGATTCCACAAATCTCACCATGTCTTTCTTAAACAAATGATTGGAAATAAATCTACCAAAGGGATAGAAATTCATCTTGGCCTCATTTTGACAGCAATAACTGAGATACCTTATCATGTATCTTGGAATGTTTAAACTAATATATCTTAGAAAGAGAAACATTATATACATATCAGGATACATAATCTTCTCCATTTCTGCCATCCGTGGAGCTATTCTGGTCTGAATAAACATTATTAAAATCTTCTGATCAGGCTCCAAATCCTTAATAAACATCTTCTTTATTGTCTTGGTGCCAAAAAGAAAAGACATAATGTCTTCGGATTTATGCAACGAATCTCCTATATTATTTAAGTCAAAATGAAAAACTCCCTCATGAGGACAGTTGAGAATCTAACTATTCTCTACTGTAGAAATTGAGAAATCCATATCCTCTATATTAGACAACATACTATCTTCGGTATCTCCCAGACTAAACTGTACAGATTTGTAGAATTATCTAAGTTCAACATCATATAGAAATTCTGTATTTTCAAGGTTGAACATATATTCAAGATTCTGGAACAACAACGCTTGCTTCAACAAAAGATTTGTCTGAAACAACCAATCGAGATCGATTACCTTTCCTTGTATGATTTTTCATTCCTCAGTGTGTTGTCTCTTGGTATTTCTTGGATCGGCCTCATTGGCTCTTTTAGTCATTACCGTTGTTGTGAGAGTTTCTGAAGGATTGATGGTTAGTGTTTCAGAAGTTCGAAGGTTAGGGTTTCAGAAGAGGAAGTGAGATTTTTGGATTTTGAAAGGGTTTCTATAGATGTGAAAGGGTTTAGAAGTCGAAACGACTCTGACTGCCTTGATTCCCGTGTAATCACTCATCATAACATATATAAAAAATAAATAAATTTTTCATACGATGAAAGAAATAAATACTTAAACAGTATTCAATAAACCAAATAAAATTTAGAAAAACAAAAAAAATTATTCATAATTAATTAAACCTAGCTCCCCCTTAATAAAATCAAACCTTGAAGTGGGAAGATGTTTAGTAAAAATATATGCTAATTGAATTTAAGTATTTATAAATTCTAAAAATATATCATTTTTAATAACATGATCTCTTAAAAAGTGATGCCTTATATCAATGTACTTAGTTCTAGAATGACTAATAGGATTTTTAGAAATATTAATTGCACTCGTATTATCACATAAAATAGGTGTATTATTAAAATTCAATCCAAATTCCATAAGATTGTTTTTCATCCACAACACTTGTGTACAACAACTGCCAGCAAAAACATATTCCGCCTCAGCTGTTGACAGGGCAACTGAATGTTATTTCTTACTAGACCATGATACTAATGATTTTCCAAAAAAGTCGCATGTACCTGATGTACGTTTTCTATCTAATCTAGAACATCCAAAGTCAGCAACTGAATATGAAATAAAATTAAAATATGAAGTTTTAGGATAAAGAAGAGATTGAAAGACAGTTCCTTTTAAATATCAAAAAATTATTTTAACAGCAGTTAGATGGGATTCTTTAGGATTTGATTGAAATCTAGCACAAAGACATAATTAATACATTATATCTGGTCTGCTAGCAGTAAGATATAACAAGCTACCAATCATACCACTATATATCTTGTTGTCAATTGATTTCCCAGTTTCATCCAAATCAAGATTTATATTAGTACACATTGGAGTTGTAAATGTCTTGCTGTTCTCAAGTCCAAATTTCTTAAGTAAATCAGTAATGTTTTTCCTTTGGTTTAAAACATTTCGAAAATCATTTTGAAATATTTGAAGACCCAAAAAGAAATTTAATATTCCCATCATACACATTTAAAATTATTCATGCATTAACATTAAAAATTCATGATAAAGAGTTTTATTTGTTGATCCAAAGATTACATCATCAACATAAATTTGAACCAATATAACATTATTTTTCACAATTTTCTTAAATAGTGTTGGATATGCCATACAAACAGTAAAATTATTTTCAAAAGAAAAGAACATAATATTTCATACCAAGCTCTAGGTGCATGTTTCAGGCCATAAAAAGCTTTAGTAAGTTTAAAAAAAGAATCAGGTTTTTGAGAGTTTTCAAAACTTGGAGGTTACTCAACATAAACTCCCTCCATTAAATATACATTTAAAAAGGCAGATTTGACATCCATATGAAATAATTTAAAATTCATATAATATGCATTGGATAAAAAGATTCTAATGGCTTGTAACCTAGCTACAGGTGAAAAGGCCTCATCATAATCTATTCCCTCTTCTTGATTATATCCTTTATCTACTAATCTTGCTTTATTTATAGTTATTGTTCCTTGGTCATCCTGTTTATTTCTAAAAACCCATTTGGTTCCTATCACAGGATAAATATTAGGACTTTCCACTAAAATACAAATTCCATTTCTTTTAAACTGGTTTAATTCAACTTCCATTTCTATTGAACACCTTTCATCATCTAAAGCTTCTTCTATAGTCTTGGGTTTTTGTTGAGATAGGAAGGCAGAGAATTCCACTAGGTTTCCTAAGTTTCTTCTAGTTTGAACACCAGTTTCTAAGTTACCTATTACAGTTTCTAAAGGATGATTCTTTAGGGTTCTAGACTGTCTAGGTAAAATATTTAAAGGTTCTTCAATATCATGTTCCTCTGAACTGGACTGAATTTATTTTATATCATTTTCAGAATCATTCATTAAATTCTCAAGTCTCATATTACCATTAGAGTCATGTTCATCCATTTGTTCTGTCCTTTTCACAAAAGGATCAGATTCATCAAATTTCACATGAACTGATTCTTCAACAATCATTGAATTCTTATTATAAACTCTATAAGCTTTGGAAATAGCAGAATATCCTAAGAAAATACCTTCATCAGATTTTGGATCGATCTTACCAAGATTATCCTTGGTGTTTAAGATATAAATCTTCCATCCAAAAACAATAATGTAATTTAATTTAGGTTTTCTGTTATTCCATAGTTCATAGGGATTTTTTTTCAAAATAGGTCTAATTAAAACTCTATTAATTATATAACATGATGTATTCACAGATTCTGTCCAGAAATATATAGGTAGGCTATATTCATTTAAAATAGATCTATCCATTTCTTGAATTGTTCTATTTATTCTTTCTACAATCCGATTTTGTTGAGGTGTTCTAGGTGTAGAAAAGGTGTGTTTAATACCCATATTTGATCAAAAGGAATAAAATTCCAGATTCTCAAATTCTCCACCATGATCACATCTTAATGAGAATATATTGAAACCTTTTTCATTTTGAACATATTTGCAGTAACTTTCAAATAATGCAAAAGCTTCATTTTTATATTTCAAAAAGAAAATCCATGTAAATCTTGAATAGTCATCAACTAAAACATATACATATGATTTACCAGCTAAGCATGTTACTCTTGAAGGTCCAAAAAATCCATTTGAATAAGTTCTAGAGGTTTAGATTTAGCAAACTTATTAACAGATATTAAGGATGATTTGTGTTTCCTGCCAAGTTAACATGCATCACAAAATCTATCACTATCAAATTTGAGATAAGGTAAATCAGAAACTAAATGTTTCTTAGACAACTTATGTAAAACATATAAATTGCAATGACCAATTCTTCTATTCTAGATCCAAGATTCACTTACTTTATCAATTAAGCAGTTTACTAGTTGTTTACACAAGGAATTTAAATCCAATGTATAGACATTTTCAGTTCATGGTGCTTTAAATTTAAACAGTTTATCTTTAAAAACATTACAACAATTGTTAGTAAAATCAACAGTATATCCATCATCACAAAGTTGAGTGATAATTATCAGATTGTGTTTTAGTCCTTGGACATAAGGTACTTTGTTGATTGAGGCTGTTTTTGGATCTCCAACTGTTCCAATGCCAATGATTATTACTTTGGGATTATCAACAAATGTGACAATTACTCCATCATTTTGAGTGAGTGAAGAAAAATTCAATGAGTTTCCACTAATATGTCTTGATAATCCACTATCCATGTACCATATATCCTTTCATCTCTAGTGACCTGCTACCTGTAAAGACATTCAAATAAATTGCTTTGATACCCATATTTTGTTGGGTGAAAGAGTGTTAGCTAGCATTGATATGGGTATCCAGATTCTATTTTTTCATTTTAAATTAGATGAATCATATAAGTCATTTGAAATATAAACTTTCTTAATACCACAAATTTGAGTTTTTCTTAAGAAAAAGTTTTTATCTACATGTCCCTTTGCCCCAAAAAATTTACAATTAAGATTATTAGAGCTAGGAACAAAATAATTTTTATATAGCTTTGGTTTTTCTCCTATACTGAAAATACCAAAAATCTCCTTTTTAATGACAGTTTTTCCATGAATTTCATTTAATGAATTCTCTCCTTTTGTAAAAACCAATGCAGGATGTTTGTAAGATTCTACTTCACCCTGCAGTGTTTTTATTCTTGATTCAAAATTAATGTATTTAGTGTTAATTGAATTGTATTTGTTAGTTAATTCTTTGTGTTGTTTCAACATTGTATCTCTTTCATCTAAAATGGATTTTTGTATATTTTTTAGTGACTTATCTTTTTTAAATAGCGAGTCATATCTTTCTTCAAGCATATTGCATTAGGATGCTAGTTTTTTATTTTATTAGCTTGATTTAGAATGTGATTCAGAGGATTAATATGAGTGTACCTCATCAGTTTCTACCATAAAACACATGTTTGCCTTTAGATTGTCTTCTTCTTTATATGAGCTTGATTCAGAAGAGCTAATAGAGTCTTCAGATACACTCCAAGTGGCTTTCATAGCTTTTTTGTCTTTCTGCTCAAAGTAATTTCTTTTGAAAAATTTCTTTTTCTTTGCATCCTTCATTTGTGGGAAATCTGGTATGATAGGTCCCATATTTTTTGCATTCATAAAATCTCACATCCTTATTATCTCCCGTAATGGATTTTTTAAGCCTGTTATCTTGCTGTAGAATTTTCTAAATTTTCTGGCTAGTTGAGCCAGTTCTTTATCTGAGTTGGATGAGTCAAAGATTTCTGATTTGGCTTTGACTTCATTGTTCTTCCTCTTTCTATTATTTTGTATTGAAGTTACTCTCAAGGTAGTATCTCTTCTTTTGATAATCACTTTATTTTCATTAGCTTCATCTTGCATTTCAGCTTCATACATCATCAGTGTACCAATCAACTCTCTCATATTTATATCTTTGATAGGTGTTGATTGTCTGATTGCAGCAGAGATACCATTCCATCTAGTAGGAAGTACTCTCAGTACTTTTAATGATTGATCAACCTGCCTAATAGGTTCTCCTAGAGCAGTTATGTTATTGACAATTTCTGTCAATCTCCCATTCATTTGGGTAATTCTCTCACCTTCAATCATTCTCAAAGTATCAAATTTTTTTTGCAGTTGCATATGTCATTTTCCTTACATTATATGTTCCTTCATATGACACAACTATTGTTTTCCACATCAAATATGATGTCGGGCACTGAGATACTTGGTTAAATTCATCTAGTCCTAGACATAAGATAATTGCATTCATAGCGTTCGAGTTCATATCGTACTCTGCCTCTATAACAGCACTCCATGCCTCATGATTTTCAGGAATTTCATAAAGAGTCATAACATTTGAATAGACACTATATCTGAGGTTTTTCAGATATATTATCATACGCGATTTCTAGCAACTATAGTTGTCTCTATTAAAATATGGTGCTCTAACCATCGACATCCCTTCTCTTCTATCAGTCATAATGCTCTGTTGAATAATCCATTAATGTTTCTAGATTTCTAAGGCTCTGTCCGAAGCTCCTCCTTTGATACCAATTGTTGGATCTAAATCTACAGATTATACACAAGAGGGGGGGTGAATTGTGTCTTTTTCAATTTTTCCAATAGCTATTTTCTTGAACAAGTTCTGTCCTTTATACTTTATCAGATTTGATCATGCAGTGGAAAAAGTAAAAACTGGAACACGAAGATGTATAGTGGTTCGGGGAATAGAAATACCCTAGTCCACACCACCAATGCTCTACTCCACAAGCTTGGTGATTTTCACTATCTAGTCCTCTATTCCACAGACCGATTCACAACTGAGTACAAGCAGTTTACACCATTACAACATAAGGAAAAACAAGGCCTTCTGGTTCAAATACGAACCTACACAGCTTAGAATGAGAATCTGGTTATTCAAGAATAAAAAATATCAGAAAGAAATTTCCAGTTGATCTTCACAATTGCAACAGAATGCTATTGACAGCAGATGGATCAATGACTCTAGAAATATTGATCTTCAAGATGTAGCAGTTCTGAGTAGATCCAGTTGTAGTAGATATAGAGATATAGTTCACAACCTCAGCAGTAGTAGATACACAAGATGATATTCGATGTATAACAGGTGAATCTCCTATGGGGTTCCTTCTTCTTGAACAAAACATAGCTTTTACGCTTCTATTGAATCAGTAGATCAATCATGAAAAGTTTTAATCTTTGTTTTCCACCTTTTTAACAATAAAAGATCGATCACCTCATCATACATTCTTTTTTTAGAGAGAGCATAAATAATAATAATGCATATCTCCTGCACGTTTAGATCCATAAATGTCGCCTTCTGATTCACATTATTCAAAAATTTGAACTTACAGAGAAGTCATAACTTCCCTTATGACTCCGCATAAAAATCTCCTTTTAATTCGATCTTAAATCCAATAATAAAACGTCTTTGAATCAGTCAATGTCGTAATTTAAAATGACTTTAAATCAGGCTTGAAATTCGTCCAGAAACCAGCTTACGGATTGTTGTACATAAAAACCATCTGCCGAAAATTCCAACACCAAACGTAAGGTTGATGATGTGGCTTACAAACGTAGGATTCATAACATAGTCTTCAAATGTAGAGTTGATAACAAATGTACGGTTGACCACAAATGTAGGGTTGATAACAAACGTAGGGTTGATCAAACATACTTTTCTTCATCATTCAAACGTATGGTAAATGATCTATACTTTTACTTGATCCACACTATTCCAAGAACGTATGGTTGTTTACAAAAGTAAGGTTAATGAACCATAATTTTGAGAAACAAACGTATCACTTAGAATTTACATACGGTTCACCTTCCATACTTTACTGATAAAAAAACATAAGGTTCCTTCTAAACGTAAGGTTCTGCTTCCATACATTTCTGAAAAACGTATGGTTGTTTAACCATACATTTCTCGTACTTCAAAAAGTATACACGCTTTTCATCCTTACGCTACGTTTATCCACGTAGGGTATGAATAGTGATTCCAGAATGTGCTAAAACAGATTCTGCGCTATATTCATCTACGTATGATGTGAACAGTGTTTCTAGAACATGCTAAACAGATTCTGTGCTAAGTAATAAATTCTTGTTATTTCAAGAGTAAAATAAATCAATAATCTCATTCAAAATACTAAGTAAAAATATTTGAAAAAAACTAAGGGTATTTGTGATCATCAAAACTATCATAAAGATATAGAGTATCATTTTCAATAATCTCCCCCTTTAAATATCATTAATTCCCATTGTTGAAAACAATACAATTCTCAACATGTATTTGGCCTTTTCTACACTAATTTTATTTATATCATACTTGGAAATTGGTATTTAGATGTATTCCTGCATAGTTTTCTAGTTATTTTTAAATTATAGTAATTTATAGGATTTGATATGTGTATGTTTGTATATGTTTTCAACCTATGGACTTCCATGTTAGTGATATGCCTAATCGGCCCTAGTGGCTAACCCCTTGCATATTAGAGTTGGTTTGGGGGATTCGATGTATGGTCCCCTTTTTGGATTGGTTTTGATAGAGAGTTATCAGAGCTATCCATTTGCAACATAGGAATAGAGATTGTGACATTGTTTTTGGGAAATAGTGTAAACTATTTTGAATTCTACTTCATGTCCAAGGACTCTAGTGTTAGAGTATCATTCGATGTATACATATATTAGGACCATGATCACATTATTTTTGACTCAGAACATTAGAAAATTTGTTTCAAGGAAAACAATGGTACATTCATTATATTGGAATGTTTTTTGGTTTACATGTCCTTCTTGAGTTAGCTCTGCTGGTATATTTATTAATTGTGTTACATCGTGTTTACATACATGATACCTCTATGCCACATTCTAGCAAGGATTCAACCTCATCATCACATAAATGATCCCCTCATCAATGTGTCATCAATATTGTGAGTAGTTATAGAGGTGTTACCACCATTTGGTGCACAACCAATAACACCACCTATAGGGTAGTGCATGGTATATGGATCACCAGCAGGTGAGGTTCACATGATGAGCACACTTCACAGTTTTCATTTAAGTATAGCCATCATGTTTCATGGTGAGCCAAAACCATAGGTGGCTGAGGGATGGATTTTGGTGGGGACCCGAGTATTTTTATACTCAGAAAACTGATTGATCAAACTGGAGTCCTGGTAGTTCTCAGTATTCATGGATAACTGAGTCGAAGGTGGGGTTTGGTGACCCAGTATTACAATGAGGTGACTCAATCATGGACTGATAGAGTTGGTGTCTAAAAAATAAACAATATTCACTTTTATTACATTATTATGGGACGTAATAAATATTAAATTATTTTATTTATTTCATATTGTTCATTTCTATCCACGACATTAATGAATTTTTTAGTGGATTTTTCACATTTATTAGGTCACAGTAGTTCCCTGTTATGATGAGAAACAGGAATTTATATGAAAATATTAATAATATAGTGAATTATTTTAATTAAAAAACTATGATGGGATAGTTGGTATATAGACCACCTAGTGTAAGTACTTGTAAGAAGGAATGGATTCTTCTCATGATGATCACACATGGTAATCTCTATGACAGTAGAATATGAGAACAGACCCGCCGGTAGAAATTTGAAAATATTTTGTTTCCTAATATATTCCTATATATGTGTGTGTTTAATGGTCCTTACAGTTTAAGATTATAATCAATTCATGTCATGAATGGCACACTCTGACATGCTAATGAAAACTATCTTGCTATATGTTGGTGGGAGGTTGGGTACATTGGTTGTGTAACAAATGACATGATATTGATAGATAAGTCAATTAGTACGTGTCTCTTCCATATATTAAATGTTTATATGTTTACCCTTTAATTGAAATATATTTGGATCCCTAAATTCCATGTCCATGGTGTAAAAACGTGTTTATTTTAGATATCCAATGTATTATGTATCGTGTATATAGGATGATGATACAATCATGAAAACTGATTTATAACATATTAAAAAAAGTATTATATTATACTATGGATGTTAATACGTGGTTGTCCTCATTGTGACTATAATTTATTTCTCTTGGGTTCATTGACATGTTTCTAGATAGTGATCTCGGAATTTAAGAAAGCCCTCCAAATTCCAACGACAATGAATCCAAGTGGTTCACTCCTATGGACATCATAGTAGCATGAGTTCACTCTTCATACCATCTTACTAGTCATGGTCTAATCCCATTTAAATCATAAAATTTAATGTTCATTCGAAATGAAATAATAGTTTGTCTCATGTGATATAAAACATTATCCAATGCATTAGAGGGAGATATAGGTCCCAACCATTACATTAATAAATCATACATACAAGTTCCACAAGATCATAAATAATCGTATCTTAACCCATGAAATAAAATTGGTGTCATAAACATATAAACATATCATATCCCGTGGAAGGAGACATAGTTCCTAATCATTTCATCATAAGAACAACCCAATAAATGAAGTGGGTTTAAAACCCATATTAACTATGAATGTGATATAAGATTTCCATGAATAATTACATAGAAAAACAATACATTAAAATAACTATTATGAATGCTATCATTGAATAATTTCACCACAGAGACATGAGAAACACTAATGGAATCTATAATATCCTAAAAATAATTTTTAATAATCATGAAAATAAATTTCTTGATGACAATATCATTTTTTGTATGAAAATGTATTTTTAATACATATAACCATTCAAAAATATTTTTCCTTGAGAATACCATGAAAATATATAATGAAGGCATGAATTAATATTGAAAAAACAAATCCCTTGAAATAATATAAAATAATATTCAAAAAATATTAAATTCCTTTTACATTTAAAATAAATTTTACACATAAAAAAGACCTTGAATACATTTTAAAATCCATAGTACTTGAAAACATATAAATGAAGCTTGAAGACATTTTGAAAATTAGTTTTCTGGAACGTTTATAAAAGAAGAGGGAAAAATTAGTGAATCCTATTTTATTTTAAAATATCTTTTAAAATATTTTGCTAAATGTTATCCTTTTATAAATTACAAGGTATTATCGTAGAAATGAGGGAGGTTAAAACTGAGCAAGTCCTATGTGGTCAAAAGAATATTCATTTTGCACTGTAAAAAAGGTTTGAAATGTGACTTTTTCAGATAGAGAAAAGAATATTCCCTTCACTATATTTTTAAATGTGAAAAGGGTAAAAATGTATTTTGAAGATTATAGGACAATGTTATAATATTATTGTAAACCATTTTTGGAAAAAAAATGCTTTCAGATAGAAGAAAGGGTATTGTCATGGATTCCTCAATACACATTCTTAATTATATTATGTTCCAATGATTAGAATGTCGCAAAAATACATGAGTATATCAGGAAATAACATAGGATAATTAATATCCTAAATTTTCTTGAGATATGGATCATAATATTTCATCAATGAAAGCATAAACATAAATAATACTGAAAACATATGATATTGTCTCAATAAATTCTTATGACATTGTATCTTGGGTTCATACTATAAATGTATGGAAAATAAGATAAATTAATGATATAATATCATGAAAATAATTACATTCATTATATTTCATGAAATATTTAAATATATTCACCTCAAAAAATATTTTTGGGGAATAATAAAACATGAGACTGAAAGAAAGAAAAATTGAGGCAAAACATTTTACTGATTTGATAACTTTTCAATGTAAAATCCCATGAAATAAGGATCATAAAATTGACTTGTGAATTGAATCAATTTGTATTATAATATAAATATAATACAATAATGGCCAGTAAATACACCAAAAAAATGTAAAGAGCGGTGAATATAAAATTTATCTCCAAGAAATTAAAACTGAGATGAAATCCCATTACCTTCTATCTTGACTCTCTCCATACTCATACAAGAATCCTATATAATAAATATCTATTTATTATAAATAATTTATAAAATAATATTATTATATATATTACCATATATGGTCTTAATGTGACATTATATTACCCTCTTATTAATGATCATTTGTTACGGGTTCACTTCTTGTAATATTCGATTTCCTTTTCACAAGTGTCTTAATTTGTTACATCATTGGTCCTTATACATATATCATGATATCATAATCTATATCATGATATATATATCATTTATATCTAGTATATTAATTTTATAATAATATATATCATAATGTTTTATGGAATGGACTACATAGTTCTTAGAGAGGGTAATACCTACGTATGCATGAACGCTATTTCCGTTTTTCTTATGAAATTTAAAGAATGTCTGTAACTGAAATATATCTATGTATGTATGAAAATATGTATCCCTATTCATGTAGTATTAATATTATATATATATAATATAATTTCACACATCAATCCTTGATACATTACATGAGGTGTGTGAACGAATCAAATCGCCTTGAGGGGTAGTAGAATGTAGTTCCTAAAACAAGATTATCCTATTAACACCCAATTGGATGTAAATAAGGAAAGTGTTGTAAGAATGAGTACATAATCATAAATACACAATTGATATTATATATATAAATTATATAATCATAATTTTCATCATAAAGTCCCCCATGATTGTTGGAAATAGAGAAAAGAAAAATCATTTCATGATGCATTATTTCACTATACACAGAAAAAATATGTTCGAAATCCATTATATAGAGGTGTGTGTATTTTTAGGTTGAAATGTATTCATAAAAACATAATATAATATGTTTTATAGTGGTTTTTAAAAAAATAATTGAATAATTATAGTGTATGGGGTGAAGATGAAAATTAAAAAAAGGACTTGAGAGAGGACGATACCTCTAAATCGGGTAAATACTTTTAGTTTGAACCAGAAGGATTCCATGAGATAAATTCTTCCAAAAGTGTGGATTAAAGGTTAAAGAAATAATTTTTGGGTGGTTACATGGGAATATCTATTCTGGTCATAAATGGTTTTCAAGGTGAGAGGAATTATAAGAGGTGGTTTCCTTTTTTAGTGGAGGAGGAGTGGCACTCCTGTAATTATTTAAAGAGAAAATCCCACCCACATTCTCATGTTGCATGTGGATCTCATAATGGACGAAAGTCAAGATAAATATTGATAGGTTCGAAATATGGAAACCCTATGGGTGTTGCACCTGTGTCCTGGTATTTCTGGGTCCTTAATTTACATTTTACTACATTATTAAACCTTTGTTTTCTCTTAAGGGTCGTAATAAATTTGAATTCATTTAACCAATATTTTTGTTCAAAAATATAGATGTTATTAAATATTATGAATTATGAATATTAGAAATATCAAATCAAACTATCCAACTTAAAATAATAAATTTAGTAGAATGTATTTTAAAATTAATCCTCATGTTGGGACGATACTGTGGGTTTTTAAAGAAAATATTGAAAATTGGTTTTCTATGTTTTTTTATCCAATATCAATGTGATATTGGTTATAATGAACTAAAATGGATTAATATGTCAAAATATTATCTAACTAAAATATTAAACCATTTTAAGCAATATAATTTAAACTTATATATTCATTATATGAAAAATGTTTTTTTTGAAATGAACTACAGTATTTTTAACCATTCATTAAAATATGAAACCTTTGATAAAAGTACCAAAATTTTGTCCTAATAAAAGTTTTAGGATTTCATTTCCAATTAAATTTTTATATTGAAATATTTAATATGTAAAATTTCCAAAAATTGGATTAAATATGGGGTTTCCAATAAAAGGTGTTAAAACAATGGCTTAATAAAAATATAGTTTGTTTTTCATAAAATCATATATGATTTTCTCTTACATATATAGAATATATTAAATAAATATCAAAAATATTTGATTAAATATATAAAATACATATTAAAATAATATTAATTTCCAATTTTAGTTTATTTATATTAATCAGTTAAAATAGCATTGTGACTATAATGATATTTTCAATTATATTTTATCAGTTTTCATATTTATATATAATTAATTTGTAACATTTTAATTCATCTTTTAATTTTTTTAAACAACCTATTATAACAATTTATTCATTACTATTCATATCCACAATCATAATAGTTATACTATATATTATTATAATAATAGTTTTAATTATATATTATTGTTAGATAACACCTGGTCTTGTGTGTTACGCACTCCATTGAGGAAGGTCAATATTTCATGTAATATAATATTTCATTGTTATTCTATACATTGTATTAGACATTAGGATAGTGGGTATCATATGCTAATTTGGGTCCGTGTGAAACGAATTATTGACATAGTGAAAAAAATTCAACGTTGCATGAAATGAATAATATCAAATGATTAAATAAATTCAATAAAATTCACCAAAATATTGGGGAGTTAAATTATTACAACTTAAAATTAATTTCACATTTGAGATTTTTCTATGTAATCAGAGCTTTAAAACATGAATTTATCATCTAGAGAAACTGATATCATAAAAATGAAAATTAAAATGTCCCTTAAAAATGATAATTTTGGGCCATAATAGTTATCCAAAGAAACATATAATAATGTTTTTTCACAGGGGAAAATTGTTTGGGAGTGAATATCAAACGTAGAGGAAAGGATTATATATTTATAGGAAGTGATTACAGTCATAATTCACAAACAAGCAAATGTTTAAATGAAATTTTAGGGGATGAATGCAATAAATATGTTATTATTTAAAAGTCCATGAGCTCAACGAAAATAATTTTTATTATGATAAGAATTTATCACCTTGAGAACACTGAGTAATTGTTGATAAATTTCATTAAACAAAATTTCATTCTTGGGATGTTCTTTGAAAAGTTACTAATACATCCATTTACTCCATGAATGTATTTATATAAATTATCTTTGTCTATAAAGCATTATAATACAATTTGAACTGATCTTATGGCCCCTAAAAATATTAATAGTCTTACTATTATTCCATTAACAATCCAAATTAATGAACATAAAAAGTAATAGTAATGATTAAAAATAAATATTTATTCATTAAGAAAATGTGCATAAATACGGACATTGTATAGGCCATTTGTAGGTGTGAAACAATTATCATCTTTTAGTGATGGTTTCAGGACCCACAACCTTACCGAACATGATTGGTTGTCACCCAACATACATGATGACCATTTCAAAAAATATAAAATATAAATATCCTTAAAATATGTGTAATCACAAACTAAACATTTAACCAAGTATTTGTGAACAAACTCAATGCATGAATGAATCCTTTTATGTTTAACATAATCTCTTCAAGAACAATAATCCGTAATCCCTTATCAATGATTAATATCAAAAACATTAGAAGGAATGTCCTGAAATCATATTTACATTGATTCTGTTGTATATGAAAAAGTGGCTCTTGGTTGTCACATTTTTGAAATGTGAATACCCTCATCGTATTATCAATTGAAACATGGTAATAATCTAAATTTCCATAAATCGTTTTGGAAAACATGATTTCTTCCTTATTACAAATTTTATTGGGTCTATTTATTAAATAAATAGAATATTATATATGTCATAAGTTATAACATAAACCACTTATCAACAAATACATACTTTGTTCCTATGTAATAAATATTATCCAATTAATTTATTCATATCCCATGTATCCTTATCCACACAACATTATATTAATATAAAAAACATTTTAATGGTTAACTACCTTTAGCCATAATATCACATTGTTATTAAATAAATTCACCATTATATAGAAAATATTTAACATAAAATTATAAATACTAAGCGAAAATCATAAGTAGAACAATCCTTGTGTATTTTAGCATTCAGAATATTTGAATGCAAATACATAAAAACATTGATTACTACACTTCATCATTATACCACTGACAAATATAAATATTCCAATGAAACAATACCTCATTCTTTTAACATTTATTATGTACTATCATCATCATTAGAAATGTAACCATTACTCACAAAACCCTAACAATTCTCATTAGAAACGTACGTCTTATGACATTAAATTACATATTGATCATTTACTCTACATTTAAAAAACAAATACATCGATTAGGACTTAGGGAGGCCAATATTTTCCTCAACATCATTAAACAAACACTTTATTTTTCCTTCCATCAACTTATATGGATTCCTTATATTCAACTTTAAAAACATATTATTTTTCCTCTAAGACATTAAAATTGGTTATTCTTTCAATATTCCTGACACAATGGAAACTGAATCTTATTTCCTCCATGATCACTATTACTCGAACTCATAGAAAAGACCATCTTTCTCTTCCTTGGTGAGTTTGAGAGTTGTTTAATGTATATAGTGTTCATCATGTTCCTTAAATATTAATTAGGTATGATCACAAAATCATTATCTCTAATTATAATCCCACCATAATTCTCAGCAAAACATTGTCAATGGCATTCATTATTAGTACAGTTCCATCTGGTTCCCACTATTGAAAAAAATCTTGAATCATAGTGTGAGAATTACTGATCATAGTAGAAAACTATATGGCCAGGAAAATAATTACATATAGGATATCTAAATAATTGAACCATCCTTAATATTTGAAACCACTATCATATCATAGGTTATTTATAGCCAAAAAATATCAAAATACATCATAATAGTTCATGAAGAGTTTGTGAATTCACGAAACATATCATTGGGAGTGTCAAACTAGGTGTGATGCAAGACCCATAATAATGTACCAGATTTCTTTGAGTCAAGCCGTGAACAAATTTTTACTGTTTTTACCCCTATGTACATATATTATACAAACACATCCACTTGTATTATCCAGATAATGATGTATTTCTTGGAAGCCACTCACATTATCCATTGCAAAAATTCTAGGTCATTTTCCAAAATGTTAACTCATCCTTACAATAATCATTAGAGATATCCCTATAAACATCCTTATAAATATACCATTCGATCACACTAATGTTTTCTCATGCTATTTTTCAAAGGTTAAATATAACTATAATCTGATACCAACTATAGGGACCCTCTGATTTTAAAAATAAACATTACACAACTTTTACATAATACATAATCATTAAACAAAAACATTCCAAATGAGCGTAGTTAGTATAGTGCCTTTGGATAGATTAATATATAGAAAATTTTACATTTGTGAGATACGCTATCTTCAACTAGGGTATTCATGACAAGAACCCCTCTTATAGAAATCAAAAATAGTATATATAATCACGACTTGTGGGAAAAAGATAAAATTTGTGAGCTCAAAGGCTTAGTAAAGGAATGAAAGGAGACATGTAAGCACAAACATTAGCATAAGGGTATTATATTGTGATCATGAAAATAGAAGATAAAACCTTGTATATTAGTAATCATATTAGACATCATGGAATATATGTTTCTAGTTCAGAAGACATGAATCATAATAAAATGAGAACATAAGAATTGAATGCATAACGCAGGAATAAAACATGGAATTGTTGATAACAACTAATCATTTAATCATTTACATAATAGACAATGCATCCCTACCAAGACCATCATAGTTGTATGGGTTTACCCTCATACCATCATATTTGTCATGGTTTACTTCGATGTCCATCATAGTAGCATGAGTTCACTCCTCATACCCTATTAGTTTTCAAGGTTCACACTCATGGCCATTGTTGTAGTCAAGGTTCACTCCTAAGTATATCTTAATTTATATCATTAGATATTAAAATATACCCAATTAATTTGAGGGATATATAGGTACCACCCATCACATAATGAAATTTTACATACAAGTGACACGTGATCATATTTAATCATATCACAACCCATTGTATGAAATGGGTATCACAAGCATGTAATCATCTCTAAACATATGAAAATGGACTTGTTTCATAAAAATTTCATCATAAGAACATCCTGTGAAAAATAAGTGGTTTCCAAAAATATTTTCACCATGAAAGAGATATGGGCTTCATAGTCATGATCCAATTAATAAATTAATCCATTCAAATCTATAATAAGAAGGAAAAAATTGAGTAATTTCCCCATAAAGGCTCGAGTAACACCAATGCATGTTATAATAGATGGGAAGTAATTTTTAGGGATCACTTAAAAAAATTGATCAGTAAAATATCATTTCTTGTATGAAAAAATAATCTTTAATACATAAAATTATTCTTAAATATTTTTACAAAAAATACCTTCAAACATATAAATAATTCATAAAATTGCGTTGAAATTTATTTTCCATTAAAACATAAAAAATAATCCCCAAAAACATTTAAAAATAATATCATTTAAAACAATTTTAAATCATATAAAAAGAGATTAAAAATGTTTTGAAAACATATGTACTTCAAAACATTAAAAATAATCATAAAATAATTTTCAAAATAATTTTTCATTAAAATGATCAACAGAATAAAATTATCATTTTGAAAACCATTTTATATGAAAATATATTTTAAATTTTTTTCATAAAAATTAACCATTTAAAATTAAAAATGTATCTCTTATGAAAGTATGGTTGGTAAATTTGTACATGTTGTATGAGGTCAAAAGAAAATACCCTTTTCCCGGAATAAAATTTAGAAAAGTGGCATGTTTAGAAAGTGACAAAATTATACCCTTTAATATATTTCTAAAAGAAAAAAAGTTTAAAATTATATTTTATGGATTATTGGATAATGGTATAGTATTCATGGAAATCCATTTTAGAAAATACAGATTTCTGACAGAAGAAATTGAAATGTATGACATTCCAAAATGCACATCTACAACATTATTATGTACCAAAAAGTATAATATGTTAAAAATAATGTTTTTATAATAAAATAAAAGAGTTTAATTAAAATTATAAATATTAATGAGATACGGATCATATTATTTCATCAATGGATGTATAAACATGAACTATCTCAAAAAGCAATGAGGTAGTCTCAATAAACTATTATAACATATTATCTTGGGTGAATACTCTCAATACAAGGAAATTAAATTATATGAAACATTTAATATCATTAAAAGATTTAGATTCATGTTATTTCATCCGAAATGAAAATATATCCTCTTTGAAAAAGAGTTTACGTGTATAATAGAAGAGGAGTCCCCAATAAGGGAAATTATGACAAAGCACTTTAACAATTGGTAACTTTTGAAAGATAATCCCCATGAAAGAAATATCATAAAATGGACATGTAAATACCAATAAATTAAATTAATATATCCATTTATTACAATCATGTTCATCACATACGCTACACAAAATGAAAGAGTGGAGAACATAACATGAACCTCAGAGAAATTAAAATTGAGATAAAATCCTCTTACCCGGGGTCTAGACTCTCTCCATACTCATACAAGCATCCTGTATAGTAATCATATGTTTATTATAAATATTATGAAGAATATTATTTTTATATATATTGCCATATTTTTTTAATATGAATTTTTATTAACCACTTGTAACTATACAATGTGAAGGTTTCACTTCGGGTAATAATCACTTTACTTTTCGCATGTGTCTCAATTTTTTATATCAATACGTTAATCTTATATCACGATTCAAGAATATAGATAATGATATAAATATAATTTATATGCATAATATATATATTATCATATTGTATAGAAATATGAATTGTTAAATGGAATACACCATTCATGGATATTGTAATCCATACATATGCATAAAGAGTGTTTCTATTTTTTATGTCATATTGAAAAAATGTAAATGATATATATATATATATATATATATCTATATATATATATAGTATTATTATAGTATAATTAATATATTATATATATCATATAAATTCACTAATCACATCTTTCATACATTCCATGTGGTTTGTGAACGAATGACAATGCTTTGAGGGGGCAGTACTCCACAATTCTTCATACGAGACTATCATATTAACATCAAATAGGAAGTAAAATATTTATTTATTGTAATGATGAATAAAAAATAATAAATAAGTAATATAAATTATATATTCCATATATTGATATATTTTCATTCATAATGGCCATAATGATAGGTGGTAATGTAGAGATGAACAATCATTATTTTGTGAAGCAGTAGTTTGCTGTAAAAAAATATCATGTTTGATATTAATTAGTTAGTGGCGTGTTAAAGTTTATGTTGAAATATTTTCATAAAAACATACTAGTATATATTCGATATAGTTGATTCATAAAATAATTTAATAAAGTTAGTGTATGGGGTGAATAATTAAAATAATAGAATGCACAAAAGGGAAGACATTGCATCTAAATCGGGCAACTCTTTGTTGTTTGTGCCAAAAGCCTTAATTGAGATGATTTATATGAAAAGGGGTGATTCAAGGATAATAAACTATTTTTTAGAGGCTATATGTCCAGATATTGGATAATGAAAAAATGTTTTAGAGGTGTGAGGAATGGGTAGAGGTGGTGGCTTTTCTATAGTGATAGATAAGTGGCACTCTTATAAATATTTGATGAGAAAATTACACAAATTATTTTCATGTTGAATGTGGATCCAATAATGTTCCATTGTATATCAGAATGATATAGGTTCAAAATATGAACATAAAATGGGTTTTGATCATGTGTTTAGGTCATTTTGGTAATGTAAATTATGGTTTAGTAGTTTAATAACCTAAATTTCCTCTTAACTGATGTAATTAATTTTAATTTCTTTCTATAATATTTTAGGTTAAATTTTTATTACTTACTATAAATTATAAATTATGATCATTCAAAATACACAATCTATTTTACTAAATTATAATAACAAAATATGCAGAATTTAATTTAAAAATAATCCATTTTTTGGGACGACAATGTAGGGTTTCAATTTAAAGAATAATCAATATATTGGAATGTTTTTAAATAAAATTTAAATGTGATTATGGTTCGAATGACTAAAATTGGATTAATTGGTAAAAATATTATTTATATATAATATAAATGATTTAAAAAATATAATATAACCCTATGTGTATATTAAGTTAATAAAACATTTGAAATAAAATATACTTTTTTATCAATTAATTAAATGACTAAACCATTCATAACAATAACAAATATTTATAGTAACCTATTTTTATGTTATTATTCAAAATATAAATTATATTTTGACATATTAAATATATAAATGTTCCAAAAACTGGATTTAAAATATGTTCCCTATAAATAGAGTGGTAAAAAATGCATTAGTCAAAATAAGTATAAAATTGTGTTAGTTCTTTTCTTTGGTATATCGAATCTATTATATTATTTCATTAAATATTTGATTAAATATATAACATATTTATTATATTAATATCACATAACAACTGTAAATATTTTAATTTTCTATGTTAATTTTTCCATGTGACTATAATGACAATTTCCATTATATTCAATATGTTTTAATAATTATTTTTAATTAATTGATAACCTATGAATTCGATATATATTTTTGTAACCAACATATCATAATATTTTATTAAATAATATCCATATCCATAAACAGAATGGATAGGTTATATCTCCTTATAATAATATTTTTAAATATATATTATGGTTAGAAAACACTCGATCGTGTGTGTCACGCAATCCATTGAGGAAGGTAAACTTGCAGGTAATGTTGGATAAACTTTTTGTTCCATGAAATTTATTCCATGATGGGATTTTTTGTAACATATGACATGTAAGATCCATTTGAAATTAATTGTCTATATAGTGAAAATATATTTTCATTGTTGCGTAAAATGAATACAATGAAAAGATTAAATTAATATGAATTTTGAATTTCTCCAAAATCTTGGGGTGTTATATTCTACTTCTTTAAAAATAATTTTTCCCTCAGAATTATTATGGGTAATAATTGTTCTAGTATATGAACATTTCACTTAAAAAACCAAAATCATAAATAGGGATACTAATACATCCCTTATAAAGGAAATTTTAGTACCATAATGGTTACCCAATGTAACATATAACTGGGTATTCATATAGTCTAACATAGTTTAGGAGTTGAGATTGGACATAGAGGAAAAGTGTAAATCTTTTAGGGAGTGATTGGGGTTATAAATCACAACAACTGATTGTTAAAAATTCCTTATAGGTATTTAAAGTAAAAAATTGTTATAATTTTAAAGGCCATCAACACAACGAAAATAAATGTATCCTGATAACAATTTTTGATCACTATCAAAATGTTTATTAATGATGGATAAATTATTTAAAAGAAATTATTTCTTGGGTTGTTCTTTGAACAATTTATTATACATCCATTACCTCTTTGGATAAATTTCCCAACAATATCTTTGATGCATAGATCACAAAAACACACTTATAATAGATCATAAGTGACATAAATAATGAAGAATTCTTACTATTTTTCTATTCAAAATCATCCTTCATGAACATAAAAAGTAATAGTATTGATTAATAATAAATATTTATTAATTTAAAAATAAATTTAATTTAATTAGGAAATCATGTAGGTCATTAGTGGTTGAGAATCCCTTATCTTACACTGCTCATGGGATCAAGATCTGCATGCTTTCCGGGCAAGATTGGTTTTCACCCAACATACATGATTTCATTTATAAAAAATATAAAAAACTAAAATCATTGAAATATGGTTAATCACTAAATATCCTTTTAACCAAGGTTTTCAACACAACATAAATTTATACATATTTCCACTAATGATTAAATTAATATTTACACGAACATTTTACCTTATGAACATTCTCATAGATGAACATTCCAAATTATAGAAATATATTCATGAAATCATCTTAACATCGATTCCCCTATATAACAAAAATTATCTAAAGTTTTTTACATTTCATTCGTGTGAATACCCTCAAAATATATTCTATTGAAATATTTTAATAATTTAAATTACCATAAATAATTTTGGAAAACATGCATGATTTCTTATTCCAATGTTTATTGGAACTATTCCATAAATCTAAAAATACTACAAACTTCATCAGTGACCGAATAATCCACCTATCAACAAATCCTTAATTTTTCCATGGAAATCCACACTTATCAATTTACTTATTCATATCTCATGTAACATTATACATAAAAAATTATAACAACCTAAAAAATATTAAGGGTTACATTTCCTTACTCATAATATAACCTTTTCATTAAATAACATCACCAGACCATATGGAACATTCAATATAAATGTTTAAATACTAAGAGAAAGCCCCAAGAAAGAAAATCTTCTTATATTTCATCATTCATAGATTTTGAATCACAATACATAAAAACATTGATTATTCCACATAATATGTATTCCATTAACAAGTCTACATCATCCAACTACACAATAACTCTTTCTTTTCACATTTTTTTCTATTATATCATCATCAATAGAAATGTAACCATTACTCACACCATCCAAATGACTCTATTTATGAAAATTATTCTATGGACATTTAGTTTCCTAATTACCGTAAAACCAATTCTTTGAAAACATACGCTTCAATTATGACCTTGGGAGTCCAATATTTTCATCCATTTGGATAACCAAAGTCATTATTTTTCCTTTGTAGTCAATTTCATTGTATCCTTAATTTACCAAGTTGAAAAATCATCCTTTTCTCAATGAAAATTACTTAGGTGATTATTTCCACATTCCTGACACAAAAGAAACTTTATATTATTTTTCACCATGTTCTCAATTTCCTAAACATTCTAATAACTCTTTATTTAAATTCCTTGATTAGTCTGAAAGTTTTTTATGGAAAACATTGTAAATAATGGTCCATGAAAACTGATTAGGAATGATCAGAACATTTTTCACTCTAGTGATCATTCTAGTTAACTAATCATCATCAAATCATCCATCACATTCAACATTAATCTTGTTCTGTCCAGCTCTATCCATTGACAAAAATCAGAGGCAATGTGTGAGAAGAACTTATCATAGTAGAAAACATCATTCTAAAGAAATTAATTACTTGTATGATATCAAAATAGTGACTCCTTCCTTGATTTGTGACACCTTAGTCTTATCCTAGGTTATTCATTGACATTTTATATCTAAATAATTTATAATAGTTCATGAAGAGATTGTGAATTCTAGAAGAAAATCCACTGGGAGTATGATGCTAGGTGTTCTATAAGGCCCATTTTCATGTACCGGATTAACTTGAGTCTTGACGAAATCCTCATGTCGGAGTTCTTACTCCAATGTACACCTGTTAAAGTGAGACAACCACATGTAGTATCCAAACATGGATGAATTTATAGAAAACCACTCACTCTATCGTTTCCCAAAATTTAAGGACATTTTCTTAATGATTAACTCATCCTTATAAATATCCTTAGAGATATAACTAGATATATCCAGAAAACTGTACATATGGATATCAATAAAATATTCTCATGTTAGTTTACAAAATTTTACTATACCATTTATCTTATAACCACTATAGAATCCCACAATTTTCAAACATTACCATTACATAACATTTTTGTAAAACATAAACATTCTTAAAACAAAGTCCAAAATATCATAGTTGGTAGTATGCATTTGGAAATATCCAAACCTAAAAACTAGTACATATTTGAGCTCCATAATATACCACTATATTGTTCTTGACTACCACACATCATAAACATATAAATCATATTACACATCATCATATCCTGGGGGAAAACATAAAAGGAGTTAGTTAAAAGTCGTATTAATTTGAAAAAGGGAGATATGTTAACATAAACATGAGTATAAGGGTATGATAATGTGATCATGAAAATAGAAGATCATACCCCGAAAATTAGATACCATTATAGAGATCATTACTAAAAGATTTGCAGTTCATAATACATGCGTCATAATGAAATATAGGGCGTGAACCATGCAATTTTAATGTACAAATAAAGATGAAATTGTGGAAACGCACCTATTTAAAATTACTTCCATTGTAGCCATGGAATTATTTCAAATATCGTCTTAGTAGTACTGGTTCACACCCCATACCATCATAGTAGTCATATTTTACTCCCATGGCCATCATAATAGCAAGTCTTCACTCCACATAACATCTTAATTGTCATGTTTTCTCATAGGGCCACTATTGTATCCAAGATTCACTCCCATTACCATTTAATTTTTTCTCTTGATTTATAAAATATTACCCAATTCATTTTAGAGATAAATATGTCCAACCCATCACATAAATAAATCATACATAAATGTTCCACCCGATCATAAATAATCATACCACATCCTATAAAATAATAATGGTATCTTAAAAGAGTAATCCTATCATAATCTTATGATAGAGACAGGGTCAATTATAATTTCATTATAAGTGTAACCCATGATATGAAGTAGGTTTCATGAGCATATAAACTATGATTTAGATATGGGATTCATGAGAATCATTCTAATAAAAAATACTCCATTATACTAAATAATATGAATAGAAACATTTAATAATTTTCCTATAAAGGATTGAGTAACAACATAGTTTATTAAATTATATGGGAAATAATTTTTAAAGATATTTTATAAACTTTTATAAAGTAAAATTCCTTTAGTATTTGAAAAAGTTTATTTAATATATAAAACCATTTAAAAATCACTTTCCTAGAACAACACTTTAAAACTTATAACGTGTGAATGAAATATTTTATAAAAAAATTACTTGAAGACATATAAAATAAAAAAAATGTTATTAAAAACAATTATCATATTAAACACTTTGAATACATATAAAAATCTCTTAGACAAAATTTCAAATCAATTGTAAATTAAAATTATAAAAGAATCTTGAAATGTTTTTGAAACCAATTTGTCATGATAACATATACAATTTGCGTGAAGTAATTTTGATAATTGTTTTTGTGGAATATAATTTTTAAAAATAATTACTTAAATATTACCCTTATAAAAATAGAAAGGGAGCTTTGAAGTAATGGGGGCTGGTAAACTACTACATGTTGTGTGAGGTCAAAAGAACATTCATTTTTCACAGTAAAAATGTTAGAAATGTAGCATATATGGAAAGAGACAAAAATACTACCATGAATATATTTTAAAGGAAAAAATCTGTAAAAATTTATTTTAAATCATATAGTAATATGGTATAATATTCTTGGAAACTCTTTTTAGAAAAAAATTATTTTATAATGGAGAAATGGTATAGTCAAACAATAGTAAAAAAATTCATAACTATAATATGTACCAACGAGTTGAATGTGGTAACAATACATGATTATATCATGAAATAGTAGAGGATATTGAAACTCATGAATATTATTGACAGATAGATTATAATATTTCATCAATGGAAGATGAAACAGTAAGAATTTCGAAAATAAATGAGATTGTCTCAATAACATTTTATAAATTTTTATCATGGGATTATAATCTCCATGAAAGGAAACTAAATTTCATGAAACATAGAATATCATAAAAATATTTTGATTCATTATATTTCATGAAAAATGTAAAAATATTATCCTTAAAAAAGTGATTAGGTGCATTAGAAAACATGAGTCTCAAAGAAGGAAAATTATTTAAAAAACATTTACCAGTTTGGTATCTTTTTAAAGATAATCCCCATGAAAGAAGAATGATAAAATGGAAATTTGAATACCCATAAATTTTTGTTTAATATAAATATAAAAAAATCATGGGTTTCACATAAACCACAATATGGGAAAGAGTGGAGAACATAACATGTGTCCCAGAGAAATTAAAAGTGAGGTGAAATCCCCTTAACATTTGTCCTGGACTATCTTCATACACATATAATATTATAATATAAAAAATATATGTCTATTATAAATATTTGATACATGAACATAATAATATCTATTAACATATATAGTTTTAATTTTTTGACATTATATTAACCACTTGTTAACGATCCAATGTTAAGGTTTCACTTCGGGTTATATTTGTTGGTTTTTTATACGTGTATTAATTTGTTATATCATTGGTACTAATATTTATATATTGATTATAAAATGTAGATAATGATATAAACATCATATATATAAATTATATTTATATTATTATAATCTATATCATAATGAATTATCAAATGGAATACACGGTTAATGGAGACGGTGAGTCGTACATACGCGTGAACAATCTTTCCATTGTTATTTTCTTAGTGAAAGAACGTATGTAAATAACATATATATATAAATATATTGGTATATTTATAATTATTGATTTAGAATTAATATATTATATATATCAAATAATTTCACTAAACCCATCATTAATACTTTCCATGTGAGGTGTGAATGAATCACATCACTTTGCGAGGGTGATTGTCCACGCATCCTCAAACATGATAATCATATTATCACAATCTAAGATGTAAATCAGTATATATCATTAAAATGAAATAATAAAATTAAATACATATTAGATATTTTATATAACATATATAAATATTGAGTCTATAATTTCTCCCATGATTGTTGGTAATAGAGAAAATAAACATTATTGATTCATGAGGAACTAGTTCACCGTACAAAGAAATAAGATTTTTGATATCAATTAGATGTAGGTGTTTATAAGTGTAGGATGAATAATTTGGAAGAAAAATCATAATATATTTAAGATACTCGTGTTTTCACACAATAATTGAATAAATTTAGTGGATGGGGCAAGGAAATAAAATAAAAGAGAATGACTTGAGTGAAGATGCTACCTCTAAATACGACAACTCATTTCAGTTTCTACCAAAAGGATTCCTTGATATTATTTCTACCCAAATATATTCTTAATTTTCAAATGTAGTATTATTTGGATCATAAAATGGATGAACATGTCCTAGAATAAAGGTTTCGAGAGCTGTGAGAAATGGGTAGAGGTGGTGGACTTTTATAGTGGAGGAGGAGTGTCACTCTTATAAGTATTTGAAGGGAGAATTAAACCCACTCTTTTCATTTTCAATGTGGATGAAATAATGGACCAAGGTAGATACCACAGATTATGGGGTCGAAATATCGATATGCAATGGGTGTTAGAAAAGTGTCTAGGTCGTTTTGGGTCTTAAATATAAGCTGTAGTACTTTATCATCCTAATTATTCTCATAACTATTGTAATTCCTTTTAGTTAACTTCACTTATATTTTTGGTAAAAAAAATTGATCATATTATACATTATAGATTTTTTTGATTCCTAATATTTAATCAAATTTTCCACCTTCTAATCACATATATGGTAGAAATTAATTTTAAATTAGTCAGGATATCGGGATGACAGTATAGGTTTTTGATGAAAAAAAGCATCCAATGATTGATTTGTTTTTTACGTCAAATTTCACTGTAAAACAGTAAATAATGACATACATAAGATTAATTGGTAAATAATTTAACTAATAAACTATTAAACAATTTAAATTAATATAATTTATCCATAACAAAAAATTAGATGAAGAAACATTTTTCACATAAAATCCTTAATTTTTAACTATTTATTAAAATATGAAAAAATTCATAAAAATTTAAAAAAATATATCCTAATTAAATATTTATGTTTATATTCAATATTGAATTTTTATTTTGACATAATTAATCTATAAATTTTCCAATTTTTTTTAAAATCGGTTCCCCATTAAAATGCAGTTAAAAATATGTAAATAAAAATATAATGTTTTTATCATAAAATTGGGGTTTTAATATCTTACACATATAAAATATGTTAAATAAATATAAAAAATTGATTAAATACATAAAATATGAATTATATTCATATCCCATAACAATTGAAATTAAAACAATTTATTAGGTTAAAATATCTATGTGATTATAATGATATTTTAAATTACATTCAATCTGTTTTTATGTTCATTCATATTTAATTGGTAACCTATAAATTCCTCTTGTTTTTTTGTAAACCCCTTATTTTAATAATTTTTTAAATACTATTCATATACATAAATATAATTCATAGGTTATAACACATTATAATAATATTTCTAATCATATACTATATTCAAATAACACTCGATCTTATGTGTTATGCAGTCCATCAAAGAAATTCAATCTTCTATATAATGTATGATATATTTGTCATTCCGTACAACATATACCATGTTGGTATTATGTATTACATATTTTATGTTGGCTCAATGATAAATTAAATTTTGAATTAGTGAACATCTATTTTTACTGTTGCATGGAAAGCATAATATGAACAGATTAAATTAATTGTAAAAAAATTCACCAAAATCATAGGTTGTTACGTAATAATTATTTATTTACCAGATTCATAATTAAATATTTGTTTTAGATAATAATATATTTATTGGTGTTTTAAATAAATTAAAGTGGAGTTTTAATGGGTCATGATAGTGTTTTATGATAAAATAATTATATACGACTTGATATATATTATTTTTTCATTTTGCGTAAGTTGGTGAACTAAAAAATATTATTATTATTATTAAATTTTTGAGAAATGGGATTTCTTGAATGTTTATATTTATACATAATTATTGTTATTCAATTATATTTTGTAACCGAAATCCAAACCATATAAATAGACAACAATGTCTATTTTGTAATGTACTCAAAACCAATTCTGTGTTTGGTAATAGAGATATTTAGTGTAAAACAAATTATCTCTCAACTCATCCTCATATCTCTCAAAGAAGAACACGAATCACATTTTATAATTCCATGAGGACCATATAAAAAAGGATCAATAATGAAAAATGAATGATATTTTATTGACCTCACGACCACCTGGAGAATGAGTGATATTTCTCAGAGACCATTAGAGCATGTGTAGATCAGATCTAGATGGATTCTACCCTATGATCCTCACAAGAATAATGAATGTAATTTGTAATTTCCTTTTTCAGATGATCAATAATCAACAATGAAGAAATTTCTTGAGCATGTGTATTTTTTTCTTCTGGTATTATATAAATTAATTTTAAATTTTATTTGGATAATCCTCACTCTTGGTTTCATAAAATTATTATAAAATGAAATTTTAATATATATCCATCCATCATAGTTCTTCAACTACACCCATAATAATCAAGCGGTATCAGATCTGGTCACAATTATATTTATAATTTTTTATTTTATTATTGGGCTATTCACAATCGTGGTAATATTTTCATTACATGTAATTATTTAATTAATCTGATTTTAATTAAAATGTGATCAACATATTAGTCATGTTCATTCAGTGTTTTGATTTTCCTAGGGTTTTAATAAAAAATGATGAACAACTAGAGATTCCGTTGGGAAGTGGCAAATCATTGGCTAGTAAAGCTGGGTTACATTGTGTATGGCTGAAGCACATGTCATATTCCCATGTGCATTGTATATAGATGTGTTGAGAAAATAGAAACACTTAATTAATTTATTTCACTCTGTGTGTTGACCTATCTAACCTATCATGTTGGAGTATGATACATGGTGTGTAGCTACAATTTACACAATATCTATTCTGGTCGAGTTAACATACCTCAACCCCATAAGTGTGACATAGTTATTGGAAATCTGTTGTAAATGGAATGTAGAAAGATGTACATGCCACACAGTGTCCCAATAATGGAAATAATTAATATAATGTTATATTTGATACATTATAACATTAAAGTATTATTTTATTTACTGGTACATAATTGCGTGTTAAAATATTTAATGATGGGTTTAAATATTCATAAATGCTAAATAAATTTACTATAATAAATATGACATTAATAGTAATATCATCTATTTTCCAGGAATTCCAAATTAAGGGGTTTCAACAATAAAGATCAGATGATCCATAATATATAAGGTAATTAATTAATTGATTAATTAATTCGAAAAACATTGTTAATCTTAATTAAAAAAGAGATTAAATAAACGAACTCTGTCCATACACTTTTTTTTAATTCATTGAATGTGTGGAAGATCATGATCTTGGCCAAAAACTATTTATGTGTACGTAATTATTTAATTAACTTTATTTCATGGTATTTAAATTATTTAATGTCAAATTAAAAATGGAATGTGATACATCCCTCCAAAAAATATTATTTAGGACCTATGTGTCCAAGGTTATTTATATAATTCTATTTGACCAATAATTTGTTTTCCTTCAACAACATGTAAGTAATATCTATTTGTATGTAATGGAGAATCCCTAGCCACATGGAGATAGTTCCATTTGGAACTATAATGGTGTCAAACTGGTGATAAATAGGTGGACATGTTGAATGTGGTTTCTCATTCCATGTTCGACAGTAGGAGTTATTTTCCCCAGGACATATGCTGATTTAATGTCCTCTCATTAAATAAACGATTAGATGAGCTCATGTTTGGTTAATTTAATTAATTAATTATTTTATATCTATTGCATTAAAATTATGTTTATTGATTCCATACTATAATCACAGAAAATAACTAATATGAAAAAAATTATTTTTATTAAAATTAATGATTTTTAAATGTCTTATCCCAACATGGATAATGAATTAATAAAAATTTACATAAATATTTTCAATTCATTCATAGAATAAAACAAGATAAACATTTATGAATAATAAAATAAAATCTTTCATTCTAATATTAATTTGCACCAATAATTTCTTTACATGATTGGTATCAAAATGTTATAGAACTATGTTTTTGACCAACCCTTGATGTGACACAAACTTTTATTATGAGAGTTCTTTTAATGGATTCACGGTTAATTAAGCATTTTACGTAGAGATGATTATCCCATGATATACATGGTGTAATTTTGAGGCATGTGTAGATGGAGTCCACATTATGATATTTGGATTGGGGAGTCCATTCAATGAATTAAGGTTATTAAATCCATATTTAGTAAATAATTTCCTACTTAAATACCTTATGAATAAAATTACCATCACTTTTTGCGGTTATGAAATGGGTAATATTGATCTATGCCTCTAGAATATCCTAGAAAGTATAAATTTCATGTTAAATGGTAATGGATATTGGGATATGACAAAATAATGGGAGATTTAATAAAATTAACTCATTTATTATTTATAGGAAAATTTGTAATAATGAAATATACTAATAATATTCAATTTAAATTAGAGGATAAAATTATAATATATTAATCCACACTATCCATATGATCAATATTGGATAATGTATATATCCTCGGTATTAGTAATTTCCTGGAGTTGTTTAGATGTCATCGGGTTTTTCTATTCCATGAATAGAAATCACACATTATATAAACCTTAATTTCAGAGTGTCCTACTCAACAAGAGAGTGATAACTAGTTATTACTCAACAAAAAATATATGAAGGATGATGTAGATGTTAATTTTTTTTGTGATTTCATCTACTTTTAGTTATCTCGAGAAGTCTCATGAAATCATGGATGTGTATAGCCTTCTTGACAACCACTATGGTATTTACCATGTTAGATCTAGAAAAAATAGTTTTAGATTTATGAGGTACTCTTTCAAAGTGATCTTGGAGAGCGGTTTCTAGCCGGGACTCATGAAGAAAATCTCATTGGATACATTGATCACTATGAGGTTATAGGTTTTAAACTCCCAAAAAAACTAGGTACTGATCTTACTTTTGAATCACTATGTTAGAATTTCCATAGTTTTGTTGTAAATTTTAATATAAATAACATTGAGAAGTCTCTAACAGAGCATATTATCCTCCTTCACCATGTATATTGATATATGAAACACAAAAATACTTATGTTTTTATTTTGAAAAAACAGAAAGGGAATTAAAAGAGAATTAATCCCAAATCTTTTTCATGCCCTTATAAAAAGAATAAGATCAATGGAGAAGCAAGGGAATATGATGTTTTTGGTTTCGCATGTGGATAGAAGGGCCACTGGAAGAAAAACAACACTCAACTACTGATGAAAGGGGAATATTTGTGTTCCTTTTTATCTACTATAATTATTCTATTTTAAAAAAAAAATTATTACAAACATATTTTTGTTTTCACATATGTATTAAAATATAAAAACCAATTAGATTCAGAAAAAATCACGTGGATGTATGATATATGACAACCAATAGATCTAAAAGGATTTTTTGTACCTTTAGTTATGAAATACATTATTTCTATATCGAGACTAGATACCAATGGATTCATTTTCAAATTTCAAAATTGATTCTTCTTCTTTTATAATGATACAATTTGTTATGAAATATCCCATTTACATAACCGTCTTTATGTGTTTGATAATATGAACCATGTGATGTAAAACGATAATGAGGTTACTTCGCGTGTCTCATTCCACACTAAAATATCGCATCATCAGGAAGGCCATGTAAATGATAAAATCTTGACAATATTATATCACATGGCTATGTATAATCATAAAACAATATGACTTTGTGTATATCATGTATGATTAGAACGAAAAATGACCAAAACCCTATTTATTGGGAAATTTTTAAGGGAAAATATCTATATGAATTAGTTCATACAATGTGTGTGGTCCATTTCTTATTGAAGAAATAGGTTTGTACTAATACAATATAAATTTTACTATTGATTTATATATATATGTATTAGTATACTTAATGAGGTTTAAGTTTTATTATTTTTAGAAATTCAAGGAATACAAAAATGACGATGAGAACCATCATTATATGATGATTCTGAAGCTCTTCATTGGTTGTGGTGGGGAATATCTTAATCACGAATTAATTAATTATTAATGGGTGTTCAAGATCATATCCCAACACTCTCTTCCTTATATCCCTAATAAAATGGTTTTACTAAAAGGATGAACCACACCTTTTTGGATGTGGTGAGATCAATGTTGAGTAATTCGAGTCCTCTATTATCCTTTTGGGGGATATGAATTAAAAACAATAACACAATTACTAAAACATATTCCAAATATATCAATAAATGGTGTTCTAGAAGAATTTATAAGTGTAAGAAATTCCACCTCTAGGCACAAATTGTACGTTTATAGGATACCCCAAGGAAACGAAGGGATATTACATATATGACCCCTCATAAAAAAATTTAATTGTGGAAAGAGACACCATATTTTTTTAGATGGATATCATCAATAATTGTGATTGTGGGAGATATATAAACTCCAATGAAGTCAAGGCTCAAGGCACACAATAATTTTTACAGGGTCTGATTCCACAAACCCCTATGGAAGAATAATCTTTTTCATAGAGACATGTATTATATAGGATAACGTGAAATTTTAGTGAACTATAATGCTATGGTTTTATAGATATTGACCATTTTTAAACATTATTAGTTGAAAATAATTATCATATAACCTACAAGAAAGCAGTATGTTCAACATACATTGGCATGTGGAAGGAAGCCATAAATTATTAAATAGATTCCATGTAACAATAATAATACTTGATTTTTGTAGATTCTCCCATGGATATAAAACCTATTAAATTAAAATGGATATTCCAGAAGAAACTAGACATGGAATGGTTACTCAATACCAATAATGTGTTACTGGTTGTAAAATGGTATAAACTACATCAAGGCATTGACTATGGAAAAATAGTTTCACTAGTTACGATGCTGAAATTCATCATAATTCAACATTCCATTGAATCTTACCATGGCTATGGGATTTGGAAAATGGATTTCCGAATAGCCTTCCTTAATGGGAACCATCAAGAGGATATCTAAATTATATAACCTAATGCGGTTGTGACTCTAAAGTATGCCAATAAGATATGCCTGTTGAAAAAATATATTGGTGGATTAAATCAAGAAGCTAGGTATTGAAAAATTAATTTTGATGATGCCATGAAAAAATATGAATTTATAATGAATGAAAATTAGTGTTCTGTCTTCAAATGGTTCAGTTTTATTATAGTAATTTTCTTTATAGTATAAGTAGATAACAGATTGCATATTTGAAGTAAAATACCAGTCTTATGATATATTGTGGGGTGGATGAATAAATTCTTTTCTACGAAAGAATTAGTAGAGGCATAACAATTTCATATAATAAAGATCCCACATTATATATCCATGAAGTTTCTTGTCCTAATTTAATGTACATCCAATGAAAAGTTAATGAATATATTTATTAGGGATCAAATCAAGAGGGGATAATTTATATCATCAAATGGAATTAACCATTCTATGAAAAAATTTCCTTAGACCCATTATGAAGGAAAAAAATGGAAAGCATTCCATATGCTACAATAGTTGGGTCAATCATGTATGTTATGCTATGTATTGGGATATCTTATTCCTACACATTATGTACAATAATGATATATCCTGATAATGTTGGTAACCTCTATAATATGGAAGTCAAAACTAACCTTACATATCTAAATAATACTGACAATTTTTTCATAGTTTCTGATAGAAACGAGGAACTAGTCAATAGAGGATATTCATATACTATATTCCAAACTGATCAATATGATAGGAAGTAACAATTAGGATACATATTCAATTTTAATAGTGGTAATAAGAGATGGAAGATCTCTATGAAGGATATGGTTAAATATTATATAGTAAATTATGATTATATTTTGGGTTTTGAGATAGCAAAAGAAGTAGTTTGGACACATAATTTCATCCAATATATTGATGTGGTTCCTATATTTAGTGATCCCATCACATTATATTATGATATTACAACATTGGTAGATCTGACAATAGAGCCAAGGTCTCCTCAGTAGACAATGAAATTAATTATGATGTATCATATCATGTGGGACTTTTCCAAGACATGTGAGGTTGAAGTGAGAAGTATTTATATGGATGAAAATGTGACAATCCCCTTGAATAAATTCTTTACTCAAGAGAAACATGATTAAGATGTGAGGGCTACTCTATAGAATGTTGTATGAAGTTGTATATAGTCTATGTGAGAGTTTTTTAGTTTTTTTCCCTTGAACTAGTAGATTTTACATTGATTAAATGAATAATTAAGGTATTAAGAATTAAATTATACATCTTATTACCTATTTTTATTTATTATGCTATACCATAATGTCATAATATCCTATAGTATTTGTCAGATCGATAAGTTCAAAGTAGTTTTACACTATGATGAAAACCTTGAAGTGATATGGAAGTATTCATAATGTAGTTTTTCATTTGGATAACATAATATGATGGGTCCCATAGTATAGAAACTGTCGTGTGTGATTACTCATAAGTTGATGAGACTAATAATCATTAAACCGCACATGGTATTCTTCAAGAACAGAGATTATAAGAAAATATATGCAAGTAGTAATTTTGGATATTTATTGTCATTATATATTCCAATATGCAAGAATGTGTAGTGGTACATAGAATTTATGACTATCATCCAAGCATGTCACGACTCATGCACATTGATTTAGTGATTTAAACTATCAGACCATATGTTGGAGGGAAGTATTGTATTTTTGGTGTGTCACTATTGACAAATTATTGATGGATAAGTCAAGTAATCATTTGTTCATTCAATATTTATGGATGTTTATATCTTATTCCTTTTATTGATTTAGATCATTCATCCTTAATTTAATGGCCATGGTATTACGAAGAGTTTATATCACATAGTCAAATAATGATGTATCGATCATATAGGTTGATGAAACCATTTTGAAACACACATGATGAGATATTGTAACAAAGGTATTATATTACCTAATGAGTGTTCGTATGTGGTTGTCGAAATTGTGACTTTTTGTTCTTTGTCTTTGGTTCCATGACCCATTGAGAGACAATAATTTTATACTTTAGTATAGAATGTATAATGGAAATGAGAAATAATCATACACGGTCACATAATAAGTGTTTTTTTGGTCTCGATTAAATTCTAGTTGAATTTTTTTTAATGGAATAATGATTATTCTCAAGTTTAATGATTAATTTTTTTATGATATATTGACTAAATAAATTATATAAATATTATGTTACGTGTTTGTGAATAAAAAATACATATATATATTGTTGACTAATAGATAAATATTAATTTAGTTTTTTGGGAATAAAATATTTATTTAAGAGAATACAATATTTATTTTAGTGTTATACAAAGGATGAGAAGTTCAAACATACGAATAGCATGTCTAGTTATAAAATAATTATTAACAATTTGGTACATATTATTTATCCTTTTTGCACTATTTGGAGGTCAAAAAAATATTATTATTATCATTATTATGTGGAATGGTATATAATTAATGATTATAAATATATTTAATGGAAGATAAGCAAATTAAATTTTTAACTGAAATCAAATATCCATAAATATATGGCAATGCATATTTGGTAATGAATTTGAAACCCATCCCAAATTTTGGAATCGATAATTTTTATAGATAATGAATTATCTCTCGAATCCTCCTCCTCTTTCCATATTAATAAGAAAAATACAAATAGGTAATTTCATTAAGACCAAAGAATTAGTGATCTATAAAAAATAAAAAATGAATTCTATTAGCTATGCTAGAAATCCTAGAATGAGTTGCATTTCTTGGAGAACCTTAGAGCACATATATATCACCACTATAGAGATTCTACCGTTGGATCACTTCAAGTGAAATGAAGGAAATTTGTTTTGGCCTTTACAGATGATAAAAAATAATCAACTAAAGACGTTTCAAAGCCCATGTATTTATATTATTATATATTAAATAAATTAATTATAAATTTGATGTGAATGATCCTCAATCGTGGTTCTGGGAAATGATTATTAAATGAAATTATAATATAGCTCCCTCTACGAAAATAAATTTTCTATACTCAGAACCAACGTAGTGAGTGTTTGATCACATTTTTAATGAGGATTCATATCCAGATATGTTTATAATTTTACATATCTACTGACTTCTAGATCTCTAGTTGGGAAACATGATAGTAGTTCGGTATTCATTGATTTCTACCAACATCTCTATGTACTTGATGGACATGGTTGGCGACTAGTTATTCAGTGCTCAAAAAATCAAACAATGGAAGAATACATACATATAATATAGTGTTATCCCTATATGCATTCCTATCTATAATGTGGTTCTAGAGAGATCTTTTGTGGTTGAGAGTTTATTGAATGAGAATATATGGTAAACAATTATCGGTAGTGGGAAATAAAATGAATATACCATTAAATTTGGGTGTAAATGTCAATATCAGTGTCCATAACATCCAATACCATTCTGAAGGAGGTACCATGATTGATAATCTACTGTTCAGGACTCACATTTTGGGTCCAATAATCCCATGGAGATGTAGCGTGACTCATGTGATGGATTCTATCTTCTTTCCTGAGGTTCTCCAACGCACCGTATATCTAACATATGAACCAAAAATAGATTACTGAGGAATAGATAGCAGAATGAGAAGGTAGGTATGTTGGGATGAGTACATTGAATAGAATATGGGAGAGCAGTAGTATGTGGTAGAAACATTCACGTATTACCACCACCACCCCTAGGGTGTCCTTGCTATGCTTAGGGAGCAAGAGAACATGGGTGGGTATAGCTGTAGGTGGTCGAAAAGATGACCCAGAGTCTGTGGGAATGATTCAATGTATGATATATAACTTTTCTACCTTAGCTATCAATTTTGATAAACATAATTTTTACTCATTAATTCATTTCAAAATATATTTATCAAGAAATAAAGACTACAGTTGATCCCTTGGAACAACCTTTAGGCTTGGAGTCTCATACTAGAGATGAATCGTAAACTAAAACTTGTGTTGATAGGGTGAACTAACTCTTAGAGGCAAGAGTTTCTATTGGGAACTCTTTGTAGTAGCAATGTGGTCATATGAATCTATCATAGGAAAGTACTATTTGTCCACATTTCATGATAACATTGACTATTTCTGGTAGAGAATGCAGTGTATCCAAAATGATGGGACTATGATAAGTGAACATAGGGAGTGCATAATGTATTAATTAATAGGAGGGTGCATCTAATTACTCACTATTTGGATAGAATGACCCATTGTGTCATGGATGTTATTAGTCCAATATTTATTTTAGTGGGGGAATAATATGAGAACGTCTTCCCAGAAGGTGTTCTAGGTTTACCTCCCAGCCGAGAGATTGAAATATTTATAGATCTACAATAAGGAGAGTCACTTATAACAATGTTAGTATATTTGATTTATACCATAGAGAATTCCAAACTGAGGGTTCATTTGGGGACGTGTAGAAGAAGGGAAACATGAGACCCAATTTTTCACCTTGACCGGCCTATGATTTGATCTCTAAGAAAGAAAATGAGGTATAGAGGTTTGTGTATAGATTTTAGGAACATGTATTAGTGACCTTGAAGAATATGTAACCACTATATATGATTTATAACATCATTTATTATTTGAGAGCGGAATGATGGTTCTTGATGGTTGACCATAGGTAAGGTTATCAACTATTTCATTTAAGGGATAATGATATAAAAAAGATGTTCCGTAGATGTCGCTATGGTCTCTATGTTTATATAGTCATTACATTTGTCATGAATATCTCCCCAAGAATGTTCATGGGCCTCATGAACTAGATCTTTTAGACTCCCTTTTACTAATTCATGGTAGTCATCATTGGAATCCACATAAGACCAAGGGAAACACAAAATAATAGTTCTCTATGTACTACGAGGGAACCAAATAAATGGGAAGCTCTGAATGTGCCGTATCATAATTTAGGAATTCCACATTCTGGTATATGTAATCTCAGTTGATGGAGTGGAAATGGATCTAGCCAAGGATGAGGCATTTGTTATACCGAGAGCCACCCAATAATGTGACAGAGGTGTAATGGTTCCTTGTGTTGGCATGATATTACTAAACATTCACACATGATTATTCATGGATATCAGCACCCATGAATGATTTTACCTGAAAGGGGACTCCATTCATATAGACAGAGTGGTGTAATCTTGATTTTTTGATATTGAGGTAGAGATTAGCATGCACTCCCATCATGAGATATACAGAGGATGGTGTCAAGTACATAGTGTTTTATGACACATCAGTATCATGGATTGGTTTTTTTCTCAAGAAAAGGTATGCGTTCATTTCCAATGGTTCACATCAATTGAGGCCTCAAGAGAAGAACTATGTTCCCACCATCATGGGTAAGAAGTGGTATTTGTCTCTATAATGATGTTTTAGCACTAACTGATGGGCGAGTTGTTTATTATCTATTCTGATCATAACAGTATCAAGTACATATCCTTTTAGATGGATAAAAACATTATAAAGAGGTGATTGAGAATGTTCTTGTACGATTATGACAGCATGGTTGTCTATTCCCCTATGAAAGAGAACATGGTAGAAGACTCTCATAACCTGAGATCTTATTCTATGCTGAGGAAAAATGGATTGGATATCATGAAATCATTGCAGTTAACATATGTGGATGGAGAAGGAATAGATTACCTCCGGTCAATATTTTTAACCCTCTATATTTACATCGAATCAGGGAGGCACATATCGAGGATTTTGAGCGTGTAACCTACATACTCATACATCCACTAGACATGCTAATGTTGGATTTTCTAAATGTGGGTAGTGTGTCTTCTATTAATAGGAAAAATAGTATTAGAGATGTTTCCATATGATGTTTTGAGTTAGTTTCAAAACCCTATTATTAGGTATATCCAGGTGTTTCAAAGATGTACCATGACCACTAAAGTTAGTTTTGTTTTTTAGATATGAATAGAGGAGTTACAGAGTTTGTATCTCGATTCCTTACTTTTAAACAACTAATGGTTGAGAACTAGTTCTAGTGCATTTACCTTGACACCTAGAGGTATAAAATTTGAAGTGTAATGGGATATTAATGGTGATATTGATAGGCTTACCACATACATCTATGTGATGTGATTCTGTATGGATGATCATAGAAAAACTCACCAAGTTGACCCACTCTATATAGATTCATAAGTATAGGTTAATAGAGAACATGGGAGGCCCCTAGATGAAGTATACTGTGTGTCTCTAAATAGTTCTATAGATGATAGTTTCAGAAAATGATTCTAAATATTCATCCATATTGTGGATGGGATTCCAGTAGGTATTTGGGACTCAGTTATGCTTGAGAACAACATTTCAATGCCAAACTAATGGACAGCCTAAGTGAACCATTTAGGTTTTATTGGAGATGTTGATAGCTTGCATGTTGGACTTTGGTCATAGTTTGGATGATCCCATACACGTGGTGGAGTTTTCATAAAACAATATCTATCATTACACTATCATTATGGAACCGGTTTGAGACCTTGTATGAGCAGCCCTATAGGTAACCACATTAATAGACTAACCCTAGAGATTCATCAATAATGGTCCCAGAGTTGTTGTGAGAAACTACTAAGATAGTGAAAATCTGCTATGAGAGGATGAAGACTACAAATATCTGTCAGAATTCATTTGTATAAAAAATATAGAATCCTTTTTCATTTTAGGATAGAGAACATGTGTTCTTATGGGTTTCACATTGATGTAGATTATGGATAATATGGTTGGGGAAGATGTATCAATGATTCCTTGAAAGTTTCTATATAATATACAGAGTTATCAATGTGGTGTACCTCTTAGAAATTCATCTGTAGTTATAACGGGTACCCTATGACTTCAATGTTTCACAATTGAGGAGGTTCTTGCATTACACACTGCAATATATAATCATTGGTGAGATGGACATTGAGACCAGAGCTAAGTATTTTGATTACCTAGAAAATATTATCGAATTTTAGGAGAGGATCCGTCATGGGTGATTGATTCCCTTTCTGTATGTCTAGTCATATAAAGGGAATCTACATGAGATGAAATCGGTGTGTGAGGCTTATATTTGTACTATGTACCCACCTGTCATTGTATATCAATCATTTTTTCTTTTCTGGATTTAAATCCCTTAGGTGGGGAGAATATATTGACAAACGTTTTACATCCATTATTTTTGGTTATTTTATAAAAAAAGTTCGAGACTAGGTACTAAGACATATTCTGATATTAAGGCATAATGTTCTAGTTTCAAATGTTGGAAATTGTTTAAATGTCATGTGTGAACAGTTTTCAAAAAAATTACAATAACATCTAAATGGGGTCCTGAATCGTAAATCTAAGGGTATTGTTGAGTTCGTAAAGTTGTGTTTACCCTAGGAGTAACCAAATCTTGGTCAGTGTGAGAATTATTTTGAAATATCAATTTGGGAATAAAATGTATAAAATAATGAATTAAATTTTTTTATTTTATATCATTGAAACAGTGAAATAACATCATCTTTAAATAAATAGTTATGGGGAATTATTTTCCTAGAAACTAAAAATGAGATATCTGATGAACTGTTGGAGAGCCAATGATGAAGGTTATGTTGTTAGATGATGACTGGATCAATGATCGATGTCTAGTGCGAGATTAAATTGAAGGATCTACCGATGATCAAGACACCTCTCTATTTTTCATTACTAATTGATCAATGATGTGGTATAGAATAATTTTTGATTTTATTCCTTCCCTATTCATAATTTTTATGATGAACAACAATCAATTTCCAAATATATTGATTCTTGAATAGATCATCTTGAAGGATGGATTTATATGCATGTTTATTTTGGAATAATTGCAATGTTATTATTTATTATTCAATTATTGTTTTAATAGTGAATGGTTAAAGAAAAAACAAACATTTTTTGAGGATTGTTCCTCATTTTTTTGGATATTCTTTTCTACAACAAATTTTTTTCATCAAAGACGTTATTTTTTTGGCATGTGGTTCCACATACCAAGATCAATCGATAATTGTAAAAACATTTCACGGTTAAAAAAATGTAAATCATTGATATGGAATTGGAATGACATGATGGTGGTGCAATGATGTAGGCATCAACGAATTTGACGATGTAAGTTCCTAGAATATTTATTATTCACTACAAAACATTAAAAACCATTTGAAGTCCTTTTATAAATAAATAAAATTGTCCATAAACTGTTGATAGATGATGGAAAAGAAATTTTTGACATAATTCATGATTTACTATGTGAGGCTTGGTCATATAGGTGTGTAGAGATCTAGATAAGACCCATGGAACCGGATCAAAGATTTTGGGAAATCCCATACTACACGGTGTTTAATGCGATGCCACATGTTGTGTGGGTCCTTTCTAGTGGTGGATAGTGTTTGGGATAATATTAAGTATCACACGACATATTATCATTCCTTTGTGTCTTGGTGTGTACCTCATATGGTACATGGACATAGGATGTAGTACATGGGTATCGGTATGTTGTGTGTTTTTACACCGACATGGGGATGATACATGAGCCAATTACATGAGTAGGACCAAAGGAAAAGGGACACAATGTGAAATCCTTCTACAGACTGTGTAATTTGAAATTGATAGCCTGGGGCCCTTGTCCTCTACATATTTTCAATTTTTCCATAGAGTTAGTACTCATTATAATTTATGGAAGAGGATTATAGAATCACCCCTACATCTAATAAAGAAATCTCATTGGAAATGGTTACTAGATAGAGTTGTTGAAATAATTCATTGAGGACTATAGTGATATCCTTTATTCTTCTTATTTCCCTAGGTTTTTTTTCATGTTATCATCATTACAAAACTATGCGGGAATTGATCCTCTAAATTGAAGATTAATCTAGATTGAGTTCATGGTTTACCACAAAGCTTTTAGATTATCCTCTTCAATGTATCATTATCCTTCGTGAATTACACTAATAAATTATAATGGTGGGACCTGATTAGAACTACATACTGAACATAAATCATTTGTTTTATGATACATAAGAGTGTGATCTCATGTATGAATTCATTGTGGAACATTAGATTTGGAATCCTAGGCTGACATTATAATTGTGACAGACTATTAAACAAAATTTTTTCAGCATGTATAGTTATTATTATTATTTATACAGTACACATATACCAATTTAGAGCTGGTCGAACATAATTTTTTGTATGATTTTTTATTTCAGGGTTTTATTTTATGTCATTTAATACTCACCCCTACCTTGGATTATCCAAATAATGTCATATCATTGAAGATGATCTACCTTTTGAATGATTCCTAGATGGACTAGGACCAGATGGTTCTTATTATGATAGGAAAATCTAAGGTGTTGTCCAATGGTATAATGAATGTAGTCATAATATTACTTTGTAGTAGGAACTATTTTCAAACTCCTGGTTATGGGCTAGTATTTGGTCTTGTTTTTTTCCATTACATCTTTTTGTACCCTAGTTGTGGGATTTATATATATTAATGCATATTCATTTAGTTTTATTATATTTCAAAATTTTACAGTTTTAAAGATGTGTGTGTGCGTGTGTGTTTGTGTGTATAGGTACTTATGTTAAGGCCTCCCGTATTAGTGACTTGGCCACTTCGTAGTAGTTGTAATCCCCTCTTTTATTGGGGGTGGGATTATGTAGCAATTTAATCGACCAGTTTTGGATGGGTCATGATAATTTTATTGAAAAACATGTATCACCTCATGGTGATGTTCTAGAGTGAATGAAGAGTTTACCTAGTGACTCCTATAATTTAATTTTCTGTTATAAATGTTTCACATGAGCCATTTGATTTGGGATTTTAGACATAGGTTTTGATTTAAGATCAAATATATAGTAAAATGTACCTCCCAAATTTTAATAACATGATGAAAATCATTATGATATACATCCACATATTCATTCACTTCTAAAACATCACTAATTTTAATAGTTTAATTTTTAGTAATATGATCTAGGTTACATTCATTTCCATATCTAATTAATTTCTCAAAATCTTGGTATGTTATTAGTCATATGAAATCATTTAACATAACATCATTTTTTCAGTAATCAATCTTTTCAGGATCAAATAATATCAATTCCATAAAAATAATGATATAAAACAAAAATATGTAAAAATTAATAAAATTTTAAAGAAATACCATCCCATTGATAACAATAGAATATTCACATAAATCATGGTTTCATTTATATTTCCACTTTAGGTTTTCACCAAAACAGTTATATTCTTTTCATGTGGTGATCATCAAGTTTTAATTCTAAATTTCTATGAAATGAAACCATTTTATGATCTAGAGACTGAAAGGGCATTGCAAAAATTTTAATTTCCACGTATTATACCTCTAATCACATCATTCGATAGTCCAACATCAACTGTAATAGTTGAAAACGAATTTACTAAACCTTTATATTTCTTATCATGATAACTTATATCTTGTGTAACTATCTTCAGACACATGATAGTATAATGACATAACATATTGTTACTAAAACACCTCATCATTTTATGGACCTTAGATAGACCATTCCTTAATTTTTTGGGACACATTTCTATATTGTCACGAGTCATGTGAGTAAAACTAACCACACTATAAACACTTTCACGATATTTTAATGTCTTCATTGAAATGTTCTTAAAAAGATTCGGTACATTTTGGGGGCCTTCGTGGGGACATCAAATCTTGTTTCATCTCTGTTGCCAACCTCCATGACTTTTTTCTATTTTCATCTCGAGGAACCCACATGCTAGCAGAATCTATCTCAAATATCTCAACATACTGAACTTATTTCCCAAAACTAATAATATTTCAAGAATACAATGCTCACTGTAGAATTGTAATTAATAGTGACTAGAATATATTATATTTACAATCTATATCCTAAATAAAATGGGTCACATTCCTAGTAATTCTTGTGATGATTTATTCATATGGAGCTATATAATAGTCATCATTTTTACGCAATTTCAATAGTTATTTTTGAATAAACATTCCAAAAAACCTTAGTAAAAATATTTTACTATAAAATATACTTAAATGATACCCATTCAACAGAATCATGGTTATGTTTACATTTGATTATCTTATAAAATACCACCATTGATCAAATTTACCTTCTAAAATCGATAGAAATGGTTCTTGGTTGATGTTATTAAAATCCCTTGACTTTAAATATATTAACTCGGTCTTTCAACACTCTTTAATCTATAACTATAACACCATAAAATTATAAAATAATAACATGTTTTTGATATTGTATCATACACGTAGCACCTAGATGGAAAAAACCAACCAATAGATTACTTTAAATATAACTATTTTATTTCTTGAAGAACATGAAACCCCTATTCTAAAGGGATGATAATGTGGAATAAGGTTATACCCTAACTATTAAAATTGTAAAGTATGAATAGTACTAACTAAATTTTTAAAATTTATGTTATATATAATATATAAATAAAATAATAATCATATAAAAGAAACAGATATGTCTTATGAAAACATGTATCATTTTATAAATGGACATTTAGATACACATTTAAAATATAAATTAAGATACATAAAAAAAATTTCTGAAAATTTTTCAAAAAAAAATTCATTTATAAAATCTACATGTAAAAAATAACTTTTGTGGAATTTTTAAAAAATTTCTGAAATGTTCAATTTTTTAATTAATACTGAAAAATATTTATTTTCAATTTAATATTGGAATTTCTAATAATTTATTTATAAATTGATATATTTTAAATAATATATAATGTAAATTTATTGAAAAAATATATATATTAATCTAATTTATTTCATTGGAATTAAATTTATATTTATTTTTGATATAATAACTATTTGTTATTTTGAATATTTTATTTTTGAAAAATCACTTTCTTGTCACATTTGAGGGAATATTTTTATAGTAAAAATTTCCACTTTTGTGAATTGAATTTAGAGAAATAGATTCCATATTTGGAATCAAAATAATTTAATTTATATAATGAGGCCAACATAAATATTTATTTTAATGAATAGTGAATAATAATAATAATAATTACCTTGGGTAGTGTATAAATGATTATACAAGGGTTGAAACTTATAAAATAAGGGTAAAATCACCTAAACAATTGTCTAAAATATAATTTATGGACATATTTAAACCTTATCATATATAATGTTCAAGAATAATCTTTTTCTAAATCGAGTGGCATGAGAAAAATGTGAGAAAAATATGGTGATAGTGTAGTTCTTTTAGACCTATAAACATTGTTTTTTTTAACTATGTGCATGGTGTGGTTATTTGATGACTGTTAGCCACGGTTTTCCAGAACTCTGGGTGTATCTTTCAAGCATTACGGTGTGGGAAAAATTACACTCGGCACAAAACATGATAGGAACCCTTATTCCCATGGGATTCGACCTTTAGCCAGAGTTTATATTTATATATATTTATATTTAAATACTAATAATCAAAATTTGTTGTGGTTATGCACAAGTGGTATAATGAAGAAGTACAGATATCGAATCTTGTGATCACGTGTTTTTATCAAAGATATACCCATAGTTTCAAAATCATGGGTATAAGTGAATGAGATGGTGTAATGGTGAATGACACAGTGGAATGGACCAATACCCATAGTTTCCTAAACTGTGGGTATAACTCATTGGATCTATCGATTCCTCCATTTCCCATAGTTTCTTTGTTGGGAATGTATTGTCATAATAATACTGTATAACCAATGATAATTTTGATGCTCACAAATACCCTTGATTGTATTCTTATAATGTTTCAAAGAGTATGTTTCTTAGTAAATTGGTTCATATCAATGGAACTCTAATATAACAGGATTTACTCTAGAATCACTGTATCCATCCCAATGTTTACGCGACTATGAATAGTGCACAAATGGATTACTATCCCTACATTATGTTGAAATGTTTTAATTTCAAATGTACAATGAATTGTGTGAGTATGGATCATCTTTCCTAAATTACGCAAAATAGATTTTTTATGGATCAACAACCATATGTTTGAATCTAGAAATAATATTAATAAACCATACATTTAGAAAATATAGGAATCCATGGTTCATCAACCCTATTTGACATTCCTACGTTATACAGATGAACATATGGAAGATGAATGCTACATTCCAACCCTACATTATGCAGTTGAATGTATGGAAGATGAATTCTACATGACATCCCTATGTTTCGCAAATAAAAGTATGGTTTGTGAACACTTTGATGGTAAAATAACCCTATGATGCGTAGCTCAACCCTGCGATGTGTTCTCAGTAGTAGTGATCTATGATTTCATGTTTCTTATTCAAATCAGCGAGAATGAATTAATCGGAAATAATGGATAATTCAGATATCGTTAGTATTTTTTTCAAGGAACACATTATCTATTAGAAACTCTTCGATTCTTCAGGGATGTTCCTTTTATGATTTGAATTCCCGGGATTAATCAGGCAAGAATTTTGGATCTAGAAATATGAAAGGAAATATCATACTCTATTTATACCTTATAGAGCTGGTAAAAATTATGAATTTATGTATGTGAGAATAGTAGTTTATAATGATAAATTTTGTTATTAAATTCTATTATAGTTGATAGAATCACGATCATCTACAAAGGAGGTGTAGCTTTTAATGTACTAATCCATCTCAACATTATTTTTCTTACATGATGTTGCAATTTTATTGAAGATCATTGTGCGATAAGGATATTTTCATACTATTCTTTCTCGATAAAATTCCATTATGAAGAATAAGATCCGTCAATTTTTAGTGGCGTACTATTTCAACTATGAAAATCAACCTTACTATTTTACGAATCAATTTATATTGATTGAAGTTTCATCTACTCGTACATAGTTGTGGTGAAGGATCATCTTCGGGGTCTAATATGTGAATATTTGTTCCTTTTTACTAAACCAAAAGTCTTTTTAAAGAAATCTATGTAAATGTGTCAACTTCCTACACATAGTCATGGAATGATGTTCTTGTGGTATGAGGATATGTTTTAGTGAAATCACCAAGCTCATAGAGAGAGTTATTGGTGGATTGGACTATTGAATCTTGGTGCCCCGAATCACTATAAAAAGTTATTTTCTTTAATTATTCATATTCATTTTAATTTTTCATACATAATAATAACACAAAAAATATTCATTATTTTCAGAGGGATTCAAAAATCTGAATAGTAAATGGAAAATTAAAAATACACAATTCACCCCCTGCGTTTCTTTGTACATTCCGACCTAACAATTCATATTAGAGGTGAGCCTTTTGAATAATTCTATACAATGCTGAAGTGTATAAGATCTATAAAAAGAAAATGGGAATGCCTGATCCAAATGAAGGATTGTAAATGGTTCATGCTTTATATTTCAATGGAGAAAACTATTTATGCAAGAAGTTGTGGATGATTATATATCTAATGAATCATGGATACAAAGTCTACTAAAAAATCATACATCTTTACACGATTCCTTAGACTCTGGAGACTTGGGATGCAACTATTGAAGAAGCTTATGATATGAATTCAAAAGAAATTAATACTATTATATGTTGACTTGTACCAGATAAATTCAATCGCGTATTTCAATGCCCAACAACCAATGAAATGTGGAAATTTATTGAAGTAGCCTTTGAATGTACTAAAAATGTTATACAAGTGAGTTATGCAACTGGGAAATAAAAATTCGATACTTTATGAATGACTGATGGAAATAGAATTACAAATATGGATGGATGGCTAACTATAATTGTGAATAATGTTACATCCATGGGTGAGCATATTAGTTAACTAGATCGTGTTTTCACTGTTGTCATGACCTGTCCTCTGGGACCTATGTCATGACTACCCCAAGCCCTCCTTTTATAGGCCTCAGGCTGGTGACTAGCACCGAAAGGCTTTATCTCTAAAATAGGAATGCATTGCCTTTAAACCTATACAAACACATGGTCTAAGAACACAACAAGAAGAAATATTGATGTAAAATACTAGAGTAAAAGTGTTCTAAATGTAAAGTGGTTGGAATAAAACTACAAATAAAAGTATGATTACTAATGAAATGTAAAAATACAACTAAAAGAAAAAAAAATAACTGAAAAAGGGAAAATAACTTCTAATTGATCCTCTGAGGGTCCTTTTTGAAGGGTTAGGTATAGATCACATCCTCAGCACTCCATGTATGCATGTCTCCTCTGCGTACCGCCTTCTCCTGGCTCCCTCAAACCTTAGCTTAGTTGATTGTCATCTAATAACACAATTCAAGGTGTGGGTGTAACTTATGCGAGGGTGAGTATAACGATATTATGTAGGAAACACGAGACCCCAAATGTCCCCAATAGTTATGTAAAGGAAAACCCACAAAGGTAACACCATGAACATAACAACATGAAGGAAAATTAATACACAGCTAAGACTCAGCTAAAAAAAGGCATACAACTCAGAGAAACATGACTATGATAATGACCAAGATAGGATAGCTATGAACTCTGATAGCCAGCTATAGAATTATCTAGTGATAGAAATAAGTAACATCCCATGTCACAACGTCGAACACCTCGACTGCTGGAGAACTCCTCCTCTTTTTAGTAAAATGGTCGAACCACGACACAAAGAGACGCTTCCTAATAACCTTGGACTACTGAGGTACTCCTCCTTTTGAGTACCATGGGTCTACCTCATTACACAGAGGTGCTCCCCACTGTGGTTATCTACGTTACTCCTCTTGTCAAGTACCATGGGTCTGCCATGTCACACTGTGGCACTCCCCACTATGGCTGAGTGACATACTCATCCTGTCGAGCAACGAGGGTTTGCTGCTTCACATAGAGGTGCTTCCCACGGTGGCATGCTAAGGTACTAAACCTGTCATGTACCATGGGTCATCTGCATCACACAGTGGCGATCCCCACCATGGGTCTACCGCGTCATAGAGAGGTGTGCCCACTAGGTTATTGTTTCACACAAAGTCTATAATCAGCAGTTTCCAGGTCTCAGCCAGTCGTAGGGTTCCGTATATAGCGCCCTTGGTAGAACCACTCCTCCTGCAATCAGTCATATAAAAAGTAGAATATATTATATCAAAGGAGTAACCCAAATCTTCGACACGTCATAAGGGTTCCGATGCAACATATGGTGAAAAATTCGAACGCTCGGTCAGTGCGTTATTAGAATTTTAGTTTCAAGGGCCCAGTTGGATTCAGGTGCGATCTAACCTGACCGTACATCACGTTTCGCCCAAAATATCTTTGAGAAAGTAAAAAGGATTTTCCCGCTCCATGGATCCCAATATTGTAGAAGGATTTCAAACTGGCATCTCATTCTCAAGATAAGTCCCTTTATGTGTTCATAGGCTCGGGTTCGGTCTGACCTGGTTGGAATGTCCCAGTCCGACCTAGTATTGGTTGGTCCATGGAAGACTCGAGCCACTGGTCCATGGTATGGTTCATCCAACAAGGGCTCTTAGACCCATAGAGAGAGGTCTACAAAGGGGTGGCCCAGTAGGGGGAGTCCCGGTAGGGCGGTGGCCCTATTGGGCGGTGGCCCAACTGCATGAGACACGACCCGCAAGGGGGTCCTCCCTAGATACCAACGGTGGAGCATACCCCCAGTCTCCCGAAATTGCGAACGACTCGGAGTCCATTAGGTTTGCGAAGTGGCTCAACCACGGAAAACACCAGAGGTGTGGGTTCAATCTCCATTGTGTCTTCTACCGTGACTTCTTGTCTGCCAGCGGCGCACTAGTCATGACACCACTTCCTCACTAAAAGCACATTGGTCTCTTCGCCTCTCCTTCCGTGGCCAACCATCTTGTCGGCCACCTCCTCCATTCATCTCAAATTATGAGACGCGACCTCTTACTCACCGGAATCACACAATTGTGTGTTGCACCTCTTCTACAACAAGCTGGTGCCAATCGTTCCAATGACTGATGTGGGTTCGTGCCACAATCTCTTCTTGCGGCGTGGCTCAACACGCTATTCCCAATGCATCCAGCTAGTTTTTCTGCGTTGTACGTCTTCCATGGAAGCACAAGAATAGAATTATTTCGGAGGGTTTGAACCGAGTTCATTAGGCCCGCGCCCTTTGTGATAGCTCAAAAACATGATGGAAATCAAGGGATTAATATTCAATTGAATTAACAACATTCTAAACCCTTCAATGATACCCCAAAACATCCTCCAACAGAAATGAATTAATTTTGGATCAACATTTTTTGTCAGTTAGTCCATATTCTTCGCATTATTAAAGAACGAAGAAGAGGAAATCATTTAAAATGAGTAAATGAATAAACCCCCTAACTAGAAAACCCATTGGAGAGCGTCCAATCATGAAGATGGATCATTTTCTTCATTCTCTCAACCAGTTCCCAATGATTCCACTCATAAGTCATCATTCTATTTGTGATTCAGGGTCACATGTCACCTCCCGCTAGGATCATCTACATCTTCTAAGGGTTTGACATCGTGGCGCTCCTTCATAACATACATACATGGAATTGTTTTCCACTACCTCCCCCAAAACCCCATATAAATAGGAGAGGGGGAGGGTATGTAATGATATGGGGAATTAATGGTGCCTCATAAATTAAGAACCTTTTTATCTCCCCAACGACGTCGTTTCTTTGGGTTGGCAGGTCAATCCATTTATTGGCTTGACACATCACTGGCCCCACACACCACTTGTCTATTAGATGATATGAATGAAAATAAAGTAATAAAATTATATCATTTCATTTTATTTATAAATTCACAAAACATAATCATTTCATGAGACTTACTTTGATCAATATAAATTCTCCCTTATGTGAATCCTGATGCTGCAGAATCAATGATGCCATAAGATTTTTAATCCATGAACTGATTCAAAAGTTTAAAAACTCCACTTTAACCTTTACTAAACGTACCTGAAAAAAGTTCAATAAATTTTTAATGTTCACCCTCGACCCGTACTGCTGATGGTTAAGCTTGGACTAAGGAGAAAATGAACCAACAAACACAATGGTACTGTCGGATTTTCAATCCGAGTTACCATTTAGATGTTATAGAATTTACAATAAAATAATTATCAAATAATTATTTTATTTATGGAAAAAAACTAACTTTCATTGGTGGCCCTCACCAAAAATGTTAATATCTCCCTAAAGAGATCATACCCTCACAAGCTCAGTAGTAGTCTCATATTATTAAATCTGAGTTACTGTTCTTGAGATATAAAAATCTGAAAAATAATATAACTTTATTTAATTAATTTATTAATAGTCATTAAATTATTGAGTGTTCATTACAGGAGGAATGCACCGACTAAACATAATTCACACCTATTGTAAACCTACTATCCTGAACATAATGGTTCCATCAGATTTATAATATGTCCAACCATTAAACAGTTATTCATCTTTTTCACAAAAACTGATTATGCATGCTAATTAATGCTTATCAAAACATTGATGGATCATTCCGGGCACACCGAGCCTTGGAATCATGCGCTATTAGATTTTTATATCTTGAAATAATTCTATATAATTTAAAAAAGATATAGAAAAAATTAGGGACATTACATTCTCCCGAGCATATGTCTTTAAATCTTCAAAATAAAAAAGAAAGGAAAAAAATAAACGAGGGTTCTATGGAAGAATCTAGGCCTCAGGCTCCCATGTTCTCTCATAGAGGTTCCCATGTTTCCAGTGTACACGCACCAGAGGTATCGATCTCCCATAAAGGACCTGCTCCTGTCGATCCTAAATCTCTAATGTAACCTCCACAAACATTATCCCTATGTCTAAGTCTAGCTCTCCATCGTCTATGACATGTGATGGGTCATGCACGTATCCCCTAAGCTGATATATGTTGAAGACAATGTGCACCCTCTACAAATGCGGTCAATGTTACAAGAGGTATTCTAACTCACCAATCCCCTGATGTATCGGATATTCCCAAGAAACGTCAATGATAACATTCCACCTCGACCAATTGTTAGTAGCCCCCATATAAGAGAGAATCATAAGAAAACAAGGCCCCCCTCCTTGTACTCCACATGTCTCTATCTCTAGTCATCATTGGAATTATCTCTGGTCTGTCAAATTTTCACATGCTAAAAAGTGAGTCATCATGATACAAACACATCCATGGATTCCTTCATCCCTGGCCATCTGTACTGATGTCGGAGGTCCTAATAACGCTTCTCCACACCAGGATGTACTGATAAACGGGATTCAAGGATCTCCCTCAACAACTCCTTCTGAAGCATCATCGGTACCATGGTGAAACCTCTGAAGATGAATATGTTCTCTATACCTTCATAAAATCATTCATAAGACCTTCCTGAGGGTATCTAAGCATGTCAGGACTCGCAGTCAACGTCTCTAGTTGTTCTCCCCCATGAAGTATGTAAATATATATGGGAGTGGAAGTCATAGACTCGAGTTAAGCTTCTCCATATTTATCCACGATGGATATCAGAAGCATGACTAGCTGCTCGGATGCCTCATAGAGCAGTTGTAGACTAGAGATCATGTTGGGTGTGTCTGCTACCATGTTCTCCTACATAGGATTATAGACAATCTCAAAGTCATAGTTCGGAATAAACTCTAGATATCGTTGCTGTCTCAACTTCTGAAAGCTCTGTTGACACTTATCTATTAACAGGAAAGGCTCCCCATTCTTCTCCAATGCTGAAAAGTGTGCCACTACCTAGGTGATGTCTAGTAAAAAACATCAGTAGTACCTAGAAATAGAAGAATTTCTCCTCCTTTCAGGGAGGTTAACCTGGAAAGATATTTGAAAAAATATGTCCCCACACTCTTCCACTCCTGTTGGGAACTAAAAATCCAAAACTCCCACTGCCATGAGGGTAAGGCTGGCTGACTCAATAGTGATCGGTTGCACCCTCATATGCAAGTGTTTTCCTTATGCTGCATGGGTTTCCTTTTTCTCTGACTAATGAAAACCCCATTACACCGTTTTAGAAAAACCACAACCTTTTTGCCTAATTCAATCAATCAGAGTATGAAATGTGGATGCTTAGTCCATACCCATACTAATATCATAAGTCCTTGATGCTACCACTATAAGGTTCCAACTGAATCTCTCGCCTCAAGGGTCAGATAACACTATCGACGTATGTGTGATTATTAAGTCTCATCTCAACGGTATCTCCATCTGTGAGGGTCATAATAATGGTTTAACCAAAAACTCTATGTCTTGGACAAGATTTGTGAAAATAAGTAATGATTGGTACCTAAGTATATTAATATGGAATCTAGTAGTAGTCACAGACCGTACTTGGCATCATTCCTAGAGCCATTGTTTCACACTCTCTTATCAAATGGAGTTACTCCCTTCCCCTATCTTCCAGCTCCCTGAGTCTGGTGGGGACCACAATGGGGGGTTCTTTTAAATGTAGAAATGTACACCACCACATTCTTATATCCTAGTTATGCATACACATCTACTAACCTAGAGATTCGTTTGTCCCTATAACATTATCTTCTAGAAACATTTTTCATGCCCAAGTCTCTTAGAAATTCGATAGTTTACTACTTTCACACTACTGACATTCACTGGCTCTATCCGCTCTACCAAAGAACATTAATCCAAAAAGGTTCTCTTTAGAACCCTATCATAAATAGGAATATATGGGAATAATGTTGTCTCAGATGTCCATAACACACATCGATCGAATGTATGATCCCAGAAGCACTGATCATATCAAATTTATCATGTACCAGGAATGGTCAGTACACCTCGATGAATACTCAACTGCCGACATGTCGTCTTTCTGAAGCTATAGATTCTTTAGAGAACTCTCATACAATTCCTGAATCCATTCAATAGGCACCTATGATTCAGGATCTCCATTAAACTTGATGGGTATCTGATGCTGAAACATGTTTAAGGCACTAAGCCTACATGTGTCGTCTAACAGTACCTCCAGTTGTAACTGCTGACCAACAAGCACTAATATAGTAGGCACACTACTCGAAGGTACCATCTCGGGAAATGATCCAAGTACCAAAGCCTCATAACCCTGTGGACCATCCCCATGGTAACATATTGGAAATGACTAGTAGTTAGGATCTCTATCTACTCAATTGGTGTCCCAACTAGGTGGAAAACACTAAACACAACCTCCAGCTTGTCCCCTACTACCTAGGAAAATATCTTTCCTCGAAACCTTGGAGTACTCTGCCACTGGAAATTGTGCAACTCTCTCTGTCAACATGCACCGTCCGATAGTGTGGCCAATGGTAACTACTACCAACGTGTGGTGCTGCTACTAGTACACCACCCAAAGGTGCCAACACAGTAAGAGGGCGCTGCACCAGTTCCTTGTATCTCAGTGAGCCGTCATGATGTACCCTCTCAAGAACCTTTGCTGGATATCTACTCATCGAAATCCTGATATGGAACAGGTGAGCCACGGTCATTATGTTAATCCTGGTGAGCTGACTCCAAATAAATCACATGAAAAATTCTTAAAAAATACACACAATTAGTGCTTCCATGCATAGAGTTGGATATTAGAATTCAGGGTCTTGGTTTATTGATATGTTGGTCACCGCAACAACACTATACTCCATGAACAAAAAACCACACTCATAAAAGTTAACACTATTGATACGTAGAAAATATTAGAGTCCATGGTCTTCAGTTGAACCAAATCATTTGATACTACATTCTAATGTCACCTCAACTAGGGCATGTGTCGTGACATCCCCAAGCCCTCCTTCCAAACGTTAGGGGCTGGAGACTATCACTAAAAAGCATAATTCTTAAAACAGGAAGGAATTGACTTAACACCTTTACAAACACATGGTTAGATATACAACTAAATGAAATTGTGAAGTAAAATACTAGATTGAAAGTGTGATGAAAGTAAAGGGGAAGAAATACAACCCCAATTGAATGTACGAGTACAACTAAAAATTAAAAATAAAACTGAAATAAAAAATACATCTAAAATATGGAAAACAGATACTGAGTCATCCTATGATGGTCCAACATGAAGGGTAGGTATTGATCACCTCCTCAGAACTCCATGTCCACCTGTCTCATCTGTGTACCACCTATTCCTGGATCCCTCAAACCTCAGCCTTGTTTCTCGTCAACTTCTATTTCACACAGAGGCACTCCCCACCATGGGCGGCAGAGGTACTCCTCCTTTTTAGTACCATGGGTCTTCTGTGTCACACATTGGTTCTCTCCACCATTAGCATGTCGCATCACACATGTAAGGAGCTGGGATGGTATAACGGAAGCTGGTGATCCAGGAATTTAAAAAAATATACAATAGCAGAGCAACATAAATCTTTCAACTCTGGTGATCTTTTCCCATTTTAGTTCGAGGGTCACACAATGTTTAAACAGAGCACAAATAAATTGAAAATTTACCTAGTTCATTTCAGACATCTGTAAGTACACCGTAGGTCAATGGATATCATTGCTCGAAGACTCCGATTTCAAATCCCTATAGATCATCCACACATGCCTCTCGAATAGTCTCCTACACCGTTCGTCGAGATTCGGGTGCTAGCACGGATCTTCAATGCTCACATCAGCGTATCGACAATCACAGCAAGGCACGATCATTCAATCTGAGATGGATGAACATGAAGATCATTTTTCATTTGATAAACCCTCTCTCTATATTCTATGAGGAGAGAAAAGATCTCAATCCCAACACATGAATAGTTACCAAGGGGAAAGCCTCTCTTTTAATTATACATATAATGTTTAAAACAAGTCGAATGGGTTCCCGACACCGTATAATAAATGTCTGCTATATAAATATTATAAATAATTATTTATGACAAATAAAATTACGCCATAAGTAATATTTATAATATATCACATACTCATAATATATATTAATATATTATGTGATAAACATGAGTCTTTAGAATGACTCAAACCTCCTGCTAATATTAAATGAACCTAGGATATTATAATCCATTCAAATAATATTAATACTTGTATTTATTTTATAACTTTTAAATACACATTATAAATAAATTCATTGAATTATTCTTAGCATGAATAATTAATGAATTTATTTATTCATTGGTGATCCAACGGGGCCCACGAAGTTCTATATTCTTATTTCTAGAATAGGGAAGAATCTCAAAAGACTATTGAAAGTGACCCTCTAGGACCTTACCTCAATAGCAGTGAATAATATTTACCGACCAAGAGAGGGGTCTAGCAACCAATTGAGTTCCCTATAGAGATATGAAAAAGTCAATGCCATAATTTCCTTTCTACTAAAACGGTTCGTGTAATATAATATCTTCGTCAATGATATCTCAGTAATGCATAATTCAAACTAGTGTCATCATTCTTTTTCTTGATTTATTTTATGTGTTGATATTTCTGAACGTTATGACCTTCCACTACAATGGCCATTAATTTAATGAAGGTGCGACCATTTTAATCAACGAGGCATGAGATAACTCTTACTGTACTCATAAGAGTCAAATCCTTTCTTGATCATTCAATAAATTCCATGCCATTAATGACGTACGCGACAAAAACTAACTCACCACAACTTTATCACCATGGTTTTTTCATTGCATCAAATGTCCGTAATTAAATGAAATCCGTTGACAATGATCACATGTAAAAAAAACTATTACACATGACCGTATATATGAATGTCTAATGACACCTAAAAAAGGTGGTGTTCCTATTATTCGGGTCTCTCCTCATGTTCTCAACTGCTAGAGATCATCATATGGGAACTTTGCGAGAAGAAGCCTCAATTCTTATGATCCCCAAACACCTGATATTCACACATAATCTATGTCCTTTCAGAATAATGTAACTGGACCACAGGACGCTACATTACGATTACTTTTATGGCATCTCAGGGTTCTCATTATATTCTGGGATCTAAAATAACCCTTTGATGTGATAGGAAATCTATGGACATTTCCATAAACAATGTCGATAGGGAAGTATCTACACTATTATGGACACATAAAAAAATATATTATAATAAACTGAATTCATTTTGTAGTTATCAAATTACAAAACTAGTTGGGTCTAGGGAAACCACATTCAGCACTCCCACATACACTAAAGACAACTACCAACAGGTTTCAATCCACTAACTCTCATATGTGAATCATTTTTCTGATGAGAAAAGGCTTCAGTTAGGGGGTCTTCTATGTTTTCTATTGTGGCTACTCTACAATCTGTCAGGTCACCTCTTTGAGTGAAATCCCTCAAGATATGAAACTTCCAAAAAAAATTCTTTGTCCTCTGGTCAGACCTGGGCTACTTGGAAATCACCACTACAGCAGTATTATCAAAATATACGAGAACATGGTCTGCACTGATAGGTAGGACACCAATGTATGAGATAAAGGTGAATATCTAGACTACCTCCATTAATGAATCGAAAGCTGCAATGTATTAAGAATCAATAGTATAATTAACAACCACATCTTGCTTCGAGCTTCTCTGGCTCACTGCACCACCATTCAAGAAAAAGATGTATCCTGACTGCGATTTCATATAATAATTATTTGTCTGAAAACTAGCATTAGTGTATCCCCTCGCAACTAGTTCTTGATCTCCTCTATACAGAAGGAATATATCCATAGTATTCCCCATGTATAATAGGATAATTTTAACATCTATCCAATGCAGCTCTCCTCGATTGGCTTGATATCTACCCATTATGCTTAAAGAAAAGGAGACATCAACCCTAGTACATAGTGTGGCATACATGATAGAACCCACAACCGAAGCATAAGGGTATATACTCATTCTATAAATCTCCTCTTGTGTTTGTGGAAAAATTTTCTTAGATATATTTACACCACGTGGCAAAGGTAACAATCCTCTTGTGTATTGTTATATACTATACATTTTTAGTGCCTTGTCAATATATGTAATTTGACATAGCCCAACCAGTCTTTGAGATCCATCTTGATAAATCTTGATCCCTAGAATGTAGGCGGCTTCACCTAAGTCTTTCATGGATAATAATTCATTTAACCAAGTCTTAACTAATTGTAAGACATTCTCCTCGTTTTCCATAATTAATCTGTTATCAACATATAATACTAGGAAAAATAAGGAATTACCATCAACCATTATATAGACCCAGGGCTCACTTTCATTTTTGAAAAAACCAAAATCTCATATGGCCTCATCAAAACGAACATTCCATGATCTTGATGCATGCTTCAATACATAATTGGATCTCTATAGCTTTCATATATTATTGGAAATCTTTGACTTAACAAACCCTTCAGTTTGATTCATGTAGACATCTTCAACCAAGTTCCAATTTAGAAAATTCAGTTTTGACATCCATTATTAAAATTTCATAATCATGAAATATTTCTATTGCAAGCAATATTCTGATGGATTTAAGAATTTCTACTGGTGAAAAGGTTTCATCATAGTCAATGCCTTGACGTTGTTTGAAACCCAGGAAACCAGTCTTGATTGAATGCTATTAACATTTCCCTCCATGTCCAGATTCTTCTTGAATACCCATTTTCATCCAATGGAATTTACATCAACTGGAGGGTCTACCAAAATCCAAACATTATTTTTCTATATGGACTCCATGTCATAATTCATGACTGCATTCCATTTAGAATCTTCTTTTCTTTGTACTCCTTCCTTATAGGATTGAGGTTCATCATCCTTAATGACAAATGTGTAACCTGACTTGGTGACAAGAAAACCATAACACTCTTGTTCTCAAACCTATCATGTAGACCTATGTAGTATATATATATCAGGAAAAACTACATCATCCACTAGTTTTGGTAGATATTATTCCTCTACCAACTCTTGTGCATCTAGATCATTAACTTCATCGAAGTCAATATTGCTCACACTATTTCCAATAGAGAGGTCTTCCCTTTCTCGTAATGTGGTCTATCTTTCCACAATGACTTTTCAATCTGAAGGGTTATACATGAATTATCCTCTAGTTTCCTTGGGATAACCTGTAATGATATACTTAGTGCTTTTGGATTCTAATTTTTCACTTGCTAATGTCTTGAAAAATATATCGCACCCACATCAACGTATGTGTGTCCAGTTTGATTTCGTTCCATAAAATATTTTATTTGGAATCACATTTGCCTCATTATTTTGTACTCGGTTAAGGGTATAAGCTGATCTCTACATGGAATATTCCTAAAAGGATAATGGAAGGGTTTCAAGACTAATCATTTATTTGACCATGTCATGAAAGGTTCTATTCCTCCTTTCTCTTACACCATTCCATTTTGGTGTATTAGTGGGAGGGAGTTGGAATAGTATCCCACACTCCTTCAAGTGATCAATGAAATCTTGGTTAATATATTCTCCACCTCGGTATGAGCGAAGCACATTTATCTTATTACCAAGTTGGTTTTTTAATACATTTTTTATTACTTACAAAATTAAAGAAATCATACTTATACCACATTAAGTAGATATAGCTATACCTACTATAGTCAATGGTAAAAGTAATGATGTATAGAAAACCACCCCTTGCCTCTATTGGAAAGGTACCACATACATTTTTATGTATTAATTCTAGCACTGCATTGGCACCTTCTCCCTTTCCTGGGAAAAGTGATTTCGTCATCTTTCTATGTAAACAAGCAATCCATACATCTAAGGGTTCTATCTATACCGAGTCTTGATACCATTCTTGATGAAATCTTTGTAATCACTTCTCATTTACATGAAAAATCTTTAAGTGCCAGAGGTGGGTGATATATGATTCATGTTGGTTGTTTTTGTCATTGATTTCCATTACAGGGTTCACTACTTCCATCATATATAAACCATTGAGATGATGTGCCATACCATAAATTATGTTATCTCTATTAAAGAGAAAACATTTATTTCCAAACATTAAATACAAACCCATATCATCTAAATATTACATAGAGATATTCTTACTGTTAATAGAAGGTACATAATTGAAATTGTTGAATAATAGAACCAAACCTGTTGGCAAAGTTAAGTGATAGTCTCCCACTACCAAGGAATCCAGACTTGCACCATTTAAAGATCAATGATATGATTTTTTTTCAATATTCTTAAACCTACATGGTTCTGGTATATGAATACAAATCTGTGAGCCACAATTTTTCTCCAATACCCGACTTTTAGAGAAAGATAGATTGCAATTAATGAAAAAAATACCTGAAGTATAAGAATTGGTTTTCTACTTCATCACAACTCTGCAATTTTTATTCCAGTGGCCTTTCTTGCCACATCAAATTGACACAACATTATACTCATTACATTGCCTCTAAATATTTGGCTTCATTATAGGACAATGCATTGGTGTCTTAGGCCTCGAAAGTGCGTTACACCCCTTTTCCTTGACCTTGTTTTTCTTGTTCACCATAAGGAAAGATGAATTGGTATTTTTCATATTCTTATCAGCTTGGAGAACAATGCCCAAATGGTTTGGGAGAGAATTTTTCATATCATTCATATTATAATTGAAAATAAAAGATGATAATCTTGACAGTAAATAGACAATAATGAGATCCGCAGCAAGTTCTTGGTTTATTTTGAACCCAATGGCTTCAAGCATCTCAATATACCCCGTCATCATAAGTACGTGAGGACTGGGAATGGTTCCCTACTACTATCTTGCACTTATAAAGCGCACATTAGATCTCATACCCTTCGTTCCTAGACCTCTCCAAATATAGTTCTTGAAGATATGAAAGCATCTTGTAGGCATCATCATCCTCATGCATTTTTTGAAATTGGATGGACATGTATGACAACATGATACATTGTACATAAATGGAATCATTTTCATTCTTTCTCCATATATCATTTTCCATATTGCATGGTCCCTAAGGAAGCTGAGCTGGATTTGGGGATTATAGCACATATAACTTCTTTTTGTGGCATAGTATTATGCGCAAGCCCCTGTACCACTCCTGGAAGTTATTCCCGATCAGTATATTTTCTTTATCCGAAATCGATCGCACTGATAATGTAGATGTAGTGTTGATGATATCAATTTTGAATCTACATCTAATAATCATTTAGCAGTTGGTACATTCTCTTTGTTACATTTTGTCATTTATGATTAATAAATTATTATATCATTTAATGTATCCCACTTTCTTAGAGAACCTTAATAGCCCTCACTATTAGATTCAAAATACTCTGTTGCTTGAGTATTCTAGTGGCAAGGATCCTTGAAACCTCTCTTGTAGTCTACAAGCAATGGCTACTCAACTACATGGAGGGTTTCAAGGTAGGCTCAAGGCTGGTCAACCACTTGGCTTGTGGTTCCTTGTGTTTTTTAGTAATTTCCATGCTTTTGGAATACAAACTTGATTCCCTCAACCTCTTGCCTCTAAAGTAATATAAACTTAGATAGGGATAATCCTTGACTACTCCATTAGTTATGTCGACCCAGTTCTCCCATGAAAACACCCTGGTAGTAAGATACACTCTCAACTATGGCTGACGAGCACCCCAAATAGCCGGTTTTGTTTAGATGTGAGAGATTTGAGGCATTTATTAGACTTTATATATAGTTGTTGTATTTTTAATATATATTGATGAATATAATATTTTTCTATTTATTATGATCAAACTGGGTTGTCACGCTCACAACTGAACATGGAATAGAATATAAATCTTCACAACTTAAGGCTTTTTATCTTGTTTACTATTCTATGTGATTACACAATAATCATGCGGACTCATAAAATAATAAACTATGCCTAAAGTAAATCAGTCAATCTAACTAATCTTGAATTTTCTATAATAATCGATCTGTAACTGATCAATAATCACTTAGGGGAATCGATACATAATTTGAAACATGACTCGCATCACTATGTGCCCTAGTTCAAAGCGCTCAACTCTTTTCTGGACTACTTCCATGACATGTTGGGGTCTGCATCCTGGATCATCATTGTATAAGTTCAAATTTACTGTCACGCAAGGGAGGGGGACTGGGGTACAAAATAAAAATACTTCAATGGATGCGTAGGCCCATATACATTTATACAATAAAATACATTTAACAGACCATAATTAATCTAATTAAATATTATAATCATCAGAAACGTTGATTAAATAATCAAAGAAATAAGTCCAGACATGCACGGGTCAGTCGGTAGCTCAAGAACTGACAAAGTAAAATATACAAAATAAAATAAAATTGAAATAAATTTAAATAGTGTTAGGGTGTTATAATAAATTATATGAATTTGAGTAAATTAAAATAATTTATTTATCATGTCCATTTATTTAATTTAATTTAATTTATAAAATTAAATTAAACCATTAATTTAATTTTAATCTTAAATATAATTATAATATTGGATTAAAAAAAATTCAAACCCCCTAATGAATTATAATTAATTTAATTTAAAAACTAAATTAATTTAAATTGATCTATGACAATGTTACCTCTAGTGGGGGAGGAGAATAAAAGTGTTGCGAAATGCTACAAGGTGTCAACCTAGATCATGGCCAAATCATGGAATTATCGTGGCGTGACTGTAACATGATCGTGGCATGACCGCAACATGGTTTCCTGATCCGGTGGCATCTGTGGCGCATCATCTTTTTTCCAGGAGTGAAGGGAGTGAGAGGAGATGGGGAAACATTCCGGCCACTCGGATGGTCGGAAGCTCACAACTCAGGCAAGCTAGAGGAGCGGTGTCCCAGTCTGGCATGGCAGGGACCGGCGACGGCCTGGTCGGGCACAGCCGGTGCCGGGCTTTGCCTGTGCGAGATGGAGGGGCACCCGGGGTGGGAGCGGTGTGGTGCAGTGGTCAAACAGGGATCAGTGCGAGGCGGCGCAAGCAGACCAGTTCTGCGATAGGGCAGCGAGCAGCTTGAGTGGTGCACGGGGCGGTAGTCCAGTAGAAGAGGTGAGGCGGACAAGCATTGGATGGCCAGGGTTCAGGTACTGGATGATGTAGTGTGGAGGTCCACCGACCATGGAGGTCGTCATTAGGGTTTCTCCCTCAAGGGGAGGCACACCCCACGTGAAGAAAAATACCATCCTTCGGTCATCTAAATTTTTTATATTTTTCCTAAGACAAATACGACACCTCCATGTACCTTTTTTAAATAAAAGGACGATGACACCAAAATGGGGTCTTGGTCTCCTTTTTTTCTATAAACATTTTGGAAAATATTTTTCCACAACACTTTACATTGTGGAAAATATTTTTCCACACCAATTTACAATGGAAACTATTTTATAATAAAATATTTTATTATATTTTATAATAATGAAATATTATGTTTAATTTTATCTCAATAATGATTGAGATTAACATAAAATGAACAAATAAACTTTGGCGTTAATCCGATTAAATATTTTAAATGATCGCAGCTTGTTCATTTGAAAATGAAATGACATGCGGTCAAATCTGAATGAACCGTTCTAACCACACCGAATTAAATTTAATACATCTTAATTTTGTTGACTTAGAAAAACCTTGTGATTCTTCTGATACCACTATAGCAGCTGCGCCCTATTGACAGCATAGACACCCCTCCATGACATGGCTGATGGGTCCTTGCCCACCAGGTACCACAACTTTCCCAGAAAACACGTGGTCCCAACCCAAGTGTCCCCCACATGTCTAAACGAGAAATCTGAATAATTAGAATCCTCAAAGGATAAACCATTTCCTTTTCAGTGTTCTTTTTACTCACACACACACATATACTAGGAGTCTTCCCATAAGAGGACCCATCCTGATCACTACCCCAACCCAGGCATTCTTAAATGGGGAGTTCTAATTAGACAAGATCATGAAAATGAAGGTGCACCATATTTACATGAGCCATATCATTTAGTCATTTATACCATTATCATTTGAGGGTGTTACAATCCCCCATATTTAGATAACAACATCCTCTTTGTTGACGCTACATCTCAACCCAGGCAGTGCAACGCACTTAAGGCCGGGTTCCTCCTCTAATACAACAATATGGTACAGAGATGGCGCAGTGACAGCCAATGGGATGGGAATTTAATACATTATGCATCACTAGAGTGACATAACTCAGTCAACTCCAGTGATCTTGTCCCAGTTCGGTCTGAGGATCACAGTAAGTTTAAACAGAGCACAAATAAATTAATCATGTCCATAGTTTGGTTTTGTCGTGTGCAAGTGCACCGTAGGTCGCTGGAGAACATTACTCGAAGACTCCGATGTCGAATCCATATTGATCATCCACACACCCCTCTCAAATCTACTCTCATGTTGTTCGTCAAGATCCAGTTTCTATCCCAGATCTTCAGCACTCACTTCATCATAGCGACAATCACCACAAGGAAAGATCCTTCAATTTGAGATGGATGAACCCGAAGATCAACCTTCACTTAAGATATCCCCTCATTAGATTCTAGGATAATAGAGAAGCTTTAAATCCCAACATAGGAATAGATAACCAAGGGAGAGCCTCTCTCTTACATATATAGAGAATGTTTAAAACACGCAGTATGTGTTCTGAGCCATCGTGTAAGAAACATCTGCTATATAAATGTCATAAATAATAATTTATGAAAAATAAAATTATTTCATAATTAATATTTATAATTTATCACTTAATCATAATATATTTGAATATATTACATGAAAAACTTGAGTCTTTCACTCGACTCACACCTCCTACTAATATTAAACGAACCTTGGATACTTAAATCTATTACAATAATATTAAAAATTCTATTTACTTTATAACATGAAAATAAATGTTGTAAATAAATTAAAAGAATTATTATAATATTTAATAATTAATGAATTTATCTATTTTTCGGTGATCCATATAACATGGATTGTTCTTGGACACTTTATCGGGGCCTACCAAGTTCTATAATCCTATTTATATAATAGGGATGAATCTCAATGTGCTATTGTGTATGACCTTCTAGGCCTTTACCTCCATAGTAGTGAGTAATATCCATCGACCAAGAGAAGGGTCTTATAACCCATTAAGGCCCCTATAAAGATATGTTAAATTCAATGCAATGAATTCCTTCTTATGAAATAGGTCCGTGTAATATAATCTCTTTGTAATAGATATCTTAATAAAGAAGAATGAACTCCAGTGTCATTATTCTTTATATTTATTTATTTTATGTGTTGATTTTTCAGGACGGTCTTACCTTCCACTTCCATGGACATGGATTTAATGAAGGAGAATCCATCCTAATCAACCAAGCATAAGATATCTATTCCTGAACTGAGATGTCACAAATCCTTTCTCGATCATTCAATAAATTCCATGCCATTAATGATGTACCTGAAACACAATACATTTCCATGACATTACCTCCTTGGTTTTCACCTTCCATCAAATGTATATAATTAAGTGAAATACATTGACAATGATCTAATATATAAAGACCATTACACATGTCTGTAGATAGGAATGACCAATGTCATCTAAAATAGGTGGTGTTTCTATTATGTTGATTTTTCTTCATGATCTCAAATACTACAGATCATCAAGTGTGTACTTCATGAGAAGAAGCCACAATTATTATGAGCCCCCAGCACCTGATGGTCTTAAATCATCTGTGTCATTTCAGAATGATGTAACTAGACCATAGGACATTACTTTAAGATTACCATCAAGAAATCTCAGAGTTCTCAGTATAGCCTAGGATCTACTATTACCCAATGATGTGTCATGAAATCTAAGTACATTTGCATAAACAAAGTGGATGAAGAAGTATCTATACTATTAATGCATGATAAACACATGTATTATAACAAACTGAATATATGGATTATTAATAAAATTAAAAAACAAGTTGGATCAAGGTCACCCAATTTGAGCAACAGAGAGGTGCTCCCCACTGGGCTATCGAGTCCCACAACTTTGAAAATCTGGAGTTGTCAAGTCTCAGCCAGTCGTAGGGTTCCCTATTTAGCATGCTTGAGAAAACTGATGCTCGAGCAATCAGTCATATTACCACATTAAAATAGTCTCACAAAGGACTAACTGGATGTTTGGCCACATCCAAAGGCTTCCATCATAGTAGAAGGTACGTCATTCGGATGCCCGGTCTTTCGGATATTTGCATTTCAATGCTGAGGTCCCGGGTGGATTCAGGTGCGATCCAACCATGCTATTCTCTGAATATTATCAAAACTCCCATGAATTATTTCAAAAGGACCATCTCACTCTAGGGATCCCAACACCACATACATTTTTTCAAATGGACTCTTGGCTCTTAATAAAAGGACCTTTAAGTGTTTCTGGGACCAGTTGAGCCCAGGCCCTGTCTGACCTAGTCGGAATAACCCATCCCAACCTGGGCTGGGCTAGGCCTCGGTAGACTCGTCCCATAGGGCAGAGGTCATGCCCGACCTGTAAGGGGGGCCGAAAGTAGGGCCCATAATATAGTGGGTGGTCTACAAAGGGGTGGTTAAATAGGGTAGCGACCCTGTAGGAGGCGACCTAGTTGGGCGGCGACAAGCATGGGTGGTGGCCGAGTAGGGCGGAGGCCCAGTATGGCGGCGTCATACATGGGAGACAACCCGACCACATGAGGCACAATCCGCAAGGGGTTATTCCAATTTCACCACTATGGGAGTGAACCCCTGGTCTCTCGAACATCCAAAAGACATGGAGGCCATTTGGTTTGTGAAGCGGCGGTGTCATGTGGGTGCCACTTGATGACCATAGAAACTGCCGGAGGCGGGGGTTCGACCTCCACCATAGCTTCGGCCACAACCTTTTGTCCACCGATAGAATGATCATCGCGCTGCCTATTTCTCATAGGCGCACAATGGTCATGTCTCCGCTCCATCAATAGCCGGTCCTCATGCTGCCCACCTCCTCTATTCACTGTGGCTGAAGAGCCACAACCTCTTGATCACTGGCAGCGCACGACGGCATGTCGCACCTCCTTCACGACCAGATGGTGATAGCCATTCTGATGACAGTCATAGCTTCAGTTTTTGGCATCCTCTTGCAGTGTGCGTCGACATGCTGTTGCCAACATAGTTGTTCATTGTACTCGCACTGGCAGTCCACCATGGAGGCGTAAGAATAGAAAGATAGTTGAGGGTTTGTTCTAGGTTTGTTAGTCCTGCACCCTCCACATTAGCTCAAAAACATGCATGGGATCATAGTTTAGCTATCAATTGAATTGACTACAATAAAAACCCTACAATGATACCCAGAAACATCCTCCTGCAAAAAAGAATGAATCTATGATCCACCCATTCGTTGTTTGGTCCGTGTTATTCATATTATTCATGAACGGGGAAAATTAAATCAATTAAAATTCATAAATGAATAAACCCCCAACCTCGAAAACCCATTGGAGAGCATCTGTGCTTTAAGGTGGATCGTGTTCTTCATTCCCACAATTGGGTCCCAACGACACCACATGTATGCCGCCCTTCGGTTCATGGTTCAGTGTCGCAGGTCACCTCCATTTAGGATCGGCTCCGTCCTCCAAGGGTTCGGAATCATGGTGCACCTTCAGCACATTGTTACTCGGAAATTCTGTGCCAGAACCTCCCCCTAGAATCATATTAATAGAATAGGGGAAGGGTGAGTAACGACATGAGGAATTGATGGGGGACAATAAATTAGGAACCTTCATAATTCACCAACGACGTCCTTACTTAGGGTTGGTAGGTCCATCCATTTATTGTCTTGACAAATTGTAGGCCTCACACACCTCTTGTCCGTAGGAGGTTATGAAAGAAATTAGTATAGTAAAATTATTTCATTTATATTCTTTTATAAGTCACAAAACACAAATTTTTCTCCAGACCTACTACGGTCAATGTAAAGTCTCCCTTACGCAAATCCTGGTGCATCAAATGCAATGGTTAACTCATATTGTTAATCTAAGAACTGGTTCAATAGATAGAACATGCCGCTCATGCATTTACTAAATGTACCTGAGTTTCCATTTACTGAATGTACGTAAGTTACCATTTAGAAGTTATGGATTTTACAATAAAATAATTTTCACTTAATTATATTATTTAGAACAAAAAAAAACTTTTAATGTTGGCCCATGTCAGCCAATGTTAGTATCTTCCTAAAGAGATCTTTCCCTCAAATGCTCAGTGGTGGTCTCAGATTTTTAATCTGAGTTAGCATTCAGGAGTTATAAGCAATTTAAAAATAAAAAAACATTATTTAATTACTTTATTTATGGCTATTCCATTTTCGGGGTTTCTCACTGCAGGACAGCACCGACAAAACATAATTCACACCTAGGGTAAACCCGCCATCATGAACTCAACGGTTCCCACAAATTTTTTTATTCGTGAAACCATTAATGAATTATTTTACTTTTTCAGGAAACCAGATTATGTGTTCTAATTAAAGATTAGAAAAACTCTGATGGATCATTACGGACACTCCAGGCTCTAGAATCATGCAGCGTCTGATTTTGTAGTCTCAAAATAATTCCATATAATTAAAAAATATAACAAAAATCATGGACATTACAAATGAACTAAAAGTACTACATGTGATATAGAATGGAATATCAGCTACAATTTGGCAATCATATCCAGTCAAAAATTTTACATTGAAAGAATTAATTGGTACCATGATGATGTATAAAGTAGAAATGAAAGAAGACGATGAAGACCATTAAATTATTGTGAAAAGATAATACACTACATTGAATGTGACATCTCAAAACCAGTGTAGAAATCCAAAACATGATAAAATAGAGAAGAATTCCGACTCCCCTGATTCGGAAATTGAACTAGCTCAATTATAAATAATGATCAGCATGTTCTAAAAAAATAAAAGAGTCTTTATAAAACCTTACACGAAGGATGCGATAGAATTAAGAGAATTTCGAGGCTATGAATGAAAATTATTGGAACACATCAGAACTGATTGTCTTCAATTGAATGAAGAAAGAAATATACCAAATAAAGTATCAGAAAGATGTTGATTGGGATTAAAAAGGGAAGATAACAATGAAGGATACATGGAGTGTATCTGAAGACGCCAAAATCACCTCAGAAGATGATTCAGAAATAGAAATACAGAATCTCAAATCCTACATGTGCATTATGGATAAAGAATAAGAAGAGGTAAAATCCTATTATTCATCTAGTATTGTTTTTTAAGTTATTCAAATGAAACGTCAGTAGCCTAGTGCTCAATACGAGTGAAAAAATATGATTCCTCGCTAAATAAGCATGAATCATAAAAAAATTATCACAAAGTGGTGTTAGGTAAAATTAATAATTTACCCGAACAGTATCAGGAGTTAAATGAAAAATTCAATTCATCTACTACAAACAATGTTGATCATGAAATCAAGATCAAATCTTTACAAGATACAATATAAACTTACAAAAGTGCTTCTCTTTTTTTACAAAAGGATAAAATAGTTTCAATAAATATTTTGGAAAACATGTAATCAGAAAGAATGAATTTGGTAGAGGACGTAATGGTGAAAACCCCACACATTATAAGAATTATTTTATTCTTAACTAAAAAAGTGTATCTTGTAATTATTGTGGAAAAAAGGTCATATATCAAAATACACTAAATTATGATATCCTCATATAAGTGGAATTAAAATGAATTTTTTTCAAAAATAATATATGAAATAAATTATTTGAGTTATGAAAAAACAATGAAGATCTGGGTTCCCATCACTCTTCAAACTAACACTATAGACCCAAGATTATGTGGGTACCAAAAAAAACTCTTGACTAATTGATTTTGTTGGAAAAGTGGCACATAACCATAAAAGATATATGGAACATGGACAATGGGTTGTCAATGCATAAGAATGGAAACTAAAAAAACATTAGTACACTAACTCAAATAGATGGAGATCTAGTTACATTTGGAGATAATTCCAAAGGAAAGATAATTGGATTTGGAATTGTTGGGGATCCAAAAACTATCTCAACCAACAAGGTATTTTATGTACAATGGTTGAAGCACAACCTAATAAGTATTTCACAACTACGCGATGATGGATATTATGTTGATTTTCTAACAATCATTGTTTTTTATTTAATGATGAGATTCATAAATTTAAAGCACATATAATTGATAATTTTTATACATTGGATTTAAATACATTGTGTAAATAGAAGGTGGATTGTTTGACTGCTAAGTTAAATAATCATGGATTTAGAATATAAAACTATGTTATTGTAATATATATTCTTTACATAAATTATCTAAGAAGAAATTATTTTATGATTTTCTTAGTCTTAAATTTGATAGTGATATATTCTATGATGCATGTCAAATTGGAAAACTAAACAAGTCTTCCTTCAAAAAAATTTAAAAAATTGATACATCTAAACCTTTATAACTTATCCATAAGGATTTTTTAGGACCATCTAGAATATCTAGATAGGTTGGTAAAAAATATTTTAATGTTTTAGTTGATGATTATTCCATATTGACATGTGTTTATTTTCTAATGCCCAAAAGTAATGTTTTCAATGATTTTAAATGTTTTTGAAAAATTATTCAAAATGAAAATTGTCTTAATATAATTTCATTAAGAAGTTATCGTGGTGTAGAATTTGAGAATTCGGAATTCAACTCCATTTTCTCAAATCTGGGTATTGATCACACATACTATGCACCAAGTACAACTCATTAAAATGAAATTGTTGAAAGAAGAAATAGAACTATTCATGAAATGTCTAGGACTATGCTAAATGAATAAAATCTTCCTACCTACTTATGGGATGAATTTGTTTTCATAGCCTGTCATATAATGAATAGAGTATTAATTAGTCCAATTTTCAAAATGACACCCTATGAACATTGGAATAATAGAAAGCCTAATGTAACTAACTTTAATATTTTTGGATTCATAGTGTGAATCAAGAACGCCAAGTATAATTTTGGAATGTTTGATCTAAAATATAAAGAAGGCATATTTTTAGGATGTTTTTCTACTTCTGAATATTATAAATTAATCAATAAAAAGTCATGTATTGTTGAATAATTAGTTCATATAATGTTTAATTAAACTGAACCCTTAAACAAAGTGAAAGATAAAACTGAGGAAGTTACTAACTCTAATGATTCCATGATACTAGAAAACCTATAAGATGATTTCGAAAATAAAAAAATCTCTCTAGTTTAGAAGAACCATAAACTACTAAACCATTTAGTGTCTTACCTAGATATACTAGTACCCAAAATAATCAGCCCATAGAAACTATTTTTGGAGACCTTGACATTTGAATTGGAACTAAAATAATTCTAGGAAACCTATTATCGTTATTTACCTATCTATCTCAATTAGAAACTATTCCCCTAGAAGAAGACTTAGAAGATAAATGTTGGACTTTAGAAATGTAGGAAGAGATAAAAATGTTTAAGATGAATGAATTTTGGAAGTTATTTGAATGATATTTACATTATCTAGTTAAAGAAACTAAATGGGTATTTAGAAACAATCGTGAAGATCAAGGAATAATAACTAGAAACAAAGCTAGATTTTTTGAAAAATTATACAATCATAAAAAAGGTATATAATATGATGAAACCGTTTCCCCAATATCAAGATTAGAATACGATAATTTTCTTTTAGAGAACACATATCATATTAATTTTAAATAATATTAAATTGATCTGAAATCATTCATATTAAATGGATATTTAATGGAGGAATTCTATGTTGATCAACCTATGGGTATAGAAAATTCTCAAAAACCAAATTCTGTTTTTATACATCCTAAATATCTCTATGGACATAAATAACAACCTAGGGATTGGTTTGAAATATTATGATCTTTTCATTTGAAAAATGATTTTACTATAGGATTTACAGACCAAACCCTATTTACGAAAATATTTTGATCTCATATTTTATTAATTCAAATATATTTTGATGATATAATTTTTGGTTTAACTAATAAAAAGCATTGTAATGATTTCCCAAATCTAATCCAAAATGAATTGTAAATGAGTATGATGGGAGAATTTTATTTCATTTTAGGACATAAAATTTACCAAAATGATTTTGGAAATGATTTAAATCAAAGAAAATACATTGTTGATTTACTAGAAAAAATTTTGAACATGAAAATAGTAAGTCATATAAAACTCTTATGTGTATTAATGTAAATCTTGATTTGGATGAATCTTGAAAACCATTGGACAACAAGTAATACAAGTGTATGATTGTGAGTTTATATTATCGTACTTCTAGCAGTCCCAAAATTATATATTCAATATGTATTTGTGAAATATTGTAATCAAATCCAAAATAATTCTTTCTTAATACTATTACAGAAAATTTAGATACCGAAATGGAATTGTTTTCCAATCTCTTGTTTTCCCCGAATCATCTGATTTTAATTTAATATCATATTCAGATTATAATTTTAGAGGCTATAGATTATATGAAAAATGCACATTAGGAACCAGTCCTTTTAAGGAAAACGTTTAGTATCATGGTCATGTGAGAAACAACACTCATTTGCTCAGTCAACAGTCGAGGCAGAATATGTATCCACATGCAGTTGATGTGAACAAGTTTTGTGGATGGAAAACACTCTACTAGAGTTAGGACTATGGTTTAATATTACAAATATTTTATGTGATAATACTAGTGCTATAAAAATTTCAAAGAATCTTGAAAGTCACCTGAAGACCAAAAAAATTGATATAAAGAATCATGTACTGAGAGATCATATCATTAAAAAAGATATATCATTGGAATTTGTTAATACAGAATGTCAATTAGATGATATTTTCACTAAAACACTTCCCAGTGCATGTTTTGATTTTATTTAGGGGTTGTTATGATTATTTAATTTTATGAAAATATTTACTTTCAGTTACTCTATTTTAAGTGCTTCTGTAGTTTTTCTTTAATAGACATTAAAGCAATCCAAATATTTATTTAATTAATTTATTTCGGAAAATGTAACATTAATTTTATTTTTTTATGAAACTAATAAAATTTATTTTTTGAATGTAATGAGTATCATCTCATTCAACAGGAGAAAACTGTTTTCATTCGACCGCTCTCATTATACTCTCTTACAGGTCTTGTCAGTTTAATATGCACACTCTCTCTCAAAGCCCTCTTGAAAATCTTTCAAACCCAAAACCTTCGATCCTTCAAACCAGAAACCTTCAGAGGATGGTTAGCCCTAGTAAATCAAATGATATGGATTTGGATCTCTCTCCCTATCCACTATAGAAATCCAAATGAAATCTAAAATGAACAGTAATTGAATTTACCTTCCCATATTAAACAAATCTATCTCTCAAGACTTCAATTAGGTCTCATGGGCTACAGTCTATCTTTATAGAATATAATACACTGATTATGTATGATCTAGATGTTATTTTATTATATAAAAATTAATCTTTTAGTTTCAGTTTTGAATAAGATAAAGTCGAGTCTAAAATTAATGAAAACGAATTATCTTTCTCTTTAGCCGATATAACATAGGAACTTTATTATCCCTATGAGGGGGAGTTCCATTTTTTTAGAGAATATTGGTGATGGTATGCATCCCTAAAAGGATATAATGTTTTCATTATTCAGAATAAGAACCATCATGTAGATCATGTCCAAGGAAGTAACCCCAGATAGGCGAGTGATGATGAAGTTCATACAGTCAGCTATACTACCCGGAAAATAGAGTTAGAGAAGGTTCTATATCCAGATATTTAAGTGATGTTTATATTTTTTAATAAGAAAAATTTCAAATTTTTTCGGTTCACACGGAGGCATTAATCCATTTCAATTATCCCGAAGAAAAGAAAGTATATTATCACTGTGATAGAATTATATCTCCACGTTTAAGGAAAAATGGTAAGTTGGCCAGTATGTTTCGTGAACATAGGTTCGACCATTCATATAAGATTATTGTTGGGGTGGTCAAGAAGATGGGATTTGTATGGAACAATTTTTGCAATAGATTATTTTTTATTGGTTCTGAGGAATATCTAAAGATGTTGGCTGCTACTCATGGGGGAGAAAATAATGATTCTATAGGTTGTCTCTGTGAGATATATATGCAATAGGAGGCCAGTGGATCAAGACTACAAGAATCATTAATTCATTTGAAGCAATTAATAACACCAGTTGTCAAACTAGCTATAGTGGACAAAGTGCCAAAAGTACCCGAACATGAGGATCAACAATGTCATTAGGTCGATGAAGTTGAGAAATAGTCTCAAAGCCATGAAAATACAAGATAAAATTTAGAAAACCCTACTTATATTTCTATGTTTATTCCATTTTAAATGGACACTGGTGATTCTGTTCATAGGAAAAATTAAGAAGAGAATCGAGAGAAAAGACGGGATATGGATGGTTCTGAACATACAAGAGAAAACAATGAATCATTTCACATAGGGGTAATACCCATGTAATCTATATTAAGCAATTGTATGCTCAGAATGCCTTCCTGATTGAATAGTTAGAAGAAGAAAAAAATAGATTCGGGAATACAAACATACTATAGTGCCCAGAGCATTATTTGTAGATCTAAAGAATCACATGGAACGGTTCAATAAAAATATCATTTCAGTTGGAGATATTAGGGAATTCATAAAGAATATATATGAAGAGATTTATTCTATAGAATATAAATCTGGGAAGATATATGGGTTTGAAAATTTCATGAAAATGATGGTGAGGGAATTTCTATCTCTTAACGAATGTGAAAGTGTATCTTCCTCAGCTCAACAAACCTCTCCAGACCGTAATAAAAGGTTTGATTCTATTACAATAGTGTTAGATGATTTTAATGATATACTGGACACTCTCCAGTATAACAGAACTGCTTTGAATGTGCTGATTAACAATCAATTTCCACTGGTGAGCCAACTCACTTCAACCGAATCATGGATGGGCTTGGTTGTGACTCAACTTTACAATAAGTTTAATTCTTGCATCCAGTCATAAGAGGCAATGAATGACTTCATGATGATCATCCGTTTTAAATACATTAGGGTTGTCCAATAATCAATGAATCTTCTTAATAAATGGACCATAGTGTTCAACAACATCTTCCATATTATCATGATGAAAATCATAGAGCATACCAGTGAAGTTAAAGCCATTTCTCACCCACATGATGAACCAACAATGTCTAGAAAACCTGATTAATGCCCCTCCTTTTAACCCTCTCTCTACAGATCATGGATGATACAGAAACTCAAACATTTCATTTTAGTTATAATTTTATAATTTTTATCATAGACGTGATGATTTTCATTATATTCTTGTATTAACTTCAATTCCTACATTTATTTCCCTTAATAGTGTCAGTAACTATTCCTTTATTGTTCAGTGCTAGACTAATGTCGTCGATATCATTTGTTCTATCTAATAATATTTTCGATAACCCTAAAAGTTGGAGATGGAGATGAAACAAAGAGACGGTTGGAAAGGGGAGATTGAGTCAGATATGAGAGATCTAGATACATATGTGAAAACGATTTAAAATGAATATAAATTTATTCATATAATGAATATCAAAAAAACATTATAAAATTTACTTGAATAATGTATTTATGTATATAGATTATACTCTATGTATTGTGATCAACAATAGGGGGAGATTTTTGGGAATGTATTCATGCAATAATACATTATAATCAATGATGAGTTTGATGCTAAAAAATACCCTTTTTTATAATGATGTATTTTTGTGTATGTTTTTTGGAATATTTTTTCATATCAAAGGAACTATAAAGTTACAGGATGTAATCTTGAATCACAATATTCATCCCTAAGTTACACTATTTTCAATAGTCCAAGTATGGATCCATATCACTATTCTATAATGAAAAGATTCTATTTCAAATCTACAGTTAATAGTGAACATATGGATCATTATCACTACGCTATGTTGAAAAGATTCTGTTTCAATCGTACAGTGAACGGTGTGTGTTTGGACCATCATATCTATGATACTCTTGGAAGATCGCTTATGGATAAGGAACACTGTGTTGGAAACTAGAAATATTGTTCAAAAAAAAATTACATTTAGTAAATATTGGAAGGAATTTTTTCACCCCTACGTGACATTCCTACATTATGAATATGAACATATGAATGATGAATGCTCCATACCATCCCTACATTACACATATGAACATATGGAAGTTGAAGGCTATGTGTCATCCATATGTTATGAAAATGATTGTATTGTTAGTGAACCCTACATTAGTAAAAGAACCCTATGCTACACAGCTTCACCATATGTTATGTTCTCAAATGCAGTGGTCTGTGAAGCCACATTGCTTATTTAAATCAGTAAGAATGATTTAATCTGATGTAAGGTCAGATAAAAAGACCATTATTATATGTTTCGATAATCCCTTTTTCTTGGAGAACCACTTAGATTCTTAAGGGATGTTCCATTTGATATTGGAATTCCTGTTATTAATCTAGAATGAATTTTGGATCTGGATATATCAAAGGAAATATCCTGCTCTATTTATTCTTTATAGAGATGATAAAAATTAAGAATGTATATATGTGAGAATACTTATTGATACTGAAATTTTTTTTAAAGTACTACTACTATAGTTGATCACATAACATTCATCAGCAAATGTGGAGAATCTTTCAAAGTACATAACATTCTCATCCTTGTTTTAGTTACATGAATTTTCAATTTTATTGAAGATCATTGTGAATCAGGGATCTCTTCAGACTATGCTTTCTCAAAGAAATTCATTTTTGAAGAAGAAGAACCATCAATTGTTAGTTGCGGACTACTGCAACTGTGAAGATCATCCTTACTATTTTACGAATCAATTATCATTGAATGGAGTTTCAACTGCTAATACTCAGTTTTGGGGGAGTATCATCTTCTCCGACAAAGCTTGGGATATTGGTTCTTTATTACAAATCAATAATACCTTTTTGAGTCTTATTGGGAAAGGTGTCAACTGCCTGGACCCATTTTTGGATTGAAGGTATTGTGATTAATGGAACTATTCGAGTGAAATCAAAAATCCTATAGATTGATTAATTGGTGGAGTCTACTAGGGGATCATTGTGCCTTGATCCACTGTAAAAATATATCTTCTTTACTTCTTCATATTCATTTCAATTTTTTATACAGAAGAACAACACAACAAATATTCATAATTTTCAGAGAGTTTTAAAAATCTGAATTATGAAGGTAATTTTGAAATACACAATTCACCCCTCTTGTGTTGCCTTGTATATTATGAAATAACATCCTTAAAAACATGTTTATAGGATATACCCATGGTTTCATACCATGTGTAAAGGTCAACTTTTCTGTAGTGTCACTCAACACACTTATGGAGGTCCTCTCGTAGTCCTCTATTATTAACACCATAGAACCCTATTGGTTTTGATACTTCCTAAATAAATAACATACCAACATGTATACCCTAATCCTAGAATCCTTATTTTGGTCAAGAATGAATTCTAGTAATATTGCACATATAATCTTAATGAGGTGGTATGAATAGAGGGAAAATTGAAAACAATGTGTTTTTGTTTTATTTCTTCTAACAAATTATGAAAATATTCATCAACAATTATTATATGATAAAAACATTATCCAACATATACTAATATTTTATTATTTTAAGGTCATTAATTATAAATATATTGACTCACCAATTTCTTACATTATTATTAACTCAATTAAAAGATAAAAAAAATCATTAGAAAACAATGATAGAATGTTTTTGTATCATGGGAATATTAGCACCAGGAATAGAATATACATAGTAAAACATAAAAAATATTTATTTCCTTATCATTAAGATTATTAGTGTCCCTCATGTACTCAATGGTACAGTCAGTTACCTGGGGATATACATCAAATATGTTGGTGTGCTGAAATCCCAATAAGAGGAACAGTAAAAATATGAATTAATATAACATTAGTGATAATAATAAATATCAATATAACTTAATCATTGGATAATAATCACAATAATGAGGGGAATAATTAGATAACATCATGTAATGTGTATTTGCATAAAAATAAAACATCAGGTCTTAGTGGTCAACTGCCACACATAGTTGTGAAAATGATGGATATCATGTTCATGAAAAAAAATTGTTCATAATCATAACATCATAAAAATTGTGAATAAATGATGAATTATTTTCATGATAATATTTCATTTTCTGATGATATATATCATATGACCCAATTCATTAGATCAATATATTATTCTGGGTCCACCCTTCACATCATAACTTTTACAAAATCGTACATGCCACCTTAAACGTATAACAATCTTTTCTATAAAATTATTCATCGAAAGGATATAGGTTAATAGATAATTTCATAATGTATAATTTCAAGATTAAAAATTGGGGTTTCAAAAATAAAAACACGGTGAATACCCATATGAATAAACAAAACATTTATTATATTTGTATAAAGAATATTAATGTGACAAATATAATACCTGACTTATCACATAATTTCACGATTTGTAGTATCATCATAATGATTATACAAATTATATGATTTTTATCTAACGTGTCATTTTTTAATGAATGTGGAGAAATAACATTTATGTGAATCATACCTTATATGAATCTTTGAGCATTACATAGATAATAATTACACACACACACACACACATATATATATATTAGAATACATCACATGGTGTGTCTTATCAACATCATGGACACATATGAAAATTAGGATGAGGTGTATATAGAATTATTAAAAAATAAAAAACTATCTAATTTCATATAAGTACACAACATGTATGGTTGAGTTACATACTGTGCACATCTATCCCCATCTATTGGAAGAACAAGCCTGGGTAATTGGTTTGTAAATTATTCCTTAGACAATTGTATTATCTGACATGTATAAATGACTACCCAGTGTGTGGACTCCAAGTGACTCAGTCACCAGTAAGGTAGGTCATTAATGGTAATACACAGCCCGTATGTGACTGAAACTTACTACATAACATATATGTTGGAAAAAAGGCATGAAATCTACATGTCTGGGTGCCACCCTAGCCCGATCAACATATAATGTAATAAATAAACACACCATCATTCATTAAAGAACACAATTTGACATATTTTCCAAATTAATTCCGGATGTGTTGAACATAAGTACATTGTGTGTAACTATAAATACATGGAGTGTAGTAATATATTATCATTTTTATTATCCTTGTCACCTCCAAATGAGTTCTTTTATTTTTTTCATTCATAAAAAAATAGTATTCATTAGATCATTGATAATTGAATGATAAAGGATAATATGCCACAATTTGGATTAAAAAAATGGTTAAATTTTAACTGAAAAGTAATTTCAAATTGTATAAATCATTCAATGATTATTAAATAATTATAAATAATTAAGATATATCTCTGATACCACTTATAGGTTCCTGGAATCGGTCAAGAATATTATTGGTCATGCCCATCTAGTCTTATTGTCATGATCAATGACCAATCCATTATTTAAACAATGATACATGTCTTGATCAATGAAATTGAATATAATAAAATAGGAAATAGAAATAATTATGGAACCAGAAATAGTATCATAACACATTATTTATAATAATTTTAATTAATTCAATAATTTCATCGTTGGAATTCTTTCATCATTGAAGGATCTGACAAATAGATCTACTTTGTATGGTCATTTAATTTTAGGAATCTATGTTCATTCCCTCTATATTTGATCCATATATCATTAAAAAATCTATGAATGTAATCACAGGAGTCTTTGGGTGTTCTCGTGGTAGATCCAGTCTCTTGGATCATTCGCCTTTGATTAGCATGAGAACCTCTTCTATATCATTATCCTTGACCTATCTTGACATGATAGTGTGAGGTGTATGAAGATCATTCTCTATTATTGAGAGAATTCTTAGAGAAGGGATCTCTCTAGGGCATGAGAGGAATCTCCGAATAAATTTTATACTACCAAAACAAATGAATTACCTATTACATAAAATAATTTAATTGGGTTTATATATTAATATAGCTAAACATAAATAATTGGACATGTTCTCTTTAATATTTATATATTTACTTCCAAACTCGAGGTCAAATAATAATAGTATTATTGTTTTTCATGCACATTTGATTAACTTTGGGATAAAATTAAATATTATTTAATCAAATAATATTCAATATTTGTTATTTCACATCATTCCATTAAACTAAAACCAATATTCCTCGAAAAAATTTATTGAGACTTGTATAATGATTTATTATTTATTAAATAAATCTCATTTCATTATTTTAAAATAGAAAAAAAATATTATATTCACAATATAACTAATACATTTTTATTAAATAATCAACTGAAATTGTATGATCTTGAAATAAATGGTGATAGAAAAATAGTTAACAAATAACTTGAGTAATTATTAAACAACATGAAGGAATAATATTTATTCAACTTGTTAAATAGTAAATGATAATATTATTATTTAACTGGGAAACTAGATACACTTAGTATATGATCCTCTAAGACTATTTCTAAATGGAATTAAGAGAAGCTACCAAATTTCTATGGTTAGTGTCTATAAATACTCCAAGTAACCCAGAGAGAAATAATTTAGTTATGTAATGACATATTAACTCTTACATGTGCTTATTTTGTAATATATTCCCATTTTCACGATATCTAAAATGATGATGGTTCGATGATGGTTCCATCAATCTATATTCCTGAGGCTATGTTCTTTGATTTCCCAAAAACTAAAAATGACTATATAACACCATGAACATTGATTTATTTAGGATATATCATTTACATTAAAAGGATAGAGATATAAAATTCTATTAATGAATTTAAGGGTCGAATCCTATCTCACAAATTTCATTAATGCTACATATCTTGTGACACACCCAACATATCCGACCCCACCACAAACATCTGTTGTTGGGTGTTTTCACTAGTGCATCTAAGTATGTGACTCCCAATACTCAATAATAATTATATAAATGTATAATGATATATACAAATGATAGAAGGTATGAACATATAATAACACATATAAATGTGGATTTCTTACTAGCGGGTCATTTGATAATAATAACATATACTAGTACTTGTGAATGTTGTAAACTATCAGAAAGTTTATCAATGTCCTATAAGTCTCCAACCGTGATAGACTATATCATTTGTATCCCCAAAATGTTATCATCAGGACAAGTATTATATATTAAAGAATAGTGTCATAGCACTTCTGGGTTTTCATCATAATGGGGAACTGTTATGACCTTCTAGTGCATCAGCTAGTCTTGGGATATTATCACATAATATATTACATTTAAGAAAAATCATGAAGTTATAATAAGAATATTAATATTAAAAACTATGAATAAAATTTATAATAATGTACACATAAGAATTTTATATATAACCAACTACAGCATTCTTTTATTCCACACATGAAACATTTTCTCATCCATTTGAGGTAATGCCCATAATGTTTTTCCCACATTTTTTGACATGTGAGTGGATGAGTATTAATTCCACATTATTCATTAGATTTTATAAATTTTAATTTTATGTTTCATTTCCTATCAACATATCCATGGGACCATTCTTCCAACCCCATGACCACTTTGAGATCATAGCGAACAACATCATCAAAACTCTTGATGTCTCGAATTACTATATCTTTTAAAGTTTTTTTAAACCAATAAAAATATATCTATTTTAAAATCATTTTTATAACGAAACAGGATTCATACCATTAAATCCTTGTGAAATTTTATTCATAATCCATGGGATATGCACCTTATATTTTCTTCAACACAATAAATTTACTCTCCAAATTCGTATAATGATTTCATGGTAAATTCTTGTTTTGAAATATTATCTCAATGTCTTCCCACTCAGTTTCATCAATTTAATACTTTTACTTGGTGTTCTAAATCAACACTCACAATTGATCAACCTCTCCATCTAACTGATAAATGGCTACAGTCACCTTCTGTATCTCAAAATAGTGAAGTAAGTAACATATCTTGTTTATTTAGATGACCCACAGTCCCATGACTAGTTGATTAGATAATCCACTATATGTATGTGGTCCTAGAAATATAAAATGCTCTATTTATAGTTTATACTTATTATATGTAGCCATAAATTATATATAATTTGTGTTTTTATTAATATATTGATAAATATAAGTAATAATCTTGATGAAATTTTTAACTCCACCTCCCAAGTAATTTGGGATATCTTTCCGGAAATCACTGTATTGACTCTTACATGGGTTATTGGCTGGGTTGTTCCTGGTTCACGCCATGTTCAAAATAGAAATGGATTGAAAATATAATATTTCACTACTTTATGAATAAATTATTAATACAGTTGTATAATTATCACTGATGAAATATATCTTGGGATCCTTTTGGTAATACTTTTCCAAAAAAAAATCACCCTGGGTGATTTAGTTACATATTCTCATAAAGAGGCTTTTCACTAATTTTACCTAATACTAATTACCAAATTAACTAAACCATTCTCTGATACCAACTATAGAGACCCTACATTTTCTAATATTACTATTAAATAATTTAATAGAAAAAAATAAAGGAATGACAAAACTACAATTTTAAGGTTTAGTATCTTGGAAAAATTAGTGTAACAAATAAAAATAACATGTTAAAAAACATACATTATTTGTTTCATTATTCTCTTGCTTCATAGTGTCCATAGTTCACTCTTTATTATATGTTTTCATTTGAGGATTTACATCAAAGAAAGGTGTTAGTTAAAATCCATTTAAGAGGATAGATAAGAACATGAATAAAAAAACATGGGTGAGCATAATCAATATGAACATAACATAACCCTAGTGTAAAAATCATAATAATTAGTGGAAGAATTTGATAATGTCATGGAATCTGAACTTTCATAAAAAACAAACATCATTTCATAGTGTTCGACTAACACATGTATTATTGATCAATGATATCCTCATATTCATGTGTAATATATGTTTATAATCATAACATCATAACAAAAGTCATCAAATATATAATAATTATCACAGAAATTGAATATTATATCATGAGATACATCAATTACCCAATTAATTAAATCACTATATAATTCCAGGCACAGTCATCACATCATAACATATATATTTCCTAGCGTTCCACATAGAATTTATAAAAAACATTTCAATTATACATCCCATTGAATTAAAATTGGTAACATGAGAATTTAATAAAGAATTCATTATTTAATAAACATTGGGGTTCCCAAAATGAAAATAGAATATAATAAGTGGTATAATAATTTTTACTCTAGAGTGATTAATAATCAATCTATATGGAAAAGAAACATGTTTTGTAGATTTAAGTTTTTTTTAATGTCATTCATTTTACATTAAGTAAGATTTGAATAATCCATTTCAATGAAAAAAAAGTTATGAAAAAAAGAAATGGTATTTAAAGGACATGAAAGTAACATCCATATAGTAAATATATTGAAAGACGTAAAACCCAATGAATGATTGTCTGGTTCGATAATCACCTTACCTTATGTTTGAATTCATTATTCGCATTAATATCCTAAATAAAAAAATTATGATAATTAATTTATAAATATAATACCTTTAATTCATTTATTTCATTTATTATAAATTTTTATTTTTATTAGTGACAATTTTTATGAGTTATAGTGTTCTATTTCATTATTTATTAGTGTTTGTATTCATGATTTTCATGATCGGTTCACTTGAATACATGTATTTAAGATCATGTAAAATGGGTATATTTATATATAATTGAGATTAATGAACATAAATAAAATAAAATGATAATATATATCATTTGGATATATGTAATGAGGACGAGTCATTAGAGAAATAGTTAGGGATAACTATTTAGAATAATTATGTTGTTTTCGATCAAAATGATATCATTTTGTAATATTATATAATATTATATATATATTTATATTGATGAAATTAAAATTTTTATAACATAATAGTTAAAATTTTATTCAAACATTATAATAGTTTAAGTCGTGACATTAATTTATTAATGTAATTAAAAATTTCCATCTTTGGAGGCGACAAAACCATACCTCACGAACATGGTTTCCTTTTTTAAAATAAAAGGGAGAGGAGTAGATGTTTTATGATAGATTATTCCATTAACCAAATAAAATTATATAATTTTTTATATAATAGAGTATTAATTACACTTTGATACATTGATATTTGTAAAAAGTAATAAAATACATGAAAACTGAATTGATATTAATAGAAAAGAATGTTGTTTTTCCACTTTAATTCATCTCCCTGAGAACCTAATAAGAAGGATTGGTTTTGGTTTTTTTAGTACAAAGACTCTTGGACATGGGATAGATGTTTTGAAAGTGGATTTTGCAGAAATTGGACATAATTAAAAGATTGTGTGTTGGGTGGAGATGAGGTTGTGAGGGGTGTTAGTTGTGGGGAAGGGGAGGGACCTTTATTTATTATTTTATACATTAGTTTATTATTTTTCTCATTAAAAATTCTAGTTTTTACCATATAACTAATTATATTAAAATAATATAAGATTCTTTGAGATTATGGGAATAAATTATCTTCAAATAATCTATTTCTAAAAAATTCGTGTATTTGTTAATTAAAATAAATTTCTGTATTTTAGTATTATGAAAAAGTAAACCATTTTAGAGAAATCATAGAATGTCACTCAAAAAATTACTTGGCGTGTATAATTAATAAATTGAGGCCATTGATTGAATATTATTTTCTAAATCATAGAAATATAATATTTATTTTCTATCATATTTTTCATTGAAAATACTATTTTTCTAATTAGAACTGATTTTATAACATTTTAAAAAATTATATGATGTCTCATTAAATAATATTTTAATACTAAGAATAGAAATTTAAATCATGATTATATTTTATGAAAATAAATTGTATTTTAAATAATTATATTAATAATAACATTTTAAATAAACATTTATGTTTTATTAAAATACCAACACAAAAAATAAATATTTTTTAAAAAAATTATTACTTATAATATGATATTATCATTTATAAGATGAAAAATATTATATATAATTTCATATATATGTTTTATATTATATTTTTTGAATTACTATCCCTAATGGTCACATTACTATTCCAAAAATAAAGTTACTATTTCATTGGTATAAGTTCCTTAACTTCACAAAATTCGTGTTATTTCATTCATTATTCATTTATAATGTTGTTACTGTGTTATAAATGGTTTGTTATGGGGTTAATACTATATTATATTAAAATAATACGTGAATTATCAATTACATGATTTTGGGTTGTTATAATACCCATCTCCACTTCCATCAAATGGTAACCAATAACATTTCTATTGTGTATGGGGCCTGAAAACCTCACGAACTGATGTTGAATATTTTCCATCATGACCTATCACTGATAGGTATGATGATGAATATAACATATATTTATGATATTTATGATATATTTGTAAATATTATTTATTATTTCAAATTTAAAAATATACTTTTCAATATGTAAGAGATATTATAACTTTCCCGTATATACTATGGATTATCGCTTCACGAAGCAATGAGATTAATTTCTCTCTACCGCATTAAATTGAATATAATAATGATATATTTAATAAATATAAATGGTATTAATAACATAATTATGATATTTTTTTAAATTATCATTCATATATATAATATTTAATTTCATTCTTAAACTTTTCACTCACTGAAAGATGATAACATCGTTTGTGTACCTGTGGACTACCGCCTTCATGAATCTATGTTTCTCTCTTTTCATCACCACACAACATGGATGATATATATAAGAATATTTAAATAAATAAATGTTTTTATGATAATATTATCATTTTAGGTAAATAAAATAATATTTATCTCTTTAACATAATTATCATTGAAAAATGGAAACGTTAATCATGTGTATATATGACCAACCATCTCCATAATCATAACATATATCATTACAGAAACCATATTTCAAAATTGGTATTAAAATAAAAATGAATATTTAAATATAGTAATTATTTAATTTTTATTATTTTATGGATATTGAAATAATATACTCTTATTCAATAATCAACCTACTGAAATCTTTTTTGACAAATAAGTCAAATATTACTGAAACATTGAATGTAGACATACAAAATTAAGTGATAGTATATAACATAGAATGAAGTGAAATAAAAATAACAATACAAATGAAAATTTGATATTAACACAATAAATAATTATATTATATTTATTTTTTGGGATGATAAATAATTTTTGTGATGATTCAGACAGATGGTAAGGGACTTCATCTAAATATCCCTTTATTCAGGAATATTTTGTTATTGTGAGTGTAATTTATATAATATAGGGTAAATACAAACCATTTTACATGTAATATAAAAAATAATTCATAATTCATGGTATTTTATGTTTTAATATGAATTATTTCATCCATGGCTTTTTAACATAATTCTTAATAAGTGATAAATAATTTCATGTCTCTATATGATTTCATTGCATTATATTACCTTTTCAGCAGAATTGATATTTTATGAAGATAATGTATGTAATGATACATGATTATAATTTATTTTAAAAACAATATATATATGTATATATATATTTATATTAAATACATATATAAATTCATTTATTAATTATCACTTTAATGTCATGATCATTTTATGGGATTATTTTATAATTTCATTCTAATCATAGTTTATTATTCAATTTCTTTTGAAATATATAATTTCATTAATGTATTATAAATCAAATTCATATAATTATCTTATGTTTGTTCATAATATTATCAAGTAAAAGTAAAATTTTTCCACTCGTTGGATTGTAAAATATTTGAGAAATTATATTTCAGAAAATCCATCTTCATTTTTGTCTTCAACTTGAACTATGTTTTCTTCGAAATTAACAATTTATTGAAATGAAATATTTTTTTAGCTTTTCCAAAATGGTTTATTAATTTAATTTTTACCAAATTTTAACTTCATTATAGTAATATTGCAATAAATCATCATTTACTTTTGAAAACAATTCTCATTTATCTTTTACCGAAAATTTGGAAGGAAAATTTACTTTAACATGCTCGTCATGCATGAAATTTAGTTATATCATGAGAAATTAATGTTTTTTTAATAAAATTATATGTTTTAGATTTTATTTTAAAATTATATCATTGGATTTTTTTACAAAAAAAAATTCAAAAAATGATTATAAAAAAATAACAATATTTTCTTCAAGAATTTAATCTATATATCATTTTATCATATTCATATTTATCTATAAAAACCACCAATTATATATATAATACAAAATTGGGGATATATTATATTGATACAATAATTATTCTTTCTATGGATGGTAAATGATCACATTGATCAAGGTGTGTAATGACATTCACATTCACTATTCATCTTTTATAGTCATTACGTTCCCTTAAAATACCCACATTCCAAGTATATATAAACATTTATTTTCCCAAAAATTTCTATATTATTTATCATAGAATAATTATTTCTTAAACCATATATTATTTAGACATACAGTTTTCGACATTGAATGTTTTTTCTATCATGAGAAATAATGATTAATCTGAATTCTTCACTTGATATATATATAAGTTGATTATACAAATTGTTCATTAATTTAATATATTGTAAATTATATTAGGTATGATTTGGACTTGTAGTGATGGGTGGGTCCAAAAATTTTATAGCCCATTGATGAAATGGTGGGCTCATGTGGTGAATCATTAATCTAGAATTAATTGAGTCTTTACACGTTCTTTTAAACCATATTATTAAAGGACATAATTGAAGAGGTTACATGTGACTGAGAACATGATGTCAAATGATTAAAAATTTCCATCATTAAGAATCTTGTTATCATTATTAATGATATTTTCAAAGTGATATTATGTCTTGATTCATTTAATTCTTAGTTAATTAATTAAATGGAATGTTTTTCAGTTATTAACCCTACCATATTGATTATGAATAATAGTATTATATATAAGATTTGAGCAATGATATTATCTATAGATGAATTTAAATATAATTATTTTGATTAAATGGAATGTTTTACAGTTATTTAACATTCCATAATGAGTATTCACAATATTATCATGATATTGATGTTATTTGAATGGAAGCATTATTTATTTTTAACATATCAATGTTTATTATTCTTATTAATTCATGATAGCTTCTGTTGAACATAACCCTTTTTGAGAATTAGAGCTCAACCATGTTTTTATTTATTTCCTAGGATTCTAGAACGTGTACTAAGAATTACAAAGAAGGATATTATATAATAAATAATGTTATTATAAAAAAAATAATGTTGAATTTTCTGTTCTAAAATTTAATATTGGAATCATGTATATATAAAGTATACCAGGACTATAATAATATGTGGTCCTTTGGGATTTTATTCCTTATATATCATTCCAATTTAATAATGAAGACACCAAATCTTGTCTACTGGGGTTTAGTTCACTACACCCATAGCTTCAAATGATCCACTGAATGATGGGGGTTGTTGTCTTCTCAAATGATTCACAGTAAGAATAATACATTGTGGAAGATTGATTTCCTCTCTATAATTGATATGCCCACCATTTTTATATTTTTTAACTAACCAGTCACTATAATACACAACTCAATTATAATTACAACAATATCATCATGCTATTTTGGAAGAATATTTTCCTCTCAGTTCCTTCCTACAATTTATTCTCTATTTCCACTACAGAAATTTTTTTAAAACATTTATAGTATTGTTTGGAAGAATATAAATTTTTCAACTATGTATCATTAAAATAAGGCATAATGTAAAATCATTAATTTATTTGATACTATCCTGAACCTAACCTTTATAGTTATCTAATAAAATATTTTATTCCAGTAATAAATACTAAACTATAAACATTTCATAATTTAGATTTATATGTAAGAAACTTTTTCTCTTTCATTTGAGGATCTTTTCAGTTATATAGTTTTAGAGAATAAGGAAATAACTCATATATATAAAAACCATAAATTAAGAAAATTTCACAACCTAATAGTTCATATTTTCAATATAATATAAATCATTTAAAATGAAGATATATTTAACTTCATGGAATATATTCAAGACATTCATAATTAATTCTTACTTTCCATTACATATAAATTAAACATGGTAAAATAAATTACAATGTGGGATGAGCTAAAAATTCTCTTTGAGTATCATAACAGAATGAAAATCCATTTTTCGAGTGAAAACATTAAAAAATCAAATGTTCAAACAATATCTAAATATTAGTTTAGTGAAATAAATAATTCATTTGCACATGAAAGAAAACACACGTTTATCTCAAAGAAAATCATTATAACCAATATCAAGAAGATAAAAACATTTTCTGAAACATAGAGGAACATGTTCATGACCCATTTTAATCCCATTTTACATTTAACTAGACACTTCTTGAATCCATAATAGAAACACTTTAGAGACTCCCTCCTTCTTACATTTTAATATTAAGAACATTATATAATGCATTAGAGCCTTACTTGGGCATACCAATTGTATAATTTATATCAGGATCACCCAATGTAACACCCAAGACTATTATGAGAAATATTATGTTTTTATCAAAGAAATCATTCACTGCAAACAACACTAGATTGGCTTTCTTTACACGCAATCGTGGCCTTCCTCGATAGCCTGCGTTGTATGCAATACCGAGTTTCACTAAAAAATGATATGCTATTAAAATATTATTAAAACTAGCCGTTATGAATAATAATAACAACTTTTTGAAATTTTATAAATTTTATTTTTCAAAATGTACTTCATTTTTGGATTTGGAATATCGAAATTATCCTAGGGTGATATTTTGGTATTTTTCTGGAAACTTTCATTTTTTGATGAATAGTGAAACCAATAAGTTGTAGTTAAAAAACTGAATTTTTAATAAAACATAATTTTAACACTTCTGTGAGTAGAATTTTGAAAATCCAAGAGACACGATTAATATGAAGGACTAAAATTTGGTTCAATGAGATGAAAATAATTTTTGGTGAATGTTAACTTTTTACTTTTATTTACCATTGTTAAAAGTAAATAGGGTAATTAAGGTTAAAAATGATATTATTGTTACTCTTACACATGTCCTAATTCTATTGGATAAGTTTAATTCAACCAAAAACAACCTTAGGAATAAAATATGTCCATTTAGGCCCACTTGAATTAGATTAGGACATTTTTTATAAATTTACTTAAAGAAGGGTTAAAATAGTTAAAATCAATGTTTAATAACTAAATCATTTTTAATATAAGGTTATACATAAGATAAATTAGACTATAAATATTAATTAGAAATATAATAAAATTTCAACATAATGGTATTTTATTTGTAATTTTTAGACTTAAAATTACCTAACTAATTTATGATACAATGATGATGCGGTGATTATCTTATTAAAGAAATATTTACATAAATGATGTTATAAATACCCAAATAAATGTAATTTGAGAATTTGTAGGAATTAAAATTAATTTTCTATGTTAATATGTCATGTTATTATTGATTTAATTAACTTTTTTCGAACTAATTATTCTGTTATGAGTTTCAAAAAAATCAATTACTAAATAGTGTCAAAATTGTCATAAAATAGTTTTTAAAACAAATATTATATTATTAATTGTTATATTATTCCTAAAAATCTAATGATCATCCAAATGACTTAGATAAGGTTATATATATTAATAATAAACAACATGGGATTCGTTTGGCTTGTTATAGTATTTTTATTAACCTTATAGCGTAAGAACACAAGAAGACACAGTAAAAGTAAAATTATTTATCTTAATGTTAAATCTAAATGATAAGATTAAAATAGGAACCTAAAATTGTTTAAATTCTATTGGATGAGATTATTCCGACCCATCCCCACCATATATTTTAATTAAATCAATTTGGAGCTATTTAAAACCGAATTTGGCTTTATAATAAAATAATATTTTTAGTTTTTCCAATGGAGCCCCTCTCCTCCCTTATAAAAGGGCACCTCCTCCCCCTCTTCCTCAATCCACTTTGAGCCTTCATACTCGGCCAACCCCAGCCAATTTCTTCTCTCCACTTCCCTAGAGACATCCTAGAGATCCTGGACTTATTCAAAGACCAATTTTAGTGCCCTAAAAGGAGGTCTCAAAGAAGCCATTCAAAGAAGAGGTGATGTCTGTTACCGATTCTTTCATCTTTATTTCTTCTTCCACATCATTTTATTTAGTTGTTAAATTATGAATTAATAAAACCAGTATCACTCATATACTGATATGTTATTATAAGTATGAAACAACCATATTTCACCATCTATCCATCCTACGGAAAACTAAATCACCACGGGTGCGTACGTACGGAATACCGTCTCCACGCCGTGGTGTAATCTATTTTCCACCACCACCATACTTGGATGGGTATAATGGTGTAAATAATTACTCTATATAATTATTTTAAAAAGATATTGATTCTGAAATAGTATATATACCCCCCAATACAATTCCACGATCATGGGAATGATATCATCGCTCTTGCGTACGTACGGAATACCGTCTCCACGATGTGATGCGACATGTTCTACATGATTTTCATTGCATATTGATTATATAAATGAATTTAATGAATTAATATGATATATATTACACTAATAACATTATGTAAATGAGGTACTTATATCCTAAAAAGAATAAATAATAATTTATTCGACAAAACACGCATAAGAACAAAAAGTAATAAACACCCGAATAACAAGTAGTAATGAAATATTACTAATAAAGAGGTAAGAATATGACCATATATGATATCATAAAAATAAGTATGATTCTGGAATAAGTCAATAACATTATTTAAATCATTATACAGGAGGTTCAGACACTTATGAATAAAATCAGACCTATGGTATGTGAAAATATCACAATCTCATTTTTATCCAAGATTTTTATACTTTGGTATTTACTAGGTTGTATTTTATCATCCACATCCATGTTTCCTCAATATGTAATATTATTTCCATCCACCTACAACTGTTTAAATCAAATTTTACCCTTCAGTGTGTTTTTTGTAAAAGATATGATCAGAATCTTTTGTCATTTTTCGTACGAGGTACATTTTGACTTTTCCAACAGAAGTACGAGAAGAATGTTTTTTTACTTATACGACATGAATGGATTTTTAAAAAATTATTTCCAAGAATCTTCCTTTAAAATTTTTCATGCTTATTTTTAATCAACTTATTTCAGTCTAAAATTGTATGACATGTTAAAAAAGGAATAATGTTTTTGAACTAGAAAGGATATTTTCCTCAAGAATGGAGTTCAAGTTTTTTTTATAAAAAATATTCTCTATCTAAGATAATATAGGGTTCTATTTCAATCTCTATTATTACATTGATTTGATTATGTTGTGATGGAATTATTTTTATGAGTTCCTTTATCTTATATGAATTGTTTTATGATGTCACGATGTTTAAGAATCCCATTTTTATTACATAGGTTATGCTATGATGTATGGTTTATGATTTTTTGGAATAAATAAGAATGGTATCATTATGAGATATTTGGGACCTATATCTCCCTCCAATGCATTGGGTAACAATTTTATATCTCACGAGATAGACATGGCTGGAACTGAAGGTTAAATCGGTTCAGGGAAACAGGACTGGAACGAGGAGTGAACTCGGTTCAGAAATAGACATTGTCTGCTACGATAGTCTTGGCCATGAGTCTTGAATACTAAGAAATGATTATCAATGATTATGTGTGTATGCCTCAATGTTTCATGTTTTACGGTATGATTATTGGGATTACATTTCACTATTATTATTTATCCCATGTTATGATATTATGATCACTTTTCCATGGTAAGATTTCCAAAAGTTATGTTCTTATGAATATGATGTGATTGAAATTTCTTTTGTTTACCCTTAATGAGATTTTGAGCTCACCCTTCTATATGTTTTCTTTCCCCATGTCAGGAAGAAGTTTATAAAGTAAGATATGCTAAAAGGGACTATAGATATGATGAAATAAATGGGAGACAGTGTAGACGCTTTATGAACTAGTTGTTTATGTTTCCCAGTTTCTAAAGACACTATACCTATACAGTCCTTTCCTGGTTCTGTTATATGTTGTAATAAGTGTGCTTCAATTTTTAAGTAATAACAATGTATGTAAATTATGGGTCGTTATAGTTGGTGTCAGAGGAAAAGGAGGTAGGAATGTATCTGATCCTTGGGAACTCTCACATGTGAGCGTTGGATAAAGCATGGCTCTCCACCGAAGGGATTCATGAGGAAATGGATGCCACTGGGGATGGTGGTGTGTCCCGACCAGAGGGTGTAGCTGCCCATGGATTGCCCTAATAGGTATCAATTAGAGTCCACTAGAAGTAATTCCAGACCATTATAGTTGGTATAAGAGGAAAGATATAGTCAACCTTTGGAAACTAGGATGTGAAAGCCTTAGTAAGAACACTAAGGATAAGTCTAAGCATAGAACAAAATCATAGTGTTTTATGAATGGCCATGAATAACCTAGGATAAGACCTTATGTGTGAAATTTTATTCTTTATTATGTGGTTTTTCTATTATAATTAGTGTTGCTCACACTATTTTCTTGGTTTTAGTCAATGACTGGAACCTGAAGGAACTGTATTAATGCGGAATGCGACGGGAAATGCAATGATTGTCCCCCTGAGCAACCAAACGTTATGGGAGTTGGAATGAAAAATCTTGTAACCATGCTCACACAACTTTCCCAAGCTATGAATCATACATGACTTCCAAACAAGAAAAAGAAGGAGCAACATTCTGTTTAATCCTTCATGAGGCGGCGTCCACCTTCATTCAGTGGGTCTACTGATCCATTAGTTGCTGAACAATGGATTAGTACTACTAAAAAGATATTTTCAGTTCTTCAACATTCTGAACATGATACAGTCATCCTAGCAGTGTATCGTTTGGAAGGAGATGTTGATCAATGGTGGAATCTTTTCAAAAATATGAGGCAAAGAGATGAAATTGAGTCCATGGAATGGTACAAGTTCAAGAACTTATTTTTCAATAAGTACATCCCTCGTATTATCCGAACAAATATGGAGAAAAAGTTTCTTGATCTAAAGCAAAAGGATGATGAATCTGTTGATACCTATGAAGAAAATTTTACAAGACTTGAAAGGTACACTTCTGGTATTATTATCCAACCTGAGAGTAAGATCGATCGATCCTTTAGTGGCTTAAAACCAAGTCTTCGAAGGGCGTTATCCATAAGGGACTTCAATAGCTATGAGGAAATCGTTCGATGTGCTCTCAAAGATGAGATGGAGATTGGAGTAACCCATCAGTCATATGAGTTTGATAAGAAGAGGAAAATAGAATTCAATGGAAAATCTAAAGAGCAAACTGAAATGAAGATGAGATTTCCCTTATGCTCAATGTTTGGAAGGAAACATGGAGGGAGTTGTCTTAATGGGACAAGTAAATGTTTCAAATGTGGAAAGGAAGGTCATCGGGCATTTGAATGCCGCAATGATGGGAATAAGATGTCTATTGATGCAAACAAAGGAGGGATACACAGAATGAACCTACTACACTTCAATGATTCAAGTGCAAGGAGATGGGGCATTATGACAATCAATGCACAAATCGAAGGGTTGATGATGATGGTCGACATCAACAAACTCTTAAGGCTAAAGAAAAAGGAAAGTCACATCCAATTTCTATTAGCGATGTGGAGTACGATAACGATGTGGTGAAAGGTACACTTACCATCTACTCTAAAGTATCAAATGTTTTATTTGATTCTGGATCCACCCACTCTTTTATTTCGGAAGAATTTTCTATGAGTATCACCGTATTACCTCAAAAATTAGATGTTCAGTTAGCTGTGACAACCCCTAATGGCACAACAGTCGCATCAAAAGTTTATAATTCTTCCCCAATTGAAGTTTGTGGGAAAGTGCTTCCTGCAAATATTGTGATCCTTACTATAGTGGAATTTGATGTGATTCTTGGCATGGAATGGATTTCTTTATATGGATCTCATATCAATTTACAAAGAAGGGAAGTCGCATTTCATATTCCAGATCAATCTATGATCGTCTATCGATGCAATGATGAACATAAACTTCGAGTGGAAATTTATTCCATATTATGGGTCTTGATTCTACTAAATGAGGGTTATCTATCTCAAATGGCTGGAGAGAAACTCATGATTAAGAATATGCCCGTTTTATGGGTGTTTGATGATGTCTTTCTAGAGGAATTGCTGGGTCTTCCTCCAAATCTTGAAGTTGAGTTTTCAAAAGAACTCGTACAGGGTGCTTTACCTATTTAAAATAAACCTTATAGAATGGCCCTAATTGAGTTGCAGGAATTGATGAAGAAACTCCAAGAGAATCTTGATAAGGGATTCATATGCCCTATTGCGTCATCTTGGGGAGAACCTGTTCTGTTTGATAAAAATAAAGATGGATCAATGAGACTCTGCATTGACTATCAAGAACTTAACAAGATCACTATCAAGAAAAAATATCCTCTCCCACGTATTGATTACTTATTTGACCAACTACGAGGAGCTCAATACTTTTCCAAGATTGATCTTTGTTCAGGGTATCATAAATTAAGGGTCAAAAGGGAGGATATACCAAAGACGACTTTCCGTACACGGTATGGACACTATGAATTCAGAGTGATGCCATTTGGTCTTACTAATTCCCCTGTTGTCTTCATGGATTTGATGAATAGAGTCTTTAGAGACTCTCTTTACCATTCTGCGGTAGTCTTTATAGATGATATTCTTGTATATTCAATGATCAAGGAAGAACATGAAGATCACTTGAGAATTATATTTAAGACTCTGAGAGAGGAGAAGCTTTATTCCATATTTACCAAGTGTGAATTTTGGCTTCAAAAAGTTTCATTTTTGGGTCACATAATCTCAAAATAGGGGATATTTGGGGATCCAGCAAAAACAGGGGTTATCGAAAGATTGTCGAGACCAATAACAGTAACTGAGATCCAATGTTTTCTTAGTTTGGCTGGATATTACCGACGTTTTGTCAAAGATTTTTCATGATTATGTAATCCAATCACAAGGTTGACTTGGAAAGAAGTTATGTTTTTTGGGACGGAGGAATGTGAAGAGAATTTCAAGGAGTTGAAAAGAAGGATATCCAGTGCACCTGTGCTCAAACTGCCTTGTAGTGGAGAAAGGTTTGTGATCTACAGTGATGCATCCAAGAAGGGATTGGGGTGTGTTCTTATGAAAAATGATATGGTGATAGATTATGCCTAATGAAAGTTGAAAATCCATGAGAAAAATTACCCAACTCATGATGTGGAGTTACCTGCGGTAATCTATGCATTAAAGGTTTGAAGGCATTATCTTTATGGAGAAAGGTGTGACATTTATACTGATCATAAAAGTTTAAAGTATAATTTCACACAAAAGGAGCTGAATATGCGCCAAAGAAGATGGTTAGAGCTGATTAAGGATTACGACTGCTCAATTAATTACCACCCTAGGTATGCAAACAAAGTGGAATATGAATTAAGTCGACAAAACCATTCCAGTTTATCCATGATGAGGATAAAAAAAGATCCAATATTTATGGATTTACAATGGATGGATCTTGGAATTATATTGGAAGGGGGAAAATCATATCTTTCTCAAATGAATGTTCAATCATCTATTCATGTGATGATTAAAGAGGCACAGAAACAAGATGTAGAGTTACAATAGATGGTGAGAAATGTTCCTAAATTCAACCTTGATTCTGATGGGATAATAAAGTTCAGGAATTAGGTTTGTGTTCCTCCCATCCCCGAATTAAAGAAGGAGCTGCTGGATGAGTCTCATAGTTCTTCATTCTCTATTCATCCTGGAAGCACGAAGATGTATAGGGACCTAAATGAGTACTTCTGGTGGGATGGCATGAAAAGAGATATTGCTGAATATGCCACTCGATGCTTGGTTTGTCAGCAAGTTAAAGCTGATAGATAGAAGTCTAAGGGGATGTTAAAACCATTACCAATACCCGAATGGAAATGGGAAAACATCACTATGGACTTTGTCACTAGACTTCCTAAAACATCCAAAGGTAATAATTCTGTCTAGGTCATAGTTGACCGTCTTACAAAATCTGCACACTCCGTTGCTATTAGAGAGGATTTCTCTCTGGATTATCTTGCCAGGATATATGTAAATGAAGTTGTAAGATGGAATGGAGTACCACTTTCTATTATATCTGATCGGGATCCGAGAATTACCTCGATGTTCTGGCGAATTCTTCAACATACTTTAGATAAAGAGTTGAGTTTTAGCACTGCTTATCATCCTCAGACAGACGGTCAGTCTGAGAGAACAAATCAAACTCTAGAAAATATGTTGAGAGCTTGCTCTATGGATTTAAAATGTGGTTGGGATAAAAACCTACCTTTGATGGAATTTTCTTATAATAATAGCTTTCACTCCAGTATTCAGATGGCTCCTTATGAAGCTCTCTATGGAAAGAAAAGTAGGACTCCAACTTGTTGGGATGAAGTTGGGGAAAGAAAGCTATTTGGACATGATCTTGTAGATTAGATGGCAGAAAACGTCCGATCTATTCAACAACACATAAGAGCAGCTCAGAGTCGACAGATAAGTTATTCCGACAACCAAAGAAAAGACCTAGAGTTTAAAGTGGGTGATAAAGTGTTCTTACGAATATCTCCCTGGAAGAGGGTCATGAGATTTGGAAATAAGGGGAAGTTGAGACCTAGATATATCGGTCCTTTTGAAATACTGGATCGTTTTGGAAAGGTAGCTTACCGAATGGTGCTTCCACCAAATCTCTCTCAAGTTCACGATGTCTTCCATGTATCTATCCTGAGAAAGTATATACTTGATCCTTCACATGTACTTAGCTCAGAAGTTATACTGCTTGAGCAAGATCTTTCTTATGAAGAACAGCCGATAGAGATTCTGGATCGTAGCGAAAAAGTCATATGAAACAAGACCACTCGCTTGGTGAATGTTTTATGGAGGAACTACCAATTAGAAGAAGCTACATGGGAGCTTGAGGATATGATGAGGGAGAGGTATCCTCATCTGTTTGTTACAAAGTGACGAATTTCGTGGGTGAAATTCATTTTAATGGGGGTAGAATGTAACACCCGAGACTTTTATGAGAAATATTTTGTTTTTATCAATGTAATCTTTCACTACACACAACACTAGATTGGCTTGATTTACATGTAATCGCGGCCTTCCTCGATAGCTAGTGTCGTACGCAATACCGAGTTTCACTAAACTATGATATGCTATTAAAATATTATTAAAACTAGTCATTATGAATAGTAATAACCACTTTTTGAAATTTTATAAATTTTATTTTTCAAAATGGACATCATTTTTGGATTCGGAATATTGAAATTAGCCTAGGGTGAAATTTTGGTATTTTTCTTGAAACCTTCATTTTTTGATGAATAGTGAAACCACAAAGTGGTAGTTAAAAAACTGAATTTTTCATAAAACATAATTGTACTGCTTCTGTGAGTAGAATTTTGAAAATCCGAGAGACACAGTTATTATCAAGGACTAAAATGTGGTTCAATGTGATAAAAATAATTTTTGGTGAATAGTAACTGTTTACTTTTATTTACCACGGTTAAACGTAAATAGGGTAATTAAGGGTAAAAATGATCTTATTATTACCCTAACACATGTACTAATTCAATTGGATAAGTGTAATTCGACCAAAAACAACCTTAGGAATAAAATATATACCATTTTGGCCCACATGGAATAGATTAGGATATTTATTATCAATTTACTTAAAGAAGGGCTAAAATAGTAAAAATCAAAGTTTAATTGATAAATCATTTTTAATATAGGGTTATACATAAGATAAATTCGAAAAGAAATATTCATTAGAAAGATAAAACGATTTACAACATAATGGAAATTTATTTGTAATTTTTAGACTTAAAATAATTTAATTTATTTATGATACAATGATGATGCCGTAATTATCTTATTAATGAAATATTTACATAATTGCTGTTATAAATAGCCAAATAAATGTAATTAGAGACTTTTTATGAATTACAATAATTTTCTATGTTAATATGTCATGTCAGTATTGATTTAATTAACGTTTTTTTGAACTAATCATTCTGTTATGATTTAAAAAAAAAATTAATTACTAAATAGTGTCAAAATTGACATAAAATAGGTTTTTTTTTAAAATATAATATTATTAATTGATATTTTATTCCTAAAAAACTATGGTTTGGCCAAATGACATAGATAAGGTTATATATATTAATTATTAACAACTTGGGGTTCGTTTGGATTGTTATAGTATGTTTTGTAACCTTATAGTGTAAGAACACAAGAAGACACAGTAAAAGAAAAATTATTTTACTTAATGTTTAATCTAAATGATAAAGTTAAAATAGGAACCTAAACCTGCCTAAATTAAATTGGATGAGAGGAGTTCGACCCATCCCCACCTTATCTTCTATGTAAATCAATTTGGCGCTATTTAAAATAGAATTTGGATTTATAATAAAATAATATTTCTAGTTTTTTCAAAGGAACCCCTCTCCTCCCTTATAAAAGGGCACCTCCTCCCCCTCTTCCTCACACCACTTTGAGCCTTGAAGATCGGTGAAATTCCACCAATTTCTTCTATACACATCCATAGAGACATCCTAGAGGTCCTGGGCCTTTTCAAAGACCAATTTTACCGCCCTAAAAGGAGGTCTCAAAGAAGCGCTTCAAAGAAGAGGTAACGTCGGTTACTGATTCTTTCATCTTTATTTCTTCATCCACTTCTTCTTCTTTAGTTGTTTCATTATGAATTAATAAAATCAGTATTTATCATATAATGATATGTTATTATACGCATGAAACAACCATATTTCACTATCTATCTATCCTACGGAAAATGAAATCACCGCGCGTGCGTACGTACGGAATAACGTCTCCATGCCGTGGTGTAATCTATTTTCAACCACCACCTTACTTGGATTGGTAAAATGGTGAAAATAATGACTATATATGATTATTTTAAAGTGATATTGATTATGAAATAGTATATATACACTCAAATACAATTCCACGATCATGGGAACAATATCATCGCTCGTGCGTACGTACGGAATATAGTCTCCACGATGTGATGCGACTCGTTCTACATGATCTTCATTGCATAATGATTATATAAATGAATTTAATGAATGAATATGATATATATTACACTAATACCATTCTGTAAATGATTTATCTATAACCTAAAAAGAAAAAATTAGAATTTATTCGAACAAACACGCATAAGAACAAAAAGTAATAAACACTCGAATAACAAGTAGTAATGAAATATTACTAATAAGAAGTTAAGAATATGACAATATATGATATAATAAAATTATGTATGATTCTAGAATACATCAATAGAATTATTTAAATCATTATACAGGAGGTTCAGACACTTACGAAGCAAATTGAACCTAAGGTAAGGGAAAATATCACAATCTCATTTTTATCCGAGATTGTTTATACTTTGGTATTTACTAGGGTGTATTTTATCATCCACATCCATGTTTCCTCAATATGTAATATTATTTCCATCCACCTACAATTTTTTAAATAAAAATTTACCCTTCGATGAGTTTTTAGTGAAAGATATGAAAGGAATCTTTTGTCATTTTTTGTATGAGGTACTTTTTGACTTTTCCGACAATAGTACGAGAAGAATGCAATTTGTTAACTTATTCAGCATGAATGGATTTTTAAAACATTATTTCTAAGAAGCTTCCTTTGAAAGTTTTAATGTTTAATTTTAATCAACTTATTTTAGTCTAAAATTGTATGACATTTTAAGAAAGGAAAAAAAAATTTCAAGTAGAAAGGATATTTTCCTCAATAATGGAGTTCAAGTTTTTTTATCAAAATTATTTTCCATCTATGATAATATAGGGTTCTGTTTCTATCTCTATTATTAAATTTATTTGATTATGTTGTGATGTAATTATTGTTATGAATTCCTTTATCTTATATAAATTATTTTATGATGTAACGATGTTTAAGAATCCCATTTTTATTACATAGGTTATGCTATGATGTATGGTTTATGATTTTTTGCACCAATAAGAATTGTATCATTATGAGATTGGTGGGACATATATCTCCCTCCAATAAATTTGGGTAAAGATTTTATATCTCATTAGATAGACAAGGCTATAATGGAAGGTTAAACTGGTTCAGTGAAACAGGACTGGAACGAGGAGTGAAATCGGTTTAGAAATGGACTTTGTCCGCTAAGATAGTCTTGAAATGAGTCTTGACTACTAAAAAATGATTATCTCTGATTATGTGTGTATGACACAATTTTTCATGATTTATGTTATGATCATTGGGATTACATTTCACTACTATGATTTATCCCATGTTATGAAATTATGATCTTTTTTGCAGGTTAAGATTTCGAAAAGTTATATTCTTATGAATATGATCTGATTGATATTTCTTTTGTTTACCCTTACTGAGAATTTGAGCTCACCCTTTTGTTTGTTTTCTTTCCCCAGGTCAGGAAGGAGGTTATTAAGTTAGATATTCCAAAGGGACTATAGATATGATGAAATATATGGGAGACAATGTTGACGCTTTATAAACCAGTTGTTTATATTTCCCAGTTTCTAAAGACACTATACCTATATGATCCTTTCCTGGTTCTGTTATATGTTGTGATAAGTGTGCTTCAATTTTGATGTAATAACAATATATGTAATGTATGGGTTGTTATACCCAATACTATCAAGGTGCAACCATATTGTAATCAATATCTGTAATGAACCGAACTTTTGAATTATATTTGATTCTTAATTTGTTGTGTTATTTAATTTTGTACTCAACAAAACTATATCTATTAATTAATGAAGTGAGTATAATTAAAATTAGACTATTGGGTTTCGACTTTTATATAATTTTTGGTCAATATGACCATTTTAAAAAATTATATAAACATTATAATTGTTTTTTATTAATACATTTTATGATGGTTAATTAATAAATAAATAGACTTTTATGGCCTTATCCAGTAGACATGTTCTATATGAAGTCATTCGTTCGGTGCTTGGGAAAGAGATTTCATCACTAGTTTTACTCTGGACCAAGCCCAAGCTCAGCTTCAAAATGTGAATATTGAATGGAATCTACTATGAGAGAAGATCAAGATGATAGAAATAAATCTCAAGAGATGTTTTCTATGCTACCTCAATATTATATCATCATTTCACACATTACTCTTAGCTCCTATGCATGTGTTATACAGGGCTATGTAATAAGGCCTCAGAAACATTGTGTAATATTTTTGCATAAATAAAATTGTAATTTCATAATTTTTGTTTTTTTAATAGCTTTTCTTAATAAAGTACATGTTTAAATTAATACAAATTTGATAAATTGATTTTAGAAGAAAAATTATACTTTTCATAGATTTATCACACATGGAGAATTATTATGGTAAAATAAACATTATTTTTTAATATCAACAGTCAAAATTAACCTTGGATGGATTTTTAAAAAATTTCTATGATGTATTAAATTGATGAATAGTGTTCTATGAACACTGTTTTTTATGAATAGTATTTCAAGAATATTTCATTTTTTGAAATTTAAAAAATAATATTATTGTTAAATAACATTTTATGTGATATGAGTTTTAAAAATCGGACAAACATGGTTGTTATATGGATGAAAAATTGATGTTCAATAAGATCAAAATAATTTTTAGATAATAGTATATTTACCTTTTAGAATAGGAATTTTACCCATATAAATGATTATTTTACCTATTTAATAGTAACATAAACTAATGAGGTATAAATATGTTTTAGTCATCTTAAGTGGTAATGTTATTTAATTATATCGTAATTAAGTAAATAAATGTTTTAGAAACTATTACTAAGTATTTTTATTTTATTTTATTAATTCATGTAAAATGAAATTAATTTCTATAAAATGGAGTTCACGGTTAGTTTTTATATGTCAAAAAATGGTTATAGTGAAATTTATGGATTTTTCTGAAACAATTGAATTTTCGGTGAATAGTAAAAATACAGTTTTAGGTTTTGGTGTATTTAGTGGCATCATTAATGATGTTTTCATGATTTAGTAATTATTGTATCTATTCTATAATAATATATCATTTTATGGGTTCCAAGTGTGGAAGAACATGGGAAATACAATTGGAAATTCCTTGGTTTTGCAAATACCACGGATGGGGTGTCCCTTGGAAAAAAATAAAATATTCCCCCACTTTTGATATAAATACCAACCGATTACTTCATTATTTTTATTTAATATTCATTCTCAAAAAACCCCATTTATTTATACCTCCAAGGGAGTCCCCCCAAGGATATCTCAAGCCCCCTCGGGTCACAACCATTGTGTTTTTCATGTTACTTTTCAGGGTAAGGGGACACGTCACTAGCTCTTTTAGTCATGACTTCCTCTATGTTATGTCTTATAATTTCCTTTTTACTATGTTGGGTAGTGATCTGATATATCATTCATTTTTCCATTTCATCCCAAATTAAGAGAGACCCTTTCTTCACTCATAAACTGATTTTTTAATCATTAAGGGACGTTGTCGGGCTACAAGAATTTTCGTAAAATAAATCACTTCTTCTCTTATCTATATAGTTTCATTTTAATGTAGTATGTCGGAAAAAAATTCACACCATGATAATATTGACATTTTATTATGTACTTATGTTGTATTATGATCTATATAGGAGTGGGTTACCCTTGTACGATCTATTTTTTTTAGTTTTATTAAAAAATCATGTTGTATAGCCGTTATGCCGCAAAATTTCACCTCAAAATCACTCTAATTTTTTAAATAAATTTTTTTATATTTTATATTTAAATACACAATTCAATTTAATTTTCTGTTGTATTCATGAAGACATAATATTGATATATGTTATTATGGAATTAAAATACATATAACTCTCACTCCCTTTCCATGGGTTATAAATGACCTAATGATCTTCATTTTAAGCACTTTTTAAACGTCGTGATTTTGACATGAAATACATTTCTTTTATTCAATAAATGATATTTAGGAAATGATTTTTTATAATATATGTCACTAATAAGAAAATAAATACATATAAATGATTTTCCCTAAAGGCACTAAAATCTATTGGGTAAATAAATTATTATCTAGAGATGACATGTTTTGTGATACCTAGGTGAACAACCTAGGTAATTTTTATGAATCCTAGGGGATTTACCTTTGTGATATATTCCTGAATGTATAAAAAATGTTGTTGCCAATTTTTTAAGTTATTATTAGGGTTATTATTTTTATGATATACCTCTTCATAATCATTTATTATATCCTTCATGTTCTTATTGATATCACTCAAGATCACATGGAAACTGTTTTACTAGTTTTCATTAATGGGCCTGCTTCTGAACCTTTCCTTTGACGTATGTCTCTAGTTTATAAGTTGCAGAATGTCTACAAAGGATGATCATATGATAAATCCTAAAAATTTTATTAGAATAATGGTTAATGTTTTCATGTATATGTTTTCTCATTTCCTATACACTGGAATTAAAAGATCATCTATTTGTAAAATGAAATGATAATTTTGTAATATAATGGTGAGATTCCATAATATTAGGCTCACACATTTCTCATATAATTTTCAACATTCATATATTGAATAATAATTTTTATGATCAATCAATTAAATGTTAAAATTTTAAAATATCTTTAAAATGATATGTAAATATATTTTGGATATCACAATAACCTTTTTAGCACCATATTAAATAATAAAAAACCATTTTATTTAAAAACCATATCCTATTTCAAATATTTGTATAAAATGGGGTTTCGTTGAATAAAACATGAATCATTATAAATTAATCAAAACATAAAATAACAGTTATGGTGGATGGAATGTAAATTTATCCTATATAAGGTTAAATAGAACATTTATTTTTTTTGGTCTTTTAAGAAAGTGATATATTCCCGATAAATATTCATTTTTTGATACATTGAAATATTATCAGAAGTTTTCATAAATTATATTTTCTACATAATGTAATTCCTAAATTATTTTAAAAATTATATATAATTATGAAAATTGAGTTTGAATGAAAAAATATAAATATGATATTTTAAAAAAAGTCTCTTAAAAATTAAGAACATTTGAATCGTAAGCCCCATGAAATAATAACATTACAAAATAAAATATCAATATAATATAATAATTCAATACATAACACGTCAAATAGGTTGTACGTAATCCTAATCAATGAATATACACAAATAACATCAAAATATGGTTCAAAAAAATGAAATTTATATTATGTCATATATATATAGTTTGATTCGTCATGCTCATTCTTTATCTTTCTCTTTTTTAGATAACCAATTTAAGTAAATAACAAAATCCTTCTTAGCATGGGTTAATTATCAGAATGATGAATCTATTTTTAAGTAATATATGTTAAGTTAATATTTTTTAGGGATTGGTAGAATCCAAGGGCAATGAAATTGTAAAGAAGAGATTTGATGGGGCCTTTTATAAGTGATGTGAGTGGCACACCTATAAATTCTAAGAAGAAAAAGGTGTTGTAACATTTCTCACATTCCACATGGATCCAAAATAAATCCTTTTATATAATTACACATTATAAAGTATAAAAATATCCATCTAGAAGATTTTATACCTATTTTTAGGTAATTTAAACCCTTATCTATTAGGTCCTCCTCCCTTTTATATACATTTTTAACTTATATTTGATAATTTTGATTTACTATTTTAACTATTAATTATGTTAAAAAATTATGTTTACATTATTATGAGATATGAATTATTATTATTAAAACTATGGAGTCCATTTTATCATACTAAATTAATATTTTTTTACATTATAATTTAAAACAAAACTCAAATGTGTGATGAAAGAGGTGACTATCCATAAGTGTATTTTTAAATGTGATAATGATTTTATATAAACTCTATGACTAATAATAATAATAATAATAATTGTTTGAATATAAATTAAAATTTATTAATATATTATCTATTAATTTCACTTAATAATTCACTAATTTTGGAATATTTTTATTAACTAATGTTGGGAATCATTGTGCACTTACATAAAATTCAGGAAAATACTATTTTTAAATACAAAAACAAATTTATTATAAAATAAATAATTTAGATTATTAAAATTAATTTTATTTGATTGAATATAACAATTTAATACATATGTTACTTTAAAAAAAATATTCAAATCATAATGAGAGTTTTATATTACATAATTTATTAAAAATAGTTGACTTTGTTTAAAAAATCAATATTTTCCATATTCACTAAAAATCGTTATTTTTCAACGAATCCCGAAATTTTACCATTAATTTATTTTGATATCATTATTTCGAAAATTTAATTAAATTATTTTTAATTAGATTTATTAAATTAAATAATTAAACATTTAAATAAAACCTTAAAATTTATAAATTTCGTTAAAATTATTTACATTTTATCCAAAAAATATTTATTTTTTTAAAATAAATATAACAATATAAGTATTATTAATAAAAAAGAAAATAATTTATTATATCATTACATGCCTTTTTACATATAAAAATGATTTGTTTGGAAATATCATTAAACCATGATGATATTTTAAATTCCATTATATTTATTTATAATGAAAATGCGAATTAACAAAAGAATATCTGTCATGATTATAATGTCAGGTGCTCAAAATGGAAACACTCACCTTGAAATATAATGATGGGTGAGATATTCAGAAAAAACACAATTTTTAGAGTCCACACCCTTTGTTTCATCTATTCAATAACCATTTCCATTTTCATATCCAAAAGAGTGTGTATTTCAAGGAAAACCAACACAATCCCTACATTTCTAAATACATTTGATGTTATTACAGAATTTGATATATCATAAACGTATATCATAGGTTATTATTTACAAATCATTTTATTCTTAAATAAGAATAAATTTATTTCTGCAAAATATTCTCTAATACAAACTATGATGACCTAAACTCGAATTACCCTTAATCGGTTGTTACATTATTCAAACGGCATAAATATAGTGGTCCAAATCCCAAAATAATAACTAAATAAATTTTCTAATAGAACCATATACATAATAAATACCGTTATAAATTTTAAATAAAACATAAAACATTATAAAATTAAATTATTAGCATACTCAAAACTCATTCGATGAATTCATCTTCATATCTAAGGGAGGGGAAACAAAATAATTGTATGATAAAATGATCATAAATGCCTATATACATTGTAATATATCTGGATTAAATAATTCATAATTAATATTGAAAGATTAATAATTAAAAACACATTACATTTAATAAATTAATTGATCAAAAAATTCATCAATCGATAATATCATGGAAAATATATAATGAACAATAATAACTGATTTATCTATTACTTAAATAGTAAATATTTGATTTCATGATCACCGACATCATAATATTAATACTATAATGACCATTCACTAATATAGTTTGAAAATATGACTTTATAGACTCTAAGAAACCATTTAATATAGCTAATTTATTTGTCTCATGAGACCTATTAATGCATCGAATATTTATCTAGAATTATGCCCCACCCATCAATACATGACAAATGAATTCAAAATTTATGTAACGATAAAGTTATTTCAGAAAAAATTTATATTACCTATAAATATCTATATTATTTATATATTATGTATTTATTAATATTTTTTCAAGCCAATAAAATATAATTTATAATAAAATGCCATCGGTTGTACTATTGTATTGTTTAGGAAATAGTGATATCCATGATACAAAGACAATGTGTATTTAAGATATTTATAAATTAAATGGATCATAATAAATTGAAAGTTTCAATAGAAATTTTACAACTAAAAACTTAATAAGGGAGAAGGGATGGCCATTATTTTAATGAAAATATTTTTTTTTGTAATAAGATAATGTCTATTGGAAAAACAATGAAAATAGTAGTGCGATAGTAAAATAATATTTAATTAAATATTTTTCAATTTAAAATAAATTAAAATTTATAAAATAATTGATATATTATAATTTTATTATAGATTTGGGGATGTGTGTTAACAATATATGCAAGAAACATTCCTTTAGATTTTTTTTAGTGAAATTAAAAATACTCTCTTTAGAAAATTAACATAATGATTGATTTTATACCTTTTAAAAATTCAATGATAAAATAATATGTAAGAAATAAATAATTTTATTCTAAAAATAAATTTTATAATTAATTTTTCAAAAAATTAAACTTAGAATGAAAATATATAAGATTAAAAGAAATAAATTCAGTTTTTATTATCAATGTTTATTTCAAAATTTGACTAAAAATGAGGGGAAAATTACAATGAAAATATGGATAAAAATTAAATATCTAGAGAATAAGAATAATATTTTGACCTTTGATGGATAAATAATAAGATTAATTTAATAAATGTAATAGTAATCCCAATAGAAAGAGAGAATTTTAAATAAATTATTACATATTTGAAAACATTTAAAATTACTACCCCCTAAAATAATGATAATGAGTAAAAATTTTATTCATCATGAAAAAAAATATATTCAGATTAAATATATCAAATGGGAAGTATATACATAAAAAATAAAATCAAATACGTGCAAAATTTCAAATATTTCTAAAGAAAATATGAATTGAGATGAAATAAATTACCGAACACTTTTATTTAGTTTATTATTAATTAAAATATTGTATATTTTAGTTAAAAATTTTAATAATTTATTCTAGATCTATATTCATACATATAATATCATTAAATATCTTCTTATATCATCTTCTCAGCTGATCGGTAAATCTATTTCATTATTACCATTGAATATTTTGTTAAAAATTAATTTAATAATTCATGTTTTTGATTGAAGTTAATTATATCAATGTCATTTATATCATATTAATATATTAGTTATAATATAGGAATCATGGTTAAAATTTTAAAATGTATAATTAATCACATTACATCATGGTGACAGTAGGTCATATAATTTCATGAGCGATGATATCATTTTCTTAATGGTTGAATGGGTAAGGATATAGGTAATGTATTAAATTAAAAATTTTAATATATTTCAAAAATATAATATATATATATATATATATATATATATTCATTGGTTCTATCATTTTGATGATTCATTTTAGCTGGTTTTGAAAAAAAAATCATTTCGTGAGGCAGTATTCCACCATACACATAATTAATGGTTTTGATTCCCATTTGATGGACAAAGTGGTGGATAAATATTATGGTAAACATAAAAATGTTGTTATATGGAATATATTAGTTTTTTTAATTCAATATTTAATGCATATTTAATTTTGGTAAAATAATATGTAAAAAATAAAGAACTTCGATTAGAAGCTAACCTTCTCAAAGAGAATCCTCCTTTGTGTCTCTTCATAAAGAGTGTTGGTGTGGTCTATTGGGATGAATATATCTGATTTAATGTATCTAATGATGTTTGGGAGATAATTTTATGGTAATTTATAGAGGTAAATTTATTTATATGTGTGAATAAGTGAGTTGTGGGGTTCCCTTTTATAATATAGGTGAGTGGAACACTTATAGTTTTTCAATGATTTTCAACAATTAATTTTCTCTTTAATGTTAATATGGATCCAAAACGGCTCATATTATATGTATACATGAATAAGGTCTAAATAAAACTAATAAAAATTAGTTTTTTAATTTTATCCAATAATTTTGATCATTATATTCTAAGATTTACCTCTGCTAAACTTGATAAACCTTTACCACTTGAAATAATTTCTACTGTTTTTACTATTCATTATGACAAAAAAAAGAACGTTAACATTATACCTTATAATTAAAATTTACATTATAAAATGGAGTCCATTTTCTCATCTTCAATTCATATATGTGGAATGATTTAATTTTAAAATAACCTTTCAATACATGTCGAAAAAATATTTTTCCTGAAATTCATTATTCTATCATAAGATGATATAATATTATCTATAGCAATAACAATAAGAAATATTTGGATTTATTTTAATATATTTATTTATTTAGCCTATAAATATCATTTCAATCTTCTATCCTTAATTATTATTTTATGTAATTAATTTTGGAAGACATTAACCCTTTAAAAAATAGTTTTCCCAAAAAGAACTTGTTTTACCTCCAATTGGTCATATTTATATTTATATCAATTTATATTAAATAAATTATTACTTAAAAATATTAAAATACATCACTATAAATAATATTATAATATGTTAATACTTTAATTTCAGATATTCAGATATTCTTATTTCTAATATAGTATTTCAGAAATTCATTCTAGGTTTATTTTGACCACGTAAGTTAAAAATCAATATTACCCTACAAAATCAGATATTTTTTCATGAAATGATAAATTGTTCATTTATTATAGTTATTTTAAAATAAATTTTATATTTTCTATAATTTAGTATTGGGTGATACAGGTTTTCCGAAAACTCATAAGGATAAAAAATTACACTAATAGATAGATACATTTCCAAAAGATTTATGTGAACCAAATAAATCACATGAATCCATAAATATATGTACAATATATATCATTAGAATAAGTGAATAATATTCTCCACTGATCACCATCGACTCCCGATATTTTATATTATGAGCATCCACCACATTTAAGTTATGTTTTCACTTTTCTTTTACCTCTCTAATGAAAATATAAAAATTACCATAGGGAATGGTTGGGTGTGAGTTAGAAATCCTAATAGGATATCAATAAGGATTTCATAATAAATATATATAAAATAAACTATATATTTAATTTTTTTAAAATAAAACAAGTAATATGTATTATTTAATAGTTTTTATGTGGTCATGTTTTTTAAAACATTCCAACACCTAGTATAAAACAGTCATAAAAGTAAATTTCAAATAGATTTCCATTTCTATGTATTTTTTAAAAGTATGCATCAATATATAATGTAATCAAAATATGTATGAATAAAAATAATAATAATAATAATTAAATTATAATTTTTAAATGTATTAAAATTATTATAATCCTTGGTTATTATCTATATCGATTCATGAGGGTCTGTAGAGTCAAGGATCAATAAAGCTCCATGTGTGCACAAACTAAATTTCTATCAATTCAAGGGGAAAGATAAATCAATCCACAAATAATGATTTACTACCCATAAATATCAGAATTTAAATTTTCATTCATCAATCCATTTTAGGTAATGAGTTTACATAATATGAAATTACTACATCTATCTAATAGAGATGTCATGTTCTTAAAGATAATGAAATTTTTTCTGTGGGTATAATTCATTTCAATCAATTATAAATCATTCCAAATATTTATTTCAGAAGGCCCCAAACTCTTTTTTCACAGAATTATTATTCAATTGAAAAAAACAAACATAAAATGTTTTTAAAAAAAATAATCACATTAATATAAAACCAAAAACAAATTCATTGCATTTCATCTCTAATAAATCACTAATAAATAATAATTTTTTATTTCAAAATCATTTTCTAGGATTTCACACATAATTTCAAAATCCATTTCCTATATATTTCATTACAAAATCCATGGAATTTAAAATTATATATTCAATGGGATAAAATAATTTTTTTAAATGAATTATAAATTAAATTTTGAATATAAAATCATTAATTTATTCATATTTAAAATATTTCATTAAGAACCCACATACCTCAAATTATAACAACAGAAACTGATATGGGTTCCAATAATAATGATTATATAGCTAAAATGATGAAAGTATAATCATAGAATCAAAATTGAAAAAACCAAACTCAAATCCACAAATCAATGTAGGATTTATAACTCTCATGGATATAGATAAAATGAGAAAGAATAATTCACTATCAAATAAATGATACACATAATATAATGGAGAAATTAAATCTACACATCAATCAAAACTTACATCCCTGAGTAAATGAGTTTTGGAGAGAAAATTTTATACTAGATTTCCTCTAGGGGTTTTAGGGTTGAATATAATTCAAATTATAATGATTATATTTAAAATGGAGAATAAAACATAATGAAATGATGATATTATAGAATTCTTTGTCATCCCCATATGTAGAGCATTCTAGTTGGTGGTTCTTTGGAAACATTATATGCCCATGGAAATCCCATAAGCTAGCTAGTGATCCAAATATAATTCTTATCCCATTGGATACTCCAATAGTTGGCCAATGGAATCCCACCAATTGGCAAGTGGGATCAAACTAGTTTCATTATAGAGTTCATATTTGAAATACTGACAATCATCCCTCCACCATCTAATTGTTGGCCCTCACTAGCTAGCCAGTAGAACACTTATAGCCATTTTTTATACAGGTTCCTACACTCCCTCTTTCTAAAGACCCATAATCATCCAATTTACTATCTAATAAACACAAAGAGATAGCCCTGACCAATCATAGGGCTTATGAATTTTCAATGTAACTAGAAAAATATATATAACCATGAAATGATGAAAATATCTAGATATAGCCAAGAAATAATTTTAACCTTTCAAAAATAAAGCTTTATACCAGAAATTTAGTAATGGTATGTTACATAATATTTGTTAAACCTGTGAAGAAAAATTGTATATTTTAATATAAATTAAATTGGATCTACCATACTTACACCAGACTACATACCATAATATTATACTCCCATACATCTACCTAATGTAATGGTGAATAATATAATTTTAAATTTTATTTTTTAAATAATGGAATATATATTTATTGAAAAAAATTTATTTTAAGTGAACTCTATTAAAGGATGATTTTTATTCCAGTACCCCATTAAATAAAGAAAACATGCTCAAATAATATATTTGTGAACCTCGATAATAAACATGGCAGTTCTATCAATTTGATGGTGATACATCATACTTATATTCATATTTTTTTCCAAAACATTTGAGAGTCCTTTAAATAATATATATATATATACCAGTGATCATTTGTTGAAATTTTATATTTTAAAACACTATAAACTCTAAAAAACTATTTCATTTAAATATTTTAATTGTAATCCAGTAAAAATGACTCCCTTAAAGACATGAAATACATTAATTTCATATTCTAATCAACTATAATATAAATACATTAATTATTTAAAAATTTCTATAGTAATAATATAATGTAGTGAATGAAAATAACATTTCATTTTAATATAATAATTAAAAAATGTCTATAACAACACAATTTTTCATTAATTATCTATATTTACCAATCTAAAAATTAATAAATAAGTATCAAATTTGAATCTATATAACTATAATAAAAAAATAAATTTTGTTCTAGTTTTATGTTAAATAATAATAGCTCAATGATCCTATACTAAAATAAAATAGTGACTTGACTATAAAATACCAGCATTTAATTCTATAAGAAACAAAATCAATGTTACAACCCATGATTATATTTTATTATCACATAAATCGAATATTACATTTTATTTAATGTACCACCCAAAACCTAGAACATAAATTAACATTGATATACTAAAAAATATTATTATTTATGTATAGTCATTATAACAAAACCATTCGTTTGGTAGTTCTGAATTGGTGTAAAAACATTAGGAAATATATATTGAAATAATTTCAATATTAATTTTTTATTACCGCTGATGAAATGATTTCTCTATTTTGAAAAATATGACCAAAATCAGAACAAGAAAAAACCCTCAAAAGTATAATGGGGAAATCTTTCAATAAAAATTCTGTTTTCCTTAAAAGATTGATTTTAATTTATATTATTAATTTATGATTTCAATAAATTATAATAGAAAAAATAGACATAATTTATTATAATATAATATTATATATATCTTAGAATTATGTTTTTAGATTTTTATAAATATATTTATTTTTTAGTGAATAATTAAGGATATTGATTTTTATAACGAATTTAATTTATTTTAATGTATTTACATAGTGAAATTATATTTTTGGGTTGTTTTAGAATATTATTTTTCCCAATTTATTAAAAATAAAATAAGTAATTCAAATAAAATCAACATTAAACATGATTTTGGAATGAAATGATTTTTATGCTTAAAAAGACTATTTTAAAAAACATTTTTTATTGTGTTTTATGATATTATATTAAAATTAATAATGAAAATTATTATAATTAAATATTATAATTTTCATTCCATATTTGGAATCATCATATTCAAATTATGTAATATTTCTTATTTTATTGTATATCCTAATGTATAGCAATGATGATAAATGTTCAAATGGAATAAAAGGGGTAAAAATTATGGTATATAGTCTAACAATTCATGAAACTCAATATTTTTTTTCATTTTATGAGATTATTTCTTCTAAAATCATCTTATATTTATAAATATTCAATTTTTTTATACTTTATTTGGATTTTAATTTTTTTAAATAAGTTAAATAAAATTTAGAAAATATCACTCTCTTTTATTTCATATCTATGATATGAATTAAATAATATAAAATAAGTAACGATTTGGAAAACATAAAATGTAATTTTTTCGGAATGTGGTAGAAAAATCAAATAAATGATTTGGAAAACATGAAATGTAATTTTTTCGGGATAACGTATGAAATTAATTGAATTGAATTGATAATTATAGGGTAATAGTGATTTAGAATGTATTTTTTTTCACATTATATAATTATCTGGATGTATTTAATTTCAAGAGTTTTTAACAATCATTGAATGTAAAATAACTGACATATTGGTTAAAAATAATTAAAAAATATAAAATATTATTATTATTATCATAATGAAAGGGGATGCGAATTTTTCTGTAATATAATTATTAATATATTTATTCTCTATATTATTAATTTAAAATTACAATATTGACCATAATAGAATGAAAAAATTATTTAAATTGTTATGATTATAAGTGATTACAAGGGGTTAGACTAAGAGATAATGTTAAATATGCCACATAACCTTGTTTAAAAATTATTCGTGGAATTTATGTTGATATTATACTCATTATTTTATAATAAATTGAACTATATTTCCATTATTCATAAGTTAGACACTTATTATATATTAATATTTCATGTACTTAAAAGACTTCCCCAACCTCACTTATATACAAGAACATACTCTCCTCAATTTCCCACACATATTGAGAAATTTATCACATCCCATATCTTCCAAAATCCATTAACAACCATCAAATTACTTTTTAATGGGTAAAATATATATGAATAATTATTACTATAAGTCATTTGGTGTAATCCAAATGATTTTTTCCATGAAGAGGTATAACTCTTAACAAGGTGTTTTATAGTTTATTTCATATTCCACGACAATAAAATAATTTTAAACAATTATAATATAATGAAATCATCATATTAAATATAAATTAAACAATTATGGTAAACCCCAACTTATTAACCTTTTGAATCCTATCAGAAATAAAATCATAACTTTTTCTTACTGGTGGACTGCCACCCCTAAAAAGTGGTCTGTTTCTTTTTTTATCACCAGATCAAAATGATGATGAAAATGATGTATATGATGAATATATATAATGTTTATGAAATAATTATGGTTTTTAAATTTTAATATATTATATAAATAAAAATCATTTCCATCTTATGTAAAATGAAAATGTCTCTTATGCGTACCTATGGATGACAACTTCCAAACAAAGGTGTGATTAATGATTCATTTACACCATAAAATGACAGTCATATCGATTAAAATAAGTAATTAATATGAAATTTATAAAAACAATTATGATTATATAAAAGTAAAATATCATCTAATTTAATTTTTCCTTCCATTATAAAAATAGAAAATTCATTTATCCAAACTTTTAGACTGCCATCTAAATCTACCATTAAGCATAATTTTCAATGGCCTCAAGATACAGTTAGTTTAAATAGAATATTTAATGTATAAAATATATAATTACAACACTTTTATGATTATATATATAATGTAAAACTTATATCCTTCACTATTATGAACCTACTATGGTTATTTTATATATCATGAATAGAGCCACCACAAAACATCTGATGTTCACTTAAGTAATTTACATACCAAAAAAATGGTAATAAATGAAATAATAGTTATTATAGTACGGAAATAAAAATGAATTTTTTTAAGATAATGTAAATTTAATACAATTTTATTATATAAGTAATTAATAGATGTACATGGGGAGTTGGGTAATGATGTAATGGAATTTTAACCAAAATTTACATTATTTGAATCATTCCATTTCCTCTACATGTTTTTTATTCAACTATATAGATATGTTTTATCATTTAATTACTAATATTCATGAGGATTACATATATCTATCATCATTTATCCTTATTTGACACGATTAATAAAAATTCACTAATTTGAAAATTTATTTTTCTATAAAACATTGTTTTGAATGTTTCAAAAATATTTATCAAATTTTATGTTCTTTTAAATGTTTCGCAAATATTTTTATGTATAAATAAATTTATAGTAAATTCCATTTTCATATATTTTATCTATATTTATAAATTTTATAAAGAGATGTATGTAATGTTATATATATGTGTCTCCTTTTACCATATTTAAAAAAAGTGAACCTGAATATTTACTTTATCATAAATGACATGTATGGATTTTCCCACTATCATATACTATTATTATTATTAAGAGTCCTTTAAATGTTTACATGTCTTTATAATGTAAATTAAATTTCAAACAAAATATTGGGAATTTATCATTTTATGTGTTTCAAAATAGTAATAGAAGTTGTCGTTAAGATTATGATAAAATGGAATCTGTTTTATTTATACATTCAAATAAATTTTCAATGGTTTTATTATGAAAAAGAAAACTCTTACATATTTTTTAGTCATGAAATTTTTTTTTAAATATAAATGATGATTGATGATATATATATATATATATAATTCATGATGATAGATGATACCAATATATTTCTCCAATGCATTTGAAAATAATTTGTTCATTGATGCAGAAAATGAAGGAAAAAATGGTATTGCCCAATGTTTTTAAAAGAGAAAACTATATTCGATAGCTTATGTTATAGATAATAGTGAACCGAAACATGAAATGGTTATTTGGATATTATAATTTTAAACATTACATTAATTTTTTTGATATGATTAGGATTAAATAGTGTTTAATATATTCATTTTTCTTAAATATTTTGATAAATTCTTTGTAAACAATCATCAATTTTTTTGTAATGTATTTTTGTTCTTCAAAAAATTATTTCTTAAAAACATGATTATTATTTATTTTTCTTATAAATTTCTAAAATAAAATTTAATACATTTATATGATAACATAGACTAAATTTTTGGTATCATAATATTAAAATTATGTTAATGTGAAATTTAGGATTTTCCAGAATATATAAATTATTTAGTGAATAGTGAAAATAACTTGTAAATGTAAAAATGTCAATTTTTGATATATTCATTATTTTTCAATTATAATAAACCTCTTAATTTAATTGAATTTTATTATAAAAATTATTTAGTTATGTTTAATTTAATTTATTACATTTAAATAATCATTGTAATGTATTTTAATACAAATATATTATTTACGATTCAAAACACATTGTCCCAAAAATTGTTTTAAAATGGAAAATGGTTCTCTATTTTTTATTTATAAAATACAACCTAATAAAAAATATTATAAATGAAATATTTTATCATATGAAAATATTTAAGAATGTAAATTCATATAATGATTATTTATTGTTATATAGTTAAAGTAAAATTATATTTTCCAGAAAAAAAGAATTTTTGAGGAAAAAAACATTCAATCATTCTTTCAAATTTATTTTAAATTAATTCCTTCACCAAGATTAATTTATTTCTATTAAATTTATTCTATATTTTAAATCATCATAAATAAAATTAAGAAATAAGGACAACATTAATTTTTTATAACATGAATAGTAACTATAGTAAATATTATTTACCATGATAAAAGGAAAGTTGGTTAGTAATGGGTAAAAATTATTCAACAATGAATATAAATAGTGTAAATCCAATATATACATATAATATTCCTTAAAATGATTACTATATATATTCCTTATTGATTTTAATTTATAAATAAGTAAATATATTGGTAAAAATTATATTTTGATAAAATAAAACACATAATATTTTGTCTACTATTCAATTTCAATAAAGACATTTATTCTAATGAATTAATGTATTTTTTGGGAATAAATAATTTTTTAATAAAATATTATTTTTAAAAATTATTTATTAAATTTAAATGATCACATAATTTTTATGAGGGAAAATGTAATTTTTATAAGGGTTTGGAAAATGTTATTGTCAAAAAACCCAACATTATTAATAAGTGTTGATTATTATTTTAGTAGTAAAATTCACATATTTAAAAATTTATTTAGATAAAATGAATACTATTTTATGAAAAATATTTTCTAAATTAAGTAATGGTAGTTTTTTCATAAATTTATGAGATTCTGATTTTTGGGTAATAATTAAATTCTATTTAAAAATATGCTCTCCATTATGACATCGTAATGACAAAAAATTGATGTAAGAAATACTATAAATGGGATCCATGACCAAATAAATGATTAACTTTTATAATAATTAGATTATATGTTTATTTGATTTATTTTGTTATGACCTTTCAAATACATTAAAGCCTATAATAAATTTTAATGTTTTATAATCATTTCATTAAGAGTGTGACTCACCACCAAAATAAGAGAGGCCATTATTTTAATAAGATCATAACATAGCCTAATAAAACAAAATAAAAACCAATCACATTTGGTATAAATTGAGGAAGAAACCATGGTATGTTCTATGGTTTTGTATATTTTATTACGTAGAGTCAAAACCCTAAATAATAAATAAATCCTATTCATTCTATATATAAACCCACAAACACTCCAAATTTTCATAATTAAAAAACATTGTAGAATGGAAATATTATTCAATACACTCTCTATAGTTCTCCCAGGGTGCCCTACTTTCATGAACCACATACCATGATTTAGGATTCACACACTCAAGTAAGGGATCCTTAACTTCCCCTCATCTATTCAAATCGAGCACCTTGTAGGTTATTTTTATTCTTAATATTAATTTTTTATTAATTCATTTATATATAAATATATACTTATATTAAATGTATCCCATTATAACAAGGGTTCATTTATTCTATTTCATGATTACCATTACATAATCCATTACTATTTCGATCTTCTGTCAGTGATTACTCACTTCTTATTTCCATTAACGTACTACTTTTATGTTATGTATCTTTAATTCCATTCTCTTTTTTTGGGATATGTAATTCTATATTACTCATATTTTAAATTTAATCTATAAATTATGTGATACCTATTTCAATGTTGTTAATCCTCCCATTTATTTTTATGTACACCTGTTAATATGTGGAAATATGGTACAAAATCTGTATTTTATTCTTGTTTCTTCAATAAATTATGCATACAATTTACAAAAAAATTATTTTTGGATTTTTTTTACATTTCTATATTACTTACCATTTGATTTTATATGATTATATACCCTCTTCTATCTCATCTACAATGTTATTATGGATTTTTACATGACTTTTTTATGCTTCTGAAAAAGAATCACAATAATTCCATGCAAAACCAATGGTGTAGTGAATATCATACCGAATACCTATAATTTTTTTAATATTTAAGAACTTATAATATTTATTAGGGGAATAAATTCAAGTATTCCGAACTCTTTAATCATGGAATAAAATATGTTGATGAATTAATCTTTGTCGTATGATATATGTGGCACACATAATCCTGAAAATGTAATAAATATGCAGGGTTTGTGCATATTTATATAATTCTTATGTTAATTCTATAATATATAAAATCATTATATGACATGTTTGGATTAGTAGTAAACATAATTACGTTATGGGAATTTATCAACCATATTGACTTAATGATTTATCATTGGCTTCTATTTATGTTGGATTATTTTGTGTTGTTTATATATTTTCCATGATATGATTATCATACTATATCATTATCTATTATTCATGTAACATTTATTCCTCATTGATATGGTTATTTTTTAACATATATAATATTCTTCATTTTATTGTTTGTTTGATCCCTTACTAGATTTTATATGTTACCCATTTCTTCTATTTTCCCCTTGTTATCCCATACAGTTTTATAATCCATGTTAATTTATTATCATGTTAAGGATGTTTTCAAAAATGTTATTCTATACCTTGTTCAATATAGTATGTTACATACCTAATTACTATATACACTATAATTATTGATCATTCAGGTTTTAATATGTACACATTTATGTAACAAATCATAAATTAATGTATAATAATGAGTATGTTTTTTATAACAATTGGGTTGGTTACTCTAATGGAATAAAAATTTATTTAGTAATTATAATGTTGGTTAAACATGGGTGATCATGTGTTTTGAATATGATTCTCCAAGATACCAATATTATTATAATAATAATTATATTTATGCATAAGAATTAATTTCATGATGTAATTGAATTTTATAAACATTTAAATGTTAAGGGATTTCTTTTCAGTGAAAATTATTAATGACATCACCTATTAATCCTGATGCCTTATTCATGTTATTATGATATATAATTGGTTTCATAAGATATCATTTTCCAAATAGTAATATTTAAGTTGGATAAATGTTTTATGTTCTCAAATTATGACTATAAACACGCTGAAAACATTTTCATAGGCTTCATTGTAATTCACAAGATTGGTGGTTTCTATTATTTTATATCCATTACAATTATTTTTATTGGTTATACAATGTTTTAAAAATAAATTCATAGGGATTAAATATTTTTAGTTATTAACATATGGTTTTTTGCGACACATACTAAATGAAGAAAAATGTTTTGATTTAAATGGTTGATTAAATGTTTGATTCCTATTTTTGTGGAAAATGGTTATTGATGGGAATTTTATGCCTTGTCATATAATGGATTAATATGTACTAGTTTTTAATAATTTCCAAAACTATAATCCTAATATATAAGGTGAATTTATTAAAATTTAATCCATAATATTTACCTTATAAATATGGATTCTTAAATGCTCGAGTCATTATTATTGGTTTCATATAATGTGTTTATATAACATTAGAGGATAATATGATTTAGAAAATGATATTTTAGTAGTTTTTTTATTCATCCATCTATAAATTTATATTTTATCATAAGTTTAAAATCATATATACCCATTTTTTGGATTTATGTGATGGTAGTTTAAGATAATTAAGGATTTTTTGGGTGAAATTTATTTGAATTAAATTCATATAATTAGAAAGTCTTTTATTGGAATGGATATTCGAGGTTAGTTATTTTAATATATTGAGAACATTATATTAAAGAAATTGACAACCACAATGTTTAAGAAAACCATTTATGTTGGGGTAACTATGGTTAATTTAAATAAAGGGTTATTATATTTTGTTTGCATACATTTTTTACAATGATAATATTTTGATGGAAATGTAATTTATTGACTATGTGACTAATTTTATTTTTGAATAAGTTCACTATGTAGTGAACCATAAATGATTATGGTAGTAGATATTTGAAAAAAATTATTCTGTAAATTTATAAAATCATATATTATTGTATTATAGAAAATATTAGAAAATTATATATATTATAATATTATAGAATGTGCAATTTAGGTAGGGGAATTATGAGAAATTGATGTTGTATGAAGATAAATATTATGATCACCTCTAATGAATTTGTGATCAAATATTTCTAATTTTTGGGTTTCAAACTCATTAAATAATTTTTTTATGAGATTTATGTTTATTTATTTTTGAATTGTTACAATATTTAACATTGGTTATTATTATAATGGATTTCATGATTTATGTAGTATTTTGTCATATGAAGTTTTATTCATATTTGATATTATATTATCATTTGATAAGTATATTTTTGGTTATTAGTTATAAATAATAGAAATAAATTTTCTTCATATTTTATATATTTTGATCCATTGAAATTTAAATTCATCAATTTAGGAATGAAATATTAATCATTTATCATTTACAATAAGGTACAAGTCCGTGTGGAAATTTGGTAAAAACATAACGGAAGGATGAAATTATTCTAATATTATCGAATTATGTCAATTATGTATTTATATATATATATATATATTATATTACACTCAATATGGTTGTTCTAATAATTATTCAAATCAATATAGATGAAGATAAATTTTTCATTTCTTATTTGTAAAATGGAAAATATCTATAATGGTATGCTTTATGAATCTTGTTTAAAAAATGACTCTCATTATGTTAATACACATTTTAAGAAAAATTATAAAATGATAATTAATATATTCAAAACCTAAAAATTAATTTCTATTTCAAAATGATTTTTTATCAATGTAGATTAAAAGGTATTTAATTCCACATATTGAAAACAAATTCCCAGTCCCTTTAAATGATTTAATTTTTTATTGTAAACTAGTTTTTTTCATGAACTACCTAATTTCATGAGGATATAAATTATTTAATGTGTTACAATGTAACAACAAAAAAATATAGTATATAGTAATGTAAATATGATACTATGATATGAGTTCATGTACCACACAATCCCTTGAGAATAAACAAAACTTGATGTACTATTGAATAATTATTATTTAAATTTTACTGTTACAACCTAGTATTTGATCAGGGGGTCTGAACTAGAGTAACCATATTATGAAATAAATAATTAAAATTATCCCATATAAAAATTTATTTATTGAAAATTATGAAATATATACACCATTATGAATATTAATAATTTAATAAAATAATTATAAATACCTTTATAAGTATAATGAGGTCATTTTTGTATAAAAAACATTTTCATTTTATTTTTTTCATTTAAAAGATTAATTTCGGGATATTATAAATATTAATATTTTAAGTGGATATATTATTTTTATTTAATCATATCAAATATATCTTATGGTTAATATTTATCTTTTCCTTTCAAGGGCTCAGTTTTTTATTTAACAGTGAAAATACCGATTTTTATAAAATAAATATTTTATTTTAAAATATTGACAACTTCTCAATTAATTTTGGATTAATCATAAATTAAAAATAAACCATTTTTATTAAATATGATCTAACACTTCTGGAAACAAAGTATATACCAAAAGTTTTCAACCATTGGTAAAATCTATAATTCCTTTGGTATAACATATACCAATTGCTTTCTAAACCATTGGTTGTGGAGGTGTTGGGATATCCCTATGAAAAAGGTTCAACAATAACGAATGGAATAAGACACTAGGACATACACTACCCCAACAGTATGATTTAACTGTTGGGATAAATGTTTAACAATAGTTTTTATATAGTTGGTATATATCTATAATTTAATCTATAAATAAGGATTATAAACTATTATTATAGTGTTCTAAAATGGTTTGACAAGAATCCATGTATAGATATGTTTTTCAAATCTATACCAATTGTTTTGAAACAATTTGTATAGAGTACTCCATTTCTACATAGCAGCGTAAAATATCCACCCCTCTACAATTACATGTAATTTTAGTAACATTATAGACAATAAAATGTTTATAACTCAAAATAAAAGTAATACATAGAATATAAAGAATACCGCAATAGAATGTATAACACCTACAAATAATCTACTAACACCTAAAAAAACAATACATAATAATGGCGAATAAAACACATGAAAAACTAATAAAACTCTTAAAATCACATAACTGGAAAAAGAAAACAATATAAATACAGAGGAATATATAAAAAAATATACTATATAATTAAATGATAAAATACACCACTGAAAAGAAAAATATTATACTTGAATGCATCTGAAAATAAGGATGGTATCCACACCAAAAGAAGGATGATATCCACATCAATGTAAACACCAGGGTAATAGAACATTGTATAGATTGATAAATGTAAATCAATCCTAGTTTTGTTGCTATTAGTGATTGATGAGTTTGGTATTGAAAACAACAAAATGATGTTTTTGAATATGATTATTATGGTAGGTTATGACTTGTATAGATATATTTATATGAATTTTGCAATGAAATTGAGTAGAATGATTACTCAATGAGATATTGATGAAACCATCCATGTATTTTTGGATGATGGGAGCCATAATTATCCCCCAAATAATGATAGACTAATAACCTTTTGAATGTGGGAATGAGACTAGATCAAAATAGTGTCTATAATGTAAAGAATAAAATTGAAATAAATTAGAGGAGGATGACTAATATGTGGTATAATGACAATGAAAATGCTCATTTTCTTCAGCCATGAAATTGAGTGTATTCTTTGGTGGATATTATCACTCACCAACGGCTGCGTATGGAGGTCCATTGAAAATCCATTTAAAATCTAATGGACATCAATGTGATGGGATTTTATTCCATAATGTTCTAAAATTATGTGTCTATAGACACTTCCAAAGAAACATGTTGGTCAAAGTTGGGAAAATATCATATCAAGTGGGGTGTGTATCATTAGACATGAATTTGGAATAGTCATGAATTTTTACCATGTGCCTCACACAGATCACTTCTCCAATGTGCATCCCATCGGGCACTTCACCAACAGGCCTCACCCAGGTCAGTTATCCCACGTGACTCACACATATCACTTCAGCAAAAAGTTTTTTCGAACTAACATTTCATTATGTAATCAATCAGTTGAATTCATATATAATGGATATGTTTAAGTGTTTTGAGAAAAGTGGATTTCCATCACCCAAAACATTGAAACGATAGGTGGAGACCATTGGGTTGACATCACAATTTAAAAAACATTTGACCCACATGTCAAACATACATGCATAAAAATAAAAATAAAAATTTGAAAAGTGAATATAGGAGAGGTAATATTGGTAATATGAAACCAAATCAACTGAATTATTGATATTTGTGAATCTGTGGTGACCAGTGAAAATAAAATTGAGAAATACATGTCATGAATATCTTGAATGGTCATGTGGTATTAATAAATTAATAATTATTTTCTTATAAGAAGATTTTACAAATGTTTATTTCATACATGCCTCATTATATATGAATAATGACAATGGGATTAGTAAAGAATAAATGCGATTGTTTTCTCTTAAAAACCAAACCATTAAATTAAAATTTAAAAAATTAATTATTATATCTCTATATTATTATATTATAATTAGTTTTCAAGGTAATATATTTGATAATATGAATGCAAACATTGCTAGTGGGGGAAAACATAGTTCCCTTAAAACAATAATATTGTGTAACATGCTTGAAAAATTATAGATTTTGGTAGTGGTTCAAGAAGGGACATTAATTCTCAATGTGTCATCTAATGTATTTGAAAAATTTCAATTTCACATTCAAGAATAATAAAATGACAACCATAAATGATAATGATTGTAGCCTGGTATGGAAATAAACAAAATATTGTATACAAAAATCCAAAATATATATATCCTAATGATATAACTTGAACTCTTCAATATTATGTTTATTTAAACAAATTATTTAAAATATGATGGTTTTCCTATGAGGAGGAGGAGTCACCAGCATGGAAGAGAGAAATACTGTTGTTGGAAAAAACTCGGTCAGATCTAAAATAGGAATGGGGGCTCACTACTGTATTTGGGGGTAACCAATCCCAATGGATTTTTAAATACATTGGGATATATGTTCTATACCAATAGATGTTAAAATAAATTTTCATATACTATTGTATCCCAATAGTTTTCAGAAACCACTGGGAATCATGGTTTACAATACCTTTTACCAGTGCTTTTGCGGAAACTGTTGGTAAAGGGGACGTATCCCAGTGGTTTAACGAAACCATTGGGATACTGGTGTCAGTATAGATCAGAATTATAGTAATGTAATAAATTTAAATTTAATCAACATTTTTTGTTTCTTTTTGAATATAATGTTTTTATATTTTAAAAGGAGTAATTCTTTACAAATAATTTATCAATTCATTTTGTGAACATGTATTAAAATATTGATCCTTTAATGAAAATAAAATAAAATAAGATGGATTCAATATTAGGAATAATCATATTATAATTATTTAATATGGTTGATTTCCTATATATTAACAATTAATTGTGACTATGAAAAAGTTTATTTCCCCATTAATGAATTAAATGGGTAAAATGGGGTTAGAACTATGTGTTATGGTCAAAAAATCAATTCAAAATGATTTTTTATTTCATTATATGAAATTATATTACCATTTTCACCATTGATGAAAAAAATAAGGCATTTTAATACACTTTCCATTGATTTTAATTATGATATGATTCTAAGGAATTCATATTTACTAAATTTTACCCTTTTTCTATAATTATCAATAAAATTTTTTCAGAGAGACAAAAATAAGGTATGACTAGTTATAAATGACTATTTTTAATATGAAAAAATAATTTTTATGATATTAAATTATTTTTACATTTTAATTATGATATATTTAGCTTTCATGTATACACAACATTGATGCAACAATTTTTAATGTCGTATAAAAATCCATCGAATTACATTAAAAACATTCAAACTAACAAATATAGATAAAATTTGGTATTAAATGAATTTTATAGATTAATATTAGGTTTTAGTGTAGTTAAATTTTTTAATATTCAGATTACACTATTCACATTGTTCATTTAATGTCAATATATTTGAATTTTCATGATAATGACATTAAATAACATTTAATGTTTAATAATTATTTTTAAATCATTAGAAAATTTTAAATATTATAAAACAAATATAATTGATATGAAATTTTATATATTCATCTGCATTTATAATGGATTTTCCACTTGTAATATTAAAAATTACATAAATTGCCCTCAGATATTGAATACTTTGTTACAATGTTAATGGTAAAGATGGAATACAAGGGGTTAAAGAATGTGATAAGGCTCAATATGCCACGTAAACATGAATATATTTAAAATTTTTTATTTAAGAATTCATTAAACTCATTTTCATGTAATAAATAGTAATTTGGATCCATTTTACATGAGTTAGACACAAATTATATATTATTATTTAATGTATTTACAAGGTTGTCAACAAAATCAATTTTAATAATGATCCCCCACCCCCTATAATGAAACCTATTAAGACATTTATCTTCCCTAAAATCTACCCAAATATATTAAAAACATACATCCCTATGTCTGACATTTACTTGAATTTCATCTTCTTAAAAATATTATTAAAAAAGCATCACTTTAGAGATGATTGATGAATTTTATTATTTTGTCAAATTTCCATGATGCCCGCCTTTCAATTGATCCTACTTTTTGCACTTATAGACCATGAATTTCCATTGATAATAATGATCTTCACTATAATCCAATTATATAGCATTCACTTGCAATAAAATTATTTTTGAATTTTTATGTTAATGTGTGGGGGGGGAAGGGTGTTTATGAAAATGTCAGATATAGATCACTATGGTAGGGTTATATTATGTGTTTATGAGTATTTTGGAGGAGTTTCATGGAATTTTAATTTTTATATGTAGACTATAACACTCTTAAAATAATGATAAATTTTGTTTTAGTTATATATTATCAAAAATTACATTCACTTGAAAAATTATTTTTTCAAATGGGGTTGGGTAGTGGATGTGCGACTTCTCCTTCATCAAATTTGAAAGATTTCGGAAATCAAAAAATTATTTAAAAAAATCAAGATGGTGTATTCATTCATCGATGAACCTAATGGGGTATGTAAACGGTCTTCCCCTTAGCCAAAGACAAATATTTCTATGCTTAAAAATGATAAAAAAATCGAACAATAGTGAATTAGCAAAACTACATAAAAATAACACATCATAACTATGGGAAAATAATTTAGACTGTCTACCTCATATTCGTTGATGAAAACATCAGTATCCTATTACCTTGAATTTAAATCAAACATAAAATAATGAAACAAATTAGAATATACTATAAAAATAGAGGTTTAGTGTTCAAGAAGGATAAGAATCAAAAAACCTAGAATCTTCTAGGAATATAAGGAATCAATGTTGATGGCTTAACTAGATCATAAATTCTCATTAAATGACAATATAAATTCCCATAAATCGCAAGAGAATCACTCATGGTGAATGAGGGGGGGGGGGGGTACAGGTTTATCATCATAAATAGATAGATTCAAATGAGTGAAAAAATAGGGGGTGCGAATATGATCATAATTGAAAATGGAAATTTCACATTTTTAAAAGGTTTTATGGGTTTTCCACATGATTAGATAAACTATACACCAGAAAATCTGATCAATCTATCAATGATGGGATAATATGCATGGTTTCCTAAGAACGTGAACATTGTTTGGTAAAATATGTGGTTCATGTGCCCCATCCTCTATCTGAGAGGTGGTCTGGTCACACAGTTTCCCTAGACTAGTGCATATTTAGTACAAACCATGCACCAATAGTGCAATGAAACCTCTTTTACCTCTATTCATCTCTTCTTTATCCTAAAACGCCATGACACCCCTCCAACACCTCATACACCAATGATTTAATTCATTAGACAAAAAATTGGATTATAATGAAGAAATATAAAAGAACATACCACCATGATAGGTTGGGATCTCACAACATGTCACAAGTATCTTCAATGAATGATATCAGTTTCATCCTCTAGCCATAACACACATGGAAATGCTACAGCCACAATCCTAATCACTATGACTTGGGGAATACATAAAATTATATTCCACTACCTACATATATTGTGATATAAAATTATTATTCAACCAACATAGTTACAAAAATATACACCCAAGTCCTTTCCCAAAACCCAAATATAAGAACCCCAGACCACACCACACCCTAGAATTTAGAGTTTGATAAAATAGAAAAGAGGATTAAATTACCTTCAAAATTCTATGTATATATAAATATCTATAGAATGTATAATTTATTTTGAAATAAAGATGATAGTCAGAACATTTTTAGATATAAAAAATCAATTTAATGTGATAAATTTAAAAATATAAGTATAAAAATATAATAACAAAACAAAGAAAAATACATACATTCAATAATTTATTTCGAATATTTTATAGTCAAACAAATTAATTAATAGAGTTAATGAATGGGATAAATAATAAATATATAAATTAAATAAGCATTAATATTCTTCAATTTATTTTTACAATATCACTATAAGATCTGATACATATAAAACCCCAAAAAATTTAGTATTTGATATATTACTCCTTTGTATTTAAGTTAATTTTGGATAATAATAGACCCCTCACATTTTAGGATGTAATAATAAACTACAATTACAACAAACACTAGATCATTAATTAGAAATATAGAAACCTCAAAAGGTAATACTTCATATCATTTTTAATGTAAATGATAATATAGAAAAATTCATTCAACTTAATAGTGGTGAGAAGAAATATTAGATGATAAGGAAATATGAGAAGATTACATTAGAGAAATCATGATTTAGTACAGTCTAAATTCACTGAAATAATAAAAATAGCACTAGAATTAAATAATAATAAATATTATTGTAATAATATATTTCTATTTTTATGCATTACATATTAGAAAACATGTGATTTAAAAATAGTGAACATTGAGAGATAATTAACGATAGATTTCCTGATAGAGTTGTTTAGTATTTTAGTTTTTATTATTACAGAACCTAATATATATATATATAAAACCCTACAATTTTTTTTCAAATTCGTTGTATATTAATGGATTAATTTACAAACAAACATTAGGATGATAGGAATTCATTAAAACTAGTTCGAACATTGAGAAAATAGAAAATTGATCTAGTTAAAAAATCTAGGAAATTTTGGCCAAGAATCCAACTATTCCTCCACACCTAGGGTCTAACGTGCCCTATAAACAGGACCACAATTCCTCAGAAGAGGTCTTCAATACTCCATCATTAGATATTTTTTCTATTTTCAATCAAATTCAACATGTGGATTGTGTAATTATTATAATGGTCATCTAATGTTATTTTTTGATTCTTCCATGGAATAAAAATATATACTTAGACATATTAATGTATATTCCTTGGTTAAAATAATAATATATCATAATTTATTGAATAAATTTACATTATATAATGAAACATTGAGACACTCTTGTGAGTTATTGTGATGTGTAAAATTATGCATGATGTGAAGAAATAAATAATACATTGTTTTATGATCAAAACGATTGAATAATATAAGAATGTAAAAAATAATGTAACAAGAAAATATTTCAAATGTTGTTACCAATATTTCAAATATTTCTACCCCTTTACGGAACAAAAAAATCATCACCCCTTAACATAAAAAATATCCAAAATAAAACATATTCCACCCAAAATAACATATTCCGCTGTATATCCTTATGATTTCTCATTATTTATCATGAATTCTCCCATTTGATGATATAAAAAAATAGTTAAATATGGGGTCATGGAATGAAGGTAAAAAATTGTATCAAAATTTATCACCCATAATGGTCTTTTGAGAGAGAAGAAAAAATTCCTAGAAATTTAGAACGACTTAAATGAAATTTTAAAATTAAATTTGACTAATGGATTTTTAAAAAATAAAAAAAATTCATTTTATGAAAAAGGGTAAATAAAAAATTCAAATAATAAAATATTAAAATGAGACTATTCTTTTATCTTTTTTAATATCAATATTAGATCCTCCACAAAAATGCATTTATTTATTTAGGGATTCATATTTATTAAAAAACAAAATATAATTCCAAAAAAAAACAATCCATTATTAACGTTTACAATATTTTATGCTATTAAACCATAGAATAATTCCATATGAGTTTTAAATGTTTTCTTACAATTAAGGGCCTATAATCATAACCATGATAGTCAAAGGGTAATACCCCAATAAATGACTTTCTGGAAAAATACCAAGTAGAATATACGACAAATCCACATCCACTTGTTTTTATATAGATATGAGTTTTTATCATTAGAGTATCACACTCTCTTTAAATTTCCAAAATTATAAAAAGATTAAATATATTTTTTAAAAAAATATTTCAAAAAATATCTATATTACCAAGATAAAGAGATATATGTAATAATCTAAATATATATAAATAAAATTTCATAGAACCAATGAAATCTTTAGTAATATATTTAGTGGAGAAATCATACTATTAAATTTTTTTTGAAAAAAATTCAAGAATGATATCAACCTTTTGAGAGCTGTCTTGAGGATAATTTTGTCTATGATTAATTTTTTTACTGCATGGGTGTTTTATAAGTTTTTAATAGATAATAATTATACTAATTTTGGACCACATGATTTGGAAATGAAAATATTATTTCCTAAATTATAAGTGAGTATGATAATATAGGGGGGGAAACTAGGTTCTATCACATTTAGGATTGTACTTCTAATACAATTTATAGATTTTACATCCCCAGTTTCATTCAAATGGTCAAAGGTATTTATATTAAATACATTCCATAGATAAATGTATTTGATATGGATTATGACATATTATTAGTTTCATGACAAAATAGTGGATTAGGCATGGTCAAACGTGGTTGTTCTTAATAGTCATTGATTTGAGGATGATATTTAGGAATATTATACTGAAATTTCCTATGAATTAACTCTTTTTTGTTGTTTTTTATATATTTAGTGAATTATAAGGGTATACTTGAGTCCGAGTAACCTATTAAGTTAACTTCATTAAATTTAGATACGATAATTATGTTTTCTTTTTCAAGGAATTAATAACAAATTATTTTCCACCGAACTGTTCAAAAAAGAAATGTTTTTTATTTTTTCATTTCCAAAGATCATGAATGTTTATTTAATTTATGTCTTACGAGATCATGGATAGGCATAGAATGTTTTATTGGTCACCTCTATCCCATAAAATTTAGGAATGTAAAATTTATTCTATAGAGTCATTTAATATTCATCAATGATCCTATTTATTCATTGGACAAACCCATTTTTTTAGATTATATGGTGTAGAAAAGTTGTGTTCATAAACATGAAAAGAAAAAGGCTCATCATAAGATTTTTTATCAAATTCACCACCACAGTCTCTTATAATGGGATAATATTTTCCAACACTTATCATTTTTTTATTTCATTGAAAATATGATAATTACATTACATGCCACGCATTACAAGCTATGATGAATAACCATGTAATTCATGTATTGCGATAAATAATTACATATGTTTAATTTTCAGCTCTAATAATATTAAATAGAGTTGGTCTAAAATTTTAATTATTTAATAGTCCAAAGCATTAAATAGTTGAATCATAGTTTTTCGGATGAATATAAGACTTCTTCTTCATTCAACATTATCATGGTTCCCAAAAATTGTTATCATTGAAATAAAATTTTGAAAAATCTCATTCAAGTCAATTAAAATTTATCATAACAAAAAGTGTATATCACTGTAACCAATAAAATTTTCCATATCCATGAATCATTATCCTATATACGTGAATATTAACCATTTTATTATTAATATATTTTCATGTAATTTAAATAAATATTTGGAAAATTGTATGTAGTAAATAAAGTCATTCCATTATATTTAAATAAGTTACAAAAATTATAAGTTAACATAATTTTAAATCAACTATCACATAATTTTCTAATTCTTAAAAAAAATTTCAATCCATTCCAAAAAATATTTATTCAATGAATTTTTGTATATGACAACAAAACTTCTACAATTAATTTTACCTTCTGAATTATCACCAATGATATCATGTCCACCATAAATGTTTTTGAGATGATATAATTCAAAAATATCACAACAAATATACCTCAATAACTATCTATATAGATACTATGAGTATTCATGTGATTTCATGATATGATTCCTTACCCTATAAAAGATTAATATTATAATGCATTTTATACTCTTATCTTTGGTCTGTAGAAGCTCTATAACATAGATTTTGGAATCAATATTTTTTTTTAAAATAAATTCCATTAGATATATGAGATTGTATATGAGTATTTTTTTCGCTTTATAAAATATTTACGATTTCATTAATAGAAAAGAAAACACATTTTCATACTATAATGAAAATTTTTATTTGAAAAACATCATTTTGAAAAATTGTCTTTTGAGAATTTTTACGGGAACTAGAATGTATTAAATATCGAACACCATTTATTATTTTTATAACACATTCCCAAAATTTTATTTCAATACTCTCCAACTTGGATAAAACAGGAATGAGTATTTTTTGGATATTTGATTTTAAATTTAAAAATTTCAACATTTGGTTATTCTATTATTTTAAAATTGAAGTTATCTATTCCCATTAATATTTTATCTTTTTAAAAAAAAAATCTTTATTGTAATTATTTTTTTATCATTATATTATTAAATAAGTTCATAGAAACCAAATTGATGTTGATCTATAGAATAAATATAATATGAATAGGTTCATGAAAATTTAAATTTTTTTTAATATTAATAACTATAAAAAATATAAATTACATAATTAAAAATATTGACATTGGGCACATGATACAAGGAAATTTCATCACATATTTTGTATACTGAAATTTGGTCCTTGTTTTAAAGAAAATACATTTATAAATTTCATTCATTTATAATTATTATTTGTTTAGTGAGAAATTTGGATTTATATAGCCATGATTTTTTAACTAACGAAAGTGACATCTATTAATTTATTTTCAATTATTACACATTGAATATATATTTTTTAACCATGTAATTACTCACCCTTTTGGTAAATTATGTCGTCTTTGATTATATTTCAATGAGTTATTTATTACATTTAGAGAAATTTTATTCATGGATTTCGTTATCTCTTTATACTTATTTTCTTATCTTATAATTATAGTCTTATATTTTAAAAGAGAAAGGATGATTTCTTTAATCTTTAGAATCTCTATTTCTTTAGATTCTTGGATCTTTGTGACTTCTGGAGCCTAATGTAATGGTAAAACCCAATGTATTATTCAGAATAAAGATTTTATATAAATAAAATCACCAAGAGACATTAAACCATTATACATATTTGTGTATATATTAATATGTTTAGTGATAGATTATATAGTATTTATAATCAAAAATTCAATGACTTTTCTAAACATATCAAATAGTGAATCATAAACTTTTATTATTCCGTCATGATTTACATATAATATTTTCAAAATTTCATTTGTTTTTTTCATATATAAATATAAATAAATTATATTTTATTTAAAATAAAATTCTATTAATTCATTTATTTATCATCTAATTCACAAGAATAAATTTCATTGGGAGTCTATTTATCTTCTCATTCAATATTTGGAGTATAACCATGTGTAACCATTTTCTATATGAGAGAACTAATATATCAAAGAAAAGTACAATTCTGAGTTTTATAATATCAATAATTATTAATATTACAAAATTGATCATGAACCATACTATATTTTATAAAATACAATGTTTTTTTAAAAATAAATTTAGAAATAATAATTCTAGAAAATTTTGTTCAATATTTCAAAAACAGGTTTTGGAAGAATATGGAATCAAAGAAATAAGTAATTAAATACTTCTTTTATGAAATTTTTTGATCAATATTTGATATATAGAATAATGGTGGTGAATTTCCTATTAAATTTAAAATTTATAAAATAGTGATTTAAAATCAAAAAAATTACTTTAAAAGAAATAATAAAATTAAATTTTATTTAAACATAGCATCAATATACTAATTTTTTAATATGAAATAATATAATTTTAAAATTATAAGAATAAAATAAGTAATATTTTCATGATATTTGATTTATTAAAAAATGATTAATATAATGAATGAAATTAATCAATAAATAAAAATGTAATATCCATAAGGAAAAATATTTGGTAATAAAATTCAACAATAGATTACAAAGTACCCCTAAATCTACCACCATATTCTCATTTGAATTTAATGTTTTATTCCCTTGGATTTGAAGGTTTTGAAGTCACCAAAACGTCATTTATTTTATTGTTTTTTAATGAAACGTTAATTTAAATACATATTAGATAATTATTGGGAAAGATACAAACCTGAAAACAGAATAATCACAAGACATTTAAATAGAAAATAGGTAGAAAAACCAATTCCCCCACATTAACAATCATGAGAACCAAGGATTGAAATCCTTAAATAATATGGAATCAATGGACATTTATGGACTATGTATGAATATTAATGATTTTAGAAAATGTAAATTCACATCACAAAATGAACATGTGATAAAATTAAATAGTGTTTATAACAATGAAAATTAAACATGGTGTGAATAACAACACATTGGAGTTGAATCATATGATATTTTAGACAAAAAAAAATTTCTATAGATGAATATAGATATAGGATTCACATAGGTGTTATGTTATTCCTATAAAGGGGAACTAACAAAAATAATTTAGAATCATCCCTGTTAATTTAAAACTTATATGATACCTTTATGAATATAATATGAAACTATGTCATCAATCATAACCAGTTTCCAATACTGTACATTTTCTAACATCATTTTTTCCTTAACAACCTCCATGAATTTATTTAGGACACAATATAGAAAACACAACCTATTATCATTATGAAGACTAGCTATAATGAAATGAGCTCTCAATGAATCATTAAAAACCATATTTACATAGATAACAGCCAAGTACAAAATTTTTTCACCAACTCCCTTAATGGTTTGTCAACCTAAATAAAGATAATGAACTAAAGATCTCTCTTTTACATCAACTACATAGGATTAAAAGGATAAATTATACCATGAATAACTCTGAAGAAAAATTATGTCATAGATAACATTGTACTATATATTCCATTACACATAGATAGATATTTAAAATTATGTCATCATAGCTCTCATCTATGAATATTCATGTATTTTCATATATTTAAGAATTACTTAAATCTTTTACAATAATTCAACCATTTTTATCAAATAATGATCATTATATAAATAAATTAGATGATGATTGATAAATTTTGAAACATAACAAGGGAGTATTAAATGATATAAGTCTTCCATTATATTCAGAGTATGGGTTGATTATTAAAATGATCTAATTGATTCCAATAGATTAGAAGATTCACCAACTGGATAATCCTCAATATAATTCCTTCAAAATTCTCCCTCATCCATTCAAGGATTCATGCAATAAATGAAAAAAAAATCATGACCTAAATTAATTAATTCCATTAAAACATACGTCATTAATTTCCTTGAAAACTAGGGAATAAAAATGAAAAATCCAAAATGAGACATGTTATTCCCATGACATAAAATAATGTGTTACCTTGTTAATAAAATATTTTATCATATGAAATTTTGAGTGCATTCCCCACAATGGGATGAAAAATAAAAACAAAGTGAATCACTCTTTGAAAAAAACAGACCTCAGTGAAACATAAAACTTCATTTGAAAATTCAATAAAAACATTTAAGAATTCAAAAATCATTAAAAAAAGATAGATTAATATGATTCATTTGAAGGTGAATATATGAAATACAAACATCACCATTCAAAAAAATTAATATACCATTATAAAATCAACAAAATAATAAAATAATTACTGAAATAATATTTTTTTTCAAAAAAAACATTAAAAAATTAATGTGTCTCATTTTACAAAAGCATTGATTTTCACACACAAAAACATTTAATAACTCAAATGAAAAACAAGAACCACATAATACATCGATTCAGATATATTACATTTGTATTAAAATTCCCTCTATTTTGTACCCAACATGTGGACATCATGTTAGGTGAAATTTGAAATTTAAAGGGGAAAAATAATCATTTGGGGTAGAAATAGGCAAATGCATGGTTTTCATGAATGGGGTAGAAAATTATATTACACCTATAAAATAAGATCTATGATTTTTATAAGAAAAAATTGAAAAGATCTAATATGCTTTCTAGATCATTAAATCTAACATTACATCACAACATATCTGCTATGTTCATTGTAAAACTCAAGATAAAGCCCTCACAATCATATGAAATGTAATCATATTATATACATTCCATGTAAAAATCCAAAAAAACCAATAAAAACATCTGAATTTTCAAATCAATGAAAGAATACCATTCATTATATAAGGATATTGATGAAAAATAGAGTACCTACAATTTCCCCACCGTTACCCTTCTAGTCCTGATTTCCCAATCCCCATTTGTCCAATAAAATATCATAGATAACAAGTTGTTTAATATATATCCTAAGATATTTATAAAAATATATTATCTAGTATGATTTTTAATTTACTGTTATAGGAAACCACCAAAACTAATCCCTAGACAAGCTCACCACTGTGCCCAATGGGTGTTTGTGATCCCCATTGACTGATTTTTTTGTAACTGAGAACATGTAAAAATAATAGAACCCCATATTTTTAATATATATATCAGTTCCTGTCCCATGAGGATTCATTATCCTACCTTTAGAAATTTTCTTTTTCCACCATAGGGATCAATCATGTTCTTAAATGGGTCATCATACTAAATATTGTCCCAACAAGCCAACACATATTCTTTTTCTAACTTTTTACAAACTCAATAAAAAACATATGATATTTCTCATGAGGCCACCAATCCTAAAAATACTCTACCAAAATCTCACATATATATTTTGATCTAATTATGTAGTCTTATGAAAATAATAGTGTGCCTCTTTAACATGGATAGTAATATTTAGATTTTTATTCCCTTGATATTATTGGATTTTATATTCAATTCCCCATAGAAAAAAAATTCTTAATTATGGATCTATTTATAAATACTATTTATGTAAATATAAAATAGTGGGATGAATTTCTTTTTTATTTAATTTATAAAATTAATTAAAATTAATTATCAAATATATTTCATTAATTTCATTAAAAATGATTTTTAATGAATTAAAAATAGATGATGTGTGAAGAGTGAATGGTTAAAAATAGAGAGATAGAATAATGTAATTATATCATGGTTTGGTCCATGATGGTCTAGTTCATTCTTTATATTGAAACGTATACACTATGCCACCCAAAAAACATGATACTATTATAATGCGTATAATCTCAAACATAAGAATTTCATATTGGAGAATCCCAAATAAAAAATATCCTTTCTAGTGGTAGAAAATGAAAATATTTTTTATAGGGTGTAGCCCCAACCTAAGTGTGTTTCATTTTGGTTAGGAGTCCATAACTGAGGAAAAAATTTTATAGGAGGTATATCCTATTATTAATAAATATGAATGGGATATAACTCTACTCATCCAAAAATTAATATATAATAAAAATACAAAACATCTAGAGAGTTACATATATAAATGTTATTGTAGAGAAGTTATTATAGTCCCTAAAATTAGACATGAATGATGTGTTTTAGGTATTCTAGAAAAGTATTTTCACAAGAAATATAGAATTATGATTATTTTCTACATTAAATATTTATTTTAAAACATCACTTGAATGTATAGTTCATGCGGTAGAATTTTTTCTTAACTCTTATTGTATCATTGTTTATGTTCACAGAATATCATTACACTTGTGTTTCATTCCTCGAACACTCTAATAAACATTAACAAAACACTAAAGAAATGAATTTCAATACATTAAAATTATTCAAAATAATAATAATGATAATCATGTATTATTGTGGGAGAGAGAGAAACATAATATTATTTTTATTTTAAACTATTTAAAAAATTTAGAAATCATTTCAAATCTCACAAGGAAGTGTTAAATATAATTTTATAATAACTGGTCAAAAGATATCACAGAAATCTAACACATATTCAAAATAAGAAATTAGCCATTCCTTCCATAATTAAACATCTTATAATATAATGGATTAAATATTATATATTAAAAACTATGAAAAAATATATGAATATGATCATTACAATCAATAATTTATTTTTTAATATTAAAAAATGAAATCAGCTCATAATAATAAATTTAACATTTTGAAATTCTTGTTGTATATGTATGCATGAAATTACAATCATAATTAATATACTTGTAAATGTATTTTAAACACATTAAAAACACTTTTCATTTGTTCAATATCATTTTTACCAATTTATAGAATCAATAAAACAATATAAACACTTTTCATAAACATAATGTAAATCAATATGTTAATAAAATCTTGAAAATAAAATAATATAGATAAAACTCTTTTTCATACCTGTGTATGGGTAACATATACATACATCCATAAAAAGTAAAACATATTTTTCATTGGTTTTAAAATTTAAGCGAACATTTTGTACAAGATATGTAAAGATAACTTAGCATACTTTTTAATGGTAAAATTGAAATTCCAAACATTGTGTAAAGGTAACATGTATTTTAAATATATTGTGTAAATGGTATAATGTATGTTCATGTGCTATTAATGTGTAATTTATTCATGGTTATAGATAAAAATTGTTTTTAAATAATTGAAAAAGGCAAGTCATAAATGGTTCAGGTAAATCCGAACTCGCATAAAGGTAATGAGAGATTAATAATTACTACATAAGGGTATATATGATTCAATGTAAGTGTAAAAAATACTTATAATGCACATTTAAGGGAAAAAATAAACATGAATAAGGGTAATTGGAAATTAATATATGTTTTATAATAACAACCCACACTAACTGTGGGTAAAAAATAATGTTTCATGGATCTACTACAATAATCTCCCACTTTTTATTAATAAAAAAATTATCAGTTTCACATTTTATCCTAGACTTTAGAAATTATAGAAAAAATTAAAAAATTGCCAACATAGTTTTTCCACAAAAGTCTAAAAACATTATCTGTATAAATAACCTCTGCTAAATTTAAAATTTTGATTACCACTCCCTTGAATAATTATAAAATTCATATAAAACATTATATAAAAACAAATGATATGGTATTCATGAAATTGTAAAATATATGAAATATATTTTAAGATAATTACATTTAGTTATCACTCACCATTATAAAAAATATAAAGCATAGAATTAATTCTCACTATCCTAAATGAAATAAATTTTAAATAGTGTGACAACATACAATATTACAAATTAATATGAATTATTATCCTATTCATAAAATAAAAAATGTACTTACATGGTAATAATAATCATTTTTTGTCTTATAATATATAAATATAGTTATTAAGTCACCCATAATGTAGAAGGGTAATTCCACTAATCAAAAAATTAAATTTTATAAATATAATTCTATGTTTGACCAAGATATTTATCATCTTATATTCGAATAATAGGTTCATAATTTTCAAATTATCTACATCAAAATCAACTAATAGATTAGATATATTCATTTTTATAATTAAATAATTATTTCTATTAACATTAGGTAATCTTTTAACATAAATAAGAAAATTAATATTGGATTTTGATTAATGAATGTTTTATAATATCATAAATGTATACAAATATTATCATCCAATAGTATATTTATAAAATATTTTATTTAAATTTATAATTTCATCAATGAGCTTCATAATTACATTATTAATTATTTCAATAACCGTGAACAATGTATAATTAGTACAAGAATAATAATTTATAACATGTGATATTTATTTTCTAGTTTAAATAAATAAATTTGAAAACAAACTTAATTCTCTAGTTTTCTTTTTCAAAGGAAAAAAATATAATTTTTCAGTTTCATTATGAATTAATATTTCCCTATTAATTTTCTTAAATTGTTAAATTATTTCTTCATTATTTCATAATTTTTATTTTAAAAATTATATTTACTCATGAAATTTGTCACTCAAATCACTTAATTATTTTAATTTAGATTAATCACTATCATAACTAAAGGAATATTCAAAATCATAATCCAAATTAGAATCACTATGAATATCATTAAATGAATCAACGAAACAATGATTAGAATGATTCAATATATTATCAAATATACATGTTACCTAATAATATTTTTCTTTTAGGAAAATTTTAACACTCTCTTTTTCACATCAGTATTCTTTACCTAAGTCTGTTTTTTAAGGAAAATCCATCCCAAATAGATTCCATATTTATTATTCATATTTTCATTAATATTTGTTCTATTTATTATTTAAACCACACACTCATATTTGTAATGCATGGGATTTTGATATTCATAGAAAATAATAGTATATTTATCTATTATGCCTTCTCTTTTGAAGTGTATCTTTTATTTGTTATTATTTCGTTCAACATTTTTATATTATATTTTTTATTTATGAGTCCTTGAGTGTCTTCTTCAACATGATGTATATCATCATCGATGTTAGTGCAATAAAAAATATATAAAATAACAAGAAGAGTTAGTATAATAATATTTATATTTAAAATAATGCCTATTTTATTATTTCAATGAATAAAGAACATTAATTTTAATTCAATATAATATTGTAACAGAGATCCAATAAGCTCATAAAAATATTATTATATATAAAATTATCTTTCTTCAATATCCACCTTATTGAAATTCCTTTCTATGGTAAGGCTCAAAGTATTATTTCATATCATCACATATTCATCATATATTCTGTATATACAAATGTAATATTGAAAATATTTAAATGTTTTTGGAACATTACATTTATATTTTCATGATAAATTTTTTTAAACTTTTGAAATTCGTTCCTCTGAATTTGAATCTTATATATATGTGGTTTGATAGTTCCTTTATGAGTGACTTATAAATTCATCAAAATTTATGAATCAGTTTTACATGATGATATATGGCTATAAATTCTTATACATAGATAATAATAAATATAATTTATAAAATTTTAATTCACGACATATTTTTCAAAATCATTTCCATTTAAATTTTATTGTTCAACCTCAAATATTTTATATGGACATTCAATGATATTCATATATTCAATAAATATATTCTTTAAATATAACTTCACTGAATCTTTCTAAAATATTTAATCACATTTTTTAAAATAGGTTGTCTTAATAGATCAAAACATTTAATCTCTTCATTTTTCATCCAAAATATATATATATTTCTTATAGTTTTTAAAGAATATTATATATGTAATATCAGAAAAACAAAATATCATAAAAAATTCATAAATTTTAAAATTATACCTTTATAGATAATATTTGATACCAATTATTCATTCATGCATGATTTATGGATATATGGAGGAGGAGTAAATTACATATTCATAAAATTTTCAAACTTAATATATTTAAATCTAGAATTGAAATAATTAATATGATTACATAATTATAAATTTAAAAATTAAAAAATAATGGATGAATAAAGAGTGAATGCATAAAAATAAAGAGATAGAAATAAATAATATTAAAATGAATTGATCACAAATTTTCCTAGTCCACTCTTTACACCCCTTATAATAGATTATGGATCCTAATAAAAGTTTAATCCTCTAAAATTGGTACAATTCATAATATATGGCATTTAAATGGGTGCGATATCCCAACCTGGGAGCCACTAACACTGACTCAAGATGAATATCCACGTGACCCCAAGCATGCTTCCCTATATTCCAGAGGGTGATGAATAATAGTATGGGTCTGGTAAGTTATTCATGGGAAGACTATACCCTATGTTATCTGAATAAAAAAAGTGAATGAAAATTAAAACAACCATCTACGAAAGCATATAAATAACAAGAACAATCCCATGTCATATGATTGTCAAAACCAAAAAATAAAATAATCAAATTAATGGTATGACCTAATACGAAAATGAATGTGCCAATTATCTACAATGAAACTAAATGTAAAGACAAAACAACTCCAAATAGTTCCCAAAACATGTCTGGTTCCTTCTCCCTTGATCCAATCCCAAACTGTAACATATCACATGGTATTTCCCATACTAGTCCTACAACAAATTCATCTCTGGTGCTGATTCAGTGGCCTAAATAGGCTATGTGTACAACTTTGTAGGAAACCACCAACGGTGTCTAAAACAAGTCTTCTCCATATAGATTTAATGTCGTTTTATGAAGAAATAAATACAATGCATAATTTACGCAGTTATTACATTTTCATTTAATCTTTATTCACCACATTAAGACAATTCAATTAATGTTTCCCATTTGAACCATCATTCATTATCTTTAACTATTTAGTCTTAGTCACCATTCCATGAATCCGAAATATCATTGGAAATATCATTTATTATTATCATTAATCATTTGGTGTATGAAATCATTCCTAGCACAAAAAATCTTGTTGAGAGTTGGTCATCATGCCTAGCACTCTAATTCTCATTCAGTGTAGGCCATCAAGCATATCACCGCATAATCCCAGGAATGGATAACTACCGGGGGGAAACATCATGACCTAGTACAATCTTCTATGCAATCTAGGACGTCCTTCCAAGCACCACAAAATATCATCCATTTAAATATTTTTTAAATGATAATAATTTTCCACATTATTCATTTACTAATCCAATGATTAGTTAATAATTTCAAATTCCATTAGTTAACCCAACAATTAACTAAACATGCAAAACATTATTTAATTCACCAGTTAAATAATTAGTCAAAACCATTCTTATACCATAAATAATTCTTCTCAATTAATTATCCATTTCAAATCTCATCTTGTCATAATTAATTGTCACAATTAATTATCTATCATCAACATCATAACATATTACTAATTATCCCAATTAATTATCTTTTTCCAAGATCATGGAAGATAATTAATCCTCAAAATTATTTATATTATACAATCATCTAAATATCACAATTATAATATTAAATCGACCAAGAGGTATATTTAGGAAACCCCAAATAGATTGTTCCGTGATACAATCATCAATTAAATCACCAAGGCAACTCAATTCAATTCCATATACCTAATTATTCCAAATTAGGAAATTCTATTATCTTGGGAATATAGAAAATTCATATACTCCTTCATGTATCATTAATCATGACTATGGGAGTTCAATTTAGGCCACCAACCTTAATTTATTGACCGATGTAAACCGAATAGAAATCCACACAATCTGTGTGGCACAACATTGTCAATCAAGCTCCAAATCTAAATTCCTAAAACCCAAATTATGATCAAATGCATAATGATCTTTTAAATCTAGATGTAGATAACAAATCCTTGATCTATTTGGAAAACCATAGGTTTATATCCATGGAAATGATGATTATCCTTCATGAAAATAATTATGAATTATAGAGGAATAAACGAAAGAAGTGTCGTGTTGAAATCCACATACAAGGATGAGAGAAGATATTCAATATGGACTTTAATTCTTGATAAACGTTGTTTGAATCACCTTGGAATCTCTCCGAGATGATTTTGAAAAACCTAGAATTTTTCAAGACTGATCTAAGGTTGAAATATGGGATTCTTAGGGGTTCTGTTGGTTTTAAAAAAGACTTTCAGAATAAAAACCCCACACACATAGTTTCCTGAGCAGAGGCGCACAATTAGTGAAATTGTACACCAAATATATGGAACTCTTTGTGTAGGTTTTCACAGTTGGAATGGTTTCACCACATATTTTTTAAAACTATTTGCAAACTATGAGAATCCCTCTATCCAGTTTCACACGCTTATCACTTTTTAGATGCACGGTTTTACAATCCATGAAAAAACCATGGAAACCCAACTATCCATCAGTTTTCCTTAAGGATTCACCCAAATGCACATGAAGGCACTACTCCAAGATAATGTTAAATTAATTTTTTAAAAAGTACGATAAAAATAACTTGAGGTGACTTTAGAAAAAGTCGGGATCTTACATTCTCCCCACCGTATAACTGATCTTCCATCAGCTGCACTCACAAACATCTCTAAGATACCAAGTCAAAATGATTGGACCATTGAGCACTTATATCTGCTTCAGGTTCCCATGATTCCACTTGAACATTTCCATGTTTTCATAACACATGATGTAATGGAACAATCTTTCCCCATAACACATTCTCACTACGACCCAGCACATGTACCAGATGCTATTCAAAGGATGCATCCATCTCGAGGTCAACTCCTTCCATATAAATAAAATGATAATGGTTGGGGTGATACCACCATAGGTGTGACTAATTGAAATAATCATACATAACATTGAATTTTTGAAGAAGTGATAATTGATATGCCACGGGGCCGATTCCCTCTAGCACCTAAAAAGTTCCAACAAATATTTGTGCTAACTTCCCTAGCCTATATACCTTGTGGTGACCCAATCTAGGCGATACCCGAAGGAATAAAATATCCCTCTCTTTAAAATCTAGGGGTTATCATCGTTTATCAGCATACAAATTTTTCATACTCTGATCCGTAGAAAAACATTTCTAAATCAACTGTACCTGATCCGATGTATCTTAAATTTGACTCGGTCCAAACATATCTGACTCACCCACCATTAACCAACATTGAGGTGATCTACATGGTCTACCATAAAGTTACACATATATTTCCTTCTAAATATTTTCCTGATAATTTTTTTTGATGGAAAACACAACCAAATATAAGGGTTTTACCATGAACCACCAAGTTCAAGGTCACATGCTCATGTCATAACCTCTAACACCTGTATGGTACGCTCCGACTTCACAAATGTATGTGCATGGAAGGACATACAAAACAGAACCTGTGTTCCAATTTCCTTCTGTAAACCCTACAATAAGCATGAGATGATGTGTGATCATGATCTGAAACTATAGAATATGTCACCCCATGGAAACGTAGTATCACACTAACATACGGTTCTCCAAACTTCTCTACATAAAGCATTCCTTGATTGGAAGAAAAAAGTGCTAACTTAATTAGTCGATCCACAAAGACCCAAATAGAATCATTCATCCTAGGTATCTTTGGATTTCCTTCCACGAAATCTAGAGTCACATCATCCAACTACCATTCTAGAATAAGTAAAAGCTACAATAGGCCTTCAGGTCGTTGGTGCTCTGCTTTCACATGCTAAAAGTTGAATCATCTTATTACAAACCCATATATATCCTTTTTCATGCTTGGCCACAAAAACAATCACCAAAGGCCACGATACATTTTTATAACCCTAGGTTGTACTGCACAACTTGTAATATGAATTTCTCACATGAGTTCCTCTCGCATACCCGTAGGCACAAAAAGATGATTTTTCACAAAGATTATCTTATCCTCATCTACTTTCTAGTATAATGGTGTCTCCCTAACTTCAAGGATTCACCTCAAGGATAAACACTCTGGATCTTCATAGTGCATGTCCCTGATCCATCTCAAGAGTGTAGACTCCACTACTATAGAAATCAGAGCCATCCACTCCTGATTCTACTGAACTACAAAATGCATTTCTGCCAGCAAAGCCAACATCATCCATACTTCACTCGACTAATGTACAAAATGAGTTAGACTTTTTCTGCACAAGGAATCATCCACACTATTCCCCTTCCCCTGTGTATATTCCACATAAAAAACAATTTAATGCATATAATCTACCAATATTCATGGCTGAAGATTCAAATCTCCCAATGAAAATATATACTTCATGGTTTTGTGATCCATAAATTCTATAAGCTTTTGACCCAAAAGATAGTGTTTCAAATATATAAGAGCATAAACCACTACTTCTAACTCATGGTCATGTGTAGGGTCATTCCATTCATGTGGCCTCACCAACTGTGAGCCATAATCAATGAATCTATCCCCTTGCATAATCACATATCCGAGTCCGACCCCAAAAGCATCACAATACACCATGCACTTTTCATTCGAATCAGGAAATTCCAAAATCGGTGCCTATTAAACAACTTCTTAAACTATTGGAAAGCTATTTCTCATGCTAATTTCCATACAAAAATTATCCATTTTTTGTTGAAACCAACATGGGGTGATTCCATTCGGGAAAATTCCATGATAAACATCCTATAATTACATGTTAATCACAAATGTATACAAATTTTAGAAACATTCTTGGGATGCACTTGATAAATCACTACCTGTACATTCTATAGGTCAATAACCACACATTATTATGAGATGTTTGCCCCAAAAAAGTGTATCCTATCAATCCAAAATTGACATTTAGATATCTTGGAATATAACTGGTTCTCTCTTTGTTTACCCAATATGATTTCATGATTTTGGGCATGATCTTCATGCGTCTTATAGAACACTAAGATTCAATCCACAAACACCACCACAAAATGATCTAAGTACGGATGAAAGATCATGTTCATCAAGGCCATAAACACTGCTAGATATTTTTTCAACTCTAAATGAATTACAAAAAACACATAAAGGTCATACCTACTTCTAAAAGAAGTTGTTGGTATATCAGAAGTTTCAAATCTCAGCTGATGACACCCTAATCTCTGATTGATCATTAAGAACACACAATACCCCTTCCACTGGTCAAACAAATCATCAATACATAGAAGAGGATATAGATTCTTCAGAGTCGTTTTATTCATCTTTCATAAATCGGCACATAAGCGTAAACTCCTGGCGGCCTTCTTAAAAAAATAGGTGATTCTCATGTTTACACACATGGACAAATAAACCCATAATCATTCACCTACTTGAAATTTGTTTTGCACTCATGATTCTCAGTCAGTGCCATTCTTTAAGGTTGAGTTGATACAGGTTCAACCCCCTAAATGAACTTACTAATGAATTCAACACATATCTTTGTTGGAAATTCTAAAAAGTATTTAGCAAATACATCATGAAATAGTTCTAAAAATGGTGAAAGTACATCTTTCCTACAACTCTCATCATCCATCAAAAGACTAGCAACATGGGTCATCAGCTCTCCCAGTATCTGAGTAAATGGCCCAACTTTGGCAACACGGACATCCCATTCTCTGGGATGGAAATATTTATCACCCTCAAGAGATAAAATAGTCACTCTCCTACAGTAATAATCTATGTGGCATTGGTATGAAACTAGCCAGTCTGTACCCATAATCAGATCGAACCCCATTATATCAAGGAGATAGATATCCCAAAGGAAATGATACTCTCCTTTCTATAGTGAACATACCTTGAATAAATTGATATCCCTTGTTTTTGTTCGGATTAGTGTATCGATAGTCATTATCCTCCATACAGAAACCACTTATTGGATCAATCCATTAACATGGATTGCAGATATAATGGAATGAGTAGAACTAGTATCAAACAAGGTAGTAGCTAAAGAAGAAGCAAAGAATTTTACCTCTCAATATCGATGGACCAGCATCGATCTCCACGAATGTAGGTTACACTGCATGTAACTGTCCTTCCCCTCTTCCATGTGGTTTCATCTGACTACACTGAGTTTAAAAACTCTAATAATACATGAACTCATACCCTGAAGCACCACATCCACTGCCTCTTCTTCCCATGTGAGTATAACTCTAGCTGCCGAACCTGTATGATGTAGAAGACCACCATCCCACACTCTGTCTCTGAGCATCTACTCCCTCAGCACAAGCCTACCACTATTTCCTACAGAAATTTTGTAGGTGTCCCTTCTTGCCACAAATCTGTCACTCCACTGGTGGTCAAGGAAAATTTATATGATTGTCTCCCTACATGCTGTACTGGTGGAAATCTTATACGAAAGATTAGATATAACTATTCTTACTAACAGTCCACCGTGCTTTACACCATCCTGAATATGAGTCTCGTGATGGTGTGTCCTACTCTAAAAAATCACACTCCCTAATTGTCCAACTTTAATTCCGGTACTGGAATATTTGTTCCGGATCCACTCTTAAATGAGGTCTTGATTGACAACTTCTGAAAATTTCTTCACCATAAAGATATTCACCTGGTACATAATTTCTCCGTTATGTTTTTCATGAAGTTTTTTGCGAACGAAGCCACATCTATCACCAAAGATGGAGAAAAACACTAAAAATATATCTAACGTTTATCATACTCCATTATGGACATGCTTCCTTTTGTTAGATTCCTAAAATATGTTGCTTTCTATTTTATTATTATGTCTAGTTAGAGGTTCTCAATGAACATATTTAGAATGTCATTCCATAAAATATGATCTGTTTTTCTAGATCATACCAGAATTTCGCACCAATAATTACCAGAAACCCAAAGTATATAAGAATCATGATTGTCTATCCTCTCAACAAGAGTCTCTAAAAGGTCATGTATCATCTTTATGGATTCAATCCAAAATTAAACTCCCTCTGGTCCACCCTATCTAGTAAATTTTGGAGGGTGTTGTAGCTGAAACTCCCTTTTCAACTCAAACTTGCTTGTCTACATCCACCCTGAGTCTCTCTACATGAATTGAATCAAATGAGCAAATTTCCCTCTAAACTATTCCCCTTATTCCTCACCTTGCACCAATAATGCCTCAATATCCTTGTTTGGATGTTTCTTCTAGGACATACCCCTCGGTCTCTCCCTCAATAAGAATTGTGGAGGCAGAATCCTATAAAGCCATACCCACATCCTAGGTCTAATAACACAACCATATGACATTCGTGTAAGGAAAAAATTACAATACAAGTTTAAACATGTTATTTCACCCTTTTCTACACACACAGTGGACTCCACGGACTTATCACTACTCATAACCATCCTATTCCTATGTCATGGATAACAAGAGTACATTCATTATCATTAAATAATTTTACAATTAATTAATCAAATATTTTTAATTTAATTAATTCAACAATTTATTAATTATTTATTCCCATTTCATCAATCAAGGTTCTCATTCGACAACCATTTTTTTTCATTTTTCATAATTATTTCATTACCAAAACAAGGTTAAAAATTTTCATGTTCTTAAACTTCCACATAACCCATTTTCCCGTGAGTACCTAGAATGATGAATTTTACAACAACCTTGTGTGCCTAGAATGTTGTCTGCAGACTCAACTATCGTGTATCATTAGGACAAGAATCCAAATTCATTAATTTTAAAAATAAATACCACATCAAGCACATGTACATCACCCGAGGTGAAATATTATACATTTGTAACAAAAAATGGCAATAAAAACAATCCATCACTATGTACTCATATTTTCCAGCATATATGGGTTTGAAACTTCCACACATGAACCCATTATCAACCCTCGACTCTTCCTAGTCTATTTTCTACCTTTCCTAAAACAGTAAGACATAAGAAGAAAAAGAATAATAATAATAATAATAATAATAACAATGAAATGAAAACCCCTCAGATACCACTATGCGATGTCTTGAAATTGGAGCCACTGAACGGTTCCTCGATTCGGTTAGCCACATGCCCTCATGCGCGACTCCACTTATGCCAGAGGGTTCTGTAATGTAGTGAAGGACTGGTAAGTCATTCATGGGGTTATTATACCCACAATTATCAGAATAAAACACAAGTGGAAGAAAATAAAAATAGGAAACAATAGAAGCCTATAAATAACTAGAACAATACCCTGACATATAATAGTTAAAAACAGAAAATAAAATACAGAAATGAAAGGTAATATATGATTTGACAAAGATAGTGCCAAGTTTCTTCAATTAAATTTATGGAAAAGACACAAGAACTCCACATGGGTCACACACCATATCGGGTTCCCTCTACCTTTCTCTAATCACAAAATGAAACATATCATAAGGACTTGACAATATACAATCCGGAAAAACAATGTCTTATCATGTGTCAATCCATCCAACCATATAGGATGTGAGTACAAATCAATAGGTCACCAACAACGATGTCTATAAAGAATACAATAAATAGTTAGAGCATGCCATTTTAAGAAGCAATAAATAAAATACATAACTTAAGAATTTATCACATTTCCATTTAATCTTTAATTATCGTATTCTGAAAATTCAATTAATTTTTTCAATTTGAATCACTATTCGTTGTCATTAATCATTAAGTGTTTGTCATCATTCAAAGAATATGATATCTCATTTGAATCATCATTAAAAATTTACAGTAATCATTTGGTGTAGGACGTCATTCCTAGCACCACAAATCTCATTGAGTGGAGGACATCATGCCTAGCACTCCAATTCTAATTTTCTGTATGTCATCATTCCTAGAACTCCATTATATCATGCTTGGATAACTATTGTGGAGGAAATCCATGTCCATGTAACAAATTTTAATCAGTCAAGGATGTCATAACTACCAAAAAAATCTCATCCATTTAATCTTTCTTTAAATCATAAGAAATTTCCACTTTATTTATTTAATAATCCAATGATTAGTTATTAATTCCAAATTTTATTAGATAATTCATCAATAAATAATAACATAACCTATTAATTAATTCATCAATTAATTAAATCAATCAAAATCCATTCTCATTCCATAATTAATTTTCAATAATTAATTCTCCATTTTAAATATAAACTTGTCATAATTAAATTTATTAATTATTTTTCATTGATCAACATCAAGACATATATCTAATTGTCCCAATTAATTATCTTTTGTAAACACCATGGAACATAATTAATTCTCACAGTTAATCATATTATACAATACATATTATATCTTAATTGGAATATCAAATTTCCTAATAGATCTATTTGTGAAACCCCCCATCGTCTGTTCCGATATTTAATCATCTACTAAATCAGTAAGGAAACTCAATTCAATTCCATATATCTAATTAGTCCAAATTAAGAAAGTAAATTATGAAAGGAATATAGAAAATTCATAAACTCATATATGTATTATAAATCATGACTATGTGAGTTCGATTTAGACCACCTACATTGGATTGTTTATTGACGTTATCCCAAAAACATTACTCAAAATCATAGTGGCAAAACATCATCGATCAATCTCTGGATCTAAATCCCTCAAACCAAAATTAGGAAATAAGGCATCAAGATATTGTAATAAAGATCTAGATTCACAATCCTAGATCTAGATCTAAACCGGCAAGTTTATATCCATGAAAACAATAAAGATCCTCAATAATATGATTTTAGAAAGATGGTGGAAAGAATAGAAGAAGCATCTGGATGAAATCCACTTACCTGGAGGATCGAAAAATCATTAATATGAGATTCAAATCTTGAAAAATGGTTTTAGGATAACCATATAATCATTCTATGAGGGTTTAGAAACACTAAGAAATCGTAAATCCTGATCCAGTGTTGAAATATTGGAGTCTTGGGGGTTTGGGAGGATTTTAAAAATGATTTTCAAAAATTAAAACCCAGGTGTATGGTTTCCTAGGCAGAGCCGCATAGTTAATCAAAATTTGAACCAACCATACGTACCTCTCTATCTCGGTTTTCATAGTTATCATGGTTTGGATGCACATTTTTTCAAACCATGCGCATACTATGTGGACCCCTCTATTCTTTTTCACTTGCTTGGCACGGTTTGGTCACACAGTTTGTCAAACCATTCTCAAAAGAAGAAAAACCCAAAATCCATTATGTTTCCTTAAAAATTCTCCCAATCTCAACCCAAGACATTACGCCATGTTAAATGTACTTATATGTATTAAAATGTACCAGGAAATGCACCTAAGATGAGTTCAGAAAAAGAATAATATTAAAATGGTAGTTTCCCAAATTTATAATTTTTTGGGAGTAATAAAAAGTCATGATTTTTTTAAATGAACATCCCCAACCAATGTGGTATGCCTTTTGATCGGGTGATAATAACAATGGACTAATTTTTGAAAGGTTTTTTAAAATATTGTTTGAAAAAATTAAATATATAAAACTCCACCCATCCCAATGTAAATAAATAAAAATAAAAAAATATGAGAGTAAAAGATAGATTTTTTATGTTAAACAGTTCTTCTTCTCCATTTAAATTGATTTGAATGATAATTTAATGGAGTTCTAGAAATGTACATAAGAAATTGATGAATTGTGCTGGTTTATTTCTCATTTGAATGTTATTGTTAATACATCAATTTAATATATAGCTCATACATTAGAATTTATCATTCCCTTATGTTGTAATAATCCTGACCCCAATTTCCTTTCGTCACTATCTTAATTTATTAAATTTCTATAAGAATAAGGGAATTACATCTCAAAGGACTATATAGTTTAGTAGCCTTTCAAAACTAGAAACTTTTATGATTTCCATATTTCATTGGAACAAAAAAATTGCAATTTTATTGATAATATCAATATTCCTAAAATAATATCCCAGAATATCATTCATAATATACTTCCTATATTCCAAGGAAATGAATAAAAAAAGCATGAGATCAAATAATAAATATTTTTACGTATATTTAAATATTTCTTGAATCCACAATAGTTATAAAAATCAGATGGAAAATAACTCAAAACACATTCATTTTATATAATTATACTAGAATAATCAATATGGAAGGGTAAATAACTAAAAACACATTCCATTTAATCAATAACAAAACTATTAGAATTGGATAATGTATAGTCAATATGGAATGGTAAAGCACTGAAAAAATAACATTTAATCAATAAAATCAGAAAATATGAATTTTGATATTATATCATTATGAAAATATCATGTATTATAGCAATTAAATTATGGATATAATATATTCTAAATTATTGGAAATCATGATCTCTAGCATGCTGATATATTTATTATCAAGGCATTAACCAAGAAAGTTCAAAACTAATGTTTACATGCACACCAATATCCTTTTTCACTAAGGATATAATGCTTATTCACCTAACGAGATTATATATGAATCAGGGGCCTTTCTATAACTAGTCCCCCTAATAAATGCAAGTCCAAATCATTTCCCATATATAAAATAATCTATTAATTCATAAAAAAATTTCTTTTTATCATATATTTTTATTGAATAACGAATATAGAGTTTTCATTATTCCCCCCGCTAAATTAAATAAATTCCATTGTAAAAATAATATATGCAAATAATTTTGGTTTTAAGAAATAAGTGTATCAATGAAAAATAATAATGATATTTAATTGAAATATAAATTCTACTAATCCTAGAAAAGTGGATATTTTTTGGGATAGTTAATAAATATATAAAGTAATCAAGAGAGAGATTTTAAATATTTTTGTTATTCACAATAATTATAAACCTTCTATTAAAATAATAAGGATGGTATCAATACAAAATATACCCAGTGTAGTACATGTAATATAAATGGGTACGTTGTTTATTTATTTAAACTCTATAAAAATGTATTTAAACAAATTTTTTTAGGAAATTTTCTGTTTAATTTAAAAATTTACATGTTAAAAATAAATTTATTCAAAAAAATTTGAAAATAATTTTATTTTGATGTAATATTTTTAAACATGTTAGTTTTTAAAAAAAATTACTATACAAAATGGTGCAATACAAACAAATGTTTTATAAGATAATGAATATTAATTATAAATTTTTTGTAAAACCCTAACAAGGCATATTGGAAAAAATAATTAAATATCATATTCCAAAAAATATTTTAATTGTAAAAAATGAATAAAATTGTCATTAAAACCCATTTTTATAATTTTATGATATATTTTTAGTCATTTTTATTGAAGATGGTTTTGGAAGAAAAAGGATTCTCTTTTGAAAAGAGAAATGAAGATATATTTTAATAAAAACATTTTTTAAATTATTTTATGTACCAATAGACTTAAATGATGGTAATATTACCTAAAAACATCATAAATAACCACATGATAAGAAAAATAAATGGTTAAATTATCCAATGATCAATTAATTTCCTTTAATGTAAATTTATTCAAAAAACAACCTCGATTGAATGGAGAATGTTAAATAAACACATGGAAAAATCGTATCGTCTAATTGATAATTAACCAATGAATAAATTACCTGTATAAATATTAAATCCATATAAAATATGTGTAAATAAAATAATTTATAGTCAAAATTATGTACACACAAATTCATAAATTATTAAACACAACGAAGAAGTAATATAACCCAATGAAATGAAATCGAGTTATAAAATTATTTACTTAATGGAAATATTCAATTCAGAATACATTATGGTAGAATAATTAAAATTTATGTATAAAATTATATTAATTATAAATTAATAATGATATTAGATTTAAAATGATAGGTATATTCACCATAAGAAATAAATCATTTGCATAACCATGCAATATTCCTCAAGGAAATGATATTGTAAACAAACCCCTTACCTCATGATTTTATTGGATTAAAATATTTCGAACACTAAAATAATGGTTTTATTAATGATATTAATTTATAATATCACCTTAGTAATAATTTTAATATCATATTTTTTCATTTTATAACATATTATTACTTGTTTGGTAATAATTATTCATCATTTTCGTTTTTCTGTTGTTAATTGCATTGTTTTCTGATAAATGTTTAGTAATGAATGTTATGATTATTTGGTATAGGATATAAATACATCATATAAATAACTATTTTAATGATTCAAAGTTCATATTTGCTTAATATATACATATTTATAATCATTATTAAAGGTTTTACAAGGAAAATGATTCACATCTCTTTGTGGAGATGATAGGTCGTACATACTCACTAGGGATGATATGATTCCATTAGTAAGTGAAAGGATAAAAAATATTTTAATATATTAAAATTAAATAATATAATTTCTTATATATCAAATATGTTAATTAAATTTATCATTATTACTTTCAATATAAACAAGAAGAGTATAATGATTTGTATTGCTTCACGTTGTGGTAATCCGCCAAACATATGTGCGACATTATCTTATTTCAAATATAATAGAAATTGAAAAGGAATAAGTGATATTATAATTAAAATAGTATAATAATATATTATATAATAATGTAAATTGTTAAATCCACCACTATATCCAGCCTTTAATGGTTTTGATGGAAAACAAATTGAATATGTTCATGGGACGATAGTCGGTAATACAGACAATCAACAATTTTGTTTCCCATTTCATGGAAGATGAGACACATATAGTATTTTCAATTAAAAAATATAAAAATATATTAGTTGTATAATTCAATATATTATCAGCTTTAAAAAAATTAGGGATCTTGAATCAGAAATAAAATTAAAACACTCGTTTAAGAAGGTTACTTCTTATTCTAGGGACGTCTTTTGGTTTGAACTGAAAGAATTTCATGGATGTATTTGTGATAAAACTAAGGGATATAATGTTTTTTGAAGAAAATTTATTTTTATTGTTATCAGCTGAAATAAGAGGCTTTAGAATTGTTATGACATAAGAAGTCAGATTTCTTTTATTATGTGGATATAACAAACAGATGGATTTTTTGAAACGATTTATTTACACACACATTTTAATCATTCAACAAGCCTAAAAATGTATTATTATAAACCCTTATAGATAATAAGGTCAATATATGTCTATAAAATGTATTTAGTTCACGTTTTTATGTCATTTATATCCCTCATATTTTTAAATTAAATCCAGTAAATTAGTTTTTACCTTAACCATGTTAATTATTATTCACTTCATTTACTATATATAATTGTTAAAAATTAGTCTAATATTATTCGAAATTTTAAATTATTATGACTAAAAATATTTAATAAATTTTACAAAACTAATATTCATATTATTGAAAAAAAATATTAAAATTATACCCATATAAGTGAAAAAAAATCATGTTTTTAAAATAGAACATTTTGATAATTATAGAAGGTTTTGGAATCCCACTTCAATAATAAATTGATTAAAAATACTTAAAAATTTTAAATTGAAATATACATTAACAAATTTTACTTTAATAACAATATAAATTTTAATTTATCCATTAAAAAAATTAAAATTAAATTGTAGCTCATTCTAAAAAAATATTGTTTTCACCAATTTTATAAAAATTAAAAATTTTGGAAACGTCACAAAAATTAACCATAAGATAATTTTGATAAGTTGATTTAAAAAATTATTTTTAATTTATAAAATAAAATTCATAAAATTGGTAATAAAAATTTTAAATTATATGCATAAAGCCTGAGAAAAACAAATTAAAAAAACAATTTCTTTTTCTATAAAATTATTATTATTTTATTTATAATAAGTTGAAATGCCTAATTTAAAAAAAATTATACATTTCATAGCCATAAATTGAAGGAAAAATATTTAACGGTATTCTATATTGTTTTTCATCTAGACCTAGGGTTATGTGTTTTTAAGCTATCAAAGATATAAAATTTAATGAAGTATTGATTTTTTGTTAAAGCTCTATGTTGTGTGTCAAATATTCTATTGAATAAAATATTAATATTTAAAAATATTTGACTGTTTCATTCTCCCAAATTTAAAAAAATCTCGTCATTTCAATTTGAACTTTCACTCAGAAATAAGGGGTTTGATATATGAAAGTAATTTTTTTGAAAACCCACATTGTAAAAAATGGTTAATAAAACATCCTTTTAATAAGTGGAAAAGGGAAGTAAAAAAGATCATATGGATTAAAAATTTTATTTTTTTAATGTGGATAACAATGATGAAAAATTAATATATGGAAATTGATGAAAATTATTATTATTATAGTAGGTGATAGTGTTCGTTGATCGCAAGGATGTGAATGATCAATGGAAATATAATGACAAAAAAACTATAAATCAATTATTATTTTAAATATTATTATATTTATAAAATATGAAGGTAATAAGATAAAAAAATTTGTTTCTAGATCTTCTTCAAAAGGTTTAAAAATTATTTTACTATCTTTGAATATAATGAACTATACTTACTTGATGTGTTTCATTTTTATAAGAAAAATTTCATTATTTGGGTTTCTTTCAATTAAGCTCCAATTTATCGCTTGCTACCTGAAATGAGTATAAAAAATAAATATTTATTCCATAGAAACGAAAATAATCTATAAGTCAATATTTTGATCCATGAAAGAGTTAAATTGTTTTAGTTGTATCTAAATAGTTTCAAAAACCAATATGGTTAGGATAAGTTATCTAATATAATACACAAATATATAATCCTCAAAAGTAACACCACTGGTTTATAATTGATATTTATTAATCAATCCAATATCTAAAAATAATTTCATATTACACTGGAGATCTCATGGTCTAGTGGTAGGCTATAAACCGTTATTGTCCTTCTGTTGGGGGTTTAAGCACTGCGGCCTTTATAGTGATGACCAATTTTCACCCGGTATCTTGGTTGTCCATTTTATAAAACTAGGTTAATTTTATTCCTATAACATTCACAAATTAGGATTATGCATAAATACATCAACTTTAATCTAAGGTAAAACGAAATGTTTAAAAATACCATTAATCTTATGCCTAAAAAGGTAAAGGAATTCTTGCTCAGATATATTTTTTCATCTAACAAACCAATGGATTGTCATCCCATGAATGATTTCCCTCAATATCATTAATCATGATATATTCCCATCATTAAAATATTAAAAAATGGGTGTATAAGTATTTTAATTTAATATCATCCTTAAACTAATAAACCTAATACGTTAAACATAACTCTTATGCTAATTAAGACATATATGATTTGTAAATGTTTCACAATCTTTAAGGGATTCATAATTCATAAAAATAAAATAACATTGGTATCAAAAAATTCAATGATTTAAATCTTGAATTACAATACATAAATAACGTATCTATTTAATTTTAACATAGTTACATTCATGATCTTGGGATTATCCTTTATATGATAAAAGTGACAAATATTATTCCAAGGTTCCACACATTTAAGATAATAAACTATAAAGTCCTCCCTCAGATGACATTTATTTTATTCAATGATACTATTTTTTCCACATAAATTCATTGTTTTATGTTGTTATTTTCCATGAAAAAAAATCATCCCATTCTTTTGGGACACATTTATTGTTGTCAATTTACAATTTTATTACATAAAAGAAAAAATATCATTAATTCTTCCATGGTCTCCGTCACTTTAGCTTTTGGCGAACAAAATTTGTATCTTCTTTGGTGAGCCTAATAGTTGATAAAGTTATATCTTAGTAATTTTATTTCCGGAAAAGTAGTTATGGATAATCATTATATCCTTAATTCTGGTTATCATCCCACTTATTATTTAATATTTAGCACATTTTTCATCATATAAAATGTTAAAATGCTTCCCTTTGGTTCAATTCATTGATAAAAACCAAAAAAATCGAATGAGAATAAATAATCATAGTGGGAAACAAAATAATAAAAATGATTCATTTATTGGATATCTAAATAATGAAATAATATTTTCAAATTAATACACCAAAAGGATTAATGCAATAAATTAATTTTCATCATATATTTATATCCATCATAATGATTCATAATGAAAAAATTAATTATCCAATGAATGTCACATTTGATTGTCAAACTAGGTTTGATTTAAGGGCTATTTTCATGAACATGGTGGTGATTAAATCAAGATAAATGTTTTTATGGAAATATATTTCCCCTTGGTAAATATTTTATCGAATTATTTCTAATTATAGTATTGATACAAGGATTAATTTTAATAAAACCCAGTTAATCTATACATTACTAAAAGTATAGGATGTTTTTTTACATATCCTTAAAGCCATTAATAATGTGAAGATTATGAAACCTTTTTTTCATAAATCTAATTCCCATGTATTCTACAAATTATCTTCAAATGCAAAGATTAACTACCCCAAACCTAGTACCCAAAATTTAATGTCCAACCTTATTACATTTTCGTATGATATAAAGAATCGAATCCTAGAGGATTTCTTATTTTTGTTGTCATGGTATACAAGAAATCAGCATGTTTTTCATATTACATTTTAATAAAAAAATTGAAAAACAATAGAATATAATTATTTCCTCTATCATGTACTTGATTAACATTATTAGTACACTTCCCCGATTCATCGCAAATGAAACAAAATAATGGTGACATATAATTCAAACTATGTTTAATGTATAGTTAAATATATCATGAATCAATAAGCATAGTAAAAATTGAATAATAAATTATGTAACATCCATTCCACTAAAATAATATGAGTATAATAACAAATATGTAAATGAAAATAAATGAATAAACTTTACATTTAATCAATAACATGACCATCATAACTGGATAAGTCATAATCAATATAGAAAAGTAAATAATAGAAATCATATGTAATTTAATCAATAAAATGATAATTAAATGCATTCGTATATAATATCGTATATAAAATATCATTGATAATAACTTCTTAATTATTAATTTATGTAACTTATAATTATTAGATGTCATAATATCGTGTATCATGTTACCACTACCATCAAAACCTTTCACAAGACAATTTAAAATGGATGGGTATATACATAATATAAACTGACATAACAAATGTTATTCAACTAATTTAAACACTGATACACCCATTAATTTAGGGGATACATATAACCATTCCCTACATAAATTATCACTTAAAAATAATTTCTCATTTACTAAAAAATTGACTTACTTCATGAAAAATAATCCATATCAACAAATATATGTATTGATTAAATAATATAAATTTATTGAAAATTTCAAAATATATCATATAACATTCAATTTAAAAAATTATATCTATAAAATTGTGTTATGAAATTTTTTATCACTTGGTAAATCCTAATTCAAAATCCATTTGAGTTAAAAAATTTCAATTAAAACATAAAATACAATTAAATTTTAATTAATCTTGATATTTCATGTCAAAAGGCTTGTATACACACCATATAAAATAAATTAGGTCCATAACACTATAATATGCTTCAATGAAATGATTTTGAGTCAAAATCTCTTACCTCACACTTCTTCATAGTTTAATTGATTTAACATCCAATATAATTTTTATAATCATATTATTAAATTATCTAATAAATAAATTATTATTTAAAATATACAATATGATCATTTTATAACATATTATCACAGGTTTGTTAAAAATATTGCATTATTTTTATTATTTCTGGAGTTAATTTCCTTATTTTCATAAGCGTATTTTTTCATAACTATTCCATTTCATGGCAATCAGATATAGATAAAAATATAAAACATGATATCAATTATATAAATATCATATTTAGTCAAAATATAAATTTTTAGAATATTTTATTTTGTTTGGACACAAAAAATGAATCAAATCGGTTCGTGGAGTCTGTAGGTTGTGTGTACACATGAGCGATGATATAATTCCATTAACCAGTGAAATGATAAAATATTGGTCGATATATTATATTTATAATTAATTATAATGTCTTATATATCTCAAAAATTCATTAAATTCATCCTTATTAAATTTAATATTATGAGTGAGTGATAAATCCATCACATCTCTTCCAGAGGTGGTAATTCACCATTCACATAAGGTGTGTTATCATATTTAAAAAGAAATGGAAAGTAAGAATAAATATTTGATATTATAAAAAAAATAATAAAAAATCATATAAATTTGTTAATAAATCATAATATTCATCCTTGAATGGTTTTGAAAGGAAAACTATTATATCAGTTTGAGAGGGAGTAGTATGTCGTACACACAATCGACGCGTGGGTTTCCCATTTGATTGAAGATGATACAAATATAGGATATATAATTATCTTAATAACATATAAAATTATGATAAATACTATAATGATTATATCATCTATATTAAATTTTACTTCTAGGATGTTAAAGAATAAATAAAATGGAAATTCTTATTTTTTGAACGTTACCTGGGCTTCAGAGAACTACATTTGATTTTAACCAAAATCATTCCTAGGATAAAATATTAATAAAACCATGTAATATAATATAATTTCATTTTATTTTATAATTTATTTTTTTGGTTTGGGCTGAAAAAAATGTTTTGGATGTTTAAGGATGGGAGGAGAGGGGCAACCTTTTATTAGTGGGAGAGAAGAAACATAAATAATTTTTTAAAATATTCAATTACACCAACATTTTTATAATTTGAAAAATCCAAAAAAAATTATTAATACATATAATTTATGTGTTCTAATTGTCCCAAATAATTGTTCTCAGACATGTTGGTAGGTAATTGTAACCCTTATCTTCTTAGGTTAACCCCTAGTAAATAATTAATAACCTTAAACACAATAATTAATTTTTACTGCTTTTTGTATTCACAGTGTTACAAATATTAATTTCAGTGTATTAGATAATATAAATTATTTTAATTAAAAATATGGAATCCGTTTTTAAAATTTCAAATTATATAAGTTGAATGATTCATTTTACCATTATACCAATAGAGTTAATGTAAAATAGAATTTTCAACAAGAAAATTTTCGTTGTTAATGAATGTTTTAATATAAAAATTCAATATGAACTTTATTAAAATGATAAATATTATATATAAAATATTATAAAGGTACTAATTTTTTTAGTAAAAAATTTAAATTTACTTATCCTTGTAAATTAGATAAATTAAAAGGATTTTCTCAATAAAAGATTGTTTTTAAAATTAATCATCAAAAAATAGAACATTTCATAGAATCACCAACACATAAACCTAACATGATTATGATATTATAATTTAAAAAAATTTATTTATTTTATGAAATAAATTTTATATAACTGTTTGAAATTAATTTTAAATTGTTTAATGTAATTTACTATTAAACAATCTTTTTTTAAAAACATTTGTTTATAAAATATTTCTTTTCCATTTCAATAATTTTTATTTTCATTATGATAAATAGAAAACAATAATTTTCATAATTTATTCTTTACTATTCATACCCACCTTTTTAATAAATAAGTTATAAGGGTATCTTATATTACAGTTAATTTTGACTTATGGTTGTGTGTTTCGCAAACTATAAAATAGATTAAATATAAATAAACCTTTTTCATGGGTTCTTTATGGTTGGTATTTTTTTGTAGCATATGTTATCGAATACAATTGCATTATTTTATAAATTTCTATGTTACATTTATCGTATTAAAATGTAATTTCACAACCATGGAAGTCCATAATATATTAATAACATGATCCCTTTAAATAATATTCAAAAAACTATAAAACAACAGCTTGTAATCTGTTGGGATTATTCAAAATAATATAAAAATTGATAATTAATTATCCACGAGTTAGAGAACCTTATTATCATTTTAATATAAATATATATGAATAGTTATAAATCATTTTAAATAACACTCTAAAGAGTTCAACCCACCTCCAAAATAATAGATTAAAATATATCCCAAAAATCATACATAGTTTCAAAATATGAAATTCAATGTTCAGTCTATATTTAAACAATAGATAATTTAAGACATTAATGATAATTAATTCAACATAATAAATATATTTGAAAAAAATTTAGACACAATGATGAATTTATAAATATTAAAAACAAATAAGTAAACATTTAGTAATAAATTTAATGTATTGAAATACTTGTTGTGTTCATATGCATGAAAATAAGCAAAGAATTGGTCTCTATTTAAATGTGTTTAAATAGATATAAAAAACCATCTCAGATGTTTTATATCATTTATAATACATTTCATAAATAATAAACACTTAAATAATATTTCATAAACATGTTGCAAATAAATATATGAAGAATTTCCTGAAAGTATATTAATTTGAAAAAACAGTTATTTTCATACCTATATAAGGGTAATATTACATGCAGAGGTAAAAGTAAAACAAAATTTTGATATGATTCATTAGGGTAAGAATAAATAAATAAATAAATATATATATATATATTTTATAACATTAACATATCACACTATGTAAGGTTTAAATATAAATTCTACACATTGTATAAATGTAAGATGTATTTTCAATATATTGTAGGATAGTAAAATGTTATATTCATGTACTCCATAAGAGTAAGATGTAAATTCATAGTGGAGAAAAGTAATTTTTATACTATTAAATATTGTAAATATTAATTATGTAATGGAATATAAAAACACATGTAAAAGTAATTTGAGTTTAATAATCACTTTTTAAGGTTATATCAGAAGCTTCCTAAGGGTTAAAAAATGTCAATAATGTCAATTTATGGAAAAAAAATAAACATTTTTAAGTGAAAATTTAAATTCATACATGTTATATATGATAAAAACCATCCTCAAATAAGAGAAACATGAATATTATAAGACTTACATAATGTTAAAAATAAACTACTTCATACTACGTAAGGGTAAAGAAAATTTTCAATAAAATATTTTTTAAGAAGATTTAAATTGATCAATTTAAAAATATAATAAAAATTATTATAATAAATGATTAACAAACAAAAGAAAAATTAAATAAAATTAAAATAATAAAAAATATTACAAAAATAAAATTAGGATAGATTTCTATTATCAAAACACAAAATAATTAATGTCTTATAGAGCCCATCTAATAGTGGAAACTAAATATCAACCTTTATAGTGATATCAAACATCATGTAAAGTACTAATACAATAGAACAATAATAATTGTGCCCTATATACTTTATAGTAAACACATTTAAAAAAATATTGTTTATCTATGACTATCAGACACCACCATGTTTGATGAAAACATGTATTGTACTGTCATGACCCCCTCCCCACAAAGCATACACCTCATAGGCTGACAATGTGTTTAGTTATTTGGATTCAAGATT